>CM061357.1:22417500-24817500 GCA_030867105.1 Liasis olivaceus
CTGCTGACACATGCAGTGCGTGAAGCATGCAGATATACCCTGCACCGTTAATTTTGTCTTCAAAGGGAGCATGTGCAGGTGGAGGCATTTCAACCAATGCTTGTAGGGAAACAAGAAAGGTGCTTCAGAGGAGGAGCCCATCCGCCCCACGATCCATGTCTCTGTTTCCATAATGAGCTTAGTTGTAAAAAGGGCCGTCTTACATGGCAAGCCACCTGCTAAGTCCAGTGAAACAGAACTACACACCATAGCCATATCAGGATGTCCTCATGCCCTCCCTCCCAATTCTCTGGAGACCTTTCCATGCTTTTACTGATCCCCTTTACTGTAGATATGAAGACAGAAGGAGAATCATGTCCAATGTCTAGTCAAGAAGTACACTTCCTCTCATCTTTCAAAATCTTGGCCACACGTTCCTGCTTCTGTGTTAGAAAAACCAGTAAGAGCCAACTAAAACAGGGCTCCTCAACTTTGGCAACTTTAAGACGGGTGGACTTCAACCCATCTTAAAGCTGCCAAGGTTGAGGAACCCTGAACTAAAAGGTGTCCAGGATGGATCACAAAAGAGAATGAAGGGTGTGTGTGTGTGTGTCTGTGCGTGTGTGCTGCGGCCTCAAACCCCAAATTCCAACCAACATAGCTGGGGATTTAGGCAGCTGTAGTTCCAGCACATCTGGAGGGCACTAGTTTGGGGAAACACTGTTTTACAGAGCAATAGAGAGAAGGAGAGAGAGAAGGCAGGATTGCTATGTATTACACAGTACATGTTGTCAGATTCATTGTTCTTTCTCTGAACATAAAGAGCACATCACCGCTCTCCCTCACCTCCCTTTGAAAGAAGCAGATGATCCAGCAGGACAGAGACAGGGTAAATATTGCATTAGAAACATTTGTACGGCCAGACTGGTTCAAGAGAAAGGGAGACTCTGCAGGTCTTAAAGAAAAGGAGGAATACTGGGCAGATGGTCCACCTGGGCAGCATAATCCATCAAGCACAACAGCAAATGTCCTGTCCTAGTAAAGGCTCTTCAGGGGAGAAAGGGAGGTTCTGCCACCTGGAAGTAACAGCACTGGAGTGGTTTTTCCTGTCCCTGTACAACACATTTTGAAAATCCTTGATATCATCTCTCTTACAAGCACCAACCCAGCCAATCCACTCCCCCAAGAGCACATCTTTCGTAAGTGCTAGTTCAAGGGAGGGAGGGAGGGAGGGAGGGAGGGAGGGAGGATGGAAGGAAGGAAGGAAGGAAGGAAGGAAGGAAGGAAGGAAGGAAGGAAGGAAGGAAGGAAGGAAGGAAGGAAGGAAAAACAAACCATGGTTGAAATTCATTTTCTTGAGTGCCTTCTCTGAGTTTTGCTGGTGGCCTGACATCAGTCTTCTGTTCTTTGTCCCTTTGTTAGAAAGTTTTTTTGACGTGATTGCTTAGCCCCTTAAACTCCAGATGGCTGGAGTTAAAATAAAAACTTTTGGGCGGGTCAGAGACAATGATGTCTAAACAGAAATTGCCCAACTTTTAAAAAGTTATTAGAAGAGCCAGTTTGATGTAGTGGTTAAGGCACCAGGCTAGAAACTGGGAGGCCGGGGGTTCTAGTGCCACCTCAGGCATGATGCCAGCTGGGTGACCTTGGGCCAGTCCCTCTCTCTCAGCCCTAGGAAGGAGAAGGCAATGGCAAACCACTTCTGAAAACCCTTGCCAAGAAAACTGTAGGGACTAGTCCAGGCAGTCATCAGGAGTCAACATGACAGGCATGACAGCTCAATCCATAAATATTCAAGACCTCTGCAATTTCTTTAATGTGGACACTCTTTCTGAGGTACACTATATTACAAGATATATAAATTCTTTTTACTGTATGAGCCACAAGAGAAATGAAGTTATTGCTATCTAAGCTTTCTTTTTTTTAAACAAACTATTTTGCTTGCCATATATCACCTCTGATGTTTCATCTGCAGGACTGCTCAAACTATTCTTAGAATGAGCACATTTTGCGCAGAGAATAACAGAGGAAAAGATCTGCCAAAATTTTGGACAGTACAGCTTCTCTATAGAGGTATAAAGCTAATATAAACCCATTATTTGGGCCTTTTGGCCATAATAAATTGAAACATAAATCCAGATTTTTTTTTTCATCCAAATTTGGGGAGTCCAACCACTGAAGATTCATTTCGGATTTGATTTCAGACTGTTGTTACATTGAGGACATCATAATTGAAGGTGCCAAGAAAACTACATGGATGAGTTCATGAAGTCAAAAGGTATGACCTGACCTTCATCACAAACTCATGGTGACAATCATTTCTGGCCTTTCTGGTTAAACTAACCAAGCAGTCTTCAGAAGAAGGAACAAAGGAGGCCACCCTTAAGATAACACTTTGCTCAGAGCTCCATCAGAGCTGTGTTGATTAATTTTTGAAAGGTTCCCTGAACTTCTCTGGGCAGCATCATTTGTTCCCTATTAATTTAGCAGAGAGGTGGGTGACACTTAATCTTATTCGGTGAAATCATAATGGATGAGAGGATGCTAAAAAGTCAATGGAATTATGTTGTGCATGTGGATCAGGTCAAGACTTCAGCCCCCACCACCACAATTTTGAGTTTATCTTTCCTTTTAAGGAATATTTTAAACCTTGGGAACTTTAAGATGTGTGGACTTTGATTCCCAGAATTCCCCAGCAGCTTGCTGGGGAATTCTGGGAGTTGAAGTCCACACATCTTAAAGTTGCCAAGGCTGAGAAACACTGCTACAAAGGCTTATATTTCATCAGCTTCCTCAAACTGTGGGACCCAATCCCTTGTGAGGGGAGGGGTGTGCCTGAGAAACTTATGGGGTCACAGCATTTATTAAAAGGCTGATCAGGCTGGTGCAGGCAAAGCTGTAGTATTCTCAAAACCCATTCCCACTTTTCCTAGGCAAACCCACAGAGGACTTTACGCAGGAAAAGCAGGGAGAAAACTGTCAAGAGATAATTTTGAAAGATGGTGAAACCCATGGCTCTACCTGTAAAGAGTAAGAAAAATGACCTTGATGAAGATCTGCAGGAACCATTACCTAGGCAAAAGGGGCTGACACATTTAGAACAATAAGATAACATTCAGAAGCGGCTCAGGCTACCCCTCCCCAATTCACTGGGGTATAAGAAGGGTATAAGAAGGCATAGTACAATCAGACTTACAAGATTCTGTTATTATAGCCAATCTCAATAAAAGTCATTTTAACCTTCCTGTGGAGTTAATTTCCTAGTCTGGTCTACCCAATAGGGCTGATGTTACCAATCTCTCCAACAGTTATAAGTCATAGCATGTGACCTGGAGGGTCACAAATTCATTCATCACTGCAGAGAACTGTAGAATTGCAGACATTAAGAACTCAAACTTTATGCTCTTCACAAGTTTCCCGTCTCCAAATTACAGGAAACCATGCCACCAGTGTTCATCAATGGTAGTTAAAGGAGGTGCCAGGGGGCACAATAAAGAAGATTAGGGAGGCCTTGGTTCCAGGGCATCAGGTTGCCCATCCCTGATTTAAAGTAACATCATCCCAAACTTCCCATTGGAGTGTGGAGGGACATCTAAAACAAAGCTCATAAGATTCATCTCTTTTATATTTTGTAGTCAGCAAAGAGAAATTCCTCCTGCGGAGAAATTGTGTCTTAAGTGCAAGCACTTGTATTTGTAGCAAAACATGTCATCACTCCCAGCTATGTATATTTTATTGAGGTCATTCGCAATATCAGAGCATTTCTGTTTTCCCACCCTTAGTATAATAGAATTTTATGAATCTGACATCTCCCAGCTCTTCAACTTTGGAAAAAGAAAAGGTATGTGAGTGTGTGTAGAGGGGGGAGGCAATTAGATGAGGAAGAAAGAGCCGGCAGATTTTAGGAAGCAGTGAGCAGATTGCTCGATAAGAAGATGATTAAACAAGGACAACCTAGATCTTCTGCCTTGCTCTGAAACAGCCTCCTCCTTTCTTCTGCCACCCTTCTCTGTGACAATTTAACTTTCAAGAATATAGAAAATAAAGGCTAATTCCATCTGGCAGCTTTCTATCTAGTAAGGCAATGGAATCAAGCTAGCCTGTAGAAGTTAATTCTGACAACAAGTCACCCAGCTTCAGGCAGATATAATGCACATTTTAAAAAGCTAGATCCAAAAAGCAACATTGGGACAGCTATGTTCACAAAGCATAGATTTGAGAATGTAGTGGGCGCTCTTCTTAGGGATCAGCCCTACAAGGTAGACCAGACTAAGAAACTGATACCATGTAAGTCAGTACTACTTTTATTGTGACGATAGTAACAGAACTTGGCAAGTCTGAATGTACTTCCCCCTCCCTCGTTTTATCTTTGTGTGAATTATGGAGGAACTTGTCTGAGATGTTTTCTCAAGTTATTTTCTTGGCCCAGACTCAGGCCCCTTTTATCCAGCTCTTCCTCCTGTCCTTCAAGGCCATTCCCTCTTCCCTCTACATTAGAGAATGGTACATATAAAACCCCATATATTAGCAGGACATCTACCCCAAAGAAGGTACCTTCAGGGTTTCAATTCACAAAGTCCTCTGCTAGGATAGTACTACTGAGAATTCTGGATCTTGAAATCTACACATCTGAAGGGCTTTGAGGCTAGCGGGAACAAGGTGGCAAAGTTCCATATTTGGGACAAAATTGCTGGCTGCATATATCAGAGGATGTTCCAGTGAACACTTTCTGAACAGTTTATTATTTTTGTTATTGTTAGTTATCAGGAAAAAAAGATAGAGCAGGATAACACAAAAACCTGCAACAATGAAACTGATTAAATAAACCTCATCTGTACAGTCCTATTCTAAGTAAGGGTTGAATAAATGAATCCTTGTGCCCAGAGGCATCTGAGAACTTAACAACCACAAACATGATGAATACAGTGTTGCATTATCATGCTACAGGCTCCACCCCTTTTGCACACACGTGTGATGTCACGAGGCATGTAGAAAAGGGTTGGAACTTGTGGCACAACAGTGTCAGTTGCTTTCATCTCCACTTTTGATGATTCTGCTAGGCACCGTCTCCTTCCAGGGAAGAGTGCAACTTGCAGCATCGTGCATGCAGCATGATACGGCAGATGTCAAGTTCTTTACTATTTCTTACTTGAAAGCCATGTATTCAAGGAGGATCTGCGTTGCAAAACAGATGATTCGATCCTCCTTTCTTCTTTCTTTTTCCTAATCTGCAACCAGTCCCAATGCTATATCAGAAGTGCGGTTCTGATCACTTTCATTCTGACTGCCTTGCCATTATTTATCTATTTATCATTGGCAGAACATTCCAGTGAGGGATGAAAAAGACAAATGTCAGAGGACAAATTAAAATCAGAAGACAAGAATTAACAGTTGAAGGGGGTGGGGGGGAAGACTAGATAAAAACTTGGGCTAGAAATTTGCTGGCACCTGTATTCTGCCAAGACCAGCATTTGGAGATAGGTTGATTCTAGCATTCAAATGAAACCCTGGAAATCATCTGGCCAGCGATGTACCAAGGATGGGGCAGGGGGTGGGTCCACCCTGGGTGCAGGCAATAAGGGGGGTTGCCAAAGATTATAAGGAAGTTAGCGGCAGGTTAGAGTTGGGTTGCTGCTGCCAGTATGCCAATCAGCTCTTGCCCGTCAGCAGGTACAGGAAAAAAAATGTCCCTTCAAGTCAGTTTTGGACTTAGAATATTAGTACTTTTGAGCTCTGGTGTTGGAGAAGACTCCTGAGAATACCGTGGGCAGCCAAGTAAACAAACTGATGGATCACTGAACAAATCAACCCAGTGTTCTCACTCAAGGCACAAATAACCAGGCTTAAATTATCCTACTTTGGACACATTATGTGAAGGCCTATCTTTCTGGAGAAGGCTCTAATGCTTGGAAAGGTGGAAAGAAAGAGAAGAAGAGGATGACCAGCAGCAAGGGGGATGGACTCAGTTACAGTGTTGATGAAGGCACCATTGGAAGATCTGAAAGACCAGATTAGAGACAGATTGTCATGGAGAAAATCTAGTTTTGTGGTCGCTAAGAGTCAAAAATGACTTGATGGCACATAATCAATCAAGTCAGTTTTGACTCCTGGCAACTGTTCCCTGCACTTACCTTGGCATCATTTTTGGAAGTGATTTGCCATTGCCTCTTTCCCATGGGTGAGAGAGCATGACTGGCTCAAAGTCACCCACCTGGAGGTTTCTAGCCTGATGCTTTAACCACTACAGCAAACTTGCTCTTGGCAAGAGAGGAGGGGGTTGTTAAAATGATCCACTCAGGGTGTCAAATATGCTAGGTAAGCCACTGCCTCAGGCTAATATGTTGAGATTCAGGGAAAAAATGCTTGGGGCTTCTGGACATTGGTAGAATTTTACAGAGGAACATCAGACTGAAATACAGTCCATATGCTACCACTAAGATTTGGCTGTGGGAGGAAATGGAAACGCAGGCCAAACTTCAGAAGCTAAGAGGAGCTTGGCTAGTTCAAACACAAAGCAACCTCTGTCAGAAGCCCACACTAGAATTCGGCTGAATGGGCCTTCTGGATTCAGAGTCATCTCACTAAATAAGTCTCTTTTTTCAGAGCAGAAGTAAATGAAGATTTGTTATTATAGGCCTGGGTTAGGGTCTTTCTAGAGCAGGGTTTCTCAACCTTGGCAATTTTAAGACGTGTGGACGCCAACTCCCAGAATTCCCCAGCCAGCATATGTGTCTTAAAATTGCCAAGGTTGAGAAACCCTGCTCTAGAAAGACCCTAACCCAGGCCTATAATAACAAATCTTCATTTACTTCTGCTCTGAAAAAAGAGACTTATTTGGTGATATGACTCTGAATCCAGAAGGCCCATTCAACCATCATGGATAAGAATTAACATTATTGCTCTAATCTCCCGCTGAAGCCATCTAATTCAATGTTTCTCACCACATCTGGTTGGGGTGGGTTGGTTTGTGTTTTGAAAAGTATGCATTGCAGATCTTTTTCAATCTAGTGCCTTCAAATATTGGGATTACCACCCCCCCAATTCTCTGCCAATGTGGCTAATGTACTTACTGGGAATTCTGAATGCTCTAATCCTAATTCATTTGGGAGGCAGTAGGTTGGAGAAGACAGATGCCCCCTGCACTTATCTTACCCATCCCAATCTTTTTAAACATTATCTTTCCACCAAGATAAATGCAGACAATTTCAGGGGCCAAAGCAGGCCCTTCTACCTGCAAAGAAGTTCTACCATGAAGAGGTTTAAGCACTGCTGTATCACTATTTACTGCAGGAGACATTAAAAATCAACCGAACATCTGTTTGTACAAATAGGCGATGGACACGTGCCAAAGAGGTACACTTAATCATGATGATTCAACTTGAATCCACATAGAATATTTCCTCCCATTTTTCTTTTACAGTTCATTTGCTGACTGTATACAACTCTGTTGTAGTCAGCAACAATTAGCCCTTCAAATGTATGGCAGTTTAAAGAGGTCCCATTGTGGTGTCTCCTGAAGACTTGTACTAATCAAACAGGAGGCCAGTTTTCCAGCATTGTCTCTTTCATGAAGAGAAATCATGCAGCCATTAGGAAACAAGGTTGCACCTCCAAGCACTCACAAACTGCTCGGGCACACTTCCAGATGGAAGTGTGTTTCTCAAGAAACAAAAAGAGGAATTGTATGTCCATTTTTCAAGTTGCATGAAGAAGATTCATGTGTGAGTTGAAGATGAAGAATTGCTGCAAATTAATGACCTGCTGGTTTAGGTGATAGGTGGCCACCTTAGTAGCCACATATGAATGTTGGCTTGATTTCCCACAATTCATGGTCTAATTTCAAAAGCCTTTGGAAGCCATCCGTTTTCAGCTGTCCACCATGAGTGAACTGTTGCTGCATGGAGAGAGGGAGTAGAAAGGATCAGAAGGTAAGGTAAGAAAATGACAGAAAGAAATGGATAGGCAGAAAAAGAAAGGATGGGTGGTTCCACCACTGCCTTCTGCAGGCAGTCCTGCCTAATAGTGTTCTGCAGCTCCAGACATATGCCACTCAAGAAAATACAGTTCTCAACCATCCATGTTCTTGGTCTTCAGTACTGGCAAACTTCAATAGGAATGGTGGACAACAGCAGCCAATCCATTAATGTCTTGCTATTAGTTTCCCTCAGAATGGATGAAATGAAATGAAATGAAATGGGCCTGGCCCCAGCCCCAAATGCCCAATACCTTCTGACCTCCTTTCCACCGCCCCCTGCTTCTGCCTGGCCCCAGACTGCAAGGCCCAATTACCCATCTAACATCTCTTGGGCCTTGTGCTACCGATAGGCTTGAACAAAAGGAGCTGTGGTTACCATGACAACATTAGCACAGATACAGATGGGGGGAAGTAGCAGCTGTGATTAAACAATTGAGGATCAGTCATGTGTTGGGGGGCTCTTCTCACTCCCCCTTTCCCTTCTTATAGATTTTCCTTGCTACATCAGGAAATCCTGCTGCAGGCAGGGAAGGAAAATGTTGATGTTCCAAGACATCTCTGAGTGTGATTCATGTGAAAGTCAATTTAGGGAGGAGAGGCTTCCTATATATGTATTTAGATCATCTGGTTTCCTATGTACATTTACACAGAATTAAATTCCTCTGTATCTGATGACTCAGAATTGAGTGTGTCTGTGGTAACAGCCTTTAAAATATGACGCCACCAGGCCAGGTCTCACACAGGCTTACGTGGAAGCAAGTGGAGGCCAATGAAGCCGATCCCCAAAGAAGTGTGCCCAGGCCTGCAACCTTGGAGACTTATTATTACATCGTAGCTCATTAGTTAGAGATGAATGGATTAACCAGTTTTCAGCTTCTCCGTGAGCAAAGTCTAGAAAGTGAGGAAAATTAGAACAAAGGGGTGCTATGCGTGCTACTGTGACCTCTTGGGGGGCCAGTGGGATTAGTTCTAACAAATACAAAAATAATAAAAATAGAATGTTTGGGACTTCTGGGGCTTTGAAAAGGGGCATCTCAGGGAAATATGATTAAGGTATGTAAAATCATGCATACTTTGGATTAAATGTACAGGGAGAAAGCACTATATACCAGATCCAGAGGTTGTCCAGTGAAGCTGATTAGAAGTAGATTTGAAGATGAAAAAAAGTTCTTCACAGCACATAATTAACTACGTTACCATAGGATGTCATGATGGGCATTAACCTGGAGAGCATTAAAAGGGGAACTGGATAAATTCATGGAGGACAGACCTGTCAAGGGCCATTGGTCCTAGTCTCAGTGTAACGCTCTGCCTGGGGACAGCACAGCTCCAAATACCAGTTGTGGGGGAACAATGGCACAAGAGAGGTAAGAGGCCACCTCCTGTCTGTGAACATCTCAGAGGCATGTGGTTGGCTGCTGGAAGAAACCAACTGCTAGACTAGAATGGGCCTGGACCTGATCCTGCAGGGCTATTCTCATGTTCTAAAGAATGGGGAACCAAGCTTTGCCCCAATTTATGTACAATTCTTCTTCTGATTCAGGCCCATGTCGGTAGAAGAGGTAGATGTGGGAGGCACGATGGTCCTTGCTATGTCTATACCATGTGTGTGTTTATGAAGGTATCGTGTTTTGGAGGAAGGGAGAAATGGTTTGCTGTTGGGCATAGTACCAGGCTGTTATTACTCACCATTTCTCATGCAAAATGCTGATGAGTTTGTTATTGCTCATTTACTTTGGAAGGCTGAAACATTTGTCTTGAGGTCATTTTTTTTTAGACTTAGCCATTCAAAACTTTATAATACATTTTGTAAGCATAAAAATATGGGGAGAATGTGTATATTAAGGAGAAGTGCACACAAACATAAATATTAAGGCAAAATATATGTTATACGTGTAATAAAAGTATTCATTCCAGGAAATTTATTTTTATATACTTTTTCAATATTTTTCTTTTCTTCTTCTTTTTGGTGGGGGAGAAAAATCCCATGCAGAAATGAAGAAGGAAGGAAGGAAGGAAGGAAGGAAGGAAGGAAGGAAGGAAGGAAGGAAGGAAGGAAGGAAGGAAGGAAGGAAGGAAGGAAGGAAGGAAAGATGGGAGCAATGAATCTTGGAGATGTTAACAACTCTTAGATTTGAACTGTTGGCTGAATACAAAATAAGTTAATATGCAGTTACATGGATTTTTTCTTAAGGCTGCTCATCCTAAGTGAGAGAAATGAATGATAAGAGAGATGGATTTCTTTGGTGAGGATGGATGTCCTCCTTTCAGGCTCTCCTTATGTTGGCTCAGCCACTAAGCTACCATTGTTAGGCTGCTACAACCACAGGCATCTCACGTTGGCATGCTCAGCCAAGCCGATGAGACAGAGTTCTTTTGGAATGAGAATTCAGTATTTCTCATTTCTGTTGCCTGGAGCTTGTTTTAAAAACAGACCTGTTTTCACTTGTCTATTTGCCTGGGGAGAAGAAAAAAAATGTGTGGAAGGTGATGAAGTCCTGTTCTACCATTTTGTGTTTGCTGATGGAAAAGGGCTTGCTTTCTCCTGAGCATTTGCAAATATGGACAACCTGGCATGGTTACTGCCTCCCTACAGATCTTCTCAACATATGTCTCCCTTCCTTTCCAAGTATTGGTGAGTATATTAATGTTTTAAGTGAGCTACAGTCACTTTTGCAACATGGCTGCAGAGAAAATGGAACTGTATACAGGGCTGAAGTTTACAGCAGGTTGGCCAGCTGTTCCACAACTGAATCAAACGTGATTTATCTGTCTCCATAACTAAAAGTGGCATTTTAGTCAGCCAGGAGCCTTGAAATCACTCCATGTTGTATTGTGTGCGCACACGCGCACACACATAAAGAAACAACTTGGAGGAATGACAGCAGGTAAGTTGCTGATAGACTTACAGGAGCCATAGAAGTTTCTACAAAATGAAGACAATGCATATTGGAAAACAGTTTTGGCAATCATGAATGTAAGAACAGGTTTACAGCAGATTAAACACATAGGACAGAAAGGTGCAAGTCATGTGAAGATTCAGTGGGGACTTCATTGCCAGTTCAGGGAGCACAGATCAATTGCCCCAGATTTTCCTCCTGTAGCTCAATTTCTCTATGCATGCTAGATTATTTTGGCACCCCATATCTAGGTTTCCAAACTCTGGACAAACGTTAGACCTCAACCTCAGCAACTTTAAGATGTGTAGACTTCATGCTGGCTGGGGAATTCTGGGAGTTGAAGTCCACACATCTTAAAGTTGCCAAGTTTGAAAAACACTGCACTAGATGGTAGCAAAGAAGTCTGTATCCTCCAGACTGTATCAGCCATCAGAACAGAGGCCTCTAGGCCTGGCAAGCCCAGTGGCTGATCCATGCACTAGCTGAGAAGCACCACCTCCCGCAGCTGTGCTTAGCCGTCTTTCCCTATCTGGCTCCATGTACCAAATTGCATACTTAACAGCTGCATTCATACAACATCCTTAACTTAATTACTGAATTAATCCATTTTGGGGGGTTGCATAGTACAGGGAGCCAGGAAGTAATCGAATTGCCTGCATTTGCCTAATATCTCAAGCCACAGAACATCAGTGTCAGCCTTACCAGGCAGATCAGACAGGAAACACGACCAGATCAACTAATTCTACTTTATTGTGATCTTTATTGTAAGATTACATTATCTGTAAGATTACATTATTACATTATTGCAAGTCTGAAAGTACAATTCTCCCCCGTCTCCTTTGTACCCTGAGAAATTAGGGAGGGTCTCTTCTGAGCCTTTTGCCCCACCCACTATCCAGCCGTGGGCTCTGCTATCTCTTATCTGACCGTTTCCTAAACAGGAATGACCCGTATCCCAAGGTCATTCCCATGTACCATTATAATCAGCCAAGGTAAACCTCTCCAAGCTCAGAAAGTTGTATAACTGTAGCCATTAAATCTTTCACTGCCTTAAAGTTGCCTTAGCATTTCCCTACTATATTCAGGATGGGGAAGATTTGGTGGGAGTAGATGTCTCCAACAAGGGAAGCAGGTTTGTACTGAATAGGGTGCCACAGTTAATACGACCTAGTCTCTGAAGAGGTACATATGCTTGAAATACCGAGGTGAAGATGTGCTTCTTGTCACAGCCATCAGGGTCAGTCTTATCTTGAAGCTTTTAGGAAAGCTGTTACCATCGTACATAAGATGAACTAGAAAATGTCAGTCTAAATGTTCCAAGGGCTATTTAACCCTACTTTTCCAACCCAGTTCTATGGGACAACAAATCACAGAAAATTTAGCCACCGTTGTCCCTGCTGGCTGTACATTCAGGGAGATGCAATCCTATGCTAACAATCTAGGTTGCCCAAATTCAAACCACCACTAGATGCCAGCAAAGAGATTCCGAAAATTCTGGCTCTTTCCCACCATGTAGTGGTCATCTGGATGCTTTGCAGACAATGGAATTATTAGACAAAGTCCTAATAATTCCATTGTCCATGGAGAAATCCGGTTGGAAGAATCTGCTTTAGTTCCAAGGTACCCTGTGGCATTTTAGAAGCCTCCCACAGCAGAAGTTAACAGGGATAAAATGAAGAAAATGTGTTACGAACAGAAGAAATTTTAAGAATTGTCATAATAGCAACAGACTGGTGTTAGCTCACTACATATTTTTAAAGCCTTGGCTGTTCTTAAATAAAAAGGAAAAATAAAAGTACTGTATTCCCTCAAGGGACTTCAACATTTTTCCTTCCATTGGTTGGGGAAGTTTTCACATGAAAAGATATAATAAAACACCAGCTGTATTGCTATCTTTGTACCACTTGCATTGTGCTTAAAACTATAAGGGTGATTTACATTCTCTTTGTTCCATTTTAGGGGTGTCCATGGGGGGCTAGGGAAAATGAAGAGGGGGCCACAACCATGAAATTGAAGCCTCACCACTTTTTAAATGCATCATAAAAAAGAAGCAATGCTTCAATCAGATGGCTGTGGCCACCATTTTGACTTGTTTGACCTCCCCACGGCCACCCTGTTACCTTTCTAATGCATTATTTGGTTTTGAGGAGGATGACTGGTTGTAGTAAGTGGAATTCAGTTCCTTGTGTAGACTGCAGCCCTTGACTTTCTCAGTGTTGTGAGAGAATGGAGCAGAGAAATTTGGAAATGTTCTCTGATCACACCTGCTTAAATTTTTTTAGAAAAGAATCATATCCCACTTTTCTCTCTCTCTCTTTTCTCTATTATTTGCTATTTTTATTATATTGTGATTTTATATTTTATTATAGCGTGATTTTCTGACTTCATGTCTCTTTGGCTTAACATATTAATTGCAGAGGTGTCCATGGGGAGGGGAGGTCAAAAGAGTCAAGATGGTGGCTTTGATTGCATGGTCATGGCTACCATTTTGACTTTTTTACTGTTTCCCCCAGTGCCCCAATTACTTGCAAAGGGATGAGCAATTCGTTCAAAATGTCATGGACAGTGTCACTCTCGCAATTTAAAAAAAGACTCATAGAATTATATATTTCTATTGTCAAATTTGGATGTTTAAGATGGTTGGTATGATTTTAGACAAATTTCAAGGTCATCTCTCAACAAGCTTGTGAGCAAAATGTCCCTTTTCAGATACTAGCTTGTTTATCCTATGTTTTACAAATTAGAAGTGAATCCTTAATATGCTGGGCCTCACAATAAGCAAGACTTGCACGTTCATAGAACATCTCTCAATTTCTGCTCTCTGTATCTGCATTCCTGCAATTCCCATGATTTTAAGACTCTTGATTTAAGATGGTTCTCTTTTTTTTAATTTTAATTTGCTTTTGTTTATCGCAGATGCACAAGGTGAAGCAGTGAGCGCAACCTCAAGAGATGTCCAGAGTTTGTGACTAAATTATAACTTTTTAATGTGACAGGTGCAGAAAATGATGAAACACACAACTGGAGAATAATCTTATTGACTGTACTTAATTTTAATTAAATGCAAATGACTTCAAAACAGATTTAGTTTGTTTGCTCTGACAGCACCCATTACTTTCTGAAATGCAGCCCCTGATGTGCTATTTTTGTAGGCCACATACAGCCCACGGTCCAGAAAAAAATTGCATACCCCCTTCTAGCACTGGCCATTTCATGCTGGTGTTTATTGCCCTGTGATCCTTTTTCAGGATGAAGAAGTGTTGCATCCATTTCTGAAATAAATACATATCTCAATAAATAAATTGCCAAAGGTCCCCTGCCGCTGCAATCCATGCAGTCTTCTCGTTGGAGGAACAACAGCAAGCGAGTCCCTGACAATCATTAAACATGGACTTGCAATCATCCCTAGCCCTGCTTAATTCAGGCGCTGGTCTGAGCGGGAGCTTGCACTGATTCATTCAGATTGCAGCGTATTCTTGTAGACATTAATCTCGGACATCTGACAAACCAGTCGCTGACTCCCTCATAGGCGCTGGCCCAGGGTCCACCTATATATCTGAGTGGTAGAGGTTTGTATCTATTTAGGCAGAATGAGAAATGCCAAACAGCAGTGTTTTCTGGGACTACTTGGAACACTCCTAGTCATGGGAAGTTTTCAGTGCGCAGAGCCTCTATTTTGCTTAAGAGGATTTCCACAGCTACGATGATCAGCTATGTAAAAGAACGTATTTTATTTGTGCCTTTGAAGAAGAGGAGGAGAATGAAAAGTTGATCGCCGCGTCCATCCTAATGAGGGAAGGAGGAAAACTTCCTCTCTTCCCCATTAGTAATTTTATAGGTATCTGTGGCGCTCCTTTTTTCTTACCTATTTCCCTCCACTAAGCTAAAAAAAAAAAATGTAATAATAGGGAAATTGCTGTAGCTCCTTGAGGATTTTTACTGTTTCTTCTGCATTTCCCTCCAGTCCTACACTTTATTTTTTGAGGTGCAATTCTTAGAACTGTTTAGAGTATTCAAATGTTGGCTGCACTTCAGATCTGTATCTACAAGCATTGTGACAGTGACCACTTCATTTTTAATATCTTTTTTTAAATGATTCCTAACCTGGAATGTGCAACAGGCAATTACTGTGACAGGACTTACATTTTGATGTCCTTATTCTTCTTCAGGAAGACTTGTTCTTTTATATCCTTGTTAATTTTAGCTGTCAGCATTTTAAATGGGAAAATGAAGGGCTAACTGTTCTCTAATTTCTTGAACCTTGCATTTTTTTTTAGTAATTTTAGTAGTAAAATTGTAGTAATTTTAGTAGTAAAAAATTACATAGATTTTTTTCCTGGTCAGTGGCAATCTGGCTAGAATTAAAGTCAAGTTTTACATTTGGGTTAGAAGATCCTGGTCTATGACCATAATAAACGTTAACAATTTAGGTTAAAAAAGCTTTCATATTGAATTTTTCAATAATGGTTAATGGATCCTATCAAACCATAATGGTTTGTTAATTTTTAATTTGTTGGTAAGGCATAGATCACTACTGTTTGCTTCAATTTTTCAGACTGCCTTCTAAAAAAGATCAGTCCATGCTTATGTATTTGCCCTACATCTTCTACAAGAAGATAGATCCAATCAATTTATTCCTCAATATTCTTTTGCATGTTTGGTATCCTTCAAATGTTCCTGTCATCTAACTGCTTCCTTTGCTAGTTTTCTGTCCAGTACTTTAAAAGGGAGAGGGGGATACATAAAGACAATTTTAGATGTTGACATAGTTCTGATGGCTAATCCTAGAATTGTTTCAATCAAACAAGCAGGTAACTTTTACACAAGTCTTTTGACTCTCATTCTCAGATCGATGCTCATGAAAATTAATGTGCCCTCAAGTCATTGAGTTGTAGCTAACTGGGATAACTTGTTGCTGTCTCCAGTTGAGAATGTACACTCTACATGTAAAAGCTTGATTTGAGAGCAACATGGCTTGTCAGAAAGAGGGTAGCTGTTTCAAGAAAGAGGAGTAATTAAGGTGAAGACCCAGGAGATGGAAATGTGAGACCAAGATAGTAAAGCAGCTGCTGATTTGAATTTTGCTTAGTTCCCTAGTTCCATTGCAAGTTCGACATGATCCTTCCCTGCCCTTTCATGTCAAGCTGTCAGAAGCATTTTCTGGTACATTCAGTGGTTCAGTGATGCTGCAACAGGTCTGCTAAGAAGGATGTGCCTGTTGAGTAAAGGTTGCAGCCTTGCAGCAAAGATTGGCTGATGTTTCATGGGTGGGTTGGGGGGAGGGAGGGGGGATCCTTTGCTATCTTTTTTATCTTTAACATCTGAGCTGAGCTGAGCTGCAGGAGAAAGGTAACAGGAAAAAAAACCTCTGAGCTTGAAGGAAATATTATTTTTCCTTTTTCCTGTTGGTTGGGGATGAATATTTGGATACAAATGTCACCCTCTCAAAGTATTCATTTAATTGGAATATGGAATAACTTCATTAATCCATGCTGCAGTTGAGCTCATTAGTACCTTTCAACTAAAGCACTGATTGTTTTTCTTGCTTGCTTTATCTTTTTGCTTTTGGCTCTGTAAAACAAGAAAGAAAACAGAGAGGAAGCTTGTGTCAGTTATGAGAAAGCCATCAGGAACCGCAGTTCAGTTCCTGCTTTAAAACAGCAGGTTTCTTACGTAAGGTACAGGAAGAACTGGAACAAAAAATGAAAAATAATGGGAAAAAACTCAGTTATTCTCCCCTTTCCCCCATTATCTTTATCCAACTGAGCTGGAAAATCATGTTTATTTTTGCAGAACATTTAACTCTTTTCAGTAGTTTTTTTTTAAAAAAATTAAAATTCACTCCAATTTCAAATCGGTACTGTAAAATCAAAGCAAAAGGTATATCAAATTAGTAAAACAGCATATCTCTTAGAAAAAATAGGAAGTAACAGCAATTTAGCATAAAACCCATTTAATTGGGGGGGGGGGGGAGAGAGAAAGAAAGAATCAGCAAAAATTTAAAAACACTGGCATTCTTGTAAGCCACCAAGAGTTATTGGATGGTCATCTTAGAAATGTATATGACAGATGAACATTTAAGGAAGGAAGGTCAATATTATTGCAGTTGTTTTCAGTGTAGAACAGCCTAAGTTCAGCTCTTGGACTCTCCAGATAAGATTGGAAAAATTCTGGGATGTGGATATCAACATTCCTAGGTTAGATAGACCACAAGTAAGAGTCTGATAAAGTAGCATCAGATGTCCCTAAAATTCAACATTAGTGTTTAAAAATGAACTCTTAAGTGTTCCCAGGGAGACTATTCTTTAATCCTGTGTAGCAATCACAGAACAAGTTCTGTTCTTCACAAAATACCCTGACCTTCAAGATGAGGTTACTCTGAGAAGGACCTCCAAAGGTGAGCTTAGCAATTTCAGATGAATAATTTGAACAGCTAGACAAGAAGATTTGTCAAATTCAGAATTTAGAACCATTTTTTTTTTCCTCACAATAATATAACAACATTCATACTGGCATTACATTAAACTAGAACATTGAGGAAAGGCTTAGTCTGTCACATTATTTAAACCTAGCTCCTATGGTTTGTAATCTGCAATTTATAGCTTAGCATTATATATGAAGCAGGCCATTATGGCTTGTTTAACAAATTATGGTTGAAATCCTGGTTTAGTTTTAATGGGCCCAAAGAGTTTGTGAACATACGTGCTCTACACACATTACATACACCCATCCATTTGTCATTGCACCCCCTCGCTCCTAAAGAAAACGATGCAATTAGTTGTTTGATTACAAGAAGCGAACGAGAGGATTTGTAATGGGTTCTGGCAAGTGAGTTGAGATTAATGATCAACTGTTGTCTCACAATGTGACAGGAATCTTATCTTGGGAATAGCCAGAAACAGTATGGGCTGAACTGAATGAGCTGTCCATGGTACTTAAACTGGGTGATTATTGAAAAGTTATCCTTCTTTGACGGGTACAGTAGATTGGTCCCTAGGCTCTGACATCTTCACTCTGATGGGGGGGAAAATACAAGCAAGATATCAAGATAGAGTTGTTTGCCTCAAGGAGCAAAGCAGTTTCAATCTGCTGTTTCCCCTTGCTACCATGGCATAAGTCTTTCCCTTGAATATTTATGGATAGTTAATGAATTCATTAAATCTTTGGCTGTGTGTACTGTTCCTTATTAGTTTTTCCCCAAAATTTAATCATAGTAATTAAATTTATCTTGTTCAAGTTTGCTTTCCTGCCTGCATGCAAATCTGGGGCAGGAGTTGAAGTGTGTGTGCTTCCCCCTCTTCCTCTATATTTTAATGCTTTTAGTGTGCAAGAAACCACATTCCACAAATGTAAGTCATGATAAAGAAATTGGCAAGGTCCGGAGGGAACCTAAATTTTCATTTAAATTAGATGCATGAACTAGAATGAATACATATCCTCTCTAAGCATTTAATATATCCTTTCTGCCAAGTTAAGACATTACAATTTGGGGAGGGTCTCTGAGAGCTGTATGCAAAGGTTTTGGGGACCACAGGCAGTTGTGAACTAAGCTAGCTAACCCCTGTTTTAATACATGTTTTAGTTGGATGGATACTTTGAGACTAATTCTGTTGTCATTTTTCAGAGGTGAATAATTCTATCTATCTATCTATCTATCTATCTATCTATCTATCTATCTATCTATCTATTCTCTTAAATTCATATGAGCAGTTCTTTAAATTCATATGACCTACTAGAAAAAGGGAGATACTGGAGTGCATTTGCCTGTTGTACCACTCTTTTAAGAAATTTAGAGCGAGTCAGAGTGAGTTGTAGGTTTTTAGGTCTGGACAGACAAAAAACAAGGAATATATGAGAGACAGAGACAGAATATTAACCTGATATTCAGTGCAAATGAAAATTCATGAAATTATGAATAAAATGACACCCCCTGCCTAGGGGAACCAAGCTTTCATGGAACAAGTGCAGTCCCATAGCCAAGTATTTCAATGACTTACCTAGGTAGAAAGATCACACATAGCCTGGGGGTCGGGGGAAGCCTCCCCCACCCTTCAGATTACACCAGCAAATTTCAAGTCCTGCTATTTTGATATAGGAAACACATGAATATTGTAGTGGAAGCCTAGAATGGGTTTAAAAGGTTAAGACTGCTTTGAGTCAGGTTCAATGCCTACACATCCACGATGTTTTCAACCTCCATCTTCCCAAAATGGAGTAGGGAATGGGGGGGGGGGAGAAAATGCTGACCTCATCTAAATCCATAATCTATAACACCCACTTTGCATCCTCACCCCACCCATGTACCATTAAAATTCATTAGGTGCAGGAGCCAGCCACTGAAACACTACACATTCCTAATATAACCCAATTTATATATCCAGCTGATAGACAGATAGATAGATAGATAGATAGATAGATAGATAGATAGATAGATAGATAGTTTATATGTTTGGTATTTTGATCCATTGAACCAAATAAGCATAATGATCTGCTTCCCAAAACCGCTGAAAGGTTCTTCATAGAGCTTTGAACGTTTGAAAGGATTGGCTCATCTGCATCTGCATTCTATGGCCAGTTGGCCTTGCTAGTTTATTTCTCCTCTCCTTGATGGTGTGCCAAGAAGGTAAAAGTGCCCCTGGAAAATAATAAACATTAAGGCCATTTGGCAAATGATCCATGATGGTCAAGGAAAGGCAACATTTAAAAGGTGCCTTTCTTTTCAAACCATTCTGCTGGATCTAACCAAAGGTCTCTTCAGCACAGCCTCTTGCAACTCACAGTTGCAATCAAAATGCCTCTGAGAAGGCTACAAGAAACTTATACAGGTAGTCCTCGCTTAGCGACCACAATTGGGACCAGCAACTCTGTTGCTAAGTAATGTGGTCAGTAAGTGAAACATCACATGACTGTGACAGACTTACGACATCTCTTCTCATTTGGTCATGAAGCAAGTCACTGCAGGTCGTTAAGCAAGACATCGCATGATCACGATTTGCGATTTTACTGCTGGCTTCTTCACTGACTCTGCTTGTCAGAAACTGGTTGTGAAGTGCACAAACAGCAATCACATGACTGAGGAATGCCTGCTGGTTGCAAAGCACCCAAATATTGATCACATGACCACAGGGAAGCTGCAATGGTCATAAGTGCAAGGACTGCTCATAAAGTTACTTTTTCAGTGCTGCCATAACTTTGAACAGTTGCTAAACATGGCAGTCATTAAGCAAGGTCTACCTGCAGTTTCCCTCTGTGGCTGATCCCCAGCAGCTTACTATTTCCCTATATTCAAAGCTAACTCTTTGCGCTTGCATCATGCACTATTATTTGTATCAGCCTGTGCCTCTGTGTTCCTTGTGCATCTTAGTACAGCATGAGAAGTTCGGGTTGTGCAAAGATGTAGGAAGGGTATATAAAAATCAAGAGAGGGTGATTTTTATCAAGACCGTGTGGGATCTCCTGGCTGGCAGATTCATTATTTTCCAGAATGATAAATAGATTTTATCAGAAGGGACAAAAAGAAGTCCATTATTTGTCAACAAATAATACTGCATGTGGCTTGAGGAAAGGTACATTTGAGGGAAAAAAACCTCACATTAGTATTAGAGGCTGCTCTTTAGCTTTAATTCTTCATGTGGTTATTTAGAGTGATTATGGTTACACCTTAATTTACAAGTTGGAGTTGGAAAAAGGAACAGGGGAAATCTAACATGAGTTACACCTTCGGGGAAAAAAATTACAATATGCTGAAAGTGGGGAATCAACAGTCAGTTGCAGAGAAGGGAGAGTTGAAATCTGTCACACCAGAATATTATGCACAGCAGCTTAAAACAAGTTTATTCACTGAGTCCAATGGCTTTTATTTCCAGAGACATATTCATAGCATTACAACCTCAGGGTTTTTTTTTTTTTTTTTCCTGAAATGCACCCAAAGAGAGGGATCAATGATTCCTGTTCCTGCTGAATTATTTAGCGTGGAGGCTAGAAAGCTGAAGGGAGGTCTATTCCTTCTATTGTACAACAACAACAACAGAATTCTCTCCCACACAGAGCCTTGTGGTTTTATGAAAATACAAGTTTCTAAATCTTTTTATTGTTGGCCAACTTTTAAGATCAAATGCTTTAGCTAGCTAAAGGAAAGAGGCTTGAGAAAAGTTTGTGGAAAGGCAAAACATGCATTTTTTTGGGAGGGATTAACTTTTATAATAAATAATTACATATTTTTGGCATCAGGGAAAGATGCTCTGGTTTTTTGGGTCATTAATGGTTTATAAGGATATATCCACCCACCTACTGTTTTTCTGAACTAGCTATTTGTCTGTTTCCCTTCTTTCCACTTTATTATTGTGGTTTATATTCGATTATTCTTAGTGTTACTTCCTTATAGTTAACTTCTGCGAGGGTTGTTTTTTTACATGTAATAGTAAAAAGGAAACGTTATGAACAAGAGAGATATGGGAAGGATTTTTTTCCCCGACAATTGCGCAAATCATTTCCACCATCCTTTGCAGTTCTCAGCAGATTCAAATGTCAGCTATTAAACACGATGCCAAATTAATGATCCGCTATCAAAAACTCCTTTCTGTATTTGGTTTTTGATCGTTTGGTCTTCCCACTGTTCCTGGATGTGAAACTCAGTCGGCAAAAATGGGGCAATTCTTTGAATACAGAGAAAGGATTCAGCAATTGTTGAGCATGAAATATGGAGAATTAAGAGAGGAGGACCAATTGATTTCAGCTCTGCAATGACCACAGATGAATTGGAAGAATTTATCTTCTACTGATTTCTTGGAGAGATGCTGCTCTGTAGAAATCCCAACTGTTTGCTAAGTAACGTAGCAGTTTTGATCTCATTTGGCTTAGCTAAGTTGAGTGCCATTTTTCTTCCTTTTCTTGTCTCGTCAGCTTTTACCCACTGGCCTAAAGTACTGAACTGTTTGAAAGACTATTGAAATGCTAGACACAAAGCGCCCCATTCCCAAGAAGGTCCTGTTATTGCGGTCTTATTTAAACAAAATGTGTGCACATCATATTGGCTGCATTTTGAGTACGGGAGTTAATTCCTCTCTGGCTGAAGTGCCCATCAAGTGCTTTCTTCAGGAGCAAAGCTGCTGCAATTTTTCTGAGTGGTGCTCACTTTTCAAAAGATCTATTTGTCCCCTTTCATGGTTCATGCCCTTCTCCCATGTTACCTGTCAATGGAACAGGAAAAACATTTGATCGGTGACCACATATCAGCTTGTTTGGGACTTGTAGTTCCAGTGGCAAGATAGATTTATTTTTATTTATTCCCTTTACCTATGTAGGCAAAAATCTGAGATCTACCAAATATAGGGGGGACAATGTTCTTAGTTGTTTATTCACTTCTTTGTAGGCCATCCTATGCATCTTTGGTTAAAAATAAAATAGTTGCTTAAAAAGTGCCATTGGCTGGGTTTGTGTATCACAATGTCATAACGTGGTTTGTTTGGTTTTTGCTTAGGGTAACTCAATTTTTGCAGCTTGTGTTTTCAGTGATTCAAGCTATCATGGACTGTTAAAAAACCATGGTGGAAACAAACCATATGTAGACCCAACCACTGGGTTTGGGAGAGAGTAATCCCTGTTTTTTCTAGATGAAGACTTAGCTAAACAAATCACTGTTTTCTTATGAGCATCCTTTGGCTTTTGTGTCTTCAACCCTTGGGGCATGTGGAGAACCACATTCCATCTTCTGTTCTATTCCCATTTTCTTCTTTCTACATTAAACTGAGCACAAGTTCATACTTTTAGAACTGCAATAGTTATCGACATCATCCCTGGGCTTGAACTGCATAGAAAACCAATATTCTTTTAAATGATTCAGATCACTGGGTAAATTAGGCCCAAGTCTTATTTGTATTGAAGGTGGGGGGAAACAGAAGTTTTTTAATGGTTAGATTACACAATTCAATTTTCCTGGTCACCTGCAAATTACCCCAATGGCTCAGTAAATAAGAACTAGCAGCAAGCTTCCAGGAGGGAGGGAGGGAGGGAGGATAAAAATATTCATTTGAGTCTTGAGATTGACCACAGATTTGGATGTATCCCAAACTGAAAAGAGAAATGTGGGGCTAATTCTGTGACTCTACAAAGCCAAGGAAGATCCTTCCAATAAAACGTAATTAAACTAGGACAGTTCCAATGTTTTGTACCTCATTCAGCAACAACTGGCATCACTGCTTTTGGTTTTTGCTCCTTCTAGGAAAGGACAAGGTGCTAAATGTTCCCAAGGCCAAATGGTCAAGATGGCTGAATTCTGCATGCCAGATTTGCATTTGGTAGTTTCTCTCTTATCCCGTAGATGTGCAACAGCCACACAACTCGGGGCATACATCTGGAAATAAAGAAAGCAAAGGGCTTGTTAGATATTGTTGGCAAACACCCCACCGGGGTGATTTTTTCAAAACTCAAAGACAAAGCAATGTGCCAATGTGGTAATACCATCTGCATTTGTCAGTGCCATTTGAACTCTGTTTCTCAAAGGAAATGCATATGCATGATTTGGGTAAAGTTGGCAGAACGACTGCGCATTTAAATAACTTCGGTTTCCTTGTTAACAAATGGGGGGATTATATTATTGTTTCTAATTAATGGCAGGGGAACAAACACCATTGTTTTTTATAGAGTTCATTGATACTAATCACCCTCTTCGTTCCAATGATCTTGGCTGGAGGCACCACTGATGGTATCCCATCGAGGAACAATCATTCTTAAAAGCTAAAGGTCTCTCTGTTCTTTGCCTTCATGGCACACCCTCACAAAGAAAGAGAAGACCAGCCTAGAAGACTTTACAATCTCAGTGTAAAGAGAGATCCAAGAGTAGTAGGTGAGACTGGGAAGTTGAAAAAATATACTAGAAGAAAGAAGGCAGTGGGGAACCACTTCTGTTCAATCACTCAGAAAATTGTGTCTATGAAGTCGTCAGGAGTTGAGTTGAGCTTGATTCAGTAGGGTCTTTACTCCCCATTCTGCCTTTTAATCTTTTGAGCTCCCTCTTTAATGAGAAGCATCACCTGGTGACAGCTCTTGCCTGAGCTCAGAAATTTAGCAGAGGCTAGCCTGCTGAAGACACAGACGGATGTAATGGTGTGTGGGAATGACCTTGGGAGACAGAGGGAAGAGTCACATCCAGGGGAACAGTCAGATAAGAGGCAGCTTAGCCTGCAGAAGGAACGTGGGCATGGCAAACATCTCAGAAGGGACCATCCTTTGGAGATGGGGGAGAAATGTCCTTCAGGACTTGCAAGATTCTCTTAATGTAACCTTACAATAAAGTAGACCTAGTTCATCTGGGCATGCTTTCTGTCTGGACTTGCTATCTCACAAGGCTGACAATGAGAGAATTCCAGGAACTCCAAAGACTCTAGGAGAGTTGGAACAACTAACAACAACAACCCAGAAGCAGGCAAGGGAAAACTCCTTCTGTACCAATGCCAAGGAACGTTGTGTAGTTATGCCCAAGAATGACCTCTTCCTTCCTTTTCCTCTATTGTAAGCCATGCTGTCTACCTTCCCGTCATCTGTTTTGGGGTGGATGAAAACTGGGGTTTTGCAGGCCATGGACTAGGACCATAGGCATATGCTTAAATAAGTCTTGCTTTCAAACCCAGAGGCCAAACACCGCCTTGATTGTAGTGTAAGAAAGAGCATCCCAAAGAATATATTTTCAGGAAAACTTTTAATTACTGTATCCCATGGGTACTTCAACCATATAGTTATGATGGATGTAAAGTTATATGGATTAATAAGTACATTCTGATCCCCCCCCCAAAAAAAAGTCTCAGTAGGACCTCATGGTAATCAACGGAATAGGAGAAAATGCCCTTCCACTCAATTTCTTTCTAAATCATGCTCCAATTGTTGAAGTATGATTTTATTGGTTTTTGATTTATTAGGCTGGCTTATTGATTTGTTGTAACGGCTTTTGATTTTAATTGTGTACCATCACGAGCCCTTGGGAAGCAGGGGAAAAATAAATAAATAAATGGATAAATAAATAAATAAATAAATAAATAGCTAGCTAGCTAGCTAGCTAGCTAGCTAGCATGGCTATATTGTATGAGATGGGAAGATGGGCTTGTATTTTTTAACAGCAATTTTGTTAAGGCAAAACACTTTTGCCTACATTCCAGAATTGCAAGACAGAATTTTAAATGCTCTATGGTTATCTTCAAGATATCAGTGGAGAGATAGGGTCCATAATTGACATAAAAGCCAGAAAGCAAGAGATAACAGAGATTAAATTGTTCCCCTGGTAGAAGGCAGACAAGATTTAGATATGTAACGTATAAAACAAGTCTGATGTTGTATTATTATTATTATTATTATTATTATTATTATTATTATTATTATTACTATTATTATTATTATTAGGTTTTTTTTAGTCTGAGGAGATGACCCTAACCCTAAGCTTTTATTATTCATTCATTCATTCATCCGTTCATTCATTCATTCATTTATAACAGTGCCTTATAAAATAAAGAACTGGGGTGCAGAAAAATCTTGTCTCTCTGTTTTAAATATGAGAAACAAAAACAATCTGTTTTGATATGGACTCGATTTAATGATAAACTTAAGGACTGAATTAATGTTATATCAGTACCAATAGATATGATATGGATCCTTTCTCTCTCTTTTCCTGTTAATTACTCTGTTCCCCCTCTTGTTAAATCACATTTAGTTTATGTTAATTACTATAATATGTCTAGGTTTCCCCCCCCCCCCACTGTATAACCACTATTTATCTTTTCTTATTATTAGTGGTATTAGTTTTCTGTATTTCGCGGTTTTGAAAAAAGGATCTTGCTCCATTCTTGGGTAATCACCCATCAGCTCATTTTTCCTAGCCTTGTTTTCTATCTTTACTGATACACAGAGGCCTGAGAGTTTATCAGATGCTAACATTGCCAGTAGCACCTATGTGAGTGTTTTGCAATGAATTCAGCTGAAGTGTTAGAAAGCCAGATTTCCCATCCATTAAGAGCAATCAATCCATTAGGAGGCTCATTTGGGGAGAACTGCAGAAGACAGTTACATTTCAGACCACGTATGATTATGCACATATATGTGAGCGTGCTTAAGCAAATCTTTTTGCATAAATACTTGTACATATAATCGTGTTGAGTTGACTGTCCTCATATTTGAGAAATATGAAAAAGTAGCCATAGCAAATGTATCTGGACCTTCCTCCCTCCCTCCCTCCCTCCCTCCCTCCCTTCCTTCCTTCCTTCCTGCGGTGTCCACAGGTTATAGAAAAAATAGTCAAGATGGCAGCCATGACACAATCAAAGTTCTGCTCATTTTTTAATAAGTTGCAATCATAACACAGATAAAAAAACATGTAGAGCTACGATTATACTTTCATGGCTTAACCTTTCCTTCCCTTCTTCATTAAAATTTTAAATATTCATGAGTAGAATTTATATGATTAATACAATTCTTCTCCACAGCTTGGTGGCATCTTTTGGATAGTCCTGGGGAAGAGGTTACAGTACACCCAAGATTTTGAAAAGCCTCATGATTGAAAATGACGTGCAGGAATCATATCCATTTAGAAAAACGATATCATTAGGCAGAAAAAGTATATCGTTACCAGGCACACATAGGATATTTACCCACTTTTGATTCTTTTCCTGTCTTCTTCTGCTTATAAATTAGAATGTTACCTGTTGGTTTCTATCTCTCTGAATTATCCCTTAGTACAAGGTTACACTTCAGAATAACTGCAATATTTTCCCAGACATTAGCATATTACCGCTGTCCAAATGACAAAATATGTATATTATGAGAAGATAAGTTTCAGAGTGAATTTGTCCCTGGCTGCTTTCTATTATTAATTGGAAGAATAGTGAAGAACTTTGATGGAATTGACTCATGGTGGAATTCTTATGCTAGTGGACATAATAAGAATGCTGCTGGGTCAGTCCAGGGTCCATCTTTGCTCTTACAAAAGGCAAATGGAGACACCTGGGATGCTCACAAGCAGAAGTCAGGGACATATCTTTCTCCTACCATGTTTCCATACAACTGGTATTTTAAGGCATGCTGTTGTCCTTTGATAGACGTGTCTTCCATGAACATATTTAATCCCTTTCTACCATGATAGCTGGTAATGCATTCCATAGGTTACTTATGCACTATGCGAAGAACTCCTTTTTGTTCTAGATTTTCTAACCTCAGTCACTTTTTTTTTTTTTGAAGTAAAGAACCCCAAACATTCTAGCCTTTTCTCATAGGGAAAGTGGACACAGAGTGAGCTATGCATTCCTACTGATGAGTATGCTTTATGCACATACTAATGTGGTTACACATTACCCAGAACAATGATCCATGGATAGATGGATGGATATATATAAAGGATTGGTTCACATGCTCATTCACCATACGGGGGTGGAGTCTGATGAGTGTCAAAGCCACTGTCCTGGACGAAACCTGGAGTATCCAGGAGTACATCAGTAAGATGGTACCCAAAGATGAGCTGCTGAGAGAATGCCTCAGGCAGCAGCAGACATGGGAGGAAGTTCAAGTGGAGGAAATACCATGGCAAGACAAGCCCCTGCATGGGATGTACCATCAAGAGATAGCTGAGGTGGATGGCATTGGGAAATCCTACCAGTGGCTGGAAAGGGCCGGACTAAAAGACAGCACTGAGGCACTGATCATAGCAGCACAAGAACAGTCACTAAGCACGAGATCCATAGAAGCAGGAGTCTACCACACTAGGCAGGACCCAAGGTGCAGACTGTGCAGAGAGGCCTCAGAGACAGTCCAACACATGGGTGTAAGATGCAGGCAGGAACAGCATACAATGAACAGCACTACCAAGTAGCTGGCATTGTGTACAGGAACATCTGCGCAGTGTATGGGCTAGACCCTCCCAAGTCCAGATGGGAGACTCCACAGAAGGTTGTGGAGAATAACAGGGCTGAGATCCTGTGGGACTTCCAGATCCAGACGGACAGCCAGGTACTGGCCAATCAACCAGGCAAGGACCAGAAGACAGCGGTGGTGATAGATGTAGTGATGCCAAGTGACAGCAACATCAGGAAGGAGGAGTATGAGAAACTGGAGAAGTACCAGGGCCTGAAGGAGGAACTAGAGAGGATATGGAAAGTAAAGGCCAAAGTGGTCCCAGCGGTGGTAGGAGCACTCGGGGCTGTGACTCCTGAGCTGGGAGAGTGTCTCCAGCAGATCCCAGGAACAACCTCAGAGCTCTCTGTCCAGAAGACTGCAGTGCTAGGAATGGCCAAGACATTGAGCAGAACCCTCAAACTCCCAGGCCTCTGGTAGAGGACCTAAGATTGAGTAAGACACGTATCATCCATAGAGGTGAGACAGGATTTTTAAAAAATTTAAATAAATAAATTTATATAAACACACACACACACACACACACACACACACACATGTATGTATATGGTAAGTGAGCACGTGGCCCAGGGCTTTCCTCTGTTCTGTAGAAGCACTGTCCCCCAACATCTCTGAACTGGGGTCCATTGACTATAAAAATAATGACAGGTCTATCTCACTGTGAAAAATAAAATGGCCAAGTCTTCACCCATCCACCCCTTGAACACCAATTTTACTGCAGAGTAATTCAATTTCATTACACAAAATGCGGCGAGGGTATGGTGGAGCAACGTGGAGTTGAAGTCAGCCATTACAAATTCAAAAATCTATGGTTTTGCTGAAAGTCTTCCATCTTTCTGCTCTCCCAGAATATAAATCCAGCTAATTATGAAGTCCCCTTTCTTCCCTATCTCCTATTTGCATATGGAATGAAAGAGCCGTCTGAATCCATTTATTTTCATAATACATTACTGTACTGGACAGTGTTAAAAAGTTAACAGGGAGAAAACTATGAAATCTGTAGAGGACTCAGTGAATAAAGCAAGGAGAGGATTCTCTCTGTCCTCTATTGCCAGAGACTCCCCAGTGTTAATAAGTCATAATTTTATGAAACCCCCTCCTTAACATTTTGAAATAATGAAATAATAACCAGATCTGGAATTTTATGGACAGCTGCAGTGAAGCCCATTAATTTTTATAGAGCTGGGTTCATGGAGTGCTCTTGCCAAAATCCTGCCTGTACTGTGATGGACAGGGAGCAAGCAAAAGCTCTTAGCTTCTTATTTCTTAGGTTTATTCTCCAGATAGCAGATCTTTGCATTGCCTTTGAGAGCTGCTGGCTGAATTCCAGAGTTTTATGTCAAACAAATAAGCCGGCGGAAGATAATTCATATTTAATACCTTCTCACCTTTTGTCCTCAGGGGCTGCTCAGGAGAGGAGGCAATACAAACATGCTGAAAAGATAGATGCAAATAGAGAGAAGAGTTGCAATCTTCTTTGCCTATACTTTCCTCGGGGTGAAAAAGTTGGAAGATGATAGAATTAAACTGGCAACTGAGATGATAAGTCTTAGTAGAACACTGGTGCACTTCAAATAATGGTGGGTTGGCCAGAGAGTAGGTTTGGCAATCTGCCCAGAAGAGGAGATTAAGAAAATAAATACACAAATGTTATTGACTGACTCTTCCACCCACAAAAGAGTTAGAACTCATGTCCTACTTCTCGTGAGATATTTGTTGCAGACAGACAGGTGTTAGCAAGATCCTGGAAAACAGAAAAGGATTTGAATATTCCTATATATTGGCAACGATGCTGGAAAATTGCTGTAATAATAATAATAAGTGACCAAAACAGACAGCAATTTTATGATAACACAGATTATGGCTTTTACTTTGCCCGGTTTAAACTTTATTTATGTGCCACAAAGGCCTAATGATGATCTATTGTCTAGTTCCAAGTTCCTAGATAATCTAACTAAGTAAAGTGATAGGTATTTTGCTTCTTGATTGATTGATTGATTGATTGATTGATTATGTACCTTCAAGGCAGTGTCGACTTTTAGCAACCATGTAGATTTTCTCCATGATCATCTGTCCCTAACCTGGCCCTTCAGATCTTCCAATGGCGCTCCCATCACTGCTGAACTGAGTCCATCCACCTTGCTGCTGGTTGCCCTTCTTCTTCTCTTTCCTTCCACCCTTCCGAGCATCAGATCCTTCTCCAGAGAACTAGGTCTTCATATAATGTGTCCAAAGTAGGATAATTTGAGCCTGGTTATTTAATTCAAATTTAAAAAACCTAACTTATGGTACATTATGCTATTGATCTTTAAATAAACAAACATAGCTTCAAAGAGATGCACACATACACACACACACACATTTATTAATATAGGCTTGCCTTTTGCTCCATATAATATCCATAGCTAGGTATGGAATCTGCAAAGAAATATTCCAGCCATCTTCCACAATGCATCATTCCATTCTTCCGCCCATCCAGCTTTCCATTACTTCCTTCAAAATACAGTCAATGTTCTGCAACTGCTAAATATACCAACCTGTTTTAGAGGGTCTTCCCCTCCATAAAAAAGGGATCCCTCAGTTTGTAACGTATTTGCTTTATAAACAAAGACAGCTATAGGCTGAAAGTTGGATCCATAATATAATGAATTAGATTGTTACAGATATTCAGATATCTTAAAGCAGTCGGGAAGTGCTTTAACAGGCTGGATGGTCATCTGTCTGATATGTTGTAATGGATCCTGCATTGAGCAGTTGGACTAAACGATCTCAAAGATTCCCTCAACTCTATGATTTGTGAGAAATACTTAATCCTATTTACTTTCCCTCCCCTGAAACTGAACCATTTTGGTAGCCTAGAGGCCATTTTGTTCAGAGCTCATCCACATTTTGACGGATACGACAATATTACCCAATTGCCACCATGTTTTTCTGAAGCACTATCTTAGCCATCATCTTGATCAGAGAAAGAACAATAGGAGATGGTTTGACTGAGGTATATGCATGTGGATTTACATTCAGGTTTCTTCCTATTTTATAGGTCAATTCAACCAAACATTTTTTTCTGCTTGCCTTCAATTTAATTTGGGAAACTTCTAAAAATGATTGCATAATGTCATGGACATCACTGAAGATTTTTTTTTTTAATCTCTCCTGGAGTCTTTCCTTTTTTCTTTACAGGCAATCGTGAGTTATGAAGGACCTCATGGCATAATAACACTGGGTTTATATAATGATTCAGTCAGTCCAACAGGCCACACACGGCCAATGGTTGACACTGGAACAAAAATAAATAATATGTTGCTGATGTGACAAAGCTCTTCTGAAAATGCTGAACTGTGGATGAAAACTGATCTGCAGAATTTTTCTACAAACAAGTTTGTTTATGAGTATGGAGTTCTGAAAATTTCAGACAACGAGGGGAGCATGTGGGCAATTGGCTACCTTTTATAGCTGAGTACAAATAGATGGGTAAAATGGATGATTTTTGCAAATTTCTCTAAGGGAAAGAGACATTCTTCAACCATGTCTCAGCCTCCACCCCACATGTGTGTGAAAAAAAGTACACATATCAAGAGTTATACCAAGATCCTTCCCCCTGAGAATGAGTGAAATCTCAAGGAGGCTGTGAAGACAGTGAAATGTACAATGAATGATGGGACATTCACACATGCCCCTTGGACATCTCATAACTAAAAACCATGCTCCATCCCAGGAGAATTTCTCTTCTTAAAGCAAGCTCCCTTTCATCAGACTGAGGAACTGGGTGAAACAAAAACTGCAGGCTAATTTCTCTGCAACATACTAGTTTTCTTCCATCAGACTATATTCTATCCTATGGGAACAAAACCGAGTAAATAGCATAGGACTTCAGTCTCAGCTGAAATGCACAGAATTGCACAGAATTGTTACAGATATTCAGATATCTTAAAGCAGTTGGGAAGTGCTTTAACAGGCTGGATGGTCATCTGTCTGATATGTTGTAATGGATCCTGCATTGAGCAGTTGGACTAAATGATCTCAAAGATTCCCTCAACTCTATGATTTGTGAGAAATACTTAATCCTATTTACTTTTCCTCCCCTGAAACTGAACCATTTTGGTAGCCTAGAGGCCATTTTGTTCAGAGCTCATCCACGTTTTGACGGATACGACAATATTACCCAGTATTGGGCTTTTCAAAAAAGAAAAGAAAAGAAAAACTCTACACATTATAACCTTCACTGCAGTGACATTTGGAAAACTTGGACAACTATTTTCACTTTGATTCCCCCCCTCTCCAATATTTTCAAATCACAGATTTCCTGATCAGATTCCCTTTTTCACAACCTAGCACCAAAAACATTCAAAGCCGCTTTTTTCCCCCCGACCTTTTTTTAAAAAAAATTGTAAACAAAATTAATAACAAAACATTTGGGAATTGGAAGTAAAGGTATTTTAAAGAAACATTGTATTATGCAAATGTCTAAATGACTTACATGTATTTGCATCTGATTAAGAGCAGCATGGAAAGAGTTGCAAGTCAGTTTTATAATCTGATTACAAGGGGGACTAAGTATTTTCTCTTGAAGATAATGGGTTTGAAATCCAACCTAAGAACCACATTGAAGGGGGAGGGAGGCTCTTGAAAAGAAGCAATCTATGTTTCTTTACTAGATTTCTTTTACCACATATGTTCTCAGAACTTGGGTTCTGTTATGCGGTTAATCCCTAAATGCAAGCTATAGCAAATATCCACCCTCTCTAATTCCTTACAATCACTCCTTCAGCTGTGAAAGGGTGGATGGTGATGACTATAATTTTTGTCTCCTGTATCAGCTGTGCTGGATGAAACCAAAGGCCTAATTATTTCAGAATTTTCCTCCCACAGTGGCCAGTAGATGCCTGTGGTCAGTCAACAAGGAAGGTAGGGATATGAGAACAACTTCAGACTTCTAATCCCTGGAAGCTTGCATAGTATGGAGAGGTATCTTGTTTTCTGCACTCAACGTGCAGACTTAATTATTATTAGATTTACATCCTGCCATTCATCCAGGAGCTCAAGGTGGCCTCTCTCCTCCTATTTTTCCCCACAACAGCAATTCTGTGAAGTAGGTTGGGGTGAAAGAGCACAGCTAGCCCCACATCCCCCACAGAGCTTCCATGGTTATGGGTGGACCAGAACCTGGGTCTCTACTCTCCTAGTCCAACACTTTAACTACCATACATACCACAGTGGCTCTAAATCATGGCTAGTAGTCACTGGTGGACAAATTCACAGAGTATAATATGGCTCATAGCTTTGTGTATGTGTGTCTTTGAGTCAGTGTTGACCCTTGGGGACTGCCTGGACAAATCCCTGAAGGCTTCCTTGACAAGATTTTGAGAAGAGTTTTGCCTTCTTCCTAGGGCTAAGAGAGAGAGACTGACCTAAAGTTACCCAGCTGGCTTCAGGCCTAAGACAGGACTAGAACTCAGGTCTCCCAGTGTCTAGCCTTGTGCCCTAACCCTTACACTAAATTGGCTCTCAAAAGCTCTTTAGATATTTTCATTTTATGGTAGCAGCTTTTCTAAGTGCATTGCTATTAAAAAGTACTTCCTTTAGTTGGACCTGAATTTTCTGCTGTTCAGCTCCTTTAATGAGAGAGAGAGAGAGAGACTAATTTATCTATTTATATCGTTTACTTAAAATAGCTAATACTGTAATAGTTTTACAGCTTCTGAGGTCTGGTCTTGACTTGTATAGCTACATCTCAGCCTACTTGCTGACAGTCTTTTACACTGCTGAGCTGTTAGTAAGTTCATCATCGTTCCCTAACACTTCAATAGCGAAACCACTGACTTGAGAGATTTCATTTCTATCAACTGAAGACTGATTGCTCACAGCCAAAAGTCATATCCAGAATTAACCTTAGGGTTTCTCTTCCTCTTGAGGTTGTTTGATCACTTGGGGATGATTTGAAAATGAGCAAGCAAACGAGAAAACCCACCGCAATTTATGTATTACATGATTTTATTTTCCCCAAACATATTTATTACCCCAAAGGGTTATCCAGTGTTGGCTTTAACTTTTTGCAAACAGATATAAACAGTGGATCTAGCTGTAGTGTTCTTATGCAACTACTTGGGTTTTTTCCCCCTTTTTTTTAGAATCAGTAGAATCATCAGTAACCAAGATAAGCAGCACATCTTGAACTGAGCTTCTTCCCATTTCTCATTCCATATATATATATATCTCCCCCATTCCTAGCAATGCATTGCCTAAGCCAACACAAATTGTATTTACAAACCGCATTCAGTGTATTTTTGTTTAGAATGGATAAGATGATTGCTGTAACTATATCACTTATTCCATCTACTTTGCCACCTAACTTTTTTTTTTAAAAAAAAGGGTGATGTTCCTGGACTGCCTATTATGTGCATCAGACTCAAAACTACTTTATATTTCATGGGCAAAATGTGTTTTATAAGATAAGGAGCCTAGTTATATTTTTCCCATACCTATCAGAATAAATGAATGTAAATGGACAATTAAACTGGAAGCTCCATGTATCACAAAAGAAATTGTTTAGCATTTGGGATGACTGTAAGCCATCAGGATTATGAAAATGTCAACAGGATACCTTGATGTTTGAGTTATTAATTCAGTAGATGCCACATTTATGCAGAAAACATCACCGCACTGTGCCTTTGTAACTAGAGGAGAACCAAGATTTCACAGCAGTCATTTTTCAGAGGAAGTTTGAGTTTCCTTCCTTTGTACACAAACATGCAAATTGTGTACAAATGTTCTCTTTTCATTGTGTGGCAGATGCCATTCTTCCCCCATGCTTTCTCTCCCATGATGCTAAAGCATCGTGGCTTTGGCTTTCTGCACTGTGTTGCTTTTATACTCTAATGGTGAGCTCCCTGCCAATAAACTCCAGGGAAATTTGGTGAACTGGGACCTCCATGTAATTATCTGGCCACAAATCAGATGAAGGTGACTTTCCTGAAGTCATCTGAGCCTAGGTCGTCTTATGACACCTTTAAGCTTACAGGATCCATGAGCAAACTGTAGAAGCAACCAACAGAGGCGAATATGTGTAGCTCAGGGTTGAACTGTGGAGTCCTTGGGGTTCTCTGAGCTTGGTTGTTTTCTTGAAAACATTTTGTTACCTGGCTAGGTAACATCTTCAGTGCTAGAATGGAATGGGGTTTGTTCTCTGTTTATATACAGTGGCATGCCTGGTGGGGGTGGGGGCTGATGGCTGCCTTGTCTGACTACCAAGCTCCCAGGAATTCCCTCGCATTTTTGGATTTAGCTTGGTCTAAGATGCTGACAGTTTCCCAGTTGAAACTATGGTTGAGTCTGTCCAGGTGTCGTGAGATTAAGGAGTTTTCATCATGGCTTCTGGCTGCTAGTTGGTGTTCTTGTATGCGCTCTGCCTGTCTGTCCTACATAATGGTTGTTACAGTCCTTACACTGTATGTTGTAGATGACTCCTGTCTTTTCTTCTTGGGCTACTGGGTCTTTTGGTTTGCTTAAGATGTTTTTGAGGGCTTTAGTTGGTTTGTGTGCTACAGAGATGCCATGCGGTTGCAATAGTCTGTTGATAGTTTCTGAGATGTTTCTGATGTATGGCAGTGTTATCCTTTTCATAGCTTGTGTTGGTTGTGTTGTAGTAGGTTGAGTCGCCAGGCACTTTTTGATAAAGTTGTGTGGATATCCATTTTGTTGGAAGATGTTGCATAGGTGGTCTGTTTCCTTTTTCTGCTGTTCTGGATTGCTACAGTGCGTTTATGCTCATTTGAATAATGTCCTTACACAGCTCCTCTTGCAAGAGGTTGGGTTGTTACTTTGGTAATGGAGTACTTGATTAGTGTGGGTTGTCTTCCGATAGACTTGAATTTCTAATTTGCTGTTGTTTCCTCTGCTGATGAGGATATCCAGGAAGGGTAGCATGTTGTTGCTTTCTTCCTCTCTGGTGAATTTTATTCCTTTGAAAATGTTGTTGATGGTTTCATGTGTCTTCTCTAGTTGTTCCTTTTTTATTATAACAAAGGTGTCATCTACGTATCGGATCCATATTTTAGGTTGTATGTGTGGAAGTGCTATAGTTTCTAGGTGTTGCATTACAATGTTTGCTATGAGTCCTGACCATGGTGATCCCATGGGTGTGCCTCTGATTTGTTGGTATATTTGTCCATCAAACTGAAAATAGGTAGCTTTTCATCTGCCACTGTTCTTCTTTTGTGATATTGCCTTTCTTGGTTAGGTTGTTAAGGGTTCTCTTGATTAGGTTGTCCAGTTTCTATATTGGGTTGGTGTTAACTGGGATGTAGGTTTCTTTGTCCTCTAATTATTTTTTGGCTTTTTGCAAGTATTGTGATTTATTCAGAATAACTGTGGTTCAGCCTTTGTCTGCTGGGAGGATGATGATGGTTTGGTCCTTCCTTAGGCTTTTGAGGGCTGCTCTGTCCTCTGCTTTGAGTTGGGCCTGATACTGTGTTCTTCTAATCTGTGGTATAATTGTCTGCCTTATGTTTTCTTGGATCTCTGTGCTAAGTTCTTTACTTTTAAATGCTGCTTCTAAGGCTGCACAGAATTCTAGCTGATTAGCATTGTCCATGTTATAGTTGAGGCCTTTCTGGAGGATATTGTGTTCTGCAGTGGATAGCGGTTGGATGGACACGTTGATTACCCATTCAGGGTCAGGTAACTGCTTCTGGCGTTTAGTTTAAGCAGTTTAGTTTGAAGTTTTGTTTTTCTTTTCTCAGCTTGTCTGAGGGATGTGGTCTTAATGGTGGTTTTCAGTATATTTGTGTGCTCTGGAGTCATGGTTTGTTCTAGTTGCTCCTTGAGGTTGTCTATGGTATGCTGGTATTTGTTAAGTCTGAGGTATGCATCCATGATCATTAGTGGCATCATTTTATGGCCATTTTGTTGTGCTATTTTCCATCCAGCTGTGCAGTTTATTAGAGGTTTATTGGAGATAGAAGCAACCTTTGAAGCGAGGAAGACTCAACAGAAAATATGGAGAACCTTTCACAGCTGGTGGGGAACAGTTCTAGCCAGGAGGTGGTGGGGTGGGGGGAATAGCCTTGGCTACCCCTAATCTTACACAACTTCTTATCAACTGGTTGCTGTGAAATCCTATACCATAGATGCATCATCAGCATAACAGTAGTCTAAAAGGCACTGTTATTTGAGAAAATGACAAGGAAACTGGAGAATATTGTAGCTTCTGTATGAGAGCATTAATATTGCAGAGCTGAATGAAACGAATGAAGTACTGAAGGCAAAAATGTACCTTCCTCCTGGGAAGAATCTGGGTCAGACATCAGAAGTTGGAGATGTTAACAGTCTCCCCCTTCTGTTCAGAGCTGAAGGAGGGCAACATTGATAGAAGAGCAAACATTCTGCTTCTCCTTGAAATACATGAGTGTTATAGAATTTATCTAAGGATACGTGCAAAGGAGGCCTCTTTTAAGAGGAGGTTCATTGTTTACACTCCATGCAATATAAGACTGCACAATGCCTCAGATTGGATTTTTTTTTTAAGAAAAAAACATGCTTAGAGTGTGCAGGATTGCAGACACATGCTGGAATCATATCCAAAACACCACATAGTTGTAATGCATGGCAGGTACAAGGTATAATTCCTAGCATCTGTCAGACTCTCAAGAATCTAGAGAATGACATCTAGGTTTGATGTACCCATGTAAGGCAGACCTGATAGTTGTATACCATCTTTTCTTATTATCCTAGCAACTTTTTTTTAATTTTTTCAACACTTCCCCTGGCAATTTCCCTATGTAGATAAAGATCACATTAGCATGAGGGACATGTCTTAAGCTGCTACTAGCTTAAACTGAGAAAGTCTTATTTACCATTTGATTTGTGCTAGCATTTTGTTTTGTAAATGATTCTTGCAAGATGAATTATTTTCTACACTCAAACTAAGCAAATGGCTATTCTTGTTGTAAGGAATGAAGCTGGTGAACCAGAAACCAAAGGTTTTATTTCCACCAGAATGAAAGTGGAGACTAGTCTGAAGTTATTTATTTCTGCATTTAGGTGCCATTTTTCCTCTTTTTGTCTTCACCATCCTTGACATCATTTGCCCTTAATTCTACTGCAACCCATGAAGTGTTTGCTTTGAGGTCCAGTGATATTGTGTTCATTACACCACCCACAAAATGATGTGAGTTTTCCTAGCTTAAAGCAATGAACAGTGAAAAGGGGAAATGAATCTGAAGATCAGGAAGGCAGAGAAGGACCTGCAAAGTCGACAAAAATTTGCAAATGGTTGGGAAAGGGAGGCCTTTTTGGCACTTGTGGTGGCAGGTAGTTTCACCTCAACCATCTCTACAAAAACTACATCTCAGTGATACCACCTTAAGAACCAAGCATTCTTTTCTGATGGAGTTGAAGGTAATTTCACAGAAAGACTGAGTGATGCCATAGCTAACAAGCTGCCATTAGATCCATCTCTAACTGGTACTATCCTCTCTCACTTTTCTTGAAGTCACAATTATTTTTGTTAAAGCCAAGAGCATTTAATGGGATAATGAGTGAAACTATATTGATGCATTAGCTCAGGGATTTTCTCTTGGAAACCAAAACTATTCACTGGAACATCAGAAAAGGATTGTCAAGAGCCTTTGGAGAGACTATAAATTCTGGTACAGAGTAAGAGATGCAACCTGCCTTGTTAGGCATAGCTTATTTGTACAGATCTTTGCAAATTAAAAGAAAAAGAAAATGGCAAATTTGCTCCAAGTTATACATAACAATAGTTGACATTTCTAACAGTCACAGTTATTAATTTTGCTTCCGGTGTTATAACAACTGTTCAGAAATGTGGAGAAGATACAATAAGGCTCAGTTCATACATGCTTAGATCATCATTTGATGATCTTGTGGCCAAGTGATTACTTGTACACATGGTTGAGCCATCACAGATTCACCACCAGACGCAAAATATTTCTATTTCCACCTACAAAGGTTTAGATCGAGGTTTAGTCATGCTTAATTAATTTCAATGGACCTGTTGTGAGCATGACTAAATGTGGATCCAACCCAATGTTTTTAGAAGCATTCTGTTCACATGATTCTTTTGAGTGAACATACCCAGGGTTAGACCAGACACTTTGAAAAAGATAAGATGGTACCTTATCCATATGATGTACAGATGCCTCCTGGATTGGCAGTTGAACCCTATTTAAACACTAACAAAGGTTATAGAAGAAACATCTAGTGAGTCCCTACAATCGGTTGCCCAAGCCAATTGCTTCAATCTCTCTAATTATAGGGCTAATCAGACAATGTTTATGCATGTGTGAACCAGCCAAAAGAAAGAAACAATCTGCTTTCTGGCTCAGTATGTTGTGCAAATCCAACCAACTATGGTTAATTACAGTTAAATACATTATTGTAATGTCTGCACCAGATCAAGGAATGGCTATTGATTCAAGCCATCCATAATACATTTAGATCTTCTTTTGTCCTCTTAAGAATGAATACAAGCTCTAGCCTGATCTCTTATCTCTCAACTCCCATGTTTGAAACCAATTTCAAGCTTAAGTCCTGATGATCCAGATATACTGCTCACTCCAGGCAACATGATTTCACCCCAACCACCCAGTTTTCAAGGGGTGAATACATTTGATAGTCCAGTTGCCAACTATTAGCCATGACAAATATTTGATTTGCTAGTGATATATGATGTGAGTTGGATAATAAAATTGTCAGAGAAGTCCCATTATCAAGTGATGGGTGCAGGGGAAGAAATCCACATATATGATTTCTTCACATTTCAACGCTGAGTGCTGTAATTCTTCCTAGGACTTTTATGAACTCTGTCTTCGAACGATATTAATGGTAGACATAATGCCGTGTTATAGCAACAATGCCCTGTGTTATTTATCTTACCAGAAATGTGTACAAAGTATTCATAAATCTGACTTCTAATTTAGAGGGTAACTCTTTTTTAATTGGGCTTCATTAAAAGCTCATAAATAAGGGTGATTTTTGAACATTTATTTTATATGAATTAAGCAATTCTGATATCACTCTGCTGGGTGAAGGAAATTTTAAGTGATAACATAAATCAGATGGACCTTCTAAATAGAACTGGATGACTTGGAAACACTTCACATTCCTGTTCTAAAGAGGTAAGAATGACAAAATAATTATGTTTTGATGCTCTTATCACCATCGTGTAATCCTTAATAAAGGCTCTTATCACTGACTGGTCAGATTCACTCTTCATTTTCCTCCAGCAACACTCTAGGCATCTCTTCTGCCATTTCATCTTCCAGAGTTCCTCTGAAACCAGAGTGCTCTCCAGAATGTTGCTAAATCAATCTCGCTTAGTCTTGAAAAACTGAGCAGGGTCAAACGTTGTTAGTACTTGGATGAGAGACTGTCAGGAAAACCTGGGAGTTTAGGCTAGCCAGGGATGTTTAAAAAAAAATTCCAAAAGGTGGCAATGCCAAAACCACTTCTGATTGTTGCCAAGAATATTACCTGGATATATCCAAGAAGTCATCTGAAATTGAGCAGATAGATAGATAGATAGATAGATAGATAGATAGATAGATAGATAGATATTGCTGTAATCAGACGTGTCATTTGTTCCCAAAATTCCTGGTGTCTCCCTTGTTTGTGATCTGATGGAGAGCTGTCAGAGAGATCCAAGAATAAAAAAATTGTCATGGGCTTCTTTTCTACCTACCTACAGGACAGTCACCTATTCTTGAAGACAGAAGGGGCTTAGTTATGCCCCCAAGGGAAAACTATGAAATCTATTGTCTACCACTATACAGAACCATTAGTGCTGTGAAGGAATGGAATGGAATGGAATGTGAGGAAAATGTTGAGCTGTTACAGAAAAAAAAAATCTGGGTTCCAGGAAAGTAGAAAGCTTGAGATAAAAACTCCAAACAACTCCTCCTTCATTGCGTTAGGCATAAGTTGAAGTAGACAAGGGCTTTGGCAGGCTTCCAAGATTCTGTTGCAATACCCTAACTGCATTAAAATAGTTTTTGAGCAGCTTCTATTTCCTGACCTTGCCTACCTCAAAGGGCTAATAAGTGCCCATTTTTTTCCTTTCAGAGGAAAGTTTTGTGTGGATAAAAAGAGGGGTGAAGGGTGTGTGTGTGTGTGTGTGTGTGTACGCACACATGTTCTGAAGCAAATACATTTGGAATCCTGCACTAAAAGCTGAGCGTAGATGCCTCTTCAGTAATAAGCTACTATTACATCCTATTGCCTTGGTTTTTCTATCTGCCCCCTGCTAGAGAAAGTTATTTTATCTCCCCTCCCTTCCTGCCCTTTCCTTCATTTCATTACCTGTAATGGTTATTAATGGCTATTTCTTCTTTCACACTACCACAGAGAGCTCTTGATTGCAAAGAAGTGGTGGGAGCTTAAATTTCTTGTTAACAAAGGAAGGCAATTTCTATACATAAAAAAGAGAGAAGATCAGAAACAAAGTGGTTGCATTAGCCTTGAGTCAACAGCTCTCTTTGTCAGGTTCACACATTCACACTGAGCCATGGGGTGCTTAATCCTGTTTTGTTTTGTTTTTTTAACAAACCACAATTGGTTGAGTTTATAGAAACATCAAGCTGAAAATTGTGATTTACATAGCATAGTGGCTAGCTGCACACAGTGCACTCTGCTGAAAGTAAAGCAAGCACATTATGGCTTTGACTGGTATGTAAATAACTGCAGAGTTCATTCCTTGTTATCCCATTCCAGCAAGTGTTCAACAATGAAGCAATGATGAGTTTCCAGATTGGGCTTGAGAAATGGAATTTCCTTTCCTTCCATTGTTTAGCTTGAGAAGTGAACAAACATGATGTTCTGTCAACAATTCATGTTTATAGGAACCCTGTTTTGAACTAAGAAGAAATAAGATCACTTCAACTGCTGATTCACTTCTCTTGGTTGCATTCTCATGCCTGCAATCCTTGGTTGGTTTTAACTCTGACTGGTATTTTATTTAATTATTCAATTCTGATGCCGCCCAGGTCCAGCTAACTAGTACTTTAGTCTCTCTGACCTTTGCTTGTGGCATGTGCCAGCCAATGTATGGTTCAGAGTATTGTGAGAACCCACCAGATAAATGAATCCAGTGATCAAGTGAAGCCAGGTCACGTCTGCTATATGAACTCAGCCTTGAGTTGTATGCTGAGAACTCTCCAAGTTTCCCTGTACCCAGAAGCTTTGATGTTCCTTTTTCATTGATGTATGGTGCTTTTCCTTACCTTGCAGCCACCTGGGAGACCAAAACCTGGTCCCATTTCATGCACCTCATTTACTCCATCCTGTTTTGCTCAAAACAAAATCAGTAAATTAATAGAGTATATGTGGAAGAGAATGCAACCTTGAGCAATATCTTGTATGCAATAGCAGCACTATCCTCTACAGATAATTTGTTTATGGTCAGTTGAATCAAGGGATGGACTGCAATTCAATGCTGGACAGCCAAAGACATGGTATGCTATAAACTGGGCTATACAACCTTTTGTTCTTGTTCTGACAGGCTACAATAAATCACTGCTTGGGCCAATTGGGGGACAGACCCACTATTTGTAAACTCCCAGCAGACCAATGAAAGCTTATTCTGGCATTAAAATTGCCAACTCCTGACAACTGCATCAGTATGTTGTCTATCTTTTGCCCTGATTAATCACAGCAAAGTCCCTTATTTATATAGTGGGTTTACAGGTAGAGCCATAGAGACAATGAAGTCATACTAATGCAGTCAGAAGAAATCTGAGGAATATTGGATTTGAGCATGAGATGAGTCCCTTGTGCTCATGAAGTCAGCTTGTTCCTAGAGTTTTAGTGAGGATATGTGTTAAAATGAGAGGAATAGGAGCTATTAAGTCTATCAAGAAAGTTGTGAACTTTCAAGGACTTCGAGCATGCTATGAGAGGTGAGAAAATTGTGTGCTCTTAAAGTCGATAAAGATTGTTCCTTTTTAAAAACACTCCTCCCCCCAAAATCCCACTTTAAACAAGTTCGGAAAGTGGCTTTCTTAATATAATTAAGATTGATTTTTCATCTAGGAGGAATGTCCTTCTGACCTCCCAGAACTGTTTGCCCCCTTGCAATGGTGATAATTTAAAGAGACCTTTGCAACCTGTTTACTTTCCCATCAACCAAGGTCATGGTGTCATAAATGGCAGCAAGGTTTTTAAAGAGTGTCAGGCCAATTGTTATAAGCTTTAATGATATGGGTACTTCGGTGTGATGAACAAAGGGCACCGTAGGGCATGGGATAAAGCCACAGGCATAGTCCATAGATTGCAAATGTATCCTCATAATAATAGCTGTTCAGCATGAAAAGGGATCAGACTTAGTACTGGAAATGTTAGCAAAATCCTTAAATGCTTAAATCAAGAATAAGCAATCCCTAGAATCATCTGATTTGTATCTAGTAAATTCAGAGGTTTCTGCTCCGGGAACATACTGGAACGTTTTCAAGGGAACATGTATTGCAAATATTCTGATAAAATCAATGAACATTTTATGTTGTGCACGTTGAACTTGCCATGAGATTGCCCCACAAGTGAAATTCAAAATGAATGCTAGAATAATAAAATATCTCAAGACATTTATTGCCGCATAAGTATATGTGGGTCACAGTCCTCTTAGGGGTTTGTTGGAGTAAAGTGAAAGGGAAACCTAAGGAGTTTCTTCATAAAGACCAGAGAAATTGCATAGGGTGGGTTAGCATACTCAAACCTGGGAGCAACGTATTCCAGAAAGCACACAGCTTCTTAGAATATAGTTGAGAACAAAAAGAGGAGAAAGATAGGCATGCATTTTAATTTAGTTGGGGTTTTTGGGACAATGGGAAGCAGAGTTTTGCTATTTTCCCATCAGGTCAGTGATTCAGAAACAAAATAGGTATTCTACCCCCAACTGCCTGCTACCTTCACAGATTCCCTCATGTATAGTAATGGCTGTGACCAAACCTGGATGCAGGCTGATCCAAAGACATCTCAGAGTGCTTTGTATGGACCAGCCATCCTAGGATCCTTACTTATTGAGATATGATTGTCAGGGATCAACAGTTGTCTGCGTCAGCTAAGCTACAAAGTCTTTTTACCTTGTCATTTCTTATGATTTATCTATCATCTCACCATCTCATCTCTCTCTGCAATCACATCTGCTTCAATTTGACAGGATGTGCATTTGCATTTCCACTGTGTGGTGAGTCAGTTCTTCAGCTGCTACTTGCTATAAAAGAGCAAATGTATTTGGGATTGTAAGAAAACAACTAGAATTGTAGAGTTAATACTCTCTGACTAGTGAGATTTCAGATTTCAAGTCCATATTCTCACAAGGCCAGAATACCATTTGAGAAGCATCCAGATTATACAATGCTTCAGATTACAGGTGTGTTTTGTCTCCCCACAACTACCGGCTGTTCAGATTTCAGGTCACCCATTGGGTGCTAAATAGCTTTTTGCCATCTAGCTAATTTCAGACACATTTATCAGTGTCTGCTATCAAGCCATAGAGCATAATGTTGGGTGAATCCAACCTTGGCAAACCAAAAATAGTTTATGGTTTAGCATGTTGCACATACCAGGTCACTTTGACTTTTAGTAAAAATGATAGATAAAACAAATTACAGGTTAGTGGCTTGTGTGAACATAGCTGGTTATGACTTATTTATCAAACCATGGGTTAGCTTCATGTAGGAGCCCAATCTTGATTTCTTTCTTGGTTTGCAGTCTCCCCAACCCCCTCCTGGGCTTGTGAAAATCTGATAATCTGTTTGAGCCAATCTCTCGTAGCAGCAGCTCATGCAGACTGAGGTTCAAGATTGTTTCCAAAGACCTACAAATCAATTCCCTTTGCCTTTTGTGAAGCATCAACCCGCATTCATTCTACTTTCCTCCTCTGCCTGATAGAAAGTTCTGCTTTTTTCTCCTCTAACATGAAGTCAGCAATGTATGCCAAGCAGGGTTTCATTAAAGATGAGAGAATTGTTCTTCTGTTCCACCAGTTTCTCTGCACTTCTGTCAGCAACCATCAACGTCTTGGATACCCAGACAGCCAAAAGTCCCAGCAGAAAGCAGAGATGGGCAAGAGGAGCAAGACTATTGACAGATCAATTCAGACCTCATGCTGAAATGAAGTCTGCTGGAGAGAAAGGAGGTTGATTAAGCGCAAATTGCCCAAAGGTCAAGTTTTCTACTTCAGTCTGCACAGCCGGGAAGGAAGTAAGATGATGGAGGAGTTAAGTGCTGCTGAAAAGAATAAACAGGTTACCAGATTGGCTGTCGAGTCAGCTGCCCATGGACTGCAAAAATGCTACTTGGGGCACCTCTAGATCTTAAATTTTGGCAAATGGAGCACCATTTACAGCAGTACAGCTATCAAAGATGGGGGAGTCCTGGGCAAAATCCCTTCTGGGGGCCCCATAACTCTTTCTTACCCATCCTTCACTACCACCTCAGTTCTCAAACATTCTGTGTTTGCTGTTTACAAATATTTGCTAGCAATAGTAAGTAGTAAGATCTGTGCTTGGGGATCTTCCAGGTTGTAGTCTCTAAACCTATAGACAGGTTGCTCAGACCAGTGGAGCTTCTGGGGGCAGATTTTCTAACCCTAATGTGAATTTTTAGGGGAAAGTCATGCCATCTGGCTGAGATCTGTGACCTCCTTGTCCTCCTATTGTGACTGTAGACTCTGGAAGAACCCTTGCAATAATTAACAATAAATCTCCTCCTCTCTTTTTGTCATGAAAAACTAACATGTTTTATGCCTTTTTGGCTGACATTTAATATCTGAAAACCCAGCTGTTACTCTGATACTATCAGCCAGGGACAGATCAGAACACTTGCTGGTGTCTGCCTGCTGTGATATCAGCACAAAGCAATCACATTCCGGAGACTCTAGGTAGTCTCCTCCTGAGAGAAGACAGGCTCAAGATCTCACTGTTCCACCACGTTTTTCTGGAGCATATATTGAATCAGTGAAATTCTCATAGGAGCTGTAGTTTGGATTGAGCCAGGACTAAAACTGTCAAGAGCATTGACCCAAACCAGTGATTTAATCTCCTTCCAACTGATTTTTGACTACAGTCATAGATTCATATAATAGAAATCAAATTTAGATCAGAGTGGCTTGAAGTGATACTGCATAGACTCCCATCTCTGAAAAAAAGGATAGTGGAATCAAGATACAAAGGGTTTTGCAATCAATTCATCTCAAATGTCAATAAAAACAGAGGATTTATCCAGTGGCTGTTTCTGCTTTTTATACCAGTGAGTTCCATAATTGCTTATGTGCTCTTGCGCTGGAAGGTGAGGTCATTGCAATGCATTTTCCTGTCTGGGCTGAACCAAGTATCAATCAATTTCAAAGACCCCAAGTTCTGTTAGATTGACAGAGGAATGGATTCTCTTTCTCTCACTTCTTCTACTCCTTTTATCATTTTATAAACTTTTTTCACGTCCTCTGCTTGGCTCCTTTTTTTCCCCTAATCTAAAAATCTTCCAGAGTCTTAACATTTCCCCATTTCATTATGCTAAATGTTTCATACCAGTCATTTGTTCATTACAAGCATACTTTTCATCCTTTTTCCTAGCATGGAAATAGCCTTTTTCAACTTTTTCAGAGTTGCCATTTTCAGTGGAGCCCTCGCCCATGACGTGATCTCAAAGAAGTTCTAAAGCGCAAGGACTCTTCCTGGATGAAACATAACATATGGGTTACAGTTCAGTTACATGTCACTTTCAATTCCCCGTAATGCGCATTTGATCCAAGAGAGGATGGGAAGAAAAATGACCATGTGCCCATCAGGACAAGAAAGACCATGCAAGGAGGAACAGATAAGTCAGGAGAGAAATGGGGATCAGACCTGAGATCCAAGTATGGAAGAGCAAAGTCTCAAGAATAGCCTTCATGTCCAAATCAGAGTGTTTGCACAACTAAAGTGATTTCCATTTCTTTGACAATATATCAGACCACATCTAAAGAAATGAAGACAAGCATAAAATGTCAAAAACAGGGGCCTTGTGCACAGCATTCTATCCTTCCAATCAACATTCAAAGTGTAGCTGAACATCTCTATCTTCTAGTCTTCCATGATCAAGCAAAGTAATATACAGTTGCAAGAAAAAGTATGTGAACCTTTTGGAATTTCATGGTGTTCTGCATTAATTTGTCATAAAATGTGATCTGACCGTCATCTAAGTCAAGAGTATTGACAAATATAATGTGCCTAAAATAATAACACAAAAACAATTCTGATCCTTCGTGTCTTTATTGAACACACTCATTCAACATTCAAAATGCTAGTGGAAAAAGTAAGTGAACCCTTGGAATCAATAACTGGTTGCCCCCACCCCCTTGGCAGCAATAACCTCAACCAGGTGCTTCCTGTAGCTGTGGATCAGACCTGCACATCATTCAGGAGGGATTTTAGCCCATTCTTCCTAGCAGAACTGCTTTAGCTCTGTCATATTCTTTGGACGTCTCATGTGTATGGCTCTCTTCAAGTCATTCCATAGCATCTCTATTGGGTTGAGGTCTGGGCTCTGACTTGGCCACTCCAAAAGGCAGATTTTGTTTTTCTGAAGCCATTCTGTTGTGGACTTGCTCTGGTGTTTTGGGTCATTGTCCTGTTGCATCACCCAACTTCTACAGAGTTTCAGCTGATGTACAAACATTCTCACATTATCCTGAAGAATTTTTTGATACACTTGGGAATTCATCTTCCCCTCAATGACTGCAAGCTGGCCAGGCCCTGATGCAGCAAAGCAGGCCCAAATCATGATGTTTCCTCCACCATACTTTACGGTTGGGATGGTGTTTTCATGATGATATGCAGTGCCCTTTTTAAGCCAGATGTAGTGCTGCGTGTTCTTTCCAAATGGCTCAATCTTTGTTTCATCAGTCCACAAAACATTTTGCCAATACCGCTGTGGAGTGTCAATGTGCTCTTTCGCAAACTTCAGGCATGCAGCAATGTTCTTTGTAGTAAGCAGCAGCTTCCTTCGTGGTGGCCTGCCATAGACACCCTGCTTGTTCAATGTTTTATGTACTGTAGACTCATGAACACAGATGTTAGCCAGTTCCAATGATGCCTTCAAATCTTTGGCTGTCACTCGGGGTTGTTTCTTTACCTCATTGATGAGTCTTCGTTGTGCTCTTGGGGTCATTTTGACTGGGTGCCCACTTCTTGGTAGAGTAGCCACAGTCCCAAAGTGTCTCCATTTGTACATCATTTGCCTAACTGTAGACTGGTGAATTTCTAAGGTCTTTGAAATCACTTTGTAACCCTTTCCAGCTTTATGTAAATCAACATTCTTGATCGTAGATCCTCTGAAAGCTCTTTTTGGTGAGGCATGGCTCACATAAGCATATTCTTCTTGTGCGGAGCAAACTCAAAAAGTTTGAGTGGTTTTTATCAGTCAACGTAGCTCTAGTCCACACCTCCAAACTCATTTTCTTAACAAGACTCCGGGTAGGTATGCTAACACCTGACTCCAGTTAGCTTTTTTGAGGTCAACTCAAGGGTTCACATACTTTTTACACTAGCACTATGAGGTTTTTATGTTGTTGTTCAGTCGTTAAGTCATGTCCGACTCTTCGTGACCCCATGAACCATATTGCGCCAGGCCTTCCTATCTTTCACTGCCTCCCTGAGTTTGCTCAATTTCATGCTCATTGCTTCAGTGATGCTATCTAGCCATCTCATCCTCTGCCGTCCTCTTCTCCTTTTGCCTTCAATCTTTCCCAGCATCAGGGTCTTTTCCAAAGAGTCCTCTGTTCGCATTAGGTGACCAAAGTATCTGAGCTTGAGCTTCATTATCAATCCTTCCAATGAGCAATCAGAGTTGATTTCCTTTAAGATTGACTGGGTTGACCTCCTAGCAGTCCAGGGGACTCTTAAGAGTCTTCTCCAGCACCACAGTTCAAAGGCATCAATTCTTCGGTGTTCAGCCTTCTTTATGGTCCAGCTCTCACAGCCATACATTACTACTGGAAAAACCATAGCTTTGACTATGCAGATCTTTGTCGGCAGAGGTTTTTATGGTTGTTCTCAATAAAGACATGAAGAATCAGAATTGTTTTTGTGTTATTATTTTAGGCACATTATATTTGTCAATACTGTTGACTTAGATGATGGTCAGATTTTATGACAAATTAATGCAGAACACCATGAAATTCCAAAAGGTTCACATACTTTTTCTTGCAACTGTATGCTCTCAAGTTGTTCTCATGTCTATGCTGATGTTGTTTTCTTGGCAGCAATGCAGAAATGATTCACAACTGCCTTCTTCCAGGTTTTTGGTTTTTTGGTTTTTTTAGTTTCCCCATCTTGGGATTTTTTTTTTCCTTTTATGGTCTCTCACCCAAGAACTAAAGAAGTCCAGCTATGCATATCTTTTGGGATCCTTCAAGGTCAGCTAGGTTCTGCCACTTGCTGTAGGGCCAGGATCATGTAGGCAATGTTCATCAGTATCTATCAGCTCCTGATAAGATATTTCTGCTTTGTTCTACAGAGAGAGATAACCTCCTTTTCTAACTGCCTCTAGCTGATGAGTCTGATCCTAGCCTGGTCCTTTAAATCTCTTTGTTACTATAGTTTCCAGCATTTAGCAAGTCATTATCAGACTTTGAAGTATTCAGAGATAAAAGTGATTGGGACAACTTCAGTAGGAACAGGATAACATCTATCTGTCACCACAAAAGAAGCCTTAGATTACAAAGAACTGACCCATTATTCCTCCTGGGGACATGATTCTCCAGTGGAAGCCATTCTTCAGGATTGCCATTAGGGCAAATTCTTCTTGCTATTTTTTATTTTGCTACTTTTTTTTTTTTCAAAAAAGGGAGGTGGAAATGTCTCTGTTGCCTAGCAACATCCTTCCCCAGTCTGTTGTCAAGAGGCCAGTATAACATGTTAGGACAAATTTTGGGAGGGATATTCCTATTTAGGCATTTTTTGTCCAAGAATAACTACGTTTTAGTAGAGGAAGTTGCACAGAAAAATGAACATTGTTCTGCATATCTGAGATAGACACTGTCATCAACCCTTTTCTTTTAGACCTTATTTTTCAATTGCTATCAAATCACCTTATCCACAGTTATGTTTCAGTCTGAATCTATTCTCAGTGTTTTGTCTAGATTGTTATGAATTAATCCTGTACCGGTATCTTACTTGCAAATCCTCAAATATTTTCTTCCTTGGGAAAAGAAGGTGCTTTTCTGTATCTGATTCTCAGGATGCTTGAGATTTTGTTCAAATTGCTCTTGGGAGCATTTCTGAGTTTACTTCACTGTTGGAGGTATCAGAGGATGCTCCTGGTGGTCTTCCTCTCTGAGATTTAACTCTTCATTACCCCATAGTGTGGCTCCTCCTACTTCCCAATTTGGAAAATCTCCAAGAAAGAAATATCATTATCTTGTCTTCTCTTGGGATTTAACTGAAGTCTAGGAAACCTGGGGGTCTGCAGACTGTTCAACAGATGATTGTGGCATGAAATATAGGAGATTCATGTACAACCCTTGGCTATTTCATCATGAGATCTGTGCAAGAACATCTTATCTCTGAAGAATCAGTCTTTCTTCTAGGGAGGAAACTGAGAAGAACAGCTACATCTCATGGAGGTGGAACATTCTGTGAGTGCAATTATCCAGCTGATTCGGAAGAACTATCTTCCATAATCAGATAAATGTCAATTCAAGAAAGCATTTGCAATTGGCCTTGCATGGAAAAAGCCAAGGGTTTTTATCTGTATATCGGTACATCTAATATACAACTGAAGTGTTGCATTTATTGTAAAAGTAAACACAGTGACTATTTTTCTTTGCACATATTAGTTGCTGGCATTTACTAGAGGGTACACAATAATATGCATATGCCATGCCAGAATTATGCATCTGTCAAAAGAAAACCCATAAGCACAAGATGCAAAATGGGAACAGAATTCAGCCTTTCCGGCATGAAGATTCTTGTGAAATTTGTGTAGCTAATACTTATTAAAACTGAACATAAAATGGCTGGATTTCTAGGAGCACACACAGATCTTATGCCTGCTTAGTCCTCTCCATGACAGACAAAAGCCGACTAACCTGAGCAATAGAAAAATCCAGAATTATGCAAAGTAAAACCCTACACACTTTTGCTTATGTTGCATAATCTGCCCCAGAGGTCTTTAACCAGTAGACCTAAAGCTTCTTGCAAATGACCCCAAAGGGTGACATGATTAAAAACATGAGAAATAGTCCTATGAGTTATATTTAATTAATTAATCAATTACATTTAAAATTACTTTGAATCAAATGACATTTAGGGCTGGGTTCTTCTATGTTCAGGCTGTGCAGTAAATCACTGCTATAAAGCACATGAATTATGGTAATATAACTTGGAAATATCTCCCAAAAAGTCTGGCAGGCTTTCCTCTCCCATCAGGCTAGAAGTACAGAGGCCCCTGGGTGAGCAATTTCTCTTTCCAACACATCAGCGGAAGGCAGACTTTTCAGGTAGAAAATGTTTGAATTAGCAAAGCTGTATTCTCTGTCATTATGTGAAAGTTTACCTCCAATTCAACTCTTGTAAACACTTCAGAATGGGCCCATTTAGGCTCAGAGAAATTAAGCAGCGACACTTTGGGGAAATTGATGACAAATAGTCACACAATCATTGCTTTTTAACCTCACCAGCATATTAAGACAAAGTAAACATCAGGGAGATTACAGGAAAAGAGGCAGATTTAGTGGTGGGAGGGAATATTGAATATGCGGAGGGGAACAAGTGTTACATAAATCTACATGCTACTAATGGGGAACACTTCCTGAAAGTACTATCCAAGCTGAATATTAAGTGCAATAAACTGAAAACATAACAAAGGGCTTTTTCACTGTGAGGAAAGATATTACAGGAATCACAAAGAAAGGTACTGCAGTCATCCTTCAAGACATATATCAGCAGGGATGGTGAAACGTAGTTAGAAATATTGTACATTCAAAACATGTCTTGGTGTTCAACTCTCATTGATGAGTTGGACAGCAACGGCCTTATAAAACTCCCTCCCAGATTTGCAGGCCTAGGAATTGGGTGGAAGTTTTCTCTGAATTTCTCCAGGGAACAGAGAACATTTATTTATTTATTTACAGGACTTATATGATTCTAGGCAGCTCGCAACAATCCGTAAAGGCAAAAATAAAACAAAAATATCCTTCCCCCTGGTAGCAGACCAGACAGACTCCCAGCTCAACCCCCATCCTGGCTCAAAGGTTGGGGGAAGAGCCAGGTCTTCATGGCCTTCCAGAAAGCTGAAAGGGTAGGGATCCCTCAGATCTCAGGTGGGAGGCTGTTGCAAAGGGTTGGGGTGCTACAAAAAAGGTAGGTCCCATCAGGTGTCAACATTTAAGGAAGGGGAACTGAAGCACACCCACCCTATCTAACTTGGTAAGATGGGCAGGGAGAGGCAGTCCTACAAATATCCTGGCCCTGTAGGAGTTTAAAGGTGATAACCAGCACCTTGAATTGCACCCAGAAAGCAGCTGGGAGCCAGTTCAGTGCACCCAGCAATGGCGTAATTCTGCAGGCTGCTGGAGACCTATGCCATGAAAGAGAAAATGCTCCCTAGATCCCTTGTTGCTAAAGAAGCACCTAAACACCCCACTCCACTCATGAGAAAGTCTTCTAAATTTTCTTTCTCTCTGAAAGAATTTCTGAAGCACATTTTCTTGTGTGAAACAGGATGGGATCTCGGAAGGCAAAAAAGGCTGGAGAAGTGTTCCACCCCCCTGGTTGGCCAATTTTATTTCTGTTGCAGACTACAATCCTAGGGCAGTTATTGGTCAGAGGCTATATACTAATTGGGGGGTGGAGCCAAAGCAAGTGATAGGTGGGGCTATGCATTTTTTCAACACTTGGAGAAGGATGGATCATTCTTGCAATCTGATTGCTTGCAGAGGGCTTTTGAACTAGGACTGATGTTGCAGTGGCTGGCCTAATTTGTGGAAGCCCTTCAGCAAGCCACATCCTTTGTTCTTCTTCTACAATGTAGGCATAATATGGAGGGGGGGGAATCATATTTCAAGACCTCTGAAATCCTGACAAATATTATAGGAATGCTAATTGGTGGTTTTAAATTGTCTGTGTGCTTTCATGAGAAAAAGTATTAAATAAAAGTAAGAGAGGGGAAAAAACACCCCACAAAATAACTAGGACCATCTGCCATCGTACAATAAATTAAGCTTAAAAACACCACCAAAAAGAGTTTATAAAATCGCTCAAAAGCAGCCTGAGAATTCCATAAAAAACAGAAGCTTCTTTTGTGAGAGGAAGGAAGATTTTCTGGAAATTGGAACACAGATTTGAAGGCAGAATTTTTCAAGCCCTGGGTTTTCTTGTTATCCTAAGAATCATCCCAAAGTTGCTTAGAATGGGATCTGGGGTTCTTACATCAGTCAGAAGGCACGATGAAAACTCCTTAATCTCACAACACATGGACAGACTTAACCATAGTTTCAGCTGGGAAACTGTCAGCATCTTAGACCAAGCTAAATCCGAAAAGGCGAGGGAATTCTTGGAAGCTTGGAATTCAGACAAGGCAGCCATCAACAGGCACATAGAGATAAATAACATCTACATACTACTCAAAAGAGACAATAGAAAGGAAAACAAAAGACCAGAACATCTCCTCACCAGCAATCATCAACCAGATAAGCAGAGATTGACACCAAGATTATCACCAGACACACAATCGGCTTTGAAGACAGGTGCCACCAAAAACTGATAGAAAACCATGAGGTGCATCACAGAAGAACACCCACAGTTACTGCAACAATGGACTTCCAGTGACCCCATTGTGCAAGACTAGTGTTTCTTAACCTTGGCAACTTGAAGATGTGTGGACCAACTCTCAGAATTCCCCAGCCAGCCATGCTGGCTGGAGAATTCTGGAAGTTGGAAGTCCACACATCTTCAAATTGCCAAGGTTGAGAAACACTGTGCTAGACTCTGGGCTTCCAGACTGGGACTGCAGAGCCACCTCCATGTCCACAGATGTGTCTTCTTCAAACCCAAAGGACTACCATATAAACAGAGACTCAGCTCCCACATTCTGCAACCTTGTGCCATTTCTACACAAGGAGAAGATGTCACAGAATTTGGATAATCATGCACGAATTCATCCTATTCCCTGGACCACCCAATGGCCAAATTACAAATGTTTAGAGCCATTCTTGTGAGAAGGTCAGCTCTGTTCCAGTGGAGGCAAAACCTTGGTCTGTTACAGTTGGCCAGAGGAATTGGGCCATCCTCATAGAGATGGCTCAAGTTCTTGTGCACATCTTGAGGGCTATTTCATGCAGAGGATTGGGAATGAGAAAAATGCTCCTTTATTCATGATGCTTCAGACAGTATTTTAGCTCTGCCTATTGTTATTAGTTTGGTCTGCTTTTTTCCTCCAGTTTAGCTGCATTTGTTTACATTCATTTGCTTGCACATTGTTCAAAAGATGCAGAAAATTTCAGATAAAGGCCTTGAGTGATTTGGAATGTAACGGTGTGCTCCACGGTGTTCCAGGACCATCCTGCTAAACTACTTGCTGGAGCCAATTTGTCTGCCTTGGAACAGCTCATTGAAAAATGTTTCTGGGTCAACCACCATCACCTCTTGCTGGGGTTTCTTTCTTCTGTTTCCAGATGGAGGGGCAGCTGGTTAATCCAAAGTGAGGGTAAGGTATGGGGACAAAATCTCCAGACCAACTCCTGTTTTTATCACAAGCATTTGAAAACTGTTTTTAATGCTTGGAGCTTTTTGCTGTTGGCTTTACTTTGATGTATGTTCTGCATAGATCTTTGCTTTTGTTTTTAATCTTGTGCAGTGCTTTTAGGAATGGAAGGAGTTGTTCATTGTTTTGTATACTCTGCCTTGGATTTATTTCTGTATTATTAGACAGCTTAAAAGGAGGAGGAGGAGGAGGAGGATTTGGTAGTTTTTAACCCTCCTGGAAACCTTTCTGCATGTTCAGCTGGGATGAATTCAATCACATAAGATAGGTGGTGTAACTGAAAGGAAACCATTCCAAAAGGATTGTATTTAAGATGGTCGAAGAGATCATTAACTGAAAGAAGGTCAAAGCAATCCATGAAAATGTACAGAAAAATACAGCAAAAGCGTAGCCCCATCTACACATCCTGACAGCCCCATCTATACAGTCACCAGTCATGGGTACCTTTCTTGTGCTTTGACACCCAAAGAAATTGCTTCAGAACAACTTGGACTGAGAACTGAGATTGTCTGAAATTACACCAAAAGCTGAATATTGGATTAGAGTGGGACCATGGCAGGAGGTCCAATAAGTTTAGTGAGATTTTTTTTCTGTCCCTAAATTATAATGATTTTATTCAGGGGTGGTTAAATAATATTTTAAAACCCTCATAACTTCTACAACATGCAAACAGTGAATGGATTCAGCGGCATGCTATGCCATGATTTATTTAATCATGGTTTGTTGAGTAGACCATCATAGGTATCTGGGGTGGGCAAGGGGGACAAGTGAATAAATGTCTATTGCAACTTTGCAACATAAACTCCGTCCCTTACATGCTTGTGTGTGACATTGCAACACAAGTACAAAAGAGTGGAGTTTGTGTTATGATGTTACACTACATGTTTATCATTTCAGTGTCATCATGGTTAGGATCAGACACATATATAAACCACAACTGGCTGAGTTCTCACTATATACTGAGTCCAAACCAGTGTAACCCTATTACCTTGCCAGTTTTTATAGCATCCAGATGATCTCTCCCTCATCCTATATTAAAGATGCAAGGTTGATTTTAACTGGGTGATTTTTATTTAAAGTATATCTTTCTTGCCTTCATAATTCTACCAAAGCAGTTAATGATGTAAAATGATATGCTAATTGTGTCTGCCTTTGTGTAACCCAAGTGGCACAAAAATCCATGAACAAAAAATAGGTATCAACAAATTTTCAAGGAATGTTTTTGCAGAATACACATAAACACATATGAAAAGAAATGGGGTGGCCCCACACCCACTTATATAAACATATTTTCATAAAGGCTGGGTATATTCAGTGGGTACAGAAGACTGGCTAAGTGTTGGTGAATGGAAAATGCAGGGGTACTGGAATGAAAAGTCTCCAATCTTGAACAAGGATCATTCTGCAACAAAGTTTGATTGCCATTCCGAGCTGTAAAACTGCTCCACACCTGGATGAGTGGGAGTGGGGTGGGGGTGGGAGTAAAGATAGATGGTCTTCTGAAAGCTGAAACTGAGATATGATCTAAGAAGTTTAGATTTATCTATCTTTTTCTCTCCAAGGGCATAGATCAGTGTTCTCAACCTCAGCAAGTTTAAGATGGGTGGACTTCTACTCTCAGAATTCTGGAAGTTGAAGTCCACCCATTTTAAAGTTGCTGAGGTTGAGAAACACTGGCATACATGCATAACTTGATCTAAAATAAGAGCCATATTCCAAGTCTGAGTGGTTGCTAGGGACCACTCTCCAAAAATAGTGGGTAGTCTGGGACAAAAATGAAGTTTTGTTTTGTTTTGTTTCATTTACATTGAACTAAAATAAAATATAGGTGATATGATTATTCTATAGCCATGTATTAAATTGATTTTGGTTTCCAGAACATCTGAGGCTCTTGGAGGCCACTTGGTTTTATGAACCCTCAGGTTGTACAGTTACAGCTATAGAACATAATTTCATATATTCTTGGTCTGGTCTGGTCTGGTCTGGTCTGATATAATATGTGATATTCAGTGAAACCTCAGTTTACCATACTTCAGTGCAACAAACTTTGGATGCACCGAGACAAAGTTTTCAACCAGAATTCACTCAGAACTAATGACAACTCCTTGCATCCAAAGTTGTCCAGATGAAGCACTTAAACTTTCATCAACTTTCATTATGTTTGCATCACTGAATGATTTTATATACTTAGACTAGCAGAAGATCTCAGCCTATGAGCCAGCAATCTATGCCTCCAGAGCATGTCTCAATAGGACTCCAATATTCTACCATCAAACCCTGTTTAAGTTGCAAATGCATCTGAACTATCATTATTAAATAAAGATGCTAGACTACACCTCACAAAGCTGTTGCAAGCTCCTTATGGCTATTTCCTAAACCACATATATTTTATGTCTATCTTCTTCATGTCCTAGGTCTGCACACACATAAAATGCTAATTCTTGGATGAATCATAGCAATATGTTCTAAAAAGTAATCACCAATAATAAATAAGGAGAGGTGGGAGGTGATGAACTTGGATTTCTTGTTTGGGGGAGTTTAAGAGTTTGTCAATATTCCAAGCATTCAGGTTCCTTTTTTCTGATAGAAATCTTCCAGTTTGTAGTGAGTAAATATTCAAAGATTCAAGGTACTGTTACATAGTAAATACCAAGACTGGCTGCAATAGGGATTCTCCAGCATCTGTGCAATACAACCAGCTTGGTTTGATCTAAATGCAGCTGGGTTGAAAGGCCACTAAGACAATATGTAGACCATAGTGAGTTGGCATAGTGAGATTTTGAGCTGAACAATTCCATCTGAAGTGTCAAGAAATGTGAAAATCAGCTAGCTGAGTTCTGAGTCATGGCACATAATCAAGATAGATAGATAGATAGATAGATAGATAGATAGATAGATAGATAGATAGATAGATAGATTTTCAATATGACTTTGGTGCATTTTTTTAAAAAAATCACATTGAAGAAATAGGACAAAACAGGATGATGAGCAAACATGTATAAAAGTAACATGAGTTGGAAACTAATTTGTTTACTACTTTCTCTTTGTTTAGCCTCATCTTCCTTTCACTTTCTTTCATCCGCCTAACTGGCAATACAACCCCTGATGGAAGTGTAGGATTTGTCATTAAGGTGGGAGAAATTTGATTAGTGACCAATATCCTATGGTAATGTGGGCCTCTTGTTATTGCATCGAATATCGAAAGCCAGAAGTGGCTTTATAATCCTACATTTTTTCATCTGTATGAAAATGGCTAATATCAATGGGAATTATTATATTTTTAACCATCCATCACTGTCTAGGTTACTTTTCTTGATATCCTTAGGGGTGTCATATTTCTACCTCATAAAATTCATGACAGGAGAAATTAAATCCATTCACACTTAATACAATATACCAACAGATTAATTTCCTGTTCTAATCAATTACAGCAATGTTTCAAAAATGATTTTTTTTTTAAATAGAAAAGGCAATGAACAGAAAAGATTCTCCCAACAATTGTCAACTCTTTATGTTTGGTAACTTTTCATTTTCAGTATCTAATGTACATTTTAAAAGGAAAATACTTTGATGGAAGAACCACATATTCTAGTAAAATGTAAGACTTTCAATAATATTTAATAACTTTGTCAATATTATTGAGGTAGGAAGTTATCATAAGGGCTGCAAAGGACTCTCAAGGTCAGATCTCTTCATTGGCCATCAGAGAGATCTAATCTAGCCTATGACTTCATTATGGTCTATATATACACATGTTTTAGAATCAAGAATAATCCAATTCTCATATTTCAGTTTAACCTCTAGAAAGCATGGGAAGGAGCCATGAGAAGAAAAGCTGAGTGGAACTCCAAATACTGGGAAGGATATCACATCATCTTCTCTATTATTCCAGAGACGATAATTGGTTTAATTTCTAAGAAGGCAGATTCTGAAGTCAGAATAACAACAAAAACTTATTTGATGCTGGAACCAATGATCAAGAAGGCTTCCTTTACTGGACATGTTCAAGCACCAATTAGCCCATATCTGCCAAGGGTGCTTTGATTTGGATTTCTGCTCAGAGTAAGGCAGTGGGTTCAATGGTCAAATTTTTCATTCCAATGGTAGGCAAGGGGGGGCGGGGACAAGTGGGGAAAGTGATGAAACATGTGACATCATAAGGGCAACCCTGCCCTTGCATACTTGAATGTGACATTGTGAAACAAGTAAGAAAGGGTGGGATTTGCGTCATGACATCATTGGCTAGGAATGGATCCATACGATGTTGACTTATTATGATGGGAACTGAAGTTCAAATCTGAAGCACTACAAACTGCTGATCTCTGAGGAAAAAGCAAAATTAGAACAGGTTCCACAGGGGCATTTAATATTGTCTACAACTGTCCTTCAGCATAAACTTGTAAGGTATGCTCACATGTAAGTTCCTTCCAACAATGGACCCTTGTTGGATCTTAGTTGAAGGTTTCCTGTTCATATGCTCAGCCTATTCTACCTATATCCTGCTCAGATCAAAGGTGACCTAATTTATTAGGGGAATAAAGCATTAACTCTCCAGTTGTGCTAAGTGAGTAACCAATAAGAGGGACTGAACTTGCAAACTTGAGGCTTTCAACAGACACCCACAAATGCTTCAGTTAGCATGGGTAATTTACAGATGTCCACAAATCTCTCTCTCTCACACACACACACACAGGATAACAATGCACTGAACACCGGGATGGACTTACATGCCAAAGTCAGCATTTGGCAGGGATCTTCCAGAAATTGGAAGTGAAGAAAAAGATTCCAGTTCCAGAGTAAATGTTTCATAAGTGAGGAAGCCCCAATAAACAGCAATTCTATGAATGCATGAGTGGATGAGTGGAAGCGATACATCAGCTAACAAACATCAGTGACTGGATAACTCAGTCTGCCAATACATCTTTTCACACATCTCCCCCTTTTCTCACATCCCCCCTTTTCACAATCCCCCCCCCCCCCATTTGCTAAATTTCTTGTCTGAGCAAAAACTGCAGTCATTGAGGAACTCATTGTTAAATTATGTTAGAAACCAGCCTGACCCAATCATTTCCATTGCTGGAAGTAATTCATAAGTGTGATAGTTTCATTATCAGATACCTCACACTACATGCCCAGTGAAGAATGCTGCTTGCACATGATAAATAGGAGGTGTGTGTCAATGAATAATGCAATGTTATGGATGGATGATGTGACATGAAATAAATTCAGATGCTAAAGTCCTTGAATGTTGTGGTGGACTCTGTCTTCCTGATCTCCTTCAAGGAGGCAGATGGGAAGAAAAAAAATATGGATGGGAGATGAAAGCATAAATCTGAGGACTGTGAGTTGTGAGGTACAAGAAGGAACAAAGATCAAGAAAGGTAAACTCCCCCCAACTCTCCCCAAACAGCCACCACCACCCATTTTGTACAGCACCCTGTTGCAGGCAACTCCCTGCAGTGATACCTGAGCAGGGATGAAGAAGGCAGTCTTGCTGAACAGTGAGCCATATACAAGGCCATGGCACGTTCACCAGAAACCCAACTAGAAATGCTGTGGCTTGAGGGCACTGGGTTCTAAAAGAATAGCTGCATCTACAGTATGACACACGCATGGGGTAAAATTATGAGAGAGATCTAAACTACATCTATGAGCTAGAAACCTTTGTAGATTACTAAAAGCAAGATTGTGTTTCTTACTCTCTGTGGCAGCCCTCATTTTATGGAACTTCCTCCACATACAGCCCCACGTCAATATTCTGTTAGCAAGCCAAGGTTGTATGATTTCAGTCAGGGTTCCTCAACCTCAGCAACTTTAAGATGGGTGGACTTCAACTCCCAGAATTCCCCAGCCAGCATGGCTGGCTGGGGAATTCTGGGAGTTGAAGTCCACCCATCTTAAAGTTGCTGAGGTTGAGGAACCCTGATTTCAGTGAATCTTTGGCCCTAGTGGTCTTGAGCGGGGGTGTTCATCCTCTATATTTAGTCTTTGGGTATTACAATTATGTATTTTTAATTTGTGCATTTCTATATGCTTCCCAGAGTCTTCTGAAGTTGGGGTGGTTTATAAGCAGAATGAATGAATGAATGAATGAATGAATGAATGAATGAATGAATGAATGACTTCATAGAGCCCAGACAAATAGATATGGGGTCTGATAGACCCTCTTCCTCCCCAATTCATGCAAAGTAAAAAAATAAAAGACGCGTGATTATCGTACATCTTGAAATGAATAGCTCCTTTCTTCAACCATTTTCCTTTCCTGCATTTTCTAAGCAAATCTGCCAACTGCTAGTGGGATGGAAGAACCTTATTATTGTCATTATTAAGGTAAAATGAATTACTACGTATGGAATGAAGACAGTCTTCTGCAGCATCTGATCTACTTGATAAAATGTGTATTTGCACAAGGGCAGGAATTTGATGTAACGTTTGAGGCTCCATCTAAAGCATTGATTTAAGTATTATGTAGATGAAAATAGGAACAGTCTTTTTTAAAATGAACCATTTTCCCATACTGAGGAAAGCTATTCAAGCTGTTCTCTCCCTCCATATTGCATGCAGCTGAAGCTTTTACATCATCTGTAATTTTGGGGTTTTTTAAGTAAAAAGTGGTTTGCCTTTCACTGATGTCAAATCTGGAATGGTGGCTGTCTGAGTAAAGAAGTAATAGATCAATATGGATTTCAGTCACGGTGCCATTACCTGAGATTTGAGCATTAGCTAGAGTTGGTCGTTTTATGGAAATCAGTATTGGGGACCAACCAGGCACATAATCTTCCTTAGAAGATGATCAAGCTGATGAACCTGCTGACTGAGATACTAAGGAAGTATGCCCCAGGTGCAGTATTAAAAGATCAGGTGCAAGGCCACATCATTCCCAAGAATGCAGAGGACAATAAGTAGAGAGCCAGAAATTAGCCAAGGAAAGGACTGGCTACTGGCAAGGGAAGGTTTCTCATGAGAACTGAAGCTTTGCAGAACCAGACAGCATATCAAAACTGCTTAGCTTCAGGTGCTCCTGGGTCCATGGTGCAGAAGACATTTAAAGGTAGTTGGGGAAGCAGATTCCTTGCTGGAATAATTTTGGGGATGGGTTAATCTTGAAGCATATATCTTGGAGTTGGCTGTGAAGTCATTGCTGTTTAGAGTGGATCCCCTTGAATTTGATGAAGAAAGTGGGTTGCTTGCTGAAGCATTAACACTCGTATGATTGAACACTGTTATTGCTGTTCTCTCGCAACCTTGGTGAAAGCCTGAGGACTGATTTGTGCTTTCATGACCAAATATGATAAATGGACTATTCTCTGTTTATTCTTTGCCAGAATCTTGTTAGGCTGTGCAAGTCAGTCCTGCATAATCCAAATTTCTCCTTACTTAATTTCATTCTCCTAGTTTTTTGCACTAAAGAGGACCTGAAGCAATGACCCTTCTCTCCAGCAGTATGAAAGGGTGCCAGCCTAGGCATGCCACACCACATGATTTGTCTGCATGTACACATCACTTCTGAGTGGCTTCTACCACTTGGTGATAGATGCATTTTTTGTGAAGTCTAATTGTATGTGACCATCAGAGAAGTTGATTCAGCACCAGATGAACTGGCTAGCATCCTTGGTCCATTTATCTCCACCGAAGGCCATCTGTTGAGTTGTTTTTCATTCTTCTCTCTCTCCTTTGAGTGTGGCATGATACCCCATCTTTCAGCAAAGTTTGCCTGTGGAACTGTGACAAGAGGTAATGAAAGGGTTCATCCCACCTGCACAGAATGAGCTATGGAAGTCAGGTGCAGAGGTGACAGGCTGTCTGCTGTTGTGATTTATTCTTCCCTCAAACTCTAGAAAATAATGGTAGGACCCAAGTCAAGCTATCACTGCATCAGTATGAAAACCCAGGGAGGGAAAAAGAGAGATTTTGCTCCTCTGAGGCTGTATACTCCGGAAATGGGTTCTCTTTTATTTAGGGGTCTCCCCCCCCCCCCCCCCCATTTTTGAGGCATTCAGTCTTTCTTTATGTTCTGGACCAAGTTTCCCAACTGAATGTGCAAACTAAGTTGCAGTTATCCACCATCTTTGGGTGTCCCAGATCTTCCAACGCAGTTCTCTTTTAAAAAAGTTGTTTTGAAAAATGAGTTTTAAGAGAAAATATACTCACTTGCATACACCCAAACTCAAAGCATATTAGGAATGTATGAATAAGTTCTGATCTGGCTTGAATCATCCATTTGATTTGTGTTGTTTATTCAACATGATTGGATGATTTGACTGATCTGGAAAAGACAATCACTTTGATTAAGTGTTTCAATTCAAAGTATCAGGTTGGGTCATTCCCCACTTTTCAAATCCGCTGGGGAAAGAAGTTAAACTGATCTGACTGCACTAGCTTCAGTTCAGGAATTCAGTTCAACTCTACAGCTTGAAGATTTATTGAATCAGCATTGAGTCAAATCTTTGATGAAAGCTTTGAATGGCTCTACTTACTGCACTAGATAAACCATGAAGTTCAAATCAGCCTGGCTGGGTTCACACAGTGACTTGAGCCCAAACCATAATGGATCACACTTCCACATTCTCCAGAGTCATCAGTCTGGTTCACACAGCATGTTTCTAGTTTTGACTTCATGTGTGGAATGTACCCAACCATTGTGATTTAGAAACCATGGTTGGGGGCTCAGAATATGGTACAACTGCCATTCCCCAGCTTGTAGTTTAGCATGATGAAGGTGATCCCAGTCAATGTGAACCAGCCATTTTGGAGAAATAGGGCATTTATGTTCCCCTGTTTTGAACAAAACCTCAATATCTCTGATTTCCTCATTAAAATTTTGGCTAGTGGACACATGGAATTCTGTCTGGGGATGTCCAAATTATATCCTGTGCTATAAATCCTTCATGTTTCATCCCCTTCTGAAAAGAAAAAGGAAGCTAGATTAACAGCAGAATTAAATCTGGAATACCATATTTTAGATCTATTCCCCCTTCCCACAGAGACCTACTAAAATATGTTCACAAATACAGGACTGACCTGAAGCTGGTTAATTAGTCTCCTTCTTGATCAGAATGGCCAGCCTCCTGCTTGTGAGGTCAGCTCATCTGTAAAAGCCAGCAGAAGAACCAGCCTATCTAATGAACTGTTTAGAATAAGTACCAATTAAAGCATTTAAAAAGTTCTTCTCGGCACCCAGCCAGACATTTCACATTGCTAGTTATTAAATTAGGAATTGTATCAGGACTACACACCAAAAAGCCATTAATGCTTTTGCAGTTCCAGGGGCATGTTTATTGCAGATAAAAATGGAAAAAGTAACTTGGGACCAGCAGCTAAAGAATACTTAGAAATCAGTTTGTAGCTATTCCATTTGGCAGTAATTCACTTGATTGGCCACTGAAATTGGCCAGGGAGAAAACAGAATTTAAGTAAAATCTTTCACTCATCTCATTTATGCACCAGGCACCTAAACTCTGGTGGGCCATATCAAAATGAGCTTTGTTGCGAAAGAGAAATCCCTGTCATGTTCACCTTTGCAATGTTTAGGTTTCCACTAGCCAGCATTATGTATTCCCATAATCAACATTCTCAAGGTTGTTGGTTTTTTTTAAGCCATACTGGCTGTCTTATTTCCAGTGCATTTCACACTGTACAGTATCATCTCCAGCTGCCCAAAACCCATCCAGATCATCAGAGGTAGCCTAGGAGAAAATAAAAAGGGACAAAATCACCCTCTGTGGCAGTTGCAGATTCCAAGAAAAGATGTGGCTGCTTAAAAGGGTTCCAAAGATGCTATATTTACATTGCCATGCACTCTGAAGTATCTTTTGGAGATCGAATCTAAAGTAACACAAGGCCCTTTGGCAGAATGGCAGCAGGAAAGAAATTTGCCACTTGTTTGGAATTCCAAGAAAGATTCCTTACTTACAGTAAGATAAAAGTTCAGGGTTCTTTTTCACATTAATAAGGAATGTGGTTTGTGCCTTTGACCTCAGAGGAAGTGAACCATAACTGCAAAAAGCAACATTAATTTAATTTACCATCTGTATGAACTGGTTGAGTATTTACAGTTATTCCGTTTAGGCTTTGTTTTTGTTTCTGCTAATGTTGGCTTTCAGAATTATATTTCTTTTGCTTTGTTTTTTCATCGTTAGATAAACCAGGACTATCAATTAGATTTATGTACATCTACACAGAAGTAAGACCTACTCTGTTCAATTTGACTTTCCCATATCGGTACAGGATTAAGAGTGGATTCAGACACACAGCAGATTGAATTGGAAAAGTAGTGAAGGACAGAAGCATAAGATTTAGTGTAAACTACTGGAGGGAACACACTTCTGAATATTCCCCATGTTTGTGTGTGTCCAGTTGTGAAGATGCTGGACTAGGAGTGGGGAGACCCAGGTTTTAGTCCTCTCTAAGGCATAGAAGTTAGCTTGGTGACTTTGAGTCAGCCATTCTCTCTTTCAGCCCTAGACTGGGGAGTTAAAAAAAAAATTTTTTTTTCTATCAACCCACATTGGACTACCATGGTAGATTATGGTCTATAACCTTCAAGGAAGAGGCTTCATCCTGCAATGGATTGATTTGGGAGATATACTGTGCATACATACATACATCCCGAAACATTCATACATATACATACAGACACACATCTCTCTCTCTCCCCCCCCCCCCATCTCTATATGACCCATTGGGTCATCCTTTGAGAAAAAGGTGGGACAGTCTGATGTAACCAGAATGAATATTAAATTTTAGGCTGACTATATATACATACACACACACACACACACACACACACACACCCCAATGCTGGACAGTCCTGTGATCATCTAAGAAGAGTATATATCATAAATAGAAAAATAATTGTAGTGGCAAATGAACTTCAATAATAAGTCAATATTTACTTACCTAAACAGACAAACAGAATGACCATGGGGGGCCAAAAAAGCAGTGGGAGCCGGCTTCCCCATTGACTTCGCTCATGGGAAGCTGCTAGGGAGCATCAGAAATCATGATTCCATGACTGCGGGGATGCTGCAAAGGCCACAACTTTATGAATAAAAGTGGTTTGAACATCGTGGAAATTTCAATTCCACAAGAGTAATTTTTAATGCATTCTTTAAGTAAGCAGATTTTAGGTACTTTGATTCAAAAACTGTTGCAGCGTAATGCACCGTTTGGGCTTCCTTGAGGGGACAAAGAGATAAACACAAGGAGCGGTTTAGTAGTATATAGAAGATGAGTGTGTATGTAGTACAGGTCTTCACAAACTGAGTTTGATTCCTGGTGACTACATGGACACATCCAAGTTTTCAGTTTCCTGCTACACTGTTAATTGTACAGGTATCTGTGCAGTAAATCTTTAATAACTTTGTTAGCAAACTTTCCAGGACACCAGATGAATTCTTGCTCACCCTTTTCCTTGTGAGTAGGTGGCCTGCAGCCACTTACAAGGGAACAAATGTTTGCGTACCTTTACATACAGTGCATCAACAGATGTTGGGCATCACCAGCAAAACATTAATCCATCTATCTCAATCCCCATAGCATACAAACTCCTGTTGATTTTATGGTTTTATTTGTTTTGATGTTCTAGATTTATTAATGCTTATGGATGATATTAAGCTCTGGCCTTTAGCTGTCATAAGAACTTCATTCATTCGTTTTGTTTTCTTGGCAACAATACAGAAGTGGGTTGTCATTGGGGTTTCCAGTTTCCCAGTTTAGTTTACACTTCAGGATTTTTTGGGTGGTTTCCCTTTGAAGTATAAATCAAGTCTAACCCTGATTAGCTTTTTTAGAGTCAGCCAAGGTCAGTTAAGTACTGTCACCTGTCAAAGCGGAACCCAAAGACTTCAGTTTTCTGTTTGCCAGGAGTTGCCAACAGAAGCAAATGTTTAAATGTAAAATTCTGTATCTGTAGACTGATTTATTCCCTTTTACTGCATCGGAGAATTTTATCCTCTGCTTATGTTACCTGGCTAGGGTATATCATAAATTTTTACATGGCATATCATACCAAAAATTATTGGTGTGTGTAGATCACACAACCAGATGCATAAAATTCCACTAGTCTGCTTGATGCATTGCCAAAATTGACAAAAATGCTTCCACGCTAATTCATTGTGACTAGCAGTTTTACTACAGCCTAACCATTTAACAGTTGTTGGTGTGCAATTTATCACAAAGCTAAGTTAGGGGAAAAATTGCTATGCAAGTAGGATAACTCCTTGCTGCCCAACTGTTAGGTTTCTAATGAATTGACACAAAATTTATATCAGAAGTGGCAGAAAGCATCTTGGCTTAGAGACATGGTAGGAGCCAAGTTATGGAGTTACACTATTCAATCTCCTTTCATCATTAGGGATGGGAGGGAAATCATGCAGTCAGACTTTCCTATACGCTTTTTGCAGGCTGGCCCATGTCTATTCACTCTGCAGGCTCCATAGACAACAGATCTCACCTTTGCAATGGTCCAGATGAAGGAATCCTTTAGGGAGAGTGTAGCACCTTTATACAGGCCTTCAGTCTTGGTTCCTGTAATTATAGTCATGCCTCCGGTTAAAGCAGGATTGTACAGCTGGCTGGGGAATTCTGGGAGTTGAAGCCCACACATCTTAAAGTTGCTGAGGTTGAGAAACACTGGTCTAGGGGATGGTATGTGAACTAGCTGATTTGAATGCCAAATAGAAAAAAGGGTCTCTCCTGGAGAGAGAAAATGAAAGTAGTCAGCCACTGCTGGGCAGAACACCTTTCAGGCTGCTCTCTGAAGTGCTCCTCGGACAGTTGATCACTGGCCCCCAAAAGAGTGATCTTCTGTGGGGAAGTGGGATCCCAACCCCACCCAAATAACTCCTTCCAACATGAACTTGCAACATCAGCAAGCATTTCCTTACTACTGATCCCTGTTCTTCATTGGTTGCATAATGCTGGTCCTTCTGCTTCTGCTAATATTGCCTCTAGGACCTCATGTGAGTCAGTGGTGGCCAAATGTTACCCTAATTGTTCAATACTCCTTCAAGAAATATGCTAGCAAATGCAAAGCACTTTACTGCACTATTTTAATGGTTCACAGGTGCATATTTTTAAAATTCAGTGAGGACCTCTGCTAATTTGGGAATCATGTTGTGTTCAGATCTGTCAGTTTTTGTTTTTTTCTGTTTTTTGAAGGGGAAGGTCTTTTACAACCAATTTCAGAGACAAGGAGAATATGTGCCTTAACTTGGACATAACAAAGTGCATTCTCAGCAGCTGGAAACAGAGAATACCCCTTCTATCTCTTTCTAAAAAGCACAAATATTTCCAGGAGGGTAGACAAACATTTCCTGACTCTCACCCAAGGCACACATTATTATGTCTACTCAAATGGGTTGAAATAATCCCTGTTTAAAAACCCTAAAATCCTGTGATCCTTATTTCCAGGTGGCTGGAAGTTCTATAGACCAACTTTCTGCAACTCAGGCATGTTCCAAGATCTGATTTTACCCCATGCTAAGAGCCCATCTGTATATATTCGCAAATCTATATGATTGCCTCAATGGGTGCAATTTGATTGCAAATCTATGATTGCCTCAATGGGTGCAATTTGAACAAAAAGTACAAATATTAAAAATATTACAGACATATGGGGTAGCTCACAAAATAGGCATTCATATAAGCATTTGTGTCTGAAATATGTTTCTCAGCCAAAATCCATTAGTCATTCTCCCAATGGGTTCCATGGCTCATAACTGAATTCAAACATTAGCCCTACAGAATTGGAACAGGGAAGGGGGCTATTGAGAAACATATGGTTGAAACTAGCATTTTTTTTTAATTGGGGGGAATGTTTTTCAATGATGATGATGATATGGCTTGTGTTCCTGTGCTGGGTAAGAAGGTGAACCAGATGTCCCTTTCAGGCTTTAGATTCCATGATTCATATGTGTTTCACTGGTCTTGGTCATTTCAAAGTGGAGAATATTCAGAGGGTTTCTCTGATTTAGAGAAGGAGAAAAAAATTCCTTACACTCTGATTTCAAGTAAATCCAATGGCCGTCTTCATCCATCTCACCAATCCAGAATCCATTTGTCTCTAGGGCATGTTTTCTGTCAAAATGTGGAGTTGTATCCAGATTTATTCATGCTTAGAGGTGACCCACTGCAAGCAATGTGGCTTCGGTTAATTAGCTCTCGTTTGCTCTGAGATTAGTGGGTTCTCTTTAAATATGGGTGGCTTGCAATATGCTAACCCCAGATGTAGCTTGTTTTTAGCTTAGAGTAGTGTCTGTACCCATCTACTGTGGCTTGTAAATCATGGATAATGGCATAGTGCTTGATGTGAATGTAGCCAATGGAGATTTATTCAGCAAACCCTAGCTAAAGAAAACCTTGTTTAAGCTAGTTTTGTACTCAAGTCTGAATCCATCCCACTGCATTAAAAATGGTGTGGCTGTCCCCCCATCTATAACCCCCTTATCTTCACATATCAGGTTTGCTAGGTGTTCTCTTGCAACCACCATCTGCTCTCAGCCAAAGCTGTATTTGAACAAGAACAGTCCTTTCTACACTGCTATATTTCCATTCATAATGTCACTTTTTTTTCTTTTTGAGCAACTAAATTGTTTCCTTCGCCTGGGACAAGGAAGAGATTAAGGTAAGGGGCTTGACGTAGCTGTTGAGGTGTTCAATTGTCCTATTCTTTTAGCTTTCATCCATCTGGGGATCCATTATTAGGTTCATATATTTCCCCTTTTTAGCTCCAAATGTTTATTTGCATAAAATCTAATAAATATGTATTCATATGTTGGAGAGGGGGGAGTAATTGTAGATGAATAATTGAGCAACACTTTCCCTCTCCTTTGCTGACACAATATTTCTGAAATTATGAGCTGCATGAATGTTACAGAAGCAATGTCTTACCTTGGTTCTTTTATTACTGCTGGAATTGATTATTGTAATTCTTTGTTCTTCGAATTGCTCAATAATTTGCTAATGCCATTCCAAAACACAGTAGTGAGGCTGGTGGCAATGAGGAAACATGAATGCATTCCTTCTTTCTCCATCACCCTTCCTGAGTTACCAGTCCATTTGCAATTGATTTTATCAGGGATTTTTTTTCTCTCTGTATAAATCCTATTTGGATGTTCATGTCTGCCTATTTATCTCAGCTGGCAGTACTATCATGCGAAGCCTACCATTTATCAGCAAATGGCTCCTTTTTCTGAAGTTGGTTTTTTAGCACCAGGGGTGGGCAAATCTCCAGCAACCAAACACGGTCAACTAATAGGTTATATCTGTAATAGCTCGTTGGGTCATTTCCTCCTTTAAACAGGATAAATAGCTTCAAGAATGTTTTTAATGGATGCAGCAAGAGCCCAGCTGAGTTCCTACATCACATTAAGCCATAGTTTGTTTAACAAGGTGTTGCTGAATATGCTACAATGGCTTGAACTCACAACATTTACTAAACCAGACCAATGCCATGATGGTTTGGGCAATTTGCATCTGTAATCACTGAGTCCAAAGGGAGGTCAAAGTGCAGCAGGGTGAACAGTAAAGGGCACTTCTTGTTGTTCCTATGTGCCAGCCCTGCTATGCGAGCTGCATTGGCTGCCAGTCAGGTTCTGGGTGCCATTCAAGGTGCTGGTTGTTACCTTTAAAGCTGTTCCCAGCATAGGACCTGGTTATCTGAGGGACCATCTGTCTCCCATTGTTTCTGCCCGCCTGGTGCATTTGGGGAGAGTGGATGTGCCCCAGGTCCCTTTTATTAAACATTGTCATCTTACGGGTCCTAGGAAGCATGCCTTCTCTGTCACTACCCCCACCCTCTGGAACACATCTCCCCAGAGATATGGCCAGCACCCTCTCTCCTGGGGTTTCAAAAAGCCCTTGAGACCTGGCTCTGGTGCCAAGCCTGGGGTTAATGTGTTGGCGGGTTGGCTGTCATGCTTGGTTTTAATGGTTATTTTAGTCTGGGCTGCCTCATTTCATTTTGTTTATGTTTTTAATGATTTTAATTTTAATTAATTAATTTATTTATGCATTCGATTTATTGTCCGCCCATCCCCCCCCCATGGGGAACTCTGGGCGGCTCACAAAGTACATATATATATAATTCTAACAGTGAGACAGTGAAATCTTACAATCTTACAAATCTTACAATTATGTAATTAGTGCTTGTTATGCTATGTGACCAGCAGGGGTCGCTAGGGGGTCATCCGGGCTTTCCTCACCGTTCACATCGCTCATCGCTCACGCCAGCTGCATTCGGAGTTCGGCCAGCACCGGTATTTTGCTCCCCCGCGCAGCACCGCCAGTTCCTCCCATCTAAACGGGAGTACCCATTTATCTACTTGCAGATGGAATAGCTTTCGAACTGCTGGGTGGGCAAGGAGCTAGGACAAGGGACAGGAGCTCACCCTGTCCTGCGGAGCCGGGCCCGAACCACTGGAGCGCCGATCATTTCTGACCGGCAAACTCCAGCGTCATTAAGCCCTTGTGCCACCGCGTCCCCCACGTCCCACCCCGTTAATTGCTGTTATATTTTGTAAGCTGTCCAGAGTCCATTGGAGTTGGTGGCTATGTTAAGTCGGATAAATAAATAAGTAAATAAATAAATCATTGTTCATAAAACGTAATAATTGGGTTTGTACAACATGCTGTGGTTTAGTTTAGCAGGATGTGGCTTTGTTTGAAATTTAACTGGGTGCTCTGAAGCACAATTCTTACAATCTGCACAGAGTCAACATTCGGCATTTGCTTTGCTTGAAAAGAATATGTATTCATTTCTGTTACCTGGGGTATTTGATTGCTCATCCACTATCATGCATTAAAGAAAATCACAAGCAATGGCTGGGCTTACACGTGCTGCTAAATCATTGGGTGATAACTTTGGCTTAGAGTGAATCCCTTCACTGTCACCTACAGATCCTGATTTGCAGCTTAGGCTAATGTGCAGACTCAGCCTCTTGCGATGGGCTCTATAAGCCATGAGTTAGCAAAATGGGCAATTCCCATTGCAGTGTTACTAACCCTGTTGTTCAGTGCTTCCAAGAAACTATAGTCACCTTATATTGCCTTGTAAGAGGCCAACTTGCCAAAACATTTATCCTTCACAACAACATTAGTTCTCTGTCATACGGGGTCTGCCATCTATCTATCTATCTATCTATCTATCTATCTATCTATCTATCTATCTATCCATCCATCCATCCATCCATCCATCCATCCATCCATCCATCTACCCACCCACCCACCCACCCACCTCTGTCATATGGGGTCTGTCTGTCTGTCTGTCTGTCTGTCTGTCTGTCTGTCTATCTATCTATCTATCTATCTATCTATCTATCTATCTCCAATGAGCAGCTTTCTATGACAACTGCCTCTTGGAATGAGGAGGTGGCCTTGGAATAAGAAGATACTGTGAGAGTCAGGACCAGAGAAGTTAAGAATTTACTCTCGTCGCCAGAGCAACGAGGAACTGATAAGAGGATGAGACTGAACCCTCCCTAAAGAATGCAAGGGAGGTTGGGAGGGTGACCCTGGAATTTGCTCTCACTCTGAGAAGATTGATGTCAGGATTAGCCCAGGAAACTCCAGGAGACAGTACAGATTCAATTCAGCAGGGTTTATTGGCTTCAGTCCTCATTACAGAAATCTTCTCAGAGTGAGAGCAAATTCCAGGGTCACCCTCCCAACCTCCCTTGCATTCTTTAGGGAGGGTTCAGTCTCATCCTCTTATCAGTTCCTCATTGCTCTGGCGACGAGAGTAAATTCTTAACTCCTCTGGTCCTGACTCTCACAGATACGTTCTTAACTCAGCACAGCAAAGGGCAACCAAGTCCTCTCCTCTCCTCTCCTCTCCTCTCCTCTCCTCTCCTCTCCTCTCCTCTCACTTTGGAAAAACAGATAGCTACTAACATAGACTGTGTACTTCCTTTACCACCCAGGTTGCTGTGCAGAGCTAAACGGCCGTTGCTTAGAAACCTACTCTAGCCTCCTTGACAATGGGATTTCCTCTTTCTTCTCCAGCTTGACTGCTGTTCAGAGAGGCTATTGCTTTCTTAGGGATGTACACTGGGGGCTGGCCCTGGACCATGGGTGGCTATTATCTGAGTAAAAGAGGAGAAAAATGAGAGAGCTCTAGGCCCATGAACTGGCAACCAGCAGGGGCCCTCCTCACTTGGGTTACTAAAGGAAGGGGCAGGCACCCTGACTACATTGCTAAACTGGATTGATGGGGATAGATGACTGGTTAACATCCTGTTGGGAACCACTTGTCTGTCAGCTGCATGATGTTGAACCCAAGCCAATCTACGGCAGGTACACCATAACATTCTTTATTTCACTTGATAAAATGATGCAGAGAATCTCTGCTTGCCTTTCCAAACCTGGGGAAAGCAAGTGGACTTCAATTTCCAGAATTTTCAGTCACGGCCTTACTGGCTGATGAATTCTGGGAGCTGAAGTCTGCAGCCCAGAGAGAATGCCAGATTGGGGAAATCTGACCTACAAAGGTTTCTGCTTAGTCACATCTCTTCCCCATGGCAGTTTCATTCAGACAACTGAGCTCATCCAGCTTATTCCACTGCAAATTGCCATTTGTTCACTACTTAGTAAATTGTGGCTTATGCTCATCCACAGTTTGTCCATCCATGAAAACCTGGAACTGGTTTTCATCTTTGCTGTGTTCCCATAAGAGCTGTGAAGCACCAGGCTGAAAGGAAGTCTGATCAAAAGAGGAGAAAAGCGGCTAAGTATTCTGGAGAAGTAGCAGCAATCAGATAGTTATTGCTTCCATTCCTAACTCTTCTCTGTTGCAAAAGCTCTTCCTGGGGAATATTACAACAAAAGCTCTGTTTTTTTCTAGCTGTTTCCTTTTTGTTTTCCACATGATGTGGACAGGTTCAGATCCCCCCACTGAAGTGCTTTTCTTTGAAATGATGGGAACAGGTCCTATTTTCTCTTTAAATGGTGCTGGTGGTGAGAGATGGGGATACAAATTCAGGAACAGAATCCAAATATACTAAGAATCAAACCCAGAATATACATTCTCAGATGCAAGATTGTGGCAATCACTTGTAAGAATGTGAATGTAGAAAGGAGAGAGTCAGATGTTCTGGTCTGGTATGGCCAATCAGGACATTTTCCAATCCTCATCAATTATAGGATCAAAGGGTGACTTTCAGTCTAGATAGTTTGAATATCAATGTCTATAATTCCTGGGACATGGATAAAATTTCATCTTAGAAGTTGATAAGCTATTTGCAGGGCATGGAGCGGGGAATCCCTAGTAGATGGCTGTCACTTGGAAGATATAGCTCTGATTTATGTTCCAACTGGACAGATTACATGTTTGGTTTTTCGCTCAGTTTAAAGGCACTTTGGATTTGAGGCCAAAATGCATTTTGAAGTACGTGCGGACACTCATACTGTCTACAGTTGCCTTTTTTCCCACAATTGCACAACTGACCTCTCAAGAAAAGAAATGTTAAACTTAACACAGAGAGTCCAGAAACAGCCATCATAAAAACCATCCAGTTGCCTTTGAGATTCCATGATGAATGAAGTGTGAATACTTATGAGTCTCTATGATAGATGTGAAGAGCTGATTAAACCATATTTGGTTTGCCGTGTTAAATAATTGAGCAATTCTCCCAGCACAGCGTATGAGCAGACTTGTGGGGTCTATAAATCAAGATGAAGCAAATAAATAAAACTCATGAGAGACGCAAATAAATAAAACTCATGAGAGAGGTTGTAATAATAGCGCTATTTACAATTTCCCTATTTTGAATATCCTACCTACATAAGGTAGGGCTGGCAAAGATCCAGTGGAGTACAAATGACACAAAATGGAACTAGTGATTCAGCCATGGACTTAGCTGAATGTTTTTTTTTCCCCAAACTGTTATGCTTTTAGTTAAATGTCTGAGGAAAGAAATTCAAAAGAACCTCCAGATGTTTTAAACCTTATAATCCCTGACATCAGCCATGCTGCCTGGGAATTCCAACTCAGGGCATCTGTAGACTCCCTGATGGATTATCTCTAGTCTGTAAAGTTAGAGTTCTCTTTTTGTGCAAGAATATAAACAATTTTTTTAATTAAAAGTTTTGCAAAGAACATCAGAACTCACACAAACTGATCAAGAGTATAAGAAGCAAAGAAAGAAAAAGAGAAGAAAGAAAAATGCAGAGAGAGAGAACAAAAAAGAACCTTCCGATTTCTTTTGCAGCAAGTATGAGTACAATCATAAAATTAACTCTTACTCTATAATTACTTAAAAAGCTCACTTTTTTCTATTGTCTAACTTTTTCCTAATCATCAAAGCCACAAATCATAAGTGCATTTTTTCCCATTTCACGCAAAAAGTCTATAAGAGGTTTCCAGTCAGCCATAAATGTAGTTATATTTTTTTTTCTCTAATCAAAAAAGTTAATTTAGCCAGCTCTGCAAGTTCCATCATCTTCACCAGCCATTCCTCCATTGTGCAAGAATATATACATATAGTAACTACTGAATCTTGTCTTGTGGAGAATTTTTTTTTCCAGATGTGCAAACAAATGCCTGGAGATTAGACAGAAGCCTTTACATGTTGCTGCCGCCTACATGAGAGGTAGATGTGACAGCCTGTGGATATTTGCAACTTCAGTTGCTAGTAATCCCTGCCCATATGGTATTAGCAAGAGATTGTAATCCAGAAGACCAGGAAAGTGACAGACCATTGTTCTCCACGTGCACAAGATGTGCAGGCTGTTCTGGCAGGTAAGGTTCATTCCATGAAGGCTTTCTTTCTTTCAGACAAACTTTTCCAGTCTGAACCTGGATTGGAAGACATCTTGCTTCAGCTATCCTACCAGCTTTTGATTTCACATGCCCATAACTTGAAGTCCTCATCCACAGCTTCACATTTTCATTTTACTCAATGCTGGTTATGCTCCAGCACCAACAAGCACTTTTGGTTTTGCTCACTTTGCTACAGAAATATGAAAAAGCTGTGAATAGAGATATGTCTGAATTATTCCTCCTCATGCCCTGTGCATGGCAACAGGGGAATGAAATAATGCTGGACCAAGCTATAATGAACATGAGCTGGTGACTGCATTTTTTGATAATTTTCTCCATCTAAAATTAATGAAAGATGCAAATTATATTTTGGAGCAATAACAAGAGGGAGAAGTGGGATGACAATTAAGAACTGGGAGTGTCATAGCCTCACTTCATACAAGAGGCTGTAGAGCAACAGCTCTTCTGTTTGAGCTGCTAATTACTCATTAAGTCCTACAAAAGTAGTTCCCATGATACTTTTGTCTGCATGCAAATTAAGTTGTCCGGGTTCATTATTGTTTCTCCACATCTGTTGAAGGCGGCTATGACACATTGTGGAAGGTTCTTTTGTGGAGGATTGCACAAAATGCCATGATTGCACTTGAGATCTAGGCTGAGCCCTGACCCTCTTCCCTCCCTTCATGGAACATAACACCTTCAATTTCACTAGTATGTTTTTAGGTGTTAATTTGTACCCACTTCCCCAGAAATGCAAAGGTGAGGCAGTTGCTATCCAGTGAATTAAAGCTATGGCGCTCTTAATTTATAACAAAAGAGACCATCAGATTCAGTGGGGTTTACATCTAGGCTCAACTTTCCCTGTTGACTATTTATTTATTTCAGTCAATTTATATGGTCACCCATCCCACAAACAGAGACTCTGGGCAGCTAACAAAAGGTTTAAAAATCAATTAAAAGAACTAATCACAATAGTATTCATATAGTGGCAGTTGAGAACAGCAACCATCAGAACCATAACAACTATCCCGTGGGATCCCTTAACCTTCTCACCTCCACACCCATGATTCAAAGCTTTCTAGAATACTAGCAGAGTTGGGTCCAGCCAGATCTTTGCTGATTAAATAAGGATGAGCTTGGTCTAACTCCAGAATTTCTCTGTCCATTGCTATAGATGACTTGCTTGATCCATGTTTGTGAACAGGAACGGGAAATTACTCTGGCAGGGGAGGTGATGTAGAGGAATTTAGCTCTGAAGTTGAGAAGGTAATGGTAGAATGGTAGTTCAATCCTGGGAAACTAGAAAGCATGAAGAAGAGACTTAGGACAACCTAGAGTTGATCGTGTTGTCCTTAAAAAGAGGACCGGGAATGGTTTGGACAGGCTTCCAAGATACTATTATTTCTGTGTTTTACATCTGTCCCTACTCTCTCCTTTTATATTTCAAGATTCCTTCCCAATAAATCCTTGTAGGTAAAATTCAGGATGCCATAATTCTGTTGTAACAGTAGTTGTACTGTGATTAATTTAGAATATTATGGGATGGGCTGCCAGTTTTGACCAAATGACAGTGATTTTTCAATATACGGAGTGTGATATTGCATCGTGACGGGAGGGGAGTGGGGCCAATAGCAATTCCTTTTCTCCATGGCTAGGTAATTTCATACACATCAGCTCAATAAAAAATCAACAGAGAGGGCTCGGCACAAATATTCCATTCATTTATTAAGTATCACAGGGCTGCAGATTCGCTCAGCTGTAAACAAGGAACGAGACAATTGGAATATTTGCAGTGACAGGGACTTCTTAATCCTTGCAGGGCTCATTTTTGCCCTGACAGTATCATATTCAGAAGGCAAGATTTGCTTATTTGTAGGGAATTTGGTCAAGTGAATTTCAGAATGTTCTACAGAATTATGTTGTTTTCTTTAAATTGCTTCTCTTACAGATCCCCTGGATCTTTCTGTGTGATGGGTAAACTAAAGGAATGAATAAATAATATGGTCTGCTATCCATTTTAGACGTACTCACCTTAGGACCTACTTTCCTTGGATATCTTCTCCCAATGCTTGGCAAGTGAAAAAAAAAATGGTGCTTTGCTCTTGACAGGAGCATGAAATTCATTATATTTTTGTGACAGAGCCACAAGCTAGCTAAGTACATTTTAGTCTGGTATGTTGAATGAACACATACAGTGGGGTTAATTTATGGTTCAGTTTATCATGCCAACCTAGAAAATTGGGGTGAATAAACCATGCTTCAGTCAATCATGAGTATTCTTGTCAAGCAAGCACAGCCATCATTACATTTTTGAGAACCCTAATATCAAGAATAGCTAAATAATTACAAATTCACAGCTAGAGATTGAGATTTGCCTCAAAAAGATCTCAGGGGTAACAATTTGCAAACAAATCTGCTTAGGTAATTTAGGCTGGGAACCTCAACATACCTGCTCGGGAATAAGCCCTATTGACTGCTGTGTCACTTAATTCTCAGAAAACGTGCAATGTATTTCTTTTAAGCTGGTTATACAGTTTTCTTCTGCCTCCTTCCATCCTCATGAGGTGGGTAAGCATCAAGATAGTGGGTGGCTCAAAATTACCTCCAGGATATCAGGGTTTAATGCAAATGTAAACTCTTACACCCAAATCACTGGCTAGTGCTCTTATCCAACCTTTCTTATCTGGCATCCTGACAATGTGGTAAGACTAGAATCCTCAAAATATCCAGCATATTCCAAATTCTGGGAGTTGCAGTTCCAACACATCTGGATGGCAACAGATTATCAAAGGCTATCCTAATCACTCAACAGTTCTCTGGTGCTCCATGATGCATAGGATTGCATGGTTATCCCCGTTGAGCTGATCTATATATTGACCCTGTAAATAACCATGGAGCACTATCATCCGATTCCTCTAGAAACATTATTTTCATTTCTTGGTTTCTTAACCACAGGCCTGTTCTAGAATCCACCCTCTGACCTATGTTGCTCTGGTGTGTTAAGAGCTTCTTGCAACATCTTACATTTCCTCTCTTTGGCAGGAGGGGGCTGGCCTATGTCATCATGCAGTAGAATGAATAGACTTTACTAAAATGGCAGCTTTGTGGGACTGGAAACTACTTGGGAAACCATCCTTAGCTAAAAGCAAAGTGCACAAATAAATGACAAATGTTGGTTTTTGAGTCTCGTGACAACGCCTGCAAAAGCTAGACAATCAGCTACCTGTATGGAACCTATCTTGAAACCAATTGCCAACATGAAGCCTGTTGCATCTGTTGCAAAGCTCCTTTAGTGGAATTCATTTAGAGGAAAGATGCCATGATTTGGCATAGCTTGAAGGCTACGTCTTTCCAGATGTCATTTGGTTGAAGACTATCGTGCCAGAGGAAACAGTTGAGACAAATGTAGGCCATAAGTGATGTGCAAGTCAATGTGGATATTTGTTCATTTCGAATGGAGATCGGAAGGTGCATTCGTAATGAGGAGAAGCAGCACTAAGGCAGCTGAAAACCCAATGGTGAGCAAGGCACACTGAGCTTCTCAGCCTCCTCCTCCTTCTGTTCATGAAGCATTGGTAGCTAGCTTCATTTGTTATCTTAGTTTCACAAGCTGGAAGTGCATTATCAGGGATAAATTGCACAACCTGCCAATTAATGGGTTTGGGGGAAATGATGAAGTGATGTAGCAGGCAAATTTCGAGGCATGTGAAGATTAGAGATAGTCCCGTTTACTCCGTAACAAGGTCTAAGGGGAACTAAACTAGTACAATTTATATACTCTAAAGCTGGGGAGGAAAAAGCCTCCAACTAGCTTAGTGTAGGTTTTGTAGCTTCTGCCCTGTGCATTCCTCAAATGCCGTTATAACTACATATAAACAGATCATTATAAATAAGCCCCCAAAAAGGAGCCTGGCTGGAAATATTCCCACACTAAAGGGAATAAGGGATCAGTCAGCATTCTGGCTGAAGAGGTATAAAAAACTGTTGTGATAATTTTACTTATTTGATGTATGACGACTATCTCGGCTTTCTCACCGATTAGTGCTATAGATTTGGGACAGTTAGAGATGAACACCATAAAATGACAAACGCAACACCAATGTGACATTTGGAAAGCAAATCCAAATCCTCGTTGTATATCAAAGGGATATTATCTTTGAGTAGAGATCTATAACCAGGAAATAGGATAGATTAATTTGGAGCTAGGATTTGTTCTGCAGCTGTACTTGCAGCTTAATTGCCCAAGAGCTTGCCCGGTTAAACAACTGCTTTCTACCATCACCAGTCCATCAGGTGGCAAAATATCATCTCCATCAGGCACCTACCTCCTCTGCCACAAGGCAGCTGTTTGCTCATCCTGCAGAAGAGAAAGAGGAAGCAGGGCTATTCCATTGGCCTCACAGGGTCAGTCCAACAACGTAGAACCCAGCCTAAGAAACTTAACACCATATAGGTCAGGACTTTTATTGTAACAGCTATAGTAATGGAATCTTACAAGTCTGAATGTGCTTCCCCCTCCCTTACTTTATCTTCATGTGAACTAGGGAGGGGCTTGTCTGAGAAGTTTTCTCAAGTTATTTTCTTGGCCTGGGCTAAGCGCCACTTCTCTGACTGTTGCCTTGGTAGCAGCTCTTCCCCTTCCTCCTGTCCTTCAAACTATTCCCTAGGCACTCCACACATAGTTAGAGAACTCCGTGGGTTTCTTGTCAGTGGCCATTGGCTCTTGAGCTAGATCTGCCCAGATTGGCTGGGCTCTATCTTGATGCTCTGCCTCCTCAGATAGAGGACACTTGTTCCACAGCAGAGATGATCTACTTAAATCACCCACTTGTCTGCAGTAATAAGGGGTTTTGTACACATGTTGTCAAACTTCCGGATGTCAACTGAAGCAAAGTAGCTTGCTTCTGCCTTCTGTAGAAGTGAAGCACTCTTCCAAAGTTATGCACAGCAGAAACACTGTTATTTTCCATGGGGCCCCTCCCATGAAACTTGCTAGGACTGGTACAGAATGAGACTTTCTGATTTACTTCCCATGGTCCGGTGAAGAAACAGATCTCTTAACTGATAATGGAGAAGCTTGCAACAGGCTTCTTCAACATAACAGTCTCTGAATCTTTATCAGTTTGGAAACTGATCAGTTTGGGAATCTTACAACCACAGAGGAAGTCACTTGGGGGTCACATGAGACCCACAGGTTATCTACCTTGCATTTGGGAGAGATGCAAACATGCAGCCTATCAGAATCTCTTTCCTGCCTCCATAGCTCTCCTTAGGGTGAGTGGGACTAGTGACATAGAGCCTTTGGGATATTTTGGGAAATCTGGGGGTTTAGGTGGCAAAATGGGTGCCTTAAGTCTTACAGATCCATATCGCATCTTTGTCACCCCTTAAACTCCTGCAGATACCCCTCACCCCCACCCCTGCTTGGTAACTGGCTTTGCCCACTTGTGAGATCTGGCTCTTAGTGAGCCACAGTAAGCTTGACATAGCCTTCAGTTGCTCAGAGCTGTGCACTCTTGCATTATGCTCTCAGGGAAAGCCTTGTCATTTGTGTCAGTAGGATTCAGAGAGTTACAAATAAGCCAGGCTATGCACAATCCTGCTCAGATACCGAACAGCCTTCCTCAGAGCTAAACCAGGAGTGGTCAAAGCCTACCTATCTACTCAGTAGATTACAGAGAGTGAGAGAACTGAACCAATAAGGTGAACATGAGCAGCTAAATAAGAAAGGCAAGAGCATCTGGTGAGCACACTGCAGTGTAATATAAGGACTGGAAAATTGCCTAGTCTAATGATATCCTCAAGGCATGCTCGCAGTCTGTTGCTGGATGTTGATTTCTAACTGCAGTAAAGAAGAAGTCTTTCTCTCCCTCTCTCTTTCTCTCTCTCTCTCTTTGTCAGGGAGGGTGAAGCATGCTTCATTTTGTTTTTCAGATGGTCTGACTGCTGGGTACTTGGCAACCCCCTAAGCCAATTATTTCTGCTGCTGCTAATGATAACAATAATTTAGTGATAATGATAGCAGTGGCGGCAGCAACAATAATCATAATGACAAATTTTTGCCCATTAGCCAGATGTCCTTCTTGCAGGAGAATAGTCACAAGGCCAACGCCTGGGTAACTGGAGACACGCCTTGATTGGAAGGGGGACGAAGAGCAGTGGTTGCTTCCAAAGGGGGTGGGGAGGGAAAGGAACTTGGTTAGATCATTGTATATGGAAAAGGAGGGGCAACCTCCTTAGGAGCCTGGGAAATCATGCTACATCAGGGCACCTTCCAAGTCGCCAGGTTGCTTGCTTTGTATAGGAAAGAGTTAACCAGGAATGAAGCCCACTTTACTTGAAGCAGCCAGCTTCTTTCTAGAATTTGCTAATTAGACCTTTTGGGATTTGATCGCTGAGAAGCATCAGGGGTTGTTAGAGACATTGTCTGTCGAGCCGTTTGTGGCCCCAGCTTTTGTCAGGCCTTCCATGAATTTGAGCGTTCTATCAAAGTATTTTCTTGAATAACTGTAGTAGTAGTAGTAGTAGTAGTAGTAGTAGTTTTTTAATGGCTAGGATCAAATCACATAACCCCACTTCCATGCATAAGGTTCATTGATCACATACATATGGTCCATCTTCTCTTTAATAAGAAAGTACTACCTCAGTGAGTTTTCTCCTTCAGTTTCACAGTAGCTCTCTAAGATAGATTGAGGATGTTGGCTCACTTAGTGCTTTCAATGGTTAAGCAGATGTCTGGATCTGAGTCTTCTATTTTAAACTTAGTGTAATGTTTGCTGCACTTTCTTTACCATCTACCTACCAACCCCTGTAATAATAACCCAGATGAAAAATGCCAGGACAAGAAAAGCCAAAGCAAGGTGACTGAGATTCAATTAATATTGTGCCAGAATGATTTTCTCACTTTTGATAAAAGCCAGTTAGCCCTCTAGAAATTATAAAGCTAGAATGATTCCAGATGTGCAAATTAAATCTATTTTAGCAGTGAGCCGGCATTGTTTCGGGGGCTCCTAAATATGTATTAGATCACCCTGTCCCTTTGGATGTTGGACCTGATCTGGATGCCCATGTATGTAAAGCTTCCTCCAGAAGGATAGGAATCAGGTTTACATCTCTGTGAAAGCTCCAGGAGGGGCTGCCTGAGAAGGATTCTGCTCTTATGTGGACCAACGGCTACAATGCTCATCCCAGCGCAGGCAAGCCAAGCTTGTTTTGAGATTCAATCCACATGAGTTCCAAGTGTCTGAACAGAGATTTTTATTGCCAGCATTTCTGCAGAAATGGATCCACAGTTGGGCGATATGAAAACTCTTGTGGCAGAATGTGCTTCTATCCCATCAAGGAAGATGTGCGATGCCAATTTTGGACAGACCAGGGAAATCAATAGCAAATCCTTACTTCCATAGACAAAACTGCCCATAATTAACTTTGTCATGCAAGTAAATTAAAAAAGAAAAAGAAAATTATGCAAGCTTGTGTGTCGCCATTACCAACAGTAGCATTCAAATGTACCTTTTCTTGTTTGGTGTTCCTCCATAAGATGTGGCTGAAATCATTTAAGCACTGTTTGCCAGGCATTACCTTGATTCTTCTGGTCTCTGTCAACTGAATTTGCAGTATTTCTTTTTCCAGTCTTAAAGACCTGTGCACAGCTTTCCTTGATCACCTGTGCTATAAAAGAGGTAGGAGGGGATGAGGCCTAAATGAGGGCAATGGAAACAGTTAGAAACCTTGTGGGTGGAAGGATGACGAAGACTAGGACAATTTGGTTGGGACCATAAAGGAGACTGGAAAAGAGAGCAATGAATTATCACAGGCCATTCTGGGCACTTCTGTTTATCCTCTTCTGCATTTCAAGGACCAGGGGAAAAAGTAATGAAAACTAAAATTATTATATAAGGAGGAGTTATTTTATTCTATGATTAATTATTCTTTGCTCATTTTTTTTAAAATTGCTGAAAACAGCAGACAGCTAGTTGCACAAATTAGAAGTACTTGCCATAACCTCTGTTTCTGAACAATCCTAGTAGTTGGTTATGGCAAGTACTTTCTTTGTGTTTTGCTATAGCCGACCAAATTGAACAAAAGTGAATTAATAACTATGCAAATAAACTAAGTAGTTTCCCCAGAAAGTCTGAAGTTGCTTTCTGCCCTTTAGAAATTGTTTCAGAAGTTCCTTTATTTGGTATGCCACTGTTTATGTAGACTTCTATTATCTTAGTGCAAATAGCTGTTTGCTGTTTTCAGCAATTAAAAAAAATGAGCAAAGAATAATTAATCATAGAATAAAATAACTCCTCCTTATATAATAACTTTAGTTTTCATTACTTTTTCCCTTGGTCCTTGAAATGCAACCAGCTTCAGCTGATGGATATTGTTTTCATTGACTCAGGATCCATATGATTTGGATGTAGGATCCAGGTTGGATAGTCCCAGCTCAGAAAGACACACCCCGCAATTAATTGTGAAGCTTGGTTGCAGGAGAACTGGAGTAAGGGGTGCTCCACCCTCCATTAACGGAAAAGCTGCTGCATGACAGTTATTTCGGTCCAAGAAAAATGGCTCACCTTGAAAGAATGAACCATGACTTTCTTCTGCTCCTCTTCTTCTAGTTCAGTTCTCAAACTTCTGTAGTTTTATACTAAGTCTACCTAGAGTATCTAATTTGCCCTTCACATCTGCTTCATTAGCCTTTTTCAAAGATGAGAATACAAACTTCCCACAAGTAACTGGAAACCTTGTTTCCATCACCTAAGCTCTTATCCTTCCCCTGCTGCTCCATTTGCTAATTGCTGAACATCATTTCCTAAAACAAGGAGTTGCTGAAATTGCAAATCAAATTAATTTCTCCTATTCTTTCTTCTATTCTCATATACATCTCTGTGCTTGACTAGGTTATTCTATTTGTTTGGTAGGGGAAACATTGGAAGTGTCTTGACACTGCAGGCATTTGAGGAAACTTAGAAGCATAGAGAACTGCTTTTCTGATTCTCCTTCATTGTCCTGTGCTTCACTGCTGACTAGCAACAATTTCCCCAACATAAAATAATTAGAAAATGTTCTGGTGATGTTAGCCTCCTCCTGAAGACTTCTGAGTTCACAAGTGAAGCAGAGCTCCTGCAAGGAAGAGATTCAACACCTCTCCTTGAATGTCCTACCTTCTGTATGGAGATGCAGACACACCTAATTTTTTGAGGAAGAGAATACAACTAAATGTATGTTGGTACACCTGTACATATTAGTCACCATCTTTTATCTGGAGTGCTTGTTACACAAAGTCTCTGAACACGACAGCCAACAGACTGGGCCAAATTCAGCTTTTTGTGGGATGATACATGTGAATGTTAACACAATTACTTCAGTTCTCAAACATTTGAGACAGGGAGAAAAAAAAAGTGTGGACAACAGTTCATCTAATGTCTCTTCAGTACCTTGTCAAAACAGATGGCCAATTAAGCAACATCATTTTTCAAAAAAATATATCAATCCAAACCATCTTAATTGGGTAGTGTAACTGATTTAATTAATCAAGTGTCCTTGCTCTACTGGAAACTTTGAGCAGCTTTGCAAAGAAAAAAAATCAAGACAAAAAGGTGCAATTATAATTGGATAATAATTCATATATAGATAGACTCAGCCCAAAGGTTTTCTAGCAGCTGAGCTGAAGGCCTGTTCCTTAACTTGCCTAAAGCAAAATCATAGGCATGATACAGAATGGGAAGGGAGGGGACAAGAAGAGTTAATCCCATAATGATCTATCCAGGGCCCTGCAGTCTTAATAACTGCTCATTGGTTTTAAGCAATGCTTTTGTGGGTTTTGGTCAATAATAATGAATCAAAATCTATCTATTTCACTAAGGTTTATTTTCTCTGGAAAAAAGGATTCTATTTTTACAATAAGGCAATGGGGGTAGGTGATGTGTAGTTACATGTTTTTCCCCCATTACTCTGCCACTCTTGGTCTATCTGCAATTTCTAATCAGAAGAAGAGGAAGAAGAAGAGGAAGAGGAGGAGGAGGAGGAGGAGGAAGCTCCAGTTCATGTTCAACTGAGATGTCCTTGAAGCACAGAAAACCAGAGAGAATGGTTGGAAAGGTGCAAATAGGATTTTCATGCCACCCGTCAACTTATTTTTAAGGGAAACACAGGGACTCCATTTCCATCTTTTAAAATTTTGCCAATATTTTCTTCTTCTTTGGAAATGGAATTAAAACAATGTTATGCACAAAACATAGTCTGGATTTTCTAATAGTTTACACTTGGTTTAATGAGAGATTGCTTTCAAATTTTATATAAGAGCAATTTGGAGAATTTTTCCCTGGCTGGAATGTGATAGAGTTGAATTTATTCCTGCCAAAGGGTGAGTGTTAATTTCCTTTCTTCTTTTCTATAATTCTTTTTCCAGAGCGTTCTGCGGCGTTCTTGGCTTTTCAAGCCCAAGGGAAGTCATTTGGCTTTCCGATGGAAGGATGGAGGGAAGTTAACTTTATTGACACTACTAATTGTTTTTCTCCTACATCTGGTACTAAATGTGATAAGAGAAACAATCACTTTCCAATAAAATACTTACAACAAAGCACTTGGAGAATAACATGTGTTTTTCTTTTACAAAGCCCTAGACCAGAATTTTAACAGAAAAACATCATGCTACATTTTGATAGGTCTAAATTTTCTCATTCTACAATTCTGAGTTTTAAAGAAACTATTTATTCAGAAATTGGTGAGATAGAATTTCTTTTGTTCCACATTTTTAAGTGACCCAAGCATTCTTCTTGGACTCATGTGTAAATTTTGGTCTTTCTGGGACTCCCCTCCCTGCCCTTGATGTAGTCTTCCTTGACTGAAAAAAATGGCAAGGCACATATTTATCCGCCTCAATTGATAGCTATATATTTTATAGCAGGATTTTTTCAGATATTGGGTGGGATCTAGATTTTATCATGTTTGTGACCAGATCCTTTCAAATCAATGGAGCTTATAGTGATCATAATGAACTGAAGTCCCCTTCATTTCAGTGAGTTGACTACTTTTAGCATGACAGAATCTGGTTCTAATGAAGTGTGGGTTGTTGTAAAACTTAGACATATGAGTGCACTCAGGGTTAATTATCTCTCCTTCAGTTCTGTTTGACTTTTGCTGCCTTGAATTCTTTCCTTTCTTGAGATAAAAATGCCAGAAACTAACTCAGCAGCTAGCCTAGGCAAACACTGTGTAACTGCCCAAGGTGCAGATGACGCAAAGCAAAAAGAAATAAAATAAAATAAGAAATAAAAATGCAGCAGGCAGTGTGGGGAATATTGTGAGTTGGGATTTTTTGGATCAGTGAAGTTTCAATCTTGGGGATTTCCCATTAAAAGTTTCTCCTTATCAGTGCCATGTGCTGTGTTATTTGGCTTGGAATGTCTGAAGGTCCCCATTTTTGAATTATTTAGTAATGTGCAGAAGCTCCAGGGATATCTGCTCCTTGCCTGAAGAACTGCTCTGGATTCTTCAACACTTTAGAGTTGGATTGTTTCTCAAGCAAAGGAAGGGGAAAGGAAGTGCTAGAAGTTCTGCATTTTTGCTCTGCAGACATGAGGGGAAGGCTTCTGTATTAATCACCTTGTATGCCTTTGATGAATACTTCATTTTGAAAACAGGCATAGTGTTCCCTTCTCTAGCTAAAGGCACTAGAAAAATTGGATGAGTTCCATTGACAGAATACCATTCTTTATTCTAGGAAGTAAAATTCACTTCCCTAACCTAGGGAAATCAAGTACCTGAGGCTTAGAAGGCTGGGCAAGATTCAGACTCAAACTTTTCCCAGTGAGCTGCATGACCCAGAAAAGAGGAGAAGGAGAAGGAGAAGCTCCTTTATTAATAGCGACAGGAGCAGTTACTGAATGGAAATGGTCAGTGAATGGAAATAAGGGTCTCTCTACTGCACCTGCATTCCTGGAGAAGAGCACGTGGTTGCATCAGGGTTTATAAAAGTCTCAATAGACTTCCAGAGTCTGATTAAACCATTGGACTACCTCTCAGCGCACCTGTTTGGCTATCAGACCAGATGCCTTCTCACTTTGTCATGTCTTTCACCTTGTTTCAGATAAATGCATGTGTTACTCATAAATAAAGAAACCAATAAAGTAGATATGAAAACTCATAAGGGACAGTGGAAGCAATATGGTCTCTTCCTCCTATCTCACGTCTTGGAATTCCACAGAGCTGTAATTGCAGCTCCGATAAGGAGAAAGAAGTTCCCGATTAGTAAAATGTTTTCTGAAACATTGCAAACAGTCCAACAATAGGAACGAATGCCAGGGCAGAATTAATCACTACCTGAAAACAATTTCACACTAGACTAAACAGGGAAAAGATAAAAACCATTTTGTAACCCAAGCTTTGACAATAAAATAAACAAAATGCACAATTAGTTTGAACTGTGACTGACATGCACTCAGTAAATAAGGAAAATATGTTAGAGGCTGTATTTTGCGAAGTTTTGGGAAATGACTTTTTCTGATCACAGTTCCACAGAGCTAATATTTTTCTTCCCAACGTTTTCCCCAACACAATATTTGTCTTCATAATAATATTGGGTTTTGCATTCCATGATAATTTATCTTCGTTTTTGATACCTGAGACCACTGCATGTGAGCTATTGAATGCTGTTATCTCATATTAGACCATAATGATCTATTGACATACAGAGTTACTTGACATTTACATGAATTGGTCATCCTTAACAGCTAACAGCATCTCACAGTTCATATTGGATGCCTGCCGAAACGCTCAACAGATGGCTATACTTCCAATCAGCTTGAAATGTAGATAGAGTTCCAGACTCAAAGTGCCAACTCGTCTCTTGATTTGAAATTTCCCATCCCATTGAATGATAAAACTGGAAATTCCAGCACATGTTTGGCATATTTCAATGCACAGGTCAGCTTTATACTATGGTAACAGAGAATGTTATAAAAATTAGATTCACTTCCCCTGCCCCCCCTCCCCAGCACATCATTGCTTTGCCATGAACTGAAAAGCAAAAATAAAATAGACAGATTAGATTTACATATAGCAAAGAATATCATGGTAGTTGGAGCTGTACCTAAAAAAAAAAAAAAGTCAGCCTAAAGAAACAAAATGTACATACACACATTAAAAAAAAATTAAGTAAAACAACACTAATTCATTGCAGGATCAATCAGCTGAACTGCAGACCTTGACAAGTTGTGTTGGGAAGTATCCTCACCATTTCTGGAGATACACATTGAGCTGAAGGAGGGACACAACTTTGAACATGAGAAAAAATCACCTCACTTCCAAGTTTGTAAAAAAAATATATATAACTCTAAGGTTTTTTAAAAGATTATTTTTTTAAAAAAAGATGATATCCTTTTCACGTATTAAATTTGTATTTTGAGAAATGCTTCCTACAGAGTGAATTGCAGACAACACAGGGTAGAGTTGGATGCATTATTGCGCGGTCAGCAACTATAGCAAAGCTGGACTCATGATAATCTAGTATCTTACAACTGTGGTTGAAGTGATGCTGGATCCAATCCTGCAGGAACAATAGATTCCTGATTTTGACTGCCGAAATGCAGGACACTACTAGAAATAAGAAAATGAGGTACAGTGGTGTAGTCTTTACAATTAAGGCTGGCCAATAATTTCCTTCCTTCCTATTCTATTCTAATAAAAGGACTGTATGATCTTCTAAATACTACCACCATATTAAGTGGAGCTAACATTTCTGAAGATAAGTTGGTCCTACAAGAGTTTGACTGGAACTTTGTCTTTGGGATTTAGGTAGAAACTTGTCACCATGATATCTGTTTTGTTCACTTCTAGGATGTCATGCACTCCATCCAAGTTTTTCCTGAAAATGTTGTCCAAACTATTGCATTAGCATGGCTCAGCTTAAGCCTGAAGACACACATTCCATTTGAACCTCAGTTTGCTTTAACCATGGCTTGTTGACTAATATATGATGGCTCAGTTCACAGAGTGAACCATAAGCCTCGTTTCATAAGCCACAATGGAGGGTTGTGTATGATATGCACATCAAGAGTAAACAGCATTTACATCTGTACCTAGAATCTAATGCCACTGGCTACCAGGGAATTTAGAGCTGTACTTTAAGATTTTATTTGTTTATTTAATTTGGATGTGGCCTAATTCCAAACATTAACTGTTAATATTCTGAACACAAGGCCAGTTCTATTTTAAGGTAGAATAACTCACTGGTAGCAACCATTAGGAGTGGGGCATCGTGTTAAAGGATGGGGGCTTATGCTGCAGAGCACTCATAACATATCCCCTCCCTTTTTTCAGGGTTTGACGTTGTGAAAATTAAGTCTTTTGTTGCAAGTCTACTGTTTGGAACTTCCTGCTGTAGGAAGTTCATTTGCCTATCTGCTTGGTTGTCTTTGGGAGACTTCGTTTTATTTAGGAAGGCTTTTTGGATAACTGTTGGAAGAAATGCTCTGATTTTGTGTTTATCCATTTTTAATGGCCATTTGTGTTTTACAGACAGTTAAATTATCCTTTTGATGTTAATATGTACTTATTTTGAGGACAGTGAGCCACCTTAAACAACTTGAATGTACCGGTTGGGTATATATAGGAGAGTTAATTCATTGAATATGTGAAACTGTTACCACTGATTGCTTCTGGGATCTGACAAACTTTACTAAATGGAATATCTGAAGTAACCATGCTTATCTTCTTGATAGCTTTTTCGAGACTTTCCTCCTTGTTTGTCTTTTGTTATCTGTTATAACAAGAAAATGTAACCCAATACGAAGATTTTTAAAAATATATATATTCTTTTTTCCTTTCCATAAAACCACCCTCACCTTCCATTTAATCATTGGGAAGTGTGAGCAAAGACTGGGAAGGAGAGAGTGTATAAATTAAACCCTAGAGCATTGTGTGGAGTTGTTAAAGTTTACACACGTAAGACAGGAGGAGTGAACCTGTGAAAACTAGCTTCTTGTGAGTGATGGTAAAGCCAAGGGTATCTCTTGTAAATAAATCCTGTTGCCAAAGCACATCCTGTGCCTCAGCAGTGAATAGGAGAGGCAGTATTTCATGCTCTCTCAGAGTATGTGCATCCCCACTTTTCACTGAGCCTCTTGTTGGGACCTGACCAGCCTTAACTTTTGTTCCTGGCCTCATGGATACATCATCCTGTCCAGGGAATAATGAAGCTTGAAATGAGGCCGTACATTATAGAATGGGCTCCTCTGATTCAGATATTAGGAACTTCTAATTTATTGGCCTTCACATGGAAAGGATGGAGGATTATTACCAAGCATTTCCAGGAATTTCCTTGCTTCCCTCTTTATGTAACATGGGAGTTGCTGAGAGTTCATCTACCTTGTCCCATATTTTAAGGCTGGCTTCCTCCTCCCCCTTCCTGGTGTCTACTGAATGAAGATGCCTTCATTCATTCACCAGATGCCCATCTTGCAATATGACTTTGCCCAGACCTATTCATGCCACTTATAACTTCAACATGTTCTCCCCAAAAAGTATGGGAAGGACAGCAGTGAGGAATAATAACACTAGTTGCTGGGCAGAGAAATTCTCCTGCATGTCTCTTTTCCCAGTTCTTATTTTGCTGGATGGAAAATAATTTGCTTTAAAGATTCATTCACAGGGGAAAAGAATTGTGGAGAAGTCCTCATGGGTGGAGTTGGCATCCTTGCAAGGATTCAGTACAAGGTGGCCAAGGGTTGTGTATGAATGCCCTGTCTTTCACTGCTCAGCAGCCAGCAGTGCTTCCAGGCAAAATGTCAAGAGGGAATTCCCCAGAAGACTTTGTCAATAGTAGTCCTACTGCCACCATTTGGGTAGACCAGTGTGGTTCTGATTCTAGTCTGTATGCTCCCAGACACCTGGACCCTTTTAACTGTATTGAAACTGACATCTCCTAATCCAAGTAGCCTGCATTTGGGGTATATGTGATCATATAAAGAGGAGATGGAAAACCTTCACCTTTCTCAATGAGGAGAAAGAAAGTGAATCCAATAGAGAATGCATGGTTCGTGGAACACATTTACAGGTACATCTCCTTTCATAATCCATTTACTCTGTACAACATTTTCTATCTTCGACTGTTCTGTGGATATCTTGGAAATGGCCCTAAAATCTTTACTAAATGTATGAACTTACTAAGAAGTTCCAGATTCAAGGATATGTAGTTATCTCTTCCCTTTCCAGTTAAGACCAGCATCCATGTGTTCAAATGACAGTTATAGTCTTGGCACCTTCTATATATCAAAGCTGTTACATTGCATTTCAAAGAATGTAATTGTAAGTAGTGTCTTCATACTTTGAAGGATATTCATGTCTCCCTTTACCTTATTCAGTAGTTGCATCAGTTGTAAAATACATCTCAATAGACGCATGCATACTTGAACTATCTCTAATCAACATTCTATGTAAGTTCTAGGTAACCATGAGACTCTTGCTCCTGATTCCTCCAGGTGCAAGAAACCAGCATCTCCCTGTAATCTGCTAGCTTTGGAAAATAAAATGTTAATTTGAATCCTTTCTGGTTTTGCCCTCTGTTCCACCATTGCAAGGAACAGCAGAAGATCTTTAGAATGTGTGTGCCCTCATGCCTCCTCAATGTTCATGGCCACCAGCACCACCATGCTCTTTTCTGTTGGGCAGATGCTATCCAAAGAATGAAGAATGCTTGCTATATATTGGGACATGTCTGTTGCTCAAAAAGGAGGAGCTTTTTTTTCAAAATGATGCCCATCAAGTGTTCATTAAATTTAGGGACATAGATATCCATCATTTGTTTCCGTTGCTGCCTTCATGATTAAGGAACTGTCTTCTAAGTTCAGTCTGCTGTCTATGATGACTCAGAGGTGAAAAAAGAGAAAACACAGAATGATGGCTGATTATACCACAGCTTTCCAAATTTCAGAACCCAGCAAGACTAGTTCTTGTTCTTGCCTGAGGGGACAAAATAAAACCGACTCTTTTTTCCCCATATTTACCACTTTCTTTTCACTGCCTCTTTGTATCCCTTTGTCAGGAGGGGACAATCTTCATTCCATCATCAATTTCTGTCCTGCTCTATTTGTCAGATTCAGGGTTAGGTGATCTTATCCATTTCATTTTTTGGAATGCTACAACATTCTATATGTACAAATATATAAATAGAATATATACAATATATATACATTTTATATAATTTTATATATATAAAAATTCCCCTCTCACCCCTGTGGGTGGTACAGGTGAAATTCAAAAAATTAGAATATCATGCAAATGTTCATTTATGTCAGTATGGCAACTCAAAAGGTGAAACCAATATATGAGATAGACGCATTACATGCAAAGCGAGATATGTCAAGCCTTACTTTGCTATAATTGTGATGATTATGGCGTACAGCTTATGAAAACCCCAAATTCACAATCTCAGAAAATTAGAATAGTGTGAAAAGGTTCAATCTTCTAGGCTCAAAGTGTCCCCCTCTAATCAGCTAATGAATCCATAACACCTGCAAAGGGTTCCTGAGCCTTTCAATGGTCTCTCAGGCTGGTTCAGTAGGAATCACAAGCATGGGAAAGACTGCTGACCTGACAGTTGTGCAGAAAACCATCATTGACACCCTCCGTAAGGAGGGAAAGCCCCAAAAGGTAATTGCAAAAGAAGTTGGATGTTCCCAAAGTGCTGTATCAAAGCACATCAATAGAAGGTTATGTGGAAGGGAAAAGTGTGGTAGAAAAAGGTGCACAAGCAGCAGGGATGACCGCAGCCTGGAGAGGATTGTCAGGAAAGGGCCATTCAAAAGTGTTGGGGACTTTCACAAGGAGTGGACTGAGGCTGGAGTTAGTGCATCAAGAGCCACCACACACAGATGGATCCTGCACATGTGCTACAAATGTCGTATTCCTCTTGTCAAGCCGCTCCTGAACAACAAACAACGTCAGAAGCGTCTTACCTGGGCTACACAAAAAAAGAACTGGTCTGTTGCCCAGTGGTCCAAAGTCCTCTTTTCTGATGAGAGCAACTTTTGCATCTCATTTGGGAACCAAGGACCCAGAGTCTGGAGGAAGAATGGAGAGGCACACAATGCACGATGCTTGAAGTCCAGTGTGAAGTTTCCACAGTCTGTGTTGATTTGGGGAGCCATGTCATCTGCTGGTGTTGGTCCACTGTGCTTCATTAAGTCCAGGGTCAATGCAGCCGTCTACCAGGAGATTTTGGAGCACTTCATGCTTCCTTCCGCAGATGAGCTTTATGGGGATGCTGACTTCATTTTCCAGCAGGACTTGGCACCTGCCCACACTGCCAAAAGTACCAAAACCTGGTTCAATGACCATGGGATTACTGTGCTTGATTGGCCAGCAAACTCGCCTGACCTGAACCCCATAGAGAATCTATGGGGCATTGCCAAGAGAAAGATGAGGGACATGAGACCGAACAATGCAGCGGAGCTGAAGGCCGCTATTGAAGCATCCTGGTCTTCCATAACACCTCAGCAGTGCCACAGGCTGATAGCATCCATGCCATGCCGCATTGCGGCAGTCATTGCTGCAAAAGGGGCCCAAACCAAGTACTGAGTACATATGCATGCTTATACTTTGCAGAGGTCCGATATTGTTCTATTTCCAATCCTTGTGTTATTGATGTCATGTAATATTCTAATTTTCTGAGATTGTGAATGTGGGGTTTTCATAAGCTGTACGCCATAATCACAATTATACCAAAGTAAGGCTTGACATATCTCGCTTTGCATGTAATGCGTCTATCTCATATATTGGTTTCACCTTTTGAGTTGCCATACTGACATAAATGAACATTTGCACGATATTCTAATTTTTCGAGTTTCACCTGTGTGTGTCTTCCTCAATCTCAGGTCCTCTACCAGAGGTCTAGGAGTTTGAGGGTTTTGTGCAGTATCTCAGCTGTTCCTAGCACTGCAGTCTTCTGGACAGAGAGCTCTGATGTTATTCCTGGGACCTATTGGAGCCACTCTCCCAGCTTAGGAGTCACCGCCCCAAATACTCCTACCACCACTGGGACCACTTTGGCCTTTATTTTCCATATCCTCTCTAGTTCCTCCTTCAGGTCCTGGTACTTCTTCAGTTTCTCATACTTCTTCTTCCTGATGTTGCTGTCACTTGGCACCACTACATCTATCACTACTGCTGTCTTCTGGTCCTTGCCTGGTTGATTGGCCAGTACCTGGCTGTCCGTCTGGATCTGGAAGTCCCACAGGATCTTATATATATACAGTTCACTTTCTCACAACGGCACTTTGTTATGGGTAGTGACCACCATGCTACTTCATTTTTTTTGCTTGTTGATGTAAAATATTCTCTCCCACCCTCCTAAAGCATATGCATTCTTCCAAGTTGCAAAGGCATCATGGTAATGCTGTGAGAGTACCTGCAATATGCCTTCCATAGCCCAAAAGTACTCTTGAACCCTAAACCATTGTTTTCCCCTCAAAGCCATTGAATATTTCTTGGGAAGGTCTAAATCAAATTCCACTGTCTTAGCTCTTTCCCAGTAAAACTCCCCACATCCAGTCTGGAAGAAAGTTATTGCTTTGCTGTAACATAACATGCTTGAAAGGTGTCAAGGTGAAAAGGGAGACTGACTGATTTAAGTTGAACAGTGATTGTTCCCAGACCTTCAGCAGCCTTCTCCACCCCTTCTCTGGGTTCTTTTCAGGTGGTGCACACATCTTAGAACCTTTGCCCTAAATATCAATGGAGCATTTCCATTTACGGTGCAAATGGGATTGCACGTAACATTCCATCCATCTCGTATGCTCAGCAACTCGGTTATCAAGGTCCGGAGCACTCAAAGAAAACTTATAACGCTCCCAGGCTGGGGAATACAGAACGTGTATTTTATTGGCCTAACCTTGTTGTTGAGAGAGTTCTGTCCATTTAGTTATGAATAATTCAGACTGAAACAGAGTTTATTGAAGGATGCTGTTGAAAGCACGCTAGTTAAAGCTCTGGCTGTGTTTTCCATTATAAATCTCCTATATCCAGTAGGTTTTATCACTCCATTACTAAATGGGAACTAAATGGAATGGGGTGGTGGGGGTAGACGGAGATGTCCCTGTGCTAGAACACAGTAGACAAAGTCCTTGTGGTTAAGCACAGCTGTGCTGTGACTTCTAATTTAATGTTATCTCACAAACACAAGCTCTGATAGGATAGATGATAGATTGATACACAGATACACACAGACCCCCAACTACACACACAACACACATACACACAGCTCAGTCTTATGCATATTTACTATGGGGCAGCTTCACTAGGACTGCAGCTATTCAATGCCATGTTAGGCAGGTCTACTTAGAAGAATCACAGCATGTTCAGTGGAATTCACTTCCAAAATAAGAATAGTGAGGTTTGCAGCTCCAAAGCCTCTCAAACACCTGGACATTGGGTGAGTTCAGTTGTCTTTAGTACATCTTTTTATTTCACTAAAAAAGACAACAAGGGAGCAGCCATGTTCTTCAGCCTTATGCCGTCTTGGAGCCATCTTGGCCCTGACAGTTAAAATGAAAGTTTCATGTTCAGAAGCAGTTTCATGTTCGATTCACAGGTCTTTTAAAACCAGTGGAAGAGTCCCACAAACTCTGTGCCATGATATGAGCTTTCCAGAGGCATCTAGCTGGCTAATGTCAGAAATGAAACGCTTCAATAAAATGATAGTTCTGCTAAATCCATTTTGCTGGCTTCAGATAGGCTGAACATTCAGAGTTAGAAACAAATGTAGAATTTCCATTACAATTATTTCACTTCCACCAAACATTTCTTCAAACATCTGTTTTACACTTTATTTCTTGACATTCATGTTCCTTGAATACTTTGTCTGGCCTTTTCACCTTATGTCCTTTCAGTTTTCTATAACAAATTCTAGCAGCATTGAATTGACATGAATTCTTTACAGTAGCTCCAAGCCTCTGGGTTACTTTCTAGAACTTTGTGCTCTGATTCACTGCTTTTCCACTATAATCATCTTAGTTTGATGCCCAGCAGTAGCACCAAGCCAGAATCTGTTACTGCATTGCATTTTGTGTCTTTGTTTCTTAGCAATGTCAGATTTCTTACTTTATCCTTCTGTTTCGTACCACAGCAGAAACTTGGCAAAGCCATATTGTGTGTTGATTAGATTTGTATCAGTTTCTGCTGGCAGAGGGTAACCTTAACATTTAATATCAAATGCTCAAAGCATGATAAGGCAAAGTTAAAACCACTTCTTAAATTTTTCTGAAAAATATCCCATTCGCATTTTGGTTCTTGCTGATGTTATTATGAGGCACCATGTTTTTACAAGAACATAGTTTTTTAGCACTTCAGCATCATATTCTCCCAGTGTCAAAAAAACTGTCCCCAAGGGAGTCAGAGTGATTTTGCAGGGCATTTGGAGCTAAGGCGGGATGATTCTATCTATGGTTATTATTTATGTCTATTGTTCTTTGTTCCATTTTAAAATGAACTGAATTCTTTTATATGCTATATGGTGTTATTTGCATGGATGTTAGAATTTTTAGAATTGCTATTTAACATGATATCTTGTGTAAACCACCAAGAGTCCTTGGAGATTACAAAATTGATAAGAACAAAATTGATTAATAAATAAAATCTCTAGCCTGTCTATTTCAACTTTAACATTCTCTAGGAAGCATTCAGAAATAGTGTGGACAATAAAAACCAAGTTGGGTTGTACTTAATCATGATCAATTTTCACAAGGAGTCATGTAGATTTTAGGCTGCTGGAAGAGAGACAGACCTGCAGTTTCCTTATATGTGTTTGGTAGTGTCTCCAGCTTCAGCTGCTGTTGGCTGACATCCACCCATCCTCTTGACTAATGTGTGGCTTGTTCCATTGGTGAAAGATTCTAAAATAGCATCTGTGCTGTTGAGCTCCCCCAAATGTATCTCAGGCAACATTGTCAGGGAGGTGTCATTATCTTGTCAAAGCTGCCTTCTTCCCGAGGTGTTAACATCTCTTTGGAAGGCTGGAATTACAGGGTACCACACCAGTCACAAGCTGATGTGAAAAATGCAAATTATTCTTCTCTTGCATCCAAAGGGATTGGCAAGCACAAGTTGTCTCAAGCACTCCAGGTTGGAGATGGAGAGATGAGAGAAAAGAGATTAATGAAGTAACAGTGCTTTCAGTACCCTAAAAATGAATTTTAATGGTTAGGTATCCTTGTGTGTGTGTGCCTGTGTGTGTGCCACCGCCTTTAGAAGAGTATAACTTGAGTAATATTACAAAAATAGACAAATGTACGAACACTTGCTTTTCTGAGCTGTCAGAAAGCTTGGAATGACTTGTTGGCAAGGATAGTCTCTCCTGGGAATTACCCTCTCCCTTTCCTTTTGGGAAAGATGTGTAACCCTTTGTCTGTGTACTAAGTTGAAGCATTCTGTTTCTATAGTCATTTTTTGTATTATATGCATATATACTATAGCTGTGTGAAGATTCAGCTTAGATATTCAGTTTGGAGGAAGTTTGGTGGAATCACGCCTTTGAATCAAATCAACAAGTCAAGCTGGGGCACTCAACTAGATCAGGAGCCTTAAAATCACTCTGAAGAGATTGAAATTAATCAATGATTCATTATCTTCAGTAGCTGGCCAGTAAGTTTTAATGCTTTCAGGAAACCTGACTATTGATTTAAAGGGTGGGGGGGAATCCTCTGTTTTATCTGGATGCTTCTTCTCTTGCCTTGTCCTTTACTGAGTGTTATATAAATGAATCTAAGATATAGTATACTATTCAATGTACATATATAGAATATTTTCTTTATATTACAGTGTATTATCTGCACAATAGTCATAATGGAGGGTGCAGAAAGGAATAGTTAATCTTAGAAAGACTTATTGTGCTGGTTCACCTCCTTTCTCCGGGGCCGATCCCAATCGGTGGTGATAGGGAGCGAGAGGTCCCATCCTCGGCCCCTCCTTTGTGGGGTGCTGCAGGGTTCGGTTCTCTCTCCGCTCCTTTTCAACATCTATATGAAACCGCTGGGCGAGATCATCCGCCATCATGGGATGAGGTATCATCAGTATGCTGGTGATACTCAACTATATATCTCCATCCCTGGTGAGGTAAATGATGCCGTGACCGCCCTTTCGCGGTGCCTGGAGGCTGTGAGGGTCTGGATGGGGAACAACAGGCTCCGGCTGAACCCTGGCAAGACGGAGTGGCTGTGGGTTAATGGCTCCTCTGTATCCGGGATGTTGTCATCGTTGGTTCTGGATGGGGTGGCACTGCCCCAGACAGACCCAGTGCGTAATTTGGGGGTCCTCCTGGACTCACGGCTCCTGCTCAAAGAGCAGGTGGCAGCCGTGGCCAGGAGGGCTTTTGCACAGCTTTGGGTTGTGCACCAGTTACACCCTTTCCTAGATTGGGATGCCCTACGGACAGTCACTCATGCCCTTGTTATCTCCCAGATAGACTACTGCAATGTGCTCTACATGGGGCTACCCTTGAAGAGTATCCGGAAGCTTCAGCTGGTCCAGAATGCGGCCACGCGAGCAATTTTGGGGGCCTGAAGAAGGACCCATATAACACTTTTGCTCCGTGAGCTGCATTGGGTACCGGTTTGCTTCCGGGTCCAATTCAAGGTGTTGGTTATCACCTTTAAAACCCTACATGGCATGGGGCCAGGTTACCTGAAGGACCACCTCGCCCCCTCGATTTCAACCCGTCCCACCCGATCTCACAAAGAGGGCATGCTCCGGATCCCTGCGGTGAAAGAACTTCGACTAGCGGCGTCCAGGAGGCGGGCCTTCTCTGCTGTAGCCCCCGCCCTTTGGAACATCTTGCCCCCGGGGGTGAGACAGGCCCCCTCACTCCAGGCCTTTCGGAGGGATTTGAAGACCTGGCTCTGCCATCTGGCCTGGGGCGGGGAGGGAGGATATCAAAAATGGGGTTGGCTGGCCCCTTAGCGGCCTGGTGTGGCCTCTATTGGCCTCTTGGATTTTTTTAGCCTTTTTATCTTTCTCTTTGTAACTTTGGTTTTTATAATTTTTTAATTATGTATTTCCGATTTTATTTTGTTGTAAGCCGCCCAGAGTCCCCCGTTGTGGGGAGATGGGCGGGGACAAGTCAAATTATTAATAATAATAATAATAATAATAATAATAATAATAATAATAATACTTTGATTTCATTCCCAGAAGAAGCTAACCTTGCCAACTAAGCCTGTGACCCAAGAAATGCAAGTGGTCATAGGGTTATTTCCAAGAAAGGCTTCCTTTCTCAGCAAGCTACTATAGCCAGCTTGCTACCACAAAAAGCAAGAGGAAAAGTAAAAGCTTATATTTTAAGCAGCTTTTGATTTATTTTTTTTCAGGTTGGAGTGAAACACTTGTATTGGTTCAGTGCTTTGCTGTCAGCTAGATGATGCCAGTGTGGAGGTCACTGTGTTATCCTTCATCATTACTGCTCTTTCTGCTTTAAAAGAAACAGAGGGATATTTCAAAAATTTGAAATTTTATATATATATTTATTTATATATATTTAGAGGCCAACTTACATTATTACATGATTATTACATTACATATTTAGGGGCAACTTACATTAGGGGGGGAAAAAAGAACAGTAAAAGGAAAGAAATAGATCATAAGTGAGGTGAAATGTTTGGATCTGTCCAGCTAAAAATTAGCAGATTTAACATCATCTGAAAAGTCTACCATACCATGCCAAAAAAAGAAATGAAGCAGCTTTCAGCATTTTGTGTTTCTCCATCAAAAAATTGGACAATGTTTTCTCCAGATGGAGGTTCATATCCAATCTTGTTGCCCATCTTGAAATTGCAAAATGGAATTGAAGTGTGTTGCTTTGGAATCTTGAAAGGTAAATTTGAATCAAACTGGGGTTGACTTGCAGGATCCTAACACATACAGATTTTTTTTTTAAAAAAAATGTTTTTAAAAATCTTTGGTCATTCTGTCTTGGACCAAGAGGGACTACAATGATGTCCACCTAGGTCTGGCATTCTAACTGCTTATCTAAGTTATCAATATTTATTTTCTCTCTTCTTTATTTTGTTTTCTCTTGATGTTCCTCTAGAGGCTGGCTATCACTGGGGAATTAAGTGTCTTCTGTCTGGTAGCAAAGGAGAAGGAGAAATGTTCTGATGCAGTTGGGACTACATCAGAAAGAAAGGGATACAGGAACAAGGAGAAAGACAGTCTTCTGTGGAGGAAAAAGATGATCAGAATAGTTAATAGTACAGTAGAGGTGTTTGTGGGACAATTAAGTCTGGCCATGTATTATTTAAGTTATTTGTCTGTACACAGTAGTTATTGTTTCTACATTGAAATATATTGATATACATGACTTTGTATGAGTGTTAGCCTGTCCATCACCAAGAGCTACAGTTGCCAGGAAGGCAAGTAAAAATAAAAGGCATGAACTAGAATGGATGGAATTCAACCCACAGGATAGACTACATTTGGATACATCAGTATTTACCCATGGAAGTCAAAGTTACAAAGATGAAAAGCAGGATCTGATGGATTTATTGGAACCACCATGGACTTTGTCAGATGATAGACCAGACATAGTAGAATGAGGCTCATAATGGGAAAGAGATTACAGCTTTTTCAGTTCCATTACTGGTTATCAGCAAAGCTTAGTCTTACTGATTCAGCCAGTATTAATATACTGGCTGGCTGGCTGGCTGACAGCTAGCCAGCTTTTCCCACCCAATAAAATCCACTGGTGTTCTCAGACTGCTCGATAGCTGAGAGGGATGGGGGGAAACCAGTACCAGTGAATTTGGCTTGCTGCCTCTCTTTAACACTGTGTTGATAAAGATTTAATTGGCAATTCTTGTCTGTAATGTAAGATAATTGCAGATATTCCCAGGAATTGTTTATAGAGTGGAAGGAAACAGATGCATTGGAGATGTATTGGAGGAGTTTAATTAAAGACTTTATAAAAGTGCAACAGATGGCATTTCCTAGCTAAAGGAGCAGGGAGGTGGAGGCCTTTGATAGCATTTCAGGGACTCAAAGGAGGCTTCTCTCCCCACTGATTTAATGTGTTCCTCTCAGTAGTCTCTACTCTGTTCACACATCTGCATCTCATGCCCTCCAAAACCATATGCATTTTAGGTAGCTGTAAAAATCTCATGTCAAATCAAGGATGACAATTACCTGCAAGTCTCTTTCGACTTTGGTACTAAGAGATCTTCCCTTCTTGATCTTCCCAGCCTACTAAAAGGAGACCCCCATCTATTCATCCACAGCACGTGCCACAGCAGGAACTGGTCTGGCCAGAACCACAAGCAAGCAGTTCAGCCTGGGCATCAAACTTCTCCTGCATTTTTGTCACCAACCCTCATCCAGTTGGAGGAAAGAGTTTGCTTTTAAAGCTCTTCCCAAAGAGAAGAGGATTGCTCATGGATGGAGTGTAGCATTCCTACATTTAATTTGCGATGCATTGGCCAAGACGTATGTGTGAATCTTTCTTTCATTGACAACCTCTTTGGATTTGCATATTTTTCTTCAATCTGAAGCCCAGACATCACAAGAGGATAGCTTTTCAGGGTACTTTTGGGAAATAAAAATACTGTCCCTGTTAAAGGGACCTCCTGACCTTGATAAGTTGAAGAATTTCTCCTCTCCTGTAGCAATACAGAGAAATCATTCGACTTCTCTGTCTCCAAATTCAGTGGAAAAAAATGGAAAGAGCATTTGTGTCCAGCTTTAGTTCTGTGTTCAGGAATTAACTAGCACTAATCTGTAATAGATTACAGATCATCATGGAGAAAATCTATCCAGGTGGTCGTAAACACTGACTTGATGGCACATAATCAATCAATTAATCAATCAAACAGTCTCTAATAAAAGTGCTAGAGGGAGTTCACATCTAGAATATGAAGTCTGTATCCACCACTCCTTCATTAGAGGTTTAACATTCCTGAATTATGAATGTTCCATTTGTGACCAACCTGGTTTTCGATGATCTCATCTAATTTCACATCAGATAACATAAGGCAGGGTTCCTCAACCTCAGCAACTTTAAGATGGGTGGTCTTCAACTCCCAGAATTCCCCAGCCAGCAGAAGTCCACCCATCTTAAAGTTGCTGAGGTTGAGGAACCCTGATATAAGGGAAATTCTCCCCACTAAAAAATAACCTGTCTGAATTTGGAGGTTACTTTCCAGAATATCCTGCCTTTTGCTAGAGGCTTATCTGTCAGGCCTAGCCCAAGGAACTCCAGGAGACCATGCAGATTCAGTTCAGCAATGTTTATTAGCTACAACCTCTAGCAAGAATCTTCCCAGACTGAAACTAGTTCCCAAGGTCAGCCAGTCAAAACAGAGTGAATTCCTCAGGGAGGTGCCAGCCTCATCCTCTTATCTCTTCCTCGTCCCTCAGGAGTCGAAAGAGGATCTTTCCCTCCCTGAGTGTGGCCTTCATAATTCCATTCCATCACATTATCTCCTCCTGCTTTTTCCAAATTCCCCAAGTCTTCCTTATTGCTCTTCTGTGAACTCCTGTTTTCCATATCCCTGCTGCTTGGTATTCATTTCACTTCAGCTTCTATTGGAAAGTGATTATTCATGAGAGATTTGGTTACATGCTTGGCCCTTGCCCAAGAAACTTTGCTCACTGGGGCAGAGAGAGCCCTGGCAGGTTTTGCAGGCACTTTGGCTTCTGAGTATGAATTGGTCTCGCTGCGGTTAGATGGCTGAACCCTGGAACGGCTTCATTTTATTTTCTGCTTTGGTTTGCATCTCAACAGGTATGTTGTTTTTATTTCCTTTTCTTTCCTGCTTGGGCTTTCATGTTCATCCGACTGGTTGGGAGAAATGGCAACCACTTGTAATTTGTTGACAGTATTTTAGTTTCCTTCCAGAATCCTGAGCCAGCGTAACTCTCGCGATTCACCCTGGATTTCATTTTAGCATCGATGTGGTCTAGCATCTCTTTGCATTGACAGTACAAACTTATTTTCCTTTTGTTTTAATTGCATTCACAGATGACCCAAACAGCATGCCAGAGAGTTCCAATAGTGCCTGTGAAAAAAGAAATACATATTCTTTTTGTTGTTCCCTACAAAAGCGGTGCTTTTTGAAACTCAACTATCTCCTCTTTTTCAAACAGCACAATATTTATCAAAAAAGGAAAATTATCCTGACTTTAAGTCCTTTTCTCCCTCCCTCTACCCCCCACCCAAATCAAACAGAGGAAAAACAACAACATGTCATCTTTACTCTATTTTCATCTAATACAAGACAAGCATCCCATTTTAAAGGTGAATTATTTGGGGGAAAACTCTCATCTTTCTGTCAAGTTCATTTTCCTTTTAGAGCAGAATGATTTAAGTCTTTCTTCACCACAAGCAATAGAATTATGTTAGTGGTTAAGAGATTTGCCACTAGTAGTTGAAGATTCAAATTAGAAAACTGAAAGGGATTTTTTTCTCGCTCACATTAAAAAAAAAAAACCTGTGCAAATATTTATTTCAAAACACATCTGTTGAATACCTGCTTGGGTTTTTTAAGTCAGGTAACTTTGTTTTGGCAGTTAAACAACAGAAAAAGGGACAGTTTTATAGGCAGTGGACTATATGTGGTTTTATGGAATATAGGAATCTGGAAATCTCGAAGAAAGAACTTCTTTGCTTGGAAATCCATAGACATCCAGGTCAGTATGGCTTTGTATGGATGAAACAGTATCTATGTTTAATTATTTATGAAATTTCTGTGACCCCTAGAAACAGGGTACAAAATCAGAAGTAAAGAATTGAATTTATAAGAATAAGAAATCAAAGACCCTTGGGTCCAAGGTTCAGGTCCTCATTCAAAAACTGAGTCACAGCTTGGAAAATAATTGAAGGAAGTCATGTAAACTTAGTAGACATTTATTTATTTATTAAATTTCTCCCCCGCCCATCTCCCCCCAATGGGGGACTCTGGGCGGCTCACACAAAACATTAAAACCATAAATACATATAAATTAATTTATTTTTATTTATTTATTAAATTTCTCCCCCGCCCATCTCCCCCCGATGGGGGAACTCTGGGCGACTCACACAAAACATTAAAACCATAAATATATATAAATACATAAAACATCAATTTAAAAACATTACTAAAAAAGAAGAAGAGAGTCCAGGAAGATGAAGGATCTGGGGCTGAAGACAGCAGGCCTCTATGAGGCTAGCCATCCCCACGCTTGAGGTCTTCCCTCCCCACCCGAGGCCAAGTGGCAGAACCAGGTCTTCAAGGCCCTTCGGAAGGCCAGGAGTGAGGGGGCCAATCGCACCTCTGGGGGCAGGATGTTCCAAAGAGCGGGGGCCACCACAGATATCTAGGGATCTATCCATCTATTTATCTTTCAAAGGGCATTTCTTCCATATTTAGAAAATGTGAGTAGCTAAATATTTAGGAGTTTCGCTTTGTCATTTTGATTTTTTAGTTTAGTGTAAGATTTTTTGCATGGGGGTGGGGAGTTTTGCTTGGGTTTTTTTTTTTTTTTGGTAGAATAATATACTGTAGTGTTTTATTTTTATTTACTTTTTTTCCTTTGCCTTAGTTTTATATATAAAATAGATTAGGTATCTATCCTAAACGATATAGTTTTATTAGAAAACAGCAATCTAGTTATATTATTATATTGCTATTTAGTTTCATATAATATCATAGTTAACTTTTAAATAAAGAATGTGAAGTGTGTTTTTCTTAAGATAGATTTTTAAATATCTTCTTGCCAACAATATGGAAGTAAATGGTCTTCTGAGGCCTTTTTTATAAACTTCCCCATCTAACCGTCAACCCTGGAACAGCCTTGTAGTTTCCTGCTGAAGTACTGCTTAGTTTTTCTGAGAGGAGAGGAGAGGAGAGGAGAGGAGAGAGGAGAGGAGAGGAGAGGAGAGGAGAGGAGAGGAGAGGAGAGGAGAGGAGAGGAGAGGAAAGGAAAGGAAAGGAAAGGAAAGGAAAGGAAAGGAAAGGAAAGGAAAGGAAAGGAAAGGAAAGAACTAAATACTGCTTAGTTCAGGCTGAAGCCTGCTTGGTTTTTCTGAAATCTGCCAAAGACAGTGGTAATCTCTATGGGGTGATGAAAGAGTCAAGATGGCAGCTGTGCAATTACGCCTGCCCCCTTTTAACGGGTGTCATAAAGGGGTGGGGCCTTGATCACATGGTCATGGCCATCATTTTGATTTTTTCTAAATCACCTCTACAGATGCTCCTGAAGGTGGGCTAGGTGCGCGAATATGTTCTTATCTAATTTACTTATTAGCTGGTACGTGACCTTGGTAACTGGTCTTGATACGTAATGTGACATTCATTGGTCTTAGACTTAATTGCCTCAGGGAATATCTCCGAACAAGGGCAGACTGCCTTTCAAATAGCCACATGGTTATTTGAACCTCAAAATGGCTAGAGTTGGGGGCCACTCTTCCAGCGGAACAGCAGAGCCTTCAAAAGATCGAGCATGCATCTGGAGCAAAATGTATGGCCTCCTTCTTTGCAGCGACTGATTCTTCCCCCTTGAGCCACGAAGATGCAGACTGTGAGAGCCAGTGCCTCATTAAATGCTCAGAAGGACATTTCTATGCCTATGGGACTTGCCTGCCCTGCCCAGCTGGATTTTTGTAAGGAAACACCTTCTGGTGGTGGTAGTTTGCACAGTTAAAATATTAACAACAAAAATGGACCCAGTGAGGAAAGGCGTTTTTCCCCTTTGCTTCTACACAGAAGATGCCCGTCATGAGATAGGGCCCTTTCCTCTAAAACGAGAAATAGTTATCATTTTTATGGTACTGTTAGTGTGAAACACACCACGGACTGTGGGAGGCAAAAAGAGGGAGTGTGGTTTGGCCCATTTCTGACATTGAAGAATATGGTACAGGGGCAGGGAAGGAAGAGAATTAGAATTGAGAACATTTCAGAATTGGCTTTAAAAATTAATGTGGATGAAATGATAAGGATTTGGAAAAGGTGACTATCTTGAAGTTCTCTCTAGTCATTGACTGAATGACTTTTTCATTTACCATTTACATAGAAATTTTCCATTTCAAATTTCTTGAACATCTTTATCCAAGAACTAACATGTGCAAACACCACCCTTTGCATGGATGTGGGTATGTTTGTGTGGCACGAGTCTTTTATGTGGTGCATGGAAAGGCTGGTTTTATTATTGTTTTTAATTCAATAGCATGAAATAAGTCACTGATATATTTAGTTTTCTTTAAGACACTAACATTTTCATTTGAGGGAGGAGTTTGTGCATCTTAAAATCAATGCTCAGCATTTGGCACGCCACTCCCAATGTTTTCTGTTGCACTGTAGTGTGAGCAACAGAGAGCAACAGAACACAGCTATGGAGAGATGGCTCGAATTCAAATAGCTCCCTTGGATTTCTTTGAAAATGAGGTACAAGTTGGGAACACGAATTATCCAATCTTTAGCCATAGGTAGAATGCACTTGACCACTGCATCTTTTCAGAATTTGATGCCCTCTAATTGAATCAGACAATAATTCCCATTGGAGGGAACCATTTGAAGTTCCCAGGCTGGGAAAGACAGAATTAGGATAGTTTAAATCAACCTTCCTTCCTTCCTTCCTTCCTTCCTTCCTTCCTTCCTTCCTTCCTTCCTTCCTCCCTCCCTCCCTCCCTCCCTCCCTCCCTCCCTCCCTCCCTCCCTCCCTCTTTCTTTCTTTCTTTCTTTCTTTCTTTCTTTCTTTCTTTCTTTCTTTCTTTCTTTCTTTCTTTCTTTCTTTCCTCATTATTTTTTGGACAAAAGAGCTTTAGGATTAGAACAGAAAATAAATATGAGTCAATACTTGAAATTCACCCACTTTCCAATTTTGATACTCAAGGTTCACAGCCAAAATACTGACATTTGGATTTCAGGATACTATTATTACAATGATGACCTTTCAGTTATATTTCCAAAGCAATTGGCAAAAAATGAGCTGAATGTGAATTTATAACCTGATAGCTCTTGGCAGCATTTTTGATAGTTCTGGATCTGGCAGGACTGAAATACACCCTCCCATAAGCTGTTGATCTTCAAATGCTGAAAATCGTTGGAATTGTCTATGATACATTGCTGATAACTAACACTATTGCTAGTTTAGCAGATCACATGCTAAATAGCACTGCATATTGATGTCTAATACAATAAAAAGAATCACAATTGCTTAACAACAGTGTCTTAACCACATATACCAGTATTCAGTACCACATATTACAGGAAAGCAAAATGATATCTTCCTTGGCCCTCCCAAATCTGATATCTGTGGCTGTTAAAACCTTTCATGTTGATGTCCATCAGGGTGTTTCCTACTATGGAAGTAGGATATGCAGAATATCAGCACTGACTACCTTAAGAAGGAACCTAAGGGGTATCTTTAGTTGATTTTCCATATGAATAAGGAGCATGGAAGCACTGGTTTGGAGAAGTCAGAAGTAAATAGAAAATAATCATGTCCTACAAAACCCAAATCTCCATTGTTCTGAATTGCAGCTGCCCAGGAGGTCAGGAGGCTCCCCAGTGGTGCCCAGTGGGAACATTCAATCAGCTCACAGCTCAGTCTGATATTACATCCTGCCAGGTAAAGGGAGAGGTTGAAGGGGACTAAATGTGCATATGCATGTAGGTGATTCCATATATTAAGTTGGCATAATCACGTGGACCGAAAAGGCTATCTGATTCCCTGCATGGAAGAAGGTTTCACCAAGCTGTGGGATATGCTTCACTATCCAGAATAACTTTATAACTTAAAAGTACATCTGATTCATTTCTAATGGATACCATTTCTAGACTTTAACTTAATACATAGATTTGTACCTCATCCAGGATTTGAGGTTTTCCATGTACAGAGTCTATATTTTAACTTCATAGGATAATCCAATTTGAATAGAGTCTCAGTATGCATTTAATTTGTGATGGCTTATAATTTATTTATTTTTTTCTGTATTGACCATGGTTTCTAACAGATATTCTTAGCTTAATAGTGATTCCTAGTTTTTTAAAGTGATATATTTTATAACACATAAATAATTTGAGGTATTGGGGAATTGCAGTCTCCATGATATTGTAGGTCCCTTCTTTGCTTGTGCTTTACTGTTTGTATTTTATACATTTATTCTTTTTATACCTCTTTTAATACTTTTTGTTATACTTCTTCACAAAAACATTTGATTTTTTTTTTAAAAACCAAAACTCTATGAACACCAATTCATCACTCACCAACCAACCTCTACTCCAAAGCCACCTGTTTTGACCCCAACTTCTTTAATGCAATTTGTAGCTCTTGGAAACTGGTGGTGGGGGAACGTGATTTGGGACAAAAGCAGTTCTTTTTCATAATTACATCATAAATACTCATTTTCAAGACTTGCTATGTTTATTGAAAAGGGAATAGGTCTCTTCCATCATCTGTCACCCTTCCATCTGCTGTCCCTCAGATTCAACTGCCAGGTTTCAAGGGCCTTTCAAAAGATGTCCAGATTGCAACATAAAGCCAAGAGTTATAAGCAGTAACTCTGGTGTTTGTTTTCTTACCAAGGTAAATGTTTGGTCATGAAATAGATTGCAGAGGACCACATGTTGAGCTGCCTACAATATATGATTCATTAGGGGAATTAAGAAGATCTTAGTGCTCCACTAAATGCCACACAGTTGGAAAATTAGGAATGCACCAGTGAATCCCAGCCGAACATTTGGAAATCATTAGCCTGATTTTTTTTTTAAACATCTTACTCCATAAGCTCAAGACTAATGGGTTACCTTTCCCTCAACAGGCCTGCCCGGATGGTTACATCAGCTTGGAAACCAGAGCTGGTTGCAGGCTATGTCCCAATGGCTTCTGGTGTGACCCACAGAGAGGTTGGCAGGGAAGTTGCATCCCCGGTCAGTATTCACCAGAGGGAGAGATAGACTGCCAGGAATGCCCCAAAGGTTATATTTGCCCTAATGGACAAGAGAAACGGGTACAGTATATCAGCAAATGGTGATGATACCCATTTTTAAGGTCTCCCCCTCCAAATTTCCGTATTTCCTTTTTCTTTTAAATTTGCTTTCGGTTAGTGAAAGAGGTTCTGCTTTCTTTCCCAACAACATCAAACCATTTTATTTCTTCTGTATTTTATTTTCATAATATGAATAATGAAGCATGGGCAATTTACAAGGAGCTCATTTTCACTGTGTGTTTTCTTGTGAAAGGCAAAGAGGATATCATATAATCTCATCCTGAAAGATGACTCCGGAGAAGCAGTGCTCCACTTGATTATATATAAGTGGAATTAAACAAGTTCCAGCAGATATATCTATAGAAACATGGACTTGAAAGGAATGCATGTTGGAAGAGTGAAGGAAACTTGATTGTTCTACTCCATCTACAGGGGATTTAAAAATCAAATTGGAAATCATTCTCATGCATGCGCGCGTGTGTGTATAAATAATGCCCAGCCTGGTTTTGAAACATTCACGATAGATAGGTAGATAGAGATATACACATACGTGTGTGTATCTGCGTGTGTATGTGTAGGGATATTATCAGAATTTGATCTATGAACACTGAATTCTCATAGAGGGAAAAATCATTTACAGTCACTGAAATACTGAATATGTTCCCAGAAATCATTTGTTGTGTATTCAAAGAGCTGAGCAAATTTGTTGTGTATTCACAGAGCTGAGCAAATGTGAATAGTGCATGTATGTATGTCCACATACATTACTCTTACGTCAGTTATGGCGATCTGTATGTGATGTGAACATATTTACACATGCACACACCCACACACATTTGTGTGAGAGCATATTTCCTCTGTTTTCTCTCTTTAGCATTGTCTAGGAGGTCACGAACCTGATCCCAGCCACACCTCTTGTGTTCCCTGTTTCCCTGGCTTTTTCTCCTCTGAGGGATCTCCAGACTGCCAGCCCTGCCTAACAGGTAAGACAACCTCTGGGGCATCCCCAACACAGAGAACCAGATATTTATGGCCATCAAAAGTGCCTCTTCCTTGGCTTCTGAGACCTTGAATTATTTCTGATTAAAACAATGGCTGAGAAAGTATAAAGATAAAACAGTATCTGAAAAGTTCTGCAGAGATGACTTTGGTTCCAATTCTTTGAGGTGACTTACCACCCATATGTCATCTGTTGCTTGGGAGGCCATGTACGAAGCCTAGTGTGACTCAATCAGCTCATGCCAAAATCCATTATTTTTCATATAAATGTGCGCTACACATGTCCAATTTGAGTAGGTCACTTTGGTAGCAACTGAAGGCATATGACCCATAGGTGAAAACACAGGGTTTAGCTTCCATGAATGAGAAATATACCTGAATCCAGCCCAATATAATGTAGTATACTATTTGGAAGCTCTGGGTGCTTCGATCTGGAATATTGGTACATTCTAGCAGCTTACAGTCAAGCACTGAAACTCCAATTTTGCAAGCATAAAACATAACCTTGGGAGTTATTGAATCGTTTTGATTTATATCATCAAAAGACCTGAATTCTTGGCCAAGGTTTTTCCAGCACTATGTTGTATCTCTGTATTCCACAACAAAAACTCAACTGGGGTTTTGTGTAGAGGTTTTAAACTAACAGCACTGATTTGGGAATGTTGGGGGTGGAGAGGGGAGGCAAGATCCTTCCTGAATTGGGAGGGGCGGGGTTGAATAACTTCAGGTTCTTTTTCAGTCATACATTTCTATGATTCAAAGCAACTTGGAAGAATCAATATTTAAGGCTTTGGCAAAGTGGAAAACAATGTCTGGAAGATTAGATGTGCTCCACTAGTATATAAGTGAATTCTCAATTGTCCTTCCATTTAAAGAGCTGCTGTCTCTTAACTACTATGGGGTCTCCCTGTTTGATATTCTGGAAGAGTCTTGATAATCCTATCCTCAGGATATCACCAGCCTATCTTTGTGGGAATAAGGGGGGTGTTGCAAATTCATCACCATGACCTTAGTGCTGAACCACGTTTGACAGGAGAACGGGCAGGGGTAGACTCGGGCCTTTGTTGTTGTTGGTTTTTTAAAAAGAAGCAATTGCTTTTAAGAATTATGGAAGTGTAGAATATTATTAGAGATGATTAATTGGCTGTAATGGCTCAGAAAATTACAAGGAAAGACAATCAACTAACACCACAGGGCTCTTTGTATTGCGCAGTTACTCCTGCCATAAAATTGGGTTGGAAGGGAATCAAGTATCTGAAAAACATCATACCGGGATCCCCCCTAGCTCTTTCTCCAAAAATGGGAGAAGCTTGAAGAAAAGCTGTGAAAATAGTCATAAGGTGTTTTTCCCAACCCTTTGGAGAAAATAGGAAAGGAATAGGTGTGACTTTCCCTTCTAAGACTTAAAAAAGAAAATAAATTTCTACTATAACATTGATCTGTCTCCTCTTATCTCAAAGACACACTTTGGTGTGCATATACTAAATAAGACAACTTGTAAGTTGCTATAGTATAATTTGAAGAACTATTAAAAGGAGGGTTTGTGGGGGGGGGGGGTTAGTTTTTTGTTTTGTAAATCAGTGAACCTGAACCCATCAACTTTCAAAAGCAACTGTTTGGGGCCCAAAGGTTACACACTGTCATACTATTCAAAGGAAGGATGGCTACAACAAAGAAGTAATTGGGCAAAGCCTCATTTTGGTTGAATTGAACAGAATTTAAATGACATGAAATTGAGTCCATGAATATGATTATTCTCCGTTACAGCTCTGCAACATTTTGATTCAGGAATTTCCTTTGAAGGCAATTTAATCTAATCTCTGAACTGCACTGACTTTCCGAAGTGAATAAGAAATCCGAGTTGTTAAATCAGGATGCCTTTGAATTGATTTGGCCGATAGATTTGGCTATTTCTCCATATGCAAACATCTGAAACGATGAGATGATTTCATCCAACTATAATAATCATGCACGTTTTCTGAATCAAACCGACAAAATTGGGACAGGGCTGATTCACACACACTCTTCATTAATACTAATCTAGTATAAATGTTTGATGAACAGAGAACAGTCTTCTTGGATTGTTCATTGTCTCAAATTCAGAACTAGAAGATTTGGGGGACAAATTTGAGAAGAGGGTAAGGACGTTACACCCAAGAGGTGGGAGAGGTGACATAGCTGTGTCCATCCTGGTTCTGCTTTACAGGTCCAAGCTAGATGAGTCAAAGGTTTCATTTAAATCAACGAGTTTCCTGTGGGGTGTATCAGCTCCAGTAGACACAATCATGCAGATTTTTTGGCAAAAGTCAGACAGTGATCTACCATTACTTTCTTCTTGGGTGTTTTCAACTTCCTATGTGCTATCCTATAGCCCAGGGGTTCCTGGAGGTCTTCTATCCAAGTAGTATAACCAGCCTGACCCTGCTTAGCTTCCAAGTCCCAGCAAGATAATCCAGGTCTCATGTTTAGGACTAAAGCTCCTTGTGAACCCCAGGCCCTCCTCTTGATGGAGATCCGCTGCTCCATTGGAAGCTACACCATATGCTGAGTAATTCAGGTTCTTTCCACTGAGCTTGGTCATTTGATTCTGGTGCCTGAAATGAGAATCCTCTTAACTAAATAATGAAGTGTTCCTGTATATTGAGTGTCTTGATATCACAAGGTAAAAGGCCAAGTAGAATAATAGACGCTCAGTGAATAGCTTCTGGTCTGCATTCAGTACTGATCTGTAAGTCATTATTATGGAAATAAGATAATGTTTGGAGTTTACATTCCTGATCTTAGATTTCTAGACTAAGAAACCCAGATTAATATTAATCTAGTATTAACATTTGATGAACAGAGAACAGTCTTCTTTGAGTGTTCGTTGTCTCAAATTCAGAACTAGAAGGCAATACTGTATATAGGGCAGTGTTTCTCAACCTAGGCAACTTTGAGATGTGTGGACTTCAGTTCCCAGAATTCCCCAACCAGCATGCTTAGATCAGCACAGAATACTGTAATTTCAATCCACTGATCATATTAGAATAAAATACAAGATCTTTGTCGTCTAGAAAATTACTCCCCTTTTTTTTGCAGAATCACATTTTTAAATCAAATATCCAGTTAGACACATCTGGTGCACCCTGTCAAGATTTCCTTTATCACCTTCTCAGCAATAGAAAGAAGAGTTGAAGTCCACTTTCCAGGTGGTAGAAAGCTGCTCAAAGGTGTAAACCACAAAGCCGGCATATAATTGGTCAAGGGACTGGGCCATCTATTCCAACAGACCTTTCATGAAAAACTTTACCAGAGTTTAAAGTAGAGGTATTCCTCAGTCATGAAACTTAATGTTCTATATCTTAGGTTTGGCAGGAGGAAAGAGAATGAGTGGGGTAAGGTCTTGCTTTCCTCATGTTCTTCCTCAGTTTCTTTATATCATATTGCCATTTGGAATAATGGGATCCCATTGTTCTCCTAAGTTCATCAACATTTCAGCCATTAGTTTTATTTTTTTATACACACACACACACACACACACACAGCTAAATGAATGCTATCAGAAACTTAGAAATGTAGAAGAGTACACCTCTCTTAGCCAGTAACCTTTCTCTCCAGCAAAATTTCCCATTTAGGAAAGTTCCTTTCCTGAGTGAGTACCTATCAGTACTAATTAATGTCTATCAATATTAATACTTTCTTTGTCTTTACTGATTATACCAGCTGCGTTGCAATCATGTTGGTGCCATAGTAATGCACATCCTGCTCTCCTCAACTGGTTTGGTCTTGTTTTGTTTTGTTTTTGCAGGGCATTATTGTCCTCATGTGGGGACTGTTCAGCCAGTCCCGTGCCCCCCAGGCTCTTGGGCTCATGCCCCCAGACAAATCAAGTGTCAAAGAGATAACACAAGTTCGTGCTGTCCAGACGACATGGCTGAGATGCTGTTTGCCTGGAAATCTATTCACTCTGCTGGAGGTCTACAAAGCCAGCTCTGTCCTTCAGGTTGAACCCTTGCATTTGTTGCCATTTTGTGATTTGTTTTACCTACTTGATGCTTGAGGACACAAAGCAGAGAGGGAAAAATTCAGGCCAACATTAATTTCATTTTTGAAGCAGTTCATCAAAATGAATGAAGTTCAGAAGTGAGAATGTTCTCTGTAGTAGCGATCAGACCATGGAAGCCATTCCAACTAGAAGTCTATCTGACTCTATTACTATCTGAAGACACAACCATTGTACCAATCATTTAATACATTTGGCAATTTGCTTAGTATTTTGGTCTTCATATTTTTATACATCCATACATTTAGATATCAATTTATTTCAAGATTCAGATTCAACTTTTCATGGTAACTCCAGCACTTGCATCTGACACAGTTCTGGTTTTCTTCCTGCTTATTCCGTGCAGCTTAACTCAAACTATATGCTACTTGCTGTGACTGTTTCCCCCTACAACTTGGGATGGGCTGTCCAGCTAAGCTTGATTCATTGGCTAGGTTCATAACCAAATCATTTAAAAACATTGCAACTGTTTTCATGAAACATGATAAACTTTATTAGTTACTATTTTCCTGTCTTAATGTCATGTATGAACCTAACAAGTTGGGATCATTGGTGGTACAGTGTCCTGCACAGGCCATGAAATTAATTAATTTACTCTCCAAGTTGAAGTTGTTGTGTAAACACAATTGTTGTACTCATATACAGTCACCTGCTGGCCTAAGGAGACACATACCATTTGAAGTAGCAGCGTGCATAGCTAAATACCTGGGTGATCCCCCAGATCAGTTTTCTCCAAGAGGAATATTCAAATATATAATACCATCCTGTAAGTCTCAACTGATGCAATCCAATCAAGAGGTCTCTAATTTGGGAGTAGTCACCTTCTCTAGGAGAACACCTCGGTCTGAAGATGTTCCCAGAAGGAATGCTATTGAAGGGATCTGAAAGATGCATCTCATCTCACAGGTTATTTTCATAGTTCTGGAATGACCACATCTCCATGCCCCAGAGGAAGTTTTGAGCCCAGAGAAAAATCCCTAAAGCTCAGCAACAGATCTTCATACTTCCCAGGTTTGTGCTTCAAAGTAACTGTGTTTTGCAGAATGGGGGAAACTGTATGGCCCTAAATCACACTGATAATTAGGCTCTTCCACAGAGCCTGACAGTTATAGTGTTTATTTACTACCTTGTGGCATAAAGCAAGGCAAGTTAGACACCAAGGAAAATTCCTAGAAATTTGTGTGTGAAGGCTTTTGAGAATTATTAGTGTGTGTGTGTGTGTGTGTGTCTATCTACATAGACATACCCTAATATTTAAATGCATTTGCTGTGTCTCTTATATGTGTAGATACGTAAACATGTCTATAGAGAGAGTTGAGTGATAGACTTCTTGGAAGTCACTGGTATTTTGCAAAAAACTGAGAGCAGATTCCACACAAGTAGGTAGAACTTGGTAGATAACTCAACACATCCAAAATTTGATAGAACAAATTGTATTGGATAATTGGATGAGCCATAAATAGAAGAACTGAAGCAGGATGGAAGGGCTAAGGTTATTGTCTTTGGGTTTGATGGAGCTACATTAACAGCAGAAGGGCTAAAATCTTCTCCTAAAACATATTTGTTGTTAGAACTATACACAGATCTAATACAATTTAGTAACCTGTCAGTTCTTACCCACTGTAATCTCTTTAAAAATGTATTCTGGATGTCCCTATTAGTCAGGTTGATCCTTGCTCAGCTAGCAAATTGCTCTCCAGATTTCATATACAATAGTTCCTTTCTGGTTTTATTGGCAAGATGTATATTGTACTAGACTCACTAAGAGCATTCTCCATCTTTCTGACATGCAGGCATAAGCTATCAGCAATGTCTGGGATGGAGTTAGCCCTGCCATGAATGGGGCAGCAGTTTCAGCAGATAATGGTGTTGTGAAAGGGCAGGACATTCTTCATGATTTAATGTATTATTGTGATATTTTACCACCAGAAAGAGAATGTACACATTTTCTGCAAAATACTTGACTCTGCAGCTTGACTGGAGATCTGATGTGGATCAGATATGTTGCTTTACTACAGAAAACATGAGTTCTTGGGCTGTCCATGATTGTGGGTTTGAAGTATAAGATTTGGGACTGGATGGAAATTCTGAGGTCAATCTACAGCAGCATTCATCTCCAGATGTGGTCAGTTGCAGGGTTAATATTGAAGATGAACTCTATGGAAGTGCAATAGGAAAGCTGGCAAACTGGTAGAGGAACATGGAGACAGGAGTTCCATCATCCATTCCCTTTGTCTCTCAACATTTTGTGCTTCTCCTAGTTGAAATGCCAGCACATTCCTGGGAGAAGTGAATTGCAAAGAGTTAGGTAGCTGATGGAGACCATTCCATTAAACCCCAGTTCATTTCATTAACAGCCATTAGAATAAGAGATGGATAGTGTGGCCAGTGGTCTTTGTCATAACTGATAATACCTGTAAGTAAAATAAACTCCTTTTACTAGAAACGACTCCAGGAGCAGCCTTCTTTAAAGCTAAGAGCACCTTCGTGAATATGCACATGGCATGCTTCCTCTGTGCTGATTGATCCTGTGGGATCAACCCAGGACATACATAGGTGCCACTAACTGACATCCATTAAGTATAAATTGTCATTATCAATATCTATTACCTAAAGAAGCATAGAGTGCAGAAACTGGTACTGTTCAGGATTTACAAAGCTAAATAGCAACCCTGAACAAAAGAAAGAAATTTGATCCAAGATCTTCATTTATGAGTGTTTGTTTGTTTGTTTGTTTGTTTGTTTATTTATGGGATTTATTCTTCCTCTTAATCTGATCAAATACCCTCAACTTTCAAGGTGTCACTGATGTTCCTTCAGCAAACCCCCACATTTTCTATAATTGATTTCAGAAGATGCATGAGAAGAGAAGATACCCTGAATATGGATCTGAACAGTTTCCACTAGAAAACTGGCCAAACAAAGGAGATCTGTCTTGGGTGGTGAATTGGTGGGTTTCTTGGGCCTGAAAAATAATCTTAATGAGAGAATTTTTGGCATTTCAAACTTCAGGAGCCAGTGTCTGAAGGAGTTATAGGGTAGAGGGAGAAAATAAAAATAGGCATGGAAGGATTGCATCCAAAGTTGGTTCAAACACACAGCATATTTTTGCCTTTCAGAGGAAAGTAATCCTTGCTCTGTATGAAAACAATGGACATTTTTAATTCACCGAGTTCAGATTAACAAATCTCCTCCTCCAGACAGATCAGTAATTACAGGAAAAGCAAAGCAACGTGTGAATATTTTCCATAAGGTTTTCATTTACAGCTCCTGAAAATATAGAAAATGTCAGACTCACCATATCTGTTTTTCTTTTAAAAATAAACCAATTTCAGCTACGTATGTTCTTTAAACATTCTGAATCCCTACCCCTCCTTTTTTTTTTCTTTTTCTTTTAACTTACTTTCTGGATTAATAGTCATTATTCTTAGAGCAGTGTTTTTAGACCCTTTGCTATAATGAGTGGGGAAATCTGTTCAACGTGAGTGAATTTTGAAAATTAACAAGTAATTGGGCCAACTCAATTTTAAAAAAAGAAAATCTGAGGGTGGCGCACATCATAAGCCACTGTTGCTTCATTTCTTTTGATAATTGTTATTTGTCTTTAATTACCCCCATCCCCCAACACATTTGTGAGTGGAATAAAATATTATTGTTTTTCCAGCGAAGCAAGTCATATTTGCGTAACAAGGATGCTACATGGACTTCAGTCTGCCACCTAATTGTTATACAGGCCATCAGCTTTGGAGCTGGGTGAGGATGGATCTAGGTGATGCTGAAGGTTCTTGCTGAAATAATTGCAAGGCCGTGTTTAATTATTTATTATATTTCCGTCTCACTGAGGAGCGACTCTGGGTGGTTTTTGTGAAATTGTTCATGTAAACTGAATCGACAGCATAAGCATCTCTTGCAGAACCTGAACCAAGATTTCTTCCCCCTTTTGTGATTGTTTTAATAAGCTTTCATGCCAATCGGTATAAGATTATATGATGATAGAGAAAGACAAGACAGAACTGAACCAAACCCAATTATGACTTATTGGGTTTGTTATTATTTATACCATGACTAAACAAACCACGGCTTTGCAGAATGTATGAACCTGGTCTCAGCATGATTCTTCCACAGTCCAAATATTCTGTTTCTTCCTCAACAAAATAGCCTAGCTCTAAATCTCCAGGGATGGGCAAATACACCAGGCTAGATTTAGCCCTTGGTTGGGTCGATTTTTAATCTTGACCTTTTTCTCTCTGTGTCTGGGCTGGAACTCCTTGGGATAGAACTGAGAACCTTGAATTCCCTGGGCATTGTGCAGTTGTCTCAGTGAGCCATTGAAAATTCAGCTTAGAATGTCTTCTAAAACATTCCAGAATATAATCTTTACCTCTGAACTCACCTCATCCATCCTTGCTAGGCAGGAGGAGGTACAAAAAGTTTCCTCTTTGGGGCTGGAATCTTGCCTGAGCAACACAAAAGTTAGGTCTGGTTCATACTTGGGTGGGAGGCAATAAGGGAACCACGGGGCTTTAGGCTAGACTGGGAAGTTAGAAGCAACAACACAACATTCTGGAAGAAGGCTATGGCAACATGCTTCTGCACAATTGCCAAGAGAATTGCATGGGCGTATCTATAAAAACACCCGGAACTGAGTTCAACTCTAAGGAGACTTTATCATATTCTAACTTGCCTCCTGCTTGCAGATTCAGTGCCCATGGTTCCTATCAGCCAAGCCTCGGATGGATGGATGGATGGATGGATGGATGGATGGATGGATGGATTGATTATGTGCCATCAAGTCATTTCTGACTTCTAGAAACCACATAGATGGATTATATAAAGAAATGCCCTGACTGCTATTTCACTCTACTTTTGGACTAATTGTCTTCTGGATCTCTCTCAGTGCTTCATCCAGCTTTGCTTTCCACCATGACTGCATGCCCCACTATCAATATATCAATAATCCTGCAGATCATTTTTCATAACTCTGGAGGGGACAACTTTTGCACTGAAAGTGCATGTCATAAATCAAGGGAAATGCATCTCTATCTCATGCAAAATTAATGTAGATATGACATCACGTCCCCTGCTTCTTCTGTTATCTGGGGAACCTCGTATTCTGCTGCATTTTGCAACAAGCGTGAATATCAAAGCAATGCCCAGAAGATCACAGGTTGCTCCAGGCTTTGCTAAAATGAGCTGAGAACAGCAGAGATGTGGGAGAACCTCTGCATGGTGATGATCGCATATGCTTTACGTGCAAAAAGGTCCCACTTTTGCTCTTCCTCATTTCTGATTTGAAAGATCACACAGCCATTTATAAAAGTGTTCCTTTTTGATCAGCAGTCCCAGAGAGCCACTACCTGTCACAGAAGCCATATGCACAAGGAAGACAGAATACAGGTGAAACTTGAAAAATTAGAATATCGTGCAAATGTTCATTTATGTCAGTATGGCAACTCAAAAGGTGAAACCAATATATGAGATAGACGCATTACATGCAAAGCGAGATATGTCAAGCCTTACTTTGCTATAATTGTGATGATTATGGCATACAGCTTATGAAAACCCCAAATTCACAATCTCAGAAAATTAGAATAGTGTGAAAAGGTTCAATCTTCTAGGCTCAAAGTGTCCCCCTCTAATCAGCTAATGAATCCATAACACCTGCAAAGGGTTCCTGAGCCTTTCAATGGTCTCTCAGGCTGGTTCAGTAGGAATCACAAGCATGGGAAAGACTGTTGACCTGACAGTTGTGCAGAAAACCATCATTGACACCCTCCATAAGGAGGGAAAGCCCCAAAAGGTAATTGCAAAAGAAGTTGGATGTTCCCAAAGTGCTGTATCAAAGCACATCAATAGAAGGTTATGTGGAAGGGAAAAGTGTGGTAGAAAAAGGTGCACAAGCAGCAGGGATGACCGCAGCCTGGAGAGGATTGTCAGGAAAAGGCCATTCAAAAGTGTTGGGGACTTTCACAAGGAGTGGACTGAGGCTGGAGTTAGTGCATCAAGAGCCACCACACACAGACGGATCCTGCACATGGGCTTCAAATGTCGTATTCCTCTCGTCAAGCCGCTCCTGAACAACAAACAACGTCAGAAGTGTCTTACCTGGGCTACAGAAAAAAAGAACTGGTCTGTTGCCCAGTGGTCCAAAGTCCTCTTTTCTGATGAGAGCAACTTTTGCATCTCATTTGGGAACCAAGGACCCAGAGTCTGGAGGAAGAATGGAGAGGCACACAATGCACGATGCTTGAAGTCCAGTGTGAAGTTTCCACAGTCTGTGTTGATCTGGGGAGTCATGTCATCTGCTGGTGTTGGTCCACTGTGCTTCATTAAGTCCAGGGTCAACGCAGCCGTCTACCAGGAGATTTTGGAGCACTTCATGCTTCCTTCCGTAGACGAACTTTATGGGGATGCTGACTTCATTTTCCAGCAGGACTTGGCACCTGCCCACATTGCCAAAAGTACCAAAACCTGGTTCAATGACCATGGGATTACTGTGCTTGATTGGCCAGCAAACTCGCCTGACCTGAACCCCATAGAGAATCTATGGGGCATTGCCAAGAGAAAGATGAGGGACATGAGACCGAACAATGCAGCGGAGCTGAAGGCCGCTATTGAAGCATCCTGGTCTTCCAAAACACCTCAGCAGTGCCACAGGCTGATGGCATCCATGCCACACCGCATTGCGGCAGTCATTGCTGCAAAAAGGGCCCAAACCAAGTACTGAGTACATATGCATGCTTGTACTTTGCAGAGGTCCGATATTGTTCTATTTCCAATCCTTGTGTTATTGATGTCATGTAATATTCTAATTTTCTGAGATTGTGAATGTGGGGTTTTCATAAGCTGTACGCCATAATCACAATTATACCAAAGTAAGGCTTGACATATCTCGCTTTGCATGTAATGCGTCTATCTCATATATTGGTTTCACCTTTTGAGTTGCCATACTGACATAAATGAACATTTGCACGATATTCTAATTTTTCGAGTTTCACCTGTAGAAATATTTACATATTTAAAAAAAAAATCTTTCTCTGGGTTAGGGATACTTGGAGCCTTAGATTTAAAAATCTAGAGGGTGTGAAGCTGGGGAAAATAGACCAATGGTTTGAATTAGAGTAAGGCATCTCCCTATATTATTAAATACAAGTATAACTCAGATGAAGCTGGATTTTGTGGATGTTCAGACCACTGAGCAGATTTAGGAGATGGGAAAGTTCTTTTAAAATATCCTGTTCTGTTGTGCTCTAGAAGGGCTAATCTACCTAGCAGATATCGATCGATTTAAATGCTTTCCCCTAAGGCTCTCCCTAGAGAACGCTGGGAGTTGTAGTACGGGGAGAGTAAGAATTCCTGCTGGAGAACTCCAATTCCTGAGAAGAAAGGATAACTATTAAATTAACCAGGAATGAAACTATGCTCTTGAGTTTAATTCACATATTTTTTCTTTCTCCTTCCAGGCTTGCTTTCTTTATTGGATGTGCTGCAGATGTTTGCACTGCAGAAGTTTCATGCACTGATTTCAGCCTCTGGCTGGCACTTTATGGGCTATGAGGAAATGGGCTCCAAGAATGATGCCCAGATGTTGGCACTCATTCCAGCCAGTCATGCATCCTTTCCTCCTCCTCCTCCTAGTTATTTCACGGTCTCCCACTCTTAAAACCAGAACGATGTGGATCCATCGTTCAAACAGCTCACTTCCCTAGCCCCATTTCATGCTTGGATTTGTTTGTTATTCATGCAGGCGTCTCCGTGTTTGTACTAAGTCTATTGCCAGTCTCTAAAATCTATTCCTTGCTCCCCATTCAGAATACAAATGCAGGCTTAGCATTCCCTCCCCCCCCCCTCCACACACACCTATCCACACCCTTTTTAATGTAGATATCTGACTTTTGCCCACCGAACCCTAGGTGTTCTTGACTTTAACATTAGAGAAGAGTCTATGGGGAATCTGCACTCATAACTAAATATAGAAACTTGGAAATCAATGTTTCTCTCTTTGTGTGACCAATGGTGAACAAAACTCTACTCTCTTGTATATCATTTCCTGCAAGGATGTCAGTATGCATGTGTGTACACACACACACACACACAAACTGATATTATTATATCCTATAAAAGTGTTTGTTCATTACATGTGTATTTGCTATATATCACCTATAAAAGTGTTAGTCCAATAGCAGCACCTGCTGGTGAATTTCTCCTATCTAAGAACCTGGGAAGCAGTTGCCTGGGCTCTTAATCCCTCCCACCTGTTCCCCCAGAACTGACACAGCTCTTTCCTTGCACACCACGAAAGCTTCTTGCTGATCTCTGCCCACCCAAACCTGATCCATTTGTATACATTTAAAAAAGAATCCAGGGATTTCAATCACTCTACAGAAGGATGGTTCAACCACAGCCAATTCTGTGTCCCCAACTTGTTTGACAGGGCTAGGAATTGTTAGGAAATAAGTAGAAATTAGAATTCTTAGGAAGATATTATTACTATCAGCATGTTATTTATTTTCAGCTGTTCTTTTTTTCCCTACCCCTCGGACTTCCCATCCAGGGCTCAAACAGTGTCTAAAGTGTCCTGTTGGATATTTTTGTCCTAATGGTATGAGTTATCCAAATCCATGCCCAGTGGGGACTTACAATCCTCTCCAGGGGCAAGATGAATCCACAGATTGTAGAACCTGTCCTGCTGGTAAAGCCTGCACCCAAACTGGCTTGGCTCAGCCAGACTCAGACTGTATGCTGGGGTGAGTATATTATTTCTCTCTGAAGCTACCATCTTTTAGGGAAATCTAAGTGGCCAAGTTCATGGCACCAGTTGGGTGGGTTTCTTGCAGGCCTGACATTTGGCAAAAAGAGTGCTGTTCTTTAGAGGGATCACAAAGGTTCTCTTGGTGCATTGTGTTCTGTTTGCAAGGAAATGCTATATGATATATAGATGCAAAGCATTGAGTCTCTTTCTACAGGATAGGACTGAGTAGCTTTCTACAACAGAACTGCAGTTTCCTCTTCCTTTGAAGAAAAGATCTTAAGTATGTGAAAAACCAAAAAGGTTATTGCCAGGAGAACAGGATAACTGGACTGCTATTAGCCATTATTCAAGAAGAGCTGCTATTTGGAATTCCACCACTGTATAAAGTTGACCTATTCCAACCTGCTGTTGTCCAGAGTGGCCACCCAGATGCTTTTGAGAATCCCTTCAGCATCATTTTGAAGACTATCATTTGACCTTGTTTCTGTCCAGGGAACAATTGTTCTCCTGAAGATTATATATAGCCACAGACATGGACATGGTGGGTAGCCATGGACAGGCCACTCTTGTTCTCCTTATCTTGTCCAATCCATTCTAATAGCCAAGATGGTTAAAACAGCTGAACTGGTGCAAAACCAGGGCTCTTGGTGATTATCCCTGGAATTCTGTTATTTCTAATTGATTCTGGCCTCTTTCCCACCGTTTGCATATTCTGCTGATGCTTGGAATTCTCTTTCTCCGTTCCTCCTTTAAATGAGGCTTTAAAAGTTTAATCTCTCTCTCTTCTTCTTAGAAAGACCTAAAAGGTGGCTAATTTCAAATGGCTGAAGAATGATATGGCAATTAAGGGAGCAGGGTAGAGCTCTTCTTGATGGAATTTGTACAGCACAGAACCTGATTCCTGAGTTAACCAAGTTTCCGGCAACGCAGTGAACCTGCAGCTAACAAACCAGGCTGCCTTTGCACAACAGGCAAAGTCATCAAGATTAAAACTAACCCAGCTTAGTGTGTTGTGTGACACAACATGATTATGTCAATCACATTATACGTAGTCTTTTTCTATAGTATGATTTTTTTAGCTAATTTAATGTGGATATTTATTTATTTTTTTTTTTACTGTTTTTGATGTTTGATTTTAATTGTGAGCCACCCAGAGTCACCCTCCGGAGGAGATGGGCAGCATATAAATTTAATTAATTAATTAATTAATTAATAACTCCCATGGCACACATGGCAAGAAATCATTAGGCATGAAGCCCTTTCTTAGTGAAAAAGCACAGTAAAAAAGCACTAGAAGTAATTCCTTTCATTTTTCAAGGCTTAGTACTTGACTTGAATGTTAGGGTAGTAACCTGACGAACGCTTTTTTCGTTAGGTATGTTTGTCCAGCTGGCTCCTCCAGCCCTCATTCTCCAAGCAATGCTTGTCCTCCAGGAACCTTCAGCAACCGTTCTGACCTCTTTGATAAATCCCAGTGTGAAACTTGTCCGGAGAGATTGGTCTGTACAAGAGGTAGGTTGCTCCAGATTTTTTTGTGTGCATTATTCTGACAAGATGAGTAAGTTTCCATTGCTGATCAGGGAGTAACCTGGCTGATATGCCAGAAAACCACTAGGGCTTTAGAAAGAGATGGGATCCATCATACTCTGCCCCTTGTCAGATATTTTTATTTTTATTCTGTATCCTATTCTTTCCTACATGTCAGTACTTATTGTCTATTTGCCAGCCCAACACTCTGACCCCACTTACCATAAAATAAACCCAATTTAGAATTGTAAAAAGCTTCCGGACTGCCATATTTAGACTAAGACTAGAGAATTTTGTCTCCTCCTAAGAATTGAGATCCAGCTTGGAAATTATCCCGAGAGTTGTATTAGAATGGTAGGTGGGACTAAATTCAAAATGAATAGGTCCAAAGTACAAGAAATTATTCAAAGTACAAGAAGCCTATGCACATGTACTCTGATTCACACACTATATCTTTCAGAGCTGTACAGGAAGCCTGCAGGAGACATTAGACTGGTAGACCAAAGATTTCCCATCCTGGTTTAGTCAGAAACGATGCTGACATGTTTCAAATACAACCTCCCACCCCTCAAAAAATGTTACACTTTGCAAGACCATTTGCACAAAAGCTGTACTTTATTCTTACCCAATGTGGTGCCTTCCATATAGTATATATTGGAACTACAAAGCCAGAGTTCCCATTGAGCACAGGAAAGTTGTTCTACTGGATCTAAATCAGGCTCTCATATTCTGTTGTCCATTATCCCTTCCAAAGGCTCAGGGGGGAAGCAGAGACCACCTGCCCCATGCCCAGTGGGACACTACTGCCCTCCGGGTACCAAACACCCAATGCAATACAAGTGTGCACCTGGCACGTGGAGCAACAGGACAGGTCTAGCAGCAGGAAAAGAGTGTGCACAATGTCCAGCAGGATCATTTTGCCTGGCAGGAGCCAATACTCCATCAGGAAGTTGCAGCGCTGGACATTTCTGTCCAGAAGGTAAGGGGAATCCAACCAAGATGAGACGGTTAGTGTTTTTCGGGTCCATTTGTTTGTGCCTTTAAGTCAGAATCAGTACAAGATGTGATAAGATCAGGGGCCCCAGAAGAACATGTCCACGGAGATGTGAGACCCAAGATCAAACTCAAAGACTTTAGCAGACTTCCTACTTACGGAATTCAAGAAAATAAGGATTAGTTATATTTGATATGGATTTTTGTGATTTCAAACTTCTTTGCCTATCTCCTTAGAGTGTCCACAGGTATATAGCATAAGGACCCAAAAGTTGTCTCACTATATCAGACCAATGTCTCCTAGAGAGTGTCTCAAAAGGAAAGCTCCTGGAAGGTTATGTTTGTTGCTATAGACCAGTGTTTCTCAACCTTGACTACTTTAAGATGTGTGGACTTCAGCTCCCAGAATTCCCCAGCCACCATGGCTGGCTGGGGAATTCTGGGAGTTGAAGTCCATACATCTTAAAGTTGCCAAGGTTGAGAAACACTGCTATAGAAGAATAATGGTGGATAACTCACAATACCACCTTTTTCTGTCAATGTGCTAATTGTTTCTGATAGACCAATATAGATCTTTTATCTTGTATGCTTTTATTTTACTTCTGCCCTGTAACTCTACTTTGTAGGTTTTATTTAATCAGTTTTATTCAGTCTGGGTCACTGACCTGTAATAAAGAATTTGGTAGACGAACGTTTCCCTTTCTTTTCTCTCTTGCCCATGGTTATGCTTTGTGTATTTTCTCTTTCTGGATCAGGTACTCAAACAAGTACTCAGTTTCCATGCCCAGCAGGAACTTACAGCACCAGACTTGGGAATGACCATGTGGATGACTGCGTTGCCTGTCCAAGGGGAGCCTATTGCCCCAAAGCAACCACCAAGCCGATTCTCTGCCCATTGTAAGTCAAGCCTTCAAATGGCCCCATTTTTTGATATCATAATGCAAACCCACAATGGGATTCATGATTCCGATCAGTAAGCAAAAGCATAGAGTCCCTGCGAGCCAAGATAAAGACACAGTCTGGGACTTTTACCAGCTATGGCTTCAAGTCCATTCAGGAGGCCAAATGAGTCCCCACTGATCAGTTGACAGCGTGGCTGTGCTTTCCATCATTCAAGGTCTGGCTTCGTCCTGCTGTGATTCTGCCAGCTGACTGATGGGGAGCTCCATTCACTTCCCATCTGGATGTGTAATCCTGGTTAGTTCCTGGGAGTGTCCTTTTATACACTGGGCCTGTCCCTGATCTTTCCTCTCGCAGTATTTAAAAAACAACAACAACAGAAAGCTAGGTCTTTTTAGAATATGACCCTGCAAGGATATGTCCCAGTCTTTCCTGAAGCAAACTGAGGTGGCTGCTGAAAACCTGAGGGGTGCCATGAGGCCCATTTTCAACCCGTCTAAGAGATCCTGCTGCCCTCAGCTGCAATCCACTCACATTCATGGAGGAACGTTTCAGCTGCCAATCCAAAAGTAATCCTGTATTTTACCTCAAGGAGCAAAACATGCTGGGTCTTTGAAGCTGCTAAGTTTTAGGGTCTGTGATAGATTTATTTACACCAGTCTCATCCTAAGGCTCATTCCCTTCCTTCAAGGAACCCAGTTGCTCTACGTTGTCCAAGCTGCATTCATTGCAGAGTTCACTATAGGACTGATGAAGGAAGCCAGGCTGTGCCATAGAGATGACATAAACAGGCATCAGGAAAGCCATGGCTTCAAACAGAGGCTGCCTTTAACCTAACTAGATATGCCCAAAGATTTCCTGCTCTCCACTTGTCCCATCTCACCCCAACTCATAGCAAATTGACTTTCGCTTTATGGTCTCTTCTGATACAGGGGAACATATTGCTCAGAGCAAGGAGCAGAATCAGCTGAGGACTGTACGCTGTGCCCAGGTGGATACCAGTGTCCTGAAAGGGGCACCGTGGCTCCTCTTCTGTGTGGAGCTGGCAAATTTTCAGTAAGTACCATCAGACTGACTGAGAAGCAGCCGAAAGAAGAAACGATCAAAAGAAAAATGCCCAGAACCTCAACAGCTTTGTGACTGTGTTTCCAGATGTTTTGCAGGACAACTCCATTTTTTTTTTCAGGGTAGTAACCACGCTGTCTGAAGCTAATAGAAATTGAAGTCCAAAATATCTGCAGGGCAACTGGTTGGGGGAAGTTGCTCTTTCAGCTCTTTGCCTGTCTGTCTCTATCCATCCTGAAAAATTTGGTTTGCAAATTTGATGTGATAGATATGCCAATAGCAGTAAGTGGATGAAATTGGCTGGTAGATGATGCATCTTTCTCTCCAGCAGACCTCCCTTGCAATTCTTTCTGTACTAACATTCAAATCAAATCAAATATCTTTATTACGGTCTTTCACCAGCCTGTGCAGTAGAAAAAAGAAATAGTTTAATACAACAATTTGTAATTAGGGAAAAAAGAAAACAGTAAGACAATAAAACGGCATATCTAAATAAAAGTTTTGCACAATTGCATGACATGGTGAAGATATTTGGCCACCTGGTATGTGAGTGTAGAGTTAGCATCCCTTAAAAAGTAATAAACATAACATTTATCAGTATGACCCTCACATTTAGAGATGATTGAGAAGATCAGAGCACATCTTGGGGCATCATATAAAGGACACTGTAAGAGGACAGGAGCAAGAGTTTCTGCCTCCCTGGATCCATAAGGGCAAAGTCTCTGTAAATAAGGAGATGTATTAACTTTATATTTCAGCTTAGAGTTTCCAGATATACATTGGGCACCCCTTTTCCTCCAAGCAGCTGAAAGCTGTATGTTTGTGTGGTGGTTAAGGCATCAGGCTAGAAACTGGGAGACCGTGAGTTCTAGCCCCACCTTAGGCACAAAGCCAGCTGGGTGACCTTGGGCCAGTCACTTTCTCTCAGCCCTAGGAAGGAGGCAATGGCAAGCCACTTTTGAAAAACTTTGCCAAGAAAACTGCAGGGACTTGTCCAGGCAGTCTCCAAGAATCGGATACAATTGAACATACATGCATACTGTATGTGTATGTGTATGTACACACACACACACACACACACGCACAGAAACACGCATGCACAGAAAACTACAGGTGTTTCAGGCAGACATTTCAACTGACATGGAAATTGCTGTCCTTTTAGTAAGGCCTGGTGGCCACTTGCCATTCCAAAGAAATGTGTCATTTGGATTATTTTCTCCTCTTCATTGTCAGAATGATTAAAGCAATGGAAAAAGAAGGGGGCAGATATTACTGTTCCAGATTGGCTCCTGGGGGAGTAGAAATTGCAAAGCAATTGAATGTTCATTTTGCTAACAAAAGTGAAATGGCGTGTCAGAGACGCTGATTAGGAGAATGGCAGAGCATTTATTCTAACAAACCAACCCCAAGCCCTGTGTTCTTTTGCACAAAATGAAGCACTGTGGTTCTCTCATTTGTACTTCTGATCTTCTCCAGGCTAGTGTTCTTTAACAGTTTCAACATCTGGCCAAAGATCAAATACCTTTATTATAAAGAACTGCTTATTACGATCAGAGATAGAGAATAAACTACAGAGACAAGTGACAAATAATAGATCTTTCTGGTGTCCCTAGGCTAGTTAGGTTAGGAATGAGGAGTAATCTAAGTCTTTAGGCCTAACCAGGCCTTCTAAAATTATGAGAGACATCCAGAGTGTTAATCTGAGTCTTTCTCTCCCCCCCCCCCCCCGCAACACACGGACATGCACACTTTCTTCTCAGTCCCCCTATCTCAATGTATTTTTTCGTTGTTTTCCACCCATTGAAGATAACAATACAGGCAATGGGTGAGTATGAAGAAATCCACAGCACTAAAATAAATGTGTGTTTGAGGTGGCACTTGATTATTTCTATTGGCATAATTGCAAAAAGTATCAGGGCATTTCCAGTGCTGCCCCATACTATGAATGGGGTCTTCTCCATTGCTGGGACCTTGGACAACTGTCTCCATCACTTCCCTTAACAGAGAATAGGTGCCTAGGTCAAAAGAAAGAGGTTTAACCGTGATGTATTAAATAAACTACCATGGGATGGGTTCATCCAATATGCTGAGCCAAAAACTTACCACAATGTGTTCACCCGGTCCTTCAACCTATGCTGGATTCAATACAGTTAAACCACAAAAAACAATCAGTTACTGGGAGCAATCTGTGGTCCGTTCCTACTCAGTCTGATTTCCACTGCTGGACCTAGTCATTTGCAATGTACATGGTCTTTAATATGTAAACTAGGCTCCAGGACAGAACATTCTTCCTTGTATGCTTTGTTCCTTTCATGTCTTCCACTCCAATCAGTTTTATCTTCCATGCTAGGATTCCCACAGGCATTCTTTCAAGTTCTGAACTTCTCAGCTAAGACCATGGTTCTGCTTCCTCTTCCTGCTGTGTAGGAGCCAGGATCTACCTCCTGTTCCTTCTGCCTTGCTGGGCATTTTTGTGCAGACATGAATACCAGCAGGGAGATTATGTTGTATAGGATGGTCTGCCCAGCTGGTTTGTTTTGTCCTGAAGGACTGGCAGCTGTTCCAAATGCTAATGACCATGCCTGTCCCAGAGGCTACTACTGCCCACAAGGCAATGCTGTGAGTATTGTTCCATCAATTAACGCCAATGTCCCCTCTCCTGACTTTTCACCAACACTTTCCTTTCACCAAAGCAAATTCTGTTTGTCCCTCATGAATGTATTTAATTGAAGAGAAAAGTTGATGCCCGTATTTCTCTTGACAGTCTTTTAATGTACATATTTGTATCCAGAATTCCTAGAACATGTAGGGCATTTTTAACATGCTATTCTCTCATAGTAAGATGAACATTTGCACTTTCCTGCAAGCTGCATGCATGCCTGCTTGCATTTCAAGAGGTGAACTGGGTTGGAAACTTGAAAAAAGGATACATTTCAGAATGTTCAAGTGTTTTATGTTCTCCCCTAGGAATTCCATAATTAGGCTATTTGTGTAAGTACTTCTGATGCAAGAAACTTTACTATTTCCCTCAAAGATGTAGGGCAAAATCACTATAGAAATCTCATTGTAGCCTATGGCTCAGTGTTTAACTGGAGGAACTTGGAAATTTTCATTCCCATAACAACCACGAACTCCAGAATTTTTAAGCAAGTGACTAGCTCTCAGCATCCACTCTGATTTCTTACATCCTGTGATAAAAAGGAACTGAATCCAGAGAAATGTGTGCAAGCAATCTACATGATGGGATCTAATGGTCTTTAACTTCTCAAATCTATTTTACAAAGTTGTTGCATGGAAGTCTACTAAGAAAATGTGTCAGTCAGAATCGTAGGTATTTTCAAGGATAATTGAGAGCTGCAGTGAAAGGGGGGAAATGAGTCAGTTTTAAATAAATAAAATGACACAAAAACTTTGAGCATTTTATGTGTCATAAGCATGTGCTATTATGCCATCATCACTTGTTTTAAGAAACAGCTTCAGTTCTTTCTTTTGCCTCCAGCATCCTCATGCAAAGCCATGTCCTAATGGGACTTACGGTGATCAAAGGGGACTAAGCAAAGCAGAACAATGCTTGCTATGTCCTATGGGCAAGTATTGTTATGAAGAAGGACAAGAACCCCAAGGGATATCCCAAGCAGTGAGTACTCCAGTGATGCTATCTCAGTCAAGGGACTCCAGTCTGTGTCACCTATGTCCTCTTCTGGATGTTCTTCTTCCTCAATTTCTATCCTTGCACTTCCTCCCTTCTGTCTTCTGATACCAGACAGTGGTCCTCCTATTCCCCTGCCCCTCTTTTGGAAGAACTTGAAGAGTGAGAAACTTTTAGAAGAGCAAAACGAAGTGACCATCACATTGGGCTTCTTAAATTTTTCAGAAGACTTCAATGGGGTGGGGGGAGGCGGAGGAGGAAGAAAACAGGATAGGGCCTCTGGTTTTTTTAAAAATGTTACGTACAATGCTCAAAATGCCTTCATTTACTAGTTCAGCCATAATGATTCTTCTACCCCGTTTCTTGTTTAAACAACCATTTGCAAACACCCTTCTTGCATTCAGACAAGAACCTCTGCATTTCAGGTTATATTGTGCTCTCCCTGGATGCTAGCTGAATTTCATGTAATTGACAGTGTAGACGTGTGCGTGTTTTCTTCTAGACTGGAGATTGCCCCTCGGGTTATACATGCCCCCCAGGAACTGGATTCCCCTTCTCTTATCCATGTCTTCCTGGTTCCTATTGGGATAATTCTACTATGGATGGAGGAGATGTATGCAAACTATGCCCAGCTGGATTCTACTGTGATTCTGTAGCAATGATCCTACCCAAAATCTGTCCAATGGTAAGTTGGTAGAAAACAAAATAATCATTGCCAGATGAATGGAATTTGCAACACAGCATTGCCCATGGTGTGCTTCCATTCAGGATGCCAAACATCAAATCCTTTTCCAAGATACTCCAGACCTATGTTCCAGCTTTTTTGGAACTTCTTTCTTCCTCTAAGAGTCAGGATCATTGAACTGGATTAGGGCTTCTTTTCCCCACATAAGGGGCATTTCACTATTCTGGGTAATCATAGTTATCCCCTCCCTTTTTATTAGGGAGGATGTTCTTTTGGTTGCATAAGGATCTACAGATAATGTATTGATATGGATTTAATCTGCAGGAGAGTCACTAGCTATAGGCATCAACAGGGTCTTTGCTTTTCAGGGGTTTTATTGCACTAGTGGTAGTGCACAGACTGAAGCTTGTCCAGAGGGCACCTATGGGAACAGGAAGGGGTTGAGAAGCATACAAGAATGCATCTCCTGCAGAGCAGGTCTTTACTGTGCCATTCCAGGACAGACTGCCCCAAGCGGCCGGTGTGAGGCTGGATTCTACTGCTGGAGAAGAGCTGTGTCATCGGTAAGTCAGACTCTTACATAGATATATCTTGTCCCTCTTACCACACATTCTCAAGAGACGATAGGGATACATCCACTTGTATACATATTTTTCTGCTCCCCTTAATTATGCAAAGACCCAGCTCTCTTGAGAAATCTATAATGCTGGGAAGAGTGGAAGGAAAGAGAAGACGACAGTCAGCAACAAGATGGGTGGATTCAGTTATGGCAGGGGTGGCTATACTGTTGGAAGAACTAAAGGGCCGGGTTGGGGACAGATCATCCTGGAGAAGATCTATGTGGTCAGTAAGAGCTGACACCAGCCTGATGGCAGATAATCGATCACTTCTATTTGCATTCAGTGATTCATAGCATGGACAGGAATGTGCATTCAGTCCAACCTCCTCTTCCCCCTGCCTTCAGAACCCAGATAGAAAACCAAATACTGACTTCTAAGGAAGTGATCGCGATTCAGCATTATTCTCCATGGGAATTAAATATGGAGGGAAGCCTTTGACCTTTATCATCTTTCCTTCTGGTATATACTGTAGCCACTCAATATCATTTTGGAACCTTCTGTTCAAATCTATGTATTGCTTCCTCTCCTTCAGATGCCCACCGATGGAGTCACTGGCAACATTTGTCCCCCAGGTACATATTGCCCCCTTGGATCATCTGCACCCATCCCCTGCCCTGCAGGAACTTACAGTAATACCAGTGGGTTGAGATATCAGAAGCAATGCTTGGACTGTCCACCTGGGTAAGCTGATGCTGATCCTGAAAGAAGTATAACTCAGTTTACAATAACATGATCACCCACAAGGTGTTCGCAATCTTTGCAATGTGTTGGGCAATTATATGGGGCTTTGTCAAACATACTTGGAGGATACTAAGTTAGGGAGACTGGACTAGAGACCTGCAAGAAGGTTGAGTCAAGTGGCAAATGTAGCATGAATAGCACATAAATTGTAGGATATAAAATCTACATGTTAAGTATTATATCTGTTGGAAACAGAATTGCAATATTCTGGTGCACCCTTCCAAATTTACATAACCACTGGGGAAATACAATTTCTGTTATAATGTATGAGATGCATTAATTCTCCTGTTTCATGTTTCAAGGTGATTTGGGGGGAAAATGGTAATTGGAACTGAAGAATTAAGTTATGAGCCATGCTTAGTCTCTGGTTGAAGTCCAGTGATGAATGGTGCTGCATGTCATCTAGATTAAGCATATAAGAAAGGGAGGCCTTGCTGATCAGACTAAAAGTAGGTCTTGTTCAGTAATTCCCTTCTCTCTTTTTGCAGTCAGATGCCTCTGGAAAACATACAGAGAAGGTCTCATGGGCATGATTATCCCATATTTGTTAGTCATCTTTCCCCAGTGCTCAATAGTCAGAGTCAAGCTACCTCTTTTTACAGTCATGGTTATTAAAAGCATTACTAAACTCACCCTTCATCGATTTGTTGAATCTTTCTTTAAAACATTTGGATTGCACTGGCTCCTTTTACTTTTTTCCATGGAAATACATGATAAGAACATAAGGGTAGCCATGCTGGGTGAGACCAAAGGTCACTAACAATTGATGCATTTTCACCAAGGCCAAACAGATGTCTCTGGGTACTCACAAGCAGGAGGGGAAAACATACCGTCTTCCACCATTGTCTGCAACTGGTATTTGGAGGCATGGTGCCTCCAGTCCCAAGGTAACATTGAGTCCTCAAGTCAAATATCCCTTGATATACTTGTCCTCCATTAATTTCCCTAACCCCCTTGTAAGACATCATAATCCTGAAACTGGATGTGTGTCATTCAAGAATTCCACCCAGTCAATCCCATCTTGAAAAATGTCCTGTCTGATTGATTGATTGATTGATTGATATGAGGAATGTCCATACTCAGGACATCTTTTATTTACGCACTTTGAAATGCTAATATTCTGCATAAAGTAGCTTGCGTACAGAACGTAAGAGCAAGCAAATGAATATAATAAAGCTTTTTTGTTCTATATTAGGCTTTACTGTGATGGGACAAATACAGTAGCCCCAACTGGGCCATGCAAACCGGGCTATTTCTGCACGGGCTCTGCCAGAACTGCTACCCAGATGATGGTCAAAGAAGGGCATTATACTCTGGAAGGGTCTTTCCAGCCAGAACCCTGTCCACCTGGGAGTTTTCAGCCAGTAAGAAGAGTCAATAGAATAATCCTGGCCTATTGATAATGCAACTGTAGTGGTTTTCTGATGAATGTATTATCTAAAAACATGCATCGAGAACCAACCGGGGTGTGTCTTCACCATCTCTCTGGATCTTGCTCTCTTGCTTTTTCTGTGAAGCATGAATTGGTTTCATCGACAAATGAATGTACTAAAGCTTCAGCTAGCTAATAGGCAGAGAGGATATTTTCATCATGGAGCACAGAATGAGAGGACAGACTTGTTTGTTTTGGAGTATGCCGATGTACAGCTCTAATTAGGAATAAAAAGCAACATAGGAAAGACAGCCCAGCAGTTAATGATAGTAGCTTTGGATGATTAAGCAGTAAGTTGGCTCATCTTTTGATATCTCAAAAAAACACTTGTGTTGAGTTGTTAAGCCTGCTACTTTTTTTTTCATAATCAATGACTTGACTAATTGCTTAAAAGGCAAATTATTAATCCATTTTAAATCTGTTATGGGTTCATAGCCCTGAGTCTCATCTACCTAGAATAATATTTCATTCCTTGCCACCTTCTGCTTTGGCACTTCTAAGCTCCCCCAGATGGTGATCAGCAAGATGGTCATGGACCAAAGAAAGCCACTCTGGAAGTACATCACTCAGCAATCTCCTCTCTTTCACCCCACTACAGAGCCATTGAGCCCGGAGAGGGAGATTTTAGGCTTTCTTGGTTTCTCATTCAGCTGAAACCTATGTGGGGTTTTCCCTTTCAATCTCCTCTACTTCGTATCTTTCCAGGGCCTCGCCCAGTCTGCCTGCAGAGAATGCCCAGCAGGCATGTTTTGCAACCACACTGGCCTAGTGGAACCGTTAGCTTGTCCCAAAGGACATTACTGTCCGGCTCGAAGCATCCTGCCTCTTCTTTGTCCAGTGGTAAGTCCGTCTAGAGTGCTGACTGATTTCTAGATCCATGGAACTCCCCCAAGAGCAATGTTAACCTACTGGCCCATAAGGAAGCTTCCAAATCTTCTAGAAGGACATACTGATTAATGAATTGGCCAAGCCAAGTGATTGCTCTAGCGGCAAAATTTCACTTTTTTATTCTGGGGCTACAGTAGTGTATGACTGTTTTGGAAATTCCAATGAATATTGGAAGTTCAAACCTAAGTTCCAAAATTTTCCATAGCCCCTATATAGCCATACAAACCTGGATTTCCAGTTTGAAAGTTGGGTGAGGAAAGAAAATTGTCTTGTGTGTGCCTACCATTTCCCTTGGCTCCTGACACACTTTCCTGCATTTGATTTAGGGCACATACTCAGATACCTTACATGGCTCTGGACCAGGGCCCTGTAAGCAATGCCCAGCAGGCATGTACTGCAGCAAGCCTGGCTTGGTGGCTCCTGAAGGACTTTGCCAGTCAGGTTATTATTGCTTCCAAGGATCTACAAGTGCCTCTCCAGTAAGTCAGTGCTAATATCCCTTATTCTGCTTTGTTTTGATAAGCTTGCAACCGTTTTGCGTTATCAAGATAACGCCCATGGCTCCTTCCAGACATAAGATTTGAGAGGTCTAGGTTGGCCCCTCCCCATCTGCCTTAGGTTAACATTAGTAAATCTATCCCAGCCAAAAGTCTATTCAGGATGAGTCAAATGGGCTCCATAGTCTGCCTGCAGGCGGGGCCAGATTCGATTTTTGGCATCTCCACTTCAGTCCTGAAAAAGCCTGAGTGAAAACCTGGATAAGTTGCTTGTCAGTGTTGACATATTATCTGACTGAGTACAAGGCAACTTTCTAGGCTTTTATCACAGGTTGCATATGTCCAAGAACTGTTTCAGATTGTGGTTTTCCAGGAAGGAATATTTCCTACTTTTGGTGCTCTATCCTGGGGGTGAAGATGCAGAAAAGCAGAGAAAACAAAGCAGATTTCAGAAGACCATAAGCAGGCAAGAAAGAGATCTAGTTACTTGACAGTTCTGGATGTAAACAAGGATGATTCCAGAATCATTAGAGTCAATGAAAATATACCTTGGTCTTGTTCCTTTGAGAAAGAATCCTTGTTCCTTCTCAAAGATGCTTTGAGATACTTCCCCCCCCCCCCTTTGAATCTGGGGACTTGGCAGCAGTTGGCCAGGAAAGGCCGTGAACAGTCTTATTCTAACTTCGGGCTATCCCTGATCTAAAGCCTAAGTAGTTCCCTCAAATTTTGAAAAATGTTGAAAACTGCATGCTTTGCATTAGAATGTTTCTCCCATGTATAAATTGCCTCCTTTTTCTTTTCTAAGACTGGGCCCCCCTTTGGGGGTCTATGTCCTGCGGGACATTACTGCCCAGCTGGCACAAAAGATCCCAGGGAAATGCCCTGCCCAGTTGGGACATGGAATGAACAGAAAGGAGGCCGGGATTCCAGCTGGTGTCGACTATGCCCACCTGGATTCTTCTGCAGCAGCCCAGGCCGTGTTTCTCCTACAGGACCTTGTGCTCCAGGTGAGAGGATAATGGTGAAATTGCAAGCACGTCTTTGATTGCAATTTGGAGAGGAAGTCTCATAACACGACTCCTTCCCTAGAGGAAAGCTGACAGCTTTGTGCTTCTGCTTACTGTTGCAGCCAATTTTAATATCTTCATCTCTGCAATGTTAATGTATTGAATCTAGGGCTGTACTTAGACTAGGAAAGCTTCTAAGTTGCGAAGCCCACTTGAAACTAACCTCTCTCTCTTTCGCTTATTCGTTTATTGGGAATCTAAGGAATGTATGTCATCCTAAATAAAGATGTAATTTAGAGAGGTTGACTCCAGAATATCAATGGAGGAATTTAGCCTTGAGCTCTTACATATATTTCTCCTGGTTTGAATTTTAATACAATGTGCATTGTAGACAAGTCCTAACCTGTTGACTGCCAGAATCTTTGGAAAGCTACTTCTAGAAATTTCAGCACTAGGAATTCTGGGAGTTGTGATCCTACACAGCTGCAGGGCACCAGATTAGGGAATGCTGCAAAGATGAATAATTGTTTCTGTTCCTTTTAATTTTTTTTTGCAGTGAGTAGTATTTACCTGCCAGTTTGTGATGACGAACTTAGCTCTTGAGTCAAAGGCAATATTCAAATAGACACTTAATGGACAACTTAAAAATTTTAAAGTCTGGTGTTTCCAGGACAGATCTGTGATTCTGCTTTCTTCTGCAACCAGACAGGGGTTGATATAAACTACTTTCTGTCTGCTTTCAGGGTTTTACTGTAGGGGTGGGACACGTGCAGCAAGACCAATGGATAGAGTAACTGGAGACTTGTGTCCTGAAGGCCATTTCTGCCCTGCAGGGTCATCCGTGCCATCTCCATGCCGAGATGGGGAGTACAGTGCAATAACAGGTCAGCATTGGAAAGGACTATTCATGCATTGCTGGCAGGAATTGCCAATGGAATTCAGCTAGTTTCCTTCACTCTGAATCACAGAGGCTCAAAAATGAACCTAGATATGCCCTGCTAAGTATTCAGAACATATTCTGGATTTATTTGCAAGCCAGTTCAAATTCAGTCTAGACCCTCCCAAGGTCCTACTGGTGCTCCTTTAATGTTCTCTTCTTCCTTCCCCAGTTAGCCAACCTAGGCTAATGAGCTGGGATCTCTTCCGACAAGATACACTAAATAGAAGGAAGCATGGGAAAGCAGCCTTGTCAATCTATGGGTAGACCTTAGTAAATATAGATCTGATCTTCAGATCTAAGCCAAAGGAGAATTTGATTGATTTTCCAATGCAGAATCAGGAAGAGGAGAGAAGGCAGTGGCTTAGTTCATTGTTCTTTTCCTTTCCCAGGTCAAGATGAATGCTTCCCATGCCCAGCTGGTCTGTATTGTAAAAATGGTGTAAGATATCAATGCCCACCTGGATTTTACTGCCCACCAAAGACTGGTGTCTCCTTTTATCCCTGCCCCCTTGGGACTTACAATCCATCTGCTGGTATTGACCAAGCTGAAAGATGCCAGCGATGCCCTTCAGGTGAGCTCCCATCTCTGATACAAAATCCACTCCTGTTTCAGCCTACTTAAACTTTGACCAAGATCTCCAAGGCTGTCCTTCGTCCTCTCCTGTGGGTTGGCTGCCGACACTGTTTCTTCAAGAACATCACAGTTGCCGTGCTGAATGTGGCAGTGCCAGAGCTGAGTATATCCTTCTCAGCTGGGAGGAAGGGAACATTTTTACTTTATTCAGACAGCTTTATGACTTGAAAATGGATTACTGTGTTTCTGTCCAGGGATGTTTTGTGGGGAATCAGGACTATCTTCTCCCAGTGGCCACTGCTTGCCAGGGTTCTTCTGCAGTACAGGTACAGGTTGTGTGTATCTCCTTTTATTTTAAGTTCCCATTGCATGTATTTTTAAAAAAGAGTGGAAATGGATTATGCATCTTATCTAGGCAATCAACATGCTACCATTTTAAAATCACTGTTTGTTAGATACATTGCTCAATCTAGACCAGGATTTCTGAATGCCCTGGGCTGACCATGGAAAGTCATTCCAGGAATTGGGATTCCTGTGTTTCCCATCTCCTGCTACCTCAACCTTCTCAACAGAGTGATTCTGGGGCTTTCTGCATGCACACCAGATGGTCTACCATTTTGCTGTAGCTCTATCCCCAAACATCTAATAGTTTCTATTTGAATTAGACTTCTAAGCTAATTACCACCATTTCGTTGCCCAGCTCCTACTGTTCTGATGTTTCTTGGCTTGGCTTTCTCTTCAGGCTCCAGTGTCCCAAATCCTGATGGAATTACTAATGTTAGTGCTGGAGGCCCATGTCCACTGGGGCACTTCTGCCCAGCTGGCACCAGAAACCCTCTGCCATGTCCGGCAGGTACTTTCTCAGACAGGTATGGCTCTTAAGAACATATGGACTTTGATTGCCTTGCCCTCTTGAGGAAGAGAAGGGAAAGGCCATGCCTCATAGTGTTTGTGGATTGGCTGAGCCAAGCATCATGGCTTCTCTGGATTGGCAGAGCCAGGAATACTGCTTTTGCTTGGTCAACCGAGCACTGGTATTTCTAGCCCAAGCCACCAATCATAGAGTGTCAGATAAGGGCTTTGCTAGCAGACCTGGCCCTGAAATTAGCTGGTAATTGTTATCTCCCCAGACTGTATCTTTCCCTTGAGACCAGCTGTATTGCATGCCCACCTGGCTATTACTGCTCCTCTGTTGGGCTCTCAGCGCCCTCTGGACCCTGTTTGGCTGGCTACTACTGCCTTCCTGGAGCCAGTTCACCTTCCCCAGCAGGTGAGTGTGCCAGTTAATTTCCCGCTGCATGCTCTGTCAAAGTCCGGCTGGGGTGCAAATGTATGTCTTCCCTCTGGGAAGCCCCCATCCGACTCCAGTCTTCCTTCCTTCCAACCCAAAGTCAGACGTGCTAAGATAACCTCACTTCATTCACATTCCTAGCCTGCCCAATCTGGTCTGCAGCATTTAATAGATTGATCAGATGAATTGATTTAAAAAAAATACACACACAAGTATGTGCTGTGTCTGTATGATCTTTAATATAGGTTTTCTCTGTTCCCCTATGGCAGATATATGCATAATCTAAAAACTAAATGGGTATCACAGTGCAATTCTGTGTATATTTGCTTAAGAATCTAGCTTGATGAGATTTGTTCCTACAAAAGACCCATGTAAGACTGCAGTCTTCGCAGTCTGCAAATGTAGGTAGATTTACTCCATTGATTACTCATCAAATCAGCTTCGTTTAACATAATTTAAACTGGTGGTGGCTACAGGTCTTTCCTTTGCCTTGCTGGGGAAAAATAATAGGAAAGGGAAGCTAATATATAATAAATATGGCAGACCACTGTCTCAAATTGCAATATTCCAAACATTTTCTTCCCAGCCCTCACAAGCGACATTTAAAATGTGTCAAGTCACTTCAGAATTTGAGGACAGAGATTCATACACGCTTGTTGATTTTTGCTTTCAAAGTTCTCTCTCACCTCACCCCCCAATCCCTTTTCCTCCATTTCTTGGGGACTGGAAACATAACTGTAGATTTCTCAGCTCTTCTTTCTTCTAGGGTTTCCAGAACAAGGAGGCTTTTGTCCTGTGGGCCACTTTTGTCCAGAAGGGACCAGCCACCCCCTTCCCTGCCTTGCAGGAACTTACAATAATCTCACCACACAGCCCATCTGCTCTCCTTGTCCAGCTGGTTACTACTGCCCAGAAAATACCACCAGCTACGGGGGGTTCCCATGCCCTCCTGGCTTCTATTGTCCTGAAGGTAAGCTGTTATAGGCAGGATGTTTGTGGTCCGAGGAAGAACTTTGCCGAATGCCAAAGCTGAAGTCCTTAAAAAAACAAGGTTTTGTGACTAACTGGAAACAAATTCCCACTTGTCCATTTGTAAAAAGGGCCAAATCTGATTTCAAAAGGGAAATACAGAGGCAAAATTTCAGAGCCTCAAAACATATCCAGATACAGGAGCTCCATCTGCTGATAGTTAGGTACAGTTGCGCAAAGCATCACACAAGCACATAATACAGCAATAGGTTTCGTTGCCTGCATCTGAAGGGTCTGTAACGTCTCCTCTCTGGGTGAGATGCGGTTGGCACTCCTTGTTATCGGCCTCATCCCTGCTGCAAGTAGGAACAGTGATAGTACGGAGTAGGGGATGGGCAAACAGCCCATGCTCTGTGGCAGTAGATGCCCCCAGCACTTTAAGAGAAGAACCACCAAAATAGGTCAGCTGAATTGAAGCAGTGCCGTTTCAGCTGTTTGGGGGAATGGAAAGTTTTAAGGATGGAGAAGGGAATGTATTACATTTAGAGACCTCCTGCTTCCATTCTCTTCTAAATCTGCCCCCCCACATGCACACACACAAATACACAAACACACAAAATCAAAAAGTGCTACAATATTATAACATCAGATGCCTCATGGATTCCTTCTAAGAGGCTGGGGGTGCAGTTCCAGAATCCTCAACCATTGCTGTTCATGAAACAGAATTTCAGCCCCATTGTTTATCTCTAAAATCTTCCAAGTTGGGTTTTTTAAACAGAAAAGCTGCAAGGGGGGAGGGGGAATCTGAAGTGTAGTGTTGGTTTTTTGTCGAAGTCTTTTTTTATTCATTCTGATTGCTGGATTTTCTTAGAATGATATACAGTATCTCATCATTTTGTTTTCATTATCAATAGTCAACTCTTTCTGGCAACCTGAAAAGAAATCTAACCATGCTTTCTTCCACAATATTCTGTTCTATTTCTGCTAGCAGCAAACAAAGGAAAAGCCACTGGCCTAGAACATTAGCGTGACAGGAGAAAGGTTTTAGGCTATCCTCCCGGAAAAGCTATTGTTCTACATGCAAGGTTTCTTATTACTATTTCTGAACACAGAAGTATTTGACTTAGCCTGGCCATGTTCCGGATCTTAAGTTTGCTTCCTGTCTGACTACTAGGCCAAAAGCACATTGCAAGAATTACACATTTGTGGAACAATTTGGTTCTTGCCTCTCTTTTGTTATGCCCCAAAGGAACCAGATATGCCATAGAGTTTCCATGCCCTCGAGGCTATTATAATCCAGACCCCATGGCACAAAGCTTGGACAGCTGCTTACCCTGCCTTCCAGGACACTACTGTGGGAAGGAAAATTTGACCAACGTTTCAGGAAAGTGTGATGCAGGTGAGGCTACATATTGAAGAATAAATATTTCTGTACATCTGCCAAGATTATCTCCACCTCCACCTCTCAGTTTCCTTATTCTGAGGAATCACTTCCTTGTCTTCCTCTGATTTGATTTGAACCAGTTCATCTGATTTGTTTGAATTTAAGTGTGGCTCCGAAACAAACATTCAGAACAAAAATGAGCACCTCGGAAAGTGATCTGTGGCACGAATCTTATAATGTTCTAATCTCAGGGAAGAAGCAGATAGAAAGGAATTGATATTGACAATAAGGGCAAGAACAAACACAGGGAAAAAAAGCTTCCTACTTTTTGATTTAGTCACTGTGGGATGTGGATGTGGTAAGAAAGGAGGATTCTGGGGTGGGGTTTGAAACATGGGAAAGAAATGGGTTCATTAAAGATGCTGTAATGAAGTGGTTCTTCAACTAGGGGGTAATGGAGCCGTTTATTTGTGAGTTGAGGACCCAGTTTGGGGCTGCCAAGACACTTGTTTAAAACAACCTAGCCTGGTGGGGATTTTTTGTGGGGGTAATGACATTATTTGAGACTGGGGAAGGGTGATTGGGTCAAACAGTTTAAGAACCACTGCTATAATGTAATAATTTGGTTTCTATGATGTGTTCTTTTTGGATTCATCTCTTGTAAATCTCACCTTAGTGTAGAAAGAGATAGCAGGTGAACTCTTGCAAGACTATTGATTTTGGGGAGAGGAGTTGGGATTTGTTTTGCTTTGCTTTTATAAAACATAATTTAATCAACGAAAATGATGATTTGATCAAAGAAAATTAAAATGGAAGTGTAAGCACCCTGACTTCTTCTCTTGGCCAAATCCAAAAAGAATTTGGGCTGCACACACTGAAAATGAACTGTTGATATTGCAGCTTACTCTTTCCTCACGTTCTCCTTATTTTTGTTTGGCTCCCTCAGGCTGGTTCTGCATTTCAGCTGCCTGGACCCCTCAGCCTTTTGACCTTGATAATTACACCAATGGCAATTGCCTTTGCCCAGCAACGGCCACAGGGGCGAAATGTTCTCCTGGGTTCTACTGCCCAGAGGGGAGCCCTGAACCCACTCTGTGCCCACCAGGACTTTACTGTAATGCACCAGGTAAAAGGGGAAATGTGTCTAGGACACCTAGGCATAGGGACTGAAAAGGCACTTGGTACATGTTTCATTTCTTGCTTACATCGGTTTTGAGTATGGCATTAGATATTTCAGTTGCCCAGAAGATCTTGAAATTCAGGTACTTGGCCTTCACCTCCTATAGTCTTAACTACTGTAGGTTTTATTTATTCATTTTATTTATATACCAGATGTGTCACCACCCATCTCATTAAAAAGCAACTCTGGGAGGTTTACGGAAGAGATAAAATCCATTAAAATACAATATAAAACCATCTTAAATAATTATAAATAAATAATAGCAACAAGAGATTGTGAATGCCATCATCAAAAATAGCTGGAGGATAGAAGATCATCTACCACTGTTGCTAGCGAAGGGTAGTTTTGTTTTTATGTGTCAGAACCCAATATTTGACCTTCTTCTGTGTTAGGTCAGGCCTCAGCTAGGATACCTTGTCCAGCTGTGGTCACATCTTAAGAGACTCTGGAGCAGGTTCAGAGAAGAGCTATGAGGCTGATTAAAAAAAATTAAAATCTATGCAAAGAGATTGAAGAGTTTGGGAATACTTAGCTTGAGAAGATAAAACTGATCACATCGCTCTCTTTAAGTACCTGAAAAGATTTCTGACATATGAAAGCTATTGCCTGTTCTTGGGCCACCAAGGGGCAGGACACAAAGTCATAGATATATGTTATACAAGGCCAATTCCAATTGAATGTTAGAGAAAAGCAAGTTTCTGACCATAAGAACAATTGCTCCAGAGAGCTTGCAATCACAGTTTATGACAGAATACAGATGTGAGGAAATTTGCAAGTTGTCTTATAATTGCTTTTCTAATTGATTACTCCTGATATCCAAAGATACAGTTTCTCGCATCATTAATCTTGATATTTTATTGTCATTTTTGTCGACAAGCCATCTGGCTATCAATTAAGCAACCGACTGCGCTTAAACACAAGTGAATATTATGAACACATCAATGGAGATGTCATTGAGCTATTGAAGGAAGAGTTAGATAACTTAACACTGGTGGGTTGGGAGGACAGTAATCACAAAGACCATTTCAATATTGTTTGTTCGTTTGTTAAATGTATGGGCCTCCTGACTCCATCATGACACTTTGTTGCAGAACATACTAAATATGTAAATAATTCCAGATATACATTGCATGCCTTCAACTTTACAATGTGTGTGTGCCTTCGAGTCAGTGTTGACTCCTGGCAACTGCCTGGACTAGTCCCTGCAATTTTCTTGGCAAAGAAGTGGTTTGCTGTTGCCTGCTTCTTAGGGCTGAGAGAAAGTGACTGGCCCAAGGTCACCCCGTTAGCTTCATACCTAAGGTGGGGCTAGAATTCACAGTCTCCCACTTTGTAGCCTGATGCCTTCACCACTACACCAAACTGGCTATCTTTAACTTTACAATCCTGCTCCTTAAATCCTGGCCCAGATGATGCATTTAGCTGACCTCTGTCCCAGTTTGTATATTAACTGTTAACCTTTTCTTTGCTGATTGTTGTGCAAGTTAATGCTAAGCATCACCCTAGGTTTCTGTTTCCCTTCTTTCCTGCTTCTTCTCCAGGTCTGTCAGCTCCAAGTGGTGAATGTGCTGCTGGGTTTCACTGCATAGGAGGGTCTTCTTCTCCCAAGCCACTTGATGGGATTACTGGCAACATCTGCCCTCCAGGGACATATTGCCGTGAGTTACTTTGCAGGACCCCTTGCCTGGATACTTAAAGTGACCAGATTTCCAAAACTAAGAACCAGGCCACATTAATTTACATAATTTTACACATTTATTGATCAAGCCATAACCTCAAGTACTAGTACAGGCACAATTAGGGCTATCTTATCTGGGCTGCAAAACTCAGGACTGCCACCAGATGGCAATTAAGAAGTGTGCCTTGACCCCAGGACACTTCTACTAAAATCAGGATTATCCTGGCAAAACCAGAAGTCAGGTCATCTTATAATGGAAGGGTCTCCATGAGGTGTGGTTTAAAAAGTCAACACGGCAGTCACAACCTGTGTAATGCTTTGCCTTACTTTGTCTCCCACCTCCATTTCACCACCTACATTCTGAGATTTGCAGCACAATCTTTCCTATGACCTCTTTTTTTCTGCAGGAAAAAATCCACGGAGACTCCCAGCCACCTTGAAGAAAGGATAGGATAAAAATGTAGCACATAATATAATTATCCAGCATCTTTTTCTTTTTTCTTTTGTCCTGAACCAGACAGGAATATCTGCAGCAAGAACCTTGATAGATGGAGAGCATATAGCTCAGGTTTAATGGCTATCTAACCCTCATTTCTTGCAACCTCCTTTTTTTCCCCCAGCCGTGGGGTCTACAGCACCCATTCTCTGCCCACCAGGCACCTTCTCTGATCAATTCGGCCAAAGTATGGTCTCTGACTGTCAACTCTGCCCTTCTGGGTTTTACTGTGAAGGTTCTGGACTGACAATCCCCACTGGAGAATGCAAGGAAGGTAAGTGGACTTGTCCTAGGAAGAAGAGAGAGATCTTGAAAATAATGAAGGGCATGTTTAGATCAGTCTTCCCCAACTTGTGGCTTTCAGTTGTGTTGGAAAATAGTACTATAAATTGAGCATGGAATGCTTCCCACAAATCCAATGCCACGTCAGCTGTGGATGATGGGAGATTTGAAGTCATTTTGGAAGTCAAAAGAATTCTGGGAACTATACTTCTGTGGGAAAAGGGAGTAGAACACAGACAGCCTTGCATGTGACAATTCTAGTTTTTAAGCCACCTCCGTTTGTTCTCTTCTTCCTACTGTTTCTGGCATCACTCCCAAAATTGTGAGAAACAAGACATAAGAAGAAAATTATAGTCCCATCCCACCTTTGCCGCTACAATCTCAGTCAGGATACTGGGCAAGGGAACAAATTATAACCTCTTTCTCCCCTCAATTGTCATTAAAATAGCTGTTCCCATCCTGCTAACAGCAGCGTGGAAGTGGCAACCTCCCTGTATTGACGTTGTTGGGTGAGGGAGTATGATTAAAATCCCCATCCCTCCCTTCACCATAGCAAGAAAATGGAGGAGAGTCAATGCTTCTCTCCCAGCTATTGTGGAGATGGGTATATAGGAAGATGGAAGTATAATCAAGAGGACTCTACAATGCTTTGGGTTCGACGGTGGAGAAGTGCTTTGGAGCGCAGGAGGACATAAACGTAGCACCTGCTGGCCTCTCATTAAAGTCACTGTACATACACGGTTGTTTTAATGAGTCACCGATGCATGCTATTTTCATGCTTCCATGTGCTCCAAAACAGATTTTGGGAATCCAATCTGAATCTCTGCATAGCCTTAGTCATCAGTGGGTGTGTCAGTATGCTGTGGCCTGGACCCGTTTATACACTCCGTGTATGCAGGTCAAGCAGGGTTTAAGACTGGTCAGTTCAAGAGATTTGGTATCCAAGTCCTTCATCTATGGCTGAGAAATAACTGTAGACTTCTTTTCTCCCATTGCATTCAATCAGTGTCCAACCTCAATTCTGTGCTTTCTTCTTCAGGTTATTACTGTAACAACCAGGAAGGACCTATCAGCAATTATACCCTTTACCCTTGCCCACAGGGTTGTTACTGTCCCCCAGGGACACAGTGGTCCACCCAGTACAGCTGCCCCTTGGGGACCTTTGGAGCCAAGCCAAGGTTAACAAACATTCTGGAGTGTCAAAACTGCCCACCAGGAAAATATTGTTCATCTGCTGGGCTGGCAGCACCAACAGGTAAGGGGAAAAATAAGTCCAAAGTGAATAGAAAGGATGGTCATTAATGTTTTAGGAAGCACATTGTATATTCTGTGTGCCAAAAATGAGGAACCTGTGGCCCTTTACAAGTTGTTGAACTTCATGTCTTAGCATAGGAACTATGGACAACGCTACTAAGACTTGTAGTTCTGCAACTCTGGAAAGCCACTGCTTTCCCATCCCTAAACTGTACCAACTTTAGAGGTGAATATGTGTAGCTCAGGGTTCAACTGTGGAGTCCTTGGGGTTCTCTGAGCTTGGTTCTTTTCTTGCAAATATTTCATTACCCAGCTAGGTAACATCTTCAGTGCTAAAATGGGATGGGGTTTGCTCTCTATTTATTCTTCAACCTGGCATCTTCCATCTGTAATGGGCTTCAGTTTCCATGTTCCTCCAGCCAACGTGATCTTTGTGCCCTCCCCCAAGTGACAACATCATGGGATTATGTGGAGGGCACCTCTCTCCATTGTTGGATCATTCTGTGTGATGAATAGAGATTTTCATGTATTTTTAGGAGATTGTGCTGCAGGATTTTGGTGTAAGGGTGGAGCTCAGGTCCAGAACCCAGCTGATGGGGTATCTGGACAGCTTTGTCCTGCTGGATACTACTGCCTTTCAGGTACAGCAACTTCTTCCTCAGTTTGGCTCCTTCAGATGTCCCTAGACAGACTTCTTTGGTTCTCACTGGTCAAATGGACCTGTATCTCTCCTGTCTATTTTTTTTAGGAGCGCTCACTCCATTGACCTGCCCACATGGAACGTGGTCTGGGGATGAAGGGAACCCAGACCTCCAGAGTTGCAAGTCTTGCCCTGGGGGTTATTACTGCAATAGCACTGGCCTTGTGTCCCCATCTGGCCGCTGTGATGCAGGGTTTGTACCAGAGCCATATTCCCCTTTCATTTGTGAATACATCTCTCTCTCTCTCTCTCTCTCTCTCTCTCTCTCTCTCTCTGCATGACATATACACAAAGAGCAGATTCCAGCTGCAGATATAAACTGTCCAGCTGTATTTTTTCTTTCATTTTCCCTAATCTTATCCAGCCCTTTATTATCATTTGACATTCCTCTGCAGGTCATTTCTTGACTGCCCCTGATCCTTAACCACCTAAGACCAGGATGCACAACTCTTTCCAAGCTGATGGCCACACCTACCTTTCCAGGGCCCACACTCCAAAAATAGTTGGGTCCAGGATGCAAATTAAATTTGATGTCATGTCATTTGCTTTGGTTAAATCCTGTTAATGTGATTTCTTCCCATGTAATTAATCATTTTGTCTTATGTACTTAGGAGAACTTTCCCTAAAATGCCAGATTTCAGAAAATCATTTCCTTCATTGTTGGTTTGGTAGCCTCTTTTTTCATGACTGCAAGTTATTTTACCCTCCCCCATTATTAACCATTATTTCTCTTGCTATTTTGGTAGGTTTTATTGCATTGCAGGATCTATCACCCCAAGACCCACTGATGGGATTTCAGGTGCACCCTGTCCTGTAGGTCACTTCTGTCCCTCAGGCAGTGAAACTCCAGCTCCCTGTCTTCCTGGCACCTACATGGCAGAGACCCATGGAAAAAAATGGTGCCCACCATGTCCAGAAGGGAAGTACTGTATACCTGGTCACTTGCCACGGCTGTGTCCCAAAGGTGAGTTTCCTAATGGGCAAGGCTGTTTGATCTATCAAAGCTCTTCCCTGCAGAGTTCCTTACATCCACACCTCCCTCATCATGGCTGTTGCTTGAATAGTGCAGGTTTCTAGCCCTTATGATGTTTCTGTAGATATATAGGTATGAATAGACTTTCCTCATTTCATTCCCTGTATGAGTTTAAGGACTCACTCAATCCAGCATTCCACATTGCCTGGACCATGGAAGAAATAAGAGAATCCCTAAAATAATCAGCAAAATGGGGATGTGTTTATTTGCAGTCCCTCTCAGTTGCCTCTGTTCATCTACCTTGTGTTTGTCCTCCAATTTACTGAAGTTCTCGGTAATGCATGTATTTTAAACCACGCAGACAGCTTCAGCTTTTGGATGGCATAAACATTTTAATAAATAAATAAATACATCAAGATCAATTTGGCTATAAATTTATAAATAGCAAGATAAATTACATGGCTTCACCCATAGCCTGGGAATCTCAAGACATCTAAGACAGCCAGTATATTTTACATGCTCTTTTATCACCAGTTAGTGATCTCACGTTGGAGGTCTGTATGTATATATATATCTTTGTCATCCATATCCATATCCATTCCAGGGTGTTCACTCCAGATAGATCAATATGGATGCATGTATGGTGCATACATGTATAAAGGTTGTGAAGATAATGACATCGATATATTAACAGATGTCTGTTTATAAAGTTCTACAATTTTCTTCTAGGCTTTTACTGCCCAGAAGGAACAGGCTTGGACTGGCAGCCTTGTCCCCCAGGGACCTACAACCCTCTTCAAGGAATAAGAAGCCTGATTGAATGTCAACCTTGTGATGGTGGAAAGTTCTGCCTCTACCATAATGCAACAGAAGTCACAGGAGAATGCTGGGAAGGGTTTTACTGCACTCAAGGTTCAGATCGGCCCAACCCTAATGCCCAACTCAATGGTAGTGTTGCTGTTGTTTGGAAGTATTCTGTATTTGTCCTCCATAAATGGTCCTACTGTTCTTGTTCAATTCAGTTGGACTATGGCTTCATATGGAGTATTAGCTTTATCACAGCGGCTGTCCTTTGCTCTAATCTTCCCATTTAATCAAAAGTTTATTACTATTATTGACCAAAAATATCTTCCCATTAAAGGCATCTTGCCTATACTCATGAACTCACCTGATAAAACTAACCTCAGACCTGATCACCTTCAACTGCAGGTAATGTGGCCTTGTTACCCCATTTGGAAGAGCTTCTCGCTCATAGAAAACAAGGTGGATCAGTGCCTTTTCTAACAGCCACACATTCTTTACCTCTTTGTTTTTGTTGTTTTGAACGGCTCTTCATTCCTTTGCTCTACGTCATCAACCAAGGCAATGGCCCTCAGTTAAATCACATATAAATAAGACTTCTAATAATACACTCAGTTGATGCATGCCATCAGTATTGAGGTGATAGCAGAGTCCTGAGAAACAACAGCATGCACAAGGACATCTGGGTAACAATCATCTTATTAAAAAAATTTAAGCAGCCCCCCCCAAGAAGAAAAGCTAAGGAGAAGACCATTCCAAATGCGAAAAAAAGGCAAAAGTGTCTGGCTGGGTTAAATAATTTATTTTTTCCTTTCCCAATACTTTTAGGCTAACCCAATCATAGGCTGAGGCAGCTGACATCAGTACAAAATAAAGTATAAAAACAGAAGAACCATAAAATCAATAGAAAAAAAGCATAGAAATAAACACAGGTTCCACATAAAGTTCAGTGGTGTCCTATCCATCTACCTTCGCTCCATTAACTCCAGTGAGAGGATAGCCTTCACCTCTTTCTGAAACAATATCTGAAACACTGAATCATAAAACTTTCACTAGATGGGAAGATAAATTGCAGATTCTTCCTGCAGATGCCCCATTATGTGCACGCGCATGCACGTGCACACACACACTTATACACTAAGGACAATGCTTAATTGCTTCTACTACCTTTCCTATTTCTTAGTCATATTCTGTAATATATTGACGGGTACACACTTGTGGAAGATAATCAACCATATGTGGAACATCATATTTGTTGTTACCTTCCAATTGTGTTGTTGTTCTTTACAATAAGCAATGCTGTGAATGTCTTATCCCAGTGCCTGGAGGCTGTGAGGGTCTGGATGGGGAAGAACAGGCTTCAACCAAACCCTGGCAAGACTGAGTGGCTGTGGGTTCTGGGGCCTTCTGGTGCTAGAGGTATGCCATCTTTGGTACTGAATGGGGTTGCACTGCCCCAGGCAGACCCTGTGCACAGTCTGGGGGGCCTCCTGGACTCATGACTCCTGCTCGAAGAGGAGATGGCAGTCATGGCTAGGAGGGCCTTTGCACAGCTTTGTGTCCCAGTTGCGTCCATTCCTAGATCAGAGGGACCTACGCACTGTCACTCATGCCCTGGTCACCTCTGGTTTGGATTTCTGTAATGTGCTGTATACGGGGCTGCCCTTGAAGAGTATCCGGAAGCTTCAACTGGTGCAAAATTCAGTGGTATGGGCAGTTACATGTGCCCCTGGGGCAGTACATGTTACATCTCTGCTTTGCGAGCTGCACTGGTTGCCAGTTTGCTTCCGGGTCCAATTCAAGGTGCTGGTTTTGACTTTAAAGCCCTTCATGGCATGGGGCCTGGTTATCTGAGAAACCGCCTCTCCCCAATTACATCTGCCCCTCCCATCAGATCTGGCAGAGAAGGCATGCTGTAGATCCCGTCTGCTAGAGAATTACATTTGGTGGGTCCCAGGAGGCGGGCCTTCTCCCCGGAAATGAGATTAGCTCCATCCTTCTTAACATTCCGTAAGTCCCTCAAGACCTGGCTATGTGATCAGGCCTGGGGCTCCCAGGGGACCGGGGACATTTTACAATGGCTCCCTTATTAATTTTATCCCCTCCTATTTTGTGTGTTTTTACAGTTTTTTATGTGTAATTGTTTTTATGTATTTATTCTTTTTAATTGTTGTACGCCACCCAGAATCACCTTGTGTGAGATGGGTGGCTATAAAAATATGATAGATAGATAGATAGATAGATAGTAATTCTCTGCTGTCCCCCCTCTCCTTTCCATCAAGTTCAGGCTGGCCCGTGCCCTTCTGGCTATTACTGTCCAAGGGGCACCATTATTCCCAATCCCTGTCCAGTGGGAACATTTGCTGTTGGAACAAAGATTCATTCAGAGGTAAGGCCAATGCAAGAAGATTGTTGTTCTTTCTTAAGAGGCTGATTTAACCTTTTTCTATAATGAACAGAACATTCAAAGTTCAGGATTGTAACTATCCACCACACTTATGGCTGATTCAGAGAATCTCAGTCCTAATTTATTATTTCCGTATATTATTTTTATATATACTCTACGTTTCTGTTGCAAAACACATAGGCAGATAACCACCCATTTAAGTAAACAAGAACCAAAATAATAGAAATTTAAAGCCCATATCAAAATGCATAAGGAAGAAGAATAAATCTTCATTATTTTTATTTTCCTTGTGTCAGCATTTAGCCAAAGCCCACTGTAAGATAACACAGGTGGACAAACACTCAGTACAAATCTTACCATTCAAACTTTTTAATTTGTTAGAAACAGACTGAGAGGTTTTCTTGGAGAATGGGCAAACAACACTGTCTTAAAGTAAGGGGAATTATAGCTTTGGAAAACTAAGCTCTTACATGCTGTAGTTTCACGCTATGCAGGAAAGGTCAACTCTTTTGTGTTCAAAAACTAGACATTTCTAACTGAAGAGGCATCTTTTGAAAGGCTTCTCCCTCTTACAAACACTCTGAATTTCACTTGGAAAATGTTCTTAATCTGTGACAGGTGGAGTGCTCCCCTTGTCTGCCAGGCCACTTCTGCAACACTCCTGGGTTGACAGCCCCAACAGGACCATGTGAAGAAGGGTTCTTCTGCATCTTGGGCTCGCTGCTGCCCAACCCACTGACCACAAGCCAAAGTGGAGGCCCTTGTCCGCAAGGTATCTCTTGCATTTTCCAGAGATTTGTTACATTTTTTACTCAGTGGACCTTTCTTACCCTTTGGGTCTCTCTGACAAGCTAATTTTGACTGAAATTGCCTTTTTTATCCATGGATGAGAGGTTCCAGAGAACTTTTGTTTTTAGTATTTAGCCATTTCAGCCCCAGCTTTTTCCTTCTAAAGGAACTCAATTATTACAAAACACTTGCAACTTCCAGGGATGATTGGGAACAAGAACTAAACTCTGGAGCTTCTCAGTGGTTGGAGAACTTCTCCTCATTCAATCAGCACTGAGTCCCTGGAATTTTCTGAGTGATATTATAATTCAGGTCTTCGCTTGTTGATACTTCTGGCACAAATTTCTCAGAAGATTTGGTCCTATGAATAGATCCCTCAGACATTCCTTATGCTCTATTCCCACTGCAAAAATCTGGACTAGGCCTCAGTAGGTTGGCATGTCCTCAGATGGCAAAGATTGCATCCTTAGCATTTCCAGGTAGGACTATAAGACACTTCCTATCTTAAATTATGTAGAACAAAATCCAGTGCAAACCTACTGAAATGAATGAATCAGTTGAATATAAGAAAATTGGCATGTGTATATGTGCATTTCCTTATCAGTTGCATTCCTCCCTTCCAAAGAATTTAACTGAGAAGAAAAGCATCATTTTTTTCTCAGATGTTTTCATTCCTCTTCTCCCCATGCCTTTAGATTAGTGCTCTGCAGCACATTTTCCTCTTTTCTTAGAAGAGAATCTGTGGTGTCTTCCTCTTTGTCCTGACCCAGCAGAACTACAGGCCTTCATTGCTTTCAAAGGCCTTTTTCAGAATTGCTCTGAAAGAGAACTTGTTTGTGCTGGTGTTCAGTCATGTCTGGACTACAAGTGGATCCTGCTGGTTTTAATACTTTGCCAATTTCTCTTCCAGGTTATTTTTGCCCTCGAGGCACAGCTAATCCACTGCCTTGCCCAGCGGGGTCATATAATGATTTGGAGAGGCAAGCCAGCTGCCTGCCCTGCCCTGGCGGGTAAGCAGGACAATGATAATCATGAAATCTGGTGCCAAAAGGGAGGGGAAGAACTATTTCAATAGCAGTAGCCCGCTGGATGGGACAGAGCAGAGGAAATACTTGTTTCGGCTAAGGGGAAACCAAGGGAGAAGGGATGACTGGCTGACATCACAGTTGGAGTTCTGTATGGCTAAGTGGGTCCTCTTGATTTCAGCCTCTGGTTTTACTTTGGGCAGCCCTAGCTGCTTTGTGGTTACTCGTTTTGCTGTTCTGATTAGGTGTTTCCTTGCTGAAGTGGGAAATGCAATCGAAAGGCTATGGGGAGTCCCCTGAAGGCAAAAATAGCATTTTAAGGGGACAATTTAAATGTGGGAAAGGAGGAAAAGTTAAATTCCTTCTCTACCAGCACTGCCTGAATCTCATAGCTCCTACCTTCCCCTTCTTCTGTGAAAAGCAATATGGCCTTCTCCTCCTCCTTTTCCCACACATCCCTATTGGGACCCTAAGATCATCTTCCAAGCTTCTTCCCTGAATTCCCCATCAAATGGGGCAGACTGTGTAGCTCTTTAGAGATGGTTTTTAATACCAGCTCCTCATTTCTGGGACCACCATTCCCAGAACTCCTCATTTAGCACCCAGAACATAAAGTCTATTTTCTTGAAATCTTTGAACCTCGTGACCTACAGTGCCTTTTCACTGTGCTAGGCAAAGTCTTTGTTGTCAGCACTTTTATATGTTTATGCATTGCCGTTTTTTCCTGCTATTTTCCTTCTTTTATGGCTTTCAACGTTTCTGTAAACAAGTTTGGTTAAACAGGAATATATAAATATTATCAGGAAATGGATCACTCTTAGGCCCTGTTTTTTATTGAGCTGGGCATGTTAAGAAATGGTGAAATGTTTGCCCCAGGAATTCAATGTTTCTTCCTTCTCATGCTCTCTCTTTTGAAGGTACTTTTGTCTCCAAAATTCCTCCTCCTTGGTCAACAGCAAATGTCCAGTTGGGCATTACTGCCCTCCTGGCACAATGTCAAAAATTCAGTTTCCATGTCCACAAGGGACTTACAACCCAAACGTAGGAATCAGTGACCTCTCTCTGTGCCTACCATGTACACCAGGTGGGTATCTTTTGAATCATCCTTAGGGTTTCACTGACCATTTGTTGAATGCTTTTCTCTAGAGGCTGTGGAAGGAAGAGAAAAGTCAAGAAATTCAGCTCTAGTATTTTTTTTTTCAGAGCAGAAGCAATGTGCATTTTACCAGAACAAACCCACCCTATTCTCATGAACATTATAAGTGATAATGAAGCTTTCAAGTTTTGCCTTTGCTTTTGACCAATTGGATAGAAATAGAGAATAAGGAAAATAATCAAGCAGGTGCCTCAGACTAGGTGAATGGATATGTTATATACATACATATGCACATAGACACACATATACAAACACACATCCCAGAAGAATTGATGTTTGTGTGTATATATTCAATTCTTCCTGGTACTTCCCTTATACTTCTGGAAATGGGTTCCTAGGAACTCTTAGGAATCACTACATCTCAGTATTGTCTTGCAACGCTATATTCAGTCCAATGAACATGTTTAAAGAGGTGTTGAATACAATTTAAGCAATAAGAAATAGTTCAGACCAGGTTTTGCTTCTCTGAGCAAATCTGAAATGGCAATCTATTTGGGCAAGGTCTTTCAGGCAGATCTTCTTTCTCCACTGAATGTGAGTTACAATGACTCTTTTCTGTGCCATGTGCTTCCTTTCTTTTTAATGCAGTGTTGATCATCCCATGACTGTGGATTCCATTTCTTCTCCTTTAGGGCATTATTGTGGTTTCCCAGGTCAGGCCCATGTCGCTGGCCCTTGTTCAGCGGGGTATTATTGTCTGGCAGGTGCATCTACCCCAACCCCAATGAAAGATCTGCTTGGGGATATATGCCCCAGAGGTCATTACTGTCCCAAAGGGTCTGCCACACCCCAACCTTGTCCCTCCGGGTTCTTCAGCAACTCTACAGGAAATACCAAGATGGAAGACTGCCTTCTGTGTCACCCAGGTATGGGGGAGTCAGGAATTTAAATCTTAATGTACGAACGTGATATATCAAAGAGTACAGAAAGTTTGAAGGCTGTATCAGGTTCTGTAGATGCCACTGGATGGCAGCAAAAAATACAGGAAATGTCAACTCTCTGCTGATAATGGTAGTCTAGTTTGTTTGTTTGTTTTTACAGCCTAGATCTGGTAGCCTTTCCCTCCTCTGAATAATGCTTGATTAAATCCTATCCTAGTCTGGTTTTTTAAGAACTCATTTCATTTTGTCTTTTCATTCCCATCAGCCGTGTATCTTGAAAACTCTCCTGAATTTCTGCTTCCTTGCAGGATATTTCTGTGATGGAGCAGGGCTTGTATCTCCTTCTGGTCTTTGTGACTCAGGATTTTACTGCAGTGGAGGAGCTGTTTCTCCAAGACCTGCTCTGGTTAGTGATGCTGATGCAGTCAAATATTCCGTTATTTAGAAGTGATCCGTACCCAGCAGGTAGTCCTGAAAGCAGCAGGTATATTTAAAAGACCTCCCTTGAAGATTTTAATATCTAGATAGTTTTATAATAAGAAAGACAATTACTCAGTTAGTTAGTCCTCAAACTATTCAGTCACTATTTGTGTGTATGTGTGTTTATGTGTGTGTGTGCTGAAGGTTAAAAGGAATATCTTAAATAGATTTTATCCTGACAACCATCCTGTGAGGTAGGTTCAACTGAGAGATGGACAGGCTCCAAGATAGCTTGTTGATCCTGAGATTTTAATCTACTGTAGGATCCTAACAACCAACTCAATATCTTAAATAAACAATCCCATGTGGCATAATTTTGTCCTTCCTCTTTGCTTCTCGTTAGTGTCCTCAACATCTTCTACCCTGACAGAATTCACTTTTATTTACAGATCACAAGCAAAGGTGGACAGTGCCCACCTGGCCATTATTGTGTGATGGGGAGTGGTAGACCACAGCCATGCCCATCAGGGAGCTACACTCCCTTCTGGGGCACGGACCAATGTTTGGAATGCCCAGAAGGGGCTTATTGTGATCTTGGTGCTGCCAACTATACCCACTGCCCTGCTGGTGAGTTTAACCATTCTCCAATCCTTCCAATACAGTACTGACTTTTACAAATTGCAGTGATCTAGTTTTCCACTGACCTTTTAGTTGCATATTGACTTAACTCATTCTCTGAGATCTGAAGCAATGTGACTTGAAGTTTTAGTATAGCAAGCCAGCCAGGGATGAACAATGTGTTGCCCATCAGATGTTGAGCTGCAATTCTACCATTGTTCACCACTGGTCATACTGCCAACAACATTTGGAAGGTTTTGTGCTGTTTATCTCTTTAGTGACCCCTAGTTGAGCAAGTAGCAAAGATCAGGAGATATCTCTCGCTACTCAGAACTTGGAATGTTCTCAACTTCCTTATAGATATTGATCCTTGTGATCATCTGAAGATTACTACTGAGCAGACATACTGGGTTCTGGTCAGGTTCTGGTTTCCTGTAATTCATCCTTATCTAACTAGAGTTCAGCTTGTCTCAGAACTCTTTTATTTCTGTTTCCACTATACTGGATGAATGGGAGCATAAAGAAACACAGTTGGCTGGTTCTATTGAATGCCAATTGATGGTTCTGCTTCATATGAGTTGGAACCACACAGCTCAGAAGATACACTTAGATTTCAAGTGTAGTGTTCTGTTTTTGAGTGTAAGAAGCAACTTGTCCATGACATTAGTCACATGCCTTCTAAGTATAGTTAATATTTATTTTGAGATTCTATATTTTATTTCTATATTATACTTTCCTAATAGTTAAAGGAAAATACCCCCTGTACTTTTCTCTTATATTAACATTATTAATTTCTGATTTCATATTAATTGACTTAATCAGCTCCAGAAGGACTTGCTTTGAATTAGTCTGCTAAATTAATTGTAAATATCCATCTCCTTCCCACTTTAGGTCATTACTGCCCAAGGAACACCAAGTTTGCTACTCAGTTTCCTTGTCCCAGGGGGACCTACAGTGAAATTTTGAGTATCAGGACTGTTGCTGAGTGCCAGCCATGCCCATCTGGGAAATTTTGCTCCAAACCAGGCTTGATCAGCCCAGATGGCACATGCATGCCAGGATGGTACTGCCCACTTGGGTCAACATCAGGCAAACCAATATCTCTAGGAAACCACTCTGGTATTTAAGTTTCTTTTTTAAATTATTATTGAATAATATCTGTCTGTGTGTGTATGCACGTGTGCAAGTGCCTTCAAGGAACCATTGACTCCTGGCAACTTCCTGGACTAATCCCTGCAGTTTTCTTGGCAAGATTTTAGAAGAAAAAGTGACTGGCCCAAGGTCACCCAGCTGGCTTTGTGCCTAAGGCAGGACTAGAACTCATGGTCTCCCAGTTTTTAGCCTGGTACCTTAACCACTACACCAAACTGGCTCTTGCTAATATCCTTGGGAGGATGAGATAAATTTTGCACCCTGGTCAGAAAACAAAATTAGAATTTATTTTTAGGCTGTGCCCGAAGAACAGGAGAATTACCTCTGCACTGATTATATTAACGTGTAAATATTCAGGGCAGCCATGCATGGTGCTAATTATATAAAACATGTTACTAGAGAGTTCCACTCCCAGGCTTTTAAAAGGTAATTATGGCTTCTGAATAACATGTCATCAGCACCTGTTGAAATCTCAGAAGCTAGAGCTGAGTTAGGTCAGTCCTTCAGTCTGTGTTCCTTCCTGTACTTGTAAAAGTAGTCATATATATATATATTCAAGTCAGAAAACAAATCAAAGGGGGGGAAAACTCACATTTTTGCTTAAATTATGCAAGTCTACTTTGGTAGCAAAATTAAAATGGTTTGAGAGCCAAATTTTCATGTTTATGTAGCACAAAATGCTCATCGTGTTTGCTCTGTATAATTGAGACATAATCTTTTCTATTCCATAAGCAGACTTAATTCGAAGGTGCCAAGCAGGGTCATTCTGCCCAAAAGGTTCTTCTGTTCCTGTTCTTTGTACTCCAGGTAAATGTATTTCTTGCTTTCACCAACAAACCCTTGGCATTCAGATTTGGATATCCAAGTTCCCTTCTCTAGACCAGAAAACACTGAGTAGCTTTGTCCTGAGATGACTTCTATCTCCTGGGGTCTGATCTCTCCACCGGTCCCAACGGTGGGCTACAAATTTACATTGATGAGAGAACAAGGAAGCAGAGCAACTCTGGGTTTTGTCAACCAGTAGCAAAAATATGAAAAGAATAAGGCCAATGGGACCCAATAGTGTGTGTTCTGAGTCTGAAACATCTGTTTTGCTCTCAGGACACTTCCAAAATCCTTTAAAAGAGCCTGTTTTGCACTCAAAGCACACCCACAGTACCAAATTTTCCTCCAATGTACTTCTTTGACTTACTTTTGCTGCAGCTGAAGATCCCATTCTAGAACTCTGCCATCTGCTGGATAGATGTGTCTTGGGTTTGGGGGGAATGGTTCTGTCTAGCCTAGAATCCTATAGCATCAATGTGTGGATCGTATATGCAAAAATCCTGTAAGTTCTCATAGATTTAACATCTGGTAGAAAACATTATGAGTGTTGCAGCTTCTTGCTTTCTTTTTTCTGTCTGTGGATCCTCTCTGTACATGCCTCAGCTTTATCCACTGCATCTAATCAAAACTTTCCCCAAAGCATGATTTGCAAAATAAGTATATTCACCCAACTGAACTGGAATTGCAGTCCAGTGCAGTTGAAAGATCCTCTGGCCCATTCTGACAGGGGATTCTGGGAGTGGTTGTCTGACATAACTGGAGGGCATCTAGGTTGAAGAAGGAAGATTTAAACTCTCATACCTGACCTGTTGGATTTTGCCACATTTGTATACGCTCTTGAAATGACACCAATAGTATTGTAGTCTATTATAGCTTAGATCAATAGTGCAAGAATATATCTTCTTATAGAATATAGAAGATATATTCTATATGATGAGGAGATTCGAAAAGACACCCATCCTGTTGTTTCCTTCTCTGTCAGGTTTTTACTGTGCATCTTTTGAATTGTCTGCGCCATCTGGCCCATGTGATCCTGGCTTCTACTGTACTGGAGGCTCTACTCTACCCAATCCAACTGATGGGACAATGGGAGATATTTGTCCTCAAGGCTACTTCTGTCCCCAGGGGACCTCTTCCCCATTTCCTTGCCCAGCAGGTAGGTCTGCATGTAGATATTGCTATATTTCTCAATTCTCTCTTAATGGCATGAAATGAAATGAAATAAATGAAATGAAATGAGACATAAGGGGAGAACTGAATGAATGGAAACTCTCTCTGCAAAAAGAAGACTGGATAGTCAGGAAAAGAATGCAATGCTACTTTGTTTTCTGAAATGCTGGGTTTCTACATGCTTAACTAAAAATGGCAACACTGGGGGACTGACATGACTCTTGTTATAGGCTCTTTCTTAGCCCACCAAGGTGGCCGGTCAGCCCAGGATTGTCATCTCTGCGTGGCAGGCTGGTTTTGTTCCCACCAGGGTCAAGCCTCTCCAGAGAATTTGTGTACAGAAGGCTGGTTCTGTCCAGAGGGATCAATATTTGACCAAAATCCAGGTAGGTTATTCTATACTTAAAGGATGCTATTTTTTATTGTTAGAAGAGACAGAAAAGAAGCAAACAATCCATCAATCCCTCACCATGATGAGTTGAAAATGTGGGGAGAGAGAAATTCCTGGGTAGGGCATCCATGAGAAAAAGAAAGAAAAAATTAAATTATTTGACATATGTTTGAAAGCTTTGAGGAGGACAGGGATGAGCAAACTTTGTTTGTTTCCTATTCCTATTTTTTTTCAGCAGTTGAGAATAATAATGATGTGATAATATCTCTGAATTGTCTGGGGACTTCTGGGAGTTGACATCTACACATTTTAAAGTTGCCAAGTTTGAAAAACACTGCTCTCGAGGCTTTACTGAAGAGGTTTGGGGGCTGAATTGAGTTGCAGATCATCAATCCATTTTATTTACACCCAAAAGGCCCCAAAGCAATTTACAAATGTAATCTGAACATGGCATTAGATAACACAGTTTAACAAATAAGATATTTCATAAATATTACATAATACACTTAAAACCCCAATTCATTGATTTGTTACTAAAAACCTTGTTTTTATAGGCATAGTTAAAAATCTGGCTATTGCCGCTGTAATTTTCAGATGTTCATCTGCAAGTAAAATTTTTACATACTCAAAAGTAACTCTTCCTGGTTTGGATTTTAAAATAGGCCAGATAACTTCCCGCCGAAGACTCTTATAAAATTCACAATACAATAAAATGTAATCCACCATTTCAAGATCAGTACCATTACAGGAACAGAATCTTTGAGAGATGGGAATTTTTTGAAATCTACCATATAGCATATTTGACAGCAACACATTTAATCTGGCTTTTGAAAAGGCTATTCTGTATTTACTTAAATATAAGCTATTCAGGTATTTAGGGAGCTGAAGAGTATATCTGTAGTTAATTCCAAAGGTTACAGGTGAACACAAAACTTCGGCTTTAGCAATTAATTCCTGTGCTATTATCCTATAGTCTTTGTTTAATACAATGAAATGCTGATGACATACTCCTGGAGAATAAATAATCAGGATCAGTGCCAGTCTGACTAATCTTTTGAGTCACCTGCTTAAACCACGTATCTACAAAGGATTCATTTGGGATTTCCTGAAGCAATCCTTCCTTGTTTTAAAAAAACATATATTTGCAACCAAAACTTAATAGTGCTTAACCAAGCCTTTGTTTCCGAAGGGCATAGCAGTTTCCAAGAGAACAACAGAATTTGGAGCACAGCTTGAAACACTTAAAAGAGCTCTTAAAAATTTCGCCTGCAGTTGTGCTCTTTTGTTATTAGCAAATGTGATCCAAATTGGAGCTCCATATAAAGTTTGAGATACAATTCTGGCATTAAACACTTGTATTGCTGCAGGAGCAAAACTTCCTCCTTTTGAATAAAAATATTGAAGCAGGGCCATCGTAGTAGATTTTGCTTCCAGAAGTATTGCCTTGCAATGATGTTGCCAGGTAGCAGCATGGTTCCATAAAATGCCCAAATAGCTAAAATTCTCCACTTGCTTTATGATATGATCTCGAATTTTCCAGGTGTACTTTTGTACTTCTTAATTTTTTTTCCCAAAAACCAAACTTTGAGTTTTATCATAGTGAATTTGTAATTGACCTTTTTGGCAATACTTAACTAGGGCCTCAAGCAGAGGTTTCAAACCCAATCTAGTACACGAAAGAAGAACAGCGTCATCCACATATAACAAGGCACACATTTTCCTTTTGGCTAATGATGGACCATGGCCATCAACCTGAAGTAATGTGGTCTCCAGATCATTGAGATAGATGTTAAATAGTGAAGGGGCTAGGATGCAACCTTGTCTCATTCCCTTATTCATTGTAATATCTCCCGTAAGTGACCCTTTTTTTTTTTTTATCTAACTTGTATTATACTATCTTGATACAGTGCCTATATTAAATATCTAAGACCCCTGTTGGGAACCAAATTCTCTAATTTAGCCTAAAGTCTGGTTCTGTTAACAGAGTCAAAAGCAGCTCTAAAATCTATGAAGCAGCCTAGAGTTTACCTTTCAGGAAAATAGAATTGGGTTATAGATTGTCCTCTCCTGATCAGGCAATGGATGTTAAGGGAAGAACAATCAGACATGAACCTCATACTCAGTATGTGTCTTTTTCTCCCTTGGAACATTTAGTCCTTATTGCGTGCCAAAGTATTACAGAACCATTGTAGTGAGCATAAGAACCAAGTGGTATGATTTCTCCTTAGAAAAGGAGTTGTAAGAATGTGCACAAAGCTGCCACTTTCGGCAGCAACCCTATGTAATTGTCAATTATAATAACCCCCTCAAATGTTCATTTTAATCTGTGTTTTTTACTCTTTATAGCCATTTTCAAAAATGTGATCAGCTACCTTGCATGCTGAGCCAAACAGAAAGATAGTATATAAATCAAATAAAAAGCATTCAAACATCCCTTCAGTCGCAAAAAGGAAAATCAGAAACGCTGTCAGGCAGATTAATGCTATTTTACAAAGTATCAGGTTGGTGGCACGTTTCAGTGTAAATATACATTTAGGCGAAAAATTTTACAGCCTCTCTTTTATTCAGCCGTGCAATAAAGCAGCCTTGCCATTATGAACACCCACAGGATGTTGCTTTGTGTTCATTTTGTTTTTTCCAAACTGGGGTTACGAGGCCAACTCCTAGAAGGTCACAGAGAACAGGGCAGGTGAATGAAGAGCCTGGGAATGAGGGGAGGGGAGGGAAGTTGGTGAGCATTGAAGGAGAGGCAGGTGGGTGGGAGGACAGGGAAGGAGAAGCAAGGGAGGAAAAGTTGTTCGGTGAAACAGGATATAATGAAACAAAAGCACAGGAAAAAGAAGGCAGTTGAAGAAACTGAGGAAGAAGGACAGCGTAGAGATGAAGTCTGGGGAGAAAAATAATGTACTGAAACATTGATATTGTATCTTATTTAAACTCTTACGTTCCTTCTTAAACCAACTCAACACAATGCCAGTTAAATGGAGACATAATGAAAACTAACTTTCTCTCCCTCCCTCCCTCCCTCCCTCCCTCCCTCCCTCCCTCTTTCTTTCTTCCTTCCTTCCTTCCTTCCTTCCTTCCTTCCTTCCTTCCTTCCTTCCTTCCTTCCTTCCTTCCTTCCTTCCTTTCTTTCTTTCTTTCTTTCTTTCTTTAGACCATCTTTGTCCTCTTGGTCACTATTGTCCCAAAGGCAGCCCAGAACCCAAGACATGTCCTCCTGGTAAATATCAAGATGAGGTGGGCCAAAGCCTGTGCAAAATCTGCCCAGCGGGAAAGTAAGAAACAACTTTGCAACCTTGTTTAATTAATTTCAGGCAGCTTTAGTGGAAATACATCTTCTTATTCTTCTTGCTTTCTGCATTTCCTTCTTAATTCTTCCATGCAGAGGAGATGCCTTTATGCCCCAGATCCAGTAGCAGAGCTGTGTAAATCCATTCTTTTATCTCTTTTCCTGAATTTAGGACCTCCATTTGGATATACTGTGACCGCTTATTCAGGCTAGTGTGCTATGTCTGAAGACAAGCAAAGGAATTCTTTTGAGGACTGAGATGTTTTATTGTGCATCTTTGGTTTAGCGTTTCATGTTTCTGCATCTCATTTGGGGAGAGGTATAGTGATCACAATGCACATATATATGATGACAATTCAGATGTATCATATGAGCTTCTAAGGATCAATGACCTGTGAGTTGACTGGAACATTCAAAATGCAGCATTTTGAATGTTGAAATCATCTCACAGATCATTGATCCTTAGCAACCTCAGATGATCTATCTGAATTATTATCATAATGCTTCAGACAGCCACATGGAATTCATGTCTGGCCAGAGAACTGAGCTTCGCACTACCTGACTTGTATTCTAATGGCTCTCAGTAAATAAACTGGTCACTCTAGATCAGGGTTTCTCAGCCTTATCAACTTTAAGACAATTTTAAGATGTGTGGCTGGCTGGGGAATTCTGGGAGTTGAAGTCCACACATCTTAAAGTTGATAAGGCTGAGAAACCCTGATCTAGATAATTCCCATCCATAGGAAAAAAATTGAAAATGAAAGCAGACTGAACATTGCTTGCTTTATTGACAGATTCTGTGATCCCAGTTTCCAAACACAAGATTCCAAGAATTCCAGAAGGACTTCTCCAGGAGTAATCAATCCTCTGGACTGTCTGCCAGGCTACTACTGTCTGTCAGGAACAAAAACTGCTAAGCAATTCCCTTGTCTCTCTGGGACCTTTAGTAACCAGACCAGCCTGAGCAGCTCCAGGGAATGCGAGCCTTGTCCCGGAGGCAAATTCTGCGCAAGGCCAGGTAAACCTGAGAGGAGACTTGGGCTGCTGTCTGCAAAATCTGATCTTATTAAAGTATGTAACGGTGTTTGCATTTGCAGCCTATGGTTTTGCTGCAAATTACTGAGAGACATTGGTGCATTATTATTGATGTTGTAATGAGGATGACAATGACAATGATGATTCCCAATGATAAGTCTGGAGGATACCTCTGCCCAAGACCTTGAACTCCATTCATTATATGTCATCCTCCACAACACAGTGAGAGATGACATATACACACACATAGATATATGCCAGCTTAACTACCAATTCTAGCTCCAATTTTTCTTTTATGTTGGCTATCCTGTGTGGGAATAGATCCTTCACTTCTTATCTATAAACACATTTCCTATGCTTGGAAGTGCATCCCAGATACAAGTTTTCCAGCAGAAAACTCAGTGAATTCCTTAGGATGCTACAGGTATTTTACAGAATCTCACTCACTTGGTAGAATTCAGAGCTTCTCTTCCAGGTCAATCTTCTCTTCCAGGTTTAGTGGCTCCGAGTGGCCCTTGTCTGCCTGGCTACTACTGCATTTTGAAGGCCTGGAGACCCAATCCTGTTCAAGATGAAACTGGAGGCTTATGTCCTGCAGGGCATTTCTGTCCTTTGGGTAGCATCAGCCCCACCCCCTGCCCAAGAGGAACTTTTCTCCCCCTACTTGGCACGTTGTCCCAGAATGCCTGTTTGCCCTGTCCTGGAGGAAGCTTCTGCCAAGGAAAAGGGCTGGCTGCTGTTTCAGGTAGGTCTCGTACTCCTTGAGCATACCAGTGGTACATGTCGGGGTGTGTCCAAACCAGCTGGGTGCTGGTCTAAGAGAGAGGTTTAGTCCTATTTCTTCCTTAAAATCCGTACATCTAGCTTTATGTTATGCCTCTGATCTGTGGCTGCCTACCAACACAATTCAACATGCGATTTCCATGATCTGTTTCTTTCTGTCTGATTCTCTCTCTCCATCCTTCCTCAGCTGGTCTTCAGTGATTTCTGAATGCCGTTCATTCAGTGAAGGAGACATGAAAAATGGTGATTCGAGACATGCCCTGAATGCCTCAGTGCTGAGCAAACAGAGTTGTGACCCCCACATTCTATATCTGCTTTTGACTATCAGGCATATAAATTGAAACATGTGGCTTCCAAGGAGGAAGATTAGCACCCTCATTTTTGAAGCAATGAACTTTGTAGTGAATGCATTACATTGCGAAGATCACCTGTTTGCCTTTCTGAAATATTTTGCTTTTCTTTTTCGTTCCTTTTTTGGTGGGCGGATTTTTTTCCCTTCTTTTCCTTTGCACTTTCTGATATTATTTTTTAATGTGTTTTTGTATTTGGCTTTGGTATTAGTCTTATCTGCTTTCTATAATCTTCAATAAAATTATTTGAAAAAAATGAAATATCTGGCTTTGCAGGAACGTGTCAGGCTGGCTTCTACTGTGACATGTTATCTTCACGCCCCGATCAGAACCTCTGTCCCCCTGGATTCTATTGTCCCCAAGGCACTGGGACTCCTGTTCCATGCATGCCAGGGACTATCAACCCCCATGGTGGAAAACGGGATATCACAGACTGCAGACAGTGTCCAGCTGGGAATTTCTGCAGTGGTATGTGCAAACTTTACATTTGCTGTTTTTCATCAAGGGGGGAGATAATCTTGTTGCACCAAGTGGGTGTTTCTTATCTACATAATCAAAAGCACACCCTTCTTGCTCTTGATGATTTTAGGGGCAGGAAAAACTGCTCCGGAAGGGAGATGCTCCCCTGGTTACTACTGCCCACCAGGCCAATCCTCTGCCACTCCATCTTTCCATCGGTGCCCACGTGGATTTTATTGCCTTGAGGGTTCTGTGGATCCAGTAGCTTGTGAAAAGGGAACCTACCAGTCAGAAGAAGGGAAGGAATCCTGTGATCCCTGTCCTGCCCGATTTTTTTGTGAACCCTCCAACCACAGTAAGAACATGGGAAATTCAATCGTTAGAAGCACAGGCTGACTTCGCACACAGCTAAATTGCACTGCACCGTAATTTGGTTGGTTTGATGTTGGTTTGGCATGCTGTATGAAGCCAAACACTGCACTTTGCAAATGACAGTTTATGGCTTAGCACAACTTGTATGCCCAGCCATTGTATCTGAGTTAACAATCCATGATTTAGATGAGCCCTAGCTTAGTGTGATGTGCAAACTCAACCAATTGTAGCTTGTGAACCATGGTTTATGGATTAGCATATTGTATCATCCAAAGGCTGCAATAAAGCTGAAGACTCCTACCATGAGTTCCTAAGCACAGATCTCTCTGGAATAACAAAGAGAGGTTTTTTTAGAAAGATGAGTTTGGAAATTTGTACCTATAGGATTTCTTTCTGAAATAAAAGTGTCTTGTCCCTAAAAGCAAACTTTGCTACCAAAAAGTTTCAAGCTGCTCTTCCTTTCCTAGGTGAGGGTATCCTGATTCCCCAGCTGTGTCTTATGGGGTATTTCTGCCCACCTGGCACGACTTCCAGCAGGGAACATCCATGCCCCAGAGGTACCTATGGACCTAAGGCTGGTGCGGATGAGGAATCTGAGTGTGAATCCTGCCCAGCAGGTAAGAGAGGGCTTGGATCCAAGTTTAGAAAAGGCTGCCCAGGGCTGAAGATGAGAGAGCTTTGTTTGCCATTCACATTCTGTGCCTTCTGCTGTTGCCTCTTCTCTCCTATATAAGGCATGTATTGTTCAACTCCTGGACTATTTCAGCCAACTGGACTTTGTCATCAAGGCTACTATTGCAGCAGAGAAGCAGTCAGCTCAACTCCCATTAGGCACAGAGTAAGTGGAAATGACATTCTGGAGCACAGCCCCAGGTGGAATGGCAGGGCAGATCCCTCCTGAGATTTTGGGAATGCGATTCTCAGACTGTGCAGCCAACTTCATTTTCTGTAATCTCTCAGCTGGTATACTAGCTAGGGGCGATGAGAGCTGAAGTGTGTTGGGCCTTTGGACATTTGTAATCCAAGAATTTCTGAACGGTGATAGGTCTGGATAGAAAACAAAGGAGTTGTGGCTATTCCATTCATGTTTGCTTCCAGTAAAAATATCACTCCTTTTTTATTTGTACTAATTCAACCTTTCTCCGTCTAATCCTTCCCAGTGTGCTGGGACTGCAACATTTATTGGCCCTGCAGGCTGCTGGTGATGGGATTGTAGTCCTAACACCATCTGGAAGGTCTGGGTGATAGGAAGAAGGAGGGCTGTGTTAGTTTTCTGCCATCACAGCACAGCACCTGGAAGGTGCTGAAACAATTCACATTTGGGTTTGCCAAGAAACCAGGTTTGTTTGCTCTATTCAAAATTTCCTCTTTGTAATAACAGCCAGTACTGTATATCTCTGGGTGGAAGTAGGAGAACCGATGGACTGTCACAAAGTTAGGATATTTGTTAAAGAAATAGGTACTGAGTGAATCTGGACTGCAAACATGGTTTTATAAAAAGCTTAAATATGTGGTTCATTCTACTGATTTTATCAGATTTTCTTTTTAACAAGAGCCTATTGATTTCTCCAATTCCTGTTCCTTTCATCTTTGTACAGGTGGATTCTGCCAGCATTTTGATTGGGAATGACATCTGCCCAAGAGGGCATTTCTGCCCCCCTGGGACTGGATTTCCCATCCCTTGCCCACCTGGCTCCTTTTCCACTATGCTGGGCCTGAAAGCAGACAGTGAATGCCTACCTTGCCCAGCAGGATTCATCTGCAGCCAGTCAGGGACATCTGACCTGTCCCAGATGATACCATGTAATGAAGGGTAAGACGCAGACATGCAGGTTCCCAGCAGAGGAAATGACAGTCTCTAATCACAAAATTATTTTCTCAAAATGACTGGGCCAGTTTGAGTGTGGCAAGCAGATTTGACAATGCGACTGGTTCTGGAGACCATCACATGTGGCAGAAGGTAGGGAAAGGAGAACTGGTCATTTGAATCCTGTCTTGGAAGCAAACCTTTGACTATAGAAATGCTTGAACCAAATACCAATCCTCTTTCATTTGTGCTAATGCAAACTTTCCCCGTCCAAATTCATTGGCCGCAAGGGCTATTGGTGATGGGATTTGTAGTCTTAACAGCATCTGGAGGGTTTGGGTGACTGGAAGAAGGAAAGCATAGTTTTCTGCAAGCTGTCTTAGAAATGTCATCACTCCATCCAAAGTTATTTTGCCAACCATAAAGGAAGAGTGGGACTAGCGACATTTTGCAGTGAGCCATGTTCCAATGTAAGATGTTCCATTCCATCTGATTTGCCCATGTTTTGTCTACTCTGACTGTCAGACAGCGATCCATAACTCTGAATATTATTCTTGTTAGAAATTTTCCTTCTGCTAAAGGTGGGTTGTACTTTCATATCCCCAGACTTGTCTCTCTCTCTTGTGCATTTATGGAATCCTTTTAAATGCAATAGTACAAAGAGAACTGAGTGTGTTGCTAGGTAGGTAACATCACTAGAGATCCCTTGTAAATAACTCGGTATGTGCTGATATAACAAATGGAACAGAACAGAATGCAAGAAGCCCCAGATAAAACAGTACGCTGGGCAGAGGGGCAATGTTTTGGAAATGAAGTGGGTAAAATGGCCACAACTGAAGAGGTGAAATGCAGGGAATGAGGCTATCCTTGGAGCAGATTTTCTAAACCTGCCAGAAGACACTAGGTTGGGACAGGCAACCTTCCATATACAAAGCATAAGAACATTTTGCTGTGCAAGCACTCAGGAAATAGTGGGTGGTAAAGATGTGACTGCAATGCGTGATTGTGTTTTAAGTCTTCTCTACTGGCCCAGAGCATCTTAGGACCTATTCTCAGATTGCAAAGAATGCTCAGAAAAGGCTACCAAAATACTGGATACACCATCTCATGCAATTAAAGAGTGAAGCTTCATTAATTTCCTGCTATCAAATGGAAAACCCAGACAGGGGAAGCAATTGCACCTAAGTCCTGCTCCCACTATCCTCAGCTCACCATTTTGCCACCAAGAATGTCTTTTCATTCACCCCTTATGGGGCATGGTGGGATGGTTGTCGTTACCTTTCTTTGGGGCTCTGTGACTTGGTCAAGATAGTAGAAAACTTCTGCTCCATCTCTCAGTGATGGAAACAAAGGCTTCAGAGAATCTGTTTTTGAACTGTCAGGGTTTAAGAGAATTCAGTTTAAACTATTTGGGGATGAGGATCCTACCCTTTAAAGGAGGCTACCAGGTTAGAAAACTACAACTGCTCCTTTTTCACATTCACAGGTATGTTTGCCTTGAAGGCAACTCTGTCCCCTGCCCTAACGATGGAATACATGGATATCGATGCCCTAAAGGTTTCTACTGTCCACAAGGTACCAGCTTGGAAGTGCCCTGTGAGCCTGGGATGTTTGGACCCACTGATGGAGCTAGTGTCTGCCTCCCTTGCCCAGCGGGTACTGCCTGTCGACGTGTTGCTACAGTGGAACCAGTCATCTGCCCTCGAGGTAAAGCAGGGTACAGACTTCATTTGATATATAGCATGAGAAACATGCACTCTGTTAGATGAAGATTAAGGAGGTCACCCTCTTTTTTTCCCATCATATGTATGTTCTTTCATGCTATTCATGGTTTCCAAACCATGGGAACTAATAGTTCTGCACTGGTGTGTCCTCTTCTTGAATCTACTTCTGGATACCAAACTTGAAGAAGTGTTCAGTAAAACTGGAATAGATTCAGAGAAGGACAACCCATATGATCAGGAGACTGGGAACAAAGACCTATCAGGAAGGGCTGAGGGCTATGTTTACTCTTGAGAAAAGATGAGTGAAGCGATGTCCTACAGAAAAGAGTAAGACCTATTCTGTGTCATCTCAGGGACAGAGACAGGACACGGGTAATGTTCTTAAGTTATGCAAAGGCAAATTCCATTTGAATGGTAGACTCCCCTTCTCTGGATGTGATCAAACCCAAGGTGGACTCTCAACAGATCTTTTCCTTTGGATTTTTTCACTGAGCAGGAAGTGGGATTTGGGAAGCTTAATCCTAGATTCATTAGGTTCACAGTCTCAAGTTCCTTGGAAAATATGGAAAGTATTTTAAATATGAAGCTTCCCAGGTGATGTAATCTAGCTTACTTGGTCTGGACTCTGAAGTTAAGCAGGGTCCAACAGAGTTAGTACTTATATAGAAAACTACCAGGAGATCCCAGGGGTGTAAGAAACAGGAAGTCAAGAAACATCCCAGAAGACAGTGATTGACAGCTTCTAGACTGTTGCCAAGAAAACTGCATAGGTGAAGTCACCAGAAATCAAGCTCAGCTCAAAGAAGCAATTGACATTTGAAGTATGACTATAGCCTATTAATTCAGTCTCACTTTTGGCAGGGTATTACTGCCCAGCCCAGACAGCCATGCCCTCACCATGCCCAGCTGGTTTGCTAAATGCCCTGGAGGGAGCTTCATCCGTCAGTGCTTGCAAGCCATGCCCAGTTGGGAGCTACTGCAGGGGTAATGCCAACTGGAAGCCTGATGGTAAGAAACCTTGGCCACCCATTCCTACGTTATCCCATAGCTGTATTAAGCTGCCTTTTTGAAGAAAACCAACACAGCCATTTTCTTTTTGAAGTTGTGGATATTTTTGTTCTTATTTGTTTGCTTGCTTGTTTACATATAGGTCTATGTTTGAGATTCCCACCGTCTGCACTGCCACTTCCTGGACCATATTATTAGCAGTTCATTCATTCTCAAGAGAATAGAAATGTCCTCTTCCTCCTCTGTTTTGGCAGGTTTCTGCACTGCTGGGTTTTACTGTGCTGGGGGAGCATTTGATGCTGTCCCTCAAAGCTCACCTGAGTTTCCACTCAACGGACCCTGCCCCCAAGGGCACTTTTGCCCAGAAGGCACTCAATCTCCCATTGCCTGTCCAGTGGGCACTCTGAATCATGTGCCAGGTGAGTACAGCTTCCACAGTTCTGATTTCAATCACTGCTACCATGGGGTTTCTCCAAATACAAGGAGCTGAGTTGGTTTTCCACACAAGAGCGTGCCAGATCATTGTCCTCCTTCAAAGGGGGATGATAAGTCCTATCTTCCTGCCTTCCCACCTTCCTGCCTGCTTAAGAATGAAGAATAAGAATTCTGCAGAATTCTGCAACAGGACTTGGGGAGAAATTGTAGTTAAACAGCGGGATGGAGATCTCCACTGCAAGTAATGGCAGCCAATGGTCTTAGTGGGGAGAAGGGGGGGCAGGACAAGCTGTGTGCCACCCAGAGGAAGGGCAGGGGCCTTAGGGGAGATACAGGAGGGCTAGTATTACATACCCACCTGCTCACTAGGCACTCCTACTCAGTGTCTTCTGCCCTTCTGCCAAAAGGGTGGGCAGGAAATCTTGCAGTTCTCTGATTTCAGTGCATTAAAAATACTCTTTCAAGAGTGGCTAGATCTTCTTCTCCCTACCATTTCCCTGATGTAAATCCTGCTTGCTTAACTTTGTCCTTCCCCTAAGGCAGAACAAGTCGGTGTCATTAGTGGTGAAAATAATTGCTTTGGAGGAATCATTTTAATGGGGGAAACATCAAGTACAAACCGTTTTCAATAAACAGCCTTCCCATTTCTCTAATCCCAAGGTATCCTACCCTTTTTCCCTGTTACAATTAACCTTAAAAATATATTTAAAAGAATATGAGACTTTTCTCATGAAAGCCACCATCGGCTCACCTGTCTTCCTTTGGTTAACTAAGCTAGTGAAGGTTGTACAAATTCACTCCTTGCTGGTCCTTTGATGTGGTTCTCCAGGAATTGCTGTGCATCTTTTGATCCTGCAGGAGCTTCCTCTCTAGACTACTGTGTGCCTTGTGACCCAGGATTTTACTGTGCCAGCATGGGCTTGAGTTCGCCAACTGGATCTTGCACTGCTGGTTTCTACTGCCCAGCAAACTTCAGCTCCTTCAGCCCAACTGCGTTCCTGTGCCCGGAGGTCTGTCCTATTATCAGCTAGAATACTGTATACTTTAAAGTGATCTCATGGGGGGCAGGTTGTGGCCTTCAGTAGGAATATGGCACGTAGGACATTTCAGTAGTTGAATATGAGGAAAAGCTTCCTTTAGCTAAGAGCAATTCAATAGTGGAAGCAATTATCAATCAATCAATAATATTTATTCGGTCAATGACCAGCAAATTAAAAAAAAAAAAAAAACAGAATCAGAGTGAAGCAAATTGTTCGCTAACAGCTAACAAAATAAACCACATAATAGTATAGCATTCACTCCTCTATTATGATATTGGTACATTTATATTGGTATATTATTGTATCCATTTGCTTCACTCTATTTCTATTTTTTTATTTATTGACCGAATAAATATTATTGATTGATTGAATTATTTCCCCTTCAGTGAAAGTTTCACTGAATGTTTTTATTAAGAGGTTAGACCAGTGTTTCTCAACCTTGGCAACTTTAAGATGAGTGGACTTCTCATCCACCCCCAGAATTCCCCAGTGATGTGGCCACTGTATCTAGTCCAGCATTCAATCTCCTTCAATAGATATCCAAATATTTTGAGGAAGTCCACAGGTACAGAATGAAAGCATTGCCCTTTAGTGAAAGATAAGCTACTCTTTCTTTGGAGTTTCCATATTTAGCTAAAACTGCTAAACCTTCTTCCTCCATTAATTTGTCCAAATCCCCCTTTATAGCCAAAACTTTTATCATAAACTAGTTTTGATTTTTAATACATATGGACTCTCAAGTCCTTCAAATTTCATTCCTTTTTATATGAATTGGGACCATAATTCTTTCTTACATCTCATCATTCTTTGGTTTGAAACCGAACCAAATGTGAATATAGGTTCTTCCATACCACCATTTCCCTTCCCCAATTTCTCTGAAAGAGTTTGAAAATAGTCTGCAAACACCTGCTGACCTCAAAACAGTGACAACTGTAGGGCAGTGAATTAAGCTCGGTGTGTGTAACGTAATAGATTAAATTAAATGTCATGAAATGCCATACGCTTACCGCGATGCCCTTCTAAAGGAAACTGCACCTGCAGAATAGCACATCATTAAAGAATTTTGGGGTGGGTGGGGGAATCTAGACCTATATGACCTCTCTCCTTAGAATTTTAGCGGAAGGAAGGGAGGAAGGAAGGAAGGAAGGAAGGAAGGAAGGAAGGAAGGAAGGAAGGAAGGAAGGAAGGAAGGAAGGAAGGAAGGAAGGAAGGAAGGGGTCCTTGGGGTTCTCTGAGCTTGGTTCTTTTCTTGCAAACGTTTCATTACCCGGCTAGGTAACAGAAAGAACTGAGTTAAATAACTCCTCCTTTGTTTACTTGTTTTATTTCTTGCCTTTTCTAGTTATACTATTTCTTATCTATGAAGTCAGACATGTACTTCTTTAAAGAAATAAAAGATGCATGTTGCAGGAAGCAAAAGTAAACTGCTTGTCTCACCTGTGCTGTTCCTGCCTCTCTCTGCTTCACAGGGCCATTTTTGCCTGTCTGGGGCGGCCTATCCAACTCCATGTCCCACTGGAGAATATCAGCCCAACCGAGGTTCAGCACATTGCGTTCCTTGCCCATCGGGGTTCTACTGCCATGAGGCTTTTCCTGTGGAACCCAAGCATTGCCCACCACATTCATATTGTCCTGAAGGTATAGAAGTGGGAAAATGGCAGGGGTATATGTACAGTATGGTAAAAAAAAAAAAAAAAAACAAGATGGGGTCCACAATGGTGAGGTTGAAGCGCCATCTAAAAAACAGGTGGAGCTACTATTGTGGCCATTATCTTGAGTTTTTTTACCATACCCTGCGGACATCCCTGGAAAATATATTAGCAAAAGTTCCAGGGCTGCAAACTTCAATGGACTGATTCATTTACTGCTTAGCTGTTTTACGGTAAAAACCTTCTGCTGGTTAATTGGAGGAAAGGGGCAGGAGAAAAGATTCTTTGGCTCAAGAAAGTCCTTCAAATTAGGTCTTAAGGAAACTGAGAAGACAACTTTTCCTACCCAAATTTGCATCTAAAGCTTCCTGATTGTTTCCCTTTGGTCTCAGCTCATTTCTAAGAGACAGCCTTTGTTGGATTGGCAAGCAACTGCAAGCCCTTTCTAATGGAGGATAAATCAGCCAAATTTCCCTCTAAGACAGAATCCAAACTAGTGATGTATAGCATCTTCTAGAGTCATACAACTAGCAACAGTAATGAGGATAGTGTTATAATGTTAGAAGATGCTCTAGAGGGATAATAGAAGATGGAATGAGATGCAATGAGAAGACTGGTTTGCAATTTTTTCCCCAGATATTATAGGAGGTAAGGGAATAAAAGCTAGGCATTCCTTCAAATGGAAAACCAAGTTGAAGAGCAGTGAGCAGACAGGTACACCATGGCTAGAATTGAGGTGGATAGTAAAAAAGAAAGAAAAAGCTGATGCTTTGGAGAAGATAAGACCCAGAGTTTACATGTGTCCTCACCACTTGTAGTTTGTAGTCAGGGCCATGATGCTACCAAGAGAGCCTCCATTTACAAATGGGAGGTAGTTGCTATGTATAACACATCTCCCCGAGAGTCAACCAGCAAATGCCAATTTAAAAAAATAAAATAAAGCACTCTTCTTTTTTTCATAAGATCCATAGGTTTTGAACGTTGAAGCGATGTTAGCACTGCTGAATTTAAATAGTGGAGAAATATGTTTTCAATTCTAGTGCACACCCATGCAGAACTTTCAGTGGAACAAATTAGGGATGTGATGGTGGAAAATATCTTGCATATTTCTAATTCTCCAATTTGCAGTAGGTGTAGGAACAAGTTCAAGAGAGCGTCCTTCTGAAATCTGCAGGCAGTTCGGAGTTCATTGTGGTTATGCAGAACATCTGACAAGCATGTTCTTGTCTATAGTAGTACTGGTTTGTGTATGCAGGTAATAGTAGGGAGAGTATTAGTATTGTCTAATTTAGAAGTTATCTAGTTATTAATATTTCTGATACATAATATAATATGACTCCATCGTAAGTCTTTGCTCCAATTTCTTATGTAGTTCCACTGATTTGACTACTTTTTTAAAAAATGTCACTTCTTTTCTTAGGTACTTTGGCTCCCCTTCCATGCCCCGATGGCACTTTTACTTTTCAAGATGTTTTTGGGCTGCGAAAAGAAAGAGATTGTCTTCCTTGCTCCCCTGGTCACTACTGCAGGTTATAAATTACTTTTGCTACCTCAGCAAATTGAAATTGTAGGATCAGTGTAGTTTATTTGACTGGAGATATTTATCAACGGTCTTCCTTTTCAGAGAAATCTGTAAGGCAGCTAATAAAATAAAACAGGAGAGAGAATAAGAATAGTCAGTAATAAACCACAACATATCTTAGATTGTAAGAGGGTGATTTGACCTGGGATCAACAAGGGAAAAAATGTGGCTGAGCAGAACTAGGATGTAGTTCTTCCCGGTCCAAATCTAGGTTTATAAATGGAGGTAATCATATTTCTGTCACTTTGTGCCTCAAATGTGTGCTCTTCTGTGAGGACTTTCTGATGATTCCAATGGAGGTGAATATGTGTAGCTCAGGGTTGAACTGTGGAGTCCTTGGGGTTCTCTGAGCTTGGTTCTTTTCTCGCAAACATTTCATTACCCGGCTAGGTAACATCTTCAGTGCTAGCTAGCTTCAGTGCTAGCACTGAAGATGTTACCTAGCTGGGTAATGAAACATTTGCAAGAAAAGAACCAAGCTCAGAGAACCCCAAGGACTCCACAGTTTCTGATGATTCCATCTTTTAAGGCAAGATACAGTCCTCTAGAGACAAGGTCATCACTGCAGTTGCTCCAGCCATGCAGAACTGAAAGAAAACAAATCCAGGCCAGCCCCTACTCACCTGTTCCTTCTAGACTCCAAGGCTGCTTTTACGCTAAATTACCACTTGTTTAATTTCAGTTTTATTTCTCCATTCTGTGGTTTGGTTTGAAGTGATGCACTCTTTCATTTAATACTGTAAACTCTCTGTATCCATTCATTCAGGAGAAGTATCATACAGAAACTATGGTTGCTGAATTACTTTCCTTGCCCTCTAAATGAAGTCCTACCACTTTCTTTCCACAGGGGAGGGCGGATGGAGGGACCATGTGCCGCTGGCTTCTTCTGCCAAGAGGGGAGTTCTGATGCCACACCACAGGGTTACAACTTCACTTGGGCTCCCCTGGCTGACTGTCTATGGGGAGAAATATGCGCAGGCCTTTGCCCATCAGGTACCTGAGTGTCCTAGAAAGTAGCAAATATCTATTATAAACATTCATAGAATAGCATCCAAAAAACATGAGTCTAAGGATACCCAGCATTTGGGGCACCTAAAAGTTTGATTATGGTGTCAAGAACTATGCAATTTTGTTGTTGGGTTGTTGTGGTTTGGAGACCTAAGTCCCATGACACTATTATGGTTTCTTTCAAGTACAGCGGTGGGGAATCTGTGACAATCTGCCTGCTATTCCCAGAAGCGTCAGCTAGCAGAAGGCAATGGATGGGATGAGGAATGCTGAGAGGGATGCAGGGAGTTGCAACTCAGCAGCAACTGGAGCAGGAGTGCCCATAGGAGGGTCCAAAGAGTCAAGATGGCAGTCATTGTGACAAGAGTCAATCTTTTGTGCTGCACATACTAAAAAAAACAGCAGGGCTTCAATCACAGTCTTGACTGCCTTCTTGATATTTTTGATTGGTCGTCCTCCGAGAACTTCCCTGAACTGGAAAATCACAGTTTTCTCATCCTTTCCTTTATGCAAAATGAAGCTTCAGTTCAGTGCAGTATTGGCATCTGTGCATACAAACTGTTGGCATTTAGGCATTTAAAACATCATTCCACTAAGTGCTCATGACTTCATTTAATAGCTGGACAAGTAAGAATAGGCAACTTTATCCCATGTGGATGGATGCCGACTTCATTCCAATTTATAAGAACTTCCCAACTCATGTATTCTCTGACTTAGCCTAGTTCTGAAACAGGTTCTCTCCATGATTATCAAAGAAGTCCCAAAATACTTCAGGTCTATGAAAATGCAGATAAAGGAAGAGGCTTGGAAGCAAACCTACCAGCTTCACTTGTTGAACTGGCTGAACAATAGGGACAGTGCTGTGTGAGCTTCAGACTGCAGGAATCACTTTTCTTTGAGGCAAAATGATGAACTGGAGAAGTAGGGAATGAACTGAGACAATGTAACTCTTGATTTTCACTATGAGCAGAATTAAACTTGGTTGTATCCCTTCCCCACAGGATTCTACTGCCCAGAAGGCTCAGCAGCACCCATTCCATGTCCAGATGACACCATGGGTTCTCCCCCAGGTGCCAAGCAAAGAGGAGACTGTCTGCCCTGCCCACCAGGTCGCTGGTGCAAAACAGGTTAGCAGAAATGTCTGGAACCCCCCTTCTCTAGAACTCCACTGAAGTGGGACCTCAACAGGCATATTCCTCTGTTAATACCTAGCATCCGACAGGTCTCCATTTTCTCACTCTTCAGAATATTCCATGGTTTTTCCGTGTCCCTTTGGGTCCAACTGCCAAGGGATGAATCTCACCAATCCCCTTGGACCACGGACCCTCCAGCAATGTCCCAAGCAGGCTTTCCGAACAGAATTTGGGACCGAGGGACAACCAGATTACCAACTCTGCATGTCAGAATGCCAGTGTCCTCCAGCAGGTAAGTGCCAATGTTGAAGCTGGCTGTCAACTCTGTTTGTAAAAGCCATGTTCATATGAAGATTGCCACAGCAGCTTGCCGAGCAAAATGTCACTCTGGGACATTTTTCTCAGTCAGCATCAGTTATCTGATTATTCTGAGTTCATAGATATAATAGTATTCTCAATTTGCAAGACTGGTGGTCCTTTTAATAGTAGCCTTTCTCTATTGCCTTGCTACAGGAATGGTAATGCTATCAAATTCAAACTCTCACCACTTCATCATTTCTTTCCATCACCCATGGTGACTTGGGCTTCTGGGAATTGTAGTCAGCAACATATAGAAAACTTAAAAAACCTCCACCCTGATATTATGGCCTGCATGAGAAATGATTCAGTAGCTTTTTATGTCCATGTTGTTGAAAAAACTGGCTTTTTGAATGCCAGCAGACCTCAAGACTTCTTAGTTCTTCTGTTTGCAAACTGAAGAGCAGATTGCCTTTTTCTCTCGCTGCCTCTTCAGTCCCCTCTCTCTCATCTCTTAATTTGTCTTCTATGTAACAGAAACCACTGGCCTCAGAGAATACCCTTGTGCCCCAGGACACTGGTGCCCAGGCAGAAAAGATGCTTTTCTTTGCCCACCTGGTTCCTACAGGACTCATCCTGGAGCTACATCTGTGGAAGACTGCTTGCCCTGCCCATCTGGATTTTTCTGTCCAGATCCAGGAAAGTCAGGGGTGCCAAACATCCATGGACTACCTTGTGAAGCAGGTTATGAATGTCCACTAGGTTAGTTACTTATGTTTCATACCAAAGTCCCTAGAAAACAAGGCCAATGGTGAGGGATCCTGGCAATGGTTCTTCAGAAATTTCTGGAGTTGCTCAAGTTGCCGTGTCCTCAACTAGACATTCTTCAAAGAAGACTTTCTGGGAGAAGACACAGATTATGAAGCTGAGTGGCTCTTTCTATAAAAGGGCAATTTCAGATGGTGTGAAAGAGTGGTAAATCAACTGTTGCCTATCCTATTGCCAAAAACAGGATTACCGGCAAATTCTATTGTTATTTATAACCATTGACATCAAGAGACGGGTGGCTAGAATTTTTGCAGAGAACACTGGAGGTATTTATCTAAGCTCTGTGACCACTTTAGTGACACTTATTGCTTTATTTAATTGTGTTTCAATTACAAACATTCCCAGTAGTAATCATAAATATAACGGAAGGCAGGTTGCAATCTGGAGAGTGTTGGGTTGAGAAGGCAGCTTTAAAATTATAGTAGGATGCCTTGAGAATTTTGATGACTAGCCACCGGATAAATATTCCAGTTAAAATCAACTAGTGTGCAGAAATCATTCAGAATTGGCTGGTTGGAGACAATGTTAGGATATTCCCATTGTGATTCCTGCACAGCAAATTACAGGTTGGAGTTGTGCCTTATCTCAAGTGTTTGTCTCCTTTCCAGGTTCATCTCATCCTTCCAAATGTCGTCCTGGCTCTTTGTGTGGACCCCGTACAGGAATCCCACCTCTGTGTCCAGCAGGGTATTATTGTCCTGAAGGGTCATCGACATATAAGATTCTTGGCCAGCTGTGAGTATATTACTCAGATGGTGAACATTTCATACAGTTCTGAGAGATGCCAGCTTTGAGCTAAGCACAGTGTTTAATCTTTCCTGTTCCACCTGAAAACCTATATGGGTAGTTCACTCAATGACTTAAAGTGTCTTCATAGCATCACACAAACATCCTGAAGGGTTATGAGCCTGTTATGAGCCACATTACTGTCATTTGGGCACAATGATGGTTGGATGACTATAGAAGATGCTGTAAGTTGCTGCTGGATAAAAAACAACAGCAACACTTTGTTTCATACATGGCAGGAAAACAATATTCTTAGTAGTGGCAAGATCCCATATTTAGCCGGCCAAAATCACTCTGATCCTTAAGGTAGAGAATATCTGAATACAATTATCTCACAATGGAGGGCGTTATTGACCTTTTTTGCCATGCCCTGTGAACATTCCTGCTTCTAAGCATCCAGTTGCACAGAAGGAATCAATATCTTCACACCTCATGTGAAATAAAGGTTGCTTTCTACTACAGCTGGGCAAATTATTCAAGACCTGTTTGGCTTCAAGGAAAGTTTGAATGAAGTGCTGCAGCAACTCCATTTCTAGCCAGGAGAGGAGAACAGCCCTTCACTTTGATTGTTTTGCTTGACAAAAGTATCTTCTGCTCATGTCCAGAACCCACTTCTGTTGAAGTATAAGCAGCCAAATGAGATAAACTGAGAGCCTGTTTGGCATAGTGGTTTAGGTGCAGGACTAGAAACCAGGAGACCAAGAAGTTTTCTCCATGCTTAGGCATGGAAGCTGGCCAGGTGGGTTTGAACCAACCCTACTCTCTGGAGAGAGAATAAGAGGCAGGAACATTATGTACACAGCCTTGAGTTGCACAAAATAAAGGCAGGATATAAATCTAATAAATACATTTAAAAAATCACCCTCAACATTTAAAAAACACGCACGGAAGAACAAGGGTTGGTTTTACCCTCAGGAACCAGCAAACTATTTAACCATGCTTATCTTTCCAAAAAATACAGTTCTCTGAGGCTAGATATACTGTTCTTTCATCTCTGTTTTTAAAAGGTAAATCTCTAAAATTCTCCTGGACAAGAGAAACCTGCCCATGTGAATCTGGGGAAACTGAAACAATAAATTGCATTTTATTATATTGCCCTTTTTATAAAGCTTTGAGTTTAAAAATACATTAGCTCCATCCTGTATGTTTATCTGGGCAGATCAAATGAATTTTATATTATCCTGCTTCTTTCAGACATAAAATATCACATAGCTCTTAGGATAGCCAAGTTCTGTGTAGTTGCTGTGAAAATACAACCACAGATTATTCATCACAGTGCCTCAAATGGGTTGAGCTCTTGTTAGAGATTAATGGCGTTTTACAAATGTGTGTCTGATCTTTGATCATAAATAAAGGAGTATGAAAACACCCCCTCCACTTCATGATCTGCCACCCTGGGACCAAACAACATCCCTCCACAAGATGAAGCAACTTGTTGAAATGGATCAAGTGCAATCCACACAGTTCTGCTTTATACTCCCACACCCATTTTTAGTTTTTTTTTTTTTTTTAATTCAATTAATTTTCCCAAGACTGTTTCATCTCAAGCCATCTCCAGAAAATGGAAACAGAGGGTGTCTGGAGCGCAATTCCTTTTCTTTTTATTCAGAATTTGAATTTTCAGCAGAAGTTTCCCATGTAAATTCTGAGGAGCAGAATTTTGGGGTTCAGGGGTGGGTCATTGCCTTCTTTCATGTTTTTTGAGAGAGAGAGTTCCAAGTTTCTCCTTCAGCTTTTAGCAGAGGCAACTTATAGAATGCTACAGGCTGAAGGTGGGGGAATTCATCATCAGCTGTTGGATGAAGGTGAATAGGACGCTAACCTGACTTCTCTCTTCTGTTCAGGTGTGTCTATCCCTACTACTGTCCTCCTGGAACTGCTCAACCGCAGCTGTGCCAAGCTGGTTATATAGCCCTGAACATGACGGGTCTCAGGGACTCCTCAGAGAAATGTTGCAGGGCCTGTAATGCCGGTACCTACAACAGCAATTTGGATTCCCACCCACCCTGTTTGCCCTGCCCAGCAGGATTCAGCTGCCCTCCAGGTGATTATGTGAGGCTTCCTTCCTTGAAATCAGTTCTGGAAGCAGTTAATACAAGGAATGAGAATCCAAGAGCTTGCTGGATGGTTCTCTACTTTATGAAGGAAGAAAGGAATCCATCTGTTCACTGTTTTGAGAACTGCCAGCCCTATCCATGTGTAACTCTCACACTATGCTTCCCATCAGAAAGAGGGAAACTCAGCAGGAACCCTATAAAATGGTGTTGGGGAGGGGAGTGGGGTGTACAGCAGACTGTGCTCTGAACGTAACTGGGTCAAAATATACATTGGCTTTCATTTGATCTGAATGTCAGTGTAGTTTAAATTGCATTAATTGGAGTACACTTAATATGACTACAACTCAGGTTTGATCTGATCTGCAGGGGTTCAGTGTAAAAAAATCACGTTGACTTGAATTGAATCATCAAATCATTTCATACTTCCAAATCTGATCATCTCTTGCATTGATTTAATTCAGATTGTCAATTCAGTTTGGGGAAGAAAGGGTAGACTTAACTGTGCCCAAACTCAGTCCAATCATCAATGTGAATCATGTTCAAATCTCTGTATCTAATATTTGATTATCAGTGTCCTAGAGCTGGAAGGAGCTATTTTGACCACAGAGTCCAATCCCCTCCTTGGGACACACTAAATAATCACTTCCCAAGTTTTTAATCAATTGCCACTTTTATCACAATTCAAGCTTCAAGTCAGTGGCAAATTTGGGAAAGCCTAGGGACCGCATGCAAGGTGGCTGCAGAACTCTATCCTATATTGTCTAAGTCTCATCAATACTCATTTCTTCCCTTCCTCAATCAGGCACTGCAAGTTTCCTCCAGCATCCCTGTCCCCAAGGATATTTCTGTCCTCCCCAGACCTCTTCTCCTGTGCCTTGTCCTCCAGGCACCTATGGGAACAGAAGCCTCGCAAAGCACCTGGAGGAATGCAACATGTGCCCTGCTGGTTTTTTCAATCATGTGCCTGCCCAGACTGGCTGTTTTCCATGTGGGAGCTCCTCAAGATCAAGAGAAGGTGAATGTTCTGCCCTCTGAACTGAATCTCAAGGGGACAACCAGGATAAGGGAGATGACGTAAACAAAGTGGGTCTGGCCGTTCTGCAATTGCAGATTGCTCTTTTTAATTATGAAGAAGCTAACAGTAGGTCATCTCTCTTCACAATCATGAGCCATTTGGAGCCATTTTCAGAAAGGATTCTGTACAATCCGCCCCCTGAGATGTAGGTCTTCCTCTGTTGGAGAAAGTTTGGTATCCTTTTTAGGTACATAAGAAACAGAGGTTTCCACTTGTTACCTCAAAGGTCTTACCTGTTGTAATGGTAGGTGGAAATGACTTTGGGAAACAGAGAGAAGAGACACAGCCAAGAGAATGGTTGGATAAGAGGCAGCTTAGCCCACAGCAGGAATGTGGGTGGGGCATGCAGCTCAGAAGAGACCCTCCCTAGTTTCTTGGGCTGTAAAGGAGACGGGGGAGAAATGTACTTTCAGACGTGGAAGATTCTGTTAATGTAGCTTTACAATAAAGTAGAATGAGCTCATCTGGCCGTGCTTCCTGTCTGGTATACCTCACAAGGCTGACACCTGTTGCCTTCTCTAGGTGCGACTAATTGCACCTGCCTAGGTTTGCACCGGAGTTTTCAGGAATCAGATGGCTCTTGCATCTGCCAAGCAGGATACCTTTACTATGATGAAAGAGGGAAAAGAAGCTCGGATAGCAACAGTGACCAAGACTGCCAACCACAGGTGATGAACTGTGAAGGTTGGTAACTCTACCCTGCAGGAGTGCTGGTGGACCTGCTTCTTAATTTCTCTCCTCCTTTTCCTTCTCTGTCTCTTTCTCCCTCTGCTCACAGATAGAGGAGCGTTGTGCTCCAGGGGAGATTCGCCTGGCATCCACACGCAAGTGTGTCATCCCTGAACTGTATAACTGCTCCCTAGTTTGTAATCCAGGGAATGGAGAACTTCACGCCGAGCTTGGCATGTAAGCTGCATCATTCTAGAAAACATTCCCAGGTGTTCGTGAAATGAGTTTTTCTTTTTACCCCAGAGCTTAGATCTAGATCAGCCCTCCATATCTTACTTTTTCTAAAGGGATTTCCTTTGGGGGTACATCTGGTGGTCAATGGAGAAGGAAAACATAGAGCTTGACCACATTCTCTGCAGACCTTTTTTATTCAGTCTGGTGTCTTCCACATGGGTTGGACACCCAGAATTCTTAGCCGGTTGTAGGCTAACAAGTCTAGAAAAGACCAGGTTAGACAGATGGCTTAGGAAACTCTGCTTCTGTAGCTTCAACAGTGTCTATGTTGATCTATGCTTTCCCACTTCTCAGCCGCAGATGTTGTTCTAGAAGGGTTTCTCAACCTTAGCAACTTTAAGATATGTGGACTTCAACTCCCAGAATTCCCCAGCCAGCCATGAGTTGAAGTCCACATATCTTAAAGTTGTTACCTCAAAGGTCTTACCTGTTGTAACGGTAGGTGGGAATGACCTTGGGAAACAGAGAGAAGAGACAGAGCCAAGGGAATGGTCGGATAAGAGGCAGCTTAGCCCGCAGCACGAATGTGGGTGGGGCAAGCAGCTCAGAAGAGACCCTCCCTAGTTTCTTGGGCTGTAAGGTTGAGAAACCCTGCTCGAGAAAATAAAGTTTAAAGATCTTTCTTCCTCACAGATAGAGATTCATTCATGCCCCTGGCTTTTCTTTGTCTCTAAGATGCCACTGTGAGCAGTACATTTCTGCTGAAGAACTCTGTGATCAGCTGTGCTTGCTGCAATCCCCTCGATTTTCTCTCAGGTTTGGCCCTGCAAGAGAGCTGCTCCTCACCATCCAGGGGGCTGAGGAACGAGTGAGTAGGAGATGCCAGAATTAGGGCCTGGATGATGGTGCATGCTTTCAAAACTGGTGTGCTGGGTAACTGTGATGGAATGGAATTATGAAGGCCAGGCTCAGGGAGAAAAACATTTTCTTAGCTCGCCGGAGGAGTGTGGGAGATACAAGAGGATGAGACTGGCACCTCCCTGAGGAATTCACAGTGTTGTGGCTGGCGTTACTTGGGAGCTGGGGTTTCAGTCTGGGAAGATTCTTGCCAGAGGCTGTAGCTAATAAACATAGCTGGACTGAATTTACATGGTCTCCTGGAGTTCCTTGGGCCGGGCCTGACAGTAACGGTGCTTTGCATGTGAGCTTTTGTGTACAGGAGGGAGCAACACTGAAAGAGAGAGACAAGAATAATCACTTTATACAAGGTTACAGAGAAACCCTGAGGATTGCTTCAGACATTATGAGAAGTGGAGAAAGCAAAGTGTGGCTGACCTGTGCTTTCTCTTTCCCTTCTCCTTGCTTTATCCAAATCAGCATGGCGGAGCCTCAGGGCAGCCACCTTACCAGTCATTTCCTGCTCTTCTCCCCCCCCCCCCCCCCCCTTGGTTCTGCTGTGCTTTGCAGGAGATACCAAATATACTTGGACCAGATCATCACATTCAGAAAATCCAGCAGGTCCATCTGACTCTCTTTGGCCCCAGTGGTGTTTTGGGCTTCCTTCCTTCCAACCCAGACATGATTGATTCATTCCTCTCAGGTAAGGTTTAGTCAGAGATGGGGAGGTCCGCACCTCACCTAAACTTTGCTAGACTCCCACTCCCTCTCCCTCCTTCCCAACTGATGGCCATCCTGGCTGAAGCTGATAGGAATTGGAGTCCAACAAGATATGGAAGAACACAGATCTCATACTCCTGTTTGAGCCGGTTTGAGATGGTGGTTAAGGCACCAGGCTAGAAACCAGGAGACTATGAGTTCTAGTCCCACCTTCAGCACAAAGCCAGTTAGGTGACTTTGAGCCAGTCACTCTTTCTCGGCCCTAGGAAGAAGGCAAGAGCAAACCACTTCTGAAAAAACCTTGCCAAGAAAACTGCAAGGACTAGTCCAGGCAGTCATCAGGACTCAAGAATGACTCAAAGCGACATATATGTAGAGCACAGAAATAAATGCTGGTTTTCTAAACTTTTTTGGGTGGTAAGGACAGAATAACTAGGATAGAACTTCAAGGTGTATTTAACTGTCTCTCACCTTGGTTTATACAACCAACTTAATTTCTTTCTTTCAAAGCAGCTATGCCTCACATTGGAGTGCTTTTTGCTTTCCTTATCTAACCTATTTTATTTTAAAACATTGTCGCTTCATCAAAAAGTAGTCAATCTCCCTTCCTCTACTCTATTATTGGAGGAATTAGAATCCTTTTCTCATCTTTGGACAGATGCCGCCATACTTGTCAAATTCAGGATGAAATGGATCTTACGCAAAAAAAAAAAAAAAAACTTTACCCACAAGTGGGAGATACTCTCTTCTTTTCGCCTGATAAAATCACTATGGATTTAATGTCAGGTTTACAGCCAGATTACGCATTATTTTATTGGCTAGATTTATATCCTGGTTTTTGTCTAGGAGCTCATGGCAGCTTACATGAGGTTTTTGCTTAATTTTATCCCCACAATAAGAACCCTGTGAGATAGAACAGGCTGAGAGATAAGGCACAAATCCTCCAGTGAGTTCTCATGGTTGAGGGTGGATTAGGAGCTGGTTCTAACCAGTCCTAGTCCAAAACCTTGTCTACTACACCACACTGGCCCTTACCATCACGTTACAACAGCAGTCCCAACGTGATTTATTTCTGTAAATCCCCAGATTATACAGAGAACAATAGATACCCAAAGAGGTTGTGTTTGGCAATGGATTCAGTCCATTCATTTAGCTGAATGATTGCATGAAGAAATTATTAACGTCTGGTTTTGTTTCTCAGAGGGCATTGGCTGCAATCTGTTATGAGAAGTCCCTAGCTATGTGACAACTTATGATTCTCCTTCCCCCAGTTTTTAAAAAAGAGAGTCAAGGAAGGGGATGACTTTCATTTTTTTACCAATTTTACTGGTCCAGGAGATTTGCAACGAAGACATCGTCGAGATGCATCACGCCAACATTTGCCTACAGTCCCAAATCCTGTTGCCTGTTTGGTGGTGGGAGATGCTATGCTCTTCCAGCTCAGTGTTAATCCCTCCAGTAAGTCACAGTACCTGGACTCAATTTCCTGCTGTTACATGGACATGTTGGCTCAATCAGTTCAGGAAATATGAACAGCAATGTCTGTTAATCCAGTATTGATAGGGGAGTGTTGAGCCATCTCTAACTGTTGAACGATTGTCAACAGAAACGGGTTCCCTGTGCCACGCAGAAGAAATATTAACTCATGCCATGTAGAAAAATTCCCTGCTTTTTTTTTCTCTACCAGCTCTCAGTTTGATAAAAAAAGGAATTTGCTTTTGAAATTTCATTCCAAGGAGAAGAAATACTTCTGGAGGGAGAGTAGTGTTTCAGCATGGGGGGGGGGGGGGTGAGGTGGGGGACTTTTTCAAATTGGGAAGTATAAGCAACCAAAGGGGCTTCAATGCGATAAAAAAATAAGATGTATCTCAGTATAGAATTTAAGGCAGGTTTTTCTTGCTATAGGCTAGTGATTCTCACCCTTGGCAACTTTAAGATGTGTAGATTTCAACTTCTGGAATTCCCCCGAGAGCATGCTTTAAGATGCATGGATTTCAACTTTCAACAGTTGAAGTCCACACACCTTAAAGTTGCTGAGGTTGAGAAATATTGCTACAGGCTAAAGTCTCCTCCCACTTCCTCATATCCTCAATTGTTGCACGCATCTGGCTTTGAATCCAATATAGAGTGGTTTTCCGCTTCCCACCATAATTCAACCAGGTTTTGGTTTTTTTCCAAAATCAAAACTCTGATTTGCCAACCAGGGATGAGGTTCTATCTGTCCCCTTCTCAGAGCTAAATTCTTTTTTGAAAGGAACACATACAGGGCAAGTGGTAGGAAGAGGCTTGGTGTGCATCAGAAATTCTGTATAGCTGCTCAGGAGATGGAAAGGAAAGCAGTTTTGAGAATTACAAACTTGGCACTACTGGTGGGGAGGAAAATGGGAGGTAGCTTTAAGCTTGTGAATTAACAACTACTGGAGAAAGGAAGACCTATCTGCTCCAAAGACTAATTCACTAGAGGTTTTGTGGCAAACAAAAAATTAAGATGAGTGAGCCTATATACATGGGTGCCTGTGAAAGGCTTAGCTTGTTTTTTTATATATACTGAGGATTGTCAAGTGTAGCAGTGCTAACTGTCTATGGTAAATAAAGGCATCTCACTGAACATCTACTGCTCATTTGGGACTCTCAGAGGAGAGGCAATGAAGTAGAAACAATGTCTACTTTGCAAAGAGATCTAGAGAATCAGGGATATTTTTTTTCCCCGAGCCTGTCTACATCACAGCCAGAAGCAACAAATCCACGTATGCAATGCTCATAAGCTTTTCTGGCCTATTAGAGCAGCGTTTCTCAACCTTGGCAGCTTGAAGATGTGTGGACTTCAGCTCCCAGAATTCTGGGAGCTGAAGTCCACACACCTTCAAGTTGCCAAGGTTGAGAAACACTATATTAGAGGGCTATCACCCTGCCAATTGCCTACCATGCACACAGCACTCAAGGAGAGATGAGGTTCAGAAGACTCTAGAAGATATTATCCCAGAAGACAAGAGAGATGTTTTGTTTTCCATAGGGAAAGTTTGCATCCCCATGGGGTTGCTGGGCAGCAAGACAGAGTGGTAACTTTCTGCCAATTCTTGCCAGATCGGGCTTCCAGCCACTACCCTGTCTATCAGAAGGAACATCTCTACAACAGCAACCCCCACTGGGATTTTGGTGCCTTCAGAAGGCTGGACCACCTCATCCAAGAGACCCAGCTCAACATTTCCAGGTATGTTCAGAGGCAGTTGAAGAGTCTTGCTTCCTCTTTAAGATATTCTGTGAGATCCTGCTCAGATTTCCAACCTTTTCTGAAGTTATAACAATGGGAATGGGAAGCTGCCCAGAAATGCTTGAAATATTAATTTACTCCTGGGTGGGGGGAGGGTAGTGGAAATGCTTTCTCTCCTGTATGCCAACTCACTTCTGCAAGGCTTTTGATTATTTTATTTTATTTTTTTTTGGTCTTTCTCCTCTCACCCATGTAACCCGCTGCTGCTACCACAAATTATCCCTAGAGGTTATTCCTCTACCATGTTCTTTTCTGGCCATGTTCACTACTGATGTACTATATAAGAACAGATATGAAGAATCTGCAACTGTCCTCCAGATGTCACTAAACTCCAGCAGTTGCAGCAGGCATAGTCAATGGTGAAGGAAGTTGGGAACTGTAATTCTGAACCCTCTGGAATACTTCTGGTTCCCCACTCTTGCAGCCTAGCCATATGCCTTTCTCCCCACTTCAGGTTCAGCCATGTTTTTCTAGAACCTGGAACCTACGTGTTTCAGGATAATGCTGTTGAAAACTGGATGCTAATTGTGGTAGTGAATAAGCAGAGCCTGGGGTGCAGTCCCCACACAGCCTCCTTCCAGCCTTCCTCTCCATACCAGCTGGCTCGGCATGGAATCTTAAAGCACCCGGTGGTGAATATTGCCCCCGACTGGGCAGTTATTGCAGGTATTGTAAGAGCAGCTCTGTGTGGGGCATGAGAAACATTTCATGGAGTTTGTGTTGGGTTTGGCTTATGATGAAAGATAATATCCTAAAGAGGAATGACTGGGTTATTGTGGTGGAATATATCTACGAAGAGGAGGCTACCAGGAAGGAGGGGAAAGGAGACAAGAGGCAACACAGTCCACAGGGGGACCATGAGAAGATTAAGAGATTCAGGATAGCCACTCCCTAGAATCTCCCAGGGTATATCCACTGATTGCAGTAGTATAGATTTAGTCTGGCAAGATTCTGTCTATAAGGTATAATCATATAAAGGAACTTAACTCAACTGGACTGTTCCTTAACCCATTGTTCCTGGGCTGGGCCTGACAGTTATTCACTCCACATTAGCCCATACTGGCCTCTCTACCAACCGGCCTCCTCTTCCCCCATCTGGGAAAGTGTCTGCCCTTCCCTCAATGATGGCCATGTTTCTTCTGCCCTCTCAGTTGTCCTTTTCATCTTGGGCTTCCTGACTGTGGTGCTGACTGCTCTCTTTTTCCTACTGAGACCTCCCAGCTGCACACCCAACCCAATGAAGAACTGGAAGCCCCGATGGAGGAGTTTAGGAGAATATCACATCCCACCAGAGTATGTGCTTATTAAAGAGAGGTGAGTGGTGAAAGCAAGGGGAGCTAGTTAAAAAGCACTGGCCGTTTGCTGGTAAGCCAACTCCAAAGTTGCCAGAATATTCTGTTTTAAAAGACTTTAGTCTGATATAACTCCCTCCAGAAAAGCAGAGAGGAAGATGAAAACACACATTTTGGGCTTGCTTCTGCTACTTTTAGTATGTCATTTCCTCTCAGGTGCTATTCTCCACCCATATAGTAGTGTAATGGCATGTGGGAAAGACCTTGGGAGTTCATTTTCTTGTCTGGTCTACCTGGGGGCAGGAGGGGGGTGACAATTAGACAGATCACATTTTATTTTAATAACACGTTACCAATATTTGCTCACTTCTCCCCATCTATTAAAGAGCAATGCCTCAAATAGCAATGAAGGGATGTCCAAGTTTGGATGCCACGGCAAAGAAGTCCTCTTTGTATCTTCACAACGAGATTGCGAACCTGGTCCAATATCTCATAGCTGTCAGGACTCTGCTTTAGTAAAAAAGTAAAATCATAGAACCCTGTGGCTGTAAGGAGCTGTTTAATCTGTCAGGTTGAAACCTGCTCAGTGGAGGAAATCAAATTCGAGCATCCCCAGCAGATGGCTGCCTAATCTCCACTTGAATTCATCCAGTGAAAAGGAGCCCACCCACCGCTCTGGATAATTGGTTCCACTGTCAAATTGCTGTTACTGTTGGAAAGCTTCTGTCCTCCTAAGAGTTAATTAGAATCTATAATATCTGCATGGCCAAAGGCACTTCTTTGTAAATCCTTCAGTGCCCAGAAATGCTATCTAAAGCATTTTATAGTAATCTAAACATGTGTTCACTACTTGGTTGCATTGTCTCTTATTATGGAATCTCCGAAAGAGCCATCATAGATTTCACACCACCAGCATGTGCCCAGTTGACAAATATCATGGTTTTTCAATGGGGTTTGGCTTCTTAGACTGCGACTTACACAGCAGTGCCACTCCTGTGGTTGGATGTATATTTCCCATCTCTCCCTTGTTCTCTTTCATCTGTCATTCAGCCTCCAGGTCAACACAGCCCTTGGATCTGAAAGCTCTGGAGAAGAACTCGATGTCAGAGGAGAAAACTTTCCCGGATTATGTAAGCACCTCATCTGAGGATTAGCATTCCTTGGTAATGGAATAGGTAACCTAACAAATGGGTGGTGAAGGTTACATATTTCCTCATCCTATGGGAACCACTAAATGCTGCTGATTGAAATGTGTTTTTCTCCAGTTCAGACATGAGCAGTAGATCTTGGGCCTTTAAAAAAAAACAAACCTATATTCCAAAACTGGTTTCCCAAAAGTACTGAAGCAAGGTCTGTCACCTTCTCTCAGAGGAGGAGCAATCCAGCAATCAAATTTCTAAAGGGGAGAGAAAGACAGCTCTCTGCTTGCACCTGGAAATCCTTTCCTTTCCTTTCCTTTCCTTTCCTTTCCTTTCCTTTCCTTTCCTTTCCTTTCCTTTCCTTTCCTTTCCTTTCCTTTCCTTTCCTCCTCTATTTATTTACTTAACAAAGCCAATGAGCACACACAAATAAATGCATACATACATACAGGCACTCACAGACATACACACAGAGGCATCTTCTGCATGCATACATGTATATAGAGCTTTACATTAAAATTTCCAAAACAATTTACAATTGATTACAAGGTGATAATGATGCATTATGATCAGCTATACATAATCTGTATCTATAAGCCATTTGTTCATACCTTGAAAGGCACATCAGGTCTTCAGTCTGTTGCATAACTGGGGCCAGGAATTTACCTTTCCAATGTTGAAGAACAAGTCTCTAAGCAATACGAAGGGTGTGGAGAATCCATTTCCATTGTTCAGCTCTTGATTTCCATTAAGTAAGGTTAGATATTATTAATATGATTTTGAAACAGGTTTCAACATTTTTGGATGTTCATATGCTTTTAAAGTGCATACCTGCCATGTGGAAAGTCATTATAAATATGGGATCTGCCTCAAGTGCCTGGAAAAGTCTTTGGCTCTGATACCATTCTGGTGGTCAGTTCTCTGGAAGTTTTCAGAAACGGTGCAAGCCCTGGTATTCAGACAAGGCAGCAATTAACAGACTCATAGAGATTAACAGCATCTACATACTATTCAAAGGAGACAAAAGGCCAGAAGATCACCTCACCAGCAATCAATCATCAGCAATCATCTCCAGCAATCATCACCCAGATAAGCAAGGTCACCACCAGGCACACAATCAAGCAGTCAACAGATGCTAGTCAATGAACTACCAGAAGAGCAAAACAGAACCCCCACCCCCACCAGCACTGGCAAGGCAGGCCACAGCAGATAAATAGAGAGCAAGCCCCATCCCATTTTAGCACTGAAGATGTTACCTAGCCGGGTAATGAAACGTTTGCAAGAAAAGAACCAAGCTCAGAGAACCCCGAGGACTCCACAGTTCAACCCTGAGCTACATATATTCACCTCTATTGGTACGGTGCAAGGTGTTTGATGAAAAACAGAGTAGAGCAGGAGGATTTTTTTAGATGGCAGTAGATGCTCAAAAAAGATTAATCCTTATACTTGCCATGTTTTTTTCTCCATGGTTGTAAAGGAATGTAGAGCTGAGCCTGGGGAAGGTATGGGAGAAATCTTGAGGGGGAGAAAAAGGAGGAAGCCATTAAAGGGGGACTTGGAGAAAAGATTGCATAGTCCTGAGATAGAAGAAAGCATGAGGGAGAAACTCAAATAGATCCACCTTAGTTTTGTTTGTTATGAGATGGGACAGGGGCAAACTTGGACAAGCTCTTAAGATTCTGTTCTTCTATCTTACAACAACAATGAGAATGTCTGGAATCCCTGCAGTGTCTGTTTCTTGACCTAGCCTGCTTCAAAGGGCAACGCCGTATCCTCCATATGTGTTAGAGCTCATGCCACATGATCTCCAGTGACCGTGGCGGACACCAGGTTAGAGAAGGCTGTCTTGTATGAATAATGGTGCTGTTCAAATGTAGTTATTTTCTTAGTTCCTGATGATTTGGGCATTTTTCATCTCCTCTCTGATGGGAATAAAGGTCTGTGAGATCTTCACGTCAACATGTTTGTGATGGTGGTGAAGGAAAGCTTCATCCAGCAGGTGGTAGCATTTCTACTCTTAGGAAAAACCTCTGCTTAAAATATCCTCTAATTCACATTAAGAGAGGAACTTTTCCATTTCCAGAATCATCCTGCTAGTTCTATTTGTTCACATCTCTCTCAGATCTCAGGACCAATCCCTACATTGCATTTTAAATCACCTATCAAGTGCTTCAAGAGTACTTTTGGAACTGTAGATGTTTTTAAAGTGTGGCAAGTTCTGAGAACATGCTGGTCATGGAAATCTTTGTCCTTTCAGATTGTACCTAATCTTACTCAAATTAAAGTCATTCTTATAAATTGCAACAGTAAGAAGCAAAAATTTAATATGAGCCTGTTCTGTAGAGTTGAATATACTGTAGGCTGAACAGCTCACTATGTTGAAAACATTTCACGGCCATCTAATAATCATGGATGATTAATAATTTGCACAGTCTCTAACCTCTAATATGGCTTTCTGAATACAAAGTTAGATCAGATTTTGACACACTTGATCAAAGTTTTGCAGAATGTCCATCTAAAAATTGGCATTGTTTATGCAATCTTCTTGGCATTCTACTTTCAAAACCTGATTCCCAGGTATATCCAAGTTTCCTACCACAACAACCTTAGTATGTGGGGCAGGAGAGGGTGGGGAAGGGAGGATAGGTTAAGGTGGAAGAACAATGCAACTGAGAATGGATCTGAAAACTTGCCTCATTCATTTAGTCATTTCTTCATGTCCTGTCCTGTTCTTGAAGGTGATAAGAAGACCAGTATCGAATGTTTTTTCTTTCAGGTGGCAATCAGGTTACAATAAAACATTTGGAAGACTTCAGTGTTCGCACCTTGTATGACAAGCTAGAAGACCAGAATTTGCATCTGGCATCACAGCTTGCAAAACACCGGGCTGAAGTTTCAGTGTTTTATCGAGGGATCAGTCAGAAAATTCAAAGTCTTTGGGTCAGTATTTTGAAGCAGGAAGCATATGCTGTTCCCCACAAGAGCTGGCAGGTCTGGAAAGTGCTATCCAAAACATCAGGAAAGGTCATAATTAAGCAAAGTTGCAATGGCAGGCTAGCATAGAATCCAGTGCAAGCCATGATGATGTCATGTGGGCCATAACATCATCACACACATGTTACAAATTATGCTAATGGAACTTGCATTGTTTGCACAATGATGTCATGATGCTGGTGATGTCACTCCCTTCCCCCTTTACCTGTGGATGTCCATGAGAGCCACAGAAACAAGCAATTTGGTTAGAATGCAACATCATAGTCCTTGGTTTGCTAAAGGGGGCACTTTTGCCAGGAAACTAAATCAGTTGGTGAGGCAGATCAAGCTCCAGGATATAAGGTAGAGTTACAGTAATACACACACATACATAATCTTATTATTGTTCTTTGTATAAGGAGCAAAATATTGTTTTCTGTTTTTAGGATATGATACAGGCAGTAGATTTGAACGAACTGAAGGGTTCCGAAAAAGGCAAGGTTTTGCATGAAAGAAACCAGGTCACCTTCATCTCAGATAAGGAGACCCAACAGAGTGAGAATTCTCCAGCTAAACTGTCAGGAGTATTGAAAGCAATGGGCTACTCAGGTGGGAAATTCAGTTAATTAATGTTACAAAGACCCATCAGTTTTCTAGTACGCTCCAGACAATTCATCCCATTTAAATTCTGCCTATAATGGGATGGGGGAGGGGGGGTTAAATATTTTATTAAGCCACATTGTCCATTTCCATCAGTGAAATCTCCCCATGATGCAGCATACCAAATATATCTTCCTTCCCAGGAAATGTTCAAGGGAGTAAATACTGTTTCTTTGCGTGTTTAGAGGCTGCTACCCAAATCAACCCAGTTGATTTGCTGGGTTTTGTTTTAGGGGCTGAGTGGCAGGAGGCAACTGAGTTAATGAAAGTCCTGGGAATTTTGCTGCAAAAAATCCAGCATCAGAAACTAGCAATGAAACAAGAAAAGGCCCACAAACATGATGATGCTGAGGATCCCAGACTGGACAAAGGAAAACAGGCTGCGGCTGAGAAGCAATGCATGGTAAGAATGAAGGCTTTCCTGCGAGAACCTTTGCTATCCTCCCCACTAGGAGATGGCGATTCTTTAAAATTGTATCTCCCCTCCAGGACACCCATTTTCTGCAGCAACTCTTGCTGCCCAGTGGGATAAGTCCCTCCTCCTCCCATTGGTGTGAAGATGAAGGTAAGGGTTTTTCATCTGGTCATGAAGCATCCATTGTCTTCCAGATGTCATTAGACTCCACCTGTCACCTAGAAAAGCCCATGACTACTGTTTGGTTTAGCCTTGTTTAGTTGTCCAATATTAATGAAATGCCTCTGATCTGCCAGTTGGTGGCAGCAAATGTTTTGAAGTACCATAACCTCGTCCCAAGTACATTTTTAGGTAAGGTAGATCTCCCATCTGATTAAATTGTCCCACATCTGTGTGGCCATTAGCATGAAACAGTCAATTTTCTCTTCAAGCCTTCAAGCATGATATCCATAAACTCAGATACCTTGTTTGTCCAGCAGGTATGGATCCACAGCTCCACAAGAACATCCTGTTTGCTTGTGTGAATGAGCTGCAAGTGGAGGCCCTAATAGCAACTTCTCCCCTTGCCAAGACCCTACGTGAAATCAAACATTTTCTGGAGGAAACACACCAGCACCCTTGCTCTATTCCTTCTCCAGGTGATGAAGTGGATCAGGTCTTGCATCTCAGTCCTACTTTTTTTTTTTTTTTAATCTGCTTACCAGTCATTACTGACCCTGCAGTGACCGCCCCCTAGCGGTTTTCAAGGCAATTGCATCTTTCTAGTTTCGGAATTAGACTTTGCCAGAGCCTAATTCCTAGAGCGTCAGCCCAGCTGGCAGCACAGGAGGCGGGATTTCCGTTGCTTCGCGCCCCTTTTTCGGACGAGCGCGGTTTCGCGCTTTTTACCGGCAACTGCCCCGTCTCTCTGTTGAGCCGCTGCCAGCATTTTTCCTCCCACTGAAGTGAGAGTACTCATTTATCTACTCACGTATGTTTTCGATCTGCTGAGTTGGCAGAAGCTGCGGGTATAGAAACAAGAGCTCACCTTGTTAACGCGAGGCTGGACTCGAACCGCTGAAGCTTTCAGCCATTTCTGGCCGGCACTTTCAGCGTCATTAAGCCGCTGCGCCACCGCGTCCCCCTTCAGTCCTACTACTGCTACCCAAAATGTGTACTTCTTGATGTTGAGTTGCTGAAGTTGAGAAACACTGCTTTACACTATACTTTGCTTCTCTTCCCACCTCAGAAGAGCAAGGAACTCTGGCCAGCAATCATGGCCAGAGGTGCCTCTGGAAGCTGCAAAACAAGGCCCAAAGACCACATGCTTTTCTGGGACTGCAAATTGCTCTTCCCTGCCATAAGATATTCATGAAAATAGGGTTGCATAGGAGTCAAAGTTGTTTACAACTTCAGAGTTAGCAATGTTCAGAGAGAGCAACTGTCTGAATCATGGAGATGAATGCATGGAAGGTATAGGACCATTTCATGCTAGCTTACACACAATGTGGGGGTGGGGGTGGAGCAAGATGGTGAAGTGAAAGCACCTAATTATTAGACTGTTTTGATAGATACCCTGATTTCTCATTAGATCAATTAATTTTCCCTTTGCTGTAATCCATTGGATTTTGAATTCAACTCAATACAGCTAAATTTCAATTAATATTGGATGAGAACCTTATTCATATTCCTCTGTGCATGAAAAAGATAACAGGAATGGGAAGGAGGAAGTAATGGCAGAAAGTGAACCCTTGTGTACTCACAATGCTAGAAGAAGCTTTGTGGACTTTTGATCTGATTATAATCTAATATGCTGAACGTAGGGCTAGAAACTCAATCTGCCTCTCAATCCAGTACAGTTTTATTAAAGGAACTACAGCAGATTGGATGCTTATAATCCATAACGTCCCTTGGAGGGGTTCACTAGGACTTCTGGAGATAGCTACTCATTCAGCAAGCATGTGGGAGAATAGCTCTCTGTATATAAGATTATTTTAGGAGGTACGAAAGCCTGGGAGTCTTAATAGATTGAGGGTTTCAGAAACAGATGAATTAAATTAATTCCAATCCCTGTCATTGTCATCCCAGGAGCAAGTGGAGATGATGACAACCATCCTTCTACTGGCTCCAACAACAGTACCTTGATCACCACAAACATAGCCAGTTTATCACCTCAGCGATTTGTGGTTTATCGTTTTGGCTGCACCGTGGCACACCTGATGGGAAGAGTCTTCTCTTTGCCAGCACTAGTACTCCTGCTGGCTGAAGCAATCCCTCAACAACACTCCATGGGAAATCAGAAGACCACCTGGTTCACCAAAGATTTGTACTACGATGCTAACAACCATTTCCTGTACATTCTTTCATCACATCTGGACAATGCTGGGGTATTTGTGGCAGTGTTGCTGAATGCCATGGCAAGCATCAAAGCAGGTATAATTCTGAGGTATTATGAGCTTAGATGATTGGTGCCCCCAACTTTCTTAACTCTAGCAAGCAGAGTATCTCCAAGGCTTCAGGGACATCCATCTAACCTTCAGCAGCAGTTAGAAAATGAGGCCACTGCTGCTGCTAACAGCAGCTCTGAACCAGTTTTTCTCTCTCCTTTGGAACATCTAGTTTCACCTTCTACAACATGATGCTGGCCAAATGTGATGGAATTTCAGCTTTGGTGATGCTCAGTTGTGCCCACTTCTTGACAATACCAGATTAGGGCGAGATGGCTTGATTTAATTTGTACCCCTCCTGTTTTCTGTCTTTGCTAACTAATGATTGAGAGTGGAGGTGGGAAAATTGCTTTTACCACGTTTGAATGCTATAAAAATGTGACTATTTTGATATTATCTAGACGGAAGTAGAAATGAACACAGAGCTGCCAATCTGAGCAGGAGTTTCTTTCACTTTATGTGTCATTCCACCCTGAAATCCCTTAATTATAGCTACCATGAAACATAACCCAGTACTGCCAGTTTTAGATGTTAGATTATTACCTTATAATATGGAGTCCTGCCTTGAGGTCCTTTAACTGCAGACACCGTGGAGTTTAACACAGGGATTTCATTTCTGGTAACCATCACATCCATACTATAATGTGTATTTTTGTACTGTAGCCTGAGATCCTTTAATAGGACATGCTATAGATTGAACCAAGGACTATCAAATACAGTGCTGACAAATTATTGCCACACCAAGCTCATCCTAAGCTATTCTACCCTTTGATTGATTGACTGGTGTTCTTTACATGTAATTAGATCCAGGGATTACTTCTGAATCCTATTTAGGCAACTGTCCTCTATTGCTGGAGTTTCTGTAACTTGCTTATCCTCTGTTATCTGTTTTGCCTCTTAGGTAACATTGGAAACAAAAGACAAGTCACTCGCTTTGCACACTTCTTTTGTCTATTCATTAGCTCTTCTGGAATCCTGTTTTCACTATTCCACAACTTCAGTTAATGAAGGTCTCAGTGTCCCTGTAAATGCTTGAACTCAGGAGTAAAGTTGCAGGAAGTTAAGTGGGATGGAGGAATTTCAGTGAGAATAAAAGGCACTGCCCAACCCAGTGAAGCTGTAATTGTGTGTATATTTACTCAGAAGTAGGTCCCATTGAGTTTAATGAATTCATTCTCAAATTAGGGTTCAGCTTTGGGGGCATATTTGAAATGTTGAAGGTTATCATGGACAATCTTGTCAAATACTTCCATGGATCTATGTTCAATCACAAAATGCTCAATCCTTAGAAAAAGAGGTGAGCTTGCTCTCTGCTACTCCTTTAGGTGTTTGGGAGGTTGCTTTCTACCACCAACCACCTTACATTCATGTATTTGTAGGGCACAGGGCATGCTTCCAAATTAAAAGCATAGACCCCCATCATAGACTTAAAAATGGCACTTATGTGGAATCTTGGAAATTAAGAGAAGAATAGGAGATGATGTTTGGCAGCCTGCTAGCTTTGCATTTAGTAAGTCAATTAAATATCCTTTAAACATTTTTTAGGGGCTGGTGGGACACAGAGCCTGGTAGGCACTAGAGGAAGTATCCACATGGAGACCCACAAGTGCTCTTTGGTTCCGTATTGGAGATCCCAGAGTGTGGCTGTATGTTCCATTGCTTTCTAATTAGAAATTTAAGGATGTCTATCCCATGGGCTTTGGGGTCAGTGATGGGTATCCAGTTTTTGTACATTGGGGTCCATGTACTCAGCTGTTGTCATTTATTCTCCTCTGTATCTGGCGTTTTTGCTAGAAAATTCTTATTTGACCAAGAAGGCTGCAAGAGTGAAAGCTGGGGGAAAGGGCCAAGTGAAGTCAAGAGGTAAAGCTGTGAAACTTCAGAGCCGTTATGTTTTGAAAGGGGCCTTGGAAACTGATTCTTATAGGAGTAAGAAGCTAACCCTGGAGGATGAGAAGAATTCCAGCGACATCAACCTCTTTTCTTTTAATTTTTCTACCAGGCCCTATGCAAGGCAACCACATAATCCCTGGATTTTTGAAAGAGCTCAACAAAGCCATCACAGCTCTAGCAGATGCTTTTTTCCACTGTTCTTGGGGAGCAGTGATGACAGAGAAGGTAAATAAGTCTGTAGCAGTTCCAATTGGATGACCAAGCTGCAGTAACTTTAGTGATGTAATGGTATGTGAGAAAGACCTTGAGAAACGGAACAAAGAGATGCTGCCTAGGGAACAGTCAGATAAGAGAGGGCATAGCTCGCAATTGCATAATGGATGGAGAAAGAGGCTCAGAAGGGACCCTCCCGAGCTTCTCAGGAGATGGCGGGAGATTTGTACTTTCAGACTTGCAAGATTCTGCTAATGTACCCTTACAATAAAGTAGAATTAGCTCCTCTAGTCATGTTTCCTGTCTAGTCTACTTGTAAAGGCTGACAAGTGATGAAGATGTTGGGTTAGGGTTAGGGAGATCCAGGTTCAAGTTCATCCTAAGCCATGGGTGCTCATTAGATAACTTTGGGCTGGTTGTCTCTCCTCAGCCCACTTCACAGGGATGTTGTGGGGATAAATTAGGGACCATATGTCTTGAGCTCTCAGTGGAAAGGAAATATCTAAATACAGTAAATAAAGAATATTCTAAAACTCATGGACTCATCTAGGAACCAGTTACATTTGATTCCCCCTTTTTATCATTGTGGAAAATTTGGGATGATGATTCAGGGGTTACCTATCGGTATGTGTGTATGTGTGTGGAGCTAGCAATAGTGGCATGTACTAGAGACTTGATGTCCCCTTGCTACCTTGTCTCCTCTTTGCAGGAATCCCTAGAAAGCGTCCTCCTCTTGGTGTCCTCCTGTTGTAGAATCCAGCAGGTGGCATCATCACCAAGCTAGCATTGGCTGATCTTGAAAACCTGAATGGGGTCAGACCTGGTTAGCCCTTGGATGGGAGGCTATCAGGAAATCCCACAACTGTAGGCTAGACCAGGATTTTTTTTAAAAAAAGCAAACCCAAAAGAAGGCCGTGACAAATCACTTCCCCAATATTGCCAAGTAATTTACATGGTTGTATTCATGAAGTCACCAGGAGCTGAGGTCAACATAAGGGAGACTTACCTTTCTAATACCAGACATAGGTGGGTCCTTCCATTACTATAAGCATCAGTGAAGAAACCTGGCCTGTTCAGTTTGGAAAACCGAAACACAGGTCCTTGTAGAGTGATGAGCCATCCTCGGCATTCCCATTTGTGAATCTGACTCATTTCAGAAAAGGAGCTGAGCCACATCTGTTTACTGATTTTTACATTAAATTGCTTTTGAATCCTATGTGAAAACAACCCACCACAGTGAATTACAGGAAAATCCAGAAAAAGAGGGTGGTGACTGCACAGGACTCTAGCTAGTACGCTGAAAGTTTATTTGTGTTACTGTTGCGTTCAAACCTTGGCTATGCATAGGAACACATATATAGTTTCAAAGCATCTAAATGATAAGATTTTCCCAAAACAACAGTGAAGGCTTTGGATGCTCAATTTTCACCCTCTTGGTAAGTCCTCTTAAAGTTGTGCGCTCCTTGCTCTTGCACTGTCTTTCAGAAATCTGTGCAAAAGTACTCACCACTTTGTTTAGCTGCTCGGTTGAGTTTTGAAGAACTGTTGAGTGTTCAAATGTTGCCCAGGCTTGGCTCCCTTGAGAGAGATCCAGAAGAAAGGTACTTGAAATTGTTTGAATTAGATTAGTAGTTCAACCCTGTGACAAATACATCATTCCTGAAAAATCCTATTCTCTTCTTCCTCCTGTGCATGGATAAGTAGCCCAACCCTGATTAACAATTTTCATCCTGAGAAATTGTTATGTGTGATTCAATGCATGCACTCCAAATGCGGCACCTTTGTTTTTGTTTTTATTGCATCATGGAAATAATTACCAAATCCAAGACCATCCCATTTTTGTAATCAGTACCCCACTTATCACTACAGACTGTCAGAGCCGGGCATCAAAACAAAAGGAGGCGTCTGCCAAGTCCAGCAGGGAGCGTCCTAGGCTTTGATCTCTGTCCAAAAGGAACTTGGAAACTGGAAGCCAAATGCAGCCACCAGTGTTGCACTTGGAAGCTACTCCACAAGCAATGATGGATGTTAAAAACTCCTCCTTATTTTAGCCTTCGATGCAGTCTAAAAACAGGGAGGTCTAGGCTGTCTGACCCAGATCTAAAGGAGAAAGCCAGCATGTTGGCAGGCTCAGTGATCTGGCAGAGTACTCAGGTTGCAAGGAGCAAGCATTTCTTTATTTAAGAGCATTTATATCCTCTTAAATAAAACTGTAATGCACAGAAAGGGCCATGCTTCTTTGAGGGACATGGGAATAGACAGAAGAAATCAGAAGATCTGGCCCTTGCTTGGATAGGTGAACATGCATTATATTAGACCTGATGCATTCATTTCCAAAGAAATACTCTAAGATGACTGGAGCTGAATAGGGCACACTGAAGCAGATTTAAAAAAAAACACAGCAACAGCATACAAATCTATTTCTAGTTAATATCAACTCTTAGTACCAGAACTGGAGCAGAAGACAATCCACCAGGCAACATGGATGTCCTCTTCACTTTTTAGGAAATCCAGAGCATGAAGCATATATGTAATACCCTCTTTTATTTATTTATTTCTTAATTTATTGTATTTATATAGCCCCCCATCTCACCCAAGGTGACTCTTTTACTTATGCCGTTGAGGGGATATCAATTTCCTACAGGTATTTGCCCACTGGGTTCCAAGTAGTACAGGACTGGAGTCATTACACTTAAAAAAAAACATATGTGCATTGGCTTCTTGTGAGCCAAGATCCTGAAAATGCAGAATCATGGTTCATGTGGAAGTCAATATGCATATTCTCACAGATGTGAAAGCTGTTCTTCTGCAGATGTTCAGACTTTAAGCAAGAAGTGTTTCGTTCCCCTGCTTTGCCTAGAAGCCATCTGTATGTGCACCATAGTATATGGCAGGCAGATCACTCCTTGCTTTTCACCCAATAAGGTGGTTTCATGTGAATAAATTTGCCTCTGACAATTGGAGGAAAGAGTGCCCACTCCTAGTTCAGGTCAGTGCTTGGACAGTTGGATTCTGCTAGAACTGCACCCAAGATAGCTTTCTTTCTCCATCCTTCTCCTAGCATAGTAGGTTTGGGTGAAGAAGAGTCAATGAACAACAGCTGCCTCCTCTCTTCCTAGAGGGGACATCTCAACCCAGGATATATGGACAAGCTTATCAGGAGAGGAAGAAGAGAACATCCAAACACTGCAGCCAAAGACTATGCTTAACAATAACATTTTAGCATGCAATTTGGTCCTATGAACATGCAGAATCTAAAGGGACAGCTTGTGTCCCAAGCTAGTGAGTCGCACCTCAATTCATATTGAAACTATAAAAAAAAGAGCAAAGTTCCCACGTATCCTGCCAATAAATTGAAAGATTGCTCTTGGGCTTCTGTGCGGAATAACCAGAATGCAAGTGGAAGAAGATAGAAATCTGACATTTACCTTTTTCCTATCTCTCAGGTTGCAAAAGGGCAGAGCTTTCCAGCTGCAATCAGAGTTCCAAAACATATTAGAAAAATCAGAACAAAATGGAAAGGAGGTATGTAGCAATAGAAAATGGAATCAGGATGGACATTCTTCTGGTCTCCAGATATTTTGCTTTTGCAGAAGTTCATATATTCAATCACAATATCAAAGAACTTGTGGTCCATCAGATGTTGCTGAACTATAACTGCCAGCACCTTTTATCTTGAATCATGCTGATCAGGGCTATGTGGAGTGTGATTCAATGACAAATGGAAGGTCACAGCTTCCTAAATCCCACCCCACAAGTTGTTTATGCTTGTCTTTTCATTTTTCCTACTGTGCACAAGTGTTTTCTGACTTAAACATGAAAGAGAAGGAGATTCTTAGTGTTCCCTGTTGTAAATCTTGGACTTAAATTACTTCTTATGGGAACGTGTATGTATGTTGAATAGCCATCTGTCAGTGTGCCTTTAATTTAGATTCTTACAACAAGCAGGAAATTGATCTTGATGAGTTAAAGAGCTCTTCTGATTCTGTGATGACAACAGATCTCTGCCTGATAAACCATAGTGAGAAAGCTGCTGTGATTGATCTTCAACTCTGTTTCATAGATCATTACTCACCAGGGACAAAAGAAAGCTACTGCAATGATATCAAATTCTGTTTGCTTGTTTGTTTGTTTGTTTGTTTAAAAAATTGCATGGTGCTGAAGAGACGAGACAATGTTATCTTTTCATAACATGCAGGTTGAATATCCTTTATTTATTTATAATACAATTTATAATTAGGTCACCCCAACTCAAAACCATATCTGGGCGGTCTACAATTAAAAATAAAAAAATCAGAATTTTTTAGGAAAGGAAAAAGAAACAGAAACCTAACAAGAAAAAAGAAACCTTGCCAATCATCTAAACCGTGACATGGGCAAGGCGTCGTTGCCTTCAGCAATTATTCAGAGAAAGTATTTCAGCAGGTAGAGAACTTCCTCTTTAACAAGGAGATCTGGCATATTGCAAGCCATGAAGTTTTCTCTATTAAAACATGCAAAGAACTCCATCATCTATTGCAATGGTCATTTTCTTGATGGCTTCTGTTCCTAAGGTAAAAATTGCAGAGCTGGAAGAAAGGTTGGATAGCTTGAATAAGGACTTCTTGCAGCTCACACAACAGGCCTCAATGACCCAGAAAGAGGAGGAACTTCTAGATCAGGAGCTCAGGACGCTAGAACAATCAGCCTTGCTTACGGTAGGCACATTTAATATTTCATTTCATAGGAGCAATAATGGCATTCACTATTGGCCAGCACCCAGATGGATAGATTCATTTTGTGTGGAGAGGATTTATCATATGAAGGTGAGGAGTAGGCCAGTGATGCTCTACTCATCAAGCCTGCAAGTATATTTGCTACGTAGATACCCGCATTTCTAAGGCTAAACTTTGTCAAGTGCTTCTAAACACTCTAAGCCATGTGACAGCAAATGTCCAGAAGTTGTGATCAATGGCCAAGAATGCATGGCCATTTTGATGGCAGTCATTTTGGAGCTGTAAATTCTGATGCACGCATAGCAAATATGTAGGCTTTGATGAATAACCACACACAGATGTCAATACAGATGTCATATAATACTATATATAGTCAAAAATGTGTTTTTCCCACTCCTACTCTTTGCACCTTGAAATTGTTGTAACAGAACAAAATTAAAGAATAGGAGGGAATGCCAAAAATGTTGTTTGGGATGGTTATGTAACCATGAATATTCAACTCTACTAATTTTCAGCCTCCTTTTGGTTTTATCTTTCTTACGGTCTCCCTTCCCATCTGTATTTCACCTGTCTATTATACAGTCTTTGGATGCTCTCCCCAGGGAGGAACCACAGCACTTCTTTGAACTTCTTGAATTGTGTACTCTGAAGAGGGACCAACATCTACTACTGGAAGTAAAGAAGAAGTTTATTGCACAACAGATCAAAGATGTTGAATCCAAGCTGGCTCAACATCTGAATCTCCAGAGTAGCCACCCATCAGCAGCTGAAGCAAGGGTGATCTAGAACTTTTCAGTTGACTGTTTTTTTATTCTCACTTAACTGATTTCATTTATTTTTCATTAGGTCTCATTTCTGAACCTGAAAATAACTTAAAGGAAAGAAGCTTATCCTTTTTCCCCTTCCCCTCTTTCATTGTTTTTCTAACAGATGGAAGTATCTCTTTTTTTTTAAGTGGCACATTTTTATTATCAAAGTGTTGAAACATAAAGTATATCAAAAAAAGCAAATATTGGAATGTGAAGAAAGTAGGGGGAAAAAGAAGATACGAAAAGAGACTCTTATGTTTAAATTAAAAAAAGAAAACCATAGTGGAAAAAGTGGATTATGTTCTCCCCTTCCTTTCCCTTTGTATCCCCAACTACAAGCCATTGTTTAGATAGTTGAACCTTACATCAGACATTAGTAGTTAGTTTCTGTTTAAGTCCTAAAAACCATATTCCAGATATCTAAATCTCCCTTGCTCTGTGATATATTGTGTATAAGGGAGTCATTCTTGCTTGAATTTAGCTAAACTTCTGTTATGAATGTACACAGTCAATTTTGCCACCGCAGCATATTCTCCAATTTTAGTTTCTGACTCTGATTTGACAGGCAAGTTATCTGTTTTCCAATATTGTGCTAGACTGATTCTTGTGGAGGTCAACATGTATCTTAGTAAATTGTAATATTTTTCATTTATGTTTTCTGGGATTACACCTGGTTAGAAACATCTGTGGTTGTAGTTAACATTTCAAATTTTAAAAATAAAAGGAGTATCTTAACTTTCCACATTTTTTCCTGTTACTGGCTTCAGTGTTTTGGCAGTAGAAGTTGACTTGTGAATTCTGCCAGCACCAAACCTTCATTCCCAAGTGCTCCTGGCTGGATCCAGTGGTTACCTCACTGATATCTTGAGAATAATTATAGAGGTCAAGAGTAAAACTGCAAAATAAGCCAATACAAATTTTTTATGGATATACCAGTCTTCTCTTAAAAGATGCTGAACAGTAAAAGTCCAGCATAACTCAAACTAATAAACACCCAAAGACATCTAAAAGAAAAAGACCTACATAAATTCATTGATAACAGGCATCAGTTTAAGAAACATTTTGGTTCTAACACAATATTAGCACACACATGGCTGGGTAATTGTAATGAAACTCTTGATAACTTGGGGGCCAACCGCACTTTCCCATATTCAAGCTATCTCCATCACCACGAACCCAAAGGTCATGCCATTGGCCATACCCAGAGGTGGGACCACAAACAGACCTTCTCTGGACCTTCTTCTTCTGAGGGAAGCCATCTTAAAAATGTAAATCATATGATGTTTAGGGCTTCATATGCTAGGAGTGATGCTTTGAATGTAATTCTGCAGTTATGAGCCAACATCCTGATGGGAAGAGAAATTGGAAAATGGGCCAAGTTGTATTGCCCGTGGCAAAGAAACAAGAGAATACTGTCATCCAGAATGACTATTGTGTGTGTGTGTGAGAAAGAGAGAGAGAGGAGGAGGAGGAGGAGGAGGAGGAGGAGGAGGAGCAGGAGCAGGAGGAGGAGGAGGAGGAATTACAGTTGCAGAATCTGAGCTGTCCATTCAAAGCCCAGCCCTCTATATTTTAGAGAAAGGCATAAAGTTCAGGAAACATTTCCTTCTGCGAAATACGTTTAAAGAAAACAAAAGAATCTATGCAACATTGAAGTGTTTCTGAATAGGTTGCTGGGAAAATGTCATGCAAGTCATTCTAGGTGAGAATTTGTAGTTGTGGTTCATGTTGTAAGTTTCCAGTAAGCAAATAAAGACTACTTGGTCCTCTAATAGTTATTGCAAACCGCTGCTGTGAGCTTCTATGTCATCCAGCACGCATTCTGGAAGACCTTGTGCCAGCTGAGATCTGAGAAATAAAATCAGCAAAAGAGAATAATGGGGGAGTAGTTTTCTCCTTCCTTCCTTCCTTCCTTCCTTCCTTCCTTCCTTCCTTCCTTCCTTCCTTCCTTCCTTCCTTCCTTCCTTCCTTTCATTCTTTCTTCCCCTTTTTGGGTGGGTTAGCGGCAGGTCTGCTACTTCAATATTATTCATTTCAGACCGATTCTGGTAACCTTATGTTTTTGTAGAATCCTCAGGCAAGCTAACACTATGGCTGATTCCAAACCAGCAGATTTTTTTTCCGATCACTTTGTTGTGGTTTTTTTCTCACGAATAATGAGGGATGGTTGACCAGCTGATCTGAAAATGTAGAGAATATTTTTTTGTTTTGCTTTGCTTGCTCTTGGCTCTTCTGCTAGCAAAGATTAAGAATGCTTACCCGCCCTTGAATAGGGTATTGTGTCACCCTTGGAGAGCAAACAAATCAAGAAAAAGCTGGGCAACGGGAAAAATACGTAACCAGCTTGGCTTCTAGGGGAAGGCTATTTTGAGAAACAATTCTTGGATTACTTTCATTTGCAAGGGCCATACAGAATTCAGGAGGTGAGGCAGCTGCTTCTGCTCAACCAGCACGCTTTTTCCTGGCCTCATGAACAATGTTAGTTTATGCAATTTCTGTACTGCCATCTTGAAATCCTAGCACAGGCCATGAGATTTTCTATTTATGTGCTGTCTGATGTTATTGGAAAGCTGCTTGGTTGACTTTGCAAAGGACTGTAACCTGCTCTGAGTTCTTACCTAAGAAAGAAGGGAAAGGATGCATTTTTCAAGTCAGGTTATCTAAGGAAGAAGGGCAATTTCCTAGAATATCCATGGGGAAAAATGTAGATTTTTCCAATTTCCAGTTTCTGGGTGTTGGGCATTTGTTAAGCGTGTTGCAATTTCTCTGACATTTTTTTAATGGATCATTTCTCATTGCTTGTGTTTCTCCCTTCAGATTATCAGTAGAAATGTTCATAACTGTTCTTCATGGAGGTAAGTCACCACCTGGTCTTTGGCTTCTGTTGTATTATAATTATATAATGTATAAGAAAATAGACCTGTGTCTGTTTCAAGACACCAGCAGACTTTCCTCAAGATGCTGGCCCATATAGTACCCAGTCTCATTTTATCTAGGTCTAGCCTGTCAAGCAAACCCGTAACTATTATATCACTGCAGGAATCCTCAAAATTATTGAGGTTCACAACTTACATGTTACTTTACTGTGCGTACTACTAATGTGATTACTGTTCATTGTGGTTGCTAGTCATTTGGGCTGATGTTCACTCAAAAGTTGGATAAATGTTGTGATTTTGCTTTTAAATGCAACATTCATTTGGCTTCCTTCCTAGAGAACAAGGCCGATCTTTTCAATATACACTGTAAAATCCAGATTCTGCTAGATGGCATTAAACACCGCTGTGGATGTGAAGATAAAGGTGAAATTGTTATAAAATAATATACATAATCTAAAATTGTGTTTGTATTGAAACATAATAACCTGTCCCACCTGGTCATGCAGAGAAGGTATGTTACGGATCCCATCTATGAAAGAATGTTGACTGGCAGGGCCCAGGGGGAGAGCCTTCTCTGCCGTTGCCCCCACCCTATGGAACACTCTTCCCCTAGAGGTGAGGTGGGCCCCCCACTCTCCCAGCCTTCCAGAAAGGGGTGAAGACCTGGCTCTGCCAACTCGCTTGGGGCAATAAGGGGTACAACCAACCCTGGGGGTGGCTAGCACCTTGAAGATGCTCCCCAAGTCTCATAGCTCCTATTTAACATCAGTTTCTTGGAAGATATTTATTATTTATATAGGAAGTCTTGTTATAATGTATTTTAATTAATATTTATTCTATTTTAATTAATATTTATTCTTTTTACTGTAAACCGCCCAGATCGCTCTGCAGGGAAATGGGCGGTGACAAATTTGAGATATAAATAAATAAATAAATAAATAAGAATTTCTTGGGATTCATTATACATTTCCCTGTTGTATCTTGCATACAATTAATATATTTCTGAGGAAGGAACAAGGAAATAGAAGTTGTACGTGCAATTCCACCAGAGAAATTCGAGAAACTTAAGTGCACTTGTTTTAATCCATATTTACTTTGGTCAGAAAGAACAAGAAATCTATGAGGGAGGGGGGAGAATTTATATAAGCTACTCAGCTTGTGGGTAAATTCTTTTTTTCAGATGAAATAGAGTTAGCAGATGAGAGTGGTCAAGTCAAGAACTTACTCCAAAACAAGCATCACTGTGCAACCGAACTTCTGGGGGAACGAGAGACTTATGTGCTCCTTAGTGTCACGAGTAAGTGATGTGCTTTGAATTTCTGCACAGGCAAAAGAGGGCCATGTGCACATGTCAAGCTGCAGACACACTGCTCAGTCTCTCCACAACTTAACCCTAGAACCAAGAACACACCCTATTCTGTATTCAGAATAATTGTATGTGGATTGGATTCGCTATTTGGAACCTGTATACTTAAACCACATCTCCCTCAAACTGAGTCCAGTTCCCAGTAACTCAATGATCACATTCATGAGGCTTTCTCAGCATGACATAGGAATGGTTGACCACTGCTGGTATTCTCTGGAGGTATTGGACTACAACACCCAGAATTCCTAGCCAAGATGATTGGAATGTGTGGTAGCATGCAGGAGGCTGCTCTCTTGCCATATGACCACGTAACATGAGTATCAATGTTTGGCTTGCTGGGGATACTGGGTTTAGTGATACCTTGAAGGCCGCATACCATACACTGATGAACCATCCAAAGATTGGACTGAGATAGCCTTCTCTCGGGTTGTAGTAATGACTGGTAGAAGGAGAAGTTTTCTAGCAATTACAGGCCAGGCCAACATGAGGAACAATTTGTCCTCAGAACTCTGGATTCTCTTATAGCAGATGTCCTTGATTCCTTAACCTTGATGCTTTGCTATTACTGAAAAGCATATTCAATGCAAAAAATATTTGGGGTCTTCAAAATAGATGATTGATGCTCCAGAGAAAAGAACTACAAACGTGTATGCCAGAGCTCAACCAAACTTTATAAGCACTGGGTAGAATCCAAGTGCAATGTGAGTTGCCTTATATTGGTTTATTAAATTGTTTAATTGTTCGCAGTCCACTATGCCAGTTGTGATTCTGGTGCTTCAGGTTATATTTTGCCTTTCCATATGCATTTATCAACTTTTTAAAAGAAAGAAAAAAGAAAATTGTAGAAGGAGCTAGATAATGTGGAATGTAAACTATTTTATTAATGCTTTGGGGATTATCTCTAAAGGAAGTGGGCAACCAGATTTAAAATACTGGACATATTCAGATAAGAAGATATTGCCATTTGAAAAAAAAATTGTATTCAAAAATACTTTTCAGTTTAAGAAGAAGATCCTGATTAGCTCACCTTAGTCTGATTACTAGATTACTATTTTGTTTCCATCTTCATGTTAATTGCTTTCTTACCACAGATGGAGAAAGACCTTCAGAGACAGAATTTAGGCCACTGTTGAAGGATGAGCACATCATTAACTCAAAGTTCCTAGGTCAGTAAATAAATGAGCTTCCATTTGTCAGTGAGATCAAAAATTATCTTGAACATGAAACAGAGAAAAAACTGAATTTCACTTCTATATTTTACACATGAAGTGTGTTGTAAAACACAGCTATATACATGTCTTTTGATTTTCATTTTCCTTTCGTTCAGTCTTCGAGTTGTTCAATTTCTTTACTTTTCTTACATGGTAATGTATATTTACCCCTTCATGGATCACTGCCTTGTCGTGGCGAAGGGGCTTGTGTAACTCAGTGAAGCCATGAGCTATACCGTGCAGGGCCACCCAAGACGGACAGGTCATGACAGAGAGTTCTGACAAAATGTGGTCCACTGGAGAAGGAAATGGCAACCCACTCCAGTATCCTTGCCAAGAAAACCCCATGGACAATGTTAAAAGGCTAAAAGATATGACGCCGGAAGATGAGCCCCTCAGGTCGGAAGGTGTCCAATATGCTCCTGGGGAAGAGCGGAGGGCAATTCCAAGTAGCTCCAGAAAGAGTGAAGCGGCTGGGCCAAAGCCGAAAGGACGTTCAGCTGTGGATGTATCTGGAAGTGAAAAGAAGGTCCGATGCTGTAAAGAACAATATTGTATAGGTACGTGGAATGTAAGATCCATGAACCAAGGCAAGCTGGATGTGGTCAAACATGAGATGACAAGATTGAACGTCGACATCTTGGGAATCAGCGAATTGAAATGGACGGGAATGGGTGAATTTAATTCAGGTGACCATTATATCTACTACTGTGGGCAAGAAACCCTTAGAAGAAATGGAGTTGCACTCATAGTCAGTAAGAGAGTGGGAAAGGCAGTAATGGGGTACAACCTCAAAAACGACAGAATGATCTCAGTGCGTATCCAAGGAAAACCATTCAACATCACGGTAATCCAAGTCTATGCCCCAACCACTGATGCCGAAGAAGCTGAAGTTGACCGGTTCTATGAAGACCTACAAGACCTTCTAGAACTAGCACCAAAAAAAGATGTCCTTTTCATCATAGGGGATTGGAATGCTAAAGTAGGAAGTCAAGGAGTAATCGGAATAACAGGCAAGTTTGGCCTTGGAGTACAAAATGAAGCAGGGCAAAGGCTAATAGAGTTCTGTCAAGAGAACGAGCTAGTCATAGCAAACACTCTTTTCCAACAACACAAGAGACGACTCTACACATGGACATCACCAGATGGTCAACACCGAAACCAGATTGATTACATACTTTGCAGCCAAAGATGGAGAAGCTCTATACAGACGGCAAAAACAAGACCAGGAGCTGACTGTGGCTCAGATCATGAGCTTCTTACTGCAAAATTTAGGCTTAAATTGAAGAATGTAGGGAAAACCACTAGACCACTCAGGTATGATTTAGATCATATTCCATGTGAGTACACAGTGAAGGTGATGAATAGATTTAGAGGATTAGATTTGGTAGACAGAGTGCCTGAAGAACTATGGACAGAGGTCTGTAACATTGTACAAGAGGCAGCAACTAAAACCATCCCAAAGAAAAAGAAATGCAAGAAAGCAAAATGGCTGTCTGATGAGGCTTTACAAATAGCTGTGGAAAGAAGGAATGCGAAAAGCAAGGGTGAAAGGGAAAGATATAAGCAACTGAATGCAGGTTTCCAGAGAATAGCAAGGAGAGAGAAGAAGGCCTTCTTAAATGAACAATGCAAAGAAATTGAAGAAAACAATAGAATGGGGAAGACTAGAGATCTCTTCAAGAAAATTGGAGATATCAAAGGAACGTTTAGTGCAAAGATGGGCATGATAAAGGACAAAAAAGGCAGGGACCTAACAGAAGCAGAAGAGATTAAGAAGAGGTGGCAAGAATACACAGAAGAACTATACAAGAAAGATCTTAATGTCCCTGATGTCCATGCTGGTGTGGTCACTGACCCTGAGCCAGACATCCTAGAGAGTGAAGTCAAGTGGGCCTTAGGAAGCATTGCTAACAACAAAGCTAGTGGAGATGACAGTATTCCAGCTGAGTTATTTAAAATACTAAAAGACGATGCTGTTAAAGTGCTGCACTCAATATGCCAGCAAGTTTGGAAAACGCAACAGTGGCCACGGGATTGGAAAAGGTCAGTTTACGTTCCAATTCCAAAGAAGGGCAATGCCAAAGAATGCTCAAACTATCGCACAATTGCACTCATTTCACATGCTAGCAAGGTGATGCTCAAAATCCTACAAGCTAGGCTTCAGCAGTACGTGAACCGAGAACTACCGGATGTACAAGCTGGGTTTCGAAGAGGCAGAGGAACTAGAGATCAAATTGCCAACATTTGCTGGATCATGGAGAAAGCACGAGAGTTCCAGAAAAGCATCTACTTCTGCTTCATTGACTATGCAAAAGCCTTTGATTGTGTGGATCACAACAAACTGTGGCAAATTCTTAAAGAGATGGGGATACCAGACCACCTTACCTGTCTCCTGAGAAATCTGTATGCGGGCCAAGAAGCAACAGTTAGAACCGGTCATGGAACAACCGATTGGTTCAAAATAGGGAAAGGAGTACGACAAGGCTGTATACTGTCACCCTGCTTATTTAACCTATATGCAGAGTACATCATGAGAAATGCCAGGCTGGAAGAATCACAAGCCGGAATTAAGATTGCAGGGAGAAACATCAATAACCTCAGATATGCAGACGATACCACCCTAATGGCAGAAAGTGAAGAAGAACTAAAGAGCCTCTTGATGAGGGTGAAAGAGGAGAGTGCGAAAGCTGGCTTGAAACTCAACATTAAAAAAACTAAGATCATGGCATCTGGACCCATCAATCCCTGGCAAATAGAAGGGGTAGAAATGGAAGCAGTAACAGACTTCATTTATTTGGGCTCCAAGATCACCGCAGACGGAGACTGCAGCCATGAAATTAAAAGACGCTTGCTCCTTGGGAGGAAAGCTATGGCAAACCTAGATAGCATATTAAAAAGCAGAGACGTCACCTTGCCGACAAAGATCCGCATAGTCAAAGCTATGGTTTTTCCAGTAGTAATGTATGGCTGTGAGAGCTGGACCATAAAGAAGGCTGAACGCCGAAGAATTGATGCCTTTGAACTGTGGTGCTGGAGAAGACTCTTAAGAGTCCCCTGGACTGCTAGGAGGTCAAACCAGTCAATCTTAAAGGAAATCAACTCTGATTGCTCATTGGAAGGATTGATAATGAAGCTCAAGCTCAGATACTTTGGTCACCTAATGCGAAGAGAGGACTCTTTGGAAAAGACCCTGATGCTGGGAAAGATGGAAGGCAAAAGGAGAAGAGGACGGCAGAGGATGAGATGGCTAGATAGCATCATTGAAGCAATGAGCATGAAATTGAGCAAACTCAGGGAGGCAGTGAAAGATAGGAAGGCCTGGCGCAATATGGTTCATGGGGTCACGAAGAGTCGGACACGACTTAACGACTAAACAACAAAATGTATATTTGACATCTCTATTTAAAAATGTGATTTGTTTCCACTCTCACCAAATGCCTTTATTCTGACTTTCACTTTCAATATCGGTGAGAGGCAGAAGACTTTAAAAAAAACGGGGGAATTTTTTAATGTGATTATTCAAAAATTGGTTGCACAGAGATCTCAGGAAAAACGTTTATCCCCCAAAGAGAAATGTAATAATATCTTAAAACTGAATAGCATCAAATGAGTGTGTTCTGCCAATTAGAATTTCCTCTTCTTCTTTTTTTTTTGCCAAGAACAATAAAAATAACAACAATCAAGAATTATGATGATGGGGTCACAAAGGATTACAGGAAATGGAAGGGTTGTTTGCTGTTTTGTTTTGTTTTGCTGTCCATAATAGATCATGTAACCAAACCAGATCATTCAGTGTACGTTCTCTGATTGGCTGGAATCATGCATCGAAAAGCTCTTTTCAAGATGGTTGCCATCAGTTTCTTGAATTCCAGGGATCATGTTAATACCTCACATTCTTGGGCCACTCATTCAGTCCCAGCACTTTGACCAGCCTGTCACATAGCCTGTCTTTTGGAGATCTTTCAATATTCTTTTTTCTTAAACCAGGGCTCTGAGTTTGTTCTACTTATTTTAATTACCTAGAGTACCTACACCATAACATAATTCTGGGGCTCAATGGGGAATCAAAACGGTAGTTTGTCTTCAACTGAGAAGTGGGCAAGTCACCAAATATCATTCTGCCTTAGTGCTCAAACTTGGAATATATATGCATTACAAATCATCTTCATCATCATTGTTATCATCATCACCATCCCAATTTCTATATCAAGAATACAGCTTGTGAACATCATTATTTCAGTTGTAAGCATCTTTGCAAGTAAAATGTTGGCCTGAAACTGAGCTTTAGTTAAATAATTACCAATCTTGCAATTAGGCTATTCCTTGTAGTTCCCAGTTTAAAAAGTCTGGTTAATTTGGGTGAGCTGATCATGCATTTCTTCTACATAAAGCTAAATTAGGAAGTTGCCAAGACCGCAAGGGACCCTCTCCAAGGATGAAATCCAGAAGGATTCATCGAAAATCAACCTTGGATATTCCCACTGCTGAAGGTAAGCTAATTGTTATGAAAAAAAGAACCTCTGTTCATTAAACATTTTGTGATGCTTTCCATTGGGCATTTATAATAAAAGATTTGTACTCTAAAGTTGCTTACATTTTATTTTGTTAAGTAAGATTATTAGAGAGATCTTGTACTTTATCCATACTCAGCCCAATGTACTTACAGTTGCCTAAGTATTAATACTTCCAAAATCACTTTGCTGATTCTTGAGAACCCTCAAGGCAACTAATATAGAACAATAAGATGAAACTTCACCTGGACTTTTTATATTTTCAGCACATAACATAGTTCTAGTCATATCTCCCCAAAGGCCCAGTTTTCCATGCTGTGTTCAGATAATACAAGCACCCAGTCTGTTGCTATCCAGGTAAACACTTACCCAAGTAATCCAGAAGCAGAGATCCCCAGTCAAATGAGAAGTAAACATCTTTGATGGCTTCCCAAACACTATAAACTTATCCTGTTTGTGGCCATGTTTGTTTGTTTGTTTGTTTGTTTGTTTGTTTGTTTCAATTTATATAGCTCCCCATCTCACTTATGTGACTCTGGGCAGTTCACAAGTTATATCCATGCTTGATTTCTTATTGTCTCTTTCAACGGCAGGCTTAAGAAATTCTTCACCCCATGGCAGTAGAGCGAGGACTCCTAATGCTTCTCCAAAACAAAGCAAGAAAATCTGATTCATGGGTGAATGTCAATTCATAACCACTGCTACATTTTTGGAAACATTTCTGTTTGTTGTAAAATGTTGATTAGAGCTACTCTTCTATGATTTCCTGCCAAGAGTAAAACCCCCAGCATGCCCTATTAAACTTACCAACACATTGAAACTTAACTTCAAACCATATGTAATAAACTTCACTCCAGGCAAGAGTGCATCAAACAGTAACCCTAATCTCTCAGGGTGTGTGTGTGTGTGTATGCACATGTATGCTATAGATGTGCCAAGGAGATTATTTTACTATAGAGATGCTGGCAGCATTTAAACACCTCCCTCCCTCCCTCCCTCCCTCCCTCCCTCCCTCCCTCTCCCTCCCTCTCTCTCTCTCTCTCTCCCTCCCTCCCTTCCTCTCTCTCTCTCTCCCTCCCTCCCTCCCTCCCTCTCTCCCTCCCTCCCTCTCTCTCTCTCTCCCTCCCTCCCTCCCTCCCTCTCTCTCTCTCTCCCTCCCTCCCTCCCTCCCTCTCTCTCTCTCTCTCTCTCAATACTGTGGTTTCATATTTCCATTTTTCTTCCAAAGCTTCTAAAGAATTGAATGAACATTTTAATCCATCATAAAAGTAACCCTTTAGCAATATCTATTATACAAGGATCTATATGTCTTTCATCAGTTCAACAAAAGGAGTTCCCTGCTGAATTCTCTTGCATGATCAAGAGAATACAGAAAAATATGTGACCCAGGAAATACCCTATAAACAGAGTTTAATTGACTCCCAACATCAACTAATTCTTTGATGCTAGACTCAGCATTATGATCTGTTTTAAATATCATCAGTTTGGCGGCTTTCGGTTTGGGTTGGTTTTCTTTTTTGCTTGACACTTTTGTATTGCAGCATTGTTTCAATTTTCATTCAATAATAGTTGTTTATATGTCTTCTAAGTGCAAATAATAAAATATAATAAATTAAAAATGGCATGTGAGCCTCTGTCATGCTTCATGCACTGCTGAGAATTTGAATGGGTCCACACTGCAGCTGTAATGGGATGTGAGAGTAACCTTGAGGAAGAGAAGGAAAAGCCACAGCTAAGGCAATGGTCAGATAAGAGAAATCAAGTCCAAAGCAGGAATGGAATTTGAGAAGGGGTCTCAGACCTGACCCTCCCTAGTTCTCTTTGGGATAGAGGTGGTGGGGGAGCACATTCAGAATTGCATGATTCTGTTACTTTAACCCTATAATAAAAGTAGTTTTAGTATTCATAACTTTGGTGTTCAGGTCTGGTCAACCTCAAAGGGCTGACATCACCCTAGGTCACTAGCTATGTTTTGCAAAGCCCAGTGGCTGAGTTCAAACATTAAGCCAGAATCAAACTAAACCAGTTACACTGTGGTTTTGCACCATTATCTGAACCCAGCCATTGTGGGATATATTATTGCCAACATTTCTAGATGATGACTGACAAGCTTCTTATTAGGGTGTACAGGTCGGGGGAGAGCAAATTTGCAGAAGGATCCAAGGCTAGCTTTGTGTTCAGTGTACAATGAAAAACACATTTGGTCTGAGATGTTGGCATATTGCTGGCCATTAAACTAATTCAATATTTCTCAACCATGGCACCTTTAAGATGTGTGGACTTCAACTTCCAGAATTCCCCAGTAAGCATGCTGGCTGGGGAATTCTGGGAGTTGAAGTCCATACATCTTAAAGGTAGCAAGATTGAGAAACCCTGGACTAGTCAATACTAGTCAAGATGGAAGAACAACATCCTATGTGTATGGACATTCAGTACCAGGAAAGAAAATCCATATTTTGGATCTGCTCCCACACCATGACTTCCTGAAGCCTGCAGCCACAGGATGTAAAGGTTGACCTCTTTTCAGTTCTACATGCAGGCCAGAAGTTGGCCTGGAAACTGGGCTTATTATCATCCATCAAGCAGCTTCTGTGCTTCCTGCTGGGCAGCTACAGCAAGCACTACAGTAGCTTTTGAACAGGTTTCTGTCAGTGTGTCATTCTTGTTTTTCTGAGTTCAGTGCAATTGGCCACATGTGGAGTCACTGGATTAAATAGGTTGTTCCCAGTGTAGGGCAGGGGAAGAGATCTGGGACCATTCTATGGCAATGGGGGGAGAGCTTCCCCCTTTTGTGACCTGTTTGTTGCAAAAGGAACATTCTGGGGTTAGTCTGGAGCATGCATCTAAAGTTGTGGGGCTTTGCAGGGAGTCCTGATGGGAAGGACTTCCCTCAACACCAGACACTTCATTTAAGACCAGAAATGGCCCACAGATTACACTATATTTAGCCATGTTTTGTTAGATGTAAGCATCTGGCCACTAAAGGCTTGATTCTCTGTAGGGATTGCTCTGTAAATTATTTAGGAAGAGCACAGTTTGTGCTTCTGGTTTGCACTTCTTCCCTTGAGGTGGTACCTCACTGGTCGAGAACCTGTGACCCTCCGGATGGGGATAAACTGCAATTAACAGCATCCTTCAGTTGTGGCCATGTTCCAGCCATCCTCTATCTGCAATTTGCTTTTAGTGTAAAGCAGAGAACTGTTTTGCAAAAAAGGCTCAGCAGATTCAGATCTGGCTAGTGCCTGGATGGAAAGGTACCAGAAGTCTCACAGCTGGAAGTTAGCCTGAGAAGGTGAAGAAAGCATTCCAGAAGAAGCCAACGCAAACCAGTTCCGTATGTATGTATGTATTAAATTTGTCCCCCGCCCATCTCCCCCCAATGGGGGACTCTTATTGCTGTCAAAAATGCTGTACAGAGTCTTTCCATTTACTTCTTCAGTCTGGATACTCCTATTTAAAATATTCAGCTTTAAACCTTTGCCTGTAGCTGCTCATTCATCAGGTTTCTATCTAATGGCTCAACTCTGCAAAGGTAAATATATATTTCCTTGTTAACATTTTCATAGGGGAGTTTGGAATTGATTTGGGTCAATAACAAGAGAAATTTCAAATCTTTCTTCATGACATTAATGTGACATTACCTTGATTGGATTGATTACAGAAAAAACAAATTCCTCACAAATTCCTTACAGAGCCAGAAAATGTATTTTAAATGTATCCCTACAGACCTCTGTCCAGGTTTTCAGTGCTGCTTTGATTTCACTCCAGTGGAAAAAAGTGTCTGTGTTGTTCTGATCAGAGCAGATTGAAAAAGCCCGTGTAGCTGTGATGAAGGAGATAAGGCATACTTTTCCTATGTGAAATACTTTACATTTGCAGACAAGTGTGTGTGAGAAAGAGTGCACACCATGTTTTTCATTCATTCCTTTTGAAGAATGTGTTCCTAATAGTTAGCATGTCTTGGGAACAGAAAGGATCAGATAATTTCACACTTAATTCTAAAAAACATTTGGTTTAGCAACAATCAAAAGTATGTTAAAGTGTTTTCCAGAATCAACAATACAGGGTACAACATATATTCGTGAACATGCTCACTAAAGCACTATTAAGCGTGAATGATTACAATAGCCTTATCTGAACTTGGGCATAAGGTTGTAGAAAGGAATTACTCTATTCACAAGTTCCTGCCTTGCTTGTAGTTAGTTTTGTTTAAATAGTGAGGGTGGCCTTTGGATCATACGCTTGAGAATTCAGAAGAATGGTTTCTAAAACTAGAAGTGGCATTGAGCTGGAGAGTCACCTTCATGTTCTTTATCGACTCATCACCTTCTTCAAGAGCCATGCTTGCTTTCATCTCTCAAAATGACCATCTTTCGCAATCTGACGTCATCCTGATGTGTTGGATCAAATGCGCTGAACATGAGTTCTCATAATCATCTGGCTAACATGGCCCTGAGACTCCAGGCCAATTTTCTAAAAAAATGCTGCAGTCCAGCAAAATCAGCAAGGAGACTTTTCCCCACTAATCTATTTCCGAGTGAAGACCTCCAGTATGCTGGTTACACTGGAGTTACTCATGATGCTATTTAATGTTCTTTTCCAGCAAGGAGACCTGATGGAAAAGCAGCAAAGGAAGTTGTGTAGCCCAAGTGGAGTGCATCAACAATGCATTTCCTTTCACTTCAGTTTACTGATGTTTAGATAATGAGCACATTACGCTACTTTGCCCAAGTAGAGCAAAGCCTTTCCATGCCACTACTTCTAAAGATAGTCATAATTATGCTGCATTACCACCCAGATATGCAACAATGCAAAAGATCAACTGGTGTACCTCAGCCATAGAGGACTTAACTCTCACATCCTTCACCATTGGTCATGCTGGTTGGGGCTGCTAGTTCAGAAACACCTTGAGGATCACATTTTGCCTACCTCTGCATAACTATAAAAACCCTAGAGAGAAAACAGAACTAGAACAACGTAAAGAAGAGAAGGTGTAGGTTGGAAAATCAAGTCGAACACAAGCATTAAAATAAGCACAGCAGGTCAGACTGGTTTGGCCAGAACAACATAGTACAAATTGAAGGATGTAGAAAGTACAAAATGAGTACATAGTACAAACTGAGGATGTAGAATGCTTGGATATAGCCCACCTATCCTTTGGCATAGCCCATTTGATCAAAAGGATCATGCAGGTATCAAGTCAATTACCTGCTGAAAAACATGGGGAAATCTCTTCCAAGAGGCTCCTGAGTTGATGCTGCTATTTTATACCTTTAGTAATAAATCATGGTGGATGCTCAGGGGACCTCAGCTGTAGTTTACAACAACTACCAAAGAGTTCATTTCTTAAAAGAAACAATGCAACATAAAAAAACTTAGTTTAGCAATAAGGAAAAGAAAACACATAATTAGCAATTTATAGGCCTCTTTAATTCCTCTTGCACCATAAACCACAAAACTGCTTTGTCCCAACCAGGCTAACCTGTGCAGTTTGTCCTAGGAATGCCCTTCTGCTGCCTTGGGCATTTGACCATGTGATAGACAGGTGGAGAATAAAGAAACAAGTTAATTGTACAAATTAATTAAGATTGTTTTTTATTGCTGTATTTCTGCATTGTTGCTATACTTATTAGGGTTGGATGAACCTATGACAACTGTGTTTTGAGTACTCTTATACACAGAACTGAAATTGCCATTGCTGTATATTCCATGATAACATGGGCTTCACAAACTGAGCCAATCAACTTGCTATTTTCACACTTGGATCCCCACACGAGGTTAACTTGGGAGCATCAAACTGATCTCAAAAACTAAGCATGGTTAGATCATGTCAGCACTTGAGTGGGACATCCCTAGGAAATGCAGGATTGTAGACCAGATCCTGAAGGAGGCAACAGCAAACCACATAAAAGTAGTCCATTTGTTTAGCAACCATTTGAAGTTACAACGGTGCTGAACAAAGAGACTTACAACCAGTCCTTGCACTTACAATTGTCACAGCACCCCTGCAGTCACGTGATTGTGATCCAGGCACTTGGCAACCAGCTCACACTGACGATGGTTGCAGTGTCCTGGAGTCAGGTGATCGCCATTTGCAATCTTCCCAACTGGCTTCCAGCAAGCAAAATCAATGGGGAATCATATGATTTGCTTAATATCCAGAGTGATTTGCTTAATGACTGCTGCAAAAAAGGTCATAAAATTGGACACAACTTGCTGAACAACTGCCTTAACGAATTTTCTGGTCCCTATTGTGGTCATTAAGCAAGGATTACCTGTACACGGACATCTCCAAGAAGTCATGCTTGTCTTGATGAACACTTGACTTGGCAGTGCTAACTGAACGTGATCCTAATAACCAAGTTTATTAGGAGAAATTCCATATTTTCTTACAACAGCTGGTTGGCTTATGGCAAAATTCATACCAAGATGTATTTACCATTCAGTAATTAAAACCAGTGTTTTTGACCATAGGTAGTTGGCTAGGATTACAGTCTTGGCAGGGAGAGCAGTTCTCTGCAGCTGCACAGGAAATCTGACTTTCTCTTGGTGAGTCATTTGAACAAAGATTTTAGCACTTCTTTTTATGACAGTGCTAAATGTAGGGAAACTCTCACTTCTCAAATGCATCCTTTAGTGTTTGGTAAGATCTGCCACAAGATGTAAACACACTTTCAAGAAGCAGAGGGCAGAACCCACTATACTGGAGAAATTAGCTTGGATGTGATATTTCATGTTTTACATGCAAAATTCAGGTAGAAAAGAAATTGGTAAATATGTTAAAATAAATACAGATTACCAATTTGTTTGCTTCATGTTGCAGAGCTACAAGATATATAAAAATTAATTTTCAGCATCACTGTAATTGCACAGGTATGTAGGTTTCAGATTGATGAAAGTTAAGCTTATGCATTCTGCTAAACCCCAAATAAACTATATTATGGTTTAATGTCATGTGTGAACCCTGTCATCATGGTTCATAAAACACACTTTATGAGTCAGATTGCTATAGCTTGTTTGACTAGCCATGTTTAAAATAAGTCATACGTTAGCCTGTTGTACAAACCCATTCACTTCCATCTAGTGCAAATGTGCATGCTAACACACACACACACACACTGTACATATTATGTATGGACACACATAAAGCCTTATAGGTTTTTAGTTTGAGTTATCTTTCACTTCGAAATAATGATAATAGATATGATGTTTGGTTAAAGGAGGAAGGTGGGGGGGGGGGGAAATAAATAATAAGAATGACTCCTTGTAGTCATTTGCTCCATCTGGTGCCCTTCAAATAAGTTGGAATTGCATCACCCACATTACATTGTTGGTCCAAAGCAGCTAACTGACTCTTCCATGGAACCAATTAACTTTGTTGAGCTTCAGCTTTGTACCAGCATCTGCCAACTGTTAGGAAATGGGTATGACAAAACAGACACTTTCTGTAAAAAGACTTTTATTAACAAATTATATTTATACACTGCGATCCATGGCAACGCAATGTGATCAACACCTGCTAGCTTCCAGTTGGATTGCTGCAGATGTCACTGTCATTCTGAACAACAAAAATACAACTTTGAAGAAATCTAGTGCAAGTCAGGGTCTTCCATTGCTGTCACTGGAACAACAAACATTGGGCTTCTTTCATTCTATATACAAGAGATTTCAGACTTTGTACACATTCAACACTAAAGGATCAGGCAATAAAAATACACAATATTCAAGTTGGTAACCCCAGGTTAATTCTTTTACAGTACAGTTGAATTTCGGGTCCATTGGTCCTTCTTCCTTCCTTTTCTTCCAGGGAGAAGATTTGCTGCGCATTGATATTGCACAAGCACAACTTTCAAGCAGCTGCCAAAATAGGCAACTGAATTGTCCTGTCCGTCACTCTCAGTAATACATGTTTTTATCCCACCAGCCTGTAGCCAAAGGGGAAAAAATGGTCAGGAAGAAATAAACATTTTCTAATAAAAAGAGGGTTGGCTGGCATAATGAATGCTACTAATCAAATCCCCTTGGTCCATAAGGGTATCTCCTCTCTCTCTTCTTCACAGATGCACATAGACACTGAAGCTAAATTTCCTGGATGCATCTGCCTTCAAGGATTAAAAAGGGCACATCTGCTATTGTTCCAGAACATAAGACACTGCAAAGGGGTCCAAAGTTTTGAGAGAGGAGTAAAGCTCAGGTCCTAAGACTGTGTGTAGCCCCGACGGCTTCCAATGAGAGCCCCCCTCCCCAAAGGTGCAATAAAATTGTCATGTTTCATGCAGCAGGAGGAGGCACTGAGTTTAATGTCTTTCATCAATTAGTTTAAGTCCAATCTAACCTAGCTTTTGGCCTGGCCACATCCATTTCTTTGTTTTGACCCCTTTGTGCTACTTTTGACCACCTGCATATCAGCTAAAGTCCCACTGTGACCTTTAGCAGGTTCCAGATTTAGAGTGGTTTGACAGTGACTCAAGGAGATGTTCAGCATCTCTTGATTGATTGTGTTTAGTCAAAAGCTTGTCAGCTATCTGGCTGGGAAGTTTTCATTTAAATCACTGCTTTGAACAGAAGGTGACCTTTGATTACCTCAATGAGCTTTGCCAAACTTGGTGATCTTAGGCAAAAAGTGTTTTCCTATCCAAATTTTTGTATTCAGGTAGGATTAGAGAAAGCCAGTAAAAACAGCTGTGACATCAGTCTTGGAGCCTGGACAGGACTATCCAGTTAGGCTATCAGTTCAGGACAACAAGAAATGTACAGTTTTAAATTCTGTTGAAATTACAAGGGCTCTAAGTCTATAACTGGCTAACTTAAAGCCTTGGGCTAGCTTTGCATTCTTTCCAAATCAATGAACTCTTTATTAGAAAGTGAAGTGTAGCCAAGACTACTGGTTGCGATTCCCAGTGCCAAGAAAAAACTCCTGACCTGAAGGAACCTCTTATATCTTTTTTGGCAAGTACAATATTACCTGTGATAATGAGCATTTAATTGAAATTGCAGATGCAGTAAGGTTAGCTTAGATGGAAATAGGTGTGGAAATTTAATTTGTGCATAAAACACTATACTACTTACTTCCTGGATATCGTCTGATGAACAGCTTGCGCATTTCATCATAGACCCATATCAAGATGGCATAAGGTACAGAGATGAACCAATACTGAACTCTAGAAGAGAGAAGGTTACGTATCAAGGATTTCTGCTGGGTGGGAATTATGGGAATTAAAGTCCAATACATCTCATGGATACAAGCTTGGGAAGACAGTGGTGACCTTACACTACAATTACACCAACCACAAGAAGCTAACTTACCGGAGAGGTGTGAAATTCAAGGCGTTGACACTTCCAAGGCCATAACAGAGAATCAAAGCTATCCCTAACTGGGAAAATATACCAATCCAGATTACTTTGTTCCTGTGAAAAAAACAAAATACAGCCAAGGGTCCCTTATTATTTATGATGTATGCACATGGAAAGCCAACAATAGTATCACTAGAAGGTTCACATGTGTATGTCATTATACACACATATGTAGTGGTCGGCAGGAAGAAATTACAAAATCTATGCTTGACATGCTAGATATGGTTTATCTCTATAGGCACATACATTCCCTCCTAGGCCCCAAAGTTCCTCAGTTTTGATTTTAGGAATATGTATTCCTAGTAATTCAGGATCACATTCTTAAGGTGCTCCTGAATCCAAACCTGAATCTTATTGTTCAGTAACAGGCAGTGATGTTAGCCCTGCATCTCCTTATGATTTACTGAGCCCAAGTTTTAGCTCCTCACTTTGAAAAAAGAAGCAACGTTATTTGGACAACCTTCTGATTTTGTTTGCGTCTTTGCTTTTCCAATGGTGGCCTTCTAAGCAGCAACCAAGCAAAGACGGAGGAGCGAGCAGCTTGTTCTAGTCCTTGGAAATGCACTTCTCTTGGAATAAACACCAACCTGAAAAGTCCTTGCTGGAAAATGGAGTTCCGTCTTGTCTTCCTGATTATTAAGTCTGCCACTTGTTGAATGGTGATGCTGACAAAAAAGGCTGTGTAGCCAGTGAACTGCAAGTATCTCCGTTGCTCAAAGGTCTGCAGAACGTCAGGCATGAAGAAAAGATAGTAATGTCAAATGGCTGGATTTAAGACAGGCTTCCACAGTAAAATGTGGTCTAGCAAACAGAACAATTCTTGCTAACTGTGGCCAGGGGCCTAGCAGGTGGTTGAGCATCTTTGTCCCCTGTATTTTTGAAATTGCCGCTGGTGGACAGATAGCAAAACTGAGATATTTATTCAGATTGCCAGTGGGTATTATTTTGTTGAGCGACAGGCTTGTATACATCATCTTAAAATATACAATGCTGCAGTACAGAAGACACTGCAATGTAAAATAATACAGGACTGTTATTTTTGTATAATATGTAGAGTATATATATATGGGTGTGGTGGTGTCCATTGCCTCTGATGCGAGAAAAATCAAGATTGTTGCTATTTTTATTTATCAATGATGTATGGTGGCTTGGTAATGTGTCCTCTAAGCTGGTGGCTGCCACAAAGTGAAGCAGTCCATTTGAGCCTTCCTGGAATTTGGTGGTTGACCTCAAGAGTTGCACCCATACTATCTCAGTAACTGGATTAGGGAGATTCCTGTAAAGTGAATCACTGATCTGGAACCATTTTTAGATCTTCTACCTAATATATCCTATATCACTAGACTTTATAAGAATGGCATTTCTGTGATTATGTTTAACAATGCATAGCTAACACTTCTAATCTGAAATCTGATCCTATGAGCTGTTGTACTAAGAAATAAACCATGTAGAACTGGGCTTCAGATTACTGTGCCAGCTTGGTCTCTCAACATTAGTTACTACATACACAGACATGCCACCAACTGGGAAAGGGTGTGATACAGGTTTGCCAGTGGGTGCTGAAGGAAGCAGAAATCACATTTCATGGGGGAGGGGATGTGTGCAATGTGACAGCACACAAAGCTGTTTCCAAAATGTGCTGAGAAGAGACATTGCGAGAGCCTTCTAGTAGATAATCTGCTTTAGAGGGGGTCAACTTGACAGAATTTTGCTCACAATGTCATTGCATGCCTGGTGTAGATTTGTGACTAATGTTATTTAACTCTAAACTGGTATAGTATAATGGATGGAGCATAAGCAAGCACAGTGTTTTTCATGTTGCTCAGTTATGGAGATACGTTTGGCCAAGCAGGGTTGGACCTGGTTAGTATTTGGGTGAGAGACTACCAGGAAGTCTCAAGGCTCTAGGCTAGGCTGGGAAGTCAAAAATGCTATCTTGAAAGAAGGCAATGCTAAATATTTTCAGACTCTAGCAAAGAAAACTGCACAGTGACCAGAAGTCAACTTCAAGAATACTAGAGTTCTTGGGTTTTTTTAACACAGTTACTGTCTTTTAATGAATTTAGCACTGAACAAGTTATCACCCTTGTAATACCTATATACAATGACGTGGGGGGGGGGGGGAGCCTTGAGTCAATGTTGACTCCTGGCAACTGCCTGGGCTAGTCCTTGCTGTTTTCTTGGCATTTTCAGAAGTGGTTTGCCCTTGCCTTCTTCCTAGGGCTGAGAAAGAGTGACTGGCCCAAGGTCACCAGCTGGCTTTGTGCCTAAGGTGGGACAAGATTAACTGGAATCTCTCTTCTACTTAGCTGGTGCTCATCTTTTGCTCAGAATAACTGGTGCTTTCAGTGCAAGTGATTCTAAACACTCTACCCATTCTTGTCCATAGCTGTCCTGCAAGTCAGCCAAATATTCCTCTTCCCATGGAATTCGGATGTGGAGAAGAGTGTGAGGGAGCCAGCCTTGCTGAGCATAAACAGTGAAATAGGTCAGAAAGGCACCGATTGTTTGGAGAAGGCCTGCAAGAGAGAAAAAAGGAATGGCTTGTACAAGAGAAGAAAGCTGATGAAAAAAGAATGTCAGATTGTCTACCAGATGGTTTGCTCTGGAGACGGTTGCATCTCAGTTAGCAGGATCCTGGAGTTGTTCATTAAAGATGAGAGATATTCTCTGTGTTCAAGACCCACCCAAGCACCTAATCATATCTCCGTGGTATGGATTTCCCCACCGTACCAATTTGCAAGTAGGAATAGACCGCAAGCTCCTGGTTGACCAGTCGGTCTCTTTTTTTGTGCCTTGGCTTCCTCTTCATGATATCACTTTCAGCTTTTTCATAGGCCAGTGCAACAGAAGGAATCTGTAAGGGGGAAGAAAAAGGTAAGTTTCCTATCAACAGGTTTTTAAAACCACTCATACATTTTATTGATTTGTTTATCTTCTGTGTTCAGTGCACAAAAAAAGAAAGTAGTCATGCCAAGAAGGTCTACCCTAACCTTCTCCAACATAATGCCCTTGGATGTACTGGCACTGCAACAGGAAGATTTCTCTTTGGCCAAACCTGGGAAAGATGGTTTAGGATTAAGCTGCAATCTGGTAAACGTATAGCTGAGAGTAAGCCCCTTTGATCTCAGAGGGACTTAATGTATTGACATGGCCAGTTAAACTTCTTTAATTACTTTTCTGGAATCCCTCTTCCTATTTTTTTTTTTTTTTAAGTATTAGCAAGAAACAGGGGAAGATAGCAGTGAGTTTGATTTTAAGCCTGGTGATGCCAAAGTCCTGCAAAGGTTTGGTGAGTACGTATATGAGAAAGAGAAAGCTTTGTCTTTCAGAAGTCAAGAACTCACAATGTCTGTGCCAAGGTCAATAAAGAGGATGGTGATGGTGCCAATGGGTAGAGGGATGCTAGCGATGATATAAATTAGGAAAGGACATAGCTCGGCTATGTTTTTGGTCAATGTGTAGGCAATAGTCTTCTTCAGGTTGTCAAAGATCAGGCGACCTATAGGAGAGAGACAGAAAGATCATTGATAGCTGGCATGCCACCTTCTGAAATCTGCAAATCATTTATCAGTTTAATCTGAACACTGTTGGTGGATGTGTCTGCCAGAAGACAAAAGCAGGCTTAAGTTCTTTGAGTGTCATTATTTGCACTGAAAAATCAGCTTTTCAACAATATTTCCATGGCTCTGTCATTTAGCATTTTCAACATCTACTTCCCTTTGAAACTGCAACAGAGATAGACCTCTTCAGACATCCACTACAGAGGTCATGTTTTCAATATCCCACTTATTTCACATAGAACAGCTAATCGAATGCTACAAAATGTGGCCAAATCCTGCAGTGTCTACTGCTATTATATGAAGATATACTATAATATAGTTAAGTAACAGACCATAAATGTGAGATAAACTGGGGTCAGTTTGGCCATGGTTGGTGCATTAGACAAGTTAAAAACCAATAGGATATAGGATGTTGCTTATCAAATTGTTGCAATGATGGGTATGAAATTGTTTATACACATTTGGATATGAAATCTTATCTAGATATGTCCAGCCTGCCCTCAAATATATCTGAATTCAGTGATCTGTCCAGCTTTACCTGTGAAGTCTCTCTCTTTAAATGTATACAAATTGATTGCAATATGGGTCTATTCTTTCTTTCTCTTTCTTTCTTTCTTTCTTTCTTTCTTTCTTTCTTTCTTTCTTTCTTTCTTTCTTTCTTTCTTTCTTTCTTTCTTTCTCTCCTTCTTTAAATATATAGAAATTGATTGCAATACGTGGCCAAGGTTCAAATCATGGATTGCCCATCTTACCTTCTTCTACTCCAGTAACAATGGATGCAAAATTATCATCCAGCAGGACCATATCAGCTGAATTCTTTGCTGCATCAGAGCCAGCAATTCCCATTGCAATTCCTATATCTGCTTTCTTCAAAGCGGGTGAATCATTGACTCCATCACCAGTCACAGCAACTACTGCTTCCTGGAGAACACAAAGATTGAAGACTATGACATACACTATGTTCCAAATCCTTCCCTTGCTTGAATCCTGTTATGTTGGCATTTGTAATCTGAGATCTGTGGGTAAATATTATGAAGAACAATTACATGTTGGGGGTCAACATTTGAACTAGATTTTTTCCCTTAATCCAAGGATAAGGAAGAATGTTTTAAAAAAAAAATCAGATCATTTTCTTGAGACTTATTTTGTTTACAATACAATTTTTTCAAACGTTTTCCCCTTGTTGATCTGTTTTCATTTTTTAATATATGATTTCAGTGTTACACAGAATTGGAAGAAATAAATAAATAAATTCTGCTCTTTCAAAACTGATTGATGGCTGATCCTGCAGAGGCAGTTTGGAAAGCAAAGCCATTGCATCAACTCTACTAACCTTTCAAAGTGGTTACATAAGAATTTTTAACCTTGTCCCACAATTGTCTCTTACTCCTGCCTGAAGGAAGTGGTTTTACTTTCTGGAATGGAGCTAAACTTCAGTTCTTGCTTTGTTTTTTGCAAGTGGAAAAGAACACAATTTGTTTTTTGTCATGTTCTTCTGGGCTTGATTTGTGCAGAATAAGAGAGAAAAAAGCACATGCATTTTGCTCGAAGAGCCTCGGGGACAACCGATTTGTTCAGATAGCCAAGTTCTGTTTACATAATGTTTCATTAAACAGTCAACCCAAAGTTTATGGCACCTGTAATTTCAGATAAACAAAGAACTGGATAATTCAGGTTTGGAGGTATCAAGGAGGCCTCTTTGCTTTCAGTTCCCGAATGTGATCAGAAAATGTTAGATAGACATTTGTTTCTTGCTAGTATGAAGTTAAAGGACAAACCCATATCCAGCCAGGGAAACCCATGTAACTACACATTACATATGGAAGTAGCTTGCAGTGGAAGAATATTAAGAGTATTGTGAGCTGAAGTAGAGAGAAATCCTAGATGAAAGCAAATGCTGAGTATCTCATTCTGGAAGGATTCATTACATTGAGACTGCCATAAATTACATGATGCCCAGCAGTTTAGAGGATGTAGCTACTAAATACAAATAGAATGTGTACAATAGACTCTGACTTTGCCAGAACTAAATACTACTTTGGAAGTAGTTAGTCCAGTAGCAAAATAAGAAGAGTGGATTTTTTAAAACAAGAAGTCATGGGAGCAAAACTAAGTGAGGCTCACTGAACAAACCAGCATAGATGAAGCACGGTTTATCGGATCTGTTTACTATATTCTGTTGCCTTTGGTTTCGAAGTCATCCACTGAAAAATGTCCACAGTGATGCAACCTGCTACTTCCCAAAACAGATGCTCTTCTTTTCTCCAGTCCCTCCTTACCTGTCTTTGACAGCCCTCCACTATGATCAGCTTCTGCTGGGGTGAAGTGCGAGCAAAAACAATCTCTGAATGGTGGATTAGGATGTCATCCAGCTGCTCCGCAGTCATATCCTTCAGTTCCATGCCATTAATAACAGCTGCTTTGGCATCTCTGCAAAGCCAGATATAATGATAAATCATTTACTGGTCAGCACGCTGTAGTAAACAACTGTGGCTGTAGCTTATTTAGTTTTATCTTGGAATACTATGTGAACCCAGCCATCACAGTTTGCAAACCATGACTTAGTGTTATTTGTAAGCAAGATTCTGTTAATGAAACCTTACAGTAAGGTTAGAGATAGTACTTCTGGGTGTGCTTCTTGTCTGGACGACCTCGCAAGGCTGACAACAATCTTGCAAGTCTGAAAGTACATCTCTCCCCCCTCACCTCTACAGTCCAAGAAACTAGGGAGGTTCCTTCTGAGACATTTGCCATTTCCCCATTCCTTCTGCAGACTCAACTGCCTCTTATATGACCACTGTCTATCCTGCAGCTCTTCCTCCTGTCTCCCAAGGTCATTCCCACTACAATCCCAGACCATTACAATTCCTTGGAAGGAGAGGTGACCTTCTCCCATCCATTTCTGAACCATCCTTACCGTTTGTTCACCTGTTCAACTGGAATATTGAGGCGCTTAGCAATGTCTTCCACCGTCTCACTGGTAGCCGAAATGATCCCCACACTTTTAGCAATGGCTTTGGCTGTAATAGGGTGGTCACCTGTGACCATTATTACCTACAAAAAGGATTAATGGTGAAAAGATCAGTCAAAGATTTGCCTGTCCTGGATATTTCACAGGTCCACCAAACTAGACTGTTTGCTATAAGTCATGACTTTGGGTATCAAGTTCCTTTTCAGAGACAAAACTTCTGAATGAAATAGGAGAGACACTTGTGTATGAAAGATCTACAATGAATTGTCCTTTTATATTAGCATAATATTTAAGGATGAATGAATTGTTGGGTTTTGAAACTGTGTTTCTTTTGGAACTTGTTTTGTTCTCAGGAATTATTGCTCTGAAGTTTTGGAAATCCAGCTGTCCTTTGTTACTTTGGGGAAAACCTACCTTGATCCCAGCACTACGGCATTTCATGACAGCATCTGGGACAGTGGATCGAGGGGGATCAATCATTGACATAAGTCCCACAAAACAAAGGTCGGTGGTAGGGAAGTTCATGGAATCAGTATTGAATGAATAGTTCTCTGGAAATTCCTCTTCTGGCAGGTACAAATGACAGAAGCCTAGATTTAAGCAACAAACCAGAAAGCAAACCATTTTAATAGAGGAAAAAAGGAGAAGAAAATAATGCTGTAATAACCATCACATTGTATGGATCAAATATCCTACTAAGGTATTTGTGATCCTTGCCAGCTTTCTTTAACCTGCAGTTAATAATATCTAAGTTGAATTTAATCTTTCATATAACCCATTATCTTGTTAAATGAGTCCAGGATAATAGCTAACAGAGCAGTTATGTGAATAATACACAGTAAAAACTACCAACTGGAATCAATTTATAGAAGCAACTTAAAAAACTCAAGGCTTGTATCTTAAAAAGAAGTAAGTGGGTGGCCAATTAGTAAGTAAGCTTACGTATTTGCTTTCCTCTCCTTGGTTTAGCACATTCTTATAAATAAATACCACCCAACAGTGTTGCCAAATAAAAGTTATGACTGTTTCTCTAGAGCGGGGCTGGCAACAGATCATCCCTGGTTGGCCATCCCTCAACAGCAACTGTACATTTGTTTGCAGAAATCTCACGTGAATGGTGAGGTCTTCCATGTTCTGAGCAGGAGATGTCTGAAATGTGCAAGATTTGACAGTCTAACAGTTCAGGGCAGTTTGGGGAGGGGTTCCTTTAACGTATCATGGAAGATTGGATGCGGGGGCCAAAGCTAGGATAGCTTGCTAATCACTTTACTGGAGACATAGCTAATATTCTGGGAATTCTGACGTCTGGAGGACACCAGGTTGGTGAAGATGCTCTTGGATAATGATGTTTCCTCCTTCCAGGGCTACAGTTGAAGTTGGCATGCTCCTTGTACTTACCAAGTACTCTTTCTCCCATACCACCTAGAGCCAAATATGCTGTTTGGAATGCTTCTGCTTTCTCCTCATCCAGAGGCTCCTCTTTACCATTAACCATCATAGTTGTGCATCTCTCCAAAATCCTTTCAGGAGCACCTTTCATCACCAGCAGGAAACGTTTATCATTAGGATCTTCAGTTTCATGGATGGAGAGCTGAAATCAAAGGAGAAGCAACTGCTGAAATGCACTCCTGATCACACATATATTTTTATAATGTGTGGGCCACACCAGGCCTGGGACCATAGTCCCACAACTCAGTGGGACAAGGAAAATAAGTGGTTGGGCTTGAGGGAAAAAAGCTAGTTCTGATTTAGTGAAATTTCAGTGTAAATGAAAATTTGACTCCCAATCTGTTTGATCATGTTTGTCTTCAAAATCACAAGACACAGTATTGATTTCTTTTTAGTTATAAGATTTATAAACCATCTTTTGTTTAGCAGCTTAAGGCCACTTACATAGAGATCTCCCTTCATTTCATCCCCACAACAAACCTGTGAAGTTGTTTGGGCCAATATTTTTTCAAGGCAGAAGGTGGACGTGAATCTGGGTCTCCTCAGTTCAAAGCAAAGCACCTTTGCTTGGGTGGGTGTATGTGTGTGTGTGTGTATACACACACAGACACACACACACACACATATATATATACACTGATACAAGTCAGTCTTGACTGATGACTACCAGGACTAGTCCCTACAGTTTTCTTGGCAAGATTTTGTGAAGTAGTTTGCCATTTCCTGCTTCCTATGACTAGATTTCAATTCCTAATTCCCAAGGGTCCAACTCATTAAGTAGTAAAAGAGTTGAACTCCAGCAAACAGGAGTTGATCTCTTTCATTTGGTGGTTCCTGGTTTGGGGAAGACTCTTTCTAGAGTTTTCAATACTGTGAATGGAGTTATATATTACCACGGCTGAAATATGACCCATTGTCTTCAAGATGGTCTATTTTTCACCCAATTGTCGTGCACTTTTTTAGTTCACAGGACAACCCAGAAAATGAAATGTTACCTGAAACTTGTTTGTGGAATTAAAGGGGATTTCAGCCACTTTCCGGTTTCTCTTCCTGATGTCCATCACATCACCCAAAACAACTTCTGAGAACTTAAGTAGAGCTGTTTCTGAGGCATCTCCTACTACAATTCTCTGGAGATTTTGAAAATTGGTTTCAGTAAAAGTCTTACATCCCAGAACCATTATGTCCACTCTGTTACATTAGCCACTCCCTTCATTATATCTTGTACCTCTGATTTTATCCTCCACTATAGAAGAAAAGTACCATCATTTTTTATAAGATGAACAATAATGACTTACTTCAAGGACTTACTTGCTTACATAAATATTGCAAAAAGCAACCCTCCACACTAAAAGTGATGTGACTCATAAACATTTCTACATAGTCTCTCAATATAGTCAGATACATGACCCACAGTTTCAATTTCCCCTTCAACACATATGTTACTGATTTTAAGAGGGGGAAAATGCTTTTAGCCCACTTGTAATATGCTGGAATTTGGGGATAGAAAGTGAGAAAACATGGTATATTTGAACCAAACTGTGTTTGGCATAACACCAACAGATGCTTTCAATGGAACATTTTACGCAAAGAAAAGCATTCACTCAGAAGTGGGGAAGTACTGTCCTTCCAAATGCTTGATGAACTACAAATCCCATCATTCCTAACTACTGGCAAGGAGTTACTGAGGACTGTCATTCATCAATATGTGGAACTCCAAGGCTGCCTACTCATACCTTAGATGTTGCAAAATGAACTTTCTGCTTCCAGATCAAATTCAGAAATCCGAAACAGCACACATGTCAGGTTCAGCCCAAGAAACTCAGCGAGACAATCCGGGAACAATTCAGTTACTTTATTCGCTTACACCTATTAGACAGAATCTCACCAGACTAACTCTAACCCCTGACGACACCAACTAAACATCCTGAACTCCTTAGGAGGTGCCAGTCTCCTTCTCTTCACTTTCACACACTCCGGCTGAGGGCTGAGGAGATGCTTGGAATGTCTCTCCCCCTCCCTATGACCTTGGATCCCCGTGTCACAATCCTCCTCGCTCATGCCTTCCATCACAACGCATTAAGTAATTCATACCTTCATGATGGGTTCGTTTTCTTGGCCTGGCCTGAATTCTGCCCGGTTACAAAGGGATACAATTTTTGATAATGCAGTCCATGTGCCTGAAGTTTGGTCAAAAGACTGGGCTGAAAAAAAAAGTAGGAACAGTTATTCTCTGATGGATAACAAGGCCCTTGTTAATTGCTTTCCTCCCCTAGCCCTAGGTTGGTTATTTACTTGATTGATCTTCACTGGTGTCTGCTGAGTAGATTTCATTGTCAAACCATAGGTGAGCTACAGTCATTCGGTTCTGTGTCAATGTTCCTGTCTTGTCAGAGCAGATGACAGAAGTTGACCCCAGTGTCTCCACGGCTTCCAGGTTCTTCACCAGGCAGTTCTTTCTGGCCATTCTCTTTGCAGTCAAGGACAAGCTTACCTGTCAATGAAGGGGGTGGAAAAATTATGTTGTTTAAGCAGATCTCTGTAAGCAAAGATAGCGGTTTTCCCACCACTCCATCCATGATTCTTATTTATTTAGTTCATTTATCATTTCAGTTCTGTGATGGCCCACTTGCACATGGCCCTGGGCAGCTTTCAGCCATATTGGCTTTCTAGAATATTTATATTATACTCTCTCCTTTAGAGAATATAATACAAAAATCAAGAAATGCCTCAAGAGTAGCACCTGAAACTCAGTTTCAGAGTTCAGAGAAAGGCAGATATAGGAAGCAGAATCAAAGAATGCAATAAATTTACCAATCCTTTTGACAGGAAAAAAATGTAACTTGGCTTTTTCAACTTTCAAACAAGGAACGGAGCTATAATCAAGATTCAGAGGTCATGGGGGTTTTAAAAATTGTTTGATGCATCCTTTAAAGTGCTTGAAATAAAGGTTAGTGCTAGGCTGACATTTTCCTCTACATTATTTTTCTCAATGAGCTGGTGGGGGGAAAAAAAGACTGCTTCTTCCCACTTCCCTAAAGAAAGAAAGAAATATTAGTGAAATTCTCATGGGTAGAGTGCTACAGTAAGTCTTGGCAATTAACCTAGATAGAGATGGCTGAGTACAGTTCTGTGTGTTTTTGTACATTTGCATATGATATTCTGTCCTTCTTTGTACGATCCTCTTTCCAACCATCTAAGCTGTGCTTCCCATCTTTACTGAAGTCTCAAGGGAAGATCTCCTGATGGAACTCCTTCCATGGGGCTCTTCCTTTCTTTCAAATCTGGGTTAGAATTAGAGTTAGGAAGTGGTCTGCTATTTCCTTCTTTCAGGATTTTTTAATTTTCCAAAACAGTCTATGGCCCATCTAATTACTAACCATTTCCAGCCTTGCTTAGTTTTTGAGATAACCCAAAGGTTAATCTGAACAACTAGGCTAAACCCTTAGAGGCTTCTCAAGGAATGTAATTTGATTTCCCAGTGTAGCCTATAGTCCTGAATTACCCTTGTGCTCCCCCATAAAAATATTATCCAAATCCATCTCTGCTCAGCTTTTCAAGATCAGTCAAGGTTCTGTTATCTTAGCATTTGACTTCATGACATGGAGTTTTCTTTGCAGCCCTACAGAAATGGTTTCTCACTGTTTGCTTCAAGGAAGGTTCTTCACCTTCCCAATTTAGTCTACTGGGAGGTCCTCCTTCTGAGTACTAACTCGAGCTGATCCCACTTACTTCCTAGTCAGATGCTGCTACCAGCACAAACTGCAGAATGACTGGAAAAAAACTATACAAGAAAATCAACAGTGTGCCAGTACCTTTGCATTAATTAATAATATTCTAAAAGTCCACCACAACTTAACAGAGGTTACAATACCATGAGGATGCAGCAGAAGAGCAGAAGCTTAATTGCAAGGGGAGCCACCTTTGGGGAAGACTCCAGCCCAGCATTCTTAGAAGCCTTCCCATATAGGTTCAATCCTCCTGTGTCCAGTAGAACACATTGGCACGAGCTGTTTCACCTGTATACCCAGAATTCTGTAGAACTACTGATGGTGCAAGGGAACAGCTCATACTCACTGTAACCGTGGCTAGCAGTCCCTCAGGCACATTGGCCACAATGATGCCAATGAGGAAGATGACAGAATCCAGGACATGGTAATGCATTGAGACAGCAATGATGAAGAAAAGCACTCCAATGGAAATAGCCACGCCAGCCACAATGTGGACAAAGTGTTCTATCTCAAGAGCAATGGGGGTCTTCTCATTCCCCACTCCAGATGCCAGAGAGGCGATCCGCCCAATTATAGTGTTGTCACCCGTGTTGATTACAATCCCAGTAGCAGTGCCTAAGAGAAAGGATGGATTAGCAAGAAGACTATTCTTTGATGAACTGAATGTTCTTTCCATTCAAGCTCTTTTCACATGACCCTGCCTTTTCCTGATGCTTCTTCCACATATTCGTGCATGCATACAAGTATAAACCACCTCTTGGACTTCGGATCAAAACGATCCCTATTTTCCAGAGGATTTGGGGTCAAAGATCAGCTTCATCTTTTCACCTGTATTCTTTCTCACCGCAAAAGGTTGTGATCATGTGCAATTGATTCAAAATCAATGGTTTGGACTCTGACATGCCTTTTGTTCAAACATCGTTTGTAATAACGATTAAGGAAGGGAAGCCCAGCCTTAAAACTCACTAGGTTCAGCCCCAAATATAGAAAAAAATATATATGTAGCATCACAAAACATAAGCTTTCTCATATTTGAGGAGGTTGCAATTTTACATAGGCACAAAATAAGAAAAAGTTCAGTTGGGGTAACCGTTGCCCCATCTGAGACTGGCGTGGCGTGGAACTTGAACTAGCTCTAACAGGAGGAAGATGTGAAGCAACATGCCTCAGGCTGCAGGTCTTGGGTGTTATGGAAAGGGAGGACATGGTTATTTACTTTGTATTATTGTTTTTTTATTGCCTTTTTACCATTCTTTGGATTTTATTGGTCATTCTGTTTCCCGAAGAAGGGGGCTTGTGGGATTTTTTTCTGCCTTGCAGGCCAAAATAACTAAATGGATTCACAAAGAACGTTCTTTGAGTTATACAACATGTTAGGGAGCAAAATGTCCTGAGCCGGTACAAGTCCCACCCCCTCCTCACTCCTCTGACACACATACCTTCCAAGCAAGTTGTGGAATAGAAACCAATGTTTTTAGTCTCCAGTGGATTTTCATGAGTAAATTCACAAGAGCGGGACTGAGGTTCTGACTCTCCAGTGAGAGAAGAGTTGTCCACCTGTCAATCAAAGACCAACATGAGATTGCGTGAGCTTTCTAGATGCTCAACTGTTGTGAGGTACTACACAGAAATGTCTTAATTGTCCTCCTTATGGTAGAGCTTAGCTAAAAAGAGCAAAAATACCACTGGGATAATTATCTATCTGGGAACTACAATTCCCAGGATTCAAAGAATGATGGGTCAGATGAACCAGTGAGTACACAGCAGAATTCTCTGTTGGAGGCAAGTTAGATGTGTTGCAATAAAGAACAAGAATGTCTTAATGGAGAATATCCTTCATGTTTATATATGTATATCCCCTCTCACCCCTATGGGTGTTATGTGTCTTCTTCAATCTCAGGTCCTCTATCAGAGGCCTGGGAGTTTGAAGGTTCTGTTCAGTATCTCAGCCGTTCCCAGCACTGCCGTCTGCTGGACAGAGAGCTCTGATGCTGTTCCTGGGATCTGTTGGAGCTGCTCTCCCAGCTTAGGAGTCAGGGCCTCAAGTGCTCCTACCACCACTGGGACCACCACCATATATATATATATATATATATATATATATATATATATATATATATATGATGGATGTTGGGTTGTTTGTTTCTGATGAAGAATATCTTCATTCTTACTTAATGACTCTTTTATATTTTCACTCAACAGCCTCAACTTAACAGCTTAATGATTTTTTTAAAAAAAATAAATATATGCCCTTCTCAGACTTTTTGGTATTTCCTGCAAAATGGGACAGCAGCAAAGAATCTCTCTTTCTTTACTACCTGGTACTCATTTTTAACGCACTTCATCTAAAATCATTTGATCATGTAAACGAATCCAAAGCTGAGCTCAGTTTATACTAATGTCATCTCAGTCTTAAGCAACTGCAACAAACACTTCAGGGAAGGAGTGACCTCCACCCACATGGTAGTGAATTAGTGCCACAACAAGGTAATAATTCCTATGGGAAGATTTTCTTGTAAAAAGAAGAAAAAAAAACCCTTTCTTGTAAAATTTTAAAGAACATCTATTCTAAGATTTGGGGGTGGGGGGTTGCTACTGAATACGCCTTTTCTTCTGATGCAAAATCCTACCACTTCTTGTTCCTGATCAGCAGAAAGATACTAAATTCTGATGGATCTTCCCTTCCTTTTCCATTCTGTTTATAAACTTACCTTACAACCCTGACTCTTGATTAGGCGGATGTCAGCCGGTATTCTGTCTCCACCTTTGATTTCGACAATGTCACCCACCACTAGTTGGTCAGCTGGAATTTCTATTTTCTCTGCATCTCTAAGGACAAGGGCTTGCTGGTGAGAAAAACACAGAGATGCTCTAGTTGGATAATTGACCTAATAATTATAATGTATTTGGAACAATTCATGGAAGACAGGTTTGTCAAGAGCTATCAGACCTGATATCTCAAATTTACCTCTAGGGTTGGGGTAGCCTGCCTCCAAATATCTTGCAGGCAATAACAGTGGGAAAATGGGTATGTCTCCACCTCCTGCTTGGTCACTGTGAGAAACAGAATTCTGGACTAGATAGGCCTTGGTGTGAGCCAACAGGACTATTCTCATATTTTTATGGAACTGGAAACAATTTTGTCTACAGTTTCCATGTTCATTAACATGACAACACTCTATGTTGCTCTCCAGAAGTCAGGGGTAAGCTCTATTCTTGGGAAGATATGGGAACCTGATATATAGTGGGAGCAGAATGATAACTCCTCTTTCAATCGTATTGATTCTTAGACCAGTCTCACTTCCTCTACTCACTCTAGGAAAAAAAAAAATCTGTAAGTACCTCTTCTTAGATGCATTAGTAGACTAATCAGTATTGGAAATTCACCTGTGGGATCATTTTGCTGAAGCTGGCCATTATGTTTGTGCTCTTAGCTTCTTGATAATAAGCAAACATCCCGGTAAGAATTACAACCAATGCAAGGACCACACCCAGGTAGAGCTGAAAAGGAAGATTATCCAGGTGAGATAGAAACAAAACCAACCTTTTATAAGACACTTAAAAAGCCATGAGAAAAATAAGTAACAAGGAAATGAAGGTGATGTGACAGGTTCCAATGTGTGCATACATAGGACATTAGTTGTTTGGGGGATTATGAATCATGGTCATTTAAATAAATTAAAAAAAATGTCAGTGTGATGGAAACATACAACTTTGCTGATGATCTTCAGCCAAGAACTATAACTTCCATCAGCTTGAGGGTCACACCAGACCTTGTGAGGCATGCCAGGGGCTATTCTCCAGAAGGCATTGAACCAGGAACCCAATTGTTGGCAGAGTTCAGGTGTGTTAAGGGGTGAAACTATGTCTTTAACTTCAGCATCACTCAAACCCACCTACTTCAAAAAACATGTGCACTTTTACCCTGATTACTTTGGAGATCTCCATCAAGAACTCATTGTTCTTTGATTTTATCTACACTTTGTTTTAGCTGATTGATGTCCAAGAAGGGCTCAGCTGGGTGGCAGCATTTAGGAGACCTTGCCTGATCTTGCAAACCTAAGCAGGTTGAACCTGGTTGTTACTTGGACGGGACACCAGGTTGTAGGCTAGACTGAGAAGGTGATAAAACACCTCAGAGGAAAACAACAGCAAACTTCTCATGTACTGTTGCATGAATGAATGAATGAATGAATGAATGAATGAATGAATGAATGAATGAATGGACAGGCTCATATTACCAGGAACCACGCTGGATTGAAGAGGGCCTTACTACTTTATGTTGCAAGAACAACAAATAAAGGTCTCTAAAAAACACTATGCTATTGGCCATCTACAGTCAAGGTCACTTGTTCTTGCTTTATCTTGTGCTGTAGCTCCACATCTATTTTGTCTTGAAAATATGGGCGTTTTTCATCTTATATCCTGATCCATGAAGATAACAAAAAATTTTAAAAAGTTTTAATGACCCTGCTCACTTGTTAGGAGCTCTGGTGGCCCCCCAAAATTGCTGTTGGAAAGCCTCTTTTGCACTCTTACCCAAGATCTTCATGGGGTAGTTTTAATACTCATAAATGTTTGAGTACAGAAATAGAAAATATGTTGGAATTGTAACAATTTTAGTACTATAGTCAATACTCAATAAAGATAGCACAGTGTTACTTTTCTTTCTCTATGCAGGAAGAAACATTTCATCTCTGGGTGGAATAATCATGGGAAACATGGAGGTCATAATAAAAATGTTATATCATTGGAGAAGGTGCTTGTGAGAAAGAGAGAAACCACCATAAACCCAGCCTGGAACTTACATTGTCAAATGATGAAGCCACTTTCTGAGAATATTGAATCCCAAAAGCGATCCAGCAGAGGATGGCCCCCACCCACAAGAGGATTGAGAACCCTCCTATCATCTGCTTGAGGAACTTGATGATTTCTGGGGTTGATTTGGGAGGAGTGAGAGCATTGGGACCATCACGGGCCAGGATCTCTGCTGCTCTTGCACTTGTATGACCCTTTAGCAGACAAAAGATACAGCGAAAACTAATAGCTCAGCAATTTTACAACATCCGAAAGCAAATCTGACATTGAAGAACCATGGAATGTTGACAAAACAGTAAATTGGGGGATAATAGTTAATGCAATTTAACATTGAACTGATGGCTAATTTGTGTGTATATGTCTTGTACTTGTCTATACAGATTAGATTCATTTACACAAACACACACTTGCACAGCACACATGGATGGCCCTGAAATCTAAGAACAGGCAATTACAGATTACAAGTGCAACAAACATTTAAAGAACATTACTTCAAGGACAAGAGCACAAATTCTATTTTTAGTGACACACTGAACTAAATAGATTTTAATAGCATTGCACTACCCAGCCATAACATTTCTGAACTTTCTCTGGCCAGTGTTAACTTACTTTAATGATGTTTGTGCCATATTTTTCTTCTAGTTCTTGAATGCTGAGTTTATGATCATCCTGAAACAGAAAGAAAAAGACAGATGATCAAGGCATTTTATTTATTTATGTTTGTTTTACTAAGATAATGTGCTTCTCCAGTCCTAACTGACCCCATGCTCATCAAAAACACAAAGTATGCATGTATAAAATACTGGAATAGTCTCCCTTGTCACACCTTGGCATGGACCACCTGCTGATTACAGCTCTCCCCAAATGTGTTAATCTATCTTATTAAAATTCTTTAACTTACTGAAAAATCCTGCTATGGTTATTCACAAATGTTAACCTTCCATTTATCCAGAATTCTGCTCTGGGCAAAATTTAGCAATGGCTTCTTGCTTAAAATGGAAAATATACTTCCTTCTTTTCTTATTGAGATTTTTGACCCAGGTAAATATAAAGCACCAGCCGAAAGCAGAACCAGATATAAGGACAAAACAGTCTAAGTTAACAGTCCTGGTGGGTCTTGAATAGATCGAGGCCAAGGATTAGCTAGGCTGAGATGATAACTCAAGAATCCTAAATGGTTGCTTGTGCAAACTTTTCTTGGAAATGATCAGGTGAGATTCAGATATCCTAAGAGAACCAACTAAATCTCCTGACTAGCTTTACACATCATTGCGTTGCACTGGATTAAGAGATCTTTTTTAAACCACTCCATTTGTGACTTTTATGTGGGAATGAACTATGACTCAATACTGAAGTACATATAAAAGGTTCATGCCCACCCCAAACACCTCCACGGTAAGAAGTCTCACCTAGCAAAACTAAAAAAGATTTCAGTTTAAGGTCAACTAGAGAGCATAAACACTCTAAATAAATTCCCTCTCTAGTCAAGTTTGACTTCTGGAGGCTTCATGGACACATCCCTGCAGTTTTATTGACAATACCAAAGGTAGTTTGCCATTGTCTTCACCCAAAATGTGTTTTTCTCCATTTCCCAACCTACCCTCCAATTCTGTGATTTTCTGATGGTCCTTCATCCTAGAACTAACCAGATACAATCCTGCTTAGCTTTTCTACATCAGCCAAAGTCAGCAAAGTGCTGCCATCTAGCTGAATATTGAAATGTTGTTGTTGATGCCTTCGAGGCAGACCTGACTCTTGGTGACTAGAGAGACAAGTCCATGCAGTTTTCTTAGCAGCATTTTCAGAAGAGGTTTGCTCTTGCCTTCTTCTTCCTGGGACTGAGAGAAAGTGACTGACCCAAGGTCACCCAACTGGCTTTGTGCCTAAGGCAGGACTAGAACTCACAGTTTCTTCCCTCCCAATCCAATCACTAGACCAAACTGGCTCTCTTGAAGAGAATACTGTACCCTTTTGTAATTTTTCTCTTGAAGTGGAGCAAATTGCATCTGGTGGGGGCAATTTTCACCAAGAGAATGCATATATGGAAACTGCAAATTAGCAAAACTGATTTAGGCTAAATTAAAAGAACACAATTTTTAAAATATATATATACTTGCAGTTTAATGCTTGTTGCAATAAATGTGGGACTAAGAATAAGTGTTCGCTGGGATCAGAATCATCCAGTTTGGAGGAAAAGCTTGATTTTTTCAAAGAATGAAGGGGAACAAAGGGAGAGTAAGTAAGGTTGCCCCATGGAGGTATCTAAGATCCTTCAAACTGGGGTAGGCCTACTCACAAATATAGGGACAGGGAAGGAATCTGAGAGATCCTGCAGCTTTTAGCATAGCTTCCTCATACTCAAATTCCTTTTCCCCAACTCCTTTGCAACCGCAAGGTCTCTTTTAGTTCAAAACTGTATTCCCCAACTAGATGTCTTCTGGATGCATTGCACTTTCGTTTCCATTGTCCTAGGCAATCGTATCATCCCAGGAGTATCGGATAGGACACTCGCATATCTGGAGAGCATGTCACTGAAGGAGGGTGATTTAAGGGACTATGGGTTGCATCAGATGTACATGGAAATATGGATAGGTTCTACCCACTTCCAGGTACACAGCAGCATCTCCAAAAGAGCAATCCACTGAAAGCAACATCATGTCACCAGCCAGCCAGATGTGCACCTAATTTACATTGCTGCAAAGTCTGTATAGGTCTAAACTTGTGATAATGTTATTGGAGCAATGCTTGCTTTGTTCTAGCAGAACTTGGCTGCTGCAGTAAGATTATGCATATTTGAAGCAATCTGATCCAGCAGGAACTCTCAGCCGAGAAGCAAGACAACCACAAATGAGTAGCATGTTAAAGAGTTGAAACAAGAATCCCTCCCCCCTCCTCTCTCCTTTTCCCCCTTATGCTTTTATCCAATTGATATTAATCTTCCTGATGAAATCTTGGGTGGAGTTGACAAACAAGACTTGGCATGAAGGAAGGAGAAAATTCAAGATTGCACTTCATTGTAACAAGGATTGCAAATTGTTTGCAGAGGCATCTAAAAGTGTTTTCTGGCTATAGATGATTAAAGTTAATGGCATTTACATAGACCACAGAAATATTGTGGCCAGAGAAGACATAGGTTTTCATAATTTCTTTGAATGGGCCAGATGTAGGCTGTGGCTCTTCTCTCTGTGCGTCTTGTTGTATTCATTCATAGATTTGGGGCCAATTTGTTGAGAGCCAGGGAAGGTATACAAGCAGATCTGCTTTGGAATTGAAGCCTGAGGATTTGTGGATGGAGGCATCGGTTTAATAAAATTAGGGTAATGATAATATTTGCCTACCTAATTGAAATGCAATTAGCTTGCATTTGGAACACTGCATTTGGAGAGTAAGGGCACGCAACTATTCGTTGTCATAGATATGAGTCATTTGAGAAACAAATTATTTCCTGCTCCAAGACTGAAACTTTTACATTAATAATTGGCCTCTTTAAAAAAAAAAAAAGGAAAACAAGAGACCTTATATTCGATCTACCTACTTAGCCCTGTGCAACCATGAAATAGCAAGAATGTATGCTGGTATCTGTGAGTCACTTACCAAGTCCAGCTCTTTCTTAAGTTCTTCAGTCTTCTTGTCTTTCTTCTTGTCCCCTTTCAAATCTTCTTCTTTTTCATCTCCCTTGCATGTACCATCCAAATCCTTGGTCCCACTTATCTCTATCGAATAGATGTCAGGATTTTTCTGAAACATAACAGAGCAGGAAAGTTAGGTTGGCTCATTTCAGCTAAGTCACCAATTTATTTTCATGGGTCCTTTAAAAGTATTACATCTTGCAAGCCCTCCCCCAAAATTTTCCTTTTGACCTTTTCTAGCTCATGTTCTCGTTGCTGCCTTCAGTCAATGGGCTGGAATTCTGTAACTGGGGCACCCTTTTTTGTAACCAGTCTGCAAAACTTTAACTTGAAGTGTGTTCTGAATTATTTATCATTAGAAGGAAGATAGTGCATCTCTTTGACCCTCATGGTACCCCAGTTGCATCGGTGTGGCCAAAAGAATCCAAAAACCAAGATCAATAGGATAGCAGAGTGCTGATATCTCTGTTTTGCATTTCTTTGCAAACAGGATCAGATCACCTGAAACCCCAGGGGAGGGGGGGGGAGAAATTTGGATAGAAGAGATAAACCATGTCCTCTATGAACTCCTTATTGAATTGTTTATATTTTAAGGGCAGGCTGCCTGTGTGGGGTGGACTTCTCCACTTTTATGTACATAACTTTACATATACATAATTGACCTATAAATTGCAAGCCACTCTGTTAAATAGCCAGCAAGTGGCTGACTCCATTCCTTTCCAGATTCTTTGAGACTTATGTTATTGCAATACTAGGCATGGCCATACTTGGTAATGGAGGATCAGATCCCAACTCTTTTTTCTTTTCTTTTTTTGCCACAGCAATATGGTGTGCAGTTAAAAGTCTTTTAAGCAATCAATCGTTTTCCAAACAATCATACATGCTGAACTATATTGTTTATTTTATCTACCACTGATAGGTTTTTAAATTATTTTTCTCCTTGAGTTTTTTTAGTAACCCTGATATTCCATTTTTTTTCCCCCTCTAACTGGAGTCCCATAATTTATCTTGAATATTTGTTAAGAACTCAGTTTAACTGTTGCTAGTTTGAGGCTTTTACAAAAAGAAAAATATTTTAAATTATGGGCATCCATTTCTCTTTCGTACAATCTCATTTTCTGTTATTTGGAATTTCCAGAGTGGTGTTCCACAACATTGGACTCACCTCACCTTTTTCTCCATACTTAGAGTTAAGTACTTAGCTTATCTCTTCCCTTTTATCTTGGATAGTATCAGTTTTTTCTCATGCTGCTGTAGCACTTAATAATTATAGTCATAGAAGCTTAGAAGTATAGAGTTGAAAGAGACCAGAAGGATCATCTTGTCCAAACCTCTGCAGCGTGCCAGAAAACCAATTAAATCATCATGAGAGGTGGCTGTCCATCCTCTCCTTAAAAACCTCCAGAGATGGAGAACCCACAACCATCATCAGTAGATTGCTCCATTTATATGCAGATCTCACCATCAGGAAGTCTAAAAATACTGCAGCAACAGACAATCAACACTGTTGTATATTGCAACATAGCAGTCAACATCAAAGGATTTCTGGGAGTCCATGATCTCAGCTGCCTGAACCTATGAACACTGCAGAATCTTTTCCTTTTTAAATATTAGGGTGCTTCCTTCAGTTTCAGCAGTCTCAGCGTCCTTTTTGTTAGGGTGGCTGAGTTTGCTAAGAATGACAAGTGAATTTTAAGATCCTTGCCTCTGAAATGAGACATTTGTCAGAATCTTTCACCAACTGAAAATTTCCAAATGAGTGAATTCAAAAGAAGGACCATAATTCAGAGGAAATTCCAGTTTCAGGATCTGATATCTCCAGCAAAAGGACTGAGTTGCAGATAATGAGAAGATCATTTGCATGAGATCTTGGAGAACTATTGTCATTTAGCCTAGACAATCCTGAGTGACAGGTGATAGACAGAGAGACAGACAGACAGATTCCTCTCTTCCCACCTAATGATCAAGTTTAAAATTCTGCATCAATGCAAATGACAAGGAGAGTATTTTGTATAGAACATATCTCTCTTCCCAACATGTCTTCTGATTGCCTCAAAACCAAGCTCCTTAACCAAAAACCCTCTGGTTAAAATTGTGCTGCATGTTGCAGTTTTCCCCAAAAGCTCACACATCTCAAAACCTAAGAGAAGCCAACTGTTGATCCTTCATTACCGAATTCCCAATTTACTCACCTTTCCCATTGTGTGACTTCCTCTTCCTTTGCACAAGCAGGACAATGAATTTCTGGGAGGCAGATAAATCAGTAGATCAAGTCAAAAAGGACTTGGTTAAAAAGTACCAGAAAGGTGGTACTCAATCAGCAGACCCCAGAAGTTGGAATGGAAGAGGGCTGGAAGGAAACAGTTTTCAAGACTTTGTAACCTCCTAGCAGGAGAGCCAATGTGAGCTACAGTCCTCTTCACATTTAGGCATCCTTTGGATGAGACAGGTTCACCTTCCTGTGGGAAGCATCTGTTACTTGCTGGCCTTTTTATGAATGTGGCTAAGCCACACCTCCTTGCCTTCTCCAAGTCATCCCAGGCTCCACTTCCCCCAACAGTAGGTGGAAGCATTCCACAATAATAGGCAGATAAGTCCAGGTCAGAGTTTCTCATTATTCTTTACAAGCTTTGCTCCCTTCTCTGAGCAATGAGAGCTATTCAGCCATTCATTTCCTTCAAGTTTTCTTTTTGACTCCCTGTATTAAGAGAATGAAAATGAAACAGATCTACTTTTCTCCGTGTGTTTTATTTATTTATTTTATTTATTTATTTGTTGGTTTATTTATTTATTTATTTATTTGTATTTCCAATTGGGTCACCACCCATCTCATGAGGAAGTGTTTCTTTTCTGATATATCTGATATAAGGAAGGGGGAGATTTACCTATAAGCTGGCACCAGTTCAGAAAGGTTTTTATCTACAACATGGTGGAGCCTCTCTGTATAATTAGTATCTCATTTCATCTGTGATTCCGCACAATTGCTAGATTCCTTTTTGTAACCTTTACAGTGGCTACTTAGACGGTTTGCTATCTAAGCTGTTCATCGTGAACCCTCTTTCGTGGAATGGCATCCAATTAGGGCGATGCATTTATTATTCTTGGCAAATTCAAGAGGTTCTTATCAGGATTTCAAGAAAGATCCTTTTTTTAAAAAGCCTAAGCAGGTCAAGCGGCTAAAGCAAAAGAAAGAGAAATCAACTGAATTGTCCTACATGTCTTTTTTGGAGAAAAGCAATCTGTCTGGAAGAAGAATCAAAGTCTTTTCATTGTCCTTCTGAAACTGTTCTTATCGCATAATCGTGCAGAAAATATTTTCCTTTTCTTTACACTTTCTTGTAATGAAATTTGTGGAATGCTTCTTGAAATGGTCCTGTAGGCTGGTTCTATCTCTATCTGTATCTGAGACTATATGTCCTGCATGTTTCTAGTTTGCTTCTTTTTTCTGGTCTTAGTTTTCATTATTTTCATTTGTTTGTTTTTATGCTCTTGTATATTTTTTCCTATCGATTCCTTTTTTATATTCCATTAACAAAAGCAAAGCATAATTTGAAGAGGCTGATGTCAATTCAGGTGTTTCTTTCTCCAACCCAGAGGAGTATCTGAAGAATCGTTGACGCCTTGAATTTGTTTCATTAGTAGTTTTGCTCCTCTGTATCGCTCCGTAACCCTTCTGATTATACAGTGGTACCTCGGGTTACGAACTTAATCCGTTCTGTGACTCTGATCGCAACTCGAGTTGGTCGCACCACGAGGTAAATTTCCCCATAAGGTTCAATGTAAATACGGTTAATCCGTTCCGCCCTCCGAATTTGGTCTCACCACGAGGCAAATTTCCCCATAAGGTTCAATGTAAATACGGTTAATCCGTTCCGCCCTCAAATTTCCCCCAAAACACACCACAAGCCTCACCAACGTCTCCTTGCTACTGCGATCTTGCCCACAGGAAGCCGCAACCGCGTGGCAGCAGGGCAAATGGCCACAGATCCGGTTCGTAGCTCGAGGCGGAGTTCGCATGTCGAGGTAAATTTTTGGGGCCGGAGCTGGTCGTATCTCGAAAAATTTGTAAGGAGGGGCGTTCGTAACCCAAGGTACCACTGTATATTGCATGCAATCACTTCCGGCAACAGACTGGGCCTTTTGGATTAGAAGCAAGTCAACGGTTTCTGTAGAAAAACATTGTCTCAAGAGGAACTGTGCATTTTAGAAGTTGCTATCCTTTGACCATTCTTTAGAATTTTCAATGGCTGTTTTTGCCTTATTGTTTTTATAAGTAGTTTTAGCATTGCCTTTTTTTTTTTTTTTTTTTTGTGCCTTCCAGTCAGTTTTGACTCCTGGTGATTGCCTGGACTAGTCCCTATTGTTTTCTTGGCAAGGTTTTTTGGAAGTGGTTTGCCATTGCCTCCTTCTTAGGGCTGAGAGAGAGTGACTGGCTCAAGGTCACCCTGCTGGCTTTGTGCCTAAGGCAGGATTAGAACTCATGGTCTCCCAGATTCTAGCCTGATGCCTTACCCACTAAAGTATACCAAACTGGCTCTCTTTTACCTTAAACATCTTTAATGTTTGTATTGATATGAAGTGATAAATAAAGGATGACGCTATATAAGAATATAAGAGAGGAAAATGTTTTTAAAAAGAACTTTAGTGGGGATCACGAATGCTAGAAATATGCCACCTTCCCTTTAAAATAAAAAACCTAGCAACAATTAACCCAAGGCCTTGCCAATTCAAATTTGGAATAAGGGTGAAGGAATTCCATACTAGAGGAAGTAAAATTGAACTGTTCATCATACCTATTCATCAAACTGTAAGAAAGAATAATGAGGCTAAAGCTTAACTATTTTAGATATATCATGTGAAGATTAAGGTCATTGAAGAAGACTCTGGAAAAAATTAAAAGCAATAAAAAAAGAGGTAGGTGGAAGACATGATGGTAAGTGATGACAAAGCAAGACCTTAGAAGAACTCAAAGATGCAGTAATGGACAAATAGTCCTAGTGAAATTATGTCCATTGAGTTATGAAGAGTTGAAAGCACTTGAACAGCCAATCAAACATTTCAGTCAATGTAATAATAACCAATAGGGAAGCTTTTATTAATCTAAGGCTGTATGTGTGTACATTCAACAAAGTGCTATGATGTCAATAAAACAGTTTTGAAACTCTGCAGACTTCAACAGACTGAAGGAAACCTTTTAAGCTATTCACACACTGAGTGTCATTGTCCCAAGACTGATTTATCACTTGTAAACACAGCAATATCAACATGCATATGTTTGCCCCAAACATCTAAGTATAAAAGCAACATCATGAGAGAAAGACCACTCCATGCTCTCATGGATGTCTTAATTGATATGAGTAGAGTGAAAGCAGATTAGATTAGCTCAAACCAGATTAAATGTTAATGTTGGTGAATGGGTAATAACATGAGAATGAGTTGCCTTCTTACTTCCTAGGGCTCACACTTACAAGTTCCTTTGGTATGATTCTGATACACAAGTGGGTAGACAGATAAAGCTGAGCTTCACTTCTTCAGTGAGAGTATCTCTGAAGCAACGTCTTTTGGATTTTCAATTCTCTGTCAGATGTTCTACAAGAGAAGATGCAACTACTCAGCCAAAAAAAAAAAATTAATCTGGGCATTGGCACAGCCTGATATTTGGAGGTAACAAGATTATTTGCTTAAACTGAAGGAGAAAAGACATTTAGGTCAGATCTTGTGTCTACCCAGAGCATTTCATTTAATCCCTCATTCTGGGAGAGTCAGAAATCTATTGCTGGATTTCCTTTCTCCCATGCCACCTAAGGGTATTCCATACTCCGTCAGTTCTGAACACTTGATTATTGATTCATCCAAGCTCCACCATATATATAAACAGGTGTATCAACCTATGTAAATAGTACGTTTCATTTGCCTCTGAAAACATATTGGCAGCTTCTTACACCTACAGAAAGCAAGCAAAATATCAGAATCAAACAGAACTAGACCTCATTAGCAGAGAGATGTGATCACCTGAGATGGCAGACCGAGTGACTGATACATGCCTGCATGGAAACATGCTGGAAGGGACAACTAGTTTGCATAGGAAGTATGTCATGCCTGACACTCCTTCTGCTTTCAAAGGCGAATGCCATCCCATTGCCAGTGCTGAAGAAAGATTTGGCCCCTGGTTTAGTTGGCTTTTTGCATGGAGAGAGAGAAGCCAGATTATTCTTTGCTGCAGGCAGAGAAATGTCATGGTTGGGGGGGGGGGGGGGGAGCTACTCCACCTCCAGTTTCTTCTGCCACACTTGCTACTGCCAGACTGATTCCTGAATGCATCACTCAGTTCCATAGCAGAAAAGAAGTCCCAGTCTCGACAGTGTTCTTTTACCCACGCAGAATATTCTTCCAAGCTTTTTCTTTTTCTGACCAAGATATGACCTCAAATTCTGACCTGTGATGAACTCTAAGAAAACACTGGTAAAAGCCAATTGTCTTCTACTTCACATTCCATAACTCTCCTTACCTTATGAATAACTGTTGATATAGCATCAGGTTTCTTTTGCCACACCTCCTCATCGATACCTCCTAAGTGTAACCCATTTGCAGGTAAAGATGCTTTGGAATTCCCAAGGAAAGCTTCCTAACACTGACTTCCTTGGGAAACCAGAAGTCATGAATGTTTCACTCTGCTTTGCACACTTCCTTTCTTCTCTTGTGTCCAAGGTCACACATCGTGTTAATATAGCTTGGTTTGGTAACTTTACTGTGGGGGATCAACTCAGCCACTGTGGTTAACAAATTGGGAATGATAGCTTTGTATGTGATGCAAAGCCAGCCAGTTCTGGTTTATTCAAGAAACCATGCTTAAAGCATGGGTTTACACAATGTGTGAAACTTGTGGCACCATTCATACAACATACTGAGCCAGTTGTGCAAATTTGGCCATTGTTGTTTGTAAAGTATGGTTTATGCTTAAATCATAAATTCATGATTTAAATTTATGCATGTCTGGTGGACTCAACCTATTATTTGACCAACCCTACTTAAATAAGCCGTGGCTTAGGTGCTGTAAGACATTGCCACATTGCTGCATTTTTCTGATTTTCCAGACTCTTCCCCCTGCCTTCAAGAACTCAGTCCCAATGGGAAATACACATCCACAGTCACTTGTAACCAGTCAAAAGGATGACAGTTCATCATGACACCATTAGGCAAATGATGCACTTATGTTCTTGCATCATGATGTCTGAGCAAAGTACACAAGTTACATCTTTTGTGTTATGATGTCATGAGGCACAAGTCAATATTTGCTCCCCACCCTCAGCTCCAGAACTTCTTTCTACATCACCCTTTTTGGTCAGCATCCTACAAAAATAGATGACATATTCTACTAAGAGGAACCTCTCGGGGCAGGCCATCTATGGAGATACAGGCAGGATCCTATGTCATCAGAGCTGGCCTGCCTGACATTGCATTTTACAAGGCTGGGAAAGTCCATCTTGGTCAAAAATAATGTCAGTCATAAAAATGCAGGAGCAAATCACTGTTGTTCTCCCTGCTTCCCCTCTTCCTGGTATTGCTTTGCTCTCATTGCTACCCTGATCTCTGATTACATCAGGGAAGATGAGGGTCCTTGTCACTGCTTCGCAGATGGCTTTAAGGCTCAAATTATAGATGATAGATTGGCCCTGGAAGGGAAAAAGTTACAAATATATGCACATATCTATTTTCCTCCTCTGCAAAACTAAGTCTGGCTGGAGGGAGAAGAACTCTACCAACCCCTCTTTGCTGTCGGAGAAGTCACTATAGATGAAAGAAGGCAACGTCAAAGGAAATGCCAGAAATAAATAATGACATGGGCCATCTGAAGCTAAGACTGACCAAAGGTCTGGTGGGGTTCCTTTAGAACTGGGGTACATGCTGACTCCAGTGCCTGATTATGTGTGCGTTTGTATGTTCCTGCTATAGACCATCCCTTCGTAATCTACTGTTCTCCAGATAAACTGAATTTCGTCTTTCACAATCCCCAACAACTTTCCCCAATGTAGGCATGCAAAGATAATTGATTTTTTACTTGTATCTAGGATTGAGAAATACTTAATAACTCACCTTCTCTGCAAATGAGATCCAGGCAAATTTCTTCCCCATCCCTAGCTTAAGCTAATCCAAAACATTGCACCCATTTCCATTTTTAGTGCTGGGTTTACACTTCACTATCTTCTTGCCAAGGCTGTAGCAGAACACACACACACACACACACACACAGGGTGACATATGTTGTTGTTCAGTTGCTTCCAACTTCATGATCCAATGATTATCATTTCACCAAGATTTTTCATAAGTACCTGCATCTTAGACATCTTGTAAGTTCCTGCTTGGGTCATTAATAATAGGCCTTAGCCGCTTCATTTTCTATCAGTCTGTTTTTTCAATTGATTTTGATTTTCTTTTCCAAGGATTAGGGACTTCTCTAATGATTCTTGCTTTCACATTATGTATCCCAAACTATTTAAGCTTTAGCATCACCATCATCATCATCATCGTCATCGTCATCATCATCATCATCGCTTTTACTGAATGGGCTGGTTTTACTTCATGTAGCGTTGAATGATTTATTCTTTTTGCAGTACAAATTATTTTTAGCAGTGTAGCATTTCTATAACCTTCTGTCAGGTGGATAATAACTTGGCATCCAAATCTAAGTTGCATTTGAAGAGAAGTCAGTTGAAAGAGTACTGGGGACCAGCTCCTTGAACTAAAGCAAGGGACATGGTACAATTGAAAGAAATGTTATTCAGGGCCAAGCAATAAATGCTGCGTTGGTCAGGAAATGCCAGGAAAAATTACCCTGAATAATGCAACTTGACTTTTTATAAAGAACTCAGGGTCTACTAAGCCTGGGCTTCACCAAAGAGAATTCTCTTATGTAGGTAGAAAAAAAGTCCACACTCCAGATGTTAAAGAGTAGATTCAAGCAATTTGATTGATTTTTGAAAAGCGTGAGAAAAAACATGAAATGATGGAGCAATATATCTCTACATAGTCAAGATTTAATAATATGTTGAAGGATGGAGCTACAACTATATTAATATTATATGGATCAAAGGGGCATTCGCAAGGGGGATGAAAAAGTCAGGATAGCAACTACAACTGTTCATTCAAAGCCCTTTCCTTGTTTATGTGGGTTGTGTTACACATTCTTTTAAATATTGTAAGCCGCCCAGAGTCTTTTTGGAGTCAGGTAGCCTCAAAATCCAGGAAGGCAGGAGGGAGGGAGGGAGGGAAGGAAGGAAGGAAGGAAGGAAGGAAGGAAGGAAGGAAGGAAGGAAGGAAGGAAGGGGTTTAAATGCATAGTCACAGGTGCCACATTGACTATTTTGACTTCCCCCCATGCCCCAGTAGATTGGGGTTTTTTTCCCTTTTTCTGAGTTTTACTGCATTTTTATCCCTATTATGTATAACCTTTTCTTCTAATTGTATGACCCCTGTTGTGCTTTTTTTTAACTTTCCTTGTTGAATCTTGCCGAACTAAAAAAGGATGTAAAAAGCATAAATGGTCGTGGGCTTGCAGTGGCCATGTCTTAAGATGTCACTGCAGTCTTTCCCATTTCCTTTGCTTCATTTTCCTGGTTTCCCAAGTCTTAGCTTTGCCCATTTTCTAATTAGCAAGACATACCCTGTTGCGATACTGTATGTGTGGGTGCCTGGGCCTGTGCATTAATTAATTAATTAAGCAGTGGTTGACTAACTTTATGAGAGGGTGGCAAAGGAGGAACCCAATTGAGTTATAAAGGCACTTTACGGAGGCAATTTATTTTTCCATCACAGGCAGCTGTTGTTGCAACCTGACCTCGGTGGATTCCATGAATTCAGAACACCAGTTCACTGGCACGGGAGCAGGGAATTCCAGAATGCTGCCTCATAGTTGCGCAATGGTGGTGAGTCACAGTGTCCAAGCTCTGACATGTTCCACACTCTTCAAAAGAAAGAGCAGAGAACTGCTCCCAGGGGAGTATTTGGGAAATGACCCCCCATCATTTCAGGACTGGCTAGACACAAGGTTTGCACAGAAGTCTGTTTCTGTCCAAAACAAGAGCCTTACAATTAGCAATGGGGCAGAGCAGAACCGGGTTTGGAAAGGTTTGGTGCAATGTGGAAGCCTTTAGTTTCCTTGCCCTTGGATCCATGTAAACAACTACTACTACTACTACTACTATTATTATTTTCCTTCCCCTGATTGCTGCTCTGTTTGGTTCCTGTCTACCGTGCAGCTTTATTCAGCAAGGCAATGACAAATCAAGTTGCTAGTAACCTTTTGCCTCCTTCCTCCATGGTGGCAAATTCTAATGTGATTTATTTTAATTATACTCAATTGCTGCTCAAAACCAGTCTGGGTACTTATTAAAAGCAAACCGAGAGGAAAAGCCGCTACAAATTGAGAAGTGAGAAAGGTTTCTCTTGCCCAGTTATCTGCTGCTTCTTGCTGAGTTAAAACTCTATTTCGGTTGCCATTTTCAGAGCAAGAAAATGGAGTTGGAGTCATTGTTTTCTCAACTTCGTTTTCCAAGTGGGTACACAACAGGACCAAACTAACAATATGGACTGGATTCCCACAATGTGCAGGGCTTAAAATAGGATTTGCTAATTTGTGGTTTTGTGTGGCGAGCAAATATGGTCATTGTCAAGAAATGCTGTACAGATAAATATGATAACTCTTTCCATTGCCTATTCAGAGAGGTTGGTTAGTAGATGAATGGAACAGTCCAACCCAGTTCCTCCACCCTGGAACTGCAGAACCAGGCCTTGCTAACTCTAGGTCAAAAATAGGTAAGCTGAAGAACAAAAGCTTGATTACTATAGCCTTAGGCAGGTACAGCAGACTAAGACTGAGTACAAAGTCACCGTTTGCTTAATGCAACATTGTTAGTTGGATTCCCACAATATCCGAAGCTATCAACTGCACTTTGCAAACTATGATGGCCAGGGTCCAACAATTTCACTAAGCCCAAATCAAGCAAACCCAAATTTTAATTTAGAGAGTTGTGCAAAGCTGGCTCAAAATGAGATTAATGAAAGCCAACTACTATAATCCAAAAACAATAACATTATCATCAAGGTAAGAATGGATATGGGGGGGTTTCAGGATTGGGCAGAATGCTAAGATTTAAGTTATAGGAAAGCAAGTCACTTTTTGAAACCTGATAAAAAACTTAGTATTCATTCATTCATTCATTCATTCATTCATTCATTCATTCATTCATTTTAATCAGCAGCAGTACAATATACAATAAAATAAGCCAGTAAAAACACAATACACAAACATATACATTCATAACAATAATAACAATAGAATCTTAAAATGTCTATTTATGATGGTGGGGTGGATAGATATAGCCATATATGTTTCCACTGGATTTGCTTGTTGTAAGGTTATTACCAATTTGATTCTTTTTCAGGCTAATCAACATGACAGGCTAAATTTTCCAAAACTATATAAATCTGGACATGACCTTGGGAGAAACTTTCTGTTGAAATGTTTGGTTGCCTTCACTATATTAATTTGTGTTACATATAATTTTGGCACAATGAGTTGTCATCTTAGGTTGGACATAATCTTCAGTCTAATGTAATCTTAGGTTAGAGCCTCAGTGAGCTAGTAGCTGATTTTGTATCTCTATTAGTGGCCTCTTTAACAAATGTGTTTAAGTTTTTTAGACCAATTATTCTGGGATCAGGAAATCAAACTATCTTTGTAACCAGGATAGCAAGTGAGGGTTTGCAGAAAAGTGGTAGATGTAATTGGGCACTTATAGTTCTACTTCTTAGACATGTGAAATAGACATAGGAAGACTTCTGCTAACTTTAGGGATGAGCAATTTTGGGGCCCCAATACTTCATCTGAGCTCCCTTGCTAGCAAGTTACACTACTAAAATCCAACCCTAGTGATTTTAGACATTTGAAGGGAGAAAGAGAAGTTAAAAGTCAGCAGTTGACAGAATGTTTGTATTTCCATTCCGACCCTCAAAATCCACAAATAGTCCAAAAAATTCAGCCCCACTTTTTCCACATACATTTTATGACATTCTGTGGCCATCTGGAGGGTCACAAGGCTGACCTTCTGCTGCCAAATTTACCTCTGTTTTAAAGAATCGTTTTTATTTTGATGGATTCACTTTCAGAGTTGGGCTGTTGAGAACTGTGGTCATAGCATTATGCAAATACCATTTGAACCCAAAGTTAAACATTGGCAAAAGACGCAGAGCCAGATTTGTTGATTTTTAAGTTATTGTCCTATTCTTGGACTTTAACAAAAGGCTGGTCCCTACTTTCCCAAGCCCTGTATATGCAAAAATTTCCAGTAAACAAACACTCTGCTTTTTCTTTCCTTCCTGAATATTCTTGCTCTTTTTAATGCTTGTGGACACATGCTTCAATCTCTGCACTGTAAGAAGGAAGGAAGGAAGGAAGGAAGGAAGGAAGGAAGGAAGGAAGGAAGGAAGGAAGGAAGGCAGGAAGGCAGGCAGGCAGGCAGGCAGGCAGGCAGGCAGGCAGGCAGGCAGGCAGGAAAAGAAAAGGTTGAATGTGAACTACTTGAATTTGATCCACTCCCATCCCCCCCAAGTGCAGAAAACTAATTTTTGCCAAGTCATTCTTGGAAGGAGGGCAAAGTTCAAATCAGCCACTGGCAACCTAAATTGTTTTTCCATGATGCTAATTCCTCATCCAGGAATGAGGATGGTATTCTGTTGGCTTCAATGGTCCTATGGTAGTGCGTAATGGAACTCTCAAGTAATCATTCTGCAAGTGGTTTCTTGCATAACAGATGAGCTAAAGCAAGTCATGATGCCACTGGAGGATGATCAAAAGCAAAAGAGACTTGGTTCCCTTTAAAAACTCTATAAAAGAGAAATTCGGGTGCAGCTATTATTCCTCGAGCAGAACACAACTAAATCAATCCCTTTAGAAGAGCTGTGGGTTATCTGAGAGCTCCTAAACACAATTCTGCTACAGATGCAGGCTATATAGCCCTTGCTACCTTTTAACTCAATGGCAGGCCACCTAAGGTTAGATAGTGTTGAACTGCAACTCCCAGCATCTCTAGGAAGCATGACTAATCGTGATGGATTCTGGGGGTTGTAGTTCAACAATATCCAGAGGGCCATAGTGGCATCTGGCACAAAGCATGTTTACATTAAAATGAAGAGGCATGTAAGCTCTGCCCCTTACTTACATACATACGTCCATCAAACATCCCAGAACAATTTCAAAAGGGGTAAGGGGCAACATTGTGATGCACCTTCTGACATTCATCCTCTTCCCCCCTTCCAGATGCCCATGGATGACCTACCACTTGTTGCTGCTTCATACTATGAATTTGAAGTTCCATGCTTAAATCCAAAGATGAACAGAGCTCCTATATCTGCAGCATATTTCATTTATCAAAATATTTTTAACCTCACCCTATCCATCAACTGCAGTATGGCTACTAGATCTCAACTTTAAAAAAACAGATAATCACTAGAGGGCAGCAAAGAGATACAGACAACCTACTGCTGCCATCTGGTGGACGTTTGTATTTTTGTAAGCCAGATAGGATAATCCTAAACTTCAACCTTTCTTTCCTTGGTATCCTCCAAACATCATGCAAATAATTTGGAATTCCAGGAGCTGTAGTTTTAATATTTTTGTGGGCATCTCCAAATGGAGCAGAGATCACTTCACCACATGCAAGGAGGATTATGCTGAATTAAAAGTTTAGGAAAACAAGGCACTGGGATATAAACAGAATAGAAGATATATAATGCCAGAAAGAATTTTCAAATGTTGATTAGAAAACAATCAACTTTAGAGGGACACAAGTGCTCCATGATCTTGGGAAATGATAACCTCCTTGTTTGTTTGTTTGTTTATATGGCCCACTGAATTGTTGTCTTTGGTACAACAAATGCAGGATCAAGCTAAACAACTGAGTTTTATGTAAATAGGTCTCTATAAGAAATAAATGACATCTAAATTAGGAAGTTATGATTATTCCAGCATTTCTGATGTGAAGAATTAACTCCAGAAATAAGGCTCCTGGAATTTGTCCAGAGAGCAACAGGACAAAGATAGGAAGAAGTCAGATTCTCCTAGGAGTGAGTAGCTCCTGTGAATTGCTGTAGAAATTGAATAAGCATATTATACATACTACTGTTCCAAATCCTAAATTAGAAAAGAAATGCTTAGAAGGCATTGCTTTATAATTGTTCCAATTTATAGGGCTTCTGAAGTTGAAGACTCAGCCTCAAACTTCTGGAGAAGGTTCCTTCCTGTTCCTTGACCTTGTGAAAGGGTCAAAAATAGAACAGAGCTTTTCTCCTTGCATCCTCCTCCTCCTTCCCATTATCTTCCTCTTGTAATAAGCTTCATCATCCTTTCTTACGTAGCTAGCTATGGTTGTCTTTCCAGGTTGGATCATATGCATTTCATGAGAATATTGTTTGAATGATCACCGTTGGATTAAGACGCAATGCCATAAGAATCACGTGTTAATATAACCAGAGCCAAGTTTAGTCTGTCATCGCTGGCTTATTCCCTTTGTTGGCCAGATCATTTGAATCTATATATACAGAATACATTGTTGGTCAGATTATTTGAATACACACAAACACACACACACACTAATATATTCTGAATATATAGGTTCAAATATATACATAATACGCTAGACCTTTACTCCAATATATATAATTTATATAGCCGCCCATCTCACAAGAAGTGACTCACAAGTGATCTCACAAGAAGGTTATGAGTGATTAAATCCTGGCTCTCTGGACCTGAAGGAATTTTTCAGGATGTTATCCTGTGTTCCTTGTCCTATCACAGGGCCCTCTTTCACTGCAGACTTGCCCAAGTATTTTCTTCTTATTTATTCTGAAGTAAATGCTAGCAGTCTTCCCAATAATGGGCATAAATTTACAGCTTTGAATATATGCAGAATTGGTCTGACAGAAATCTTTTTATTTTTGATATAAAGATTTCTGCAGTGCCAATGAACTGTATGATTAATGGTTTGATATTATGCACACAGGGCCCTGATTAGTTGCAAACCAATATATCTCAGTTGTTATATCAAACATTTCGTGTTCATGTCTGTTCAAGAAATGTATACAATATTGAAATGCAAAAATTGACTTAATTAGTTATTTCTTTTGTTTTAAACATGTCGCATTATTTAAATCTACTGCTCCCAACCCCACTTTTCTGTATAAAATATCAAATGGTTATCTGTAATTTTTAAAACTGAGTCTTTGCATGAGTTTTGCAAGATACAGCCAATTCTTGTGCAGTGCCAAGTTGACTGCAGCTGATTTAATGTTGATTCCAGGAACTCAGAAAACCTGTTTTTCGACTCTCTCTCTCTTATATATTAAGGGGAAGCTTCAACTCACACTAGGAGATTAAGGAAAAGTCAAAATTCTTGGGAGAATCTCTCAGACTCTAAGCATCCTACTGAGCTCATTTTCAAGTATGTTTCTTTCTGTCTTTCAGTGTATCCTAAGATTCTTTTAGTTCTCCCAATCAGGAAGTAGACATAGATTAATTTCTCAAGATCAAAATAACCATACCACCTCCTACACTGAAAGAGACTCTGAGTCAACTCACTTAATTTGTTTGGGTCTGTTATGTAGGTCATTCAGGAGGCAGCTGAAAGCAGCCTGTATCCTTGGATAATCTGATGGTGCAAGAAATCCTCTGGACTCACCAAGAAGAATTCCTGAAGTTGTTGGAGCACTTAATAATTGGACACCTTTCTGATCCTATGTGCTGTCTCTGTTGTCAACCGGGGACAAAACGTGTGCTCCATTTTTATCTCAGTAGAGTGAGTGGATGCCCTATATCTAAATGTTCCATGGTGTCAGCATATTCATAAATAGCAAATGCAAGACTCTACAAATCTAGAAGCATGTGGCAAATTAATGAACAGCATTTGTCTCCTCTGAACAGAGTCAGAGGTAACTGCTGTTCATGAATTCCCAAGTAGGACTGCATTCTGAAGTTTCATGGTGAGAATTGGACATAGTGGGATACTTGAAACACTCTGACCTTGTCTAACCCATCTCATCCTTTCAAAACATGTTACTCAAAGCTTCTGCTGCTGTTTATGACCTCTTTTACTCTGGCTCTTCTGCCCAGGATTCAGAAACAGGTTGAGTGAAAGAACTCAGTGAAGTTCTATAACATCAGTGCCTGCAAACTGATCCCTTGTGTATGGACTCAGAACTATGCATAGGATTAGAAGAGGAAATACTAATGGTGGTCTCAGTGGGAAAGGCCTTTGGGGCAAATGTAGCAGACTGAGCTAGGGTGCCACCAACAACTATACAGTGTGGTCTAAGGACAGCGTCACTACAAGGCCATTTGATCAGAATCCAACATTATATAACTGTTCTACTGTCAACTTGACTGTTTCGGTTCAAGATAATCATGAGTATGGTCTAATACAAGGAAAGGTGACCTGTGGCACTCCAGATATTAGTCCTCCGTGTGTCAGCTTGGCTTCACGTCACTGCAGTACTTCATGCCATTGAGGTAACACAATTCTCCTTGTTAAGTTGATGCAGACAAGTATGTGGTTAATCTTGAAGAAGGCATGCAAAGGTGATTCAGAAACTTCACCTTAGCTCTGAAAGAGAGGAGAGGGTGAGAAAGAAAGGAGGAGGTGATTCACTTGGATATAAGACCTGAGAGAGGGAATCCCTGTCAAACCTTCAAGATTCTGTTAGTATACCCTGAGATAATAGAATTCCAATAATCCTCGTGGAGTCAGTTTCCTCACCTGACCAATCTCAAAGGGCTGACAGTTGAAGAGCAAATACATGTGTCCTTGTTGGGGTGCTTCATAGTACTTCAAACCTTCTTTGGGCATTTCCAGTTGAAGGTGACGAGAAGAATCATCCGAGAGGCAACTGTATATGTAAATGTATACACAGGAGTTTCTTCCGGTTAATAGAACTGTTGAACAAGATTTCAGAGTGAAGCACTACATATTTATTTATTTATTCATTCATTCATTCATTCATTCATTCATTCATTCATTCATTCCATGTGTATTTTGCTTTATTTTTAGGGGGAGCTCCCTTTGCAATTTTGAAAGGCTGCTTCACAGAGATCTTCATTTAAATGAAACCTCTTTGAAACTTTGCCAGTCCTATCAAAACTACATTGCTGAACTGCATCTCCCAGCATTCCTCACCATTGATCATTGTGACAGTGGGGAATTATAAATTATAAACATAGGAGTTATTTATACTCTGTGTGTGTGTGTGTGTGTGTGTGTGTGTGTGTGTGTAAAAAAGTGGACAGTTAGAAGCATTGTTTGGCTAAGGACACTTCAAAAAATGGAAAAATGCAGGTAGCTGGAGTTTCTCAGTCATAAATATTTCCATTTCTAGAAATGATTGACCACTGTAAATGTTTCTAGGAATATTAAAAGTAGTACTGAGCTACGTAGCATTGGTTTCCTTCCCTGGTCTACCTTGAAGGGTTTCTCTAGTCTCTCTACCTTCCCAGATGCTCTCAGCTCACCTATGTTTTTGTGTGGGGTGGTGGTGGTAGGTGGGCACACCCAAATAAGCAGTAGTGTCTAGCCAACCTTGGCTCTTCTTAAAAAGCTTGGGTGGGAGATCACTGGGAAATCCCAGGGCTATAGGCTAGACTAGGAAACTGGGGGGAAACAATCCCTGACGAAAGTGATAATGAACCACTTCTGTATTGTTACCAAAAGCAGAAAAACCTACATGGATATTTCCATGAAGTCTTCAGACCAGGGAGATTTTATTTTTTAGATGAGCACACTCTTCCAAGCAACATCTTGGGCTGTAGCCATCCAATATTTTTGCTTCCTCCATAGCTTCCTGGGCTATTCTGGGCACAGCAACATTCTTAGAAGTAAGAAGAAAGCCAGAGGCTGTTGTTCTTCACACTTCCCATTGATTTTTATTATTTGTCATTAAAAGTAGATCAAAGTCAAGTGGAGCAGGAAGAGTAGTAGGCATGAATGTTGGGGGTTCCCTCTCTCTAGGAGGTTTAGGGGACAGAATCCTAGGACCAAGTTTTTTCCAGAGCTTCCCTATTGCTCTGGAATAATTTGCTCCTGGATCCTATTAAGAGATACCCCACCCCACCCCACCCCACCCCAAAACAAACTTTTGGAGCTTGAATAATACAAAGGCATCTAAAAGGCAGTGTTGCCTTTTTAAATCCCTTATATGATGATGATTTTAACTATGGGATTATTGTTCTTATTGTAGGTTTTCATAGTCTGTTTTTAGATTTTACTTTATGGAAGCTGCCTTCCATAGAGTTTGTTGAAAGTGGGTAGGAAGTAAATAAAGGAAAGTGTCCGTGTCACGTGGATGTCTTATATAGACAAATGCCAAGATTTTTCCTGGTATATATTTTTCTGATCCTGCCCAATTAACTCCATTCCCAACGGTAAGAAAGGTCCAATTTGCATGCATTTATTGGTTGCTTCCTGAAAGTCCTGCCCTCTGGTGAGCTGCACAGAAAAGACATTGATCTCTACCAACCAGCTGCTGAAGTGCTCTATCCTGGCAACGGATCCCAGGTGTGCTGCTGCTCGCTCTCCTGCCCCTCCCTCAAGATTTTTCCTTTGGAAGAAAAGAGGTCGCATCACACGTGAGCCAAGAACTTGCTCGCTGCAGGCACAGACCAAGGAATGTGGCCCTTATTGCTGCAATCGGAAATACCAATTGAGAGACCAGCCCCCGCTGGCCTCATTTCAGCAAGAAAAACATGCCAGTTTTGAGGTATATCTTGCCTATGGGCTAATTGTGGGGTCTGTTCCAAGTGGGGCATTCCAAACCCAGTGGCTGGCATAGTCCTGCGGGCATCCCACAATGGCAGGTCCGCTCCCAGCTCTTCTCTCTCCCCAGAGAAAACTTCAGCTGAGAACCAGGGGGAGTTGAAGAGGGAACAGGACACAGAAGACCAGTCTAATGGACCTTCCTTGCATGCTGCTTTTCTCATGACAAAATAAACAAGCGCTCCCACCAGCATTTGCAGTGCCCCAGTGGTACAAAGTCTCCATCCTTCTCTTTTGCAGACGATTCCCTTTGAAATAAATTTATCTGGACAATGGATCATCTGATCTAGGTGAGCTGTCCAGGGTTGTCCCTTGCTCTAAAACAGGAGTGCATGACTTCTGTTGGCTTGAGGGCTGAGCCATCCTCTGTGTGGGATGTTGAGATGGCCCTCCAAAACTGGGCACTTTGACACAAAGTGGGTCAGAGACATTTTAGGTTTTTCAAAGATGAAATAGGTATCTTAGGCTTCTGCAGGGCTTAACCCACTCAATGTGTTCCTTAAAATCCCTATCTTGGAAAGTCTCAGCCAATGGGCACAAAAACTGTGTCTGTGTGTCTATGTGTGCTGCAAAGGGAGAAGGGGAGCAGACTTCTGTCTTGTTGTCAACTGATTCTAGTATCTTCATGATTTTCATTTCATCTGAAATCATTTGATTTTGTTTATTTGAACAGGAAGCTGTTCCAACTCATGGAAGGGGGTCCTCATAATTTTTGTCTTAAGTTCTCTACCTTTTGCCTGAAACATCAGTTCCGTTGGGTGATCCCCCACTTATGGTAAATTAAACCCCTTTAAGGTCTGCCCCCATTTTCAGAAAGGATTGCACTGACCCACTTTTAGCATATAATAATTTGCTAGCTCAAGTCATTGTCACTTCTTCTTTCCTTGAATAAAAATAATTCCCAATTATTTCCTTTCCCCAATTATGTGTTTAGCAAGAGGAAAAGGATCCAGGAGTAATTTGAACATCCTCCAGTAAATGATTGGGAAGTCAGTAACTCTTAAACTAGCAGATGCTGAGAATGAGAGCCACACCTTAAATTTATCCCAAGTGGTAGCTTCAAATAAGGTCATGGAGGTATTAACCAATTAGGACATTTGTATCAACATTGTCCCAGACTACTTTAGGTGTTTCTCTATCAGAGATGATGGACACATCTGGAATTTGGGCAGCATCTCATGGAAGCTGTCACAAAATAGCTGCAGAAGGGGCTTTCTGGTTTCCAAAATGACAGCCCTGATTTAGTTGGGCAGATGATAAGCTAATCTTTTACCATGATGCAAAATGGGGAGCTAGTTTTTGGCCACCCCAGTGGCTGCTCTTCTAAGCTGCTCAAGGGAGCTTAAACTCTTTTCCCCATCTATCTAGGTGCTTTCCAAGAAAAGTTCTGGGATTCAGCTATCCACCATTTTATTTTCTACAACTGTTTAGAGATTCTGTGTCAAGCTTGGGATGTTCTTGGAAATAAAATTGATGAAGTTTGATGATTTCCTCTGAATCATTTTCACTTGTCTCTTTTAAACCAGATCACTACAGTACCAACGAAATCTCCAGGAGCTGGTCTCGAGCCCTAGGAGTATGTGGCATATAAAGGAGTGCAATAATTAAATAACAGTTGCCCAGCACAAAGCAAATTTTTAGGCTGCTGCTAAGAAGAACATCTTCTTAGTAACTTCATAACATTCTGAAACAGTGTTTCTTAAACTTTTTGGTCTCAGGGCCCCTTCCCACATTTAAAGATTATGGAAGACCCCAAAAGAGCTTTTGATTGTATGGGTTATATTTATCAATATTTACTGTGTTAAAATGGAAGCATTCATAGAATATTTATTGAATCATGTAAAAATAACAATATTAAACCCATTAGATATTAACATAAATAAAATGTTTTTCACAGGAAAAAAAACTGTATTTTTAAGAAATAAAAAATAATAATGAGAAGAGTGACATTGTTTTAAATTTTTGCAAATATCTTCAATATCTGCCAATAATTTTGATTTCACAAACCCCAGGTGTCCTCAAAATGTACTTTAAGAAACACTGTTCTCAAAGGCTTCTGAGAAAGAGGGATGTTTCTTTAGTTATGCTGTGTTCATCCATACCTAGAATCCCCTTAAAGGAGGTAGAAAATATTGGATATCTTGCTAGGAAGAGGTCATGAAGGACTTCACAGAAGGTAAAATATTGATAAGATTTGCCAGTAAAATCACCTAAAATAAAATATGGGGTGGAATCTTAGGGTATCTCAGCTTGAGAGAAATTTCATGAAGGAAACAAACCAAACTTCCTTCTGAACAAGTTTCTGCTCAAAAACCTTATAGCAAAGTGGATCTTCAGCCACTGAATTCAAGCTATTATGGACCAGTATGATTAGTATCATTAGAATGAAGGACACATTCTTTTGTCTGACTAGCTGCTCAATATAAAGATCACGATGTGGTTCCCAAACCAGGACACCAGGACCCAAATGGCTGCTACTTTGCTAGCTCCATTTCTGGAATGGAGTCACCACACACAAACACACACACACACACACACACACACACATATCAAAGCCATGGAAGCCTGGTTTTGCACTGTGGTCATCTCCCACCATCCACCCATCCATAGATGGTGGGAGATGAAAGCTAGGTCCCAAGACCACAGAAGCCTCATCATGCCAACAGCAGAGAATTCTTGTCCCAACCAAAGCATTTGTTCTGAACTACTGACCCAAATACCGGTTGTCATGCTTTGTTCCTTCCAAACTCTGCAGCCACCAGTCATGAGTCACTCAGAATCTCCATCCTGTTTATACTTTGGTGGTGTCAAGTCTAAATTCCATTTGCCTGCTATAAGTCTATCTGCCCATTCTCATACCTAAAGCAAATGAGAGACAACAACCTGGGCAATTTCGGTCAAGGAAACAACTCTTGCGATATCAGCAGTGAGTGATTCACTCCCCAGAGTTCATCAAGTTGCCCAACTATAGCCAAAGACAATGTTTTAGATGTTTTATATAGCCAACCACATTGTTTGAAGGCGTGTCTCACTCAATCTATTTCAGATGCATTTATAGAGCCATCAACTTCTCCTTAGGCAATGTGACAATGTTCTTCCCTACTGGAGATTAGGCATTTTGGGAACAACTGCAGGTTGCAAAAAGAAGAACCGAGGCCATGAAAAGAGCTCCTGGACAGATTGGCTAGCCTTGCATAAATCTAGGGATATATACATTAACTAGGTTTCTACTTGGTCAAATTATTTATCTACCTATAGTATCTATAGTAAGTTTAACCTACTTACTATAAGATTAATTAGGGTTTAAGATACTAGCACTAAAGTAAAAACAGTACCAATACCATAAAGAATTAGTATTTCAAAATCGACTATGAATACAAATATATAAATCTATGTAAGATATATACTATTATATAAACTTTATATAATGATAAAATGATTAAATGTGAATGGCTAAGAGTATAAAAACTCACTAAATTACTAAAATCTACAGGTATTTCAAAGGGGACGCGGTGGCGCAGCGGCTTAATGATGCTGAAAGTTGCTGGCCAGAAATGGCTGACGCTTCGGCGGTTCGAGTCCAGCCTTCGCGTTAACAGGGTGAGCTCCTGTTTCCTCCCCAGCTCCTGTCAACCCAACAGGTCAAAAACTCACGTGAGTAGATAAATGGGGACTCTCACTCCGGTGGGAGGAAAAATGCAGGCAGCGCCTTGCACAGAGAGACGGGACCAGTTGCCGGTAAGTGCGAAACCGCGCTCGCCCGAAAAGGGCGCGAAGCAACAGAAACCCCGCCTCCTGCGCTCACCAGCTGGGCTATGCTCTAGGAAGGAGGCTGTGGCAAACCACTTCCAAAAAACAATTGCCTTGAAAACTGCAAGGATTCGTCCAGGCAGTCACTGCAGGGTCAGGAATGACTGAGCGCAGACAAAAAAACAAAACAAAACAGGTATTTCAAACTGAATATTAATGGTGTGATTGTCATACTACAGTGCAGAAATTTAGGTGGCGTATAGAAACAATCTTAAAGATGAAATGGCCATTGCCTTAATCATGCTAATAGCGCCAATGTCTAAGAATGTAAATTGTAGCACAGTTGTAGTAAAATAGATGCATTAGGCCTATCCTAGATTCTCTAATGTGAAGAAGGAATAATCTTGAGGAACAAGAGGAAGAATAGCTACTAATACAAGGTCAGATAAAAGAAATCTGAGTCCAGGGCAGAACTGTAATCCAAGCAATCATCTCAGACAGGATCCTCCCTAGTTCTCATGAAGATAAAGGGAGAAAAGGGAGAAGTATATTCAGACTTTCAAGGTTCTGTTCTGTTCTATAATAAAAGTAATATTAACATTCATGACTTTGGTTTCCTAGTCTGGTCTACCTTGGAGAGCTGACAGATTCGTGTATCTTTTGCCAAGGGGTGTCCTGGTCAAAAAAAGAGTCCTTTCTCTTCCCCTGCTCCTTTCAACTTAAGGATGGCAATGAACACATTCATTCTTCTTTTGCCCAATATGCTTCAGAAAGTCAACAAAACTGCAAGCTTTCAGTGGCTCAATTTTCCACCTTTTCTTTTGCCTTCAAATCAACAAAACAAATACATCCACAAAATTTAGCTCATCATTGGTGTTGCCCTTTAAACCCTACCAAGCTGTCAAATCTACAAAAAGTGGGCCAAAATTGTTCAGCCTCACTCCTGGGGATATCTCCGCATCACCAGATGGGCCCACTGTGTTGCCCTTGAAGGTTGGATTTATAAATTCCTTGGCTGGAAATTGCCAAGCCCTGGTTTAGTTAATGATGCTGAAACCTTTGGTATGTAAAACAGGGACTTTCCCATTGAGCTGTTTTCCCAGAAGAAGGAGGTGGCATGGTAAACAGGGACATGATTGAAGATTTAAAAGGAGAAGGAAGGCAAGAAGTATGAAGATGAACAAGAGGATCTGAGGGAGTCATAGAATCAAACAGTTGAAAGGAGACATCATGTCCAACCCCCTAGTGCTAAATGATGGCCAGCATGTCACTGCTAAATATATTCAGTGAAGGGGAGTTTACCACCTCTCTAGATCTTTGGTTCTTCTATCAAACTGCTTTTGGTTTTAGGAAGGTTCCCCCCACCCCTGCTCCCAACTTTCAAACATGATCATAGGTCCTGAATTCTGAGATGAGAGAAGGCAGGACTTGACTGCCTGGATGACTTCTCTTTGGTTTCATATTATCATTTTATTTTTATTTTCCCAAGACTAAACATTCTCAGTTCTTTCAACATCTCTTCAAAGGACAACCAATCTGTTGTCATTCCCATTGTGCTTCTCTGGTTCAAGTTTGTCTTAAACAGTTTCTGCTGAAAATTGAGCACAGGACTCAAGGATGGGGGTCTTACTAATGCAAAATCAAATGGAAAGATTACTTTCTGACATAAAATAAAGAAACCAAGTTGTAAGACAATAAAAGAATAGGAGGAAACCAGGTTCCATATGGGGAAAGTGCAACATGAGGAGCTGGAAATGTTACAAGGTAACATGACTAGTGGCAAAAAGAAATAGAAGTAGGAAAGAAAGTCCAAGGTTGGGATTCTCAACAGTTAATTTACAAATGCCCTGTGTGAGTTCATCTTGAGAGGAGGAAAGTGGAAGTATCAGAGATAGGATAGACAAAGTTGTGTACTTAGAGTAATGGTTCCCAAATCCAGGTGAGACTTTTGGAGTTTCTGATTCCTCAAAACATCTTGAGAACATTATAGAAGCATATCAGAACATCCCAATGATAGTTCATAAAAGGTTGATAAATGTATTATTATGTTAAATTTAGCCCTATGCCAAACAATTCCGTTTTTTTCTCTACCTTCAATTTGAGGATTTTTTCCCCAACATTCCTTTCAAAGGAGAGAACTTGGGTGCAATCCCCACTGATAGAGGACAAGATCCTTTCACTTACTTAGTATGTGAATGTAATGAGATGCTATCCTGTCTTTTTTGCCCTATCTTCTCTTCCATGGTCTGGTGTCACTGGCTTTCATTAAATTCCAAGGGAGGACATCAAGCAGGACATCCCACATTGGGCCCTTTCAGAATGGGAAGTGCAAGAAATAAGACATTTTTTCAGAACGATGGAAGAGTGTAACAGAAAAAATGCTCACAGTAACACCTTCTGCTGTCTTCAGTGACAATTGATTATGCACCATCAAGTTGGTGTTGACTCATAGTGACCACATTTAGATTTTCTTCAGGATACTCTGCCCCATCCTGATCCTTCAGGTCTTCCATCACCACTGCAAAATAACAAAGGCAGCTTAAAAGATATTCATCCATAAGGACAGCCATGGGGGCAATTGGCGAAATATGTATGACAACGTCATTCTGTCAACCCCGTGACTCGTATACTTGCCTCATATGTCAGAACGCATCTTGGCCATAGTTGTATGACAATGTCACTAGGTTGGGTTGTCATTTCGGCATCATCATGGTAGACAGTGGACATGTAGCCAACAGTTATCAAAATAAGTTGTCCAGACACTGACAATAAGGTAAAAAAACCAGTGCCTTTTTCACAGGCAAAGAACCTTTTAAAAATCACAAGACAGCAGTCAGTCCAATGTTGTTTCAAACATTCATTTACGCTGTCCTGAGATTAACCAGCTTTTGCCAGGGGATGCTTGCTTTAGTCAGCAGCCATTTAGCCAGACTGGGGAAGGACTAATAAACTCTCAAGCATTTTTGCCGTAACACAGAAAGTGTTTCTTCCAGGGCTACATATTTCATGACATTCTCTACATTTATGGTGGGGGTGAGAAGAGGGGGCATTTGCAAGACCCCTGGCTTTGATTTTGTTTTTTTAATCTCTGGGGGTGAAAACCTCTGCATTTATTTGCTGTGCTGCTCTGTGCTGTCCCCGTGTGACCAGGTGCTGAACTGCATTTTGCACTAAAAGCTTTTTCAAGTGGTGTTAGACAGGGAGCCCTGGCTGACCAAAAAGCTTCATCCATTTTTTTTTTTTAATTCCTGTCACTGCAATAGGAGGGATTTTGCTTCAGTTTAGAATCTGAGTATTTGCAATTTAGGAAGGATCATGAGAAGTTTGGTTGCAAGAGCCATTTTAATCTCCTCTCTGCTTTCTATCATATCAGTTTATTACCCTCCCTTCTGCGCCAGTAGTTTCTTACTGTTTTCTATTATCATTTCCTTGGCACTCATTTATTGTTTTATCCTGTTTTAGCTTTTTTTCTATAGGAGCGATTGTGATTCCATTGAGACACAAATGCATCTTCACAGTCCTGGAAAACTCACAGATGTCAAAAGATCCTACCTGCTGACTTTTCCTATATTTAGCCCAAATGGATCAGCATGCATTTCTGAAAACTGGAATCCCTACATACCACCAGTCAGAAGGCGGGGGGCAGAATCTAAGATATGCTGACATTCAATAAAATATGCTCCTAGAAAAGTATAGTAGAACAATAAAATCTATATGAAAAGACATCACAGATACTGCCTCACTTTTAGCTCTCAAGTGGCAAAGTGAATGAAAACATTTTCAGCAGATGCAAAAATACAGAAAATGATGAAGAAGATGAGCAGGGCAGGGGGGGGGAGGAGGAGGAGGAAGTGGTTCACCAAGATGGGCAGAATAGGATTTGTACGTTGCAATAAACTATAAACTGTATGTGCACCTGTGTGTGTGGGGGGGGGGGGGTTGTTCTGTTTTGTATTACAGTATTTGGCTTTGATCAGTGCAATAGCCCAACATCACGAATTGGGTATCAGTGTTAAGTGTGACTGTGAATTCACGCTCTCACCAACTGCATTGTCAATTGTTGTCAGTTGAAAAATTGTGGGCATGTGAAACAGGATATTGTTCCCCCCAACACACACTTAATTTTTTTCCTATGCTTTTTTTTTTAATGCTTGCTGCTACTGTACCTGAATGTTTGAATTCCTTTGACCCCAGAGATGCTGATGAAGGCAGACCTCATGTCCTGCTTCCCTGTCCTTGGATTTAACAAGATTGAAAAGCAGTATTGGATCTGTCAATACATGATGGATTGCAAGCAGTTCCCACTTGATCTGGGACTCATCACCCCGGTGGCATGGAGAAGTCCGCACACAGAAAGACACACTTAATATCACACCATGCAAGGTTTTTTCATGGACTTTCTGCTGATGTGATTGGGAGAATTCATTCTGACATGATCATACAAAATCTTGGGGCCTTATTTTCCTTTAATCTCCTTACCTCTGTGTTCTGATACAAAAGAGCCAGGTCCCTTTTAAATTTCATTATTTATTTTTAATTTTTTGCCTACGTTGCCCTGGCTGGGCTGGTTCCTATAGCAACCCCGCACAGAGAGTGGCTTCGCTGTTTTTAGCATTCGCAATTTATATGCAATGTTTTCAGCTTTTGCTTTCTCTGCTCTCGCCACGGAGAGCAAGGGAGATTCGTCTGTATCTTTGCCAGTTTGGGGAGGGGAGGGTCTCTTATGCTTCCAGGAGACACTTATTTATTTATCATTTTATTTATAGAATTTATACAGCTAGCTCACTTGAAGATTGCAACTCTGGGTGCCATGGGGTAAAGCAAAAAAGGAAAAACAAAACAAGATAGGCAATCCCAATTAAAATCCAATAAACATTAAGGGACAGCCAGAGCCACACCTTCCTCTTTCTCTAGACGGGAACTCTGATCATGCCAGCACCAACAACAGGTTTGTTTTTAATGCCTTTTATTAAAGCTTCCAGCTTTTTTCTGTCTTTGGGGGGAAGGGCCACTGAGCAGAAGAGAAGCAAGGATTATTTGTAATGTTTTCCTTCTGGGACGAATTTGCTCATTGTCCAGGGGGTGTCAAAGTCTGTCATGCAGGAGGAGAGAAATTGCCACCCCAAAGGGTCAAGAACCTGACACCTTTAAGGCAGCAACTCCAGACTTCACCCTTGGCAGAAACAACAAGGGTTCTCTGGTCAGTCCTTGGCATTGCCATCCTCTGGCATGGAATAGACAGGGTTTTGCTCCAAATGCTTGGAACAGTGTTGCCACTCAGTGTGCAAATGCTAAGTTTGAGAGACCAACTGGCTGGGGTGAAACAGCTGTCTCTATTTCTGTGCCCTTGCACTTGTGTGGAACTGAGCATAAATGCACAGTAACACCAGGGATGATCCCCCTGCTGTGTAAATTGTGCCACTGAAACTGGAAACTCACACCCCAACTCCATACTTCCAAGAAGTTATCCTTCAAGAAAACCAACTTGAGCCACATGACTCAGGGATGACGATACCCAGACTTTCATCTTCATTGTGTGCTGTTGTTGCAGAAATAGTCCAGCTTGCCTTCACAGCCTCTGTTCCATGACCAGTGGCTGAGAAACAATTTATGCTGTCTCCTCTCCAGATTCTAGGCAGATCTATAAACAGCAGCATAAATCTTTAAGGTGCTGGAAGGCAATCAGGGGGAACTGGAGGTAAACACGGGGGACTGTGGAAGGGAATCGAATAGAAAAAGAACTTCAGGCACATCGCCCCAAGATTGTGTTTCTGGCCCCATTTTGAGTAGAAGAAAAGATGGCTTGAAGGAGGCCTAATGAAATGGGCAAAATAATAACAAGTTTGGGGATGAGAGTTTTCTTCTCTTTTGCACAACAGGAGAACAGGGTGCCAAGTAAAATTAAGGCAAGGGACCTTGAACGTGATGCACTCATTGATCATGAGATATCAGTGGACTAGGACATACATTGGCAAGCACAAGTAATTTTTATTCAGTGTGATGAGAGAAAAATGGGTTTAGAAATTATTTCAACAAAGAAGAGAACTTCAGGGAAATTTTCCTAGATGAAGGATGGTGTTTGGGGATTTATTTAATGATGAAATGGGGTGGGAATATTCTGCCTTGTGTTGTAGCATTCTCTCTCCATCTGTTGGCAATCACCCATTCTTCCCAGGGTTCAGATATTCTCCAGGAAAATCATAATAGGGGATCTGGCGGGGGGCAGGGGAGAGGTTTTTCAGTAATTAGATTACAATTCAAGCTATTAGGAGAGTTCTCGCCTTGAGAATTTATTTGCAACGGTTCCTTCTAGAGGAGAAATTAATAGAAATCTTTCACTCAATTTCTCTGCCCGCAAATTTGGTGGAGAAAAGATCGTTCGTGCTCGTTTGCCACAGAGACTACTAAAAACGCACTGAAGATAGGAGCGTGACGTTTACTGTTCCCGGAAAGTGATTTCATTGTTATGTTATTGCTTTCCTCCCGGCGTCCTAACCTGTCGGCTCCCAAGGCAGGCGAGCGCTTTCCAAGGAAAGAAATTGCTAGCTTTTTTAATGAAACGAGACCGCTGTTCGTCTCCTGCCGGCAGTGAGTTCACCAGAACTGCTAGGATCGGGGGGTTCGGCCGGCTCGCCTCCAATCTGGGGCCCATTTGACTGTCCCCCTATCCAGCGGAGCTCACGGTAGCCAACTGTAGACGCTTCCTTCTTGTCTGAGCTTCTCTTCCGACGCGGGGATAGGCTTGAGCGTCCGGCAGAGTGGAGAGAGGGACGGCGGCCTTAGATGCGCCGGGGCCGCCGCCCCTGCCGCCCAGCATTGGCGCAGGGCTGGACCGTGGGTGGGTGGGCTGGTGGGGAAGGAGGTCTCAGCCTCTCCGGCCGTAAGAACGACCGTTCACGGCTCATGGACGCGCCCGCCCTGCCTTCCAAACGAAACCACACAAGGGGCCTTGCATGCCCGCCCCCCCAGGCCGTGATCTCCGACAGCACTCGGCCCGGGAGTAAGCGCAACCCCAGGAAGGGCAAAACCACAAGGTCGCGATAGAATCAGCGCAAGGCGCAATGTGGGGCTGCGAAACGGAGCCAGGTGGTTTGGCAAGCGTCCCGGATCTCTTCTCCCTGGCAGCGGCGCTGCTTTCCAGAACGACCAGCTCGTGGAGCCACGGCTCTCGTTCAGGGAGGCTCTGGCGGGCGCGGGTTTCCTCGAAAGCTTCGTTTCTCCACCCAGCTGGAGAAAGGGCGCGCAGGCGGCTTGGAACAAGGCACACCCGACTTTGCGCGGGCGCGCAGCCGCTGCTCCGCCACCTTCGCTGGCGAGGCAAGAGAGCCGCGAATTCGGCGGAGGGGGCGTGTCTGCTTTTGCCAAGGACAAATCTGCGCATGCTTCGCCGGGGGGGCTTCCTTCCCCCCACCCCCCATTCCCCGCGCCAGTAGGCTGCTCCGGCGCCAACCTCTTCGCGCTGGTCTTCCGCGGAGCGCAAGCCCTCCCGGCACAGGACGGACGGCGAGCGGGCGGCGAGCTGGAGCTGCGGCTGGCGCTGAGCCCCGTCCCGCTGCGAAGAAAGCCGAGCCGCCGAGCCGGCCAAGGGGCCGGGACTTCGCGCCCGGCAAACGCGGCGCCGGAGCCCTGGAGCAGCGGCTGATGTCCCGGATTGCGCCCGAGCCTTCGCCCGCGCAGCCGTGCGAGGAGGGCAGCCCCTGAGGTGGCGCTCTCCATGGTGCTGAATCGCGCCCCGTCGCCGGCGGCCGTGGCTGCCGCCGCCCCCAGGGCTCTCTAAGGGCGCCGCGCCGCGCCGCGCCGCGCCGCGCCGCGCCCCGCCGCCGCCGCCGCCGCCCCCACCCTGTCCGCTCTTCCTGGGTCGAGCCCGGCGCTGCCTCGCTGCCGAGACCGGCCCGGACGCCCGGGTCCTGGGGACCCGCAACCGCGCGGAGCCCGCCTGCGTCCCAGCTCCGTGGGAATCATGGCTGCGCTGACAAAGGGGGCCTACGCCTCTGCCCTGCTGGCGGTGCTCTGGGGTAGGTGCCGGCGGTCTCTCCCTGGAAAAGACGGGGCGGGGGGAGGCAAGGGGGCGCGGAGAGGGGAAGCTGGATCTGGCAGCGCAGGGCACGGCAGGGCAGGACCGCGCGAGAGGAGCGGCGGTTTGGAGGCGTCCTTCGTGGCCTCCCGGCTCCTTGGGGAGAGGGAGGCTGCCATGGTGAGAGCGCGTGGCTTGTAATTAAAAGCAGCCTGTTGTTGTTTGCGGCGGTTGTCTCAGCTGGAAACGGGGCAGGCGTTTTGCGCTGGCATGCGAAGGCTACAGCGGGAGGGAACCAGAGGAAGGAAATCTTTGGGGATCAGCGTCCCATAGTTGCACCTTTTCCTAAAGCTGCAATACTGCCTTTGAGTTTTAAATCCCTCTCCTTCAAAGTCCTGCTTAGGCATCTTGGGTGTTTTCTTCCTCCTGCAACTAGCTTCGTTTGTTTTAAAATCCCCCCTCTAGTCCCGGAGGACTTTTCTCTTCCTCCCAACAGCTTTGCCAAAGGTTATTTTGCTTTGGGTTTCCATTCGTTTTGGCTTGTCAGCCCACAGTGGCCAACATTAGACCTGGTATTGCTAAACCTCACATGGGATGGGGTTGTAGTGGGCTTGTATTTGGGGTTTAATTTCTGTAAGCCGCCCGGAGTCACGTGAGGGAGTTGGGTGGCCATATAAATTGCATAAATAAATAAATAAATAAATAAACGGGGTGCTAGTCTGTGAAGGAATCCAACTCCCCCCCAGAATCACCCCAGGGTTATTTTTGTTGAGCTATGCAACAAAATTGCTCTGTGCAGCTAAGTTCATCTCAAGTGACACGAGGCAATTACACTACCAGGACTGAGCGGACCCTCACCTCCCCTCACCCCAGTTTTGAGTATGTGCCATCAAGTGGGTGTTAACTCTTAGCAACTCCCCAGTACCTGGGGAAAACATATTTATGTTCTGATTTCTCTTCCCTCCCACCATGCTGCTTGCTTCCCCTTCTGTCCCAACCATCCCACCTTATCAGGTGACCAGAATGGAAAAAGCCATTTGTCTTTCTTTCTGTTCTGAAAGGTACATGTGCTTGACAATTTATCTCAGGTTTCTTGAGGATAGGAGGAGATCGACAAACAGCCCCCCACCTTTTTGTTCTCTTCCTCTTCTTCCCCTCCTTCTTGCATCTCTCTAGCCTTCTCTTTTCTCTTCCTTCTCAAACAGCAGCTTGGACAAGATGGCACTACCTGGAAGACCCCAATAATAACTGTGGCACCCTTCAAACCTGTTGACCTCAAAATGCTGAGCAACAAAATCACAGTCTTGTCCTGAATTGCTACAGGTCCTGCAGTAACAAAATGAAGCATAAAAAGTCATCTCATTTCCACTCCCTGTGAAAGGGATTAAAAAAACAAGCAAACGAACAATGATCGTACACCCACCCACATCCCTTCTGTGTTCTTATTTCATCTTGTCTGCTCACATGCCACCACCCCAATCCCAGCACTTCCTACAAGGGAGCTGAGAAGGTATTAAGCAACCTTTTCTCCTTGAGAAAGCTGAAGTGAAGGAACTGGACAGCTTGCTGAGGGAAGAGTTCTTGCCAATGGAGATATGGAGCACACAGAAGCCCAAAGGCTTCGCCCTTACCAAAACATAGAGCGGTCTGAATCATATAGGTGAGACTTTGGACATAAAAAGACCCTATGGAGAAGTAAACCTACAAGCCTCTGTAAACAACACAAATGGTCCCAATTTGTCATCAGTCTGTTGAAAGCACTGAAAGCCACTGTTCTGTCACTCTTGGCAGAGCTTGAACCTGACGTTTCATAGAGTTTAGCCCTGTTCATGTGACAAGTCCTACAAGACAGAGCAGCCTTCCCTGACCTGGCCTGTACTGGGCTTCATCTTGCATAATCATTGGCCAACATGCTAGGTAGGCAGTTGGAATCCAACACATATAGAGAGCTAGGTTGGGGGAAGGTGATGATTCAGCCCACTTCCCTGACCTGACAAGATTATTTTGAATTTTGTTTTTGTCTTCTAGATCATTAGGTGTTCCACCAAGGTTTGTATCACCTGCAGGTGTGATAAGCGTTCCCTTACTTCTTTTGCAAAGTCATGAATGAAATCTAGAAGAGTATCAGTCTCAAGGTTGAACCTTGTGATGTCTCATTTGATACCTTTCTCCAGGTTTGATTAGCTGTCTCTGAGTACAGTTTTCAAGCCAACCATGGATACACCTAATAGGCAACCATCCAGCTCATATTTATCTACTTTGCTAATCAAAATGACATGAGTTATCATGACAAATGATTTGTTGAAGTCAAGATATATTATATCCATGCCATTCCCCTAGTTCAGGCAGATGAGACTTCATGGTGATTTAAAAAATCCTACACAGAAATCCCCTTTGGTGCATATAAAATCCTAGAACAATCTGACATTTTCTGACTCAGGGAAATCTGTTTTTTTTTTCCTTGAGCTCCATGTCTCTGGGCAATACAGCTACCCAGTTTCTTTAGCACAAAGGATCTGCCACTGTTGGATGCTAGCTGCAAAGGGTGTAATATACACTGGCTGTTCATCTACAAGAAAGAAAGTTCAAATAGTTCAGCAGCATTTCTTCCAGGAAATGCCATGCTGGGTCAGACCAATATCTTCTATAGTTTAGCATTTTGTTCCAACAGTTCATATGAAGAAAGTAGCAACCCCCCACTTATGTGTCTCTGAAAAGTAGCAATCAGAGGTTTTGTTTTGTCCAGTACTAGAGGTAGTGAATAGCTCTCATGACAATCAGCCATCATCTAACCCAGTGTTTCTCAACTTTAAGAAGTGTGGACTTCAATTCCCAGAATTCCCCAGCCAGCATGATCTAACCTATAACATTGACTCAAGTTAATAACTGACTTATACGTGTGTTATAGAAGCCTGTAACTCTTCAGACCTTGATGAACTGAAAAATCCTCTCAACTAGCATGCAGATTAAGTCTCCTGCTGTAGTGAATTATAGCTGAATCTATAAATAGGGTTTGTCCTTGAAAGAATGAGTTGCTAGAATGATATAGCTTCATAACTATAAAAATCACTCATTAGAAACTCTTGGATTGTTGGGAGCTTGCCCAGTTGTTCCCAGTCCTCCCATACCAGATGAAGAGTATAGCTCAGCAACTTCTGTAGGACCTCTCCTTCTCTTATGATATACATTTCATAGTTTACACACTATGCGAAGAATCACTTCTATCTGTCCTGAACCTCCCGCTCTTCAGCAACCCTGGATGATTCCATCTGAAGAGTTCCAGTCAGTTCTGCCCCAAGTTGGTGCTTATTATAGATTATGGTCTGGGATCATCTGGGAAAAGGAAGCTTTTTCCAATGTTAGTTTTTAATCCTTTTTCAAGCACTCCAGCAATAAATTAAAAGCTTTATTTTCATTCAGCAAGAAAAAAAAAATTGAGTAGCATGCACTTTCATGTGTCCATGTGCATTTATTTTCCTTTTTCTTTCTTTTCTAACTTGGCAACGGCTGGGTCTCTCCTTGACCCACTTCTTCTCCACCTTCAAACTGGGCTTGGCTTGCGTCCTTTCCATCATTATCCAGTGGGCATCTGTTCTGCCGTTTGTGTCGAAGTCCCTTCGGAGACAGAGGCCGTGCAGGGATCGCGCATGAAGCTAATGTGCATTTCCTGCATGAAGCGAGAAGAGGTTTCTGCAAACACCATGGTGAAATGGTTTTACAAGGCTGAAGGAGGACAAGATGTAGCTGTGAGTGATTACTTCTGTACCTCGAACTCAGACTGTGTGAGATGGAAAAATGGGAACAGGATCTCAGAAAGGTTGCAGATTTCAGCTAAATGTTAGAACCTTCCAAACTGTAGGATCTGCACAGAGGATGAGTGGGAGTGGAGATCTCATTTAAATTATTTTAAGATGGTAGGTATTTTGTCTGTTGGAGATGCTGTCATGATAGCAAATAACCATGCTGATTTTAATTAGGGTAAGGCTTTTTGGAGAATAAGATTGATGGACTTGAATATCTTCTTTCTGAATACAATCAAACTCTAAAAGGGAAGCCCTTTAAAAAGGCTTCTTTGTTTATGGAACGTGATTCACAACAGCAGGATTTTGTTGCTGTAAGTTTGCAGGAGAACACTACTTTTATTTGCCATAGGTATTCTGGCAAAAGACGGGGAAAATCTCCCAATATTATAAAGGGTGGGTATGTGGTAGTGATTGGAGGAATGGATTAAGTCTGGGGAGACTTAGATCTGAATCCATCCTCACCCTTGCATACCCATGGGGTGAATTTAGGCCAGTTGGCTGGCTGGGGAATTCTGGGAGTTGTAGTCCACACATCTTCAAGTTGCCAAGGTTGAGAAAACTGCTCTAAATACTGCCCAACTCTACTGGCCTCAGTATTGCTCCAAATCATGGAATGATTCCAAATCTGCTAAAGCAAACAAAAATAAAACTTGATGGTCAAAATGCATATAAAAATGGACACAAGAGTAACAGCTGCCCAGGACATCCATGAGCAGTAATAATAATAATAATAATAATAATAATAATAATAATAATAATAATAATAATAGCAGCAGCAGCAACTGCTTCAGAGTAAGATAAGAGAATAAGAGATGTCATTAAAGAACAGCAGCATCTTGTTTCAGGAAGCTGGAATATAACTCTACTCTGTTTTGGCAAATGATTGCAGATCTTCCAAGTTAAGACCAAATGCCACTGGACAACTGCATCATGCCAGAGGCCTGGAAGAGGTATTTTAGTGAATTATACAGGGATGAAGTTTCCTGTTTTCTGGAAGTCCTAGGCTGGATCCAGAGAGCATATCAGATTGGCCCCTGGTGACGGCAGCTGCCGTTCATAATTTGATTTCCCAGTTAAGATCTGGGAAGGCTGCTGGAAATGATTTCATCCCACTGGAGCTGATAAAAAATAACGTTACATGATGGGGTCCAATCTGAGGCTCACCGTTCACATCTTTTGATAAGTAAATCCCTAGGGATTGTGGATTGTATTTATCATCCCCCTTTTTAGAAACAGCAGGAAGAATGACCTAAAAAAATCATAGGCCTATCAAGCCTAGTCAGTCATCTTTATGCTAAGCACTTAAACCTGGAAATTGAGAGATTGGCTAGAGCGTGATGAACATCTTTTTAGCCAAGGAACAGGTTTGTTTTAGGGGGGGGTCAATCTACTATTGATCACGCTGTGCATAATTCCAACATTTAATTGAGAAGTAGTCTAAAAATACCACCGTTTTCTTATATCATAAGTATAATATATTTATGAGACATTTCATAGATCTGAAGTCAGCATTTGATTCTATCTTCAGGCAAAATGATGGGCAAAGTTAGAAGCTTCTGCAATTGATTGGCACTTGCTATGACTTATAGGCATCTTACATGCCAGTATATCCTCGAAAATAAGATGCCGTGTTCAAGGACATTTATCAAATGCCACTCTAACTTACGAAGTATAGATGAGGTGGCTTGCTTGATCCACTTTTATGCAGTTTTTATATGCATTTATGATTTAGAGAACCACTTGAATAATTGGATTTCCATCCCCTTAAATTTGTAGAAAAACATATTCTCAGCCTTTGCTGTGCAGAGCAATTCTTTCTAGGAACCTAATAGAACTCAGAAAAGTTTGGGGTCCTTTTTCAGCACTAAAAATCAGGTAGAATAACAACTAAAACAACAGTCTGTGCCAGGAGACCAAGAATTCATTCCTGGTGGATCAGTGGCAATTTAATTGAACTAATACTATGTTTTAAATATCCAGAGGTAATTTTCAATGGCCCAGAATGCTCGACGGACACCTTCAGTTTTTAAAACATTTTTCTGGGAATAAAGGAGACTGCTATCTGCAAAGCCAAGTCTTTGACACCACTTTTGTATGAAGCACAATACAGACTTCTTTTCAACTTGGCCTCCTTACAATGTTTTTAAGGGCTATCATTTAGGTTCCTTACTGCATGTCAAATGCTGGACTATGTTTGAAGGCAAACGTGGTAAAGGTGGAGGTTAAGATATGGATAGCCATGCTAAACTCCTGGTTACCCATTTTCTAATACCGTAATGCTCTAATACTGTAGGATTAGTCCCACAAATGGGGAGATCACCAAAGACAATTCCAAATAAATCCTCTGAATAGTTTCATTCTCTACATTACATGAAGGATTAAGATGGTAAGGTAGATGCTTGAGAGTGACTGTCTTTTCCCCTTTCTGGAACTCTACAGATCTATGAATACAAGAATGAGAAACGGGAACTTGAAAGCCCCTTCCACGGGCGGCTTGAGTGGAACGGAAGTGCAGATATGCAGGATGTCTCTATCTCAGTCCTCAACGTCACTCTCAACGATTCAGGGATCTACACCTGTAATATCACCCGGGAATTCCTCTTTGAGACCCACCGCCCCATCTTCACCAGCTCAACACTGATTCATCTCACAGTGGTAGAGGACGGTAGGATAATACAAGGGGACGGTTACTTCTTAAGACTTCAAGTTAACAGCTGTGGCCAAGGTTTATTTTGGCAGGAAAATAAATGGGTAAAGGAGGCGGGGAGGGATTTTCTAGATCTCAACAATTCTTTCACATCTACAATACCTGGAAAGAATTCAGAAGATTTCCACCCACCAAATTAAGGAAGACCTCCAAGGTGGTCAAAAGTAGTTTAGCCAAATTAGCTGGTTGATGGCCTTACTCACACTAAACTGTTAGACTAATCTAGGGTTGTTTGGGGAGGGGGAAGTTAACAACTACCCACGATTTAAAACAAGGACACACCATTTATTTTAAGTCTGGAGTACAAGGACCATTTTGTGTTATTGCCTTCTTCAAAAGCTCCCATTCAATTTTAACACCAGTGCTGGCCAATTTCCACTTTTTCCTATTTCAAGCATATTTGGAACGTGCTTGGTGAGTCCTCTGACCTGGGTGGCATTCTGCCCTTCTCCTACCTCTGTGGGGTACAAGCCTCATTCAGAAAATCTCTATTACCTCCTTGCTAAGGGCTTGTATTTTATTCATTTAAGGCAAATTTTTCTCCTCTCCCATCCACCCTTAAGATCCCTTCCAGATTGCTCTCCTTCGAAGGGTTAAGTCTATAAGCCTTAGGCCAAGGTTTGTTTTCTTGCAGTAATAATACCAACTCTTGTCTACCCCCCCCCCCCCCCCATGACCCCAGTTTTGCCTTTAGCTTGGTGCCACCTCTAGGTGAGATGTAATTGACAAATTGGGATCCTCTGGAGGTCATTATCCACAGGCCATTCTCAGCTAGTTTACTGAGCTCTTCCCTGGGAGCAGAGTTACACTGAGGCTTCTTTCTGTGATGAGTCCTCCCTTACACTGTACTATATTGTTTTTTCTCCTTCCTTTTTGCCCCCAGCTCTTTCCCCCACAACACCTTCTCTGTGTTCTGTTCCCTCTGCTTTCTTTCCTTGCAAAGATCCCTGTCTCAGTTTTCTTCCTTTCTTCATGGTTCTGTTTCCTGCTCTTCAGCATATTGTAGAACAGCTGCGGAAGGGAAAGTAAAAGAACAGAAACAAAGGAGAGTCTGATCAGGTGCCAGGATGGGCGTAGACATGGTGCTCATTCTCCAGTGAAGTATGTTGCCTGAGTGACTCTGCATGTACCCGCATGAGCTATGGAGGATGTCCCCAGGAGGCACCTACTGTGCATGTGTGGCTATCAGCCATATCAGGGCCAAGACTGAGCAAGTGGGAAGGGCAGCAACATTAGTTCATTTATGAAACAGTGGATCTTGGCTTCCTTCCCCAGTTCTAATGGTGATCTGGAATCATTTTTCATTCAGCCACACTCTTGCTTCTCCAAAGGTTGGTTGTTTAAATGCCTGGGAGGAAGTAGTCGATCATAATGTGCATTTCAGCTTGGGTTGTAAGGGATATGTTGCCTTCTCCTCTTTCCTATGTTCTCTTTCCTCAAGCCTAGTCTTCTATTATGGTAGAACGACAGCTTATACATTAAAATAACAGCAGCAATAACAACAGCTATTGTTGTTATTTTTATTAGTTTGCTAGACTTAGACTATCAAAACAAATCTGGATCTTGTCCTGCAGAAGAGCTGGTTAAAAGTTCAAATGCTCTGAAGTGGTACAATTTGGGAGTGGAAAAAGATCTGTACCGGTTTGCAGAGCCAACTGGTGAATTGCAGTAGTAAGGATGCAGGTTCCCAATTGCAAAATGCAGGATTTATTTTTAGGTAGCAGTGCTTGCTCTCTAAATACACCTGGGACTGGAAGTGCTTACTAAAATTAATGGCTAAGTGAGAAAAGCTGGTGTCTCTGTTTCTGCATGACAATCCTTCCGTGGAAGATATAGGAAATTCCAGAGCTCAGTGTCATCCCAGATTTGTCTGCAAAGTTAAGCTCAACACACTTGATCTCACAAAGAGGGTTTGGATTATGAATTATCTCAATTTTTTTTATCTCCTCTACAGCTGGAGAAGACTTAACATCTGTCATCTCTGAAATAATGATGTATATTCTCTTGGTCTTCCTCACATTGTGGCTCCTGATCGAGATGATTTACTGCTACAGAAAAGTCTCCAAAGCAGAGGAGACTGTCCAGGAAAATGCGTGAGTGTGGAAAATCTGGGCATCTTGGGAGGCAAACAGGAAGAAAAGAAAGCAGAAATGCTGGGGAATTCTGGGAATTGAAGTCCACACATCTTAAAGTCGCTAAGGTTAAGAAACATTGATCTACACAATGGCAGTCAGAACTCGTAACTCCAGTTGTCAGAAATGTTCTTCTTTCTCACAACAAGGAGATCCGTGTTTTTCTTTTAAAACACCAAATTTTACCTGCATCCAGGGCAACAGCAAAACATCTACCTGTAGCTTTAGCTTATAAAAATTGACTGGTGCCTTTCTCCTGATTTTGATAGTTTTGGACTTTCCTGCCACTTGTTTATATATACACTGTAACTGTTATATATGGTTTAATGTTTGTGTGTTTGGCCTTGGACTATAATTTAAGAAATAACCTTATTTTACATTTTAAAAATTAAAAATTAGTACATGTGTTATTATTAATGATAATAACAACCAAAATGCCAGAGATAAAATACTGGATCTTTTGCACGCCAGACTTTTGCTTTACCAATTCTTAATAAAGGTAACATACTTTATTCATTTAAAAAATTTATATAGCCACCCATCTGATGCAACATAACCCTGGGAAGCTCACAAATGACAGTAAAAACAATAAAACCAGTAAAAAAAAATTGAACTCTTTTATCAAGCTTGATTCCTGGTAATGTGATGGACACATCTCCGTAGTTGCTTTGGCAAAGCTACACCACTGACTTTTCCTAGATTTTTTCCCCAACTTTCCAGTCTAGCTAATAGCCTGGGTACTTTCTGATGGTCTCCTTGCTTAGCTCAGCCAAGATCACCCAGATGATGCCATCTAGCTGGACCCAGTACCAAGGGCTTCTTAAATGCAGACTTGAGTATTTAGAGTCCTTCTTCAACAGCACCATGTCACTTTTGTCCCATAGTACCAACTACCTCGCCATCCCATCGGAAAATAAGGAAAACTGTACTATACCCGTGGAGGAGTAGGAGGTGAAATTGCACCAGAGTGCCATTTGCAACAAAGGTGAGAGAAAGCTCTATTCATGGTAAATAATAGGCTAGCTCCAGGATATTTCATCCAGTAAAATTGCTCAATCTGACAATGTTGGGAATTCTAAGTCAAAATTTCATGTTTAAAAAGAAAATCCATAGTAGTCCCCAGGTTAAGAACGCCCAGTTTAAGGATGACCCATAGTTAAGAACGGAGCCTATTATAGCAAAATTCAAGTTAAATACACAATGGTTTGAGTTAATTACCCAATACTACTTATACAGTATTGTACAATAATACTGTTCCGACTTACATACAAATTCGACTTAAGGACAGACCTTGGGAACGGAACTCATTCTTAAACTGGGGACTACCTGTATAAAAGGTTATGTGTGATGCCGAAGACCTAAGAGCATATGAATGAACATGCTGCATTTGAAGACTTTTTAAAAATCAAATATTACATATTTAAATCCTTCTAAAATTCACACCACCATTCCTTTTTCCTAATGTATACTTTTAAATTCCATTTCATCTAACACCCCCCGTTTATGCAACAGTTTTGCTTGTTCTGAATGTTACTTTTTGCTTTTAAAACAATCCACATTTTTATACGCCTTTTTCCTGAATATAGTTTTTTTAAAGAGTAAATAGTTAAACGGATGAATGAGTAAACAAAATATAAATAATGGATCTGTATTGCATAATTCAGGAATCTGGAACTTGTGAAGAAGAACCAGATGTCTGTGTATCCATTCAAAAAAGGAGTTGAATGAATTTCTCCCAGATTCTGTTGGTTGCTGTACTGGAAAAAAAATAGAATTTTAACCAAGCCTTTACAATGCAAAAGGTAGATCAACCTTGCACTGTTTCTCTTCTTTCCAGGAGCCCTGCAGACTCGAGGACTAACAAATCACTGCAGTCAGATTGGAAGGAGTCCTGTTCCATGAGGTGGAGCCACGAGGCAGTGTAAATTCATTTCTTTCTTTCCCCCCCCACCCCACCCGGGGACACTGCGCATCCATGGCTTCCATCTTGAGCTTAGCAACCTGTTGGCTAAAGGCCCTGTCTTTTGAGGCAAGCTGAGTCAAACAGGGCTGGATGGCACCACCCCTTTCGCATCACCATCACTGCCACTGTTTTGTAAATACTAACTGCATCTCTCACGAATGTAGACTTTTCATTGGGAGCTTTCTGCCACCCCAGGACAACATACCCCACACTGGGTGTTCATCTGTCTTTGATTCTGGAATTAATTTAGTCATATTAGCACCCCAGTGTCCCTGCCCCAGTGGGGGGCAGGCAGGCAGAGTTAAGAGTAACAAAGTTTTGGCTCATTGTGAAACTGCGAGAGAGAAGCAGGGTAAGAGCTCAAGAATGTGGAGACGCTGTTGAGATTTTATTTATCACATTTATATGGATAACCACAGTAGCCTTGAAATGACCACCATCCAGACATCAGTTTGAGCTTTAAAGTAAGAGTGACTTCAGAAAGCCTCCACTGTTTGCATAATTCATTAATTTCCATCTTGCAATAGGCCAGAGTACTCCAGGGCTTGTCCAGTGTGAATTCAAAGTGTGGAGAAGAAAGTTTTATGATCATGGAATCAATAGATTTAGATAAACTTCTGGACCAGACTTTTAAAATTATGCTAGCAAGGAAAACTCTTCACCAAACATGGACATCTGAAGCAGGAAAATGGTCCCCCTTTGGTGCTTGGAAGGGTCATAACTGTGGCCAAGCAGGCCCAATTAAAAGAACACACCCAAGCATAAAGTGTAGTCTTGGTCAACCCTGGTTGCTTTGGAACTATGGCAAGGCTGGACTTTCATAGCATGGAAGTAATTCAGAACTTCTGCTTCCCTGTTCCCAAGTTATGCATGATGGGAATAGCCAGCTGAAATACATTTAGGGTCTCATCACACATCAGTAGCAGGGGCAGATAAGTTTTCAACCTTCTCCTCATCAACCTTTCTAAAGGAAATTGGCAAACCAGTGCCTGTATCTCCACTAGATGGCACCCATGGACTTCTCAAATTCAAGTTATAGATCTTAAAAAAAAACAAAAATTGGTTGAAATGGCTCTCAGGATTGCTTATGAGATTTGGGGCATTTTTATCATTGACACTTGCAACCCTTGCATGAATTTGGCAGATGGGATCTGCTGCCTCCTCAACCTTGGTCAGAAGGTTGGTAACGTGAGAGAACGGTCAGCCAGAGTTTACTCACATATTTTTGTTAAAGAATAGATGAGTTCTAAAGGGTTTTTTTCTTTTTTGCTTAGACCATTCCCATTTCCCCTTGTGGCCTCCCTCCTTCCATGCAACATCTGACGCTCAAGAGCGAGAAGTGGTTTCTGCTCCATGTCCTTCAGCTTCCTTTCCTCTAGATCAGTGTTTCTCAACCTTGAGAACTTTCAGATGGGTGGACTTCAACTCCTAAAATTCTGGGAGTTGAAGTCCACCCATCTTAAAGTTCCCAAGGTTGAGAAACGCTGATCTAGACACATTAATGAGAATTGTGTTGCTGAAAATTCCTGCGAAAGGGTTGCATGATTGTAAAGTGGTCAGAAGGGAACACAAAGAAAGGGGAGATAGCTCAAAATGCAGGAGAACCCATTAAGCCAAAATAAGTAGAAGCCGTGACTGGCCATTGAAAGTTTAAATGTATAATAAGATTGGTTCAATTTCAAGTTGTGCGCTGAGAACTTTGATGAAAGGTCACAGTCCAACTCAGATTTATTTCCAGTTTGATAAGCTTTGGTTTATTATCCCAAGGACTGGCACAATGGCGTGTTCATCCTTCTTTTCCTTTATGTGCAAGGGAGAGACAGTATCTTCCACTTACAATTTTTGGTAAATCTTTGGCTGGGGTTAACTTCCCTCTGCCTGTGCACATTTTTCTTAGATTTCCATTTGAAAGGGGACACATAATTGAGCTTTAGAGATCAGTTTGCCATTATGGTATTTCAATACCAGAGATTTTAATCGGCTCCCCGTCAGCACACGCCACCCCCCCCCCCCCCATACAGAATGGAAAGTCTCCCCCGAACAGGTGCGGCTGCAGTTGAAGTTGCCATAAAGAATAGGGTTAATCCAACCTTATTTTCTACATGGGCTTGAACACTTAGTGATTGTTAGTGAGTTTTAGGATTCAGTCTGAGGACTAAAATTCAAGATTTTTGGCAGGTAGAGGAAAGCTTTTGATCACAATGGTTTTGCTTAGATGTGCAACACCCATATCATTGGAAACTATTATCCAGGAAACCAAAGGTTATCTCCTCCTTGCACATAGTACGTTCTCTCTTCTTGTTGTAACTTCTCTGGATAAGCCACAACTATGACATTTTGGGGGGCAGGTTTTGGATTGTTGTGTAGTCATGCAAAGCGCACAGCAAACCACCCATCTTTCCTTTGGAGCCTATTCCACCATGTTAATCATTCACTTTTCCTAAGTGTTCCACGCATTTCATATGTATTATCCCAATAAACCTTGGAGGAAATCTGCAATGGAGCCATTCCCTTCCCAATGTGGAAGGGGGATAAGAAACAGAAGGCAGCCAACTAATGCCAAGAGACTAAAAACATAGAGTTGACATTTAACATTGTGGTTTGCTTTAATATGGTGCATTAGCTAGAGTTATTGAAATCTTAGGAATAGGCTGCACCAGAGTATCTAGAAAAAACATAGACTCCAGTCTTTGTCCAGATTTAAGGAGTCCCTACCATCTACTGCAGGGTAGAGAGGACTTTCTTTCATGGTAATGTTGGGATGGGTAAATCTGTGGTCCCCCAGACATGGACCCACAACTTGATTGCCATCTATTAGCCATGCCACATGGAGCTGGTGGGAACCAAACCTCACCTGGCCAAGGTCAGAGATTCCTCACCATTCCTTCAAGGCTCTTTTCTTAATTTCTTCAAAAGACTTACATGTTAATGTTAGTGAAGCTCCATTTCCTAATCTAGTCTGCTCTTGTTCTACAGCCTTTTTTTTTTTTTTTACCTGCAATAGCAACAATTGGTACTATCCTCAGAGAGACAACAGTTCTGAAACTCTGCAAGCTTTTCCACAGATAAAACCCTTCCTATTTTTACTTTCTTAATTTAAGAGAAGTTTTTTTGTGCCTGTCTCCCAATCTAGCAGTTCATATGGAGTTCAGACCATCCTTGCCTGGGTGTAAGCACAGAGGACACTCTGTAGAATGACTTTGCCTCCAAGGGAAAATGCAGCATGTCTGTCCTAAAAACAAGGCATAGAGAATGTAGAAAGAGGCAACAATAAAATAATGAAATAATGATAGTAACAATAATGACAATAATAATAAAAAGCAATGCCACTTACTGTCTTCTGTTCATTATATTTTATTCATACTTTTTGTTCCATTTCTTTTTCTAGCTACTTTACATTAAGATTTTGGCTTTGTAGCCTTTGTAACTCCTAGCTTCTATCAGTCAAGCTTGTGGTGGTTGGTGATTTTTGTTTTTTCATTTTTATTTTTGTAATCAACTTATATTAGACCTCGCGCACAGCGCAAAGTTTAGTATAGATACAGACTCGCACAGACAGCTCCTATGCACACACACACTTGCGCACACCTCACACACGCGTACACACAATCAGGGGATCTTTAGCATGTGGCCCAGCTCCAGAGTTATGTTATAATTGTCCCCGATCCTTCCATCTGTAAGGAATTTGGGGAAGGTGGGAAAGGAAATATTACTTGGCGTTTTGTCCATTCCCTTTATATTTCCCCTTTGGAAAATCTTCCTCTCTTTAGGAGGTCAAAAAGTAGCTGGAGAAAAGTGGCAACTTAAGACTATGAGCTGTGGAGATTTCATCCCAAGTGTCATGCTTAATATTAGAGAGTGAGGAAGAGGAGGGCAGAAGAGAGATGGATTCACTCCCACCATCTTTATCATGTAGGGAACAATCTTGAAATGGCTACTAGTTCCTGCTTTGGAGCTGGGTTGCTGGAAACTGAATAGCTCCCCCAAATCTACCAACAGGAGCTCAGCATTGCTAGGAGGGTTTGACCCATGGAGAAAAGTCCCCAGAGCATCCCATGGTCTTTTGCAATGCTATGCCACCATCACCCAAACATAAATGGAAATCTGAAGGTGGGAAGCCTGTCCTTCATACCTTACAAGAACTCAGCTGAACAGAGTAAAATGAGGTAATGTAAACACTGAGAACCACCACCACCTTCACAACAGCCGCGGTCAGAAAGAGCAGCAGATCGCGGGCGATGAAGGGAGAACTTGCCTTCCTCTTCATCATGTCAGTATAATCGCTTCAGAATGCACCACTACCCAGAAGATCAAAAGCTTAGCACTAGGTCAGGTCACAAAGGGCAAAAATCCCAAAGGAGCCAACAGCTGTCCAATGTTGCTATTTTCCAGAAAGGGGAAGGGAGAAAGTGTTCTCAATAAGCACGGTGTGTGGTTGCAGCTGTGACAGTTAACCCTCTCATTTGGCTGATTTACACATCTAGGGATGAATGGCACAAGAATATCCATCTGTGCTCCCAGTCAGCATGAGCCAGATAGCAGAGCACGAGGGAAACAAAGAGCTACACCACAACATTGATCATTATGGGACAAAAAGGTATCATCCGAGACCTTCTGAAGCCTGGGGGTCCCAATCTAATGCTTCCCTCAGCAGAAGAAGTCCCTAGTGCCTCTGATGCTCCCTGCTACGAAACTGAGAAGCCAACCATGGACTTTATGAATGGATTGCTCCGGGACTCAAAGGAAATGGCAAGTTATGTTAAAATGAAACCACTAGACTTCACCACCTTGAAATCAAAGCTGGAGGTGGAGGAGGGAGAATACAGAAACTGCTTATAGACACCAAGTGTCCCTTGAAGAAGCCCTTCTGTAGCAGGACAGTTTATCAGTGTGGAATGCATAGAGAAAAGAACAAGGGGTTCAGTTCACTCACTACAACTCTCACCAACAACAAGAAAGATGGATTACATACAGTAAGACTGAAGGGAAGCCAAGGCAGTTGAGTTTGCCATGTCTGTAACCAGATTAGGCACAAGTGACAAGACAGCGAGGGTGTAGCGGGGGAGAGACAGAGAATTATAAATCATGTTTAAACTCAGTTAAAATGAATAAAATGTAATATTCCTTGTTTGTGGAATGTACCACTTAGGCTCAAGCAAATGAACAAACAAGGTGGGCTACAGTGAATTCAGGAATGCAGAGGCATTCACTTCTCAAACATGTTTCCCCAAAATAGAGATTTCTGAATGACGCTCCGAAGTTCTTCCTTGCCCAGTTACAACAACAGCCTAATTCGCTTCAACCACAGGGGAGAAAAAGGCATGCAGAGTCTCTTCTCTCCATGCAAACAAGTTTGCTCTTTACAGATTGAGAGGCATACCCAGGCCCTTTTCACACATGTATAGGTCTCCTGGATAATGACCTCCCTTTTAGGCCTGCATAGAAACTAAGCAAAATCCACCTTCTGATAGGTGTATTCAACACAGTGAAGCGTCTCCTGTACCCCTAACTCTATTCCAAGAGAAGCAAACACAGTTTCGGCTTATGGGCAAAAACCTGAGGGATTAAAAACAATGCTGCCCCCCCCCCCCCACAAAAGAGAGTTCTGAGACTTTCTTGCAAAATAAGGGGGCAATACATTTTGTTGGGGCGAGTGTGTTAATGCTCAGTTATGAAAAGACCACCTTGAATCAAAAGTTCTCTTAAAAATCAAACAAAGAGAAAAAAATACTACACTAAACAATTTTCTTCAGTCTGTCCTGCAAACCATTGTGTCCCCCCCCCCCCCCCCACTTTCAAAGAAAATATTTTTGTTTAAATAATAGTAACTCACAACACCCTTGTTAAGTCTTCTGGAAGCAAAGCATCACATTCCCTCTTCCCTTTCCTCTGAGTAGAAGACCCATCAGAGACTTCTACCATTTTGAATGAAAGCCCTTATTGGAATAAAATCTGACTGTGCTCACCAAGAAGGGTTTCGGGGCCTCAACAGAAGGCCCTTCTATCAGAGAGGGACATTATATCCCACCTCACCCCAAAGCTACGAAGCATTTCCACAGAGCCTGAACAAGCAGCAAAGAGACCCCTAAAGATTGCCAATCAGCAGAATTATGCAAGAATATATATTTATGCAATAAATTACCCAAGAAATCCCCCACACAGTAAGTCCCCCAAATTTACTGTCCACAGTATTCCCAGCTGCACCAAATACAGTGTTTGGTGGCCAGAATGGCTGGTGGCCATTCTTCTCCCACAGATAGCCACCGGCCATTCTGGCCACCGAAAGAACCTTGACGGCTGAAACATTCGTCTCCGGTTGCTATCTCTCGCCAGTCAGCCCAGCCAGCTAGCAAAACGAAAGCGAAGCAAAACGCAGGGAGAAAAACCTTTCCTGCTTCTCCAGTGGAGCATGTGAAAAAACAACTCACTTAATTTCACTCCCTTCCAACCTGTTGAGCGTTTGCTCTCTCGTAAAACCAAACAGCTAGGATACTGAAGCACATACCCTGCATTCATGTAGGTCAACTCCTTGGCTCCAAGAAGAGGACTTTGGAAATGGCTGCTCCCTTGGGCTGATCTGCTGTCTATCTGCTCTTTGGGCTCTCTTGTGGCTCCTCTACTAGTCAATCAAGAAGACGACCGTAACTCCCAACTCCCGGGGCAACGTTTGCTCCTTTTTATCTTTCAACTGTGTGCAGAGGGAAGAGGCCAGGCCCAATTCAGATAAATAATTCATGCCAAGTATGATCTCTCTCTCTCTCTCTCTCTCTGGCTCAACTATCTACCTATAAACTACTGATCATAGTTGCCCAGCAGGATGGTATTTGGTGCAGGTCAGTTAAACACTGAGACTCACAGGCACGATCAAAATGAAGCCCGAAAGATGAAAATCCCTTTTATTTCTCTCCTGGGAATCTCTAGTTTTTCCTCTGGCACACACATACCCCAGGAGGCAGAGAAAAACCTCTGCTCAGCTCTGGCTTTCTAAGAACGTTTGTCTTCTGCACCACAAAATTGACCTTCCATCCACACAGTGTCTTAATTTTGCTTAATAGAGCATCAGCGTTTGCCATTTGGTCAAGCTGTGTGTGTTTTTTTCAAAGAAAAGTCCCCCGCCCACCCCCTGTCCTAAAAGTAAGCCACTTTTGTATACTCTTGTTCACAGCTCACCAACAAATGTTCTTAAGCCTGTGTTTCGCTGAGCTGCCTTGCTCTGGCCTTAGATCACCAGGGACCACTAAGGATGAGCTTCTTCAAATTATCACAAGGCGTTCTTGCATTTGGAGCCAGTGCTGAAGATGAACATGAGTCCACATCAGACAACTGCTGCATGAACCCTAACAAGCCTCTCTCGAACTTTTACAAGTTTTACACCGTGAACACACAGTGACTTGCCATTGCCTAAAACCGGCAGACGCATCTGCATTAGGCCCCTCTCCCACTAGTAAAAGCAAAAATATTTCTCTTTATGCTTCTTCCTCAACTCTGCATCTTTACATGGGTACAAAATGCATGCCTAAATTCAGAAATCTCACATTCTGGAGCAGAGACTCAAAAGCAGACATTTTAAACCCTTTGTTGAGCTGAGACATATGCCTGGGTTAAAGATCAATCTGTTCCCCCCCCCCCCCTTTTTGGTGTAGGAATACTTGGACATTTATAAATGAGAACACCTCAAGCTCCGTTGATCTGGATCTCCATGGTATCTCTGCGAGTACAGATAGCCCTTTAAGCAGAGCAACAGCTCCCTCTAGTAACTACTTGAAGATGCAAAGGTAAAAGGATCAGAAGGTATCCGACAGCCAGAGGAGATGCCTTCAAGCTGAAACAAGGAGGGGAACAAAGCATTTGCATAACTCCCCCTTCACGAAGGGAGCTAGCACCTGAGTGAGCTGCACACAAGGCTGTTTCATACACACCACTGTTTCCTGTCTATCTTCTCAAACAAAATCATCCCGTCACACAACGATGCTGCTACTCTCAGCTGAAGGTTGCAGAGTGGGTGGGGAAAAGCACGTGCCGAGCCCACTCGCCAACGAAAGAGAAATCCTGCAAAAGAACCCTGTGAACACAAGCAACAATGCCCCGGTTGGCAGTCGGCCCGGAGACTCTCCCGTGGAACCTTGCCAACCGCATTCTTGCAGAGAAAATAACACCACCTCCTCCTCAGCGCCAGAACAAATGGGCATTTTGTGCCAAGACTGGTTAAGGATCAGGTCAAAGTGAGGGGTTCGTGGCTTCCTACCTCTTCCCTTTGGGTTCACTCCCCACTCTCACCCCACCAAAGAGAGGCAGACAAACAAACAGACAAACAGCCAGGAAAATGCCAAGAAAGATGCATGAATCCAGGAGGGCCAGACGGTGCTTTCCCACAATGCCTCAGTGCTGGGAAAACCCAATTCCGTCACATCCTGGCCCTTCCTCGGTGATGCTCCGTTTCGTCCAGTGCTGGAGTTCAGTCGGCACCATGCTTTCTTCTCAGTACACAAGCTTTTTCTTTCTTCTTTAAAAATCTGGAGATTTTATATATATATATATATATATATATATATATATATATATATATATATATATTCATTCTCTATGTACATATATTGCACGCAATCCTCTGGCCACATGTGTTCCCGCCTGCTAATAGAACCGTTTTCGTTTCTCATCCGACTCGGGCCGATATTCACGAGAGCCAATGCCTTTCTGAAGGTTAATGAGGGATTCCTTCATCTGTAGCAAAGACACAAGTTTGGAAATAGCAAGGTTGTCTGGGAGGTTATGAGAGAGCAATGCTCAAAAACCAGCATGCAAATAAAACAACCATGGAAGAGTCATGTGGCAACTTAACAAATCTAGTAGATCTACGGCATAACCCACATGATTTCCGTGTCATCAGATGCCTCCGCTATGTATGGAGGCAGGAGTAAAATAGAGCCAGGGGTGGAATTAGGAAACAGAAATATTTTTTTGAATTTCCATTCCATAAGGACACTAGAATATGTGGTGAGGAGATCAAAGTATTGACTGGAGAGATTTAATCCCCCCTTGTCCATAGAGTTTACTAGTGACTTTGGCCTACTTATCTCTCAACCCAACCTACTTAATTATTATTGTGCGAATAAAAGAAAGGGTAACCCCATGGATGCGGTCTTGAGCAACTTAGAGGAAAGACTGGACACAAATGGAAGAAATCAATACACGTGCTGAAGTGGCTTGTTATTTCATCTGACTTGCCCATGATCTGTCCACAACCCCATGGTTTCTTCCTTGGGTTGGATGTAGCTCTCACCTGATCTAGGAGAACCACTGATGATTTGATGATCTCTCGCCACTTCTGGAGCTCCGTGTCATGATATTTCTGCTGGGACTCTAATAACTGGGCCCACTCAGTCTGGGATTGGGGTAACCTGTTGAGACCAAGAAGCAAAGGTAGAAATGTAACCACAGGAAGCCAGCTGGGTGTTTTGGGGACCCTTTCTTGCAGCCAAAATCACCCTGGGATAACAGGGCAGAGTATCATGCATGCCAACATGAGCTCCTTGAGGGAACAGTGGTGGGTCATTGGGTTTAATCATAGTAATTGTGAGTCCCCATGTACAGAGAATGTAGTTAAGGGAGTCTTGGGCTAGGTCACCATAGGGGTCGGATCTTATGTCTGGATCTGTTACCTTTCCTGTAAACGTAGACCCTGCCACGCCGTCAGGGTCTGAGTGGTGTATTCCAACATCCAGAGCTTGTAGAACAGCAACATATTAAGGATGACCAAAAGCACCAAACTGGGGAAGAGGAGGAAAAAAAAGAGGATTATAGACAAGCAATCTTAGCAGCAATCCTTGCTCCCTGCTCCACAATTATTTTTTTTTTACCTGCCGCAATCAAGAGACTCTGAGGGGGTTACCATCTCAACAATAAAATGTCCACAGCATAAGCAATTTTTCATCACAAAACACAATACCTGAAGCATGGATCAAATCATAAAATAACTGATCAAAAAGCAATAGATGCAGACGGTGGCATTTTTAACTGAAAGAGCTTCTTCAACAGTTCTGTTTTTAATGATTTCCTGAAGCCTCACAAGGTAGGAGATGATCAAATTTTGGGGGAAGGTTGTTCCACAGCATTGGCAAAGCTACAGCAAAGCAACATTTGTAGGCCTTCCGGGATGTGCTATAATGACCAACCTCTAGGCCAGCCTTTCCCAGCATTTTTTCTCTAGAACAATGTTTTTCAAACTTGGCAACTTTAAGATGTGTGGACTTCAACTTCCAGAATTCCCCAGTTGCCAAGTTTGAAAAACACTGCTCCAGAAGAATCCTTGAAATAATTTTCAGCTCTCATGGAACCCTTGCCTAAAAATTATTATATCTATGGCTCATGGTACATTCATTGATCAGTAAGTTGTTGATATAATAATCCAATAATAATTGTCATCAACTCCCACCACTGTAGTGCTAGCATCGCGTGATGTAGAAAGTTAAAAAAAAGTTTATTCTTTTTCAATCACCATCTCTTGCAGGACTCTAGTTGAGAAAGGCTGCTGTAGGCTGAATGTGGGCTAAATCTGGCCCTAATAAGGGAGGCACTCTGCTCTTTTTTGAAACTGCTCAAAAGCAGGAACAGTTAGAGAGAAAGTAAAGCATGAAGGTTGGAGAAGAATCCATCCTCTACTTTCATTTTTGAGGTAAAGCTTTGTCAGAGCCAAAACCACTCATCAGGAAACTCCCCACTCCTTGCAAGGAACATGGGCCTTCTCCATGACACTTCTCACTCTGTGGAATACTCTTTCCCTCAAAATATGGGTGACCCCACCTTGTTAATATCCAGGAAAAAAAAAAAACATCAGGAGCATTTAGACTCAGCTGATGGTGGACACTTATCTTGGGTTTTATCCTTTGTTTATGATGGGGTTTTATTGTGTGTCTGTATGTGTGTGGAGGTCTTTTTTGTCTGGTTCATATTTCTTGTTGTACATCACTCAGAGATATTTTGATTCCGGCAATAGGGTGTGCTTTCTAAAATATAAAGGAAAGCAGGAGGGGGGGGAAATGATAGCAAGAAGCAGCCCCAGGTCTATCCTCATTTGTGTTCAGTTTGAAGAACAGAAAAGAACAAAAGGGATAATTAAGAAAAAAGTAAGGCAAAAATAAACAATAAAAAGCTGCAGCCCAAGAATGGAGAACCAGCAAATCTAAGTCAAGATCAGGCAGGAAGAGTGAAAGAACCAGCTTGCCAACTGAGATGCAAAGAGAGGACAGTGAGAGAGAGAAGCGGAAGAGAAGGACGGTGATACAAGGGGAAGAAGGCAATACCTGAAACAAATCCTAACGGGAGCAGGAAAGAGAAAAGATGGGGGAAGCGAAGGTTAGGAGCGCACCAGAGCTGAAAGAGAAGAACATCACAGGGAAAGTTCTTCTGAAGGACACACACAGATCAGGGAGAGCACAAAGTGACAGAGGGAGAAAGCACCAATGGCAGGTTGGAGTTATACCCATCAGTATGACAAATGTTAGAGAATCAGGTTGACTAGACTAAGAGAACTCTCAAGGAGAATGCAAGCTATAAAGGTCCATGGCCATGGGGAACCTTGAAAATCTGTGGGAAGGCCCCCAGTGGCTCTGACATGGGAAAGGACGAGGTGCTAATCCTTAGCTTGTTCCTAACTTCTACTGAAAGGTTGTCAGAACTCCCACTCAGACACGCCATTGTAGCTTCCAACCTAAGCAGACTATCTATATTTCCATAGGCTCTTCCCTAATCCCAGCCCCTGACCCCAAACCCAAACCAACCAACTCCCAACATAAAAAGCCTAAACAGGAAAGCAATCAAGATAGAGTAAAAATAACTAAATAGTAAAACAATTAAGAAGTGGTGTGAAAATTAAAACAGTAAGCCAAGTTTCTGTTGGAGAGCTGTTAGCACAGATGAAGATAACATTTTCTGATGATGCTTTGTGAAGACTTTTCATACCAGCAGGTGGCGCTGTTTGCACATAGCTTGAAAAGAAATCAAATTGTACCAAAGGGAGTCGATCAGTTTTGGCTTGGATGCAAAAGCTTGTTTGTGAGGTGAAGGGGTGGAAATAACTACAAAGGATAACTGACAAATTATTAAATTATCATCATCATTAGCTGAACTCAAATCATCAAAACAACACAAAAAACAGTTCTGCTGAAAAAGGAGCAAAGTATCCTTCATTCTCTTATTCTTTCTTACTCTGGTTCAAATTCACCCCAAAAATTAAAATTGAAGCTTTTGTAAATGAGTAGAATTTGGGATTAGAGTTTGCTCTTTTTTCAACCAACATACATTATTACCTTTAACTAACACACATTAAATTAAAAATACAATGGATTTTTAATTATTGCCAGCAATGTTTTTAAAACATGCTTCAACATTTCTAGCCTTCATCAAAAAGCAAATGGCCTGGGGTGGCCAAATCATAAACTATTACAATTTTAAAATCTGAGAGAATTACAAAATATATTGTGGTGCACCTATTTAGTATAAGGATGGAAGAGGATGTGCACCCTCAAATCACAGAAAGCATAAAACTACGCACGAACCCGGTGGCTCGAATGCTGCTTCTCACTTTTCCAAACATGCTTTTTCCCCCTTAATTTATTATTAGCAGGGAATTCATTTCTCAGCTTTTTCAGCTGTTGCCCCACCTTCCCCATTCTCCCTGGTTTCATGTTCTCAAATATTTCTCTAGCTGAATTAACATCTGTTAGGCTTTCTCTCAGCCTTTCCAACCAGGCACTCTCCAGGGGTCTGAGAAATGGCGGCCGTGGATTTGGCGAGGTGGACGGCAACAGAATGAAAGGACCAATCTTCCCTATGAATCCAAGGAAAGCAATCAGCACATTCCCCAAATGCAGACAAACTTGGGATTTGGGATATGAACTTGGACATTACCAAAAAATGGACAAAAGTAACGAATATAATTTTGGCGGAGAGAAATATCATCAGCTGGGTGCAGGAATCAATTTGCAAATACCATCTCCAAGGATTGTGATAAGACTTCCCTCTCTGAGGCAATGACTTGTGAAATGAAGCAGAGAAAGACCAGGAAAGAAAAACACCCAAAATCCATAGCAGAAGAAGAAGAAGAGAACCAAGCCAGGCCAAGGAGTTACTTACACACAACTAATAACAAGCAGTAACTTGGAGACACTCTGCAAGTGGAAGCTGCTGGGACTTTCTTCGGGGATGTGCCGTGTTTGAGTGGAACCTGAAAAGGAACAGGTGTGGTTGACTGGAGGGACGCCTTCCAAAGGAATGCTTCCCCCCGCATACCCTCTCAAAGCTAGTTCTGCAAGGAGCAACTTCAGGCTGCTCTTTCAAGCATGCTGAAGATCTCAGCTGCTGGCACCCTCATGTAACCATTTGGGTGGGTGGGGAGATGCCTGTCACAGAGGTATCCCAGAACCAGGCCAGAGAACAAAGACAAAAGGTCTTCAACTGCCAAAGCATCCAACAGAAACTAAGCAAGGTGTGATGTCTAGAAGTCTGTTATTAGGGTAGGAAATCAACTGATTGCTCCCACGCCAGCTAAGGGAGGGATCAGACTTGGCCATTGAGCTGGAGGCTTCCCAACCCTGCTTTAGATATATAATCCTCCAAGAAATATAATGGTGTCCACTGAAGATGCTCGTTCCACACCCTTGATGAAACCACAAAGCTGGATTTCTTCCTGTCCCATCAACCCTGCAACACTTCATCTTTTGCAAGTTGTCACGCCCTACCTGCCACACGCTTGATTCGACCTACAACCTCCTCATCTGTGGGAGTGGTAACAGGGCTCAGTACTTCCTCCAGATGAGGTCCCCTCAAGTGCGTATGGGGTCGTTTTCTCCGTCGCACTGAGGATTGTTTGTTCGCCTTCTCTTTGGGTGACTGTCTGTGAAGCTCTGCTAGATATAAACTCTCAGTCTTGGTCAATTCACTCTCTGCCAGGGAGAAGGCCGGTGGAAACAAGAAAACAAGGGAAGAAGAAGTATAATTCAGCTTGGCCAAAAGGCAGTTATCTCTTCTCAACCTCCATTCTAGGCCAGAAGAATGCAATCGTTTTGCAGGCGAGACAACATATTCTAAAAAACATCAGCAGTCAGGGTCTGGTGGAGGCATCCTGCTGATGGATGAAGTCAACTGGAGTGGGGAACCTAATGTTCTGATGATTTGGGAGGATGGAGTAAGATGTGAGGAGCACATATGAAGGCTTACAGGTTCTTTGTTTTCTACCTAAATTAGACAAAATCATGACATTTGTTAGGCAATTTGCTAACAAATCTCAGCAGCATAATCCAGGAGTACTCCATAGGAGACAAAACCCAGGTTGAACAGGAACCTGCAGGCTGGATCACAAACTACTGATCTATTTGCTAGGCCAGGACCAGCATTCGTACTGCAAGAGACCAGAAGGTATTCATCCTCACAAGGGCCTGGAACGATTCCTTGTTACAGGTCTATACACATACCCTTAAAAAATTACTGCTGTACTAGAATGCAGCACTAAAATCTTAAAATGAGCTCTTCTTTATCAACCTAGACCTTTTAAAAGGTCTCTAGAGATTTATCTATCTAGAGTTTTATGGCTGACGCCATCAAATCCGGCTCTATGCCCCACAAACAAAGAGGCAGACAAGTAATTTCTTTAGTTGGGTTCTGCAGCCTCTCACCTAAATGGCGAAAATAATCATCTAGGCCACTCCAAAAGTTCTTCTCAATGAAAGATTTCACCAGTCCCCATGGCTGTTTTCTATAACGTAGCTCTGTAGAAACCCTGAAATGAAGAATTACAGAGATGAAAGGAACCTCAAAGACCATCTAGGCTCATTATAGGATCTGCACTGCAGCATCCCTAGTAGTTGGCTGTCCAGATGCCAGTAAAAGACAAGCCGCCATCCCCAGAGACCTTATATGATCTTTGAAGAGTTCATCAAGTATCTCATGTTTAGTTGGCTCACATCTGTTTCCTTGCAAATTTTCACACCAAGTTTCTTGTCCCTGATCTAAACCTCTATTCAAAGTAGTTTCTTCTTCTTTGAAAAATTAATTGCTGAATTATAGGGATGGAAAAACCCCTGACCTGCACAGGATCTGCCAAGTATTACTTTCAGAAATGAATTGTTCCAGACACAGAAACATACACCAACCAAAGTATTTCAGACAGAAGCCATTAAACGTAAAGAGCACATGTTAATGTCGCAGGCCTTCTGTAAAAGGATACTCACCTGAGTCGACATTTGTTCCTGGCAACACGCGTCAATGTGTAACGATTAATTGTGTAGAAATAATCATGGTAGGGAACATCATGAGTTAGCACCTCAGCATCTATAACATAACACTCACTTTCTTGGCTTGCTTTGTACATTGTCTGGGGAGAGGAGAAAAGCAGTACCATAAATGGCCAGAGTTTGGTCTACTGAGGAGGACATGATCACCAACGTATACCCAAGTGTCCCTACCTCAAGAAGAACCTCAACATGCATACTTCAAAGACTAAAATTAAGCCTCTTACCTGAGTTTCAGTAACGGTGGCAGTTTTTGGAGCCAGGGGATTAGTGAGAGTGATGGTGTACAGAATAACTCTGCTTTGATTGCCAGTTTCTTCCTTCTTCCATGGATGAAAAACAACATCTAGGGAGAAAGGGAAATGAAAGATGAACTGGGAAGAAATGTTGCGTCATAGAAGGGAGGAAATAATGGTTCAATTCCCAAGGGAAGGAATAAATGTTCTCTCATGACCGAAGTCAAAGATCAAGTATCTACTGACCCCACCTTCCCTTTAGCTGGCAGATCCAACACAACAGGCACAGAACATCTACTGTTTAGCATGAGTCCTTAACTTGTTCAGGCTCAGTTCCATTTTATTCAAAGGACCACTATTGGTCTCTCTTTTTAAAAAAATAAAACTGATGCTGAGCAATAGACAATTGTTCCTATAAAGACTGACTTTCTTCGGAGTTCTTTCAGATCCAGAGATTGCAGGACTGCATGCCGTTAAGAGGACGCAAGAGTCAAAAATTCCTCTCAAGTTTGGTGTTATCCTCAGGAACCTGAAAAACATCTTAAAGAAAACCTACAACCTATGCTTCATTCCTCCAAATGCCGGATTCTTTCTCCCGTTACCTTGCACCTTTATTAGCTCAATTTCATCCAAAGCAACACTAAAAGGAAATTTGGAAAGTTCTGAGGTGTCATAAAAGAAAGCCACTAAAATGGCAAGATGGCCCTTAAGTGTGTTTGCAGAACTTTAATTTGCTTGAATCAAAACTAAAGAAGTCCTGTTGGGGTTTTAAAAGACCGTGGTGTCAGGATTAGCCCAGGACACTCCAGGAGACGGTACAGATTCAATTCAGCAGGGTTTATTGGCTTCAGTCCCGTTACAGAATCTTCTCAGAGTGAAAGCAATTCCCAGAGTCACCCGACAAACATCCTGCATTCCTCAGGGAGGTGCCAGTCTCATCCTCTTATCTCTTCCTCTTGTGTGCTCCAAGGATAATGCCATGCTATCAGATACTACATTCCCCTGTTTACCTAAGATGCCTTCAGCTGGTTTATCTCGACCTCCTTGCCTCATTATTAGGATAGATAGAATGCCCTGGGTGCATGAGAAGAGAATGGGAAGTGCTTTGTTTCTTATTTACTTAAAATCCTGCCCTGCAAAAAATGATGCTAATATGGACTAATGTTGTTTAAAAAAAAAAAATCACTGCTTTGAAATGTAAAAAGGCTGACTAGACTGAAAGGAGTGCCCACGTACTTCATATTATCTTTTTGTTATTGATATTTGGTGTTGGACTGTTTTATTTAGATATTTCATTAGTTTTATTTAGCCATATTGAGAGCAGGTTGGTGGAGTGGTGAAGGTACCAGGCTAGAAACCAGGAGACTGTGAGTTCTAGTCCGGCCTTAGACATGAATCCAGCTGGGTGGCCTTGGGCCAGTCCCTGTCAGGATTAGCCCAGGACACTCCAGGAGACAGTACAAATTCAATTCAGCATGGTTTATTGGCTTCAGTCCCGTTACAGAATCTTCTCAGAGTGAAAGCAATTCCCAGAGTCACCCCAAAAACATCCTGCATTCCTCAGGGAGGTGCCAGTCTCATCCTCTTATCTCTTCCTCTCTGTTCTGGGGATAAGAGTACGCGCTTAACTCTTTCCGCTCTAGCTCTCACACGTGGGTTGTTTAAAGAAATGATTTTGATAAGACTAGTGACATGTGTACAGGGACTTACAGAACCCAAGAGAACTTGGCTTTTTAAGCAACTTGCTAAAGTTTCTCAGAGGATTGCATTTCTCTGGGAAATCCACCCATTGTGGGCACCAGGAATAATGTGAAAGCTGATTCCATCTCTGAAGTCCATCTAGTAATCCCTTTCACAATAACCTGAGCTTCTTGAATAAACAGTACAATACTAATTACATAAACAGGGAATATATTTATTCTTTTTCACCTGCAAGGCTATTTTCTACAACTTAATCTTCTGATATTGTCAGAAGAGAACTAGGCAATATAGAAAGATCAGTAAGAAATGGGACCTCATAGTTGCTTGGGCCAGAAGTTTAAAATTATAAAAAATGAATTTAGGAGGATTAATTGATTCTTCCTCTTTCCGATCTAAATTTTGGAACTCAAACCTTTGGAATTGCTGTACTCTGGAAGTTCAAAGGATTTAGCCGTTGGAGATTCCTGGTCCATTCACAGAACAATAACAGCTTTGCAGATAACCCTGAAAACATACTGTGCCATTTTTGTATCTAAAATGGCTTTGAAATCCAGCATGAGCTCTGGGTGAGATAAAGCCAGCTGAAACACAAGGCTACTTACAGTATATGTGCTGGTGAGTGCCAAGCTTACCAGAAAAGCGTCGTTGCTCCATGAAATCCCTTAGGAACTGAGAGTTTGTGAACAGTAGATCATAGAGCTTATCCACACTAAAGTTGAAGACTTCATTCATGTATTGTCGTCCATTCAGATCTTCATAAAAGGCCTGGACCTCCCCTGAAGAAAAAAGGGGAAAGCTAACATATCAGACCCCCAGGAGACCTATCTTGACAAAGCAGTAAGCACAGAATTTTAACTCCATATCAAAACATAACACTGATGCTTCCAGTAGGGGAAACAGGCCTTGGTCCAAACAGCTAAACCCAGCCCTGTTCATTAAGTCATCCCTAAAATAACTATTTAGTTAATCTGGGCTGATATCAGTTTTCTACACGTACATGACTACAAAATCAATTCACAAAGTGAACTGTACATGCAAAAACTTCAGATGTCTTCAAGACAACTTGTCCCACCTAAATTGCACCCTTAAGGTCACTACCATTTGAAGGGCTTCCTCACAAGTCAAAAATCTCATTTGACTTCTTCACTAATATCAAACTTTTCTCTAGCATAATTCTTACTAAATCCTATGGAATTTGCCATGAGGATATTCACGGAGCCTGTAACCATTATCCTAAAAATATAGATTCTCTAAGTAATCCAACAGAGAAATAGTAATACAAAAGGACTGTATTTTTTCTCAGAAAAATTAAGATGAGAAGAATACAGATGTGCTGAATATCAAGTGATAGGGAACTCATTAACTTGGAAGCCCAAGTCGGCTATTATGATATCAAACAGGGGTAAGACACAGAAGGACAATAAACCCTAACCCCACCATGACACCTGTGGATGCCAGCCAAGCACCTTCATCATGAGTCTCAGAGGAATCACTGAGTTCAGTTGGAATGTCCTCATTGTCATTGAAATCCAGAGAAGGAGAATTCACAGGGGCAATTATATCGATCTTGTCTCCAATGAGGCTTGCAATTGTCATCTCCTTTTCAGCCGGTGTGTCCAGAACCTCCTCTTCTTCAGGAACTACCCCTTCATACTAGAAGGACATAAAGAAGATCATCAATCACTGTTGCCTTAGGAAAGCTGGAGCTGCCACCTGCTGACTATCTGTAAGTTAGAGGAGTTGAGTGAAGAGATCGCTCATGAGTGCAATATCAAAGGAAGGGCTTCTTATTTTTTATGTGATTAAGACAAAGGTAGAAATCTCTGAAATTATGAGCAAGGGGCAGCCTTTTTCTCTTTCCTTAGGAGGAAATCTGTTCAAGTCTAAACTTGGTAGAAGAAATAAGAATGCAAAGTGGGGATGGCTATTGATGATGGCTTGCAGTGATGTTGGCTCTAGCATTTCTTTTCCTTGAATTCTCTCCTTCCAACACCTTCTTTTTTATTACCTCCTTATCCTGCCAGGGAAGAGAGTTGTCCCTCTAGAGCAGTGCTGTCCAAACTTGGCCACTTTAAGATGAGTGGACTTCAACTCCCAGAATTCTGGGGAATTCTGGGAGTTGAAGTCCACTCATCTTAAAGTGGCCAAGTTTGGACAACACTGCTCTAGATAGAGAACCAAAGTGATCTTTGGAAAGAATTTTTGAAGTGATGCTAGAAGCAGTATTTTGCCCATTGGCTCAATTATCTTATGACATTTAAAATATATTGGATCAATGAAACACCTTCTTAATTCTTAAAACAAAACTACACATAGACAACAACATACAATGGTTTTAATACACACACCGAATTTATCTTTGTCTTGTCTATCCAGACAGAAAATCAAGTGAGTTTTTGAAAATAAGTATACATTTCAATCTGCTTACAAAAAAGCTAAGCTTAACAACCTCTCACATACCTGTAAGGTATCCCACCAACTCAGATACTTAAACCCTGAGCTTGATACAATTCTTCTATCACTTCCAACCTAACTCAAAGGTAGGGAAAATGGCTGGACAATTCCTCTGAATGTTCAAGCAAAAGGAGAAACTCTTCAACAATGTTTCAAGAGCAGGATTTCTCCTTAGGGGTGACAGAAGCATCACAATGAAAAATAAATTCGGGAATGTGTTTTTTTCTGATGTCTTCCCTGGGTTGAATGGAAGTACAGTGGTACCTCGGTTCACGAACTTAATTCGTTCTGCAACTCTGGTCGCGAACCGAATTGGTCGTGAACTGAATCAAATTTTCCCATAAGGTTCAATGTAAATACGGTTAATCCGTTCTGACCCCTACGAATTTGGTCACCAACCGATTTTTGATCGCGTCCCGAATCAAATTTTCCCATAAGGTTCAATGTAATTACGGTTAATCCATTCTGAACCATGTTTTTTTTTTTAAAACCGCAAAAATATGACACAAAGTACAGTACGAAGAGAGAGAAAGCTAATCTTGCTCGACGCGACTTCTGGCGTGGAGGACAGGTGGGGAGGCGGTTACTGCTTGGAGGGAGAGTCCCCCTCCCTACAGGAAGCCGTGACCACGTGTCACGGCAGGGAAAATGGCCGCGGACCCTGTTCGTAACCCGATGCGGCGTTCGCGAACGGAGGCAAAATTTTGTGACCAGAGCCGTTCGTGAACCGAATTGTTCATGAACAGAAGCGTTCGTGAACCGAGGTACCACTGTATAAGATGTCAGTGGAGAAGGGACTGCACTGTTAGAGACAAGACACCCATAATACACTCCTTGGCCATTGTGAAACAGGAGAGAATTTCTTCTCCTTTGAAATAAATGTGGACAGCCAACTCTTTCATCAGAGTGAGTGAGAACTGATAGAATGGGGGAGAGGGGAGAAGGAGAGAGAGAGAAGGATTTCCTTCTCCGGTACTAAAACTGTGGCCCAGCTCCCTTTGATATAAGCATCTAGAAACTAAAACCCAAAATTAAAAACCATATTGGGCAGACTCCATGAATGAAGTCAAATAGTGGGCACTTCTCTTCCAGGTGTAAAATAGAGATTACAAAATAGAAGGAAGAAATACCTACCGGGATCGGGGCTTCATTGTTTGCTGTAGGGGTCAACGTGCTGCTATTGGTGACAGACTTTTTGGGAAGCTGAGGGCTCACTTCAGCTTTGACCTCCATGCTACTTTTGGAGGAGCTGTCGTTCACTTCGTTTTCTTCCACGGGGATCTCCTCACAGTAACTAAAAGAATAAACAAAATCCAGGATCAATCCCATAATTAGTCTTTCTATTAAGCACTGAAGAATAACAGTTATGGAATAAAAAGGTTCATTTTACAGTGTAGCTGAGATCGCCATAAGGAGAGTCCAGGGAAGCATCAATTGTTGTCTTCTTTTCTTTTACTTTGACACACCTATTTTCTAGCCAACTTCCATTCTAGAACATTTACACTTTGGCTCCCACATCTCCCACACAGCAAAGTATCAGTCTTAGAGGATGGGAGACAATGATGCCCCCTAGGGTCTTCTGAAGCTCTCAAAGGTTTTTGAATCTTTCAAAATACAGCCAGGCTCCTAACATTTCAAACTGGAGGAGATGCCAATTCTCTGTGCATTTTATTTGGTAGAATCTCTGCTTAAATGGTCATTAGCGTACGTTCATGGAAATTCAGCAATTATGCCAACAGAGTGAGCAAAATTGGGCCAAGTAGTCATTTTGGGTCTTTGGGAAAGCACTTGGTCAAATAATCCATGGTTATTCCTTGGCTGTATAAACCACAAATATCTTTTTAATCAGATTGCCAACAGCGACACTTCCCATTCTTTCTCACTCACTCTTCTCTAGATTATTTGGGGCAGGAAATATCTGGCAGCAGCAGACCTCCCTTCCTCCATGATGATCTCAGAGAGGAAGCTGACTGTATTTTCCAGGAGGCAATATTATTTTAAATATTGTTGGTTTGTGACCTAAGAGTGCCCTTTATGTATGAACAGACACACACACACACATATTTATACATATGTATCCACTGAAGAAATATGATGTTGTGTCACATTCTAACAGCCAGAAATGCTGGTTTGGCCAATCTCACTGTCCAAATCCATCATTCCTGGTCCACTAGAGTATTGAGGGTGTCCCTGGTTTGTGAGCATTAATTATTGACATGTTTCAATCTTGTTTCCATACTTTGCTTTAGGCAAGTGGGCTTACCCCATTGTGTTGAAATCTTCATCAGGAGGGACGTAGTCTTCGTCATCACTTGTCAGGCCTAGCTCATTACCGTAACACTGATGTACGAAATGCCACAGCTCCTTTGGACACAAAGGCTGGAGGGGAGCAAGGCAATGAATTAGTATCTCCCATGGAAAGCAATTAAGCAGCCAAACCAACCCCTACTTATGGCTCCAAGCACTCGTCTTGCTTCACTCATAACAGCTTGAAGAACATGGCTGCCCAAATGGAAGTCAGGAGATGTGGATGGGCATGCTTGCAAAGAAAAAAAAATGTTCACAGCATGGCAATGTGACTTTAGAAGCCTCAACACACCATCTTACAGGAAGCTCCGAACAATGGATCTACAGTTTAAGCTCTCCCCCCCCCCCCCGCTTCTTTTGTTTTTAAATGCATATGATAGTTATCCAGGGAAAAAGTAATTTGAATCCTGCAGCTGTGTTTGTGTGTGTGTTCACTGATTCATCCCTGGAGGCATTAGACTGAATACAAGGCTTCCATTATTGCAAAGGGTTACACTTCTCAAAAATTAGTATGTGAAAAAGGTTAAGCACATCACTAGCTTGAAAAGGGTAGGGAAGGAAAGAGAAAATACATTCTTGGAAGCCAAATCAAGCAGCTATTTGGATGAACACAGCAGCAATTATATGAGTTATCAGATCACCTCAAAGCAGCAAGAAGAGAGGTGAGAACAGAGGACTGGGGTGAGGGACCTTGTTCTACACCCCGCAGATTTGCTCACTTCAATCTGAATCCTGCACGCTTTATGCTGGAATTTTTCTAGCCACTGTTGGAATTTGGCAACGAGTTTGTTTCCTTTCCTTTCCAATGGCCCCAAAATGCTGTGGTTCTAAGGTGCCAAGAGGTATCTGCAGCGTACTGCTTCCTGGCATAATTTTATTGTTAAATTTAAGGAAAATCTAAGAGAAGAAAAAGTAAAGTCAGGTGGGGAAGGGAGTTGGACACACACAGGTAAATTTTAGTGGGCACACTGACGTCCCAGGCTCAGTGTGTTTCCTGTCCTGACTTAAAACGTGTAAACAATGTTATATAAATGTTTGGGTTACTCTGAGAACATACTCTGTTCCTCTACCATATGGGAACTCAAGTTTGTTTATTTTTGGCACCGCTTTTAATTCATCCCTATCCCATCCGACCTCCCACAATAAGCCTTCATACTTCATACCTTATCAAGGAGGGCATTCTGCCAGAGGCGGAACATCATCATATATGTCCTATCCCGGGCACCAAAGGAAGTGAAAAAGTGCTGTGAAAAGCAGAGATTTGGGGGTGAGAGCAGGGATAAAGATTGCATTCAAGTACATTAGCAAAGAGAAAGAGAACCCGTGTACACAATATGAGATGCTCTCCCGTAGCAAAACAGTAAATAATTTACACTGGGCCGCTTTATTACATTATCTCCTTTAATTCATTTCCTAGCAGCTGGGTGGTCTGGAGAACAGAAAGTTTGCTCCAAAGTGGTTCAAAGCTAAACACTTTTCCAGCACTCAGCCAACGATCATGTCATGCTTGCACAGAGTACAACTGATGCCCAGATTCTATTAACCTTCTCCAGGTCATTATTACTCATGGATTCAGTCCAATTAGTGTATTATAGGGCACTTTAAGGAGATTTCCCAACCAAAGAGACAAACTCAACAATCTAAATTTCCAAAAAAAGATGGGATCAAGTGAGGGTGTATAAGCCTTGGAAGACAGACAAATGTACAGCACCTTCCCACACAGTCTGCTCAGAAATAAGGCAACCCACAATCGCAGCCTGCTCCTTTCTCTCAAAGAGGAATTAGGATCTAGGTGATATAAAGGCTCTGTGGAAAGGAGATAAGCAGAACTCTTCAGGGTAGAGACATGTTCTGCTGGCCACGCACAGAAGGTGCCCTGTTTTTGCCACCAGTAAACAAGTTTTGCAAGGTTTTGCACTGTCCCTAAACTTTGGAAAAACTTGTTAAACTGGTGGTAGTAATGAGGCAAAAGAAAGTCCTGCCTCAGGAATTTTAAGCCATTTTCAGCTCTTCAAAAACCATGCATGCTTCTTGACAAACTGATTTTTGAGCCACTTGACTATAAGAATTTAATGCAGCATCAGTCCTCTCACAGATTCCCTGCTCCCTCAACTCCCAGACCTGTCCTGCAGAGAAGTCTTCTGCTCTTGCCACTGTCCAATAGGGAAGATAGTAGAACATACCTTTTCAGTGTCTGTGCAAACTTGGATAGCATTAGGAATGAGCCGTGCAGTTTTTTCCTTGGTCATGGTGCAGATGTCCTTCAAACGGACGGTCAACTGTACCAACAGATAAAGGGTCAGATCAATAATGGGAAACCAGGTGGGTAAATGCAACATTTCAGGATGATCCATGCCACAGAAAGTCAATGGGGTGGGGTGGGAAAGAAAACTCACCAATGTTTCCCAGCGGAAGATGTTGCTGTAGAAACATATCCAATTTTCAGAGAGGTAGAGTCGACCTTGCAAGAGAATATCTCTTTGAAGTGCACAAGAGTAATCTGTAGGAAAGCCAGAGGGAGTGACAGTTTGCAGCAAAAATGATAAATATTTATAAAGAAACTAAAAATAACCAGGTGCTGCTGTTGTACATGGTAGAAAGTAAACACAGCCCTGTTGGGTTGCTTGCAGTCTAAATAATGACAGCAGAAAAACAAATTTGGGTGGGGCAGGGGAGATAAATAAAAGGAGAAGAAAAGCAGTTATGATATTTTGGCAACAGAAATTATTTAAGCATCTTTCAGACAGGGGCCAGTTATAAAGATAATAAACGGACTATACATTATACCAGTAAAAATAATATCATATAAGCATCAGTGATGTTCTTTTTCACTGCCAATTAGTCTTGCAAATATGTTATGAACGGGCTGTCAAACCATGATGATAGGGTGGAATGAATTTTTCCGGTGTATTTTTCTATAGTAACGAGAATAGCAAGGTCGACTAGAAGGTAGCTATTTTTGAAAAAAAAAAACCTGGCTAAAGGAAGACCAAATAAATGAAAAATAAAAATAGATGGGTTCTCACAGATGTCTCTGCTAGTTGTACAACCGATATTTTCGTGACCATGACCGATTCCAACCTGCGCTCCCAACTCGTCCGGCATTTTAAATCTTTTTATGAGCTCCTTTTAGCTTACAAAGGAAACGAATCATTCATACGACACAGTTTGTGCTTTGTCAAGGTATGTCCAAAGTCTGCCCTGAAGATTCCACAAATTTACTCTCTCCATGCTTAAAAGATATATTTAATCCAAATTCTTTCAGCAAAGGTCACACAAGAGCAGCAAGTTAATGTTTTCTCTCGCTGAGCTGTGTCTTCATGCCTCCTATCATATTAAGTACATTCAGTGGTAGGATACCCACAGAGAGGAATTTATACATTTACAGTTTTCACAACTGTTCCATGTTAATAGAATAATATGACTTGCAAAAAAGAAAGCACCCAGATTATGCAGGCCAAATTAAAAACCATAGAATAAAAAAGCTGCTTTCTCTTTCCATTCCTGGGCATGTAAGAATAATATTGAGATAATAAATATAAAATATTTAGAGCCGGTTTGGTCTAGTGGTGAAGGCACCAGGCTAGAAACCGGGAGACAGTGAGTTCCCGCCTTAGGCATGAAAGCCGGCTGGGGGACTTTGGGCCAGTCCCTCTCTCTCAGCCCAACCCACCTCACAGGGTTGTTGTTATGAAGAAAATAGGAGGAGGAAGGCATATTAGGTACCTTTGCCGCCTTGAGTTATTTATAAAAATAATTTTGAAAGGTGGGATAAAAAGATCTAAAAATAAATAAACACAACCCTGATAGCTACCGGCAAATAAAACCTTATTTTCCACAAGCGTGGCTACTTCCATTAGTTTTTGCTTTTGTTCTTATACCTTGGAGAATAACATAGAAAATAAATGAAAATGAAGCAGACGTAAACCAATGCAAGGGGATTAAAAAATCAGTTCATTCACCTCAGGACCCAAACTGATTAATGACCCAATTATTGTAAAGGTAATTGAACATGTATTAACTATGAGAAAACCAAGGTATGGGGTTTTGTAAGACAGATAACTATGTGATGGCCTCTTGTTTCGGTGGATTTGAGCTTCTTCTGTAAAATGAGTTCTATAATGCTATCCTTCATTTCTTCCTTAGTTCATGCCTAAACAAGGAAAATCTGGTTATCACAAATTCCACATTTTGTGGAATCCCAGTAAGTAATGTTTCCCTTGATTAGTTTCAAATAACCTTCTTTGTCGTCTTCCAAAATGCACGATTAGGAAAGACTCTGATTTGAGTTTCTCTGAAGTGCATTGCCTGGGGTCGGCATACATTTTTAGCTCAGATTACAACCAATCCAGCTATTATTTTCTTTGCGTAATTAACCATATTTTATTCACTTTTGTACTGAAGGAAAGAAAGCCCTTCTTCAAATATGATATTTATGGCAGGGACCTACATATGTAACTCTCACGTAACTGGAATTTCAGATGTTTTACCATTTCTGTTCACTGCCACCTCTCAGTTTGAATTTTTGATACGCAGGAGCAGATCCCTTTATCTGAATTTTCTTACAGAGGAGCATTCTTTACAGAGACAAATTAAAGAGGAAGAAGATGGAGTGTTTACCTGATATGTTAATGCAAGGCCAACGATGCCTATATCCTAATCAACTAATACATTTTATCCTAATCAATTAATATTTTAACTAATTAAATTAATAATAGCTCCAATGTGAACTTATTGACTGAAATAACAGACTGAGACTCCTATTAGAGAAAACATTATTTTAGGTAAGGCAAACACACTGGTACCCAGAATGACATTGTTCAAAACTTCCTACTCCACACTGTTTACCTTGCTGTTTTTTTCTTCTTGGAGAATCCGATTAATAAACGTTAATGTGCTGATAGTATAAGCAACACTTTATAATTCTATCTTATACATAATCTATCAACCCATAAACCTTTCCTCTTAAATAACAATATATTGTTATTAAGTAAGAAGATCCTAAAGTAGGATATGCCTCTACCATCCACAGATCTTTGCTGTTTCCTCTTCCAGGAGAAATGTTGTTCCAAGCTAGTTCAGGAACTAGTTCAAGTAGGTGGATGAACAGACAGGATGGAGCAAAACCTGACCTGCTCCTGGGATCAGCCTTATTTGATGTTTTCAAACAATCTTAATTCAAGCTAAAAGCCAAACTGCATGTTTTTCACACTTGTGCATCCATAACTTCTAAAAACAAGAGGTATGTGAGGGGAGGCCTAATCTATATTGCTACCGCCATTGGAGAAGGAAGGGTGACCAGAACTGGCTGCAGAAATCCAGATGGCATTAGAGGTCAGCAAAGAGATGCAGAAAACTCATTTGTTGCTGACTTCCAGTCATGGTGTAGATTTTGACAGCCAAGGTATTGCAGAAGAGAGCAGCAAAGATGGCCTAAAGAATAACATGTTTGCTGTTAATTGTTAACAGATTAAAGGGACTTTCATCAGGTTTAGCCCTTAAAGTAGTCATAGATAAAAAGAGACATTAATTTTGTTTGCTTGGAAAGGGGATACGGCATATTTTACTACAGTCCGTTAACTAGTTATCCTTGACTGACATCAAGTTGGTTTACATATAACTTTCTTTTCCTTGCTGTTGGAAGTAAAGTTCCTCCTTGGACGCGGAGTCCAGTAAACCGTGTCTTTAAAAAGACACAGAAGATATAATGTGGTATCAGACTTTGAGATGATTAGGTGATAAGAGTAACAATCATTACAGTACTAGTCACTCACATCTCTGATTTTAACAGTTCAGAGGCCAAATTTTCCTTAAATATCAAAAATATTTTTTCTGGAACGTTTTACAGCTTGAAAATATTAACATATTTTCATACCAACATAACTGATGGATTATAATATCTCTTGGCTGCTATTTGTATTTAATTTCTTTTTGTATTGTGTTTTAACTGTTTTAAGTGCTTTTATGATTGCTCACCGCCCAGAGTCACTCTTTAAGACGGGCAGCTACACAAATCGAATAAGCAAACCAACAAATAAATATTACTCACAGAATTGTAGAGGCAACTGGATTGTTATATTATTTCAGCCTCTTTTTTTGTAAAATGTGTAAGGCAGCAAAACCTCAGATTTTCAAACAATGCAATGTTTAAAAAAGCTTTTATTATTAGGTATGATTGCCGCGCGGAAGGGAAGGGAAGGGAAGGGAAGGGAAGGGTTTAAAAAAAAGCTTTTCAAACTTTTTTTGCTAATTAATATGATCAATGATTGCCCTTCTCATCATTTATATAGGGAGAGAACAAGTAAAATCCTGCACAAAAGGAGCTACTCAAAGTCAGGAGGGTTGAGGGAACACAACAGACGCTTTGTTTTCAAAAGAGATGGATTCAAACTCTCCATTATTTGATGGACTGAATCCAGAAACCCAGCCAAACTGATTGATACCTTTTATACACCTGTGCGAGACAGGCAGAGTTATAGGAACTTTCTTTCTGGGCAAAGAACAATTCTTTTTCCAACCTAATCAGATGGGGCTGGTTTTTGTGATCCTTTGTTGTCACAGGTTTGGAAAGAAGAGAAAGCTGTCTTACCAACTATGAGGCGCTCTGTGTCCGGAAGCTGTTTGAAAAGTTTCCTGAAATCTTCGTTCCGTTGCTTGTAGGTTGGACTCAACACCTGCCGAGAATGGAAGGCTCGTTAGAAAGAAATGAAGGTAAGGAAGATCAGAGAAACAGACTGGGAGAAGATATCTGTTCTCTCTCTGCAAAGTCTCCCCTTAGATGAGCTCAACTCCTGAGAGAGAGAGAGAGAGAGAGAGACTGATTTCCAACTAAGCAAGAAAAAACAGAAGGGATTATTTCACTAGAGATACTGCAAGTAGTTTGGAAGAAGGGTAGGAGACTGGGGGGGGGGATATATATATATATATGTCTCGTCCATGACATATATCAGACAAAGACCAGAAGACAGCGGTAGTGATAGATGTAACAGTGCCAAGTGACAGCAACATCAGAAAGAAGGAGCATGAGAAGCTGGAGAAATACCAGGGCCTGAAGGAGGAAATCGAGAGGATGTGGAAAGTAAAGGCCAAAGTGGTCCCAGTGGTGGTAGGAGCACTCGGGGCCGTGACTCCTAAGCTGGGAGAGTGGCTCCAACAGATCCCAGGAACAACATCAGAGCTCTCTGTGCAGAAGAGTGCAGTGCTAGGAACAGCTAAGATACTGCGCAGAACCCTCAAACTCCTCGGCCTCTGGTAGAGGACCCGAGATTGAGGAAGACACATACCACCCATAGGGGTGAAAAGGGAATTTTTATTATATATCATATATACATACATACATACATATATATGAAAGCCAGGCAGAAAGATCATCCATACCATCTAAATGATTGAAGTCTTAACACCATAACAGTGGAGAAGGTACTATCTGCACCAAAAAATTACTGAACATTTTTATTAAAGAAAATCTTGTTTTGAGAGTTGCATCGTCATCATCATCATCATCATCATCACCACCACCACCACCACTATTCCTCCTTCATATTAACCAGAAGTAAAGCAGTAAGTAAGTAAAGCAGGATTGAACTGGCGTAATCTTCTGCATGTCAGTAGTAAGCTGCTTCTAAGCAAGAGGTGAGAAAGTACCACATAGGAGGCATGGTTTTGACCGGACACCACTCACAGCTGGAATTTCATCCCAAGCTGAACCATTATAACCTTCGGAAGAATCTTGCAGCCATTCCAAGTGGCACAGCAGACTGTTGTCCTCCAACTCTAAGAAAAGACTCCAAAGAATCCCACATTCTGATAAAACATCCATAATGTTGCAGCAGCGTCTTCTGTTCTTAGTCTTTACTGGCACCCAGATGCAAGGGACAAAACGCCCTTTACTTCCACAAGTATCACCAACTGAGAAACCGCAGTGGGTACTTGCTTTGAGAGCACCAGACTAATTTTCCCCACCCACTCATATATGGTTCTGGAGACCCAAAGGCATGGGGAAAGCAATCCACCTCCCCAGGACAATTTAAGAGGGCCAAGTTCATTCACAACAAGTCCATTCACAGGAGATTAGTTGCCCAGCTCTCTTGTCTCACTGCAGCTCTGCAGAGGTGCCTCAAGCTGGAGGAATTCCAGCATTTCTGCTCTCTGAAAAAAGATGTCCAGGCTCAACCTGCAGGCTCTTAACGGGATCATACTTCTACTCCTAAATGTTGCTCATGTTGAATCTTTGCCATTGTCTAAATTGTAACAGGAAAGCAGTAATGAAATTCGTAGCAAGCCGACAGCACTTCAGATATTCATTCCAAGAGTCAGTCTTGCAGAGCCTTCTCAAGTCTAGGACTTATCTCTGGAGCAGCAAATATTCCTTCTGGTTCTAGTCCTTCCCTGTTAGTCCAGGATGAGCACAACAGTAATTTTTGAACTCAATCCAGCCACCACCAGGGACTTTCCTTGCTTCCTCTCTTCTCTGAAGAGACAGCTTTGCTCTTTTGTTAATTTTTTTTCTTCTTGTGTAAGGAGTGGGTGGGGAAAAGACAACAAAATGCCTTGTACATGCTCTACATTTCAGGCTCTGGGTGATTCTGTTGGCCAATGCCCTGAAGTAACCCAGCCTTGGCCCTCCCATCCAGCAGATGTTTCCTGTAACACAAAGTTACTCCGTGGAGTTTGTTTTGAGGGGTGGAGAGGAGACGACACCAGAGACAGCCAATCTGTAAGCATGAAATTCCAAACCCTCCCTTCATTGGTGACTTTTTTGACTTCATGTGCTCGCTTCACACTAATCTTCAATAACAGGCTTCATGTGTTAAAGAACAAATGAAAGTCTCTTTATCTCACCTCCACAACCCACCTTCTATTTAAATCAAGAACTTTGGGGAACTTGCTTGATTTCTTCAAAGTTTCTCCCTCCTTCTCTGTTTCAACAATCACGTTCTCAGCTTTTTCAGGTTTCTCAAATTAAGCTAAATTTTAACTTGAATGACTCACTAAAAGAGGTAAGTTAGGGTTTGAAAGAGGAACTGTTATGCAAATTATTGTGAAATGGACCCCAAAACTAGAGAGTGAAGAGATGCTGCTCTATGTAAACAATGAATAAATCAGTCTTAAGCCATTCTGATGTCTTTGCAATGTTTCAGATGACAACTCCCATCTTCCATAACGATTAGCCTTTCTTTTGCTTTAAGCCGCTAAATAAGTCCAGGAAACTTTTGTGGAATTGAAAAGATCATTACTGGAAGGCTACTTATTAATAAATGTTCTTGATCTGGATGGTATACGTTACATAAGGAGACAGATGATTTGAAACCCAAGTAGAGGATGGGTGGTAGGTTTAACCTTGCAGAACCAAGCAACAAGGACCGCTGGCAGTGACTGAAAAAAGTCACTATATACAGAGCAAGAAATAGCGGTGGAGAGAAAATAGGAAGGCAAGATGCTAGTAAGTACTGACAAGGACTAAGGAGGTCTGGAAAGGACAACCTAAATTATTATTATGGTTGGTTGCATAGTCAGACAGATGTTTGGACAGGATTTGGCATTTTTGTCCACCTATCGAGTCCTTCCCAAGGGCCTGGGATAGGCAGATGTTGTTGTTTGATGGTGTTAAAGGTATTGTCGCAGGATGGAAGCTGTTCCAAATAATGCTGCCTTTTGTAATTCACTGGGGGTGATTTTGTCAATGCTGACGGTGTTCAAGTGGTGCTCCAGATGTTTCAGGATTGCACCTGAGGGACCTATTACTATTGGTACTATCATTATCATTATTGTACAGGGCAAACACTGTGCAACTTGTCACTCTTCCAAATCTGATTATTGAAATCAAGATGAATCTAAATGATCCAAAATGATGAATGATTTGGCAATATGGAAGAACAGCTACCATCATGCATTGGGTGTTGAATGGTCTTCAGCAACTTTTCAACATTATAATGAGTTCAAAATATCGGGATTTTGGTTGCCAGTCACCAGTCAAAATGAAGCTAGTGACTTCCAGGTTTTCTTGTTTGTGGCACCCCATCCATGAAATTCTTCTCTTAGGGAGCTCTGCCTTTTGAGGTCCACAAGGATATTCTAATTCTCCTAGGTGTGTAACAATTTCCCCCTTTTCTTTAGTTATGTTTTGGTATACTGTGCTAAAAATTGTGCTGAAGGGCAATATGCACTTCTATTGAACATAAGAATAAATTCATCAGATTATTGTAAATGAACTAAGGAGAGGTTACATGCAGTAGTTTTTTCCCCTGCCAATGTTAATGAGAGTTAATGAGAGAGAGAGACACTAGATTTGAGCACAGTTCCCCCAAAATGGATGGATGGATGAATGAATGAATGAATGAATGAATGGCCAACATCTGTCTTTGCGTATGTCTTCAGGCAGTGATAATTTGTATTTTCTGGCATTCATCCTGAAATGCAGATTAATAACCATTCAGGATGAGCATCTGTTGAGTTTGATTGTTTTCAATACTTTTACTATTTTATTCTGAAGCGTCTACTCCATTTCTTTTTTCTTTCTCATGTCACCATTTACAGTATTCTCATGCCACAATTTATTTATTCAACATTTATTCATTTATTTAGACTTAGATGATGTTGGCTAAGTTGTTTTGTTTGCCCAAACATTACTGATACTTTGAGCACAAAAAACACAACCCCCGGGTACAGTCTTGCATGAACTCAAATACAGGCAATATATTTATTTCAGTTGAAGAAAACAAACATGGGGTCAAGAAAAACCACATGGAGAGGAACTTTTCCTGGAGAAACCAAACTGGAACTCATGGGGTGGGGGGCAGAAAATAAGGAGAACATTTATAAACACCCACCAAAGACATGAGAACTCTCAGAAGTGAACACATGTATGAGTGCAACAGCCTCATCCATTTTTTGTTTTGTTTTTAAAAAGGACCAATTCCTTTCAGGAGAAGAATATGTAGAGATACAAAAACTTCCAAACAGGAAGAGTACTTCTGACAGTGGAAATAAAGGCCCAGAGAGGTAGTGGGCTGTGTTCAAGCAAATGCTAGACCGCCACCTGTTCAGAAGGCTTTAATTCCCATTTTTGCACTGGGCAGAAGGTTAGACAGGATGGCTTCAGTAGCCACCCCCTGCCCCCCCGATCTATAATCCTACAACTCAGAAGATGGGTCTGTTTCTTTACCAAGTTACCGTTTCTTTGCTTCAACATTACATGCTTCCACGGTGTCTCTGAGGGATTCCAAGTGATGCACAGCCTTGCATCATCCATTTTAAGAGATCTGAACTTTACATGCTGGCCTACCGCCGTGCCCACTTCCATTAAAAAACAACCCAGTCAGAGGTATTAGGTTTAAAGGTTTAAAACACCTTTAAAAATAAATATATATATTTTTTAAAGGTTATTTGCCCTTGCAGTTTGGGGTGGAGGGTAGAATCAATTTCATGGTTTATTTAGGGATCTCTAACTGCCAGTAGCAATCTTGGGCCACCACTGGGCACAACCAGAGTGGTTATACATGCTAGGTGCAACACTTCAGAAAATAATGGAGCCTTTTCAGTGCTGATTTGATTGATTTCTCCTCCTCTCTGAACGATGGATGGATGGATGGAAATCTTAAAGAGAGATCAGGAAGACCTTTATCTCTCTTCCTGCCCATTCTCTGAAGCAGAAGGAGCAGCCCTTAGAGAAGCAGGGAAAGGGGTAAACATTAACTCTACTGCAAACACAAGGAGCTGGGACAGTCTGGCACAGGAAGAGGAGGAAGCAAATGACTGGGTGGTGGTGAGGTGGATGACGCAGCAGAACACATCTCAACGGCTCTGTCTCTTGGCTTGTTTTTCTTCTTTAAAGCAAGACATTTTTGGTCACGAAAACCCAGCTGAACATGGTGGAAGAAAATCGGAGAGGTCATGGAACAGAAGCAGGGGCAGATGGGGACCCACACAAGCTAAAAAGAAGCATGAGAAGGGATGGAGGGTCATCAGATTCAAGAGTTGCTGTTCATAAAGGGTATAACAGTTAGAACATGAGGTGGGGGGGTGGGGAAGCTACCATGTCTATCCCAAGAGGACTAGAAGAAAAGACAGACACCAAGGAGGGAAGAGGAGACCTTCCATGGTTGTGATTACTGTAATGTAGCTCAGCTAAGAAAAATCTATTTATGAGTGCAAAACACACACAATTATCACCTGTAGCTTTCTTTTATTTGCACTGATCCAAAGGCCTCTGTAACAGGTATCAACAGATCAAGAGCCAGCCAATAATATTGGTTTCTGGAACACATCCCACCAGCAATATAGTCATGGTTTAGGAGAGATATACAGGCAGAGGGTCTCCCTGTATTTCATCCCAGCTAAAGAATGCATTAACCTGAGATAGGTCCTAGTATCAAAGCTTTTTCAAACAGGCCCAAATATTAATTTTTTTTTTAATGTAATACTTTAAAAATGAGAACAAGTCACATTAAGTTTGTGAGTCATTTTTGAAGAGGTAAGTAGCAGAATAAATGCACTTTAAATTAATCCCCAAATAGTAATATTTCCTGCAGAAAATATAACTAAAACCCAAACTAGCCTCTGCTCTTTGCTTTAATGTTAGGGCCTATCGCAGGTTAATGCATTCTTTAGCTGGGATGAAATACAGGGAGACCCTCTGCCTGTATATTTCTCCTAAACAAATTATTCAAAATGTGAACTTGCTGTATAGTAGATTGTCACCTGGCACAGCAAATCCTCATGGGGAGTGGGATGTGGCAAATAAAGAGCAGCTAGGACGCTGAGAAAATCATGCCTCTTAATAATCAAGGCTAACCCCTCAATTCAAGTTAAATGGTCAAAACATTCAAAATAACATAGTCTAGGAAGCTGGGCAGATAGCACTCGGACAGACACAAGATTCTACTGATGAAAGCCTACAGGGGAGATTTGCTTTCACCCTGGAAGAGAAAACAAAAGGTGGGAAGATGGAATGAACTTTGGGTGTCAGAAAGTTCACCAGAAACACAGGACAAGAGGAATTAATAAATGGGAGCATCACAACAGTAAGGAAGGCTGGTAGGAGAAAACGTACAAGAATAGGGCTGGTGTCACCATCCCTTTTGCCATCGGAGGCCGCCTAAGAAGTTACAAGGTCTGAGTCCATTCTAAGGCAGAAGTACTACAGCTTTGTGCATAACTGTTTATTAGTAATAAGAGGCCCCACACAATCGGCGGGAATATCAGTTGAGGTTCTTTTGGTTTTCCTCAGAAGTTAAGTGTACAGTTGTTCCTCAAATCTGTGCAGTTTCCTAAGCATTTTCATGTTTCATTTCAGCCAGTTAGAAGTATGAAACAGAACCAGGCAGCCTCTTAGGATTCAATCATGCAATAAAGAGTTGAATTCTGAAAGCTTGTATTTAGAAGAAAACCAGCCCTATTCTACCAGCGCTGTTTTTATCTGGTGTGAATGACCGGGAGAACTAGGAAAAATAATCCAGAAGTAGAGCAGTCATTGCTTACTCTTCGGATGTGTTGTCTTTCATGCTGAAGATACATGGAGGAGAAACAAGGTGATAGAAATAAAACACCAAGGACAGAGCAGGCGCAACTTGCTTTACATGCATGTACAAAATACAAAACCCACCCCCAGAATGTTAGCCACACCATCATGTAGTCTTTGAAAAGAATTGCAACTTTTTGCTTTAGCCAACAACCTCTTAATACTTCCAAACTTCACACCGTTGTTTTGTCCTTGTTGGAAGATGTTCTGGGGGACTATCTATGAAAAGATACTTGAGGAAAACAGCAATGCTTTATTGGCTGGCTACACTAATGTTTTGAAAAGGAAATGCCCATTGGAGTCTCCTTTATAGCTGTCAGTCATGAATAATCTCATATTATACAGTCACTCATATTGTATAAACACCATTAATTAGTAACAAAGTGAATGGCTATCACTACAAGCCAACTGGGGCAATTTCAACATTGTAATTACCATTCTTACTAGAGGTTAAGAGGCTGGACAAGGAGTGGGGAAATCTGAATAACAGTTCTGCCTTAGGCACAGAAGCCAACTGGATGACCTTTGGCCAGTTACTCTCTCTCAGCAAGGGCAAACCAGTCTGAAAATGTTGCCAAGAAACTTGCACAGACTTGTCCATGTAGTTGTCAAGAGTCACATCTTACTTGAAGGCAAAAATGTCAACTATACCTAAAAAACATACCTGTACATACTGTGCACACACACTATACAGAGAGAGAGAGAAAGAACATTCCTTCGCTATGCTAATATTACTCTGAATTTTTCCATGCCTTCGGGTTACTTTCCTCCAAATCTTTAACTTTATATAAGGGAAAGATACTTTAAGTCATAGTTAAAGTAAATTTACTGATTTTTTTTTAAATTCAAGTAAAGCTGATGATCATGGTCTGTTTTAAAAAATATTAATTAAATACAAGCCAAATAATCGGACTGAACAAAGAACTAAAGACGGAGAGAAAGTGGTCAGTTTCCCACAGAAATTATATTAGAAGGCCAATTTTTGGCATCAAGACTCGCAACAGAAGAGTGTAGCAAGCATAATCAGCTTGGCCTATGTACAAAGGGCAGGCATCAGTAGTATATTTCTTTGCTTTCAAGGCATATATAAGCTAGAAAACATGCCAAATGGAAAGCAAAAAAGTGTCTCTCCTTAAAGAGAATTCGTCCAGCGTGGGATTAATTCACCACCCAGGAAAGCAGATGTAAACATGCAAAATGCAGAGAGCTTATTTCAATTTAACAAAGTGAAGCACAAACAAGCCCTTTGTGTTTGCGCACAGCCTCTTTGCAGTGGGAACTGTCAGCTAATCTGAACATCATTCCCTGTTTTGTACAAACTATGATTGATAGCTTCAGAAGAGGCCAAGTCATTACACTGAAATTAAAATATGGAAACTTATGGGTTCAAGATGTAAGGAAAAAGCAGCACATGTGGGGGGGGGGGGAAGCTTGCTGTTGTCTTGGCTAAAATGCATGCAGTGAAAAACAATCAGAAAGAAGCTTCTTGTATTTAGATCCAGGATTCTCCAGGTTTTTTCTCCAGGAAAAGAACCCAACCAGGCCCCTGAAACACTTTCTATTTATACTTATGAAAAAGAAAGTCAATCCATCAACAATTCCTAAATATCACCCTTGAGTGTGAGAAACAGAAAATCCAGGAAAAAGGAAAGAGTGTGTTAAAAGCTGCATAGAATAGAGCACACCATTCTCCCTTGAACATAACAACATATTTTGTCTCTCATTTCCTGTCTATTTGGGCTAGACAGAATTTGCCATTTTCTAAGGCTCTAGCAAAACATCGGGAAGAGTCTGGTGGCCCCTTTTCTGCCTAGCAAATTCCGACTAGCTCATTTTATTAACAGTTTTATTAAGTTTTTGTAAGCTACAGCTCACTTCATCAGATGCATGATGAATCACAAAAGCTTATGCCTTGAATAAAATCTGCTAGTTGGAAAAGAGACCACCCGACTCCTTTTGATATTTTGCCACCACAGACTAACGCTCCTACTAAGGTTCTAAAAGTAGTCATAATGGGCTTTCTATACAGAAGAATATTCATGACTTAATACATGGTTCTTGTAAATAAAAACCCAATATCCCTAACCACTCCAAAATCTATACTCATTTCACATCCTTCTTTTAACACCGAACAGTGAAACTCAAAAGCTAATATCCTCCCAGCCGTCTGATCTTCCCTTCATGCAAGCATCAAGAATTCTTTTTTAAAAAGCTGAAATACTTACATTGTACCAACTCTGGCTTTTCTGTAAAGAGAAAATAAAAATAATAAATAAAAAAGAAGCCGTTAGTATGGAGGTTCCAGGACTAGGCAAAGGAAGAACACACACATACACGCACACACAAACCCAACTTTGGAAATCGGGTTGTGCCAATTGTTGGCTAGCATCACTGAAACCAGAGAGGATGAAGAAATAAAATGGAATTTCACTGGTTCTAGAACAGACCTGCGGGCTTTTATCACAACTTGTTGGCCAAATTAGAACATTGACTGTAACCAGCAGATGACGGCAAGACCTCACTCAGGACCATCATTTGTACAGGTAGTCCCCAGCTTAAGTAATGAGTTCCGTTCCCAAGATCTGTCCTTAAGTCTAATTTATATGTAAGCCGGAATAGTATTATCGTATAATACTGTATAAATAGTATTGTGTAATGAACTCCAACCATTGTGTATTTAACTCCAACCATTGTGTATTTAACTCGAATCATTGTGTATTTAACTCGAATTTTGCTACAATAGGCTCCATTCTTAACTATGGGTCATCTGTAACCCGGGCGTTCTTAACCCAGGGACTGCCTGCACTCATAATTTCTTTCTAATCTGGAAAACCCAAGCATTGACCAACTGGCATTCTTTGAATTTTTATATCAATATGAAATATACAATGGCAGGGACATAAGAGGCCATAACTCATGGCCAAAACCATGGATTTCAAAGCTAGAACTTGTGGCCTCCATTGCAAAACTAGACGTTCAAACAGATTTGTTGCGCAGATTTGAAAAATGTGCCCCATTCTACCTATTTCAGATATTTATTTTATTTATAGAAATTATACGGCTCCCTATCTCACACATTCATCTAGGGGGCTTGCAGTAAGACATGCAAGGCATATAAAGGGGGGAGGTGGGTGCCAATTAAGAGAACATTTGAGATTTAATCTGATTTTCAAAAGGTGTCTGGTGTAGTGTAAACTCTTGGGTGTATTTTCAGAGTTTCTGCCTGCAGTAGTTAACCCGTAGCTGAGAAAAAGAAGGGTATTTACAAGAAGTTGGATAGCACTGAAATGGTAAAATGCAAATGTAAACTCAACTCTGCAGACTGGTCTGGTCTCCAATAAAGAAATGGGCAGACTCGAAGGGAGTGTATTTTAGCTGGCATAACAGGCAAAACTGCACCACCTAATTTTCTCTCTATGCCTAAATGGCATCTATTCATCAACTTGTTCAACCCTGCGATACAAAAGCCATTGCTTTGATCTGTGTGTTACTTAGGCAGTGTTGCTGCTGCAGAGAAAAAGTCAATGTGGGTGACAAATTGTCATGGTCTGCTTCTCTAAAGTTATATCTCTGTGGTCCTTGGAAAGAAATGCTTTCCACTGTTAAGTCTACATTCACTCCTATTTACTTAAGCAAACAATAGGTTCAAATATAGTGTCTTGGGCTGTTTGACTTCAGGTATGTCTGAACCACAGTTCACTTTCTTTCAGCCTGGAGCAAACAGCAACGAATGAATCAGCCTCGCTGAATGTTGCAACCTTGAAAAAGGGAGACATATTCAGGTTCAAAATGAAAGCAGCAAGACCGTAGCCAGAGCCATCAGACTTGCAAGTCAGAACTGACTCTCCACCGAGCTCTCAGACCAAAAGAGCTAAGATGATGCTTGTGTGGCTTCTGCTGAAGGAGAAGATTTCTCAGATGGACCTTGATGAAATATGCCCTGTTTGCTTATCCGTTCCAGCACTGGAGTTGCCTTGGGAAAAAATATTCAGAAATGAAAGTGATGCAAATGAAGGGCTTCACGGAATGTGCAACATCTTCGTTATTACAAAAGTCTCGGACTTTCTCATAGGTTTCAGAGAGGTAATTACGACTTGGGGATTCCACTGTGCGAGCAAGCTGTCGTCCGAGATCAGAACTGTGTTTGGGAGAAACCCAGCATGGTGCAACTCCTGCTGTACAATGGCTTTCCCTCCCTTGGGTGGATGGCAAATGTTCTCTCTTTGATGACACACACTTCTTTGGTTTGCTCTTATCAGTCGCCTGATTGTAACTGGAATTTTTCTGCTACTTTTGGACCTGACTGGCGCAGGGGAGTTTTAGTGCACTGCTCCCTGTATACAGACTCCCCACCAACGACACCTCTTTCAAATAACTACATATGAAACTGCTCTTCTTTTATCTGGTTTAAATCCAGCCCTTACTTATAAGATGGCGAAATTCATTTCTGGAACAACACTTACTAGAAAATCAATAGCATTCCAGGCGATGCAACGGTAGAGCCCTAGCTTTAAGTCCCCTGTTGCTGCTGTATTTTAAATTTTACCACTTCCGTTATGCATTTTGGGGGTTTGCTGTTGCGTTTGTGATGCTGTCTTTTCACATCCTTGGCCTTGACCAAAACAAATGAATGAACAAATAAATCTTAACATGGGAGGGGGGATAAACTTAAGCATATTTTAAGGTTGCTCTTATTGATTGATTGATTGATTGATTGATTGATTGATTGATTGATTGATAAGGCCACCCAACTCAGACAGTGTGACTTGGCAGCATACAGCATAAACACACAATAATAATAATAAACTAACAACAAACAACCAGTATATAAATACAAAAGCTAAAAGCTAAAATGCCAAATCAAGCAGAGAACAAAACAAACCGCAAGGGGGTGGGGGGTATTTTGATTAATGGTTTTTTTATTATTATTTCTACTGAGCATTTTTTTAAAAAGGAACATAAGCAAGGAAAAATGCAGCACATATAAAAAGGTAAAAGGGCAAGGTACAGGTGATGAAACACAGGCAGATAAATGACAAACCTAAAGTATCATAAAGGCTACTACGTTCTAACGTAGCATTAGAAACCTATGGTACTGTAAAACATGTCATATCCATTTTCCAAACAGAATCCAAGGATCTGTTTTGAACCTTAAACTGAAAATTCTTGGTGAACACAGTATAAATGGTTCATTGAAACACACTGAGTCAATACTGAAAGTCTGGTTATGCATCAGTTTGGAATATAAGCACTATACAGAAGAGTTATAACTGTTAGGCAAGACAATGATGAAAAGATGAGATATCTGGACATTTTTTAAACAGTATGACTATGAATTTTTCTTTAGCCCATTCAAGAATAATGATGAATGGGAGAAGACAAAGAAATGGGTGGCTGAAATTATCAGGGTCTTGGGTATCTTTCTTACAAGGAATACCAATAGCCAGAACAGAGTTTTCAGGAGGGCAACTGGGTCAGTGGAAAACATAAAGGGGAGGAAGAGATGAGACCCAGCTCTGAGTTTCAAGCAAAGTTCTTGGACCAGCTTCCAAGGGTTCCTTTGGAGACCAGAGATTCTCACTTGAAACCTCCCCACTCCCACCAAATTGCTGTCTTTCTGAATCGATTCTACCTCTGATTCAAGCAGGAAGGACAAAGGAGAAAAAAGTAGAAAACCAGAAGGAGGGTATTGAGGAAAACAAGAGAGAGTCAAGTTCTTACTTTGATCAGGTTTAATCTGTCATACTGGAAAAAAGAAAACCATGAAAACGTTAGAAAGGAAAGGAATAGAGATATATAGATATATATATATTTAAATGTATAGAGGGTAGAAAGCAAGGATATTTGCACACGGGGCTAAAAGCAGAATCTACAAAGACGTAGCAGAGAAAGGCTACAGTTAAAAAATAAGAGGGAAAAGACCACACCTCTAACTATGCCAAAGCACAGCATTTTACAGCTTCTCCTAATTGTGAGTTTTCGTGGCTCTGAACTACACAGCGTCTGACCAGCTACGTGTAACCGAATACTTTGAAAAGTTATATTTTACCTTGGCTGAGAGTCTGAGGCTGCCACATGATCAGGATCCCAGGTTGGCATCTCTATTAGTTTGCTTCAGCCCCCCATCTGTTTACACCCTGAAGGGTCAATTCGGTTTGCTGGGAGCTGAAGCAATGCCAGAAGAGATCCTCCCGTACCAATGATCTTCCTTCCCAGAACAGGAAGAGTTCCTACTTCTAACAGGCAGAGGAGCAGTGAACCCCAAGCCCCCTAGGAATCTCAAGAAATGTGGGATGGGCTGGTGCCTAAATTCACAGAACCCAGCAACGCTTTACAAGGGCAGCCTCAGAGCAAAATATCACCTGTCTGTACAAAGCGCCAGCTTTGCCAATCCAAACGGCTACACCCGTGGTCATCACGAAAAACGGTGGGGGATGTCAGGAGTTGTCCCAGAACCGGAGGGGTCACAGATTCTCCGTTCCTCCGTGAAGTGCATTCAGAGCCTGTGATGGCTCCTTCGGTTCTGATAATCCCACTCTTCACAAGACATTTTGGGGGGCCCATGAAAAATGAACCCCTGATGGCAGACGATGCAGTTGCTTTAACTTTTAATTATAGTTCACCGATCTGCTCCAGGGTGACAAGTCCAAATGGACTTCGGCCCGCTAACGTTTAAATTAAATCAAGAAGCATGGCCTTTTTCTATAATCTAGAGGTACTGGATTGTTAGAAGGGCTACTCCATTCCATGTCCACCTTCCACCACCAAATTATTTTGCACACCAGATGCTTTGTTCCTTAAACCAGCCGGCATTTTATTCTTCAGCATCATTCTGAATCCACTTGGGAAGCAGAAGATTCTCAAGGGCTTGCATAAAATCTGGTACAAGGGACACCCACTCTGGACAAGGTAGTAAGTGCCTAGGCACTTATAAGTCTCTGCATGCCCCAATCCATAGTCAAATGTTTAATTCCAAAGGATGGGATTACTCTCTCAAAGGATAGTCTTTTCAGTTGACTCAAAAATATCTTCCTTGCATGTATATCAGGAATAGGGCCACGAGGGCCGGGTGAACTGAGGATACGGCTTCCTGCAAAACTTGCATCTAGTTTGCTTAAGGGGGATAGACTGGGAAAGGGCCCCCTCTGTTGGTGGAACGGTGTCATGACAGCATATAAACCTCATTAAACAGATGCCAATAATTGACATGTTAGAACGTGGAGTTCCAAAATTGCTTCATCTCCCTAATCATAAAGGTTTATATTGGGGAAAGGAGAACACCTCTGGCATGTGAAGGAAAAAAGGAAAGAGGCGGAAGCTCCAAAACCTTTGGAGGAAGATGTCTTTTGACCAAATCAGCCTCTTCTGTGCCACTTAATATTAAAGATTCCCAACTCAATGCAGGATCGAGGCATGTGCCAAGGAGGCAAGATCTGGAACAAGGGTGAATAGCCAAATGGGACCTATTAGTACCACTCCATGTGCCCCATTTTTTGGTGCTGGAATTGGCAGAGGCACCAAAATCTCCTTCAGGATAAGAAGTTTCAATCTTCCAAAAAATTAAATCCAAACTGAACAAGACTGACCAGTTCTAAAAGGGGGAATGTTGCTACCATTTGAACAGATGGTCCAAGCCTTATTTTATCCTTGTCATTCTTCAGTAACTCTCAAAGATCTTAAGCCTGACCCACTAGGAACATACATTCTTCCAGGGTCAAAAAAGCAGCGCTGGATCTCAAACACTTCCAGGGTTTCAGAAGACAGAAAAACCTAAATGTGTCCTGCCCAAGGATATGGGCACTCCCTTTACAAAGTGAGCATGAATGCCCAGGGATAAGGAGAACTCCATACAGTGGTGAGATATAACTTCATCGATCTGGCTTCTAGTCAATGGGTATTTTGGTTGACTGGCCATCTCAATCACAGCAGCTGTTTTTAGGTGAACTCACAATCTCATTTAAATACTGCCAATGTGTTCACTGATCCTAAAGGGTCACCTATTTCTGAACTTGCTTTTTGGAAAACAGTAGACTAGAGGGTCAAATTCAAATGTCCTGCCAAAGAGATCCTATGAGAGGCCTGGATTTCAAAAGAATGTCCGACTCTCTTAAGGTCCAATTATTGGCTGCAAAGAGGAAGGGACAGAATGGAGTAGAAAGAAAGCTGATTTTAAACAGGTGCTTGCTGGCAAAAAAAGGAAATAGAAAAAAAAAACATGGAAGAAAGAGGACAATTAAATTAAAACTTAAAACTGAGAAGTAAACAAAATGAACAGGATCAACATCTTTTTATTAATAACATAAGAAGACCTTGAGTCAAAAGATCATCTCTTATTTGCTCAGTTAGATCCCAAATTCTATTCCTCTGAGGGACATCACTAAGTCCCAGAGCCAAGAAACTTTTTTTCACTTTGAGCAATCTCCATTTGGAGGAAAAAGGAATTTGGGTGGTGGCTTAGTGGACCTTTCTTCTTCTCCTGAGCCTCTAAGCCACAACGTCCAGGACAAAGGAAAAAATGTTGTTTAGGTTGCTTCCTAAGCTGATGATAAGAGTAGCAGCCACTGTTTGATACTCAGATAGACATTTTATTTTTACAAACAAGATCTTAACAGGGCATTATATTTCCCCCAGCAGGAAATGTCATGTTCTTGCCGTAATATCCTATTTTGCTTATTCAGAGTAGGTATGCTTTTGTTTTATAAAGCCTGATTGACTAATGCATAAAGATACAGGAAAAAGGAATGAAAATAAGGAATGAGGAAATTTCAGCAGCTGGGTTTGTAAAATGTGATACAGCTCTTTTTGCATATACCTATTTTCTGTGCATGAGTATGCATACGTGGTTGTCTAGCCATTCCTTCTTCTTAGGAACAATAGTTGTCCCCAATTGAGCCTAATTAACCCTGTTACTTCCTGCTTCTTCTCTGATGACGGAAAATGAGCTTTTGATTTAAAATGTGGAACAAGGTGTTTTGATCCATCACAGCATATAGTCCATTCAGTCATGATAATCTAATCTGGTCTGCCATGGGGTCTTAAGAGGACTAGATTGTCAGTCATGCCAAGAGCCTAGTTGATGCCAAGTGCCGAACATCTGGCATCAACTCCCAGGTTACATGATGACTTCTGGAAAGAGATTCCAGAACTATCAAGTCTAGGGAAATTAAAGTACATAAACTGGGGAAGTTACCTGCACACGATGTGGTAATAGCTACAAATCAACTGAGATCAATTCTTGTCGGTTAAGGATATTTATGGCTATTGAGGTCACTGGCCAGGAGGGCCACTTGTTACCTGCAAGATCAGAAGCTGCAGGTCTTGAGATGAAGACCTGGTTCTGCCAGCTTGAGGGGGCTTGAGGAGTAGTAATGAACCCTGGAGGTAGTTAGCACTCTGAAGACGCTCCCAGAGATTGATAATTTATTTATACCATCTACCTCTTGGATTATATTATTTATTTTTGATTACTGTTTTTATTGTATTTTAATTGGTTTTTATTCTTATTTTATTGTAAACCACCCAGAGTTGCTTGCTGAGTGAGATGGGCAGGGACTAAATTTGAAATATACATACATACATACATACAAACATACAAACATACATACCAGTTGTCAGGGTACAAATGCAGAGAGGACTATTATTGCCCACCAGCTTTGGGACTCCTGATTGCCTATGTTAGAGCAAAAACTTGGTCTAAATGGGCTCTTAGCCTAATCTGGTATGGCTCTTCTGATATTCTCATGTCCTTTATGTTTAAGGAACAATTCCAAAAATGATTTCTCCCCCAAGAAAATCTCATTACGTTGCAGAAGTTCTTCGGATTTGCACAGAGTACTGTTCAGTGCTGTCGAGTGCTTTCTTTTATAATGCTTTATGTGATGATCCAGAACTTCTGGGCCATCTTGTTAACAAGCTTAGTATCCCTCCTATATTGGGTGGGTGACACTGGTATATTAACAGAAGGGGACTTGGATATTAAAAGACGAGTTAGACATAGGAAAGCAGATAGTCAGCCAAGACCTGATCAGTAGAGTTCAAAATCAGGATGCAGCCAGACAGCGAAAAGAAGGTAAGCCCAGGATGAGGGAGGGCTAGTGGGGAGGGTGAACAAGAAGCTAGAATGCTCAACACTGAGCCAGCAAACTCACCTTGGAATTCTTGGCCCCACCACGACCTGATTGGGAGGAACAGCTTCTCTGCACGCCTTGCTCTGGCGTGGAAGGAGATTTGTCAGAAGAATGGTCTGACCCTTTCTCCACCATGGTGTCTCCTTGGGGGTCCTGTGGTGTGGGAGACCGGGAGCGTTTGCGCAGGACTGGGGAGCAAGCGGGAGTACTGCGGTTCGAGTTACTGGCAGTGCTGGAGAGAAAGAAGAGAGAACATCAAGTCAAAGACCCATCATATAAACTTGGCTAAACCTGTGACATCGCAAGGTAGTGAAGACATTTAACTTGGGAACTACAGATTCCTAACCTCCTAAATCTTTCTTTCCAGAAGGAAACTTTAGTCCTTTCCATCTCTATCTAAGTTTCCTAAAGCGGGATGCTAGCCCCCAAAATGCAGAGCCCAGGGGTGGAATCGAGACTGATGGAGCAACTAGGTTGCAGCTGAAACAGTCCCATGAAATTTGCTTTTTCTTTGGTTTGATCTACTCTTAAACCATTTTAATTTCATGCCACTGGGGGAAAAATCAGGAGGGAAAAGAACATGTTCAAGAAACGCGCATGAATTTTTTTTCTAAAATAAATATTTAACATGTAGATCTTAAGATCAAGGCACAAATGACCAGGTTCAAATGATCCTACTTCAGACATATCATGTGAAGGCCTATCTCTAGGAAGAAGGCTCTGATGCTGGGAAAGGTGGAAGGAAAGAGAAGAAGGGGACGACCAGCAGAAAGGGGGATAGACTCTGTTACAGTGGCAGTAAGTGTGCCATTGGGAGACCTGAAGGACCAAGTTAGGGACAAATCGTCAAGGAGAAAAACTATCTATGTCGTTGCTAAGAGTCAACACTGACTTGATAGCACATACTCAGGCCTTAAGAGATAGATTTATACATGTATGCATTTCACTGGCATCTCTTAAGCAAGAAGATCTAAAGTGTATATATTCACATTTGACACAACATCAGAGAAGGACAATTAGTTCAACCTGGATCTCACTGCAATTAGTAACACAAGATGGCCATAGCTTTGATTTCAACGTAAACCCAAGTGTGATTAATTTCATCTAGGTCCAATCTGTGAACTTACAATAATGTTATTACTATTATATATGATTCATGAGTTTTTATTTGGAAAGGAACTGGAAACAACTCAGAATTCATGGTTCCCAGTCAGAGATCCCATCTTGCTGCCCATCAGAGGAAGCACAATGAAACATCTTTAGGGATGCATGGCAATTCTTTGCTGTCCTTCTCGACAGCCGTCCACCCCAATCTTCCAAAACCTTTGCTGTTTCTGCTCAGTCCCAGTGTTTTTGGACCCAGACCAGGAACAGGCATGGCAAATGTCTTCTGTGGTTTCCATGGTAACCAGGGCTTGCAAAAGAACCAGGAATCCACGCTTGCAATGACAAAACAACTTGACCCACTTTGAAAATAATAATAATAATGCTTTATGAAACTAACTGGCCAGTGGCAATTCAGAACCCCGAGTGACCCCCCTCTAAGCCCTCTGGAGAAGTTGCTGCAATATACCACCACAGCAGACACACAATAGGTAGTTGATGAGAACTTCCAACTAAAGGCCTAGTGGGGAAAGTAATCTCTTAAAATTGTGTTTGTGTGTGTACACGCCCATGTGCAGGAGATAGAGATATTCCCATCAATTCTGATTACAAGAGGAAGCTTGTAAACTGGGTTTTCCAATTAAGCTACTTTTAAGATATCAACATTCTATACCAATAAATTCTTCCTGATAAGACTACACATTCAAAGGGTTCAAAGTAATGTTCTTTGGCAATTTTCTGGGTTTTAATTCCAAGGTGAATATTACAATTCCATAGGTTCAGGCAAGTAGTCTGAACTCATCTAAGACAACCAACTATTTAATATTTGGCCACTTTCAAATATCACCAAATACTTTGATGCGAAGACAACTTACTTTCTTCTACTACATGATGGCATCACTGGTTAGCCAGAACATGAGACAAACCTACATCCTAGGATTATAGGCATTAGGAGCAAACCAACATCTCCCACTCCATCTGCAGCAATCTCTAGAGAGAAACATAATAGTAGCAAAAGATATTCCCTAGTCCCTGTACCTGTCTTCTCGTGACATTTCTTTATTTATTATTTTATTTATTAAAATAAAATAATAAATAATAAGCCTATATTTAGGCTGCCCCAACTCAAGCCATGTAACTTTGGGTGGTGTACAGCATGAAAAATAAAATCAATTCAGCACAAACTTTGCAGCCGAGTTTCCCGCATTTGGGGAAATCACAGGAGTCAGCACACCCCAAATGCAATGGATGAGCCTCACCCTGGGAACACCACCTTCATGATCACGGTATCTCCCCTGCACATATTTGTTCTATGTGTACCTCGTGCACCAATTTCAGAGCCAGGAGTTTTGAATTTCTGCACGCAAACACCAGTAATGAAAGGGGTCTGCTGCTCCTTCTCCCCACTGCAGTGGAAATGAAGCTGAGAGGGACACAAAATGCTGCATCCGTTTGATCCACAGAATGCAAGAGGGCCACTAGCTAGTGGGAACACTTGACCACGCTCTCTGCAGCCTTCAGACTAGACTAGCACAACTTTGGCTTGTCAGTCCTCTTATCTGATAAGAACTCGAGTATATTCTCCTAGGTTGGCCAGTTTTGTTCCTCTCTGTCAGTGTTGTCCAAACTTGGCCACTTTAAGATGAGTGGACTTCAACTCCCAGAATTCCCAGTGCTGGCTGGGGAATTCTGGGAGTTGAAGTCCACTCATCTTAAAGTGGCCAAGTTTGGACAACACTGCTCTATGTGATATTCATTCTACTTGCAGTTGAGGATTCTGACTTATTTACTGACTGGTATTTTATATTATTTTATTCTATTATTAGTATTGTTGTTGTTGTTGTTTCACTTTTATCCCTATACTTTTATATTCTATACTTCATTCTTATTCTTTGGTATATATCTTATATCCATACATACTTGTCAATGGATATACATGTATATTTATATTAACTTACTTTTTAGGTTTTATATCATTGTCTTCTAGCCTTTTGGCTCTGATAAGGCATACATAGCAATGATTTTTCCAGGGTGTCAAAGCGAACTTCCTAGCTGGATGCACTAATGTGTATACAACTAATCCAAAAGTAATGAATGCATCTTTCTTTCTGCTTCTTTCACCTTTCCCTATTCCCAGAATTGTGAATGTCTGGCCATAAGTTAGCAATTTTTTGCATCGTGGTCTCCTAGAACAGTACATTTAAATATTTAAAACCAGTACTGGAGGATTTCAAGGTAGTGATTAGTCAAATAATTGCTCTGAGCTTAGCCTTCCTAAACTTTTCTTAACTAACTTCTGCAACCGTGAGGTCTACAAGCTTATTTGTTTAAGAAGTAAAGGCTAGGATTTTCACAAAGTTTTTTTTTTTAAAGAAAGTCACATGGTGCTTATTCTTAATATTCAGACTCACAAAGCTGCATTTTGAAAGATAACTCACTCTTCACCCACTTCACATCTTTGCTGCACGTCAGTTTTGCATCTTTTAAAAATATTGTTTGGACACACATAATCCTAAAACCCCTTGGGTAAAGAAGGGGAAGACATGATTGTGATGCAGAGAAATCGATATAGCAACGTAAAACACACACACACAAGCCCCCTTAAATCACAGAATTATAAAGTTGGAAGTGGTCATTAAGGTCATCCTGTCCAACACTCTATGCAGGAACCTAAAGCATCCAATGGATATCTGACGTCCACTTGAACACACACAATGAAGGGGAATACATCAGCTCTAGGTCATCAGTTCCACTGTCCAACTTACATTCAACCAGGGTCTGCCTTCCTTTCATGTCCTGCACTGTAGAATGAGAAAGAACAGACTCTGGCCTTCTGTGCGACAACCTTTTAGGTCTTTGGAGACTACCTTTCTAATTCTAAACATGTTCCCAACTTTAATTTCTCTTTTATGAAGAGACTTAACTTTTCGTCTCCTGATGATCCTTGTCCAATAAGCATGGTGCCAAGAAGAGGGTGATGGACCTGAAGTGGGAACTGTCCTACACAGTCTGAAGTGGGATTATTCCTTCTTGCGGTCCAGAAACTACTTCAGCTGATGCTGTCTAAAACCACCTTTTTTTTTTCCAGCCACATTAAACTGTTGATTTATATTCAGTTTGTAATCAGCTATTATTCCAAGGTTGCTCAATTTTCCACAAATTCTTCTGCCAACCAGAAATGCATTTGATTTCTGCTTCTTTATCTCTGGGCAGTTTAATTTCAGCCCACTTTCCTAACTTATCTAGATCATCTTAATTTTATTTGGCGATGTACAACATTTATCATTTTATATGGGCCTTACTGTTTCATTCCGGATGGAATGTGGAGCAATCAGTATTTGCACACGCAATAACTGGCTTTTATTAAATGTGTTAAAAGAGAACACAATGACTGAACAAAGTTCTAGCATGTGCGAATTCCCTCTGAAGCTGCAGTGATGCAGAGGAAACCTCCCTAAACAGGGTTTTGTTGTTTTTTATTTGATTTTTTTAAATATTCACCTTCTCAAGTAGACCAAATTGCCTGCCTGCCTGCCTGCCTGCCTGCCTGCCTGCCTGCCTGCCTGCCTGCCTGCCTGCCTGCCTTCCTTCCATTCATTCTTGGTCACTTACTGTCACTGCTGACAGCTACATAATAGGAATAGCTTGTATGGACAGTGTTTAAAAAATCAGCCCAGTCTGTTTTCACATAATGCAGGACTGGACAGTAGACTGGCATCTTTCTCTGAGGAAGTCTGAAGGACATATCCTCCCATGTCTTGGCAGAGACCATGTGCAGAAAAGGGGTTATCCTTCTCAGAGCAGAAAGATTTAGGGAGCTTTTGACAGCCTTGCAAGCCTTGCGAGATCGTCTCCCCTAGACTGATAGAAGACATAACAGAAGACAGAGAGCAAACCCCACTCCCTTCTAGCACTGAAGACATTACCTAGACAGGTAATGAAACATCTGCAAGAAAACAACCAGACCCAGAGAACCCCAAGGACTCCATAATAGAAGACGCTGAGCTTCAGCACTGAGCAAGCTGGAACAATTCTACTCCCACTGGTAGGATGATCTGACACTCGTTTCCTCTGCTATGTTCTTTCTTCCTACTCCCTTCTAGGCTTCAAGGCTTCCTCCATGTTCCTGCCATACCCACAGAGCACAATACCATTTAGGCTGATCGTCCAACCCAGTGCTGGTCCCTAGATGGGCATGAGTTAATTTGCTTAGACTTGTCACTGTGGGCAGAGCAGCACTCTCAGCCAATCAGGGAAGCTGGCTTGCTTTGCATTTTCAAGCTGAGCATCTTTTTTATTAATGAAAAAACAATAAAGTCATCCTCAGCTGGAGAATGAAATCCCTGGCATTTATCTTCCTGTCGCAGGGCTAAAATGTATCCTCCCTCCCCCCCACAAAAAACCGCTTGCCTTGAGCCAAGGTTGATCATTCCACCAGGTCCGTTTCAACGGCAAAAAAGGGGTGTGCGCGGCAGTATTTCGGAGCACGCACTCGCTTCTGAGATGAGGACAAGGACAATAACAAAATCAGCCCATTGCACCAGAGCACAAGGAAGGATGGGGAAGGGAAGCAGGCAGGCATAGCCATACCACGAGACCTTTGCCACCTTGATTTCTGACGTGAACCATCTTGGGCCACTTCTTCATCACAACCATACTTGACCCATATACATCATGGAACCCACAAGGAAATTACAGGCTCCCACGGCTGCTTTTTGCTTTTGCCTACATCTATGCAGAAAGGAGGGGGGAGAACAGAATCAAAGGAGGGGATTTTATAGCCAAGGAACGAGTGGGTACACAAACACACCCAACCGCTCCAACCATCGCGGCATGACGCACTGATAATTCAGCCAACGGCGCCCAGCTGCCCTTTCTCTCAATCTCCCCCCAGCAAAAAAGAAATAATTAAAAAAAAAAAAACATCTGAGGACGCTCGGCTTCTCCTCCCTCCAGCCAAGGAAAAGGAAACGAGAAAAGAAGTGCTCTTTTCACACGCCCAGCTCTCAAAAATCTGCCTTCCTATTCTGCAGGAAGCAAAGGTGACAGGAGTTGCAGCAAAAGAGAGACAGAGAGAAAGGAAAAGTACTGGGGCGGGCAAGGGGGAGGGGGCACGCGGGGGCTGAGTCCTGCCATCCTGGTTAAAGTGGGGGGGGGGGAGGAGAGAATATGCCTCTCTGCAACATGATGTCATGTCACACCGGCTGCTTCCCTGCTTCCCTCCCCCCTCCAACACCGCGCTTGCACTGGAGAAGAGAAGCAGAGGCAGCTGTCGCCAACATGGACTCCGGATTTATGCCACTCACGGTCTCGGGCAGCTCTTGCGTTGCACAGAAAGCCCCCCAGGCCACAGGCAGCTTGAATGCCCAGAGAGAGAGAGAGAGAGAGAGAGAGAGAGAGAGAGAGAGAGGATAAGTAGACGACAGTCACACTAACCTTGCAGCCATCTGGGACCAGGATTCTGCAGCCAAGCCTGGCAGTTCATTCATTCATGCGGTTGGGTGGTGGGGATGGAGGCCGGGGAGGGTGGACCAGCGGGGGGGTGAAAGGGCCATGCCCATCCCGCACCATCGTCAAGCCCTTCTTCCCGAGGAAGAGGGGGCTTACATCCGAGGGGGCTCCCTGCTCTCTGCAGGACGGCAGAATTGCCTGCTCTCAGCCATCGCGGTTCCACGCCTGCCGCCACTCCTCCCCGCCAAGATTTGGGTTCGGCTCTGCAGAGGTCTTCCTTCCCTCTTTCTCTTTCCGTCTCTCCCTTACACAGATGCTCTCACACATACATGTGCGCACACAGGCAGGGAAGCAGGCACGCTCACACACGCACACAACGGGCAGAGCCCGGGAGCTGCCTGTTTACATCATGCACGCTTGCGGAGTTCTCAGGGCGTCATGCACGGATGGGGCTCGGCAGGGGCCCTGACTTCTCTCAGTTGCAACCGAGCTTCAAGAGGTAAAGGCCAGGGCTACCGGGGCAGTGACAGATTTCTCACCACGCCCATTTCAGAAATCCGCTTCCAGCTTCCACCAGCCATTCGGGGATAGTCCCACGACTCGCACCAACCCGTGAGGTGTGCCTTTTCTTTATCAAACAGCCCCCCACTCGGCATTCCCTTTTCCCCCACGGCTATTCATTTATAGTTTCATTTACAATGCCATCCCATGGAGATCAGTTGCCTTTGTGTCAACCAGCACCTCTCAACCTTTCGCTGAAAAACCTTCACCTTGCAATGGAAAAGGTCTGGAATATTTGGTCACCCATGAGAGCTGCCCAAACCATCAGGGGCTTAACGCTTTCCTTACGAGCAAAGGTTGGCATTCTTTAGCCTAGGAAAAGGGTGACTTAGGGAAAACGCGATCGAAGGGCATACAGTCATCCATGGCATGGAAATGTGGTCAAGTACCAGGAATGCCAGTTACCCAGTGAAACAATTTGGACCACGATGGGACTTTTGTTCATTGCAAAGGTGAGTCTTCTGAGCAGTGGCTCCCTTTTTGGTAACCCCTTCCTCTTTTCAGGCCTTTTTCAACACTGAGATAAACAAAGATGGTGCTGCATTAAGAATCGCGTTCCTTAAAGCAGCAGAAGCTTTTTTGAATCTTAGGTCCAACTATGGGGTGCAGAATGTCCAGCACTGACTGGGTGCTGCCCCTCTACCTGCAACTTCTCTGGGGACTAATTTTCAGCTCATGCACCCTCAGGATCATGGGGGGCTGATCTCCCATTGACCAGGGGCTGCATCTAATATAGGGATAGGGAGGCTGAAGACTGCAATGGGGAGGTGATGTCATTCGTGGGGTGCAGTTGCAGCCCATATAAATAACACTATGATGTTCCCCTTCTCCTGACTTTTGTGGGGTGAGTCAGGATGTTCTCTTTGCATTAAATGCAATTTCAAAAGGTTAAGATGTCATGCCATCTAAATTCAGCTGCTGGGGCTCCAGGAGCAACAAGACACCCCCCACCCACCCTCAAAAGGAAGATCTGGAGGTTACATGCAACCATAGCTTGCCCACTCTAACTAATCATTTGGAAACAATTAAAACTCTAAGGTTCAGAAATTCATCAATTTCAGATTGAAGATGCTATAATCAAAGGACATTCTGAACCTCACAGAATATTCCACCTAACAGCTCAATTCAAGGGATCCTATTTCCATCGAATAAACTTTGCCAAATCAGGCTCCTTTAGATAGGTTAGAGTCACAACTTCCAAAATTTCCAGCCAGCTCAGATCATTCAAATCCTGGAGATGCAAGATTAAAAAAAAAAAAAAAGAACTATTCCCAACATATTGGACATGCATGACTTATTGGTAAAGTATAAACATATTAATTAATTTTGAAGAAAAAGAATAAAGTGTGACATTTGTTTAGTATAAACATGTTATGCACAGCAAGGATTGGACCTACTGCGAAACAGAAAAATAATAACTACTCTTGTTGATATTTCTTTTCGAGCAACGGTGAAAATAACTTGGCTTATTTCTTTCCCTTTACAGTTGCCAAATATAATTACTCTTCACAGCATGAAGAAGATTCACAATGCGAATATTCTACACAATGGCCAGGAGGACCCTCTTTTTCCCCAAGGGGAAAAAAAATAAACAGTTGGAGAAACGAGGAGAGAAGAAGTCTCCAGGCGTTTTCTGGAGCTTATTACTGTGTAACTCACAAGCAGTTAACACTTTTGGACATCAACACACAAAGACAGCTAGGAATTATTACTGCCTGCAAAGGAATTCCAGAACTGGAGGTAAGGCAACCATCTGCCAGCAACAGAGTGCACGGACACCTGGCAACAGGCTGTTTTCTCACCGTTTGCTGAAAGCTCCTGCTCCGATGCCTTTGCTGTAACCCAAGTACAGCAACCCTTATTAATATTGTACCTCTCAGTGATGGGAAATGAATCACCTGTCTGGGTAATTAAAGCCCAAGGCTGACAAGGGAAGTCTGCAAGTTGATCTGATACAAAGAACTGTAAAGATCCTCCTGCAAGAGAAGTTCATTTCGTGGATCAACTAAGAGGTGTTTTCTAAGAGATTCTAAAACTCAGTCTGAAAGTTCTACCGAATCAAAAGAAGTCTACCCCATAAAATCTCAACTACTGGAAACACGTAACTTCTTGCAGGTTTATTCTCTTTGCTCTCTCTTCCAAAAGTTTATCATCAGGATATTGGGAAATGCACTGGGCCAAGGCTTTATCTTGTTCCCCTGAAATTAAACCTGTATGTGTTTTCACTGAGAAATTGGGTGCTGCAATGGTTAATGAGTTGGACTAAGATCAGGGAAACCCAGGTTCGAGTCCATCATTAGTCAAAGAAGCTTACTGGTGACCCTGAGCCAGCTGTTCTCTCAATTCACCCTATCTCAAAGGGTTGTTATTGCAGGAATAACAGTGGAGGTACTATATACACCCCCCTGACCTCTGTGAGGAAAGACAAGATGTATTCTAGTAACTAAATAAATATTACAGATGCTTCAAGGATGGGTGCATCATGTCACTTTATTGGCAGGATCTTCAAGATCAGTCCAAGGGAGATGTGCTCTCAACAGAAGATCTCCTATGTGGAAGTGAATCACCCTGAGCTCTTGAAGCAGTGTTTCTGAACCTTGGCAACTTTAAGTCCACACATCTTAGAGTTGCCAGGGTTCAGAAACACTGTCTTGAAGGAAGGGAATCTACAAATGAAACAAAATCAATAGCACTGGGGGATCGATCAGACATCCTCCAGAGTTGGGAAGGAAACCTTTCTTCTGAGCCCAAATAAGGCCACCAACCAAACTGATGCAGAGAAGAAATTCTTGACAAACTCCCCCAGGTGAGGTCATTTTTGCAGATTCCATAAGCAAGGTGATAGGGAAGAAAAAGGAAAATTTGGACTAACAAGTACTTAGAATTCTACCCAAAAATATTTCCCACAACCAAAATGCCCAGGGTAGTATTAAACCCTTTGCATAGAGTTACAAAATGCCTTAGGGTACCATTACCTGGTTGCCATTGCTTGGTTACACAGTATGATTTCTTCCATGGGTATCTTCTATTTTAGAGGGTCTAGAACAGAGGTGGCCACCTTTATTTTTTTGTGTTGAGGGCCTCATTCCCTCAGAGATAATCAATTGTGGGCCATAAGCCAAAGGTAGGTGGGACTAAAGCAAGTTGAGGGTGAGGCCAGGCCCAAAAATAAGCAATGCTGCCAATTCTTGCTCTGTCTGACACCCCCTTGTTTCCCTCTATTGTTCCTGTTGACTTTCTGTCTCCTGTTTCTCCAGCACAGACTGACAAGGAAAGGGAACATATTTTATTAGACTCTGAACTTATTGCTTGCAGAGGTATTTTGAAATTAAGTTGATGGTTGCCAGAAATCAGGATTCACTCCTTAAGACTTATGCTACCATCACCACCAACCCTATCAGCTGATGAAAACCATTAGAATGTCCTAAGGAAAGACAACTGTCTCCACCAACTCTTCCTATTCATTTGGGTCATGTGTCCCAAATGGTTATTTGGAATTCTCTCACATCCAGGCAGGGTTGGTGACTCCATCCGTTCATGAAACTTCATGTATAAAACTCTGAGCCAAGAGAATATATGAACTCTAGGAAAGAGCAAAATAGAGATGCTAAACAGGATGAAAGGCAGAAGATCACCAACAAATTGAGTTCTTAGAGAATACAATTGTAAAGCCCAGTAGATTTAAAAATGTGCAAAAGAGTAGAAGAAAATGCTTATGCCTAGAAAAGAGAAGAGGGGGAAGATAAGGCCATCTCAGGAATGTCCTTGGAAAACCTACAGATTATAGATGGGGACAAATCAAGATGAGAACATTAATCTATGCGATCATTAAAGATTGAGCCTGAATTAGTGCCATCGAGGAGACCATCTAAAGGAGCTCATCAATCTACAGGTGCATACAATGGCTTTTCTTAGAAAGCTGAGTAAGCAATTAGGGCCCAGAATAGAGACAACCAGTAGACACTTCCTATAGCAAAAATCAGTTGAGGACTCAGAGCGTCCACCATTTGTCTGCAGAAATCCAGCACCCCCTGGCTAAAGGATTTCAGATACCAAGACTGGCCCAAATCTCTATCTGAAAGGAATCCCTGACAAGAGATCTTAAAACTGGGAGAGATGCCAAGCCTGACTTAAGGTAAGGCACACATTAGCTCAGTGTTTCTCAACCTTGGCAACTTGAAGACGCGTAGACTTCAACTCCCAGAATTCCCCAGCCAGCATAGGGAATTCTGAGAGTTGAAGTCCAACATGACTTCAAGCTGCCAAGGTTGAGCAACACCGCACTAGCTCATTCCTCTTCAGCAGGAATCTCTATGAAAGAGCATTGCTTGTCATGGATCCCGAAGGTGATCTTCCTCATTATTTAACAAAGCTTTTTTTTTTTTTTTTTAACCACCCTTACAGATCTCAGGGCAGTATACAAAACCCTGATTCCTGGCTTCATGTGGTGGTCACAGAACGAGAGGGAAAGAAACTGGGCTTCCAGGGTGCCAAGTAAAGCAAGGAGAGAATGAGATAATCTGCCACAACACAAGTATCAACATCTTAAGTGAAATGCACAACAGGTCTCTTCTCAGTTAAGAACTTAATCTAGGATTAAGCAAAGGTCAACCACCTCTTGCAAGGAGACAAGACTATAAGGGACTGATTAGTTCTCGCTAATGATGCAGAACTCATACAACAGTCCTCTTCCAAAACCTGATCCAGGGATCCATCTGCAGTCTCAGGTAGAAGACTACAATAACTTATATCCCTCTCTCTCATATTACAGAGATGCCTTATTAACACCTTTAAGTCACACATCATTACCATAACACATATAGTCATCTTACAGGTTTCACACACTTCCAGTGCAATGTTCTCATTCCAGAACAGTTCACCTCCAATGTGAAAAACTTCACCATTGCCCTGACAGCTTTGATAAAGTAGATTTGGAATACACTAAATTGGAAACTATTTTGGACTTGTTATCCTTTGCATTAAATTAACATGTCTCCCATTAGATGTCACATCTTGAGTTTCAGAAATGTGAGTGCTGGGATCTTAGCTAGAAAGTCTCCCAACAGACAGCATGGTAGGAATGTTATCCAGGCTCCCACTTCATACTGCCTTCTTGATGCCTTCAAACAAAAATCCTATCTGGATTAAATGCGGAGAGATGCCATGCAGGAACAGAACTTGTCAGGAGCAAGATCTGTCCTCACAGAGGACTAGGAACTACTCAATTAAATGAAGGCACCACTTCTGTAAACCAGGACATTTTTCCAGCTTAATTTGGGTATTAGGAAAGGTTATTATCGAACCAAACCAGTTGCATAAAACATGTCTAACAATGCAGAAATGCAGTTCACAATAAAATTTCAGACCGGAGAGGTAGCACTGGGAAAAAGATTTCAAATTCCTAAAGCTTGGAGGCTTCTAACCACTTTTCTCAAGGTCCTTAATATAAAATGGATTGGGTTTTTTTCCCCTTTCAATGGCAATCTACAGTGGTACCTCGAGTTACAAACTTAATCTGTTCCGTGACTCTGATCGCAACTCGAGTTGGTCGCAACTCGAGGTAAATTTTCCCATAAGGTTCAATGTAAATACGGTTAGGGGACGCGGTGGCGCAGCGGCTTAATGACGCTGAAAGTTGCCGGCCAGAAATGGCTGACGCTTCGGCGGTTCGAGTCCAGCCTTCGCGTTAACAGGGTGAGCTCCTGTTTCCTCCCCAGCTCCTGTCAACCCAACAGCTCGAAAACTCACGTGAGTAGATAAATGGGGACTCTCACTCCGGTGGGAGGAAAAATGCTGGCAGCGCCTTGCACAGAGAGACGGGACCAGTTGCCGGTAAGCGCGAAACCGTGCTCGCCCGAAAAGGGCGCGAAGCAACGGAAACCCCGCCTCCTGCGCTCGCCAGCTGGGCTCTGCTCTAGGAAGGCGGCTCTGGCAAACCACTTCCGAAAAACCACTGCCTTGAAAACTGCAAGGATTCGTCCAGGCAGTCACTGCAGGGTCAGGAATGACTGAGCGCAGACAAAAAAAAAATACGGTTAATCCGTTCCGCCCTCCGAATTTGGTCGCACCACGAGGCAAATTTCCCCATAAGGTTCAATGTAAATACATACGGCTCTGCATTTTCTTTGGAGCCATACTGACAAGCACACCAAAAACCTTCCAAGCGCCACAAAACACACCACAAGCCTCACCAACGTCTCCTTGCTACTGCGATCTTGCCCACAGGAAGCCGCAACCGCGTGGCAGCAGGGCAAATAGCCATGGATCCGGTTCGTAGCTCGAGGAGGAGTTCGCATGTCGAGGTAAATTTTTGGGGCCGGAGCTGGTCGTATCTCGAAAAATCTGTAAGGAGGGGCATTCGTAACTCGAGGTACCACTGTATTAAGAAGTGCCTGGTGGGCCAGGAGGGTCTGCAGGGTGGGGTCAAAAGGAGCCAAGACAGTGGTCACGGCAATGCACACCCAACAAAATGGAAGAAATGTGGATTGCAGTGGTGTGGCCACCATCTTGACTTTTTTGACCCCACTCTGCAGACTCCCCTGATGGGCAACAAACAGATAAGGTACCCACTGGATTATCTTCTCTCTCTCTTTTTTTCCCCTTCTCTTACGGACTTGGACATTGGACCAACAACTGTATTATTTATTGGTTTGTTAAGTTTATATCCTTCCTTTAACCCAGGAGCTCAAAGCAGCACAACCCTTTCCCCACAACCATCCTGATAGCCAGGCTGGGCTGAGACATACCATGCTACCTGACCTCAAGTCACCTAGGGAGATTCTGTGGCTGAGGGAAGATTTGAACCCAAGCCATTGCCATTCTCACCCAAGTCCAACACTTCAACCCAGTGTTTCTCAACCTTGGCAGCTTTAAGATGTGTGGACTTCAACTCCCAGAACTCCCCAGCCAGCATGGGGAACTGTAATTAAATACATTTACTGGAAGGCTGAGCTCTTCCAAATCAGAAATCCCATGGAAAATTCCTCCCCTTATTGTCACAGAATTACTATACTCCTTTGCCACCATCATGCAAAACCTCACCAAGGATGCAGCTAATCCACGCATAATTCTGATCTGGTACAATGCTTGGTGTCTTCTTTCCTGGTGCTATTAACTTTTAATGGTTAACCCCACCTGCTCAGAAAGAGTGGAAGGCTTTCTTCTTTCCCTTGAGAAGCCCACATTTTCTCGACCATAATTGCTAAGGAGTTGAAGAATTGGGAAGTATCATCTTCTCCTTCAACCTTCTTGAAAAGAAAAAAAACCAGGGACAATAATAACATAAGAAAACAGGAGAAGAGGACACAGTGTAAACCAGGGTCTTCCTGCACTTACTTTCCTTAAGCACAAATTGCTCACTGCAAGAGAGCACCCAGAAGCGGTTCACGTAGGCAAATCATTTCTAGGTACTCCCTGATCTGCCAACGTGCCAAGCGCTGGAGGAACAGCAGATACTTGCACTGTCTCATGCAGCAATCACAGATTTATGAACACAATGTCTATGGAGAACAGCTGTATTGAGCAAGCTCTTAAGATAAGTGCATCCTTACTCCACAGGAGAAAGCATATGAACCTCAAAGTCAAGGATGCCCTTTGGGAAACCCTGGGCTGTTCCATTTCATGGGGGCCACCATAATTCATAGATGTGCAAAGCTTTTTGTTTTCAACACCATGCAAGAGTAGCTGGCTTCTAAAAACAGGAAACGCAAAGTCACCCAGGGCAAAGCTATCCCCGATTCCAATGACCAACACGTGTTGGTGAATAGATCCAAACTTAGTGAGCAGGGTTGCCCCTCAGTGGCCACCTCCCAAATAGAATTCCTTCCTTCCATGACTTTCTATCTGCCCTATCTGTTCCTCTGAGGAAACCAGTGTGATACAAAGCTAAACGTTGGAATGCATAGGCCCCATTTGCAACTCTGCAGCTTTGTTAGAAAGCCTTTTTGCATGGGATTTGACTGCCAGGCCACCATTGCTGCCCCTGACACAGAAGGTGGGTCAATGTTTGCAAGAGGTACTTCAGGCAGCATCTTCTGCCTTTTCAACCTGCATTTGTTAAGCACACTCAAGCATGCTTTACACATTCTGGAAAGTGTGTTCCTTGACAGAAGATGATAAATATTCATCTCCCCGCATGGACGCATAATCAGGAAACAGCACACGCCTGAAAAATGAAGGAATCTTGCAAACTGTCTAAAAAATAACCAGAGTAGTGCAGCAAAGCGTGGTCATCAAGTTGGAGAGGGCCCAGGCTCCTAGGTCCTTTGGACAAACAGAACTCTTTCTTTTTTTCAGCATGGAAATGTAATATTTATGCATGAAGTGGCTGCAAGTTATTCTGCATGCTTTTCACTGCAGGGTAACCTTCACAGAGATAAACAAGCGAGTTTCAAAGTGGAAACTGGAAGGGATATTCTCCTGTCTTAAAATGTAGATTTTTGGCCCTCACAAAAGAGAAAGAATATAGGTTCTGCAAGGCCCACTGAATTTCTGCAACCATGTGCAGCTTTGTGTCCAGATTGATTGGGGAGGGGGGGACAGAAAAAAGCTTAGAGTAATGCTGGCGAGCTACAAACTGCTGAGTAGGTAACTTCTTCCAGCACATCTTTAGAATTGTACCAGTGGAAAACAGAAGTATGTGCACACATGGATGGACGCAGACATTAAAAAAAACAGCTGAAAGAACATCTACTTCTTGCAGTGATCATGTAGGCCAGCAAGGGGATGTCATAAGCAGAAGTCTCTCCCTTCGAAAAAAAAAAAATGCTTCTTAAGAAGTGTCCAGTGGCATCTTAAACCCTAGCAAATTTGCAGAACGGCTTTCACGAACTAGAATTCATGCATTATATGCTAGAAACAGTATTTCCCTGCTTAGGCGTATATAGACCAAGAAATGGCATACACCAAAATCTTATCTTATCTTATCTATCTATCTATCTATCTATCTATTTATTTATTTATTTCCATGTTTATATATTTAGATCAAAATTGGGGGCTGCCCCATTCTCAACACCCTCCATGCGGCCTGCATCACCAAGATAACAAGTAAAAAATACATTAAAATCTTTGGCATGGATTATTTTACAATAGTGTTTTGCATTTGATTGCAATCTAAGATTATATAGTAATTTTGGTAAATCAATGGCTATTTATGTGTTTAATATATCAGGCAGATTTATCAGTTTTCCTTTTCTTCCTTCTTTTTTCAGGTTTTTTTAATCATTTTTATAGATCGTTTAATTTTATTCTTGTAATGTATCATGGTACGTTGCTTATATTTTGTACTCTTTTAAAATAAAGAATGTTTTTAAAGAAACATTAAAAACCCCACAGCATTGCAAGACTGATGGCAATATACAATACATAACCCATAAATTAAATTTAAAAAGAGCAAATGAATAAAGCAGCAAACAGCATTACCTCAAGCGCTCCTTGGAAGAGGTCTCTCTTCACCTGCTTCAGCTAATAAAAAGGGGGACTAATCTAATTTCAAATGGGAGGCTGTTCTACAGAACTGGTATCATAACTGGGAAACAGAGTTTGCTGGTGTCTGCGCTCCTACCTTTATAAACTTGGGAGCTACCAGCACTTCCGGCTGGAAAGAAGACCCCAGATGGCCTATTCTGGGTGCAGAAGGAGGTCCTGTAGATATCTGCGCCAAGGGTGGTGGTACCAAACCTATGAGATGCCTCTCCAAACATGCGAACTGCTTGAAGCACCCTTGTAAGAAAACAGTCACAGCAAGCTGAATTGACCCTGAGCGGCGACTGGAGCAAGAATCAGCCAGGAACCTGGGCCCCGTAAACCAAACTGTTGATATTCACTGACCATATCTCAAGGATCGTATGGCTAGCATGCTGACCTAGTAGAAAGGGATAAATAAGAAGAAGGTCACCCAGATGGGTTCATCCAAAACATTCCAACGTCACGCTATAATTTACCCTGCGTCTGCCTTGTCTTTGCAACGGAGTGGGCCAGAAGTATATAAGCTCTGGTTCTGCTTTGGCTCAGCACAGCTCAGCAAGGTGCTAATGCTCTGCTGGGAGCCCAGTGTATCTTCAGAGAGATTTGGCTGCTTTAGGGGAGCCACGTTTTGGCCGCAACAGAAGCCGTTATAGTTCAAAGCACTCTGAATTGCACTTGGAAACCTACCAGACATCAGCGCAAATGCAGAGCCTGAAGCACAGGCGTCATGGCCTGATATATCCAAGAACGATCTTAGCTTTGCAACCATGGTCGATCAAAGAGCCAACAAACCAAGATCCCTAAATGAACCAGTTTCGTACTAATGGAAGCATGATGCTAGTGTGGAGGAGGAGTGCCCTCAATGTTCACCATTTGCTCACAAAGAAAACAACTTTCCAGAACCCCCGCTGGTCTTTCTGTGCAAACCCAACCAGAGTCTCTACTGAGCCCTACATTAATAAAATCAAATGCCTTACTTATTGTTTTTCTAGAAGCAATCCATCTTCATCCGATGGCTTAGGGTCAAGCTAGACCCTCTTTAAACTCATATTTTCTTTAATATACACATTGTAAACAGTGGGACTGTGGATGAAGGTGATAATTATTGCGGCGATAACAAGCGAAGAGATGCCTAACCTGTTTTCTCCTCTGCAGGAGAAGAAAAATGGACAAGATGAGAAGATACAGCATTTGAAGGATGCCTACAGCGTGCTAAATCCTCAGCTGCCATGTTGCACTCAGCAACAACTGAAACCTGCCAAATTAAGCAGCTTTCCTGCCCTCTTCTGAACCTCCTTCCATGGTTTAAGAAACCTTGAAACACAGCATGGGTGCTTCAGCCAAATCCATTGAGGATCAAGCAACTCTGTGCTTCAATCCAGTACTCACATCTCTTCCCTTTCTGCTACCACAAGGGTGATGAAGGAAATCAGGGCTCTCGTATTAAAAGGATCCAGCCAGAAATCCAGAGACATCTTTACTTAAGAACGGCCAGAATGGAAGTTTCTAGAATTCCTAGAAACTGATTTCCGTTTGACTGAGCAGGGACAGCAGAAGCATCTCATCAAGGCCACCGACGCAATGTCCCACAGCTATTAGTGATCAGGCTTCACTCAGCTGTCCCAGATCCAACCAACAATACAGGAAGGAAAGTCTTAGAGCTTTGCAAAGCTTTGCAAACAGCCAAACGCTGGAGGAAAACCCCAGGCCAACATTTGCAATCTCTTTACCAAACTAGTTCAACATCTTGACCCCGATAGCTGAGAAAGAGAGCCAACATGCAGGTTCACAAAGGTAGGTATCGGGCCTATCTTGGAGAGAGAAACATGTCTGCTCCTGACTCAGCTCACAAACGGTTTTGTACCATCTCCCTTATTGGGGCGGGGGGGGGGGGGAGCTGTACTAGTAAATATTTTCCCCCATGTATTTGCAAGAGTGGTAATCCTGTGAAGTTCTACCTGAAACTTCACGGAAGGGTGGCAATTCTGTTCAAGAAATTATGTTGTATAGTATCTCCGGGAAATTTCAGTGGTGGAATCCAGGTCAGGACTTTGGCAGGCAATTATCTCAATTCACTCCCATCAGGACATGACAAAAAGAGAACTTGCTAACAAGACAGAAGGTAATTTTCCTAGAGCTGGGGTCAAACAGAACAATCAGGCAAAGAGTATTTTAAAATGTGTGTGTTTGTGTGTATATATGTATATCTATACATATATGTGATATATATATATATATGTGTGTGTGTGTGTGTGTGTGTGTGTGTGTGTGATATGTTTCCCCAAAGTTTTTCCAGAACATTTTCCTGAACCATCTCACTGCTAAGCCTTCTCCAAATTAATGTTCATCAGATGTGTTGGATTTCAACTACCATAACTCTTACTGGTTGGGAGTGATGGGAATTATGATCCAATACATCTGAAAAGCCCTTAGTAGAGGAAGGGTGTTGTAAGAACTCACACCTTTCTACAGAAATGATGCTGAGGAATGGTGGGCTCAATTGAGGGTTATCAAATCCTCCTGCAACCTTTGTTAGAATAAGTTTGCCCAGCTGAAGGTTTCCATCATGCTACCACCTCTGATAGACAGCCAAACCTCCTTCTTGTATTCTCCCAGGCTGACAAACCAACACCTTCCTTATTGCATATTTAAAACCTTTACATTCTGCATTTTAATGTGATGCTTCCACAGGACTATCACAAGAAACATTTAATTATGAAATATTATCATACATCATTTTTAAAGTGGAACTGGGACAGCCACAAAGGAAAGGAATCATACTAAGATGCAGCAGAAATAAAGGGCCTGACTTCCAAATCTCTGGATGAAAATAAATATTTTTTATTAAGTGTCTGAAAGCAAATGCAGATTGTCCAAAAAGGCTATGCAGGCCTTCAGAAATAATGTAGAAAGGGTGCTTCAGTAGGAACGCAACCTTCATGCAGCTCTTTAAAGTTTTTACATCTTTTCCCAGGATTGTACAGCTGCCCAATATGGTCTCAAGGAAAGACAGGGCTGCTTTAAAGAGTTGTTGCCAGGAGTGATCCAAAGCACCTTTTTTGGAATCAAATCTGATGAACTGCACTAACCTATAGCACAACATAATCCTCATATCCTGTCTCTCCTTAAGGAAAACAATTACCCTCTATGTTGGAGAAGGAACCAGAGAAGAAGTTTAAAAGATCGTCTTCAAATACACCCAACAGTGTTTGATGAGGAATGTGAGCAAGTTTTGAATCTCAAAGTCGAGGGGAAAATATATCCACCCCCCTACATTTTCACTAGAGCAAATACAATTTGCATTGGGCCTGAGATCAGAAAGAGTTTGGGGGAGATCTGAGGACAGTGAGGCTCCTTTTAGATCAGCAATGGGAAGGAAAAAGAGACCTATCTGAGCATCAATGGTGACAGTCCACTAAAAAAGCCATTCCTATTCCCCAGGGAGGAACTCCTGGAAGCAGTCACTTGGGGTTATTCCTTTCTCAAGATGTCTTGCACAAGAAAAATTTATCCCATGTATCAAAGACACCCCCCCCCCAAAAAAAGCAAACTGCAGTCAAGAGCTAGTCAGTTTCCATAATTAGGAATTTCTTTCCCCCAAGATGTCCCCTGTTTAAATGCAGACCAGTAGATTATCTTTAATATAGATGATGCTTACCCCCAAACACTCAAGACTTACAGAGCAATCAAAGTTGTGCTCTCTTTAATTACTGTTTTTAAATCAATAAAGGGGCGGGGGTCACGATTCACTTCACTCTGGAGGGAACTCAATGGGGAACATTTATGGATTGGATTATGAACTGTTCAACACTCCTTCCAAAATTTAAGCCTTATGCTCTGGATATTGAATCACGATTCACACATTAATTCAGCTAAAGATCACTGAGCTGGCAGTGGGATTAAGAAAGAGACCTGTGATTTAAGATTAAATTTATCCCTTGCTTGAGTAAATTTTGCAGCCTAGCATTGCTTCACAAATCTCTAAAGGTTTGGTTCTTCTAAACAACAACTGAAATCTAATCATTTTCAAGTCAGTATCCACAAGCAATAGGAGGAGCTAGGCTTCAGTAGATAAGAGGCGTTTAATAAATAATTTAAAAAAATATTTCTGAAAGCTAAGCGAGGTAACTTGCCATATCATCCTCCTCTGAAATCTATTATGATCCTTTTAAGGCTGAAATTTGAGGATCCCTGGTCTGTCACTCCATAATCAAACTGTTTCCACTAAAACACAATTTAAGTTATCTCTCGTTTGCTTGAGTAAGTCACAACTGGCTTGGCTTGTACAACAAGGAAACCATGGTTTACCAAGTACAACAGATGGGTTCACAGAATACACTAAGCCAAAACTAAAGAAATTGTGACAGGATGTGTGGATGCAGCCAACATTGGATCAGTCAAGCCAGCTTCTCAAAGCTTGGGAAGGATTTCTAATATCAAAAGTAGGGTTTTTTTGCTCACAAGTTTAGAATCGTAGTAGTTTACTGTCATAGTTTCATGTGGGAAGCTATGCACATATACACGAACCAGGAATTAGAAGTAAATTACCACCAACCACCACAAAATCTGGTTAAACTGAAAAACAGATTTTTCACTGTGAATTATTTTGCTTTAAAAAGATAGAAGGAAGCCTTCCCCTTTAAAACTCACATTTCCCAAACTATTTTTTTTTAATTTTTTACTTGCTGTGGAAATCTAAATAGATAATAACAACAAATGCAAGCAATTGTATTGAATTTGGCAGGCTGAAAAAAGATACCATACAGCAATCAAAATTAAATTAAAAGCATCACTTTACAATCCTTAAGAAACAAATAATCGATACAGCCTTTTTAAACTGCAATTTATTCATCCCATTTATGCACTGGGTTTTCCTGAAGGTCAGGATGATATATATATGAGATTAGACTATTTCATGTTCACAGCTATCCAGTGGGGTAAGCTAAACTATGAAATAATTAGGGGGGGGGGGGGATTTTTGTTTGTTTATTTATTTAATGGATTTGTAGGGCCACCCAACTCAAATAATCCGTCTCCGGTCAGTGCACCGCAAAAACAAACAATAACTTCCAAAATAGCCACACTACATTAAAAAACTTACCCAATACATAAAATTAAAAAAAGGGTGGCCAAACATGATAATTAAACAACCAAAAGGATCATTCAGGTATGTCTGCCACGTAACATCCCTAACGCCGAGGGATGTCCAAAATTTACCATTCCAGGGAGTTCTGCACGCACTACTGACCCCCTTTTCATAAAAAAAATAAAAACAATTGATCATATGCAGTAATTGTATTCCAACACTTCGAAACAACCTGATCCAACGAAGTCTTCAAAGGTCACTAGGAATTATTCTGGCACAATCCGACCCCCTTTCCTCCCTCCCCGCAAACTCTCAAGAGATCCCTAAAAGCAAAGATGGGTGTATTGCAACAAAGCTTTCCCAAAAAATCCTGGTTGAACTCAGTCTTCAACTATTCTTCATCTTCTGCCATCAATTGGCAGAAGATTTCTTCATGACTATTCAGAATCTTCTCTTTGTGGAAAAGGAAAATCAAAGAGTCAGAAAAGGCTGAAATTTAACCTTTTGGACTCTAGTTCTAGAAAGACTGGGGAGGGGGTTGCTTTGCTTTACAAGACATAGAGGACCCAAAGTATGCCGTGAGTAGGCTTGAGTAGTAATACAGTGCCCTCTAGCATCCTTCAAGCATATTCATTGTCAGCAGACAGAGTTGCTGTTCTTTCTCTTTCTTGTCTCGAACGCTGGCCACAAATCCATAAATTCTGTCACGCACGTCCTGTTCCAATCCAGCCCTTCTCAGCCCCTGATCTGACAAAAGGGGAATTACATCCCAACCATTCTGCAATCCTAAGCAGTTTCAATACAGGCTTGGAGGTGAGCAAAGGAGGCTACTATATCATTAAGTGAAAGGTTGTCATGGGCAGGAATGCAAGTCCAGCGCAAAGGGAACCACTTGGGGTGTCTCACAAAAGTCTTGTTTGCCCAGAGGTTCTTCTCATTCCCAAGCAGTATCTAACACTTTGTGCATTCAAGAGCACTGAGGTGTGTTGTGTGTCTGTGCGTGTTTTAAAAGCATCCCTTTTTCACCCTGAAAAGTTGTATCAGGACATTTTCCAGATGCCTGCATTTTGTTCTTACAAGGGTGGCTCTAGTATTCCATCACATCTAAGCCCGCAAATGCAGAGAGGATGAAATTCTAATTCCAGGCCACGAATTCTAAAGGCCCAGTAGGTCTCAACCTCTGCACGCCCTCCAAAGTCCAGTTCCAAGATGCCCAGTTTGAAACTGAAAATCCCTGTCCGCTATTTGAGTGACCTTTTAATACAAGCAGGCAAGATGCGCAAAGAACACTCTCAAGTCATTCTAACATTGCACATGTTTTCTTCTTCAAACCCCTACTCCTACCGATTGGAGTATCTTACTTCACAGAGTTTTAATTCATTAACACAAATATGCAACAGTAATCCACTTGGGGAAATAAGCTAGTTAGTGTTCCTATCAGTCTTGCTCAATAAACTCATCCTGCAACGCAACGAATTCTCTGATTCTTATTGTACGACAGACTCACAATGGTGCAATAATCTAAATTATGAATTGCATAATATAAAAGTGGGGGGATGGATACAACACGTGTGTAGGTCCATGCACATAGGGATGTTTTAATGTGCTAAGAAGACCTTACATATTTTTCCAAAGTGTTGCCACAATTGTGCCCCTCACGGCAGAAGCACAGTCAACACAAACAGTAACTTCCAATGACTGGGTTTTTATGAAATGCCTGCCAAGGGCTCACCCACTCACCCTTTGCCACATGCGAATGGAATTTGGGGCAACGGGCAGCAGGGACTAATAAATGTTGACTGGTGGAGAAGCAGAGCCCTTCCAGCCTCCTTCTGAAGCAATCATGGAAATTATTACATTATGCCATATCAGAGTGCCTTTCTCAGGGCAGTTTTAGGAAAATGATGGGGGGGGGGAAGAATTGGAAAGCACTACTGAAATCTCCCATCTTGCGCTAGCGGGAAGAACTTCAAGACACGCAGAAGAGCAATCAGCCCCTTTCTTTTTTTCCTTAAAAAAGAAGAAAAGGCTACGCCAAGAGACCAAGATCAAGAGAGTTCCCCACGCTGCTCGTCTGGCCTGTTTCTCCAGGCGCAACCTGGTCCTTCTCCCGATTTCTGCAGCTCCAAAGTGTACCAACTCTGTGCCAGGGAAAAAGACGGAGGACGCCTTTCCTACTCTCAGGTGCAGCCTTGGGATCAGTCCAAGAAAAAATCTGCAAGGCTTCTGATTAATAAATAACATACACCAATAAATCGCCACCTATTCGCAACTTTTCAAGAGCAGGGAGGCTCGGAACGGAGACACGCCAGACTCTGGCTTTCAGCCACAATCGCAGCACCCGAACGGCCCGGGGGTGGCGGGGGGGGGGGGTCGGGGGCGAGGAGAGGTGTGGCAACCAGCAAGACAAGGCTTGGGAGGGGGAGGGGGAGGGGAAGCGAGGCGCGCCACTGCGCCAGCATCCCTTACGCAGACTTGCTCCTGCCGGCGGAGCATCCATGCCCAACGCTGCGCCCCTCCCTCCGCCCGGCTGCATCCCCACACTGCGGTGAAGCTCGCCCCCCCGCCCCGTCCCCGGCTGCAGGGGCGCCCACGTCGCCGCTAATGCAGTGGGGGGCGCCCCCTCCTCGCCCGCTTTACCAGGCGAGCTTGAAGCCTTTCATCAGGACCGTCACGAGAAGGCGCTGCCCGGCTCCCTGGCCGGCCCCGGACGACTCCGGCGGAGCGGCTCCCAAGACATACTGGACGAGGCCGGGCAGGCGGAGGCTGCCGCTGCCGCGGCCGCCGCCGCCGCCGCCGGAAAAGCGCGCAGCCCCGCCGCAGCTGGAGGGCACCGTCGAGCCGGGCCAGGAGAGGCCGCTGGGGCGCAGGCGGGGACGGCGGCCGGGCACGGACTTGGCGGGGCGCGGGCAGCCCGGGCAGGCCAGCGAGGCGGCGGAGATCATGCCATGGCTTGGCCGCGCCGAGCCCCTGCGGAATGCCGGCTGGCCGGGCGACCGAGAAGCTCCCTTCGCCTCCGCCGCCGCCGCCGCTCCTCTTCCTCCTCGCCTCGGGGCGCCCCGGCGCAGCGCCGCTGGCCTGCCCACTCACCCGGCCGGCCAGCCGGCCAGCCAGCCAGCCCCCTCCCCGCCCTTTAAAGGCGCCCGGCTGCGGGAGAGGCGGCAGCGGAAGAGCGAGCCGGCGCCGCCGGGCAGGAAGAGCGCCCGCGCCGAGCCGAGCCGAGCCGAGCCGCGCCGCACTGGCCCCCTCCGAGGGAGGGACGCCGCGCTGGCCCAGCCTCCGCGAGAGCGCCCTTCCAGCCGGGCGCCCGGCCGGCGCGCGCGCACAGGCGGCCCGCTTTCGGCGGCGCTTTCAAAGCAGGCGGGCGGGTGGGGGGCGCGCCCCCCGTGCGCAGCGGGGCCGCGGCCCCGAGGCTGCCTGAGCCCGGCGGACCGGCCTCGCGTGAGTCCAGAGATGCGCGCCGGGCGCGCCCGGGCTCTGGTGCGCCTGGCGCACCCGCGAAGGGGGGTTCCTTGGGCGCGGCTGGGCACCCGCTTGCCGGGCCGGCGCTCTTTCTTACTCGGCCAGGCTGCTCCCCCGGCGATGCCAGGCGGGCACCTTTCCTGGGGGCGGGACCCCTCCGAAAATAGCGCGGCCGCCCTGCGGAGTCTGTCTAACGGCGGGGAAATGGGAGATCCGGCAAGGGGCGCCGAAGACCTCGGCAAGGGCACGGGCACGGGCTGGGGAGGTCTTTCGAAAAAGCACTCTGCTCAGGATCAGGAGCACCCTCTGTTGCATCAGGACATCTTCCAGATGCCTGCACGTGGTTCTTACAAGTGTGGCTCTAGTACATCTTCTCAACTAAGCCTGCAAATGCAGAGAGAATGAAATGGGGGGAGCTAAAATGCTTCCTGAAAACTTATCTTCAACTTGCATTGGCGTCTTTGGCCCCAAACGATGTCCATTTGCTGTGTAACATCCTTCCCCGGTTATTCTAGCACAGAGCTGGACAGGGAAGCTTGCTCACTTGTGTCCCTCCCTTTCCCCCCACCTCCTCCCAGGTGAAACCCTACCTCAGTCCAGCTACCCTGTGCAGATGAGGAAGGGAGCTGCAGCATCGGCCTTTGAATGGAATTGGTGACCTGGGAAAAGTGGTACCAGACTCCTGATCGCTCATCAGGACCGTCTGAGGAATTCAAAAATCCCCATACTTACCCAGTTCAATTTTCCATTTAGCAAAAGTCAGAGTAGAGTAGATTCCCTTGGGTAAACTAATTCTCACACACACACACACACACACACACACATACCTCGTTTGGAATAACAGTTATACACCGGCTATAATCCATCTGTTCAATTCTGCACATGAAAACAAACTGAAGGTTAAAGGATAGGCAGTATTTCGCGGGGTGTAACAGGGCCAATAACCTGTCACAGCCCAGGATGTTCTTCCAAGTTTCCACATATGCATCATGGTGGATGCAGTCCCACCCTTCCCCTGTATCACTTTGGCATGCAATTTATCACGGGGAAGGGTGGACAACGCAGTTCTGTAAAACAGGTCGGCAATGCTATGGAGCCGGAAAAGATATTTTAGGAGTCAAGAGGAGAAGAGAAATGCAGGAAAACTCAGGGGCTGAGTATTTGAGTGCACTGGAGGTCAAGGAGATTGGCAGAAGATGGGAAGGAAGGAAGGAAGGAAGGAAGGAAGGAAGGAAGGAAGGAAGGAAGGAAGGAAGGAAGGAAGGAAGGAAGGAAGGAAGGAAACAATTCAAACCATGCTAGCAAGGATGCTTCAAAATATTCATTATGGAAGGAAGGGGGGAAAGGATGGGGAGCGGGATCTGAAAGTTGTGTGTTCTTTTCTAGTGGTGTATCCACATGAGACTCTGCTTATGGCATGCGCTGAGAAAGTATGATTTTCATGGGCATCAAATGTGCCTCTCTTGGTAATTGCTGGGCTCTGCCCCCTATGATTTCTTATTTCTTTTTTAAAAGAGTCTCTGATTTAAAAAAAATGAGGAAGCAGCCCTGCTGCAAAGTACCAAACGTTAGTGTCAACGTTATGTATCTCTGTGTCTCATGGTGTTCTTAACAAATGCACTGTACTTTAGCCAAGACCTTATTATTCAGTTCTCTGTCTTCCCTTCCCCACTATAAAAAAAAAATGCTACAAGTCCTTTCAAAGCTGCACTCAAAATGTTCTGAACAATTAAGAAGCAGTATATAAATGCTAAATAACAACTTTCTAAATATCTGTGTAGGGTTTCAGTCTGAAATCTGCATCCAGCTCTGAGTTTTGGGAGATGGGCAGGCCCCGGGGGCATGCTTTCTGTCTGCAAGTAGAAAAAAAGAAGCTAAGCACTAAGAAACAGCTCAACAGATTCATCTGGAAATGAAAGTCCTTCAACATGGTGATGGGAAACGACATTGTAGCCCATGACTATGCATCCAGAGGAACTCTGAGATAGTAGCCCATAATATAAACGTATCTACAACCACACCCAGATATCTCTCACAAGCCGGAAATATCAATATTCGGCCAACGTGTATCAAGAACAAGAGAACCGGTTTGGTTTAGTAGCATGCTGGTTGGGGAATTCTGGGAGTTGAAGTCCACACATCTACAAGCTGCCAAAGTTGAGAAACCCTGATCTAGGGCAGCCCCCCAAGCTTGCCAAGCTGGCAGCCAACCCTCCTGCTTCACAACTAGGAAGCACCTGCGAAAGGTCTCCCTGAAGCAATGCTATCTGCAAACCAATTTCCCTGGCGTGGGAATATGGTTGTAAATGCACCCCCTAAGGTTTGATTGCTATGTTACAGTTGAGCTTGCTGGGGATCCAAAGTCCAAGCAATCATCCTGCTTTCACAGGATGCATATGGAGGAAAGGTATGACAACAGCCTAAGAAAAGTTGGAGGGTGGAGGGAAGCGGGTAATCCATGTTGTTGTTGTTGTTCAGTCGTTAAGTCGTGTCCGACTCTTTGTGACCCCATGAACCATATTGCGCCAGGCCTTCCTATCTTTCACTGCCTCCTTGAGTTTGCTCAATTTCATGCTCATTGCTTCAGTGATGCTATCTAGCCATCTCATCCTCTGCCGTCCTCTTCTCCTTTTGCCTTCCGTCTTTCCCAGCATCAGGGTCTTTTCCAAAGAGTCCTCTCTTCGCATTAGGTGACCAAAGTATCTGAGCTTGAGCTTCATTATCAATCCTTCCAATGAGCAATCAGAGTTGATTTCCTTTAAGATTGACTGGGTTGACCTCCTAGCAGTCCAGGGGACTCTTAAGAGTCTTCTCCAGCACCACAGTTTAAAGGCATCAATTCTTCGGCATTCAGCCTTCTTTATGGTCCAGCTCTCACAGCCGTACATTACTACTGGAAAAACCATAGCTTTGACTATGCGGATCTTTGTCGGCAAGGTGACGTCTCTGCTTTTTAATATGCTATCTAGGTTTGCCATAGCTTTCTTCCCAAGGAGCAAGCGTCTTTTAATTTCATGGCTGCAGTCTCCGTCTGCAGTGATCTTGGAGCCCAAATAAATGAAGCCTGTTACTGCTTCCATTTCTACCCCTTCTATTTGCCAGGGATTGATGGGTCCAGATGCCATGATCTTAGTTTTTTTAATGTTGAGTTTCAAGTCAGCTTTCGCACTCTCCTCTTTCACCCTCATCAAGAGGCTCTTTAGTTCTTCTTCACTTTCTGCCATTAGGGTGGTATCGTCTGCATATCTGAGGTTATTGATGTTTCTCCCTGCAATCTTAATTCCGGCTTGTGATTCTTCCAGCCTGGCATTTCTCATGATGTACTCTGCATATAGGTTAAATAAGCAGGGTGACAGTATAAAGCCTTGTCGTACTCCTTTCCCTATTTTGAACCAATCGGTTGTTCCATGACCGGTTCTAACTGTTGCTTCTTGGCCCGCATACAGATTTCTCAGGAGACAGGTAAGGTGGTCTGGTATCCCCATCTCTTTAAGAATTTGCCACAGTTTGTTGTGATCCACACAATCAAAGGCTTTTGCATAGTCAATGAAGCAGAAGCAGATGCTTTTCTGGAACTCTCGTGCTTTCTCCATGATCCAGCGAATGTTGGCAATTTGATCTCTAGTTCCTCTGCCTCTTCGAAACCCAGCTTGTACATCCGGTAGTTCTCAGTTCACGTACTGCTGAAGCCTAGCTTATAGGATTTTGAGCATAACCTTGCTAGCATGTGAAATGAGTGCAATTGTGCGATAGTTTGAGCATTCTTTGGCATTGCCCTTCTTTGGAATTGGAACGTAAACTGACCTTTTCCAATCCCGTGGCCACTGTTGCGTTTTCCAAACTTGCTGGCATATTGAGTGCAGCACTTTAACAGCATCGTCTTTTAGTATTTTAAATAACTCAGCTGGAATACTGTCATCTCCACTAGCTTTGTTGTTAGCAATGCTTCCTAAGGCCCACTTGACTTCACTCTCTAGGATGTCTGGCTCAGGGTCAGTGACCACACCAGCATGGACATCAGGGACATTAAGATCTTTCTTGTATAGTTCTTCTGTGTATTCTTGCCACCTCTTCTTAATCTCTTCTGCTTCTGTTAGGTCCCTGCCTTTTTTGTCCTTTATCATGCCCATCTTTGCACTAAACGTTCCTTTGATATCTCCAGTTTTCTTGAAGACATCTCTAGTCTTCCCCATTCTATTGTTTTCTTCAATTTCTTTGCATTGTTCATTTAAGAAGGCCTTCTTATCTCTCCTTGCTATTTTCTGGAAATCTGCATTCAGTTGCTTATATCTTTCCCTTTCACCCTTGCTTTCCGCATTCCTTCTTTCCACAGCTATTTGTAAAGCCTCATCAGACAGCCATTTTGCTTTCTTGCATTTCTTTTTCTTTGGGATGGTTTTAGTTGCTGCCTCTTGTACAATGTTACAGACCTCCGTCCATAGTTCTTCAGGCACTCTGTCTATCAAATCTAATCCTCTAAATCTATTCATCACCTTCACTGTGTACTCACATGGAATATGATCTAAGTCATACCTGAGTGGTCTACTGGTTTTCCCTACATTCTTCAATTTAAGCCTAAATTTTGCAGTAAGAAGCTCATGATCTGAGCCACAGTCAGCTCCTGGTCTTGTTTTTGCCGTCTGTATAGAGCTTCTCCATCTTTCGCTGCAAAGTATGTAATCAATCTGGTTTCGGTATTGACCATCTGGTGATGTCCATGTGTAGAGTCGTCTCTTGTGTTGTTGGAAAAGAGTGTTTGCCATGACTAGCTTGTTCTCTTGACAGAACTCTATTAGCCTTTGCCCTGCTTCATTTTGTACTCCAAGGCCAAACTTGCCTGTTATTCCGATTACTCCTTGACTTCCTACTTTAGCATTCCAATCCCCTATGATGAAAAGGACATCTTTTTTTGGTGCTAGTTCTAGAAGGTGTTGTAGGTCTTCATAGAACCGGTCAACTTCAGCTTCTTCGGCATCCGTGGTTGGGGCATAGACTTGGATTACCGTGATGTTGAATGGTTTTCCTTGGATACACACTGAAATCATTCTGTCGTTTTTGAGGTTGTACCCCATTACTGCCTTTCCCACTCTCTTATTGACTATGAGTGCAACTCCATTTCTTCTAAGGGTTTCTTGCCCACAGTAGTAGATCTGGTCACCTGAATTAAATTCACCCATTCCCGTCCATTTCAATTCGCTGATTCCCAAGATGTCGACGTTCAATCTTGTCATCTCATGTTTGACCACATCCAGCTTGCCTTGGTTCATGGATCTTACATTCCACGTACCTATACAATATTGTTCTTTACAGCATCGGAGCTTCTTTTCGTTTCCAGATACATCCACAGCTGAACGTCCTTTCGGCTTTGGCCCAGCCGCTTCACTCTTTCTGGAGCTACTTGGAATTGCCCTCCGCTCTTCCCCAGTAGCATATTGGACACCTTCCGACCTGAGGGGCTCATCTTCCGGCGTCATATCTTTTAGCCTTTTAACATTGTCCATGGGGTTTTCTTGGCAAGGATACTGGAGTGGGTTGCCATTTCCTTCTCCAGTGGACCACATTTTGTCAGAACTCTCTGTCATGACCTGTCCGTCTTGGGTGGCCCTGCATGGTATAGCTCATGGCTTCACTGAGTTACACAAGCCCCTTCGCCACGACAAGGCAGTGATCCATGAAGGGGTAATCCATACCTCACCCCAAATCAGGAACTCTAGTTCTCGGTTCTATAACAGGGTTGCACAAAACCAAGGATTGCATTTTGGCTTTTGAATGGTGAGCTAGAAGCGGTACTCCAAAGAGTGGGTAGGGCCAGGGCAATATAAATGTAAGCTGCATTAAAACTTAAGCAAGTATACACGCTTAATCCCCCCCTTTTTTGAAGGAGATTTACGTATTGCACCCAAGGCTAATCAGGGCCACATCAGATCCCAGAATGTGTGCCCCTGTTCCACTAAAAGTCTCTCGTACCTCAAGGCAATATGTACAGGTGGGGTGCAAAAGGGAGAACTTGGGGGAAGAAGGCAGAGAGCGAAGGAAAGTCCTTCTGCTGTCTTGGGGAGAAGACTTCTGAGAAGACTTCTATTGGAAGACTTCTGAGTTTACTATGGCACACTTTCTGGCCCCCAAAGAGCATTTTTTTGGGGAGAGGAGGGATGGAACTGTACGGGGAATTCAGAAATGCAAGAAAAGAATTTGCCAAGCGAAGCCACTTACGCACAAGGAGGACGGCAGCATTTCCATCCTACCTTTGCTGTCGCCACATCAGATGTCTCCATACTTTCTGCTTGGCCTATCAGTCAACAAGGAGCAGGGGCCGGGAAGGGGGAAAGAAGGGAAAATAAAACATGAGGTGAGGTGGCAGTTAAGGCAAAGACACAGAGTTGTGCAGATGGATGAAGAGCTGGAGAAGAAGCAACCCTTCTAGTCATTCGGGCGGGGGGGGGAGGCATGGAATGGAGGCATTGTATGGTCTAAAAGGGAGAGGGGGGAAGCAGGGGCTCCCGCGATCAGATGCTGAGCCTGAATGAGAGACACTGTTCCAGCAGCAAACAGATGTTTCTCATGGCTTCCTTAGGGATGAGCAATGTTCTAACATGCAGGAGAGAAAGCATTTCCTCGTTCTCCCAACTTCTCCATCCAAAGCGCCTTCAGGAATTGGAGGAATGCCTTGCCTCCCTTGGAAAGGAAGAGAGATCAGTTCCAGGCATGTCTTAGCTGCGGAATTGCTCAAAAAGCAAGAGAAGAAATAGGAATGGGGAAGGTGAGAGGGACCTTGTCGACAGGAGGCCAAGAAGAAAGGAAGGAGGGCAAGGTGGAAGTTCACGGTAAAAGCCACAAAGGTGCAGGAGAACGTAGATGGCAAGTACAAGCATAATTCAAAGATGCTCTAAACAGGAGTCAGAGCAGGAAGGAGGAAAGGGAGGAGGAGGAAGGAGGCAGCAGCGGTGAGGTCTTTATCATCCATACTGCAAAGGGGGAGATAAAAACTCAACACACTCACTTCACCCCCCCCCCCCCCAAAAGAAGCCTACTTGGAGAAAGACTGGTCCTTCCGTTCAACCAGTCTGCCCTGGGCACTGAAAACATCAAGTCATCATTTCAGGTAAAGGTCGGAGAGGGACCGTCTCTGCAGCAAAGGCCCTGCCTTTCCCAGCCAGTCCAGGCGTCTGATTGGCCGAGCAAAAATGACTTCACTCAGCCCTATTCATCATCCCGGGTTTTCTGCCCAGCAGGGACACGGCTCCTCTCCGTTCATGGATTCACCGCCACTGCAGTTTTCCTTCCTGCCCTACTTTCCAGCAGCGCATCGGAGGATGCTCGGAGCAGCCAGCTCCAGAAATGGACGAGCTCAACTCAAAACAGACCCAGAGAGCAAACAGTGCTCTTAAGTGGGAAGAAAGCAGGGTTGCCCGGCTGCAGAGGAAGACATAAGTTCCTCTTTGGACTTTTTTGTTTTCTCTTGCAGAGCACGAATGGGTAGCATTTCTTGATTGTTCCCCCTCCCTTTTTCTTTTCTTTTCAACTGCTTCTCAAAATCCACCGCTTTCATAAAATCTCTGGCTTAACCTCCTAAATTCAGGCCTTCTGCAACCTGGGGTCCCAGCAGCAAAGGTTTTTTTTTTTAGATTTTTTTTATCCCACCTGTATTACTTTTATAAATAACTCAAGGCAGCGAACACACCTAATACGCCTTCCTCCTCCTATTTTCCCCACAACAACAACCCTGTGAGGTGAGTTGGGCTGAGAGAGAGGGACTGACTGGCCCAAAGTCAGCCAGCCAGCTTTCATGCCTAAGGTAGGACTAGAACTCACCATCTCCTGCTTTCTAGCCTGGTGCCTTAACCAGTAAACTGGCTCTCTTATTTTACTTTTGATCTTACTGCACTCTTGCATTTTTTAAAACATTCCAGCATAGGCTAAGCTGGTTTCCAACATTGCATATCCCTGATATAGTGAGATGAACTCCTAAGATATAGTCCTGCAAGGAATGGATGGGTACATGGGTGGATGGATGGACGTAGTCAACTAAGGCAGGACTAGACCTCACAGTCTCCTGTTTTCTAGCCTGGAGCCTTAACCACTAAACCAAACTGGCTCTTTTCTTTAAACATCTAAGAATCCCTAATTTGGAGAAATCACCTGGCAGCTCAAACCACTCCCATTCTCAAAATTTAGATCATATGCTTGTTCAAACAGAAATCACTTTTCTTCATGTTACTGGGGCTGATTCACACAACCTTCTAGATTAGACTAAAAGGGGTTTAGGTATTTGCAGACTAGCCTGTTGTAAGAATAGTAAGAATAGATATTCTGATAACCCAAGTTTAGGGTTAAGTGCGTTGAATGGCTCTAACCTAAATGCACACTGATGACATTATTGTTATTGTCTACAGATTACACAGCTGGCTTCATACCTCATGGCCTGTTTTACCCTCAAGAAGCTGCAGGGAACGCATTCCTCCAGAACAATAAAGCACACATCTTGGCTTGTAAACTCCAGTTGCCATAAACTCACGAAAGGGAGTACCCGATGGCTTGGAATGATAGGGGTACTTAGCCATGAATATAGCACTATGACACAGCAGGGAGATAACAACACTAATAGTGGGGGGACAGGGATACAATTAGCCCCAATGCTGAAACATAATCACTGTAGTGTTACGCCCAAAGATGGAAGGTGTAGTACTGATTTTATTTGTGTGCTTGCTTGCTTGTTCTGAATCCCACCTTTTGTTTAGGAGCTCAAGGCAGCATATATCATGTTCCCTAGTCCAGGGTTCCTCAACCTTGGCAACTTTAAGATGGGTGGACTTCAACTCCCAGAATTCCAGAAACTCTCAAGGCTGGCTGGGGAATTCTGGGAGTTGAAGTCCACCCATCTTAAAGTTGCCAAGGTTGAGGAACCCTGCCCTAGTCCCATTTTTCCCCACAACAACAAACCCTGGGGTTAGGTTAAGAAAGAAGGGCTAGCTCAATGTCACCCACTGTTGTGCTCCCACTGTTGTGGATGGACTTGAACATGGTGTCGGTTCAACATCTTAACCACTACGCTATCCTGGCTCTCGTATTAGGGCTTAACACATGGGCCTGATTCATACAATGTCCAATGATCCAAGCACATTTTAGTTTAGTCCAGCGCAGTGTTTCTCAACCTCAGAATCTTTAAGATGTATGGACTTCAATTCCCAGAATTCCCCAGCCAGAATTCTGGGAGTTGAAGTCCACACAACTTAAAGTTGCCGAGGTTGAGAAACACTGGTCTAGCATGTTATACAATGCCAAGCACCTATTAATTCTAAATTCTCCTAAAGCTCCCCCTTTCTCCAAACTGGTGCTTTTCCAATGTGTTTTCACATTTTACTGGCTGGAAATTCTGGGTGTTATAATTCATTGCATTGGGGGAGGACCAAGCTGGGAAAGAATGGGATAAACCAGGCCTAGGCATTGCTTTAGATTTGGTCTCCAAACCAAGCAGTGCTTTGGAGTGCAGAGGAGGGCAAACGTAATCCTTCTCAGCAACATCTTAATAACTGCATCCTTTCCCAAAATCACAATGCATCTGGGGAAGACAGATGTGCCATATGCAACTGTTTTAAGGTGCTGCAGACAGGTTTTATGTTCCCCCTCCACTGAAGCACCTTTTGGTGATTGAATCAGAAGCCCTGCACAACTTTAAACAGAAGTTTAACAGAGAAACACTCCAACATCCATGTTATAATTTGTTGCAGACAAACACTTCACCCCGATCTACTCCTATTTCATGGAGCTAAGCTTCCCTCTCTGTTCTCATTGAGAAATACACAATCTAGAAGTGTTTTTGTACCACTCTCAACCCTTGGACTTCTGAAGAATGTGTTCTACACATGTCAAGTGAGGGAGGAAGAGAGGTATATATGAGGCAGCCTGCAGACAGAACCTGAAATTTCTTGAATTTCTTGATTATTCAATAATCATTGAATTATACCATCAGTGATAGTGGTGGTGGTCGTATCCAGCAACAAGGGTGCTTTATATAATACAAAACACCTCCGGGGAAAAAAAAGAGCAAGCAATTGTATAAGAAGGTTACAATCCCCTTGGTTACATTTCTAATAGTAGGTAATTACAAGACAGCCTTTTCTCATGAGAAAGGACAGCACACCATAGCACGAGGAATGAGCTCTGAGCTGCAGAGGCCTGGAGCCATAAATACACAAAACGTTATTAGGCAAATGACTAAATCATAGCCTCTGCATTTGCTCCTTAACAACATTTGCAAGATATATCTTGATTTGGTGGAAGAACATGCCTTGCACAGAATTCTCAAAAAAGCGTTCTGTGCGCCATCTTTATCCTGAAGAGTGACTAGAGAGATAAATTTACTGGAAACTTGCATAAATTGTTCAGAGGCAGATACAGTTTGGGGATCCCATAAGGCAGAAAAATAGGACAGGCCAAAGTCTAGAAATAATGCAATGAATTATAAATACTCCCAGATAAGGAGTCAGAGTCAGATAAGTGTGGATTTTTTCAATCCAGGTTGATCACATTTCTTATGTGATTCTTAGTCCCATATTCATTAATAGTCTCAAAGTTTAGAATTCCCGATTTTGGGCAGTAAAGTGTTGAAAGCCTGGGGGGGGATACAAACTTTACTTCTCTTTGACCACCATGTTACGATAAAGATCCAAAGTGCTACCAACTTCCGCTTAATATATCAGCTAAATATCCATTCACAACTTGGATTGCTATGCTGCCACGTACTGCTCATTCAGAATGATCAGATTACTGTCTCAAAAGTCGAATGTTTCTACCAGAGTTGGCTTTATGCTGGAGAACTACAGTACTTCAACTTACTAAGCATGAAAGGGAAGGCAAGCAGCAAAGTCAGTGGGAAAAGGTGTGGTTCTGGTGAGAACAATCTCTCTTGTAACATTACTGCTTTCCCATTCACTGAACTGGACAGAAAGAGACCCAGTGAACCAGCTATGCTTCTTACAAAGTATCTGAAATCGGAAGCTTATTCAGGCACTTAGGATTTCACACCTAATGCTTCAAAGTGTTCACCAAACTTTTTGCAAATGTGCAACAGGTACAAACATGTTTGGAAAGACTTGAATCACACAAGCATCGTTAGCCATCACTGGGTCCATCCCTGATGAAGGATGAAATTGTCCTTGATGGTTGACTCACAGAGTTATCATGAAGCATAGGCCCCTTTGCCCAACAGATATTCTGATCCCACCAAATGATATGTCTCTTCAGAGTCTTGCTGAAGGTGCAGAATCTTACAGCCTCAATAAGAACTTGCAATACCTTTGAATTGAGCCACTGTTTCTAGTTCTAGAGCCTAGACTGGCCTTCCTCAATTGGATGGCTGTTGGATGTTTTGGATCATGATTCTTATAATCTCAGTGTACTTGGCCAATGATGAGAGCTGGCACCCTATTGGAGAAGGCTGGCCTGGATCATACTACACCACTGTTTGCCATTTATCCAGTCATAACACTGTTACATAAAAGCCTGGACAATATTATGAGATCATGAATAGCACAGAAGAAAACAGAGGTGCACTGCCTATCAGACCTATCTCTACAAGTCCAAGTTATTTAATTAAAAGTCTTTGTATGCAAAAAGAAGAGAGATAAGAAGAGGAAGAGGAGGAAGCAATATTCATAGACGAAGGATTACTCATAAGTGCAGAAACTGAAAATGAATGTAGAACTCCAGAAGAAATGCTTGGGGAATAGAATAATTGCATCTTATCTGAAGTCAACCAACTTCACCTTTGAAGTTTCTACTGTTCTAAAAGTGAATGTGCAACCCTGGTATTTTGAACAGGAAGCTGCCTTCCCTTGATTTGGGAATATCTTGGGAGATGTTGATCACATTGCATACTCAGAAGCCACTGGGAGAGGCAGATTAGCACAGCCTCAATGCATTGAGAGTCAGAGCACATCAATTCCAACACTTGGCTTCAAGCCCTGAGGCAGCATCATGTTACCTCCAATGCTCAAAACAGAGCCCTCAGCCAGATGATGCCTGTTTTGCCCAACCCTAGTAATCAACCCTATGTTCAGTACACATCTACTTTTTTTCTATTGTCTATGTTCTGTCCTCACTGGGTTACTACTGCCAAGTATGGATGTGCTCACCCTATCTTGGCAAAGTGATGAAAGAGAAAGTGGGGGGAAAACAAATCAAGATTAGTATCTGGAACACATATCCCTCTGTCCAATAATGAAGTCTAGCCAGATTCCATCATTTTGTGGGACCCCTGTCTTAGAGCATGCTGAGCTGGCTATCTCTTTTAGAAAAGGCAAAACAATAAATCATTTAAAACGGAGAGAATTTTGTTTCTATCCTGATCATCACTGGTTATTATTTTGAGGGAGACATCATAAAGCAGAGAGAAACAATTAGAAATAAATCATTAAAAAGAGAGAAAGGGATACAGCAGCAGCAAAGGTGAACTCAGAGGGGGTAGATGCAGGTTTGGCAGGATGTATTTTTGGGAGGGGGGGTTAACAGATAACAGGCAGGGAGAGGAGGGGAAAGCTGAAGGCCGATGGAGAGGAGAGGGGAACCAGTGGCGATGGAAAAGGCTGACCTTGTTAGGGTGCATGACGTAGTGAGGTTGCACATGCTGCCATCTTACCAGCAAAATTCACAGAAACAGGTTCCAGCTGATCAGAAAGCAAATGTGATGGAAGAGCAGGATCATGAGCAAAAGACAGCTGATGGTGCTGAGAACAGGCAGCCAATCTCAGTGGCAAAAAGAGCAAATAAAGTCTGCCTTGCCTTTCAAAACACAGAGGAACTGGAACCCCCAACTAAAGATGAAAAAAAATGAATTAAAAAAAGAAAGAAAGAAAAAAAGTTGAGGAGAGTGGAGAACAAGGGGTCTGTCAAATCCAAGAGGGAAGAAAATCACAACCCCAGGCAAGGCTTCCGAGCATCTGTGGACAAATGCAAAACCGTTGCTGAGCGAGATCTAAACTGCTGGTGGTTTCTCTTTTCCTTGGGAAGTTTGAGAATGTACTTTTTTTTAAAAAAAGGCACTCACATTTCAGCCCACACGGCAAGACAGAGAAAAGAGCTTCCGAATGCTGTGCTGTTCCTTTTTTTCTCTGCTCGCAAAATTGCCTTTTTCACTGAAGGATCGATTTTAAAGACATGGCTGCCTTTGGATTTTTCCGGGGAAGTTGCTAGTGATGTTGGCGGGTGCCTCCAATGCAGGTGAAAAGTGCAAAAAAAGAGTTCAAAACACACCCATGCCAAGTTGCAGAGAGATTAAAGAAGAGCTCTGGAGTGGAACCCAAAGAGCTGGAAGTTAAGAATCAAATCCAGGATGTATTACTCAGGACTGGCACTAGCCAAATGAAGAACATTTTATTTTGAGATGGCTGTGCTTCTCCAATCCCATCATGACGTCCTTATCGAACGTGTTTTGGTGCTCAGCCCTGCTGCCCCCTCCTTGCACACACTTGCCTCCCCAAGGAGCACAGGGAAAGCTTGATTGTCAGCAAAGCAAATTCATGAAGAAGCTTGGAGAAAGAACGAGGAAGAAGCTCTGGAAAAGGGGAGGAATGTTTCAAAGGGCGTTGGTCCATTGCTCCATCCTAGTTTGCTGTCTTCTTCCTCAAGCAAGTATAGATGAGCAGAGCAAAGCAGGTGACTTTGGCACTTTCTCTTCATCTCCTGGTTGCTGACTCATTCAGACAACCGATTCTCTTCCATCCCCGTCAACCAATCAGCGCAGAGTCGGCAGCTTCTCCAGAGGATGAGGTTTAATGGCTGTATGCAGAAAGCATCTTCCAGACCACAAGATGTCACAGAAGGGTTAAAGTATGCAATCTTTGGGAGGGGGGGTGAGGGATGGGAAGAAAGTCTCCTCCCCCCCACCCCTTAGAAGGGGGAAAATGCAAACCAGTCCATAAAGCATTCACTCGAAAATGTCAGAGGGTGAAACAGCTTCCTGGAAATGCAACTCTGACATCTCCAACAAAGCAAGAACGTCACCCGTGGCTATTGGGCTGGTCCCCACCCTCTGAACTGATCACAGGAAGGCAGCTGTGTAGAGAATTCACCAGAATGAAGTCAAGTTTGAGTGATTTACCAGCAGGCTTCCTAGAATGTGAGCGGTGGGGGACCTGCCTTCCTGCTCTGCTCTGCTCTGCTCTGCTCTGCTCTGCTCCTGAGTGATGGGGAAGGGGGGAGAAGGGGGGCTGTCAGCTCAGGGTCACATGATGTTCAGTAAGCCACTATGCAGAAATCAAATATCTGGCCCGCACGTTCTATGACTTACTGAACCAAATAACTTAATGATCTTTCATGAGATGCACAGCAATGCATGTTGCTTCTCTTCGTTTTTCTTAAAGTATACCGCAATTAAAAAGAAAAAGAAAATGCCACCATCGCTCCAAAAAAAGTGTGAAAGTTTCTTTAAAATGCACATGCACACACACACACACAACCCCAAGGGGAAATTGCGATCTTAATGAAACCTGAAGTCTCACCAGTCAAATGCAAATGCTCGAGAAGGAACTGGCAAGAAGCTGATAGCCAAATCAGTTCCAATCCCTGCAAATAAATCTCTTAATTTCAGTGGCAGTTTGTCATAACAGCCAAGGTTATCCACGGTGGGCAGTGCCAGATTTAGCATTAAACTAAACAAGTTACAGCTTAGGGCCCCACAATTGGCAGGGCCTCACAAAAATTCAGAATATCAGTTTTCTGATTTTGCAAACGAGTTCACTGTTACTTATATTAATAGAAGTGATCCTGATGACTTATTCTGCTAGCATGTTGTATATAAATATATATTAATGTACGTATCTCAAAATTATTTTGAAAATTACATGTAAGTATTGTTTCCAGGGTATACTATATTATAAGAGACAGATCAAGCCAACCAAATGATAAATATGTAATCAGTAAATGCATTCGTTTGAAAATAATTTGTATTTTCCACTTTAAATACCTTGCTATTAAATAATTAAAAGGCATATATATGTTTTCAGTTTTGGGGGGTGACCCAAGGTCCTGTTTTGGTACGCACCTTAGTGAGACCTTCTGGTGTAACTTTTTAGCAAAGGGCCTCTAACCTTTATATAGCTTAGGGCCGCATCAAGTCTAAATCTGGCATTGGGGGGGTCAAATAAGTCAAGATGGAGACCACAACCGTGCCACTGAAGCCTCACAATGTTTTTGGGGATTACACTGGCACATATATCCTGGGAAGTTACTGGCCCTCTTCCTTCTCACACACAAGTGTTTGTGTGAACACTTTCTTCTTCCTGCTATCTCAGCAAAGCTAAATTTCCTGTGTGGTTAACTGGTTCTGTGAAGCCACCCTGTAATTCTATCTTATTTTTAGTTCTCCTTTCCACTCTCCAAATGCACCAAATCATTTTTATTTTTATTTAGAAGAAACATCTTCACTCTTGTACACCCTTTTCTGACATCCACATCTGGACCGTGGCAAACTGACATCTGTGGCCAAAGATAATGAACAACATATGGTGCTCTCTGAAAATGCAGAGTAGGAAAACAAGCTACTGTACACACATATAACCACTGAGAGATTACCTTGAGATTGTGCGAAGACTGAAAGATGCTGGGGGCAAAAGATGCTGTGCATCTAAAGACATCGTGCATTTTTTTTCTCTGTAGATGTACTCTGCGTATACAGTATATTGCAGTTCTATAGATTAATTAAATCTGCAGACAAAAACAATTTTGCCAACTTCTTCATTGATCCTTTTCTAGGATTAGAAAGAGCTCGAGAAGAAACCATAGGCTCTTCGCACAGGGAAACTAGCAGCTGACCATTTGCCATATAATACATTGTCTAGGTCAGTGTTGTCCAAACTTGGCCACTTTAAGATGAGTGGACTTCAATTCCCAGAATTCCCCAACCCAGAGTTGAAGTCCACTCATCTTAAAGTGGCCAAGTTTGGACAACACTGGTCTAGGTTATACAGATGATAGTTGTTGGCTCAACATGTGAACTAAGCCATTATGGCTTGCTCAGCAAAGCATGGATAAAACAATCCATGACCTAGTGTGAGGTGTGAACTCAGGCTCTGCTTACAAAAGAATCAAAACTTTGCTTGCGTGCAAGACCCTGGTGTCAAAAGTAGAATTAATTAAACCCAGTCCGTTTCCCCAACTGCTCTTTTTCAGGGCAAGCGTGTGATGTTGATACTCCAAAAATCCTTCAGCTCCCCAAGAAATTGAGTCTGACGGGATAAATGTCAAATAACATCAGGAGTGAAATGCAGTTACATAACAGTCTTAAATAGGAAGGAGGCTGGCAGCACCTTTTCCATCAACACATTTTATTGAAAGGCATCATGACCTCAACAACTTCCAGCCTACTATCAATTTCTGCCTTGACCTTTGTACAACAGAAGTCCACTTCCTTGATGTCATGGTAAAAACCACACAATGGATACATAAAAACTATGTTACACAGGAAACTCAGAGATTGCCACGCATACCTACATACTTCCAGCTTTCACCCAGAACACACCACTAAATCTATTCTCTATAGCCAAGTTTACTACAACTACATTTGTTCCAAATCACTTGATAGAGATGCTCAACTGATGGAATTAAACCAGGCGTTCAGGAGACTGAACTACCCACCCAGTGAGATCAATAATCAATAGAGCCAGAACTATTCCCAGAGAGGACCTATGAAAAGACAGAACACAAAAACAACACCACGAACTGCTCCCGATAGCTCAACATTTCCAAATACGTTATGAAGAGGCTACAACCCATACTGGAGAATGACATTACACTTTCTCAGACGCTGGATGGCGGATATATTCTTGCTTACTGACAACTACCCAACTTGAAATAGATTCTCATAAGCAACAAAAAACCAACAAGACAATTGTGTTAACATGGGAAGGGAACCAGAATCTGTAACAAATCCAAATGCCTATTTTGCTGCCACATCTACACCAACACCACTATTACAGGCCCCAACATGTGTACACACTAGAGGTACCTTCACATGCTCTTCCTTCAATGTGATAAATGCCATCCTCTGCCAGCAACGTCCCTCTGGATTCTATGTAGGACAAACAGGTCAGTCTCCACACAAAATAATTAATGGTCACAAGTTTGACATCAGGATTAAAAAGAAGGACACAGTAACATTCTAATCTTCCCCTCTAGAGCAAATGGGAATAAGTCCGAACCTTCTGCAATGTGACAGCCCTTCAGGTATATGAAGACAGCTACCATGTCCCCTCTCAACCTTCTCTTCTGCAAGCTAAACATACCTAGGTCTTTTCATTGTTCCTCATGACTTGGTTTGCAGTCCTGTCAGTCACCATCTTGATATCCCTTTTACCTTTTCATCCTTTTGTTAAATACTGGTCAGGGACTCTGAAATCCAACCAGTCTGGGGGACATCATGGCTGTTCTGTAGCATTCAAGATTCTTCACTTAATATTTTCTCAGAAACTCTTCGCACTGATCTTCACAGTGTTGGGAACTTCCCACCCCCACTTCCCACGGACTGAGCAGAGGCCAACTCAGAAAAGTTTGCCTGACCATGAAGTCTGTGGTCAAATTTAAACTGCAGACCTCTCAGTTCATGTGTCACATCTCTTAACCATAAGTTTCCAATCACCTTATTTGCAAATTACCAACTATATTTACCTATTTCCCAGAACTACAGTGTTAACTGCGTTAGTGCCTTGAAGCATCCTGTGTGGGAAAGATAGCACACAAACGTCCAACCACGACTGCAGCACTCTGCTTGACTCAACCAGTGTGGGCATTCACAGCAGCAAAGGACCATGCTGGGCCATGAGGTTTCCCCTCATCCTTCTTCATGTCATAGCTATCTCCCCCTACATCTGTTTAACCACCTTCATGGGGGGAACAGTCCTAATTCCATTTCTCGAGCACCCTCCACTGACACTAATGAAAAATGCAGTTCAGATCACTCTGTATCAAAATATTGCAAGCCCAGGGCATTCATCGATAAATTAAATCACTCTTTAAAAGGAGATACAGTAGAGGAAGTGGAAAGATATGCTAAAAGAAAGGAGTTGCTTTGGAGATGAGAAAAGGATTTGAGGCACATCTGAGAACTGAGAAGACAGGAACAAACATAGAACAACTTCAATTTTGTGGGGCACTAAGTGAAACCCAAACAAATCACAGGATGTCTTAGCAGAATGTATGAACCTGGATGGTATGCATCTATCTCTGCAGGTAGAAGAGTTTTGCTGGACCCATGCTTAAATCTCAAGGATGATTTAAGGAAGCATGGCTGAGATTTAGTGTAAAACCAGCCTAGAGAATGTGGAAAAGTTTCCTGCAGAACTATTGTGTGCACTACAGCCTGGTTCTTTCTCAGAGACAGCACCTTAAATGTGTAGTTCCAACTTCTGTAATGGGTTTGAGAGGCCCCAGGGGCAGGAAAAACAAAAGAAAGCAAGTAGGAACATGGGATCAGTTGAGAGGAGTTGAAATAAAGATGGTGCGATTTAATCCCACAAAAGGTTCAGAAGTGGGTGAATCCATGTACCTCTGACACAGAACACTACCAGCATCTATGGTTCAGAGATAATAGAGCTTTTCTCTCATGGTGGAGTGGTTTCAAGGGCTGTGGAATAGCTAGTGAGGCTGGGATGCTAGGTGGGCAAGGCTTGAAGCTAGAAAGAGGAGGCATTATCTTATTCTGGATTTTTTATCAAAACCTGATGTAGCAACAATCACAGTGCCATGATGCTTCCTTCTGTAATTAACAACCCACCTTACCTGTCTTGGAAAAAGAAAATGCTGGCGCCAAAGGAACAAAAAGCAGATAATTGGAGAATTGTACCAGGCTTGCAGAAGGCAGCAAAATAGAAAGCTTCAGCAAAAGTTATTGATCAGACCTAGCTATCCTCGGCAGCTTCAGGTTTTGCTACGTAGGACGGAGATTCAGATCATACAGTTTATCATTTCCCCAGGGACAGCTGTGCTATTTTGCTGCAGCAAACCCACCAAAGATTCTTACTGCACCTTAAACCTAATTCATTTTCTTACAGGGTAAAGTTCTACGGAATACCGCCCAGTCCCTTGTCTAGGAAAATGGAAGCTGATGCTAATATTGCTCTGAAGCCTTCCTTGCCCTGAATGTTGCCTCTTGCCTACCTGAGCAAAACCAGAAAACGTTCTCCCATCCTTTCAAGACAGGGGACACAGACAAACTGTAGTGTAAGGCCTAAAATAGGCTTACTAGAGATTAGAAAACAAAGAAAATCCCCCAAACCCTCCTCCAAGGAGAAAACGAAAAGGTCTCTCTGCCCATGTGCACAACCCACTTTACATCGCAGTTCTGCCCCAAGGCTGTGTCCTTCCCAGAAATGTTAAGCGTATCCATCGGCATGACTGTCCTTGTACATCCCAGAAAAGGTCAAATACCGCTCCATCACTGAACTAGAGAAATTGGAGCTTTTAGCACCTCTTCGTTATCCCAGTCAAAGAGCCAGAAAAACAGACTGAGCGGGATTAACCTTTCTAAAGGAGAAGGAAAAACATGAACCCACATCTCCCTATATAGATACAGATATTTCACAAAGTTGGTGATCTCAGTGCTGGGAAGCCTTGTGCACTCTTACAAATAAAAAAAGAACAGAAGGATTTCTTTTCCTGCAAGAACCAAAACAGGGCAACCAAAACGTACCTTTGGTCCTGTCTTTGCCTGCTGTTGGAAAGTGAGCTGAACTAGTAATGATTACACTTATCACAATGCAGTTTTCTTTTAAACCAAAAACCAACTGACTTCCTTTTAACCCTGTAAAATTGGTGTGTCTTCTCTTCCCACCGTGCAGATCACTTGCCTGCCAACTTTCCCTTTCCATCTCATAAATCCCTCTTCCCTCCTTGGTTTTCTCTCATCAGTTTCTCTTTCTAACATTTACAGTATGTCAGTAGAGCTGGGACCGGGCAGAGGAACCTGATGCTGTGCTAGAAAAATTGCCCATGACAAGCCAGCCCAGCAATCTGTTTTTAAATCCAATGGATGGTGTTTCCATCACAGTTTGATTCACCTCCTTACTAAACCAAAGCAGTCATTTGAGGTCACCCTGTTGTTTATAAATAAGCTTGACACTGAACATTGAGCCAAGATGATGCTTGAATCTCATCAATGCCATTCACCTTTCCTGCATCACATCTTTTAGCTCAAATCTCGCTCGTCTTTGAACTATTCCTTGTTTTAACAGAAGCTTGCAAACATTCATCTTCTCTCAGTGCCGGTGCAGTGGTTCCAGTTCTGGGCTAAAACCGAGGAATCCCAGGTTCAAGTCCCAAGTGAGCTATGAGATTTAACATTAATTTACTTACTAATCTCCCAGCACAACTTGCCTTGAAAGATTGTTATGACTATCACGTTGAAGGGAAAGAATCACATATGCTGCCTTGAACTCCTGAAGTTATTAAAATTAGCAAACACTTGTTATACCAGCAGGCTGAAAAATCACCTGCATCATATAAAAGAAGGTTTGGTCCCATTCTCCCATACTGAAGTTCTTTAGCAGGACAGCATAAATGCTCACCAGTGCTTTCCCTTAGTACATACTCAGAGCAAAGTCAATTCTGAACTGTAACCAAAGTAGACTTTGAGGAACCCTAAAGTTTAGAGAAATCCACCCCCAAAAAACTTTTCAGAGAAATACCCATTAAGAATAGGAAGAACCCACTTCTAATTTATGAAATCCACTGCCACAGAGTATAAGGACGGCTCTTATTTTAGCTGGCTTCAAAAAGGATTAAACAAATGACTAGAGGTCAAGTCTATCAACAGGTATTAATTACTGGAACCTTCCTTCATGTTCAGAACCAGAATACCTCCAAATAACAGATGACTGGGAGGTATAATTGCATTTTGACCTCCTGGTTGATCTACTTCTTTCCCAAAAGCAACTGGCCATGATCCCACAGAGCCCCTCTTCCCTTCTCACACTTGCACTCCCAGCTTAACAACAGACTACCCTGCAGCCAAAGGGATGTTTTCCTCCACCAACCAGATATACTTACATAAGTTTGAGAAAGGAGAGTTTTTTTCTCAAGGAAGCTAATCGGAAATGGCAAGCCTGCTTTGTAACTAAGTTGGAGGAGACCTTCTTGGGATCGAGGTTTTGGACCATGACTGTGCTTGGCAGGCCACTGGCATATAACGCAGAGGTGCACAACCCATAGAAAGCTTCACCAAGTTTCTCAGGCTGTGCCAAGAGTCTAGTCCTGAAGTAAAACTTGCTTCAGAGTCCAGCCCATAGAAGCAGGTCGAAAAGGCACTGCATGAATCAGACGCTTGATGCATGCGCCTTCTCTTCTCAGTCAAGGCTCCTTAGAGGTTAACTCCATTTATTGCGTTAGTTTTTAGGTCAAGGACAAGCTGCAGAAGAAAGAGCTACTGGATGGCACAATCTTCACCAGGTCCCCCGAACAGCCTTCTTATTATAATACTTCCTGAGTCTTTCTCCCACTTCCAATGGCTAAAAATCTTGACTGGATATTTATACGTAGCCTTTAATTGCTTCTTCGCAGGAGCCCTGGTGCCGGGGTGGGAGGGAGTTCTTCACTTATGCTCAGCCCTCCAAGTGTGAGTGTCTTGAGGTGGAGAGGTCTTTTCTGACCCCATTCTCAAGAAACAAACTAGCCCTGCCTGCACAGCTCCACCTGGGCATGATGTCAGCTGCGGTGTGCTACAAGAAGGGTTGCGCCTATGTTCCTTAAATCCCAACGCAGCATCTGAAAACAATGATTCCCCCAAGGAGCCCAAACTTTGCTCCCTCCTGCCATCATCAGCAAATAAACGGGTGGCACAAGCACCTGATCAACTGAAGCAGGTGGCACTAGAGAACACTGAGGCTCTTCCCAGGACATGCAAACACATGTGCAAACACAGCTAGCTAGCATCCAGGACAAAAGGTTCTGAGAAAAGATCTTCTGGCCAGGATAGCATTTTGAGTGTTCAGAGCCCTCTTCTGATAAAAGAAGTGGAAGACCACAAAGGGACTTCAAGTGGGGGACGCCTGGCCGTTTTTGACAACACACTCAAGACTTTGTAACTGTCACTTATTCAGAGCCAGGGTCCCTATCGAAGATACGGCATGCATTCCATGCAGAGTATGGACCCCCTCCTGTTCCAAAATCTGTTCTGCTTCTTCCTCTTGCTGCTATAAAAACCTTAGCATTTTTTAGGTTCCCTTTCCTTCCTAAAACAGATGGGTGACTCCCCAGGAAGAGGACACATAAGAAAATGAAGTAATTGACAGCTGAAAGCTTTTGGCAGGCCCAAATCTTATTCTTCAGTGCTCTTAAACCACTTCTTCCTCAATTAGAGGCACAACTTTATGTTTACATAATGCAGGAGTTTTCAAACCAAGGGTTCAATCTAGATAACTGTACTCAACCTCATTAAAAAAAAAGAAAAATCAATAAGGCACACCTGCCTGCCCTTATCCACACAGACATACCCCTTCCCCTTCCATATCCTAAAAGCTAGGAATAGTCTGATGGCAATAGACATTGTTCTGTCCCTGATCAGTACTTGAATGGGAGAGAGATGATAGAAGTAGTGTTCTGCATTCCTTGCAGGAAGGTCAAACTGTAGATAATAATTTTGGAACGTGGGAGAATACAGCACATTCAATCACAGAAATGTCTGCTTGGAAGGGACCAGAAGGATCATTTAATCCAACCCTCTGCAATGTTCAGGAAAACAAACAAGCTAGCAATCCAGTTTCTTCTTGGAACTTAAATGTGGAAAGGATGAGAAGAAAGCCTGGTACCTATTGCCCACACTCAATGACTTCAATCTATCTGGAGCAGACTTCATTACAAATATTTCTACATTTTTGTAATATACTTTCTCTCTTTCTGTTTCCATTCCTGTAATCCCTGTTACAGGCAAATCTATTTCAGTTGAGTCATCTCTCCTAGCTGCAACGTAGGAGATAGGGCCCCAGGGGACTGGTGAGATATCGAGGTGGCTCCATTGCTATTAATTTTGCTGCTCTCTCTTAGCCTTGTGGGGTTTTTTTTAAATTTTTTTAAAAAATAGTTGTCTTGTATATATTAACTTTTTTAGAGTTTTGTTTGTATGCCACTCAGAGTCACTTTTTGTGAGATGGGTGGCCATGCAAATTTGATGAATAAATAAATAATAAACCTCACACTAGTCCATATACTAAGAACAAGGGGGAAGTCAATTGATTTTTTTTCTTTTTATTATATTTTTATCTTTTAAATTTATACCCCACATTTCCTACCATAGCTCAAGCACACCAGCATACAAAAGTTCTCCCTCCTCCAATGTCATCCCCAACACAATCCTGTGGAGTAGGTTGGGCTGAGGGACGATCTCATGATCTTCCATGGCTAATGGTAGACTTGAACTTGGGTCTTCTTGGTCCTAATCTAGCACCTTAATGACTATACCGCCCTGGTTCTCATTTGTTATTACTGATTAAAACAAGCCAGCATAAATCTCAAGAAGAAAATACATGCATCCACTTGGCTCACTCTGGTCCTACCTGGTTTGACTCTGACTACCTTCTTATTCTCCTACCCACTAGTACCAGTATGTACTTATTTATTTATTTGCTAAGATTATGCAATCCACTACCTTAATGGCTCATGGCAGTGGGACTATCACTGAAAAGTATTAGCCCCAAACACTATAGGAAAAGTGCTGCCCATTCTTGCAAACCCATCATCACAGGGTTTATGAGCTACTAATTCAGAAGCAGAAGGCCCCTTACTAGCAATGGTACCTCCTGGCCCCAAAGACTCCCAAATTTATACCAAACATATTGTTAAAAAAATAATAATAATAACCAGGTCTGTTCTCTTGGAGACCCTCACAAGAAACCAAGGGGTCAGTGAGGCTAACAGTTTGCTTTGAAGTTCTCCCTTACTTTTAAAAAAGGAAGGAAGGAAGGAAGGAAGGAAGGAAGGAAGGAAGGAAGGAAGGAAGGAAGGAAGGAAGGAAGGAAGATTTTAAACTGTGGACTTTTCAGAGCAGAGTACGGTTTTTCTGCTTTGTTCCCTTTTATTTCCTCCAGGGTGACAATTTCTACAGGAGCATGGATAATTGGAGGGAAACATATGGAAGAAAAGATTCAGCTACTAAATAGTAATTCTCAGCCAGCCAGGTCCTCCCTTGGGTTATTAATTGGCCCTCAGAGGGACTTGTTGTTCTCTTTAGACCAAGAAACGTTTCTTTCCAGCTTTTACTTCCACCAGTATAGCTATCATTACAAAGACAACAGAAACAGAAATTGGTTGCAACCAAGAGAGGACGAAGAAAATATGGAATTAGTAATACAAGACTCCTGACTAATATCAAGAGTCCAATTTTGAATCCGCTGCTGGTTTTCAGAAGTAAATGGGTGTGGAAGCTTCACACACACTTTATCCAGTTGTTAGTCAAATTCCAGTGATCCAATATGGCTTTCAAGTGTACCAAGAAACAATCCGACAAATTTTTCAATAAAAATTAACTACAAAAAATTAAATAATTAAATTAACTTAAAAAAGGAAACAATCCTACAAGCTAGTTAAATGACCTACCCACAGAGAGCCGAGTAATGGTTTTCCACACAGCTTCACTAAATTGGGATATAACCCATCAACTTGATCTAAGGCATCTTCTAATGTTAATTTGGGAGCAGAAAAGACTCCATATTGCATGATGATCAAAACAGCCCAGCAACATGGGGAGGTCCACAATATCAAAATTATCCCTGGAAGCTAAAGACACTGCTCTAGTCTCTCCAACAGGAATCTCCCATCACACATAGATTCCACAGCCTAAAAATATCACCAGAAGGAGCACTGACTATATCTAGGCTGCAAAATAGCAAATTATGGTCTTTAATGCAAAGACAGACTAGAACCATTAGCAAGGCATCAAATACCAGGAAGAAGAGTACAATGCAAGACACAGAATTGGTTCTAAGAGGCCAGAGATCAAGAAGCAGTCCCTAAAGCAAAGTCCAGGGCTAGGAACAGAAGACCAGAGAAGAAAAACAGGACTTCTAATCCTGTTTGGCTTCTACATGGGTTCACAGCCAACTGGGCTCTTGAGCTGAGCAGTGTCAATGCTAACCCACTTAGGATAGGTTTCCATGACTTACTGAAATACAAACCAGCTAACCTTCAGCTATGGTTCAGAGTGCTGTGCAAACCCAGAAAACTGAATAAGCCATGGTTGTATTGGCTATGTCAGCAATGGCTGGAGGCTAGAAACTCTTTGGTCTTAAAAGATCTATGCTTTGAGCTTCAAGGAACAGCTGCATCAAGTCTGGCTGGCTCTTGGTAAAATCTGAAGGTCCTCATCATCTGCTCCTTCATCTGAGGATAGCAGAGAAAGAAGTCAACAGAACTCAAGTAAGAATTCATTGTCTGCTGGCTCATCCTCATTGTTGGATCCAGATGTTGAGGTATGAGTGGTGATCATAACATCTGGCTTCCATATTTCCACCAGCACCTCCCCCCCCCAAGAAATAAGAGTTTTTTGCCAATATACAATAAGAAAGTTAAATATATAAAACAACTTGAGAGTACTAAAAGCAGAAGGGAGCAGCATTCTATAGTCATAGGAAAATTGCAGTCCAAATTTGAAATATATTAGGGTGGAGTAGGGGAAGATGTCTTTTCTACTAATAAAAAAAAACTACAGAAGGGGAGATAAAACACATTTTGCTAGTCTGGCTGGAAATAAAGAAAGTCATATGCACGATTTTCATTTTTTATTTCCCCCCCCCTCCAACCTCTTTTGTACCAACGCTGCAGTTTGAAGCTATAATAAATCAGCCACAGTGTACATTAGGTTCATACTCAAATTACACTTTCTTTCTCCCTGCTTCTTTCCCCCCATCTCCAATCCTTCATTAGGACACTGAGAAGGAAAGATCAGCTATAAGTTTTATTTGGCAAAGAAAGATGGTGATCCATCAGTCCCTACTGTAAAGATAATAGGTCAGATAAAGTGATTAAATGCCCCAAGGCTTAAAATAGAGACAATTCCGGTGTAGTATTCCCCTGGCAAAGCTCATCAAAAGTAAATCACAGTTTTCTAAAAGCAGTATCTGTGCCAGTGATTGTCCTCCCAGGTGGTCAGTTGGTACAAAGGAAACTGAAAATGTGGAGGCACTGTAGGAGGAGAGCTGTGTTATGCTATGGTAGCAAAAAAAATAGGGTCTGGAAGCACCTTTTCTCTCTAAGACATTTTATGAAAAGCCATAAGCTGCAGCTCATGAAAGCTTTTAATAACATTTGTGAGTCTGAAAAGATGCTACCAGGCTCCTCCTGATTTTTTTCAAAATGTGGAGGCTGGTGATCAAAATTAAGACTAAAAGCGAATTAGGTTCATGCTACATGTTGCAGGATGCTTTGAGATCTGAAGAGCAATCATAGTTGTGTTGGGCCATGAAAAAAACTTCCAGATCTGTAGTCAAGCAATATCTTAAGACCAAGGGAAAGAGCCCACAACAAGTGTCCAAGTTTTTCCATTCTCCAGGATGTTTTAGCAGCTAAGATGTTAACAACAAAAAAAAAAAAAACGGGATGGAAAAGAAGTGGCAAAGTCCAAACATTAGGTCAAAAGTTTCAGTTATACAGTCTGTTTCTTCCTAGTCCTCTGATTTTTTAACATCTTGCCTGATATTCTGATAATTGGCTGTAACAAGATTTTTTTTAAAAAAGGTAAAGAATTCCTTGAACTGAGCTCAGCTACTAGTGGCTGTGGAAGCATGTGGTTCTCTTGACAACAATACAAAAATGTCTTAATATTTTTGTCTTCTTCCTGGATATTTTTTCAGCTTCCTAGTCTAGCTTTCATCCCTGAGGATTTCTGGTGGTCTTCTACTCAAGTCCTAACCAGGTATAACATTGCTCAGTTCAGCTGGGGATTGCCACCTGCTGTGATGACTTCAGCTATGGATTTAGGACTTGAAGATGGACAAAGGAACAGGCTTTTGGTTGCAGCACAAAAAGGGGAACATCTGCAGGGGAAGCAATTCTCACAGCTAAACTAACATGCTAGACAAGGAACACTACAACCCCTGCTAGAAAACCAGTCTAGATCTGCCTGGGAGGGCACGAAGAGAAAATGAGTAACCTGCTGCAAATGAGGAGTATTATAGCTGTGAGGGCCAACACTGCAAAGTAGTATAAGAGAGGTAGGCATGCAGGGAATCCTGGAAATTGCAGTCTCAACAACACCTGGATCATAGGGAAACCTGTTCAACGTCTATATTAATACAACATACAATATAGTGGTACAGTCAGTTTCAGAAACTGAGGATATGCTGCCTAGAGTCACTTGTATAGTGAGATGGATGGCATATATAAATCTGAAAAATTAAATAAATAAATACATACATAAATAAATAAATAGCTAGCAAGCATTAACCGAAGAGATGGTTCTTCTATGTCAAGACTGCAGTTGTTTTGGTCTACTAAAAGGAGCAGCAATTCATTGAGGCCTTTATATCATATTAGGTACTAGATGAACAGGTTACTGCCTGAGAGTCAAAGAATATGTATGAGTAAATATAACTCAGAGCCTGTGGCTTAACATAAATTATGCAGTGGGGAGAGAAGTAAAAGGATTTGGTCAACATGAAGATCAACAATTGGACAAAGATCAATGTTAGCACTTTGCATCACTGGAGAAGATAGTCAACGGAAGGGAAAGCACCAACAGAACACTACACATTGCATAGTATTATATCAGTATATCAGAGATAGAAATTATACCAGATAAGAACAGAAATCATTTTTCCCAGATTGCACCAGCCCAGCATTATATCCCATGTGCTCTGGACTACTGTGCATTAAAGAACTACATGCTACTTCAGCAGGCCAACCAAAGCAACAGTCCCTGGATTGTTTTGCACTTTTCTCAGATCCTTTTTTAGACACAGTGAGTTCAGTAAAGTGCACTCGGCCTAACAGTTCCACTAGACACTCAATTGCAGTGCGCATTGAGAGCACATATATCCACGAGTCAACTATTCAACAACACTTCACAGTCATGTGATGACTGCATAATTGTTTTAGTCTATAGTCATTTTATTTCAGTATCAAGTTGGAATTTGTAGAATGCTTCCAACTGAAAACTTGCTGAAACCATCATTGCTTTTCTACAAATAATATCCCACCCACTCACATTTTCTATGGAAGCTCCATAGAAAGAATGGACACTATATGGACTAAGAGATGCAAGATTGCTGAAAATTTGTTGAAATTTTTGAACTGAGAGAAAGAGGGTTTTGGGGGGTTTTTTGGTTTTTTTTTTTTTTCCTTTTGGGAAACTATGGTATTTGGAGAGAAGGATGAGCATATATGCACTATTTCCTTCTTATCCAATATAAATTTGGCTTAGTTTTAGAAAATAGGACAAGCAGATCTATAAAATGTTCAGGGTTGGAATGTACCGTAAGAAAAGTCTTCCCTGTACTTAGCATTGTGTAAAACTGTGTTATTTTCCTCTCTTTATGAAATGTTGGAATGCCTTCCATTCATTCAAATCATAATTACAAACTGGAAACTGGACTGCAGACAGGGTTTGTATTCAGATTCCCTTCTCCAAGGTTGGAGAAGAACACACCAAGAAAGCAGATGTTGCCCTCTTCTGGACTTTTTTGGATCAGAAGGGGAAGAATGTCAACATGTCTCAGGGTGCCAGGTTGGGAAAGGGTGCTTATTGTATACCCAATCAGTGAATCCCTTCTTCCAGTTACTTACCTGTCATCACGCATTCGGGGGCTCAGAAATCGAGATGGATCGTCATCATGACTGCTGTGTTGGCTGCTGTAGAAACAAACAAAACAGGAGGCACGAATGGAATTACTCTTGAAGGATAGTAAAGCCATTTGATCTTACACAGAACTGTAAGATTTATCATGCTATTTTATAAAGGTATGTCATTGTTCTCTCGTTTTCTAACTTTCACTGTAGCAGAGCATAAGGAAGAGATTTCCTGAAATCTTACTTGATTTTTTTCTTCTTTCTACAATGGTAGTTTTAGATGAAACAACAGACTTTCTATGGCTTTATCCATTACAAAAGGGAGAGAAAGCTTCTCATCTTCCAACCATAATATTCTTTGCAATGCTGTCCCCCAACTTCTATGAGGACCCCAAATATGTCATACACCCCTCGCTCTCTGCCCCATTCTTTATGTTACAAGCCTTCTTTTTTAACTATGTAAGGTGCCCAGAGTCATTTGGGAGTAGGGCAGCTTTCCAAATCTAATAAATAGGTATAAATAAATAAACATAACACCACTAAAGCATGGAAGTGATGGGAAACAGGAACAACAACAAAAAAATCACTGAGAAACTATCCTTCAAGCCACATTGCAGCATATCCTGGGGCTTAAAATATCACCAGATTAAAATACACCAGATTGAATTTCTATTCTGAATTGAAAGCTGCAGTCCTACAGAGAATATCTAGTTTCTCATATAATCCTGAAAATTAGCCTTCAAACCATACCAGAATAACAGCACATGCTGCCATCAAAATCGTCTTATAAATAAAGAACCCCTGTAGATTGACTCTACCAGTCCCTCCAAATTTGATTCAGTCCTTTTATAATAATGCTGTACTTTTCACCAGCACCCCAGCTCTGGGGGACAGAGTGAGATCAAAATCAGACCAAGAATTCATATCTGCATTTTCTCTACTGCAGGGATAGGAAGGTGGGGGGCCTTCTAGAGGTTGCAATTACAATTCCGAGCAGCTCAGCTCAGCCTGGTGGAGGAATGCTGGGAGCAGTTCAGCAACATCTGAAAGGCCACAATTTCATTGCTCCCGATCTAGGTCAACCCATCCTCGAGCAATCATTGGCTTTCCACTCCAAAGGAAAGCTGTATATAAGTAGCGCCTACAAACAGAGATGTGATTTCCTACCTAATTAATATTCTAAACATGCTGGCTGGAGAATTCTGGGAGTTGAAGTCCACACATCTTAAAGTTGACAAGGTTGAGAAACACTGTTCTAAACAATCATTTCGCACTGATTGTGAATGTCTGCTACTGAACTACAAACATTCCTGAAGTGCATACAACCAACAGTCAGTTACGCTCTACCTAACTCCAATTTTTCGACATCTGACTTTTTCCTGGTCTCCCCAAAGCCCACTGGGAATGCAGTGTTGCTTATGCTATCTATGCTCTGAAGTCCTGAATCTGGAGAATTAATTGCAATGCCATTCCACTGGCCCATGAAAGAAAAGCTGGATAGAAGTTCTGTTGAGAAATTGCATCCTCTGTCCACGAGATGTCACAGTTTCCTTTGCAGCTGCCAATACCTTATGGCTCTAAGACAACATATGAGGCCAATGACTTGTGATTTGAAGCTCCCTGCTATCCTTGCCACACTATTAGTGGGGATTCTATTGCTCCTGAATCCACTCTTTGGCTTATTTTGTATTGGTTGGCCAATACTATTTATAGCTATCTCTTGAGATGGGCGAGAACAGCTCCAATTTGGAACTCTCAGTTTTCACCTCTGAGATGCTTGCTTCTGTTTGCCCTGTGTTTTGAGAGTTATCACATTTATCCCTACAACAAAGGGACTCTTCAGTGGTGCATCTATGGAGGAATCTCTATGCATTTCAATAATGATTTAGGGAGCTGGAGAAATCTTGAAACGTGATCATCTGTCAACAGCTCCTAGTTATGTTAGCACTTAGTGGAACTTCTAGCTTCAGCATTGTATACTTCTGGATCCCAGCTTCTAGGGAGCAGCAGTGAAGACAGTGAAACTCTCATACTCCTCTCCAGCATCTGGTTACCATCACAGAAAGGAGGATGGTCTCCAGCAGGCTTTTTTTTTTTTTTAAGCCTTCTACAAATAAAGTAGATGCAATCTTGGTCACCCTTTCTCCACACGTTGGCCGCACTATTCTTCAAAAAGTAAAGATTGCTTTACAAGGCACCATAGGGTGGGAAGCAGGAAGATTTTTAAAGTATATGCTCTGAAGGGTTTGTTTTCATTTGAATATGCTCAGCAATGCATAAAAAATAATTTTTAAAAAAATGCTTATTCTTGATCTGCCTCCTTTTCTTCCAGTTCACTGCCTAATCAATTATGCTGCTCAGAGTTCCTGTCCTGATTAACCTTCTGGATAAAAATAGTGGAGAAAAGTGCTAACTTTCAACAAGAGCTGCTGCAACCTTTTAATGTATCATATATATTTTTTTCTCTTTTCAAATGTAAAACTCCTTCCATCAGCTAGGACTAAAGAGTGGTAAAAAGATTGGACACCCGATCTTCCTATTTGCAAGTTCAGAGGAGAATTTTTCAGAGCCTCTGTGGATGAGAATGTGTTAGCTTTAGGGCCTTCACAGCAGAGACAGAACAGAAACCACAAACAACAGTTCTCTTTCTGAAGCATGACCTACGGTCACCTATGGTTATTTCTGCACAAGAAATGCAAAGTTAAGTGAACTTGCTTTAGACAGTTCCATGTTTCTGCCTCTTTGCTTCCACTGGCCTGACAGTACAAGCTTGGCCCCAGCCTTCCAACAAACCACAGAATGCTGCCTGTCTTCTACAGAAGAATTTTGTCCGTGTATAGGAAAACATACATCTCTCCTACAGGTGAAGCAGAACTCAAGAAACCAAATGTTCTGCAATGGAGGACTACTTGTGGTTCCATAATTGCAGTCTCCTTTCTACTAAGGAGCAGAAGGAACTAAAGGAAATAGGTTTGAAAGCTGGCAGGTGGATTGACTTAAAGGAGCACGGTTCCAGCCTAGTTTGCTTAAGTAGAGGAAACGGAGGGAAATTCCACATTTCCTTTGGTAAAGTTATGTCTTCTTTCCTCCCATGTACCTGAATGCTATGGCGGTTCTCGCCTTCCAGCCATCCACTGAGCTGACTTATTTGTGCAAAGCTAACAGTGGACCAGGAAGAGAAGGTGATACACAACAGGTGAAACAGCAAAATCACCCTTGACTCCGACATGGAGACCTCCCTGCAGTTTTCTCAGGAACAATGTGGAGGTGATTGGCCATTGTCCTCTCCTGCAATGTTTTTCAACTTCTCAGTCAAACCAACAGCCCTGAGATTCCCTTGTGGCTTCCCATAACCAGGTTGGACTCTACTCAGCTTCCAAGCGCAAACAACATCAGCCAGATGCTGCCCGTATTGCAGAGCACACAACAGCTGCTTCACCCAGCCAACTATGACATTACAAGAAATGCAGAGACAAAGCTGCAGTCTTCTCTTCTACACCTTGAAACAGAGCTGGCACTTTTGCAATACAGAGATCACAAAGGATTCTTACCTCATTTGTCAAATCCCAGTGGAATCAACATCATGCAAGGACCTAATATTTTACGCAGACCTAACAGAGACCAAATTCTACCTAACCAAGGTGTGATTTCTTCTCTAAGTCTATCTCAGATTGGCAGCCAAGTTTATCCATTCTCCTCCTTGGGTCACAAATCAATGGTAGCTCATGTTCTGCACATGACTGTAAGGAACTGCAGTTGCAAAAAAGCATCAGTAAAAATTAACCAACTCAATTTAACTATTAAACCTTCTGGACAGCCCTTCTTTTTTCAGTCTTGGCTTTCTCTTGGACTGAGGGCAAATGAGGAACATGCACACTTCAAAGGTCATTCAGGTGACTGGACAAAATACTACGGAATGGAGATGGAGTGTGACCAGTTCCTTTTTTTCTGCAGGATGGACCTTTCTGGAAGATATGTTAAGATATTTAAAGCCATCTTTATCATAAAGCCTTTCTGTTTGGACTACAACTTTTGCTTGAACATCAAATGATGATCTCTGCCTCGTCTCTCAGTTCAAATCCCCCAGGCCCCCAGATCACTGCTGACTGGTAGAGATTTTCCCCAACAACCACCTCTTGGTCAAGAAAACTAATTGTTGTTCCAGTATTCAGTTGAACAGGGAAAAAACAGGGGAAAATCATTCACTCTTCTCTTTCTTCTCATTGAATATTCACTGGTAGAAACAAAAGTATTACAGCATGGTTTGGCTTAACCAAGTCTTGTTTAAACTAGGCATGGTGGTGTAGTGTATGTAAATCATGCATCATTATTTACAAGGCAAAATGGACAAGCCAATTCATTCCACTAAGCCAAACCCAAACAAACTAAGCCAAGTGAGATTTTGGAATAATGTGGCTGAAATTATATACTTTTGGGTATGGTACAATTGCTATTATTGTATTTGGGAAAACAGAAGTTCAGAAAATAGAAAGCTCCTCCTCCCACCATCCATCAAGAAAACCATTACCCTTACATCTGTATCAACTCTCATCATGATGCCTTTTTGGAAATCTAGTTAATAAAACTTGATGAGAATGAGAAAACTGTAAAGGGGAGTATCTCCTGTCTAGCTTGAAAGATTTTTAGCTAATAATATTTTATTGGCAGTAGAAGGCTTTGAAAGACGAATTCCTTTCAACCAAAGTCATTCTTGATTTTTGCATATTTTAAGAATACATGATTCTCCAGTAGAATCATTTCTCCCTGCTGGAATACATAAAGACACTTATATATTATTTACTTCCTTTGCATACCAGCTCTACCTTCCGGAGGGTATAGGAATAGGCAGCCAAGAGAACAACAAAGAAGAGAGATAATTATCACCACCAAGCACTAGAAAGAGCCATTTTTGTACTGCAATTCAATTACAGATGCACAAAATGTTATTCACATGAGATGAGAAATTGTACTCATATTCCACAGGAGCTTTTGAGACTGCAAATCTGTGTATAATGCTATTGTGTGAATTTGCTATAAGATTACTTTTTCTTGGGCCCAGCAGACTTTATGTCACATGGGTAAAAGAACCGAATGTGTGCTTCATATTAATTGCTCCTAATAGGCTACTGAAGAAAATGTGTTCGCTTTCTCTCTCGGCCTGCTTAGACCATTTTATGGAAAAGCTTATATTATCAATGTAGGTCTTTCAGATTGATTCATCCAGAACCAAATATACAAAATACACATTGTATGTGAAACACTCACATTCACATGTGCATGGATGTGCATGCACACACCGGCAGAGAGAAATGAATAAATCTCTTTTACAAGAAGTCAATCCAAACTCAAAGTGTCTTACCAAACTTCAAGAAGATACCTACAAATAAGCATTTGCAGAACTCCAAGTTTTGTATTTGGAATCTGCTTATGATTCACAGGGTTAACTTGGTGAAACCCATGGCTCGGTTCCCGTGTACTGTTATCTTCAATTACTAATCATCCCTTTTTGTAAAAATATTTATTTTGTTAAGATATATCATAAAATAAGAGATGTAAAACATCCCCATGTTGTTCTTTATCTATATAAGTCACTTTACCTAATATAAGACATTCTCATGTTGTTCTTTACTCTGATCACTCTCAGCTGCTTCACCTCAATTGCCACTGGGTCCCACTTAAAACTTTTTTGAGCTCAGTGGATTTCAAGGGAAATAGGTCCAGACTGGAGCTATGTGAAATATGTGGGAAATGAGATGGATTCCAACCTATTTTTTCAACCTTTAAAGCAGCCTTCTTCCTTATCATTGGATTTACAAAAAGGTTTCTAAAGCCTTGGAGAAATCTTTGAGAAGGGAGAAAGAAAGTTTGAATGGAGATTCAATCCCATGACAGCAACCTGATGAATTAAAGATCCAGATTGTCAGAAGCAAAAGAAAGGAATACAAAGTTGACTTGTTTAATCAGGGTTAAAATAAATTCTGGAAACCCTTTATGGACTTTTTGGATTTGTGAATGGATAAAGGGCAGAGGGGTGGGGGAAGTACAGGAAGAAGTGAATTATGTATATAATCTTATAGGGGGTTGGGAAATATTACATTTGCCTGTACTTGTTGCAAGGAAGATTGGGAGTCACTTCTTTAAATATCCTTTTTTTTTCTATTTCTTTTCCTTTTTTCTCTCTCTTCCTTTTCTTTCTTTTTCTTTTTGCACTTTCAATTTTTTTCTTTCTATTCTCTTTTCTCTTTCTGATTTTAGTTTGTATCTATATACTACTAAAACTCTCATTGTGTTTATCTGTTTGTACTCTTGAGTTAGCCCAAACAATGCATTATACCGCAACAATTTTTTAACAAAGGTACCTAAAATCTGCTAACTTAAAAAATGCATAAAAAATCTAGACCCACTACTCCTGTGCAATTGAAATTTCCATGATGTTCAGACCAGTTTTATTTGCAAAGTTGTGGCCGTTGCAGCGTCCCTGCAGTCACATGATTGTGATTTCCAACGTTCCTTGCCAGCTTCTCACAAGCAAAGTCAACGGGGAAGCCGGCTCCCACTGCTTTTTTGCCTGCCCATGGTCATTCTGTTTATCTGTTTAGGTAAGTAAATATTCACTTACTATTGAAGTTCATTTGCCACTACAATTATTTTTCTATTTATGATATATACTCTTCTTAGATGATCACGGGACCATCCAGCATTGGGGTAAAAAAGAATAGGGTCTGCCTAATGTCCATTCTTGTCACATCAGACTGCACTACATTTCTCTCAAAGGATGACCCAAAGGGTCACAGGGTTGTCTAGATATCTTTTAGTATTGTTAAACTCTTCAATAAAAAGTATTGAAAAACTATTTTTCTAAAAAAAATACAGCAGCCTTCTTCAACCTGTGACCTACAGACATACTGGACATTTCAATTCTGGAAGAGGATTTCCAAGATTGAGAAAGATGGTTTGAAAAGAAGGGGTGCAGGGTTGGATGGAAATTAGCTTAACAGAAAGCTACCCATGGCTTCACCAAAGTATCTTGTAGGATAGCCAACTGCTATATGCTAGACAGCATCTTCCTTACCACGCAGATTCCCTTACTCCCATTCTTAGGTTCTAAAGCAACTGAAGAAGCATGGCTTTACTTAAATCAATGACAATGCATGCATGGTGGATTTCTTGTGGGACGAATATGATAAAAAAGCATAATAATATCTGGCAACTCAGAAATAAGTTTTATGGGGACACCACTAGTGTCATTAGAAGCCAATGGTGAAAAGAATCTGTACCCCTGTATCGACCACATCTACTGTGTAGTTATTTGAAATATGGGTATTGATTGGTCATGGAATTAATGTGTATGCTGCGATGATTAAACATCATGGCACTCTATATGCTATATGAAGGAGTGAGTAAGGATGCAGTAGGCTTGGGCTAGGACTGAGGAGTCAGAGCCATTCAACTTCCAAATGTGACCTTTGCATCATATTAGGATCATTGGCAGAATCCAGAACCTGAGTTGATGTAGTCATTTTCTCTTGAAGTGCTACAGTTCAATAAACCTTCTGGGCAGTCCATTCTCCCATTAACAGGAATTCTTAGCTGGACCCATTTCTGCCTCACCCATCTTATGGCTCCTTTCTCAACTCTCAAATGATTCTATACACTTTGAGTTCAATGGCTATGAGTATGAAGCTACCATCAGCCTTATGATGCTTTTCAGGGATCAGAAAGTAGAAAGCACCTCCACCCACCACCCCTCAGTCCAGCCTGGCAAAGTGGCTGAAAGCAGAAGGATCCACCTTGTGCTCAATGACAAAAAAAAGGCTGGATGGTAATGTAATAGTAATAAATAAAATAGTAATAAATATGGCTGTAATAATATCTTGAAAATAGTCAGAAGATGGCACTGAAACACCTAAGGAAAAAAATGCTTCTGTTGTCACCAGAATTTCATTTTAGATTGGCCAATTAAAGTCACTAATTAGAGAAGACAGGTCAAAGGTCAGATTCAAATGTCACACTAGAAAAAGCCTGGTTGCAATTTACATTAATTACAGCATCAAGGGTACCATTCTTAGTGTGTTCACACACAGATTTGACAGGTATTTGTGACATATGGGAGAAAGTCCTACGCGGAAGGTCCTTCCTTAAAATTGCACCAAGTGCATGTCTCATAGAGACACAAAGCAGCATTATTGCAAACCTTATATGATGTCATGATGTCATTGTGCAAATTTCATAATGATAAAATTCACATCACTTGTGCAACAGCGTCATGATGCCTGTGACATCACTTGCCCTCTCCTGCACATGTCTATGACTTGGAGACCAACGCAGAGCCTTTAAAGAGCCCCAGAATCATAAAAAGCCGAAGCACCGCAACTCCTCTTTGGTGCCTAGTCGTACAGGAAGCTGCAGCAGCTACTCAAGATCGCAAGTAGTTCCCAGTTTAAGAGTTCCGTTCCCAAGGTCTGTCCTTAAGTCAAATTTATACGTAAGCCGAAACAGTATTATTATGTAATACCTATAAGTAGTATTGTGTAATGAACTCCAACCATTGTGTATTTAACTTGAACCATTGTGTATTTAACTCAAACCAATGTGTATTTAGCTCAGATTTGGCTACAATAAGCTTAACTATGGGTTGCCCTTAAATTGGGCATTCTTAACCTGGGGACTACCTGTACTCAAGACCATTATTTTCAATCTTTCCTGGAGATACTAAGGACTGAACCAACAATTGTAGATATACAGTGAAACAGCTGCTCTGCCTAAGCTACAGACTCTCCAGCTCAGGGTTCTGCAATTTGACACCCTTTTCAGCTTTGCAGAGTCCACCAGCCATGGAGACACCCTTGCTCATTCTGGACAAAGACCTCCATTCCCATTTTTTTTAGTTTCAGGTTGCAAAAACAGGCTTATGATGGAGCTGGTGAGCTGCAGCATGGAGAGTATTCTGTGTTTCTTTTGGAGAATGACAAACAGAACAGCTTATCTAAAGGAACACCTTTCTAGGCTACAGGTAGGATATTATATGAACAACTAGGCCCCAGATGATATGCACAATGACCTCTCTGCCCTCCAGATTAGCTCCCCACTGCATGTACTGGTCTATGACCATAGTAAGCCACTCTCTCTCTCTCTCTCTCTTTTCCACTTCAAGTTAATTAACAACTCAACACTGAACCTTAGAATAGTTCCGATTGTGAAATTCTGAAAATGTAGCAGGCAAACTCAGCACTCACATCCTTTCATTAGTAGCTGGTGGATGGTGATCCTCACTGAAAATAAGAAACAACTAGACGTCTTTGAGACAGAATGCTGAAATATTCTCTAATGCTTTTTATTCTCCTGCTCTCCTCCCTGTGGTCTTGTCAGTTATTCTTGCTAGAAGTTGTCTTTGGTTCTGTACCGGTAGCAAAGAAAGAATATGATCCCTCATAGGTAAATTTAAATTTTTCTTTTTAAGATGCTACCCAAGAATTATTTAATCTACTCAATAAACATATAGTTTGTAAACTACCTCTTCCTTATAGCCTGAAAATAATCCACCATAATGGTGTTAAAATTCTGCAGTGTACCATGATGACTTTGACTACTTCTCTGGTGATGCCTGCTGGCAACAGTTTCATGCAGGTGATCATGTGAAGTATGTATACTTATTAACTCCCCTTGAATTAATTAGTTTGAGTAGTTTGCCTTACAAACTCCCAGTGCCTAGGATCACTCTGACCTTACCAACACAGAAATTTCAGCTTGCATCAACTAACATGGGCAGTTGATTCTGAGGAACATGTTACCAATGAATGAATGAAGACTTTACCTGATCCTCTACCTTAGATAACAGCTTCCCACAACTTACATTGTGAATACCTAAGGGAGGAAACACAATCAATGAGTGAGGAGTAGGCTTGGTCCTAATTTTCTGTGAAGCTGAAAAGATCAAGAACAAAATCTTCCCTCCACCTCTTCCCAACTCATGAACTGACATTATTATTACCTTTACTACCTTGTCACATGAAGATCATTCTTCATCACTGTCCATTTCACTTAGATGCTGGATCTGGATTGCAAAACTCAGCATAACAATAGATGGGACCAAAGAGATACAGAAGCTTCTAAATCTTTATTGACATCTAGTGCTTGCCTGGATTTTTGCAGCACAAACTAATAGCCCTAATTTCCCTGTTCCATTAACATTTTTGGCTGATCATGATAGCTACTGCTAGAATGGATTCGACATTTTGGTTTTCTCAAAGAGACAACTGTTTTTTAAACAAGGACAATCCCTCCCCCAAAGCATTTCCTAAGTCTTAGGATCTGATATGTTTGTGCCTACAAGATTTCTTTGGTAATCTTATAAAGCCATTATTCACAAGTATCGCTGGCTGATTTTGATTTTTCTCTCTGCCCACTGACAAGATGACAAATATTTAAGTTTGTCAACTATATATAATACATTTACAGGATACCCCACTGGCTTGATGGCTAAATGCAGAACTCAAACACTCTCTCATCAGCTGCAGAGCAGTCACTTACTTCAAAGTGCCCACTAGAAATCATGGAGACAGCTTCTTTTAGCATAATGTATAATGCATGTTCCTCAAGTCTATAAAAGGTTGAAATCCGCATATTTCATAGAACAATATGATCAAAAGACAAAACAAAGAAACAAACAAAAACAGGAAAGAAATAGCCACGCATCTCTCTGAGATCATAAAACAAAAATATGTTTTGAAGTGATTGCATCATCTTGTGTAATTGCTTATTTTTGGGGGGGGGGGGAGGAAATGACAACTACTCCCACCTTTCGGTTCCTAGAATTGGGTTTCACAGCAGCCGAATTTGTTACGAAACGCATGAAGCCATGAAGTAGTTGGTTTGATTTGGGCTGAGCATTTTGCATAAACTCAGCCAATGAACCATGGTTAAATAGATTATGGCTTAGTACAATGAGGGGATATTACTGATTGGAGGATTTGGGATTTTTAAAAAATGGGGGGAAAATCAACTTTATTCCTTCTCAACAGTAATTAATTTCTGTCTCACCGTCTGCATGCCTACAGAGTGCTAAAAGAAACATTATTTTACCTTCAGAAGTACATACATAATTAGGATGTCAGCAAACTACTAGGCATCCCCCCCACCCACCCCACACCAATTCTACACACCTCATTCCAGGGCTGCTAAAGGCCACAAGATTCCAACGCCAGGCAATGACAGAAAATAAGAAATGCCATGATAATTGTTCCATTCTGTTTTGCATCAGTGGAGCACCGTTTAGGCCTTCCTTACCCTTGGAGGTCTACAACAGCCTCCTCCAAACTTTATATCCTTCTGTTTGCAACTCCCTTCAACACACCCATTATTATTGATATGATTGACTGAAAGGTCTTTAATAGATGACCTTTCAGTCACAATCATCCAGCTGTGCATTTCTTCAGTTCTCTTCAAGTTCATGTCACTTCCTGCTCACTGTAGTGATTCAGCTGGCTTAGCAGTGACCAGGGGTGAATGGGTTCCCTCCTCCATCACGTAGCCTGAGAAACTAGCAACTTCATGATTGTGAAGGCAGCAAGCTTAGAAGAATGAGACAAGAAGGAATTTCATTTTAAAAGTCCAATGTATTTTCCAGTGCTACAGCAGAAGGAATTTGGAAGAGCCAAGGTGGCACGCTGGTCTTGGTATGCTAATACTCTCTAATCCATGCGTTGCCTTAGCCTTTTTCCAAATGCTGTTTCAAAAATATAATTCAACACAGTGGAGAAGTATGACCTTCCACTGTGAAGTATGACCTGAACCCTTGTTGATCAAGAAGAAACTGGTAGGACGGTTGCACAACTCTCTGATATATGTGATCCAGTGGCCTTATACTTCTAAAGAGCAGATGATAGACACAAACAAGAGGAAAACATTTGCTTTCAGAGACCGCTTTGGACTTCTTGAAAGTATCTGACAAGCTACTTTTAGACAGAAGAGGCTGGACTAAACAGAAAAAGGTGTGTTCCAGCAAGACAATTCTCATGCTGTTACAATATTCTTAACACATAAATTTCTACTACAGGTATACTTCTAAACTTCTACACTGCTGAATTTTGCTCTCTCATCCTTTTGACCCTATATGACATGTTACCAGCCTCCTTACCATGTATTACTTATTGTCACAAGTTACTGAAGTCCTGCTAGGAAAGAATAATCTCAGGTTCATTATTTAAAAAAAGATTTAGTCTGGATGGCTAGAACATAGAGAAGAATGCAAAATAAGTAATCCAACCATCCCCAAGCTAAAACCTTCCCAGTTAGCTGGACTAGGGGTAATCATGCTAGCTGTGAAATATGTGAGTTGAAGTTCCACCCAACTAGAGAGCTAGGCTGGAAAAGGCATGATGGAGGAGAAACAGAGGGGGAGGACAAAGAAAAATATATAAAATTCAGTAGCTTGTATTAATTGACTACTTCATTAGAATTGATGAGATTTGTTTTTGGCTGTAATAAAGGCTATCAAGGGAATCTGTGTTTCTTCGTTAAATATCCTCAGAACATTGCCTAGCTTTAGCTTCTGTGAAATTGTAAAGTTCATTAGAAGGAAGCTAATTAATCAACTAAGAACTTGATTCAGTTGAGAGCTGTATTAGAGCAATCCTCAACTTGCTTTCCAGAGAAGCCATCTTTCTTGGTGCTAGAAGCATCAAGAGTTACTTCTTAGTCATTGCAATGAGACTTGAATTGTTTAGTCACTGACTTTTACTTAATGTACAAGCCACCAGATTTAAAAATTACGTATCATTTTTGGAACATGAAGCAGCACATTAGACTAAACTGGCTACTGTCACTGACCTGTTCAGGTCTCTGAATTCTTTGAGAATTTCCTACTTGAATTGGAGATTTCTGTCCAGATTAAGAAACAGAGATCTATTTCCTCAATATTCTATACACTGCTACCTGTTACTGGAGAGGTGATCTATGGATACATTATCTCATTCTAATAACCCCAGCTTATGTACAAGTGTAAAAGTTGCCCAGACATATTCATACACATACGCAAGTATAGAGAGTTCACCAGCTATGCTTCAGATACCTATGTCCTGATGTGAGCAAGTCCCATATTAGCCACGTCTTATTTCAGCAAATATTGCTTATAAGGCAATTCCCTCTGAAGCTTTCTAAATATCCTAGAACCCAAGAATCTACTGGGTGTGAAACGAGACCATGAAAACAAAATTAAAGATTCATCAGATGGATCTAGATTAGCCAGTAGAGGGAGACATAGACATGATGGAACATAGGCTACGGCAAGTTAAGAGAAAGGTCCCGTTTGAGCTCCTGAAGAAATCTTCTTGGATAATGGAAACCATGAAAGGGATGAGGGGAATAAAAGGAGGCAACCTACCTGCTCTCACTGCATTCTTTCTTCTCCCTGACATTCAACCACTTGCGAAGGAGGAAGCGCTTGCGCCGGGGAGAGGCACTAGGTGTGGAGCAGTTGGACCAAGGTGTGTCTTCATCACTGGATGGGGTAATTTCAATGGAGGGGAGCTGAAGGAACTCCTTAGAGGAGGAGGTTACAGTCCCTGGATTCTGCTCTTCGGCATTCCTTGTGCGCCTCAACTTGAAACGCCTTCGGCGCAGGGTTGGAGTGGAGGAACTGGACCAGGCATGGCCATGCTGCACCACCTGTGGCTCTGGGACTTGCAGTGATGGCAGTTGAAGTGTCTCTGTCATCTTGGCGGCCGGCATTGGGTCCTGCGTCTCTTCTTCTCCTCCCTTCATAGATACCTATACTCTTCCTTCCTCACCCCCCCACCTCTAGATCTCAAAACAAACTGAAGAGCAAAAGTCCACCTTACTCCCTCATAGTTGGGCTTGGCATGCTTCCTTCCTCTCCAGGAGGATATTTCACATTCCTCAGGTGGTTTCATTGAACTGAGAAAACCCTCCCGTCCATGGAGAAGGCCAGCTGCAAATTGTTCCTGACTCTCCAGCCAAGTCTGTGAACTCCAAGGCACAACTTTCAGTCTCACGCCTGGCTCTACCGGAGCAGCCACCAGTTTGTCATCAAGGACCAAAAGCAGGCTGCCCAGTGCCCGTTTGCGTCTTCCTCTCCTTTGCAGCACTCCTTCCTTGCCTCTGTGCAGAGCAGATGAACAGCTCCTCTGGAGCGCTGCTGAAAAACTCTCATCGGGGTGCGTTCTGGAGGGACCGAATGGGAATCGTTGAGGAGCTGCGGGGAGGTTGGAAGGAAAAAAAACAAAACAGAGAAAGACAGAGAGCGAGGGAGGGAGGGAGGGAGGGAGGGAGGAAGGAAGCAGTGATATATGATAAAATCAGCAAAGGAGAAGAAGGGGTGGGAGGGAGAGATTCCTCCCCCCCCCCCCGCCCCGAGCTGATGAGCTCAGGCAGCTGCTGCTAATGTAGACATACTCTGAAGTCCAAGCGACAAAGTCTTTGTAACTGAGTACATTCTGCTGCTGCAATCAGCCATGGTGAAGGTGGAGGGATTTCTGGAAACAAGCCTTTCATACAAAGTGATTGGCTGGATTCCCCCTCCATCTCATCCCCTTTCTGGCTAGATGCCCCACTCAGAAGAAGGAAGGCCACAAGATGACCCTGAGTCTTATCTGATGTCATTTGGGACTTTTGTTCCTGTGTCTCATTGAAAGTCACAGATGGTGGGCAAAAGGAGGAAAGAGCCAAAACAACTTTTTTTAAAAATGTCTAGTTTCATCCTTGCCACCTCATTTGACTAGAGGATCTGCTTGGGTGAAGGCCTCGAAGAATGTTGGGGCAAGCCCAAGCAGAGCAGAAAACTCCTCCATACCCTTTCAAGGTCAGCCTGTTTCTGTCCAATAATGAAGGCAAAGTTCAAGTTTCAATGAACCTTGGAGAAATGTGGCAGGATTACACCATGCCTCCTTACGGAAATTTCCAAAGCAAGGAAACATTGGGCTGGTGGGGGGGGCGGGGGGGGAGAAGAGATAGAAATTTCAGGGTGAAAGAACTGCTTCCAAAATGGCATATTTTTCAGGCAGCTAAGTCACATCTCTGTCCATGGGATGGAACAGCAGGAGAAGATCTAACAAAGGCCCAGAATATGATAATCAGCAATACAAAAGGAGATAGATTATCTTCCTCTGGTAACATGTTCTGGTGAGAGTGAAAGGAAAACAAGCAGTTGTATTGACCATCTCCTCACACTCTTGACCAAGGACCCAGATAAACAGCCAAATCTGTAGTTCCAGTTGGCTGACAGCCCTGCGACTTCTTCCTTGGATGAGAGTCTTATCAAGCAAGATGGGTTTTGCCCAGCCAAATAGCAGAAGCCAAGTTCATCAGAAGGTACGGTGAGCATTCGCAGACTATTTATCATGATTGGACATACGTTTTTGGTTGAGACAAGGGGAAACACACTATTACGGAGAAGAAATATATGCCATGTGATGCATCACCAATCCAACTACGCTACTTATTCCTGTTTTACAAGAGTTCGTTTCAGATTTATTTTAACACGGTCAAGCCTGCCTGGTTCCTCCCCCTCCCAAAATTCACACCGTCTAGCAGCTGACTCACTGTTTGCATATACTCCCCTTACTTGTCTGATTGCCTCTCTGCAGGCAGCAGCTATCCATGGATCTGATCCCACGGCAGTTTATTCATGGAAAGTGTATTCTAAATATTGGAGCTGAGCAGCCAGAAAAGAGGTCAAAAGCTTGCAAGATGATCCCCTAGAGGACTATACAGGAGAAAATAAAAGCCGATTTACACTGTACGGCAAACTAGGAGGAAAATCTAAGGAGAACTTCCTTACAGAAAAGTCTATACCATGAACAAGAGGGAATCTCCTACCTTCGGTTCTCCAAGGATTTGCTGGCAGTTTTAACCCAGACCTAAACAGAAGTGGGAGGAATAATTCTCCATGGACATTACTGATTCGCATGAAAAGAAGTCAGGAGAGCAGAGCAGAGCACAGTGGCCTTGTACTTGGCATCTGCTCTGAGTCCCTTGCTGAAGAGTAATGGGAAATGGGGGGAGGGGAAAACCTATATAATTTCACCCCTGCTCTGAGCTGCCAGGAGGAGGTGCAAAGTAGCCAGGAGGGAATTTCACTTCAAGACCTGAAACTCAAGCCAGGAACCAGAAGCAGGTTTGAATCAAGAATCCCCTCCAACAAAAATGGAGCCATCGTATTCCCAGAAAAAGATCTTCCTTCTCCAGCCATTTCAGTTACATGGTAACCGAGCTAGAAGTGCATCAGCTGAACTCTCCAAAGCTCTACGTCAGTGTTTCTCAACCTTGGCAACTTTAAGATGTGCGGACTTCAACTCCCAGAATTCCCCAGCCAGTTCGCACATTTTAAAGTTGCCGAGGTTGAGAAACACTGCTTTAAGTCATAGGAACAGAGAGAGATCTAGAACTGCTTTCAGAAAGGTGCAGAATCCTTGCGTGGGCTTGCCTTTTGCTAGAAATTGCTACGCTCTTTTGAGAAAGTCAGTTAAATAGGTTTCCAAACTGGAATCCTGTAATTGGGCAGGGTTGGTACTATTCCAGGGAAGACGTGCCTGGAAGTCAGAAGCAAAATTTGCTGCGCTGGCCCATTGGGTAAGAATGTGCAAAATATAGTGTGCACTAAATATGATGCAAGGTTACAATCCGATTATTAGATTTATTACGATAATCACAGATGATTTGGTGACTTCTAATAGCTGAAAGATGCAATAATATAAAACTAAATACATCAATGTATTTGAATATTGCATTTCTTTCAAATGGATCCCTCTGTTTCCAACTCCAATCCTTCTCTTCAAACCAATAACCATGGTTCCTCAGTACTAAGCAACACTTTATTATTCTGTAACATCCTGGGTTGCTTTTTAATTTTGGATAAGGGAAACCTGACACTTGTCTAATATCCTTTGAAATCCCAGTGCTGTGAAATGAAAGACAAACACAGCCTTTCCTAACCATAAGGTGTGAAAAATGCCAGCTACAGAAAACTTCTGCTCTGCAGGACAAAAAAAAGATTGCTGCCATTGCAAATATTCGTGGTTTCTTTCTTCCCGATATTATAACAGCCAAATCAAAAATTTACACCCAGCCTTGGGCTTTTTCCTGCAAAACAAGGAAGCCCAAAGAAAGAGAAATCTGTTTTAATCTGGAGAAGCTAAGGCTTAAAATACTGGAGAGACTTCAAGAAGTGCCTCTGGGAGCTCTCCTCTACTGCTGAAAGTGTCCCACCTCCTGCTAGGTCAGGGGACTCACAGCAGTAAACGCATCAGGTGGCTCCCAAGATAAATGTGTCATGCAGACTGGAGCACCACGTTGCGTCCATGCAAGGTGCAGCAGCCCCATCCTCTAGAGCAGCATTAATATATCACTACTGAAGGACAAAGATGCTGCGAAGACACCTTACTAGGTGCCCCTCTTTGAAAGCACTCCCTGCCTCTCTATAGCAACTCACTTTCTGGTTAGTCTTGCAGATACTGTGAGAACGTGAACTCTGTTTCGTTAGGAGAGGCAGATCAGGACCCCCACATGGCCGTTTCATAAAGGAAAGCCCTCCGTTGTCTTTGAGCTCTTTTGGGCTATTTATGCAAATATCCAGGAAGTGCTACGCAACCCACAGACTTTGATTCTGCAACTGAGCATTTCTGCCAATGAAAGGTAAGAAAATCTTTCAGGTCCAATATATAAAAATCATATTTAAATTATTCTACTTTAAGAAGAGGTGGTTTGAGAAGGAGAGAGAGGAAGATGGAGAAAGCATGTTGCTAGGCCATAACGTGGTTTGCTTATTTGGGGTTCCGCGTCCTGTCAACCATGTTTCAAGAAACCACACCTCTGCAAGATGTACAAACCGAGTCCATGTCCATATGTGCGTGTCTGTCTGTCTATCTGTGTTTCCAAACAAAGAAACAAGTTATGAATTAATGAGTTGGAATAAGTGCACCATGTAAAATCTGTGCCAAGCAGTTTTTTTTTTTTAATTCTCATTATAATTGCCTTCCTTTTGCTTTCTCTTTCATATTAACTTTTTCCAGATATTCTCACAAGCGTAATTAGCAAGAGAAAAGTTGAAGTACAGTTTACGCCTCGTTTGTAGAAATATTCTTTGGGGAAGAATAAAGAGTCCAAAGAGATGTGCGTATATTCTCATCAGAGCCCAACTAGGTATTGCTTAGAGTCTGCAATAAATCAGACTCAGTGCATCACCCAGACAGCATCATTTACAATATTTATAATAATAAAGGGTGTGTGGCAATTCTGGTAATTGTTTCCCAGAGTTTGTTTGGTTTTTTTAGAAAAAAAACAATTAGCATTTTCCAACTGTTTTGGGAAGGCCGAAGCATCATCCATCCCCCATACCTGCAAAGTATCTTCACATACGTCACACAGTTAATCACAGGGGATCCAAAGTACAATATCTTTGAACAGCATTTTCCTCCCATTGCGTGAAAGTATCTGCCTAGGAGAACCTTCACATACCAAAAACAAATAAGCAAAAGAAAAAAGATCCACATAAAGCTGAAACAAGGCGTGGGATAGACAACTTTACTGTAACATAAATTTCACAGACTTGGGTTCATAACTGTGGCCAACTTTGTTCAGCAGATCTCCACAATCTCTTTGTGATTAGAGTGTTTCTCTGTTCAGTCCACAAGAATGTCAGGTGTCACTCCACAAAATCCTTGGTCATTGGGAAAAAAAAAACTTGAACCCTGAAGAAAGGGTTGCACTTATACCCTGAAGAAACCCAATCGAGATTTGCTGCTGGGAATTTTGGGATCATGGGGCACAAAATCAGATTCCTCAGCTTCTCTGCCCAGAGCCAGATTCCACTCCTTTTTGCTTCAGGCAGATGGGTCTATAGACCTCTTTGCCACAAGCACTGTTTGCCCAAGGACACGTCACTGCTTATTTGATTGAGATGTGTACTGATGTGACTTCTAAATGAGGTTCCAATGGGTCATCCTTGGGCAAAAGCAAGATAAACTTTGCCCTCTCCTTCCTCACCAGCATATTGGCTATATGTGTTCATTCCTCTGGATCAGCAGTGGCCCAAAGTTTAATGAGGGGTCAGAATGAGGGAGATGGTTTATGTCTAAGGAGTCCCAATGGAGGAAAAAGGAAGAAGGAACACTGAAAAATATTTCCTATGAGATGTTTCTCCCTGGTCTTAAAAAAGACACTTTAAGGTTTTCTTCTGTAATATGAAGATATTTCTGGAAATTTGTCTATTGTATTAGAGGATACTGATTCCTGAATACTGCATGGAAATATACAAGATGCATTTCTGCACTGAGAGAAGACTTCAGTGGTTTTCCTGAATCAAGCCCAAGGGCCATCTTCTTATGAACTCCCCATTGTTTTCTTCTGGACACCCACAATGTAATCAGGAGATCCAGAGACAACTACCCATAATGGTTTCTCCAACACTAAAGTTGTAATCCAATATACATAACTAAGCCCCACAACTCTCAATGAATTCAGTGAGGCTTATTTATGAGTTGATAGATAAAAGGAATGAATAGAAAGGCACTTATACAATTCAAGCTGTAGTGCTAAGTGTGCTTCTGTGGAACAAAAGTCTCAGTAGTTTGAGATTTCATAAATACACCAAATGTATCTTTTGTTAGGCTACTCCTATTATAAATACTGCCATTTACAGTATATTGTTACAGCTGTAAACCAAAGCTAAATTGGAGAAGAATGTTTTATCTATTTCTTTTCAAAGTTTCCTTTTTAATTAACCTCCACCCACCTGGTGGGGAAAATTTGAATTCCCCCTCTCCCTCCACAGCTGCAAACTTTTCAGAATTTTCACACCTCTGGAGTGAACTACACACTTTGAAAAGTAGATATGGTTACAGTGCAAGGTTGTGAATCAACCCTTAATGTTTTTCTTGAACAAAATCCCCACTGGCCCAGCACTTTCCTTGCAAAAATGTTTAATGTGTTAAGCACTGAAAACTATATCCATAAAGGAGTGGTGGATTTCATTTCCTTTCTCTACAAAAAGCTAATAATTAGACGTGTTTCCAACGCATTCTGAATTCCCAGGCATCACAGAATTAGGGAAGAAGACCAACAGCTCTTCTTCCCAGTGGGTAAACTCATTTTGTAATAAGCATGTAGATATTGTTTCCCAAATTCACTTCTTTCTGTTAAGAGCTTGATTGCCCATAACCTCAGCAGAGGGGCCATAAGAGGAAATTTCTGAAATCAAATATATACTCTACATGCACGTAGCATTTTCCCTTCGAGTTATTCCTTCAGAAGCAAACTACTTGGGAAATACTTCGCAGTTAAGTAGGGATTTAAAACCAAATCCCTTCCAGCTTGCTGTGCCTCTTAGAAAAATGCTCAGTTGCTCACTTTTTAAACAGTCCTAGGAGCCACTACAAAAACAAGTACACAAATATAATGTTTTCTGCTGCTCTGATGTTCCATCTACAGGGTTATCTGGGTCTCATTCGCTGCACTCAGTTTCCTAGAACACATTGTGCTGGAGTCATATCATTTATCCAATGTAATGCCACTCAATTTATCACACTGCTCTGAAAGCTTCTTAGCGCATTTGCTAACCAAAAGCTACTTGATATGTTAGGCCAAGGGATGGCAAATGTCCCAAGGTCACCCAGTGTTGTTCCAAGGTCGCCAAGTGAACTTCATGGCTGAGTGAGAATTTAAACCTTCTCAGTACTCTCAACATTATACAAAACTGGCCCTTGAATGAAAGGGAAAAGGGACTCAGAATACAGTTGTGTAGTTGTGTAGTGCAATAAACCATCACTGCAGCTATGGATCTACGCATTCTTGCTGGTCAATTTAAATGACAGTAGTCATCTGCAGGTTAAAAACAATTTCTTAAAAAGAATTAAATCAGCTGAGCCCCACTAGAAACAGGAGACCTTTCTGAGCTTCATTTTCAACTTCAGTCAAGAACTCTGTATGTTGAATAGAGTGGCAAACTTCATGTCCACTCAGATGTTTTCTGCCAAGCCATCTCCATGACAGGTTTTCTTTTGTATTATTTATTTATTTATTTATTTATTTTTATTTTATTATCAGACTTGTATTCAAGCAATAACTCGCCCAGTGGGAAGTTCCCTTTACCACTGCTTGTAGCAACAATAAAACTGTGTCCCATTTTTTACCACCACAGAGATACAAACAGCCACAGACCACATCCATGCTATAAAGACATCTTACTGACCATGTATTTCCATCTCAGAAATCTTCAGTAGCATGTGTTTCCAAAGAAAAATGTTCAAATTATTTTTTTTTTTTCAAAAAGGGCATGAATGAATAAGACCAAAACAAGAAAATAAGGGACATTTGTTCACAGACCTTTAGGCGGAGCTACAAAATATACGTGATGCCAAAATTAGACCCTCAAATAATCCACAGTCTTCTTTTCAGATTACGTTTAGCAGAATGCTTGGAACCTTCTCACAATACCAAGGATGCAAACACACCAGAGTTTGGACAGGGGTGTTTTATTTTCTATCACATTTCTAGTTCACATCTGCAGCCAGATAACAACACAATTAATAACTAGCAATTAATATCCTGCCAGTCAGCCTTGGCAAAACAAGGACATCTGTTTTTACATCATCGGCATCAGGGCAGGCTTGGTGTTACGTGGATAGTAACTTGAACATAGTCAGGCCTCTTTGTTGTCTCAGATCACCTGTCACCTAGATTAATCTCGCATTATCTGTCCTTCACTTACTATCAATATTCATTCTCTGCTTCCCTCTCACCTTTTGCTGTTGACATGAAAGCAGAAGCCAAGCAGGACCATCAAAAATGTAAACTGCCTAAGGAATATTAAGCAGTGCCAGACACTCATTTTTCACAGTTTTGTTAACTGAGATTTTATTCAAGCAGCACGTTGGTTTCCTTGACTACTGTATGAATGGGCTTCGAAAAGGCAAGCAAGCAAATATTCATCACAAATGTAATTTGAGATGAACACAGAAGGCAACCCTCACGGAACGCGTGACAGAGCGATGCTCTGGAGGAACCGCTATTTTGCGATGCTCCTTTTTACATTTCTGTCTCGGCGGCGGAAGCCCTGTTGGTGGCTGAAATGGAGGAAGGAGCAGAAAAGCAAACTATGAAATCCTCACAGGCCACTTCCACATCCGTGAGCCGCACCAATTTAGAAGCGGCATTGCACACGGGTGTCTGCACCACGCCAACAGAACTTCTGCAGCTGGGGCTAACCGAAAAACAACCGTGGATGCAAAATTGAACACTGTGAGAATCCCTGCTTTGGTTTGTGTGTGTGTGTCTGTGTGTGTGTAGAGAAAGTGAAAGAGAGAGACTTCAAAAAAGAAAAGCAGGAACTGATTCGAGGGGATTTCACCACGTACGGTGCAGTGCTGCTAGCCTTTCCACTTAAGTTAAAGCAAGATTTTCAAAAGAAAATTATGTTGCTCATGCAAATATTCTTAGATCAATATTTATCCAAAAGGATGCGATAACAAACAAAACAGAGTCTGCAAAATAAGCCAAGAAATGCAACGGTGTTTAATCTGTATGATTTAAAGCGACACACTGCTTTTCCGGGCACTGATACCATTTGTTTCGCAGAACATAATGAAATCATCTCAGGGGTGCTCTCTAGTGGCATTATGATAAAGAGGTTATGCACCTGTAATTTAGTTGAAGAGACCTGCCCTGCACTTCCAGTATGGGTTTTTCTTGTTTTAGTCAGTCGTGTCTGATTCTCGGAGACTGCCTGGACAAGTCCCTGCACTTTTCTTGGCAAGGTTTTTCATAAGTGGTTTGCCATTGCTTTCTCCTTCCTAGGGCTGAGAGAAAGTGACTGGCCCAAGGTCACCCAGCTGGCTTGTGCCTAGGCGGGACTAGAACTCAGGATAGATGCCTTAGCCACTACACCAAACTGGCTCTCCGTGGCTTTTTCTAGAGGTATTTAATTCTGCCTTAACCCTGCCACTCGAGCTGGTAATCCGTAACACGGAGGATGACAGAAGCTCTAGAACAGTATTTCTCAACCACGGCAACTCTAAGATGTGTGGACTTCAAGTCCCAGAATTCCCCAGCCAGCCTTGCCCAGAGTCCCCCATTGTAGGGGAGATGGGCGGGGACAAATTAAATAAATAAATAAATAAATAAAATAAAATCTTAAAGTTGCCGTGGTTGAGAAACACTGCTCTAGAACAAGGGGCAGACTAAATAGGAAGCAGCAGAATTTTCTTTAAAATGATGCTGGTTGCAATTTAGCTAAATTAGCGATGCAAAAATAAATTGGATTTTGTTCTCTTCCCCAAATAGGCTGTAGTCCCCCCCAGTTACGATTCTGCACTTTCTTAAGAGCAGCGAGCTCTTAAATCGACCTTGTATTCATACTCGGGTGTCAGTTTCATACTAAAATTATTAATACACTATGAAAAAGGAGACGATGACACTAGATTCCACTTTGCTCAAATTTATGCTCTTTTAGCAGCTGCCTTTCTAGATTGCAACGTATTTAGCTGTAACTTATTCTGTTACATTTATTTGCACACGTAGGTCCATCATGACTGATAACATTTGAAGCCACTGTAACTCGTAATTTTTTTAAAAATTGCTTATTTAATACAAATTCAAAGAAAAAAGTAAAGAACAGTAAAAGAAAAGTGTTAAGTAAATAGGAAAGAAATGAAAGAAAAGAGAGAGAAAAAGAAAGAGAAAAAGAAAGAGAGATATAAAGGAGTGGCTTCCAATTTTTTTACAGCAGTTATAAATGCATTTATATTTTACCATCTCTAAGGTTACATCATAGCTCCCTTCTTTCCATAAGCTACCCTTTCTAATAATCAAACTCATAAATCATAAGTTCATTTTTTTCCGTTTTCAGCAGAAAGTATATATAGTAAAGGGTTTCCAGTCACTGACAAGTGTAATTATTGCCTTTTCCCTAATCAAACAAGTCAATTTTGCCATCTCTATAAATTCTGTCATCTCCACCAACCATTCCTCCATTGTGGGTATGTAACTCTTTATTCTTTATTGGATTAAGAAATATATAATTAATATAATTAATTATATTCATAATTATTTACATACAATATTAGACTCTCTGCTTCAATATAGATACGTGTTTTTAAAATATTTAAAAATGGGATGAAATATTCTTCGGGGGAGATACTACGGCCCCCATACAACAAAGTGAAACATGCATGCTTACTTGCCTACATTTTGAACATGCTGTCCATCACTGGGGATTTATAGTTCATGAGATTACATTAATTTGACTGCATCTCTCTATTGTCTTTTGTTTTCTTTCTTTCTTTTTTTCCCCCCACCACAATGGGTTGGAGGCTTTGAACTGTGATGCAGAGCGTCTGCATCTTCACTGACTATACACATTTCATGAACTCTTTGGGTGGAAACGTTGTTGTGGACATTAACGTCGGCATCTTCCACTTTGCCTCTTTCATTATCTAACCAAGGGATGAACTTTCCCTTCTTTCTTCTTTCTCTAAGCTGATCAAACACATTGCAAGACGATGTCCATATCTTCATTATATTTCTTCCACTGTCCAGCTTAACCACAGCAGAGGGACCAGTTCATCATCTTCTCTGCTGCTCATACAGGATGTTCTGAAGTTAGATCAGATGCATTCAAAAGGGCACAAAGGTTATCAGTTGGTGTTAGTCGGTGCTGCTGGCAGAGAACAAGATACCATCAGCCAGGCCCATGGTAGTTTGTATAGAGACTGTTTTCATTTCAGATCAGTTAAGAAAGCCGGGTTACAGATGACCCATAGTTAACACAGAGCCTTTTGTAGCAAAATTCAACTTCAATACACAATGATTTGAGTTAAATACACAATGATTTGAGTTCATTACAAATACTACTTATACAGTATTATACAATAATACTGTTCCGGCTTACATACAAATTCGACTTAAGGACAGACCTTGGGAACGGAACTTGTTCTTAAACAGGGGACTACGTGTATATTTATTTGCATCAGAGAATATATTAGTGGAGATCATCACACGCAAAGAAACTTTATAATGAGATTTTTATCTTTCGGGCATTGAAGAAATAGGAACAGAAGCTGAAGAGGAACGTGCAAACCTGGTCACCGCTTTTCATGGGAAATGTAAGCCTAGCCAGAAAAGAATGGTACTCAGTCTTCTTTAACCTGCCAACTTCTAGCCATGTTGAAGCAGCAAATCCAAGAATTTCCCAACACATCTAGAGGCTGATAGGTTGGGGTGGCTATGTTAAATCAGGCATACCTTCCCCAGATCTGCAAGTTCATTCAGACCACATCCCACCCAGCATCCATACAAGTAGACACAAAACCACCTTTTCTGGGGGCCTGGATCTACAGAATTGGGTCATTCTTGCATAGTATGGGATTTAGAATGTACAGGCAATCCTTAATACTTTCTTTTATTGGAAGTATGGGGCCATAGCTCCATTTTTGACAGAGTGCTGTAATGTGGTAAGAATGGAATTAAGTTTGCACTTGGCATTCTACCCAATTCTTGACCCAGTTAAATGTGTGGTGAGAAAAGGCCTATGATTCAGAAGAGGTTATTATGTGGGCCAAAGGGCAACTCTGTTCATGTAGGTTTTCCACAGCAGAAACAAGAGGAAGTCCTATACCATTTCAAAAGTGGAAATTTTGAGTTAAGTAATTAAATCATTCTCTCCTGGAAGGAATGGAAGACTTCAGAATGTTGGCTTCACATTGATAACAAACAATAAAAATGCATCCATTCTTGAAGCACTGAAGGAACTAAGCAAGTCCCTAAATAAATCAGTGAAACTGAAGCTGAAATCTGAATGAATGGCATATCCTGGGTGCTCCAACTTCCCACTGGTGGCCAGTCGCAATTCCCATGCAAGGGGGAAATCCACCTCCAGTGCCTCTTCCAGCAGGCCTTTCCAGCTCAAAGTGGGATTCTGGGTAATTGTTGTAATTAAAGTGGCTGAAAAACAGAAAGGAGGGAGAAGGACCCCTTTGCAAACCCACTCCATCTCAGAAACAGCTGTGCTTTGCTGAATGGGAACACAAGTCTTGCTGTCTCTCAGACAGTGCACAAAATGTCTGACGCGTTTTGAAAAGACTTGATTATCTGATCATTCTGGCGAGCGCAGAAAAAAAGGTAAGGGGTTTTGGAGTCATTGGGTGGAGAGGAGCCATGGATGGAAGCATAAAACGTGAGTCATCCATCATGTTACATAGTCTGCTTCTCTTTCAGAAAGACTTCTGGCTGAAGGAATCTAATTCAATATCAAGAGGATACGTGGATGGATAAAATGTGATCTGGAATCCAGATTTACATAATTCAGTCTGCAGTACTTTGGTTTCTGTGGAACAAATAAGAATCTGGTGGGGGAAAAGGAAGGCAGGAGAATAAACATGAAGAGAGATGGTTCGGGAGCTGAGAATGTAAAGTTGTCCTTATATAAGAAGACAAGGAATCAAGAATTTTGCCCCACTTTGCAAACTGGCTAAAATCATCCAGGACGCAGATGAACATTAAATCCTCCTGTGAAGCATTATTCATCTTCTGTTGTGTCTTTTTTAGATTACTCTTATTCCACTTGAAGAAGTTTAACATGGCAGGTAACTTATGATATTTGATCAAGGACCAGAATTTAATAACAGATTCAGTCAGCATGCTGAGTATGAATTCCATCAGTCTTTGTTTTAAAAAAGGAAGTATGAAGAAAGTGGGAGAAAGAATTAGAACTGGATCAAACTACTCTCATTTTTTTTCATCACTTCTTCTATCTTCTTCTATCCCTACCTTGAAAATCTGGCAATGTTTGGAAGTCTGGAAGCCATTTAGATCTTGAGAGGCTGTAGGTAAACTCAGTGGGAAAGCTGTAAGAAATAAGCTGGCATAAATGGGATGGAACTGGCCAACCCAGCCATATAAAGGAGCCTTCTCCCCAAGGTTAAGATGCCCCCTCCCTGTTATATTTTTGAAAAATGGCTAAGATTATTTTTTTCCTTTGGAACTTAGGATGTTAGTTTGTGGTAGCAGTTTTTTTTTAATCCAGCTTTTCTGTTTTTATCTAGTTTTTGTTTGGTTCTATATATTTTATATGATTTTATGGTGTTATTTTCATGATTGTAAGCCGCCCAGCACCTACAGTTGGTGCAGTCTATACTCTAGATCAGTGTTTCTCAATCTTAGCAACTTTAAGATGTGTGGACTTCAACTCTCAGAATTCCCCAGCCACCCATGCTGACTGGGAAATTCTGGGAGTTGAAGTCCACTCATCTTAAAGTTGCTAGGGTTGAGAAACACTGCTCTAGATGCTTCTCCAAATGACATACCTGTTCTTTCTGAGATAGTGTGACTCCCCGAGAGGAGACAAACCTATCAATTCCCACACTTAGGAACAATGTGCCCCAAATCAGTTTAATAACAGCAAAAGATGCAGCATTTCAGACGCGACAGAGAATACTCAGGCTACTTTCAGGACAAGGTGATTTAGTAATATGTAACCCTGACAACAAACAAGTTGCATTATTATCATGCTCTGACAAGGCAAGGACTGATCTGTCTAAAATTCCAGCCAACCCAAACATGCCTACTTTTCAGTTAAGGATCAAGCAGGCCAACTTAACTTTGCACCTAGATGTTATGTTTTTTGATTAATATTTAACATTCCTCAGCTCCTGGTATCCACTGAGATCCTTGTTAACTGGGTTGGGGGTGGAAGGGTGGGGGTAAGGGGAGGAAAATTTACTTTCTCAGTATTTCCTTAAAATATTTTATGAACTTCTGCAGATCTCAAGGTTGCTCTATAATCACACTGATCCCTTCCTTGTGTTTCCCAATGACCCTTTTTGTCTGTCTCCACAATGCAGGAAGTGGATGCAACAGTCTTCAGTCCCTCCAAGCCAGTGTTTCTCAACCTTGGCCACTTGAAGATGTGTGGACTTCAACTCCCAGAATTCCCCAGCCAGCATGGATGGCTGGGGAATTCTGGGAGTTGGTCCACACATCTTCAAGTGGCCAAGGCTGAGAAACACTGCTCCAAGCTATTCCCAGCACATTTAGTGGTTGTACCTATTACGTTGCAAAGGATTACAGAGGGCACCCCAAACCACAGATCAACCTTCTCAGCACAGGTCGTGGCTGTGAATTTTAACTTCCTTGAAAAGGTGTTTCTTGCCCTCAGTAATAATCTTTAATCATGTGGAAAAACCTACTGAAAAATCCAAAGCACACTGGATTTCATCTTCTCCTGACATGCCAGTTAGAAAACCGCTTGGCAAACAGTCACTAGTCTGCATCTGCTGTTTGTTTGTCATTAATTGCCTAATTTTATAGAAAGACTGGAAACCAAGGAACAGCAGCGGCCTCTCCTCCGTTTACTCCGGATGAGCAATTTACTACTTTGCAGCCACATACCAGTCAGATGAGAATTTGGCTTATACATCAACAGCAGTGAAAGTAAAATCAAGTTTTCACATACAAGCCTAAAGAAATGTGAAAGCTTGGGAATGAATTATGCATCTGATGTTATTTATACCCAGAACAGAACAGCTGAAGTATTTAAGATTCAATGCCAACATCGCCCACATTATGAGAAATGGTCTTCATCTGCATAACATTAGATTGAAAATGGGTGTCTAAATGTCCCAGGAAAACCTACCCAGGAAATATTTATATGTGGGTCTCTTTTCACATTTGGGAAACTTCTGCTTTTCTCCCACTGATTGTATGGGGCTGTTAAACAGAATGTGACGTTCCTACAACTCCTCTCCTCCACTACATTCACATCCGTTCTGAACACAGACTGGCCACACTAAAGGGAAGGAAACACCAGCCTGAGATACTGGAATGAATCTGTTGCCCAGGACTGTTTGAAAGAGACAGCCTTACCATTAGGGAATGCTAGATGGCAGTACAAGTTAGGATTTGAGGAACAGAAGGTCCTGCTCTGCTTAGTTTTATCTTGAGACACATGAAGATACTGCCAATTGAAAATGCATCTCTTTAGCACTATGCGGAAGCTGATCTGGCAGAGTGGGCTGAGTGAAACACTCAGAGCTGATACCACAATGCCATGTAGTCCACACAATGGGGAAGGTGAATAACACAGTTACTCATATAGTCCTTCATGGCATTTCAGCCAACGAAATACTACAGAAATACGCAAATACCCTTCAGACTTTTCCTTCATTCCTCCCCCAAAGTATTTTCTGATACATGATGCAATCTCAGGTTTCCAAGTTTTAAACAATTAATTGATGTTCTAAAACTTCCAATAACTCAAGCCAAAAGAGAAGAACAAAGCCAGATTGCAAGTTCACATTTTGACCTGCCACTTCCCTTTATAAAATAAGAGTCAATAATGTTAGACAGATGCACAAGCCAATCGAAGGTTATCATATTATCATACCATTACCAATATGAGATCAAGATGGTAATTGCTACTGGCAGGTGTTTAGAAACCCAGTTAGGATTGACTTAGATGTCTATTCCAAAGTATGTTCCTACCTGAGTTTGTAGGCTACACTCAGTTCCAGTTCAAATGCAGAATTAAGATACCCTAGAACAGTGTTTCTCAACCTTGGCAACTTTAAGAAATGTGGACTTCGATTCCCAGAATTCCCCAGCCAGCATGGGGAAAGTTCCCCAAGGTTGAGAGACACTGCTCTAGAAATTAGTTTGGATTTGATCTGTGACCTCTACCTAAAGCAACTGCACCTTTTCCCAGGATCACACAAACTCAGGCATTTCTATACTCTGTGCAAGAAAAGTCCATAATTGTGTATCTGCTGCCCCATACTGTCATAATTTGGAAAACTCCTTAGCTGCACAAATAAATTCATTGCTGAGTGTGACACATCTACACTTATGAAAACATTGCTTAATATACACAGCATATAAAAGCAGCTTTTTAGAAGTTTCGGGAGCCTGGAATGCACAACAGCAACTCCAAATCATGTAGATCTATGATGCTATGAACATTAGCATGTGCAGAGTAAATGATGCCTACAATTATACAGCCAAGCAAATGATAAGGAATCAAAAATTGCTGCTCAAGTCCATAAACTCATTTTGAGTTTATTTGCATGTGGTATTTTGAAAAAGCAAACTATTCCTCTTTTCTCCATAAAAGCCTTAGTTACCTTAGGGGAAAATTTCAATTCCTAGCCACTGTGCATATACCTAATTGTGTTTATATTAATTGAAGATTGACAAGAGTTTGCACACAAGAATGCTGAATCATGCATCTATCCCCTAAACAATGAGAAGCAGATCTGACATGCCAGTAGATCCCAAAGTCTGCAATTGCTTCAGGCCTAGGAACATTCCTGAATCAGCATCACACTAACCAGCTTGAACCCTGACAACATGCAAATCAACAAAGAAATTAAAACTGCCATCTCATCATTCCTGCATGAGCATCCCAACTGGACTGACGTCATAGCCTCTTGCCAGTTCATTACCTAACCCCAATCTACTAATTCACAGCACAGACATTTACCAAGTGCAGGCTATTAATAGTGGCAATTTACCAGAACACCATTTTTAGAAAGGACAGCAATGTTCCACACATGCTCAGCTTCTCTCCAACCAACTCTTCAACGATCCATAGAAATGAGTGACTGTGTGTGGTGCTAGTAGGCCTTTCTCTCTACATGCCACACATTTCTTCTGAAGACACCCTGGAAGGACCCCAAAGGCAGGACACACCCTGCACCCTCCCCTTCCATACACTCCCCCATACCCATCTCTTAATAGCCTCCAGCTTCACCTACCTCTCCTGCAGTGTTGGCCTTGATTTTCAGCAAACTATCTGCCCGAGAAGCAAATAAATATGGAACTTACGGGGTTAAATGAACAGCCAAAAGCACGGGCAATCTTCATTGGCTGTCTTCATCTGGGACGCCTCTAAAGCACAGCATTGGATTCATCCCACCCCTTCCAGGAGCTGACAATGAATGATCAAAGGGGAGACACTGAGATAACACTATCTGTGGGCAAATGGGGGGGAGGGAAGGAGAGAGAGAGAGAAAGAGAACAAGAACTGGGTGGGCGGACTAAGGAAAGTAGCAGATCATGAAAGAAGTCATAGGTAAAATCTTCTGATGGGTGCTTTCCCCAGCCCATCCCTTTGGGTCCTCTCGCATGAAGTGCTTGATGTCAACCTAGCTGGCCACAGAATCTGTACAGCTGGAAGGGAGATGGCATTAACAAAATTGCTCCTAATCTGGCTGGAGGCTGCAGTAACTCACTGCGGCTTTTTTTTTTCCTCAAGAGGAAAGAGAGGAGCGTTCTTCGGTAGCAAGGACTTCAGCCCCTAAAGCAGAAGCTGCAGCTGGGTAATCTGAACCCAAATTCAGTAAACCCCAGGCGTGTAGGAAAAGACACGCTCACACAACTGCACGGAGGCCCTCAAGCAATTCTAACAGGATGTTCCTTATCTTAAAGGGACCACAGCCTTACCGAGCACGAGTTATTTTCTTCAGATACAACAGTGCCCGAAAGTTTTATATCAATCCTAATGCGCTCGATTCTAAATTGGGATTCAAGATTACCCCATCATAGGTTATTCTTTCTAAAGCATCCCAGGCTTTATGGAGCAGTTCTGCAAAGGCCTGGAATCATTTTTGCAAAGGGAAGCAATTAAAATGGGCTGGCTTCCCCAGCCATGCTTTGCAGCACTAGGACCTGCTGCTGCCCTCTTCAGTTTTAGACATATGAGTGTACATAAGAGTGTAATAAAGACAGGCTGCCTTCACAGATCAGGGTTCTGCTCTAATATTGAGATTTGGATCGTGGCTTAGTGAAATAGTACCCAGCTTACTGCAGCTTGTTCAATGAAGTTTGGATCAGCAAACCATGACTTAGAATAAGATGTGAAGCCCATCACTGGTTGAGTTCATGCAACATGCTTAACCAGGTGATGTAATGAATTTATTTTCTGGATGAAGGCCACAGTGTAAGCTGGGGCTATCAATCTGGTCTGGAAACATCCAAACAACTGCAAGATGGTGAAAAGCTATTGAAACTCTTAATTTTTTACCACCAACTAATGGACATCTGGAGTTTTCACCAGAGATCTGATAGCCTTACCGCAATCTCTAAAATAGGCAGATCACAGTTTAAAACGCAAAGGACTATCCAGTTCCTCCCAGAATCTAGTTCCATTTGCTTGATCACCTGTCTCCCTACAACTGTTAAATGCAGCCAAAAAGGTTGCCCGTCTCTGCTGTAAAGTCACTTGGATCATCTCCCTAGCCATAACTCGTGGCGTTTAAATGTCTGTGGGGCGCAGCAAAGAATTGTTTCCAGATACAGTTCTACAGTAGCTGTGAATCTGTCTCAGCAACTGAGCCACCCCATCCATCTGTACTGGTAACCAGTCTTCCAGTATGTGCCTGAATTTGCATGTGTATTTGCATATGTATACATAAATCACAACAGCCACCCACAAGCTTCTGGCAAGGCTTCTTCAAACTGAGTCCCTGTGCAAACATAAACTGTCACTCTATTTCTTTGACAAAACATACATGCAAAGCTGTTCTGAAGAGAAATCCTGGTGGAACATTGATCCCACAATTCTACCACTACTTCTCAGAAGCTGCAGGTGCCTCACTGTACCCTCATTTCCCCACAGGCTGATCACTCTATGCCCCCATTGGTGTGAGTGGGAACTAAGGGACATGGAGGTCTCTTGGATTAAAAGACTTTGCCCCACTACAGAAACATTTACACCAGGCTTCTATTTGGGGAGAAATGACTGGGCCATATTGCTGAATTGACCACACCCTGAAGAAATGAGGTGGTTAAGCAAGGGAGATGCAGGCTTCTGCCACTGAAATTCAGTTTTGCCCCTTGAAACCACCAAAATATTTAAAAGTCTGCTTCTACTGATTTGGTATAGTGTAAATTAAGCTCTCTTCTCTGTGAAGCTTTGCTGGTTCCATTGTTCAAGTGGTGAGGCTCATCAATTCGCAGGCAAACATCCTCAAAGTCTGTAATTTGCCTGCAATGATGAGAGAGCATCCTCGTTTTCCTTCTCTTGATTCTCAGGAATATAAAGGTGTTTGGAGTGACTAACTTCACTTTTGCAGAACTAAAACATTGAGAGCAAGGAATGAAGACCACTGCTCCATTAGATTACCTAGTCTTGGTAGCAACTAAAATCTTTTACAAGGGGAGGAAAGGAACATGCTTGCTTGCACACTGTTTCATGGCTGAAGAGAAGGAGGAAACTGACAAAGCACATGTCTTGTTCTTTCTGGGCTCTTGAGGGGAAGTTGAAAAGCTATCAAACTTACATTTTTTTTACAGGTTATGAAACTCAGGAGCTGGAAAAAGGACTGAGACAAGAGTTGTCTCCAAAAAAAAAAGTCACACCTTCTTAACAAAAATAATACAAAACCCCCTAGTTTCAGGGTAGTTTCAACTACATCATACTGCGCTAATGCTGTTAATGTAGTAGGGAAGAGGGATCTGAAGCTGCTTTCAAACTGATGCAAAATCCACATGTGGAAAATCCCTCTCAGCCTGCCCAGAACTTACCCATCAACCTTCTGCAGCCCGTCTATCAAGCTGCATCCTCCACTTCCAAGATGTTCTCTAGATCAACCTTCTCCAACTTTGCACTTCCAGATTCATTAACTCCCAGAATTCACCAGCCAACACAGCCACAATGTGGCCTGAGAATTATGGAACCTATCTGTAGCCCAAAATCATTTGGAGAGTCCCAGGTGAAAGAAAGCTCTTGTTCTTTCTCCAGGTATACACCCACATTTGGGATAGTCACATTCAGCTGAATGCAATGTTGCTGAATTTATATTTGCATTCATAGACTTCTTCAAATAAGACAGTTACACAAGAAAATCAGCACTCAACAGATAATACGTGGCTTTATAATACACATAATTTCAATGTTTGTCTTACCTTATCATTTCTTATTGTAGCATCTCCTACCGTCCTGCAATGCCTCCTTGTCATAGAGCGTTCATTTTAAACCCAGAAATATTCCTTCCCACCTGCAATTATAAATCACTTCATCTTCCCCCTTCTCCTCCTTAAGTCTTCTAAAAAGCAGATCTTGGTATTGTTGAAATGTCACAAGGAAAAGAATTCATGCTTCTTAAAAGCATACTGAGAATGTTCCCTTCTTTGTCTCTAGAGGCGTTACAATGAAAATATTTGGAACAATTTTTAAAAAAATACTACAAGTTGTGTTTATCTAGGTCTTCCTTCCTTCCTTCCTTCCTTCCTTCCTTCCTTCCTTCCTTCCTTCCTTCCTTCCTTCCTTCCTTCCTTCCTTCCCAGAACCAACCAGTATCACTACTGTCCTGGTCCTACAATCTAGGGCATGGATGGACAAGCTGCAACTTGTGTCCCATTTTGCAGATTTCAGAACCATATATCAAATCACTGAAATTCTACGGTAAATTGCAAATATCTCTCCATTTTCAGCTGAATTATTTTTTTTTAAATCCTTTAAAATAAAATAAGGACTGAATAGCACGTTCTTATGCTTATTCTAGGCTCAACATACCTATTTCAACTATCTCCTCAACCAACAAGAGCTGAAATATTTCCATGGGACCTACAAACTCCAGCTACAAAAATTTCTTGCTTATGGTCTAGGAGTTTTACACTACTTGGACCATACTTCTCCTTCCTGCATAACATACCATATCTTGTCAGATCAGTTGGCAATCTAGTGGCTACATTTAATGGAGCTACCATATTTGGGCTGCAAAAATCCACACAACCATCACTAGTTGGCAGGAAAGAGATACTGAAGTTGCCATCTGATGACCAACTGGATTTTTGCAGCCCACATATGATAGCCCTGCATTTAAACATGATGTTCCCAAGTTAGAAACTGGGACACCTATCAGGATTTTCTTATGGGAAGAAGGTCATCCCGTTGGCTATACAAAAACAGGTGTTGGGATTACAAAGTATCTTGTGATTCTGTTATGATTTTTACTGCCACCTACTGTAATTGTGTATGTTAGTTATTCAGTGGGGGTGTCATGCTGGCAATATAATGGGAGGGTGAAATGCCCAGCTCAGTTCAGTGTGTTTGTTTTGTACAGTTAACCATGTAGGTTTTTATGGGTTATGTAGTTGTAACTAGTAACCAAGTAGTGAACCTCTTCTCTGGAAGTGTTTTTTTAGCTACAGGCTTTGCAGTGATAAGTCTTGGAAGCTAATATGAGAAGAAGTCTTTGTTATATTCTATATTTTGTATGCAACTTGTATTTTATAAAGTTTTGCATTTTTATCAATAAAGACCAGTTGGTTTATATTTTCTGACTGGATTTTCTTTGGAAAGCTAACTATGGACATTGCTACTTGCAAGCTCTCATGCTGATGTGTAATTTTCCTGAGAGCAAGATTTATGGGACTTTTTGCTGCACTCTGCGCAACAAGACCATGAGATCTAGTCCTGCCTTAGGCCCAAAGACAGCTGGGTGACCTTGGGCCAGTCTCTCTCTTTCAGCCCTAGGAAGGAAGCAATGGCAAACTCCTTCCAAAAAAATTTTGCCAAGAAAACTGCAGGGACTAATCCAGGAGTCAACACTGACTTGAAGGCACACACACAAAATAGTACAAAGTACTATGAGAACCAAGAAAATGGAATGATTCAGTCACCAGCTTATGCGTGATGTGTGAACACAGCCACAATGAAGGAAGGAGATACATTGAGAGTTTGGGGCTTTCAGAGCAAACAGGAATCAGGAATCCAGTTTGGTAACCTGAATTCCAGATCTTGCCAAAAACAAATCAAATGGCTGGATCAAGAGAGTTGTCCCCTGCTCCAAAGAAATGGCTTAGCTCTTTTGTTTCGGGATGGGGGACTCACCTTTTTATTTTTTTAATTTATTTTTAATTTAAGGAGATGCGTATGGTTTATCCTTCATGCTACCTCAATTTAAACCAAAAACAAAAATGATTGAAATCCGTTGCAGAAATCAGAGAGTCGGCAGTTTTGTTTTGGTTTTTTCTCCCTTGAGTTCACCCCAGGACAGGAAAAGAAAACGTGTGAAGTTGTAGCAAACCGCACCACCTCTCTAAAGCATCACTTTTCACCTTTGCTCCTCAGAGCGATAAGCATAAAGCAGTGTTGTCCAAACCTGGCCACTTTAAGATGAGTGGACTTCAACTCCCAGAATTCCCCAGCCAGCCATGCTGGCTGGGGAATTCTGGGAGTTGAAGTCCACTCATCTTAAAGTGGCCTGGTTTGGACAACACTGGGATAAAGATAGCCCCTGAGAAAAACCCTTAGCAGTTGCCATTTTTCTTTAAAATTTCATTATTCTTAAGATATCCAGGAGGGGGAGGGGGGAAGCCTGTGACCTGATATTTTATCTAATTCCTTGCTTGGCTAAAATACAAACATTTCTCCTAATCTCTTCCTGCTTGTCTTTTGTTTCCTTTTTATTGTCTTTTATTTAGTTTCTATCTTTCTCCTTATCTGACAAATGCTGGATTGCCGGTAGTTCTCCAGAGACAACAGAGACATGCTTTACTTCTAAGAAATCTCTTTTCCTTCAGTAGCTTGGGACCCCCAAAACAAAATATATTTGGTTTATAGAAGAAGCATATATTCCATTTCTCCTCTCCAAAGAGGAGATGTACAAAGCACCTTGCAGATGATCAAAATCATACAAAGCAAGGTCATCAAAGCATGCTAGAAGCAACAGCAAAGGCTGGGGCAACCTCACTTGGGGTCAAAGAAAGTGAAGACGATGGTCATATCCATGTGAATGAAGCTCTGATTGAAAAACCAAAAACTGATAGAGAATTGTGAGCTGCGTCACAGAATAACACCTACAGTTACTACAACAATGGACTTCCTGTGCCCCCATTGTGCTAGACCAGTGTTTCTCAACCTTGGCAACTTTAAGCTGAGTGGACTTCAACTCCCAGAATTCCTCAGCCAGCAAGCCTGGCTGGGGAATTCTGGGAGTTGGAGTCCACACATCTTCAAGTTGCCAAGGTTGAGAAACACTGTGCGAGACTCTGCGCTTCCAGACTGGGACTGCAGAGCCATGTCCCTGTCCACAGACGAACTGCACAACAGCAAGTCTTCTTTGAACCTGAAGGACTACCATATCCATACATTCTTTAGATTGGGGTTGATTGGATTGGGGGGGGGAAAAAGACATCTTACCATATTGAACCTCTGTAAATGTTAGATCTCCTAAGAGATGGCAAAGATTTCACATTACAAATAGCAAAAGTGATCAACTTCTATTTTCCAGGGTTTTTTTTTTCTCTTCTGGGAAGGGTATTCGATGAAGGGATTTCTTAGTGCCTAATGCTTAAAAACAATGTGAAACCTATTCTAGGGTTTGCATTAGAGTTTTTAAATATTTCCCACCTTATAATGACAGAAAACCACACTCTCATTTTCAACAATTATGCCACTGGAATTTGGCACCAGAAGAGGCTATGGAGGTTACAAAAAAGGATGCTTGGGGCCCATTATTTGGCTGTTGGTTACCCACCTGTGTTGGTTACCCATCTCTGCCTTTTCAGATCATCTTCCCAGCCAAGCTTATTCCATTGTTTGTAATGCTAGACTAGTAACATCCTGGGCAGCTGGGCATAACAGAGACTCCCAAATTTGCAGGCCACCAATGACGTTTCTCCAGGGGTGGCTAAATATTCATAAATGTGTTAACCAGGAGGGGTTCAAAGAACTTGTGTTATCCCAAGCTTGGAGGATATGGAGGCTGGGATACACAGCTTCTTTAGTTCAATATATCAACTCCCAAAGAATAGCAACTTAGATCATGCAAAACTATGAAGCTGAATGTTCACTGTCCTACAGCCTCCTTGCCAGCCCTATTCAATCTCTTCAACAGCCATCCTGGGCACCAAACTATCCACGGGAGGAAGCACCACACACGTAGCCACCTGAACCCTCAAGTAAACCTCACATTCTCAAGGTATTTCCATTCGTCCCTTTGTAGATGTTTCCATGGATACCACATACATTCTATAGGGAGAAATCAGACATAAGGAGGGAGAGATTTCCTAAGGTATGGATAGAATAGCTCCATGGAAACTGGTTCTTACTGTCAGAGGAGGAGGAGGAAAGAGGTTTTGTGTGGGAAGAAATTGAGATGGTAATTATCTGGATCCGTGAAATTAGCACCACACACACTAGGGTTGGTTGTCACTCAGGAAAAAGAACCATAGCTTCACAAAGGCTTCAGTGGCAATAGAGGTAGCTAAGCCTGCTGAGTGCAGTTTGAATGGCTGCAGAAGACACAAAATGTCTGCAGAGGAACAAGGCAGCATTGCGCAATCTGCCCACATAGATGTATTTGTAAGTCACTGATGAACAGTACCAAGAGAGTTTTGTTTAATACAATCTGGAGCCATCCAATAAGCCAGGAAGCCACCAACTACACAATACATGGTTCTGGGGCTGAGTAAAGCCATCCCCAGCACCAGATTCTTCCAATGCAACCAAAGAGCTTAAACCCCTCCAAATATATGGTGAAGCCTCCAGAGTTCCTGAAAAAAAAATGTGCCATTTAAGGTGCCAGAAAGGTGGAAGTAGGAAATACATGGGAAGCAATCCCATGAAGATGTATTTGATTTAATTAAATTTAAATCTACATTAAATAGAATCAGTTAGTTTTAAGCCTATGAATTTTGAGTTTGGGCAAGTGGGGGGCACAGGCAAAACATTCTTAGACAGGTACCCCAATCCTTTCTTCCATACGTACCGATCAGGAAAATGTCTATATTGCCTTAAAGTATATCCAATTTATGCAGAGGGACAGGAGAGAGATTGATGAATTACAAAGAGATTCCAAGAATCAGCTAGTACTTTCCTCCATGTTATCATTTATTGAAAGATATTTTTCAACACCCTTTTATACTGCGATATCCCCCACCCCCAAAAATGGGGGAAAACAGGAAAAAGAAAAGAGATGCAATAACGTTTTCCGCACGGTTTAATTATCGTAGTGGATGTTCTTTCTCAGCGGTTGTCAGCGTTCTAAAAAACGCAGAAAAGGGAATGTCCTGTCCGTGAAACAATTTATTATTGTTCCTAGTTTTAAGAGGATATTCAGTACGATAAGACATTTTTAAAATACTGGTACAACTCAGCCTAAGTTCATTTGTTATCCAACGAACATATAAGAAGTTGGTGCAATGGAAACTGAATTCTTGAAATGAGTTTAAGTTCTACCTCCTATCATTATACCTTCTACAGAGTGATGTCTGTTAAATACAGTAAATATCTTTTAGATATTTAATTACCAAAATGTTCTTCCATACAACAGCTTTTTGTTTCATTCCATATAAAAAACTACCACATAGTTGTCTCAATCTGGTAAAATAACAGCTAGATGCTTGTATAAATCTATACCAAAGATTTCACCTATTCAACTGCATCCAGTTTGAATTACTGTACCATAAGCACTTATGAGTTTATATACCACCCACATTCACATCAGCACAACTCTTCAAAAGGAAAATTAGAAGAATGAATTTAATCTGGTTTTGTGAACAGGACCTTGGCTGATCATAATACTTAAGTAGGGTCAACCTGGTTAGCAGTTGGATGAACAACTGCTAGGAAATCCCAGGGCTGTAGATTAGATTGAGGATGTGAAAAACATTCTTGAAAGAATGCAATGACAAACCATTTTCGTATTGTTGCCCAAAAAAAAACAACCCACATGGATATGTCTACTAAGTCACCAGATGTTGAATTCAAATCAAAGGAGACATTACTTTGTAAAACAGTAGAATATAAGGAACTACTTTCTTGCAGACATGCAACTCAAGCTGAGTCAAATATTACTGTAGATGGAAATGTAAGTGCCAAGGAAGTTGTGTCACTTCCCAGAAAAAGCAAGGACAAAATTCTCCAATAATTCTCACCATCACACCTAGAACAACTCATCTTCCTGACTAATCTTCCAAAGAACCAAGGTCAGATTGCTGTAAGCTTTGAGGAAAGACAACTTCCTGGGTCCCTTGTTCTGAAATGGGGACTGTGGACCTGCTTCAGACAGCAGGGTTGCAGCAGCCAGAAGAACAAGAGAGGGGCTTCTGCATATCCCACCTTAATTTTCACTGTCAAGGTCTTAGATCTGCAAATCTACAGATATGCTTTGCTTTCCAAGGCAAGCTGGTGATCTTGTATAAAAGACTCTTTCTCTGCTGGCTGTAATGTGAGGGAATCTTCTGAAGACATTGGTCAAGAGAAAAAGCTAGGTATCTTGATTGTGCTGTTTAGGGGTGAAAGTCCACCTGGTAATCAATCTAAACCCCATCATTGGGAAGGGGAAATAGCAGATACTGTATCTAGGATGATTGGAAGCAGGTCCAAAGCATTAAAGGCCATTCCAACATTACAGAATGTACATGCCTAAGATGGAAAACCATGTCTCATAAGCAATGGCTACAAATGAAGCATAGGGTTGGGTCATGCAGCCTTAGTAACCTTAACCTATAAAATCCTACTCAAATGTGTGGGTGGTGGAGACTCATCACAAGCCCCATAGTTGACCATCAGTCTTCAGCAGCGCCCTTGGCAGGTAAATGAACCCCTTTTGCCAGACCAAAGGAGTGAGGATTTTATATCCAATAACATCTACCTTTTTTCCTCTTCTTTAAGGATGGCTGTATTTCTGGAATCATCTGAACTGGGTGGAACGTGTTTTCTTTCCCTGGATTGCATGGGCTTCTGCAAAGATGTGTATCTGTGTAAAGGCAAGATGGTAGCTGCAGCCATGTGATTGCAACCCTGCCCCTATGAAACACCTGACTTTCTAGCATCACCCAGCCATCACTGAACTGGCGTATAGCCTATCCTCTTTACTATTTCGTTAGCAGAGCCATGGCTGGGTGCCTCTAAAGAGGATACCATTGCAATCAACATCAAAGTTGGGATGAGCCCATAACCCATTTGAAGAGCCCAGGAAAAGACAAATGCAAACTGGATTGGATGAAGATGGCAAGAAACATTCTTCTCAGTGCTTATAGTAAAACAGTGTTTGTGATGGGCTTCTGTCACTGAATCACACTCAGACCTTCCTTCTCTCCATATCATGTATTTCATATATATTGAGATCCACAGGCAGGGCCTTCTGTTAATGGCTTCAGTGTTGACAGACTCTGTGAACCACCCTCAGTTTAAACTGATGCCCTTCTCTTTGCCCAGTGCTGTCTCCTTCAGCATAAAAGGCTTGGACTGTTTAACATTATTCAATATGAAAGTGTTTTTCCTTCATTTTCAATACAAAGATTTCCAAATTTAAAGAAGGACAAGAAAAACACAACCAGCAGACCAGAAAACAGAGATAACCACATAGAGATGTTCTATGACATTTTGGAAGCAGTAAAATAATTGGGTTCTTAGTCACTGGGCTACAAGGAAAAAAGTTACATATTACACATGTAAAATCTTGAAGGATGCTTATTTTCTTCTTCTTCTTTTTAACACCAAGACCGTTAAGTTTTATAGGAAAACAGTTAACATGGATTTGCTCTGAAAAGTGGTCCTTTGAGGGTGCTGGTTGTCCAGAGAGGACATAGCCTCCATTTGGGCAGCCATATAAATTAGATTTAATTAATTAATTAATAAAAAGACTGAAAAATCTCGTATGCCTTTCCAGTTTTCCAGGTAACAAGCCCCACAAAGATGGTGAGGAAGGACCACTTACACCAACCTTTCCCAACCTGGGCACCAAGTGGACTCCAAATTTCAGAATCCACAGCAGTGGGGAAAGGGCAGCATCAGAAAGGTGGCCTATTACATGAATCCTCCCATTATTGCGAAGAGCTCAAGCAAACCAAGCTTTCACCGTGTTCTCTGTATTGCTTCGCAGAGGGCAACTTTGCCATTGCTGCTTAGCCATGATATGTTTTGGCACTGGCTTTGCTGGTTAGCTGAACCCAGCGACTGCCATGGCTTAGGACACAGATATGTGACCCTGGGTGGGCTGAGGATCTTCTGAGCGACATAGAGGTGAGCACTGTTCAAAATTAAAAAAAAAATAGAAATAAAAATGTTAAAAGCACACAAAGGCATATTCACATACAGGTACACCCAGTCATTTGAAGACAAACTCACTGAGATAGGCACACACATCACTTTATGGATCAGCATATTATATGAACCCAACTGAGTGTGGTTTATTCTGTTGTGCTTTAGCATTGGGTGTATCCTGATAAGACTCTTCTGTGCTTACACTGGTTCACACCTGCTGCACCACAAGGCAGTTGCTTCATTTGCCTTAGTGTAGTGCAGTGTTGTCCAAACTTGGCCACTTTAAGATGAGTGGACTTCAACTCCCAGAATTCCCCAGCCAGCATGGCTGGCTGGGGAATTCTGGGAGTTGAAGTCCACTCATCTTAAAGTGGCCAAGTTTGGACAACACTGGCATAGTGTGTGAACCATCCCTTGTGATGAAAAAAACATGATTTCTGGCTTAGTACAACAAGGGAACCTAGTTCATTTCCATACAGCATAATTTTCTCCCAGTCCAAATAAATAATTGATGCAAAAGAGGACTTGCCTTAATAATCCTCACCTATGATGGAAAGACATGGAAAGAACAAATGAGCTCTATTTGAGGATTAAGATATATACACGCATACATGAAAGACATAGACTCCCATTAAGTAGACATCAGATGCAATGGATAACATTTACATCTAGATACCCCCCAAATAATGGACATGCCCACTGCATCCAGGCTACTCCAGACAGTGTAGTTCAGGCAACTTTAAGACATGTGGACTTCATCTCCCAGAATTCCCCAGCCAGACATGCTGGCTAGGGAATTCTAGCAGTTGAAGTCCACCCATCTTAGAGATGTCAAGGTTGAGAAACACTGGTCTAGACTGTTAAATGGTTCTCCATTTGAGATTCCTGCAATCAAATGCTTTTTCAAACAGAGGGAGAAAAGTTCTTAAAACTACAGTATAACTGATGGAGAAGGGGTGTCTTTCCAGCTTTGCTAAATCTATTCTTATTTAAATCCAGGTTTTTCTCGTATGAGTGTCTGGGCTACAGATATCATCCTTTTTGACTTGAGATCACCTTATGCCTTAAGTGGAAGAAAGAGTTCTCCAGATATTAAAGCAACAAAGCTGTCTTTCCTCACTTGGAAAATTAGTGTGCCAAGAATAATGGCTCCCTATTAAAGATGTAGCTCTTCTCTGGTGTTCTATTTCTAGTAAAGAGTAATTAGAAGGCTTATCAAATCATGTTCCTTTTAGAATTTAAGGTCACCTTGCAAGAGTTTCCATCCCAGTCCCAAGATACTAGTAGCTCCTGGAAATCAATCTGCCATTGGCCATGTTGGTTACAACTACTCAGCCTTGCAGTCCCAGCACATATAAGAAGGACAAGAAGAGGGGTTAAATTAGTTTTGAGATCTATTCACCCCATTAGTTCACTGTCTCACATCTTGACCAGAGAAGCACTATAAATGTTGTACCAAAGACATTTCGAGTCATATACTAGCAGTCTATTTAGACCGTGCTATATATGGATTGTGGCTCTCCAAAGCCTCAGCCAAGGATCTTTCCATTCACACTTCCCTTAAGTTGCTAGCCTTCATGCATCCAACTACCCCTTTTAACCTACAACCTGGGATTTTCTGATGGGCTCCCATCCAAGCACTAGCCAGATCCAATCCTGCTTAGCTTTTGAAGATCAGCCAAAGTCAGCTAAGCACTGCCATAGGAATGGCTGGAAGAAACATTATAGTTTTGGGATCATTTAGCCACATCTGTACTACACTTCCTTTGCCCCAAATCTTGGTATCCGAATTTTCGACAGTTTAATCTGGGGGTGCTGGCATAGGGTTTCATGGAGAAAATCTATCTATGGTGGTAGATGACAGTGACTTGATGGCACATAATCAAAAATCAGGGTAGGGTTACTACATGTGGCCATGTGGTATGAAATAATCACCTCTGGCTTAGTGTGCCCTGTGAACCAAATACTCCAGCTCATTCCACTTTTCAGAAGCCAAGGTCTGAAGCCTTGGTTTGTTTCTGGCATCCAAACCCTGGCTTCTCTGAGACCAAATAGGGCTCCTGACTTCTACATTGCAGCAACAAAGTGCAAAAAGGTCTTTTACACTTTATTTCATGGCTCCTACTAACAGAGGTGGGTAAAGAAGAACAATCAGCAGCTCTTTCCATTTCATTCTCAGTAAGCATGACATGGGAGTGTGATTTAATTAGAGATAATTAGCTAGGGCAAATACAAAAACCCGCTGCCACAAAGGGTACCTTTGTGGTATTATGTTCCCATGGAAAGAGTCCTCCCCCAACAATAGCTGGAGTTCCATATACACACTTTTCCAGAAATGATATTCTCTGACACCGATGCTGATTCCCAGTAAGACTATTTTATTACTGAGTAAGTTAACAGATGATAAGTCGGACACCTGAAAATTATATCGTCACCACTGTCACTAAGAGAGCCAGTTTGGCCTAGTGATTAAGACCCCAGGCTAGAAACCAGGAGACCATGAGTTTTAGTCCTGCCTTAGGCATGAAGCCAGCTGTCTGACCTTGGGCCAGTCATTCTCTCTCAACCCTAGGAAGGAAGCAATGGCAAACCACTTTAAAATCTTGCCAAGAAAACCGCAAGGACTTGCCCAAGCAGTCACCCACACCACACACACACACTATTAAACCTAACACTAAGGTTCTCTGGTAAGTTGAAGAAAAGTGGACAGAATCAATCCAAAAAAGCAGATTATGCAGTGGAACACCAAAACCTATCCAGTTTTAGTCAGCAACTTCTTGCTTAAATAGGAGGATGACATCCTGTGGTCATTTTAGGTACTAGCCCAAAATAAATGCTATTTTTCCTGGGCTGTGAACAATAGATTGTAGAATTAAGGTTTTATTAAACTGTTTGGCAAATAACTGTTGTAGGGGTATCCACTGGAAGGGGAGATAAATAAGTCCAAATGATGACCATAATCGTAATCATGCACTCAAAGACCCACATTTTTCCACGTGAGCCATGATGCACGTGAAAAGGTGGCTGGACTTTGACTGCATGGTTGTAGCCACTTTTTTGGCACCCCCACCACGGAGGCTCTTGAGGTACTCATTTAAAGCACGTGGTCTGTGCACAGTATCTCCACCACCTTTTAATACTGCTTTCTATTGCAGCAAGGCTGAAATAGCTATCAACAGCTGGTTTGCTGGTAGCAAAACTACTATGAGTGGGTTCACAAGTGTAGAAGCCTTACAACCAATCAAGCTAAACATTTGTAACATTTATTTGTTCACTTTATGTTCTTCCTTTCCTCCAGGAGCAAAAGGCAACTTACACGGAGGTCTTCCTTCACTTTGTCTCCACCACTCTATGAGATCACTGGAGCTGAGAAAAGAGATTGCCCCACATCACCCAGGGAGCTACTAAGGTTGGAAGCGGATTGGAAACTGGGTCACCCGTACTCCATCGCCTTAACCATTAAGGCACATGGCTGTAGTCACATGTATTAGGAGACTACTCTATGCGCCATGAAGATTTGAATGGGGGAGAAAGAGGGGGCAAAATAATACACAGGGTTGTGTTCTCATTCACAGTTCAAATCTTTCCTAGTTAATTCTTACACATATACTTTTTTTTTTTTTAACAATTCTGTTAAGCCTCATTAGTGGAGAAAAAGTGCTCTGCGTTCAATTTATCAAGTCTAAACGTGTGCTTTTATGTTTGCAGTTTACTGACAGCGGGGCAGACAGCTTCTATTTTTAATTGCCCTTCTTTTCCAGATCGGGAAGTTAACAACATGGATATGCCTAAGTTATATGTTTGCTATGCTAAACAAACATACACCCTCCACATTTTCAAACAATACCTTTTGAAAGATCATTGTCAGCTTAACTCATTCTTCATCTTCTAGCAAGTCCTGCTACAGGTCCCCAATGCACTCGCTTTAAGAAATTTATCTCTGTGCTGGATTTGCAGGTATAGACCTTCACTGAAGTGAATACACCCATAATCCTGCACCATGGGGAAGAAATGAGATAATTTCTGAAGAATGGCATAAAACATGTAAATCCTCTTTTGTTCCAGAAATTTACGTATTTTCAAGGTGACAGCTTAAATTTCTGTGGACTGAAACGGATGTCGCTTTGAAATATCTTCCAGTGTTGCATTTAGAAACACCCCCCCCAAAAAAATATGACTAATTGATATAGCACTTACTACATGCTTTGATTCTTTCATTTGCCTGCTACAAAAGAAAACAGAAATGAAGTTTAAAAGCATTGATATTCCATGGCAGGATTGAGTGGAGATGTTGGACCCCACCATGCCTTGGAGCAAGCTTAATTCAGCACATTTCTCATATGCAAACTAATTATCTTCAAAGAAAATAGTTGCTCCCCTCCAAAGGTATTCATGACAAAAACAGCAGACATTCGCATTTGAACAACACACCAAGGGTTTTATTGAATGAATGAATGAATGAATGAATGAATGAATGAATGAATGAATGGTTGAGGCCAAAAGAAGAATGGGCAGGACATGGATGAAAGCTAAATTTATCTTACTATAACTGTGGCACTAGCTAGTATTACATTACATCCAAGTTAATATTACTGTTCCCCATATATTTAATAAGCTTCCCTTCCAGCCTCAAGCAGAGGCCAGACACTTTCACTCAATGAAACTTCAGGTCAGAATGATTTCATTCTGGGCACCAATGACAGAAGGACAAAACTGCAGGTTTTCTAACCAGTGACAGCATTTCATTCACTGCTGGACCAATCTAATCAGCTTCCTGCCTTAGTTCTGAATGACTACAGAGCCCATCAGCCTCCTGCCTTAATTTTGAATGACTAGCAATTCCATCAGCCTCTCAAGTGGCTCCCAGCTCTGAGAATCCCCCTTCAATAGCTATGCAGAATATTTTGCATTTGATAAGAATCTGCGTCTCTTGCAGAGAAGGCACCATGAGAGAACTTAATGGAGAGTCTTTAATCATTGTTTTAAAGAACTGCAAACTAGATCCAATTAGACTAAGGAATGGGATACACCCATTTGACCAAGAGTCATCTGAGAGATAAGGAATATCCTATCAACTGTGGCACCAGCCTAATCTTAGTTGTAACTATTTACTTATCAGGATGTCAAAACAAAAATGGGGAAGCCAAGGCCATCTCATCTCTTTAATCTGTTATTTCTCTGAGCCTCCTCTTTCTCTCCTCATGTCCTTCCTTTTCTGCTTGAAATTTCCACCTTAACTTCTCCATCAATTGTCCATCAGAATATTAATCCATGTTCCAATGATAAGAGTCAGAATGGAGAACTTCCAAATGAAATCTTCTATAAAAACCCATGCAGCTACACACCTACCTCTTTTTATTAAGACCAGGCTAGATGGTAGATGTCCTATTAGGGTAAGGGAGCAGAATATTGCATTTGAAAAAGCTGCAGATATTCACTTAAAAACCTCAGGGCAGGAAGACAGTTAGATCTGGGTTGCAGGCATCCAAGTCTCTATGAGGTGACAGCAGACAGTTGCATACACTTCCCCACCCAGCAATTCTTGATTGATATCTTGCAAAGTTACATATGTGAGATGGGCAGCTATATAAATTGAACAAATAAATAAATATGACTATCTATTCACCTTTTGGAGTTTTGCATCCCAGATCCAGAATTCTAGAAATTCTACCTCTAAATCCTAGAAGTTCTATCTCTGAAGATGCCTGCCACAGTTATTGGGAAAATGCCAGGATACCAGATAATTACGGCACAGCCTATTAGGCCAGAAGCACATAACCATTAGTTTACAATGCTCCTTCCCACACCTTCCTGCTTATTTTTTGCCAAGACCTATGCTATACCCAAAGACTTTCTCCACAGCAGAAACATTTGCTTCCAGCATTCTGAAGGTTAACATAAGCTAGGAAAAGCTCCCCTCTGTCATATCACAGGTCCATTTCATTTCCCTCCCGCTACACTTCTTCGGGAAACAAGCAGTTTAACGATGGAAATGGGAAGACCTCCTGATTAGGGGAAAGGGGACAGAAATTTCTGAAGGGAATGGCAGAATAAATAGCAGAATCTTCATGGCGTTCTTCTGAGAATCTTGACAATCTGTAGCTGTAAGGGTTGATTAATTTTTAATTCTAAACCACATTCTCTAAAAGCAGGTTGAAGAGGTTCTTTTTCATTTCCTGATAGCGCCAAATAAAGGAAAAGTAATAAAGCCAGAAGCAGGGCTTACCTTGGCATCTAATAAACGCCTATGTCCTGAGTTTGCAGAAGAGGCTTTAGATACACACATACAGAGAAAGAGAGAGAGAGAGAGATAAATGGAAGCTGGCTGGGTGTCTCTGGACCAGTCATTCTCTCTGAGCCCTAGAGTGAAAAGTTGAAAAAATATCTATGAACTAAACTGCACAGTGGATTGATTCAGGGTGGGTGGGTGGGAGGGATGGATGGATGGATGGATGGATGACAAACACGCACATACAGTCGGCAGAAAATGCAAACTCAGTGTCAAGTAATTGCCATATTCAGTAAGAAAAAATGCTAACTTGACTTAATTCTGATTACCTGCTTGACAACCTGGATTTGGATATTACCTTGAAATTAAGATCTGGACAAGGAAATAGGTGGGGGGGGGGGAATCCAAAAGAGACCAGCAGATGCTCCAGTATATTAACATAACTTGGTGCATATGCTTTACGTAAACTTTATTTCTCTTCTAGAGGTCAGATTCCTCCATGAGACCTGAAGGGTGCGGTAATTGACCAGTTCCTTCCATCAAGACAGTAGCTTTCCACCACTGGAGGTGGGTGGGGACTAGGATAGGAGGAGAGACAAAGAAAGTAACTGATTTGTTTGTAGAAGAACAAAGCAGACTATATATAAGGAGATTTTGAGCATCCTTGGGACAAACATCAAAAGAAGACACATGGCAAGATCTCATCATATTTGCAAGTGTTCCATTGAGTCCACCCATTCATGTGAAAATGTAATGAATAAGGGAGACTGAGAAGTGAATCAAAGTTCCTAAGTCTGGAGAAGAATGACTGAATCCTATTGCAAGAAAAGTTCAGGGCCTAGGGTGGACTCCCCAACAAGAAGTAAGAATCCACCAGGCTTTGAGGGGCTCAAGACCCAGAGTAACTGAACATGGAGTCAAAATCCCTCTGATGGCATGTATTTAGAAGATCCCTAAGCACAAGTAATAAAAAGATGGAGAATTTGCAAGAGTTGTCATTGAAATCAATGTGGCTTTCATTAAGATCAGGGTTAGGACCATATTATCTTTATGATTCTGCTTTGGAAACTATGGCTTTCAGATAATGTGGATTGCTCCTTCCAACTTCTGCTTATTGAAAAAAGAAAGAGATCTTACCCATTTCAGTCATCTGAACATCTCACCTTTCCAGATAGTCATGGTCATCATGGCCAACTGAGAGAGATCAGCCTTTCCTTTTCTTTCTAAGGAAATCATGAAGTTGTGGATATCATACTGCATCTCAAAAGTGATAATGCCAAACCCTCTTTGTTTCATTGAGATGAGGGCCAAAGATACAGAACAGCATTGAATGGACTGGTATGATCTACTTCATAAATGAAACAGCAAACAGCAAAAAATGGAAACAACACATTCTCTCCCAAGAATGGTCATGATGCAGTAATCATAGGCCGGAGGGCTGTTCCTCTGCCCCAAACACATCAAATTATAGAAGAGCTCTTCAAAAACTGAACCCGGAAATTAATTATATTTTTGATAGTTCCTCAGCACCTCCTATCTCCTTTGACTTTTCCCAAACTGAAGCCCCAACTTCAGGGGCTAAAACTGACAGGTTTCCAGTGGTTTTCTGGGCCTCAAAAGCTTTTCATAGCATCAAAAGACTGGGCTTTATACATGCAAGAGAATTTCTAATATCACCTTATTAGGAAAGGCTTATGCCTCCTGCACAGCACAACAGGTTGCAGTTTGAAGCCCTCAGAATTTCCTTTCTTTCTAATCTATAATGATTCATCATAATAATGAAAGCCTAGTGGGTGGTTTCATCTTGCACAGCAGTAAAATGGAGGTCAGAACAGTGTGGGAAGAGCATAAGTGGGGTGCAATTAAATTTGGGGTGAACATTCAAAGGGGTATTTGGCAGGGACAAAGACACAACAGGACTATCTTGGCGAGACAATATGTAAAGAAGGAAGGAGAGGAAACACCGAGCTGTCCTTTCGTGGGTTGATGTGATTCCAAAGTTCTTTATTTTTGCTGTAGTGCCTTAAAGCTAAAGTTTTCTACACTTTCCACCTGAGGAGGAGAAGGAATGTTGTTATTAAGGGCCATCACTTTTTAATCAGGAGACACAGGAGTCCAGAAATGCTTGCGTTAATGGAGAAGAAAGGGTGTGCATGGAGATAGTGGCTTGGCTAATAACAATATGCTAACTTGACTTTTCCCCAAGTTGGAATAATGACAGCAATTGCAATCAACCCTTTTTTGAAAATATGTCCCAAATCAAGTCCCTAATATTGAACTGTGCCACTCTAACATACATAATATATGCAGTGATCTTCTAATCGATGATGTTTTGCCTGTAACCCACTTTGTTAGAGTTATATTGTAGTTGGCCTACAAGAATTTGAGGTAGTGTGCCTAGCACTTTCTTTCCCCTTGTTTCCACCCAAAGGAATTACCCTGCAACGAAGGTTGGGTTGAGCAATGTGACAAAGTCAAACAGGTTTTGGTGGACTTGAACAAGATCTCTCCCATCCTAGCCTAACATCTTAACCGTGACACCACATTGGCTCCCCACTGACTATGGAAAAGCAAAAGGTTGATTGATAGAGGAGAGAGAAGCAGCCATGTTAAGTTGATTCACATCATAGTCAGGACAGAGGCCCTTCCAGTTCCTGTCCATTGATAGGTAATAGAAACTAGGATGTCAGGAAAACTTTTCAACTTTTCAATGTCAAGCATGTAACATATTCTGTGGCGGTGGCGGGGCGGGGAATAGGGATCTACTGAGGTCATCAAAGGAGTCAAGAGTGGGATTTGGGGCTGTTTGGGGTTGTTTGCTAGCTTGCTTGTTTTATTAAACTTTTTGTAGATGAGTTAAGCCTACTCACAACTCAACACATCAGTTTTTGTTTCCAACCAAAGGGAGCAACGGTGTCAAGCAGAGACTATTGACTCAGCCCTATCTATTTTAGCTGAACAATGATTACCAACTCATGGCTCCTCTTCTCTTCCTGAGTCACTCTAGGCTCATCATCAGAAACAACAGGAGGACATGAAAGAACATGATAGTGTGTACTCTATTTTCAAGCGGGAGGGGTAAAGACCGGATGATGCCCCATCTGCAGCAACCTCTCAAGCCATTGGGATAACGAGCTGGACCTGAGTGCCTGTAGGCAATTTCTGCTCTGTTGTGATGCAACCATTCTTCCCTTCTAATGCTTTTGCTAGCTTGCATGCTAATCATCAGTATGCCCCAGCTGAACTTTTAGCAGCTGGGAACAGGCTGCTCTGACAACTAATGATGATAATAGGGAAAATGGAACTTCAGTATGTAGGAGAAATCAGCTTTCTGTAGAAGGTGGCAGAGTGTTTTTGTTTTTAACACAGATTAAAAAAGGGCCAATGTTATTTAACAAGGTAGGTTTAGTTCTCAAAACCAGAAGACCTATCATATTCACAGAGACTGGTTATATTAAGGAATTAAAGGGCACGCTGCTAAATTTGGAAAATAATTGGGGAAAAGGGAGAAATTAACTGAGGAGAAGGGAAAGCAAATTAAGAACCATTTCTGAATTCAACAGCCAGCTACAGGTCCTGAAATATAGCTCTATCAAAGCTGGTAGAGGATGAAAAGTAGAACCATTTTGCATTGGCAAAAGGAAGCTACAAGTGTTAAGTTCCCTATTTTGCCATTTTTGTCCACGTTTGCAAAGCATTAAAGGAAAACAACAACAGCCTGACATTCTCAGAAGTCCATATTTAGTCCAAATTCTTTGTTGTTATATATAAGCTACATAGCATTTGCATATACACATGGAATATATATTGATTTCTTTATATGGACACTGTGACAGGAAGATCTGAGTTTCCTAACCAAAAGTATCATATCTTATTCTGAATGTAATAGTTCAAAAGCAACCAATGACTGCACAAACAGAAAATATGAACTCCACCAGCAATTCATTGTGTGTGTGTGTGTGTGTTTATATCTCAAATTAAGGTATGGAAAGCTTGGTTTCTCAAGTCAGGACATTAGTGGGAGGAAATGTTCTGCAACACTCAGATAACATCAAAGACTAATATGTTTGCTTTGTGAGACTTTTAGATGAAAACCCAATTTCTTTGATATGCTTCTTTGCTACACAACTATTGCTACCTCCTATATCAGAGTCAACTTCCTTCCACGCAATCTTTTCAATAAGCCCATGTTAATAGCTTTGCTGTTCTTTTCAGTGTCACTGATGTTCCAAGCAGGGAGAAATATCAAAGAAAGTGCTTAAATTCCCATGTGGAGACCATGTGGAAACTGTACAATAAATTCTTATCAAAATGATCCTCACATTGTCTCAGGTTAAAAAAAAAGTTATATACCTGGTTTCACAGCCAGGGAGAAAAGTATAAGCCAATTCCAACCTCTCCAGTTTGAAAATTCCCACTATGTTCAGTGGTGTTATACCCGGTTGGCAAGTGGGCCCTCTGGCTGCTACCCCAGAAGCTTATAATCATGCTGAGAGACTTACCTGGAGCAGCTGAGAAAGGCACTCATTAATCCAGACAATCTGGGGAAATCCTGTCAAACAATGATAACAGGAAACTCTTCCAGCAGTATCCTCCCTGGAGTTAATTCCCAGGCACTACTAGAGAGCAAAGGATTCCCATCTGGGTGAGAAAAAAGGAGATCCGTGGAGGGCAGAGAGCTTGCTGTCTGTAGGCAGATCCTCTAATGAATAAACTGAAGCTGCTTGCTGCTGGTGGTGCTTGGAAGAGCGAACTGTTCTCTAACATCCAGTAAGACATTCACCTTTCACTGCCAAGAACAACCTTCACTGCTCAAAAGCTCTTCACTGGATTAACCCTCAGCTGACGGTTGGAAACAAGGCAGCCCAGCCTGTCCCTCTGTTCTAGCCATTGTGTGGGCGAGTGTCTTCCCAGTCTCTCTATATAGACTTTCAATCCATCTCCCTGAATGTCTTTGTCCCCAGGATGCCACAGCTTTTAAGTAATGTGATCTGATAAACAAAACCATAAGAGAGATTTAAAGTGGATTTTGCAAAGAACCCTGGCAGCTCCCTTGAACAAGCTTGTGCCTGATAAGGTTTGAGTGGGAAGCTATTCTTAGAAAGATGCAGGCTAGTAAAACCAAACTTTCATCTCCATATCTAATGGAGGGGGATGGGGAAAGAAAGGGGAGGGGAAGAGAAAAAAGAGACGGCTGTCCTGAATTAGGACAGGAGTGGGGTTTAGTGTAACAGGGCAATTGGAACAGATTCTTTTGGGAACAAGTCCATGTTGTTCCAACTGCTCAAAGAGCATCACATCTCAGGTGTTTACTGATTACAACTCATAGTTGCTACCAGGATGACAGAATTGTTCACTGAATTTATGGGATAAATGCAAAAATAAGGCTTACTAATTTTGTTTTCTCTAATTCTGTTCCAATTATTGTTTTTGGAACATTCCAGACTGTAAGTTGTCAATTGACCATGGACTAAAAGTCCCCTGTGACACTCTATGGAAGGAAAGGTTGGACTTTGAAGAAGCAGGATATGAAGAGTACTGATGCTTTTGAGCTGTTGTGTTGGAGAAGGCTCCTAAGAGTACCATGGACAGCCAAGAAAACAAACCAATGGATCATCAAACAAATCAACGCAGAGTTCTCACTCAAGGCACAAATGACCAGGCTCAAATTATCCTACTTCAGATACATTATGCAAAGACCTATCTCTCTAGAGAAGCTCTAATGCTGGGAAAGGTGGAAGGAAAGAGAAGAAGAAGACAACCAGCAGCAAGGTGGATGGACTCAGTTACAATGTTGATGGAGGCACCATTGGAAGACCTGAAAGACCAGATTAGAGACAGATCATCATGCAGAAAATCTATCTATGTGGTTGCTAAGAGTCGAAAATGACTTGATGGCACATAATCAATCAATCAATCAATCAATCAATCAATCAATCAATCAAAGAGATTAGGGGCAAATACAAGAAGTACCTGGTGGGATTTCATCTCCAAACTAAAGCTGGTCAAGTTTTGTCAACATGGGGGAGACCATCATGCATTACTAGTTGTTCCGAAGAAAAGATTACAAATAAAGTAGATGGCCTTATTCCTGTCCAATTAACAGCAGGTTTATTCCTGAAGAATGGAAGTCTTACATGGTACCTGGAAGGGAAAAAAAAAAAAGGAAACAGCAAGCATCTAATGTCCTATTTACTTGGTTTATTTCAATATTTTTATGCCATTTTCTCTTGCAAAGAGAACAAAACAAGATATGTTTTCTTGTGCTACTAGGGTCACCTCAAGTATAGGTTAGCTGAGACACAGACAATGATGTGATTACTCATTTTTAGCTAAATGGTACCAGATTTCTGACTGTTAAGTAAATACAATCTAATTCAATAGAGAACTTGGTATTCTTTCTGTTCCAGACAAATGTACAACTAAAAAATAGCATTTTGCTTCCCTGTCTACGTGGTGATTGGCATGGATGGAGTGCCATGCTTTAAGAAAACAGAGAGCCCTTTCTTTCACATTTATAAATATGACTTGCACAAAACATGCCATTCTTCAGTGGTGTCAGATCCAAGTACTTTCAGTGCCACTTTGGAATGATATACCTTTTTATGTTTGTTCAGTAGTATTTTCTTCCAGAACCCAACAGTAACACCATGACCATGAAGGAAAGTTAAAATCAAGGCTCTAGTTATATAGCTGGGGGAAGAGGGTTAAAACTGGGGAGTTACTTCATTTGCAAAATACTCCTAAGAATCTAAATAACTCTATTTGTATTTCTCACCAGCTTTGGCATGCCCTCTACCATCTCAGCGATCTCAGAGACTGATTATTCAGGGCGAAACGTTGTTACACTGCTGATGGGTACCCAGGTGCACATAGCTTTGGACAAGACAGAATTTCTTCCCAATGTGAGTTATCCATCTGCTCTTTCAGAGCAATGATCAAATATGGGGAGGAGAGCTTAATTCTAAATTCTAGCACCTGATGTTCTGTACTGAAGATACACTTTCTTTTACACAAGAGACACAATAAAACTTAAGAGGAAGTGCATCAATTTGTAATATTTCAAGTTGCCCATTTCTCATACTTCCCACACTCTGGTGATACAGCACTGTTATGTATAAAACATAAATGAGCCTCAGTCAGCTTTCCCCTAACATGGTCTCTCCCAATTGGGTAGGACAATTCTACATTTGCAGCCTTGACTGAGGATTCTGGGAGTTGTAAATTTACACACCTGGAGGGCTCTAGGTTAGAAAAGTCTGCTTAAGATAGACAAAATGATTTATTCTAACCACGCCAAGATGGATGGACATCAGAAGTGTTTGTCATGGAGCTACAAGAAGTATCTAAGAGGATAAAGAAGATTTGACTTTAATTCATGTCTTTCTACATCTTTCCCAGATCTAGATAAAGGAAAAACTCTTGCTAAAAAAAAAAAACTATTCAAATTATTAAAGAATACAGAAAAAACAGTTACGCCATCAAGAAGAAATTGTGAATAGGAGTTTAGTGCTCACTCTGGAGAAAATCCAACCTTGCAATGCATCAGGGCTACCTTTCCACATTTTAAAGTAAGTGAAATAATGCACCTTACTATCTAAAGACACCCCTCCAACCAACCATTAAGCCCATTAAGCCTAGAGTTTAAAATCAGTTATTTACCCTTCCACAGAAGATTATAGTCAAGGCAACCTAGAGGAGAAGATTATGATGGCTTCAATGTCAATGTCAATGTCAATGTTTTAAAATAAATACAGATATAATAATTTGTATTAACGTCACAACCACAAAGGTTGCAGTAAGAGATACAGCTTGTTTTCCTGTACATCTTTAATGTGACACTGCCATCACTGCCACTTTCTCCATGCCTCCTCCATCTTTCAGAACTCCCTATGCTATGGAGAAAATGCAGTGAGAGAATGGGGCTTCCTCTGGTGACTTCCTGCAGGAATCAGTCAGGAAAACTAATTAGCACTCGTTCCTTATTTCTAACACCCAAAAGTTTACTAATGGAAGATGTGGCTACTAATGGAAGATGTGGCTTAGAAGGTTTTAAAACAGGCCTCAACAAATTCCCCAAAGAGAGGGCTAACAGCAGATATTAATCCAGGGTGATAGATAAAGTGTCCTTCAAGCTGAGATCTGCCCCCAGGGACTTTGTAGGCATGTCCACAAAGTTTTCTTGGCAGCATTAAAGACATGGTTTACCACCACCTACTTTCAGGATTCCGTATAGATCATCCAATCTAAGTACTAACTAGACCCAACCGTACTTAGCTTCCAAGCCTAATAAAGGAACATTCAGAGGCAAGATGAAAGATGAAGATGAAATCTTCCTAGATAAGTGCAAACTCCATATGCAGAGACAGCATGCTGCGGAATATCAGCATGAGACCAGGCCATGGTGGCCAAGTTATCCTCCTGTAAACTAGACTGGGAATTCAAAAAAGCACTCCAAAAGGAAGTAATGGCAAACCACTTCTACATACAAGACAACGGCATAGATATTGTCCCCAGGAGTCTAACTCATTTGAGAGCATCTTTGCTTCTCTTCCTTTTCATAGGAAGGATCAAAGTATGTTCCCTGCAGCTGTTCCTTCTCCAGCTGACAGCTGGTCTTCCCTTGGCCAAATGTTCTTCAAGTTTCATCTTTTGATTGGATTGTCAATTCAACAATGGCATGCAGAGTGCAAATCATATAGCAATAAACAATAACAAGAGAGTCTCAATAAGGCTTAACTGGCAATTTTAGGAGCAAAGTTCTACAAAAGACACATACCTTCAATCATCCTTCTGCAAAGGTCAAAGCGATTCAATACAAAAAGACATCCCCTTTTAAATCCAATTATTGTGAAAGGCACGGAAGAGATCTCTTTCACAGTGGGAAGTTGAGCACAAAGTGCACTTGACTGAAAACTGGTTTTCATACATTTTACTAGATCTTTATCAGCAGTATGAATTCAATACTAGAGGACCAATTGACACTAAATGGCTACTCACATTTACTGCCTGTGCACTAGTGCTATGTCACTTACACAAGCATGAAAGAGAGATGCACACCCCCAGGGAGGCTTTGCTGGGGGAGTGTGATTGGGTGTTCACTGTGCATTTTAAGCCGTGTCTCTTCCTAATTTATTTTACAGAAGACAAAACCTGACATCGATAGAAAGTGCTAATTGGCTCAGTTCAGCATTCTTATCCCCAAGCATGAGTGTGTCATCAGATTCTGTCATCCTCCAAAATGAATTACAAGGGGAAAAAAATTACATCTGAACCAATGCCCCTGCTAAAATGTTATGTTTCTCCTCTCAGGAGTCAGGATATCAGGGTTACTGAAAATAGAACAATAGAATGACTTATATGTAACCAGTAGAAGCAATAAACAACTAATTTGAAAAAAGAGCCACTCTTTCATATACTTGGATATATGTTGATGGCAACCATCATGGGACAAATGTAAGATGGTAATTTATAGGGGCTTTTACTGCATTCAAGTCTTTTTTGTTATTCTGTTCAGCAGAGCTAAGCCAAATGGAACATTCATGTCAACAGAGGAGGCACTGCAATGGGTCAAGGGAGACAAGAAGGAAATATGTCTCCTTTAAGAGGGACAAACATCGGTGAATTTGCTCCCTCCCACCCGCTTTCCTCCTGGATGCTCCCAATCAACCCAACCCAACCCAACCCAGCTCCTCCCTCTCCCTCTCCCTCTCCCTCTCCCTCTCCCTCTCCCTCTCCCTCTCCCTCTCCCTCTCCCTCTCCCTCCCTCCCTCTCTCTCTGTAAAGGGGCATATTTTCAAATCACTGGGTACTCACTATTCACTGTATCTATTTTCTCAGAATTCAATTTTTCTTCTTATGAAGACGGTACAATACCTCCGAAATTTGCTTTCCAGTATTCCAATTCCCTACTGATTTTTTTCTAATCAAAAGAAGAAGCAAGTAAGCAAGCAAGCAAGCAAGGACGGAAGGAAGGAAGGAAGGAAGGAAGGAAGGAAGGAAGGAAGGAAGGACGGAAGGAGGGAAGGAAACTTTGTAAGTATCAACTGATGTCCACAGACTCAATGTTTCTTGTCTTGACCTTAATGGATTCCTGCTCAGACAAGGGGAAGAATTTCAGAGAAGTTTCAGAACAATCCCCCACATTCTGCACCACCTGCACAAACTTCTAGTGAACAAAATCCAGTTCAGTGCTGCATATGAAGGTCTGCAATGAATGTTAGAGAATTGAATGAAATAAAAATGAGATTCCTTAGGCCATTTCCTATGAAAAAGCATCCTAAATGTTGCAACCTAAGCGTCTATGTGAACATGGATGAGCTCTTTCTGTTAAGAAATTGCAGTGTAAGTCATTTATATAAAAACAAAACAAAACAAGGCTAAGTAGCCAGGGCAGTGAACTCAGATGTCCCTTATGATGTCAGTGATGGTCTAAATATAAAGTGGCTGTCTTTTGGGCATAAGTGAAACCCAGTTTTTGTTTCTTTTTCCCATACAGGCTCCTGGCAGCTCAACCAAATTGAAAAGAGACCATGCAATCTTATCTCATTAATCCACTCATTAATCCAAGACGGTGGTTTGTCTTGCCTTACAAATCAAAGCCAGGATTACCTCAACTAAATAAGCTTCAGATTGTTGCAAGTCCAGATTCCTAACAAAGGCTAGAAGTACATTCATAGAAGTGGGCCCAGTTGAAGAATGCCTGACAACAGCTTATTGCTTTTTTAATAGAATTTCCCCAACCCCTAGAATTCTTTGAAGTGACTTGACCTGCATCTGTTCAGCTTGGAATGATGGCCTTCAATAGGGCTGAAACATCTTAAGAAAGAAAACCTGAAAAACATTCTGATTCCATAGGCCACTTCCCTAATTCTGTATTTATCCTACCTCTAAGTCGAAACATTTAATTACAGTTTGCCAATGAGCACCAATTGTGGGGGGAACAGGAAAAGTACAAATCTGGGCTAGAATCCCTGCTCAATCATGAAATTCCCTGGTTGACTTTATCCAGCTTTTCTTTCCTTCACTTATCTCACTGGGTTCTTGTAAAAGTAAAACATTGGCAGACAGGGAATAAACCTTGCCATGAAATGCAATCTGCTGGTGAAAAAAGCAGACAGGAACAAGATGACAATATGGGTTGCATTCAAATATTTACAGGGATTTTTCATCCTTGAATGTTCTAACGCTGGCTAAATCATCTGATTCCTTCAGATGGTCACCAGACATGGTTCCATGAGTTTAGCTTCTCATAGTCTTCTCTTTTTCTCTCCCTGCAAGGCTACCCACTTTACACAGGTGACTTTTTAAGTGAAAGTTAAAAGGATAAAAATGGGGTCGTGGTCCTGTGGGAATTAAGTTCAGCCAAGGATCATTGCTGCCCATAAAGCTCAACACTTCATTTAAGGATCTACTTTGTGCAAATATTTACCATCATCTGCAAACTGATATTATACTTGGAATTTAAATATATTTGAAGTATGGAAACAGAATGGCTAAATAAGTAGTAGGGGGCGTGTAGGTTTTTTCCACTTTGGTGTAGCATTGGTCAAACGGCTTTTTGGCAGAATGTCAGACTGGCTGATTCCAGCTGCTTGCTGGTACTCCTTAACCGCACATCAACATGCCTTTCTTTTGGAACAAAAATGAAGCAGGAACGTTAGATGTTCATAGGAACATCAGCAACTTCTATATATTGTGTCCTGCAGTGAAATAAGAAAGCAAGCAGAAGATTCCTTCAAAACAGCAAGATGTTTTCTGAAACTGAAAAGGGTTGTTTTGAGCACATTTCTCATTGATTCGGATTACTCGGTGAATGGGAAGAGGAGAAGTGGGTAGTGCAGCGTCTTAGAAACAGTATGGCAGCACAAGAATGTCCAAATTCCAGTATGCACTAGTTCCAGTTGTCAGGGTTTGTAGGGATCCGTCATGGAAGAGAAGATACTTGCTGAGCTATTTGTGAGTCAGCATTAAGTGGAACTTCCAGATAGTTCATCAGCAAAGTGTGGTTTACAATTACCTACTTTAACCTTTTTTTTTTTTTAACTTGCTAAAAAATGCAAATAAAATCAGCCTCTGGAAAGTAAGTCAGAAGATAATGATATAGCCTTCACATTTTCCTCAGCCAAGGGAAAAGAAAAAGGTTACCACCATTTCAGAAGTAGCCCAATTTCTTCTCTGCAACTTTCCTCCACTGAGGCAGATGGGGAACTAAAAATAATACTAGAGACCCAGCAGGGTTCAGTTGGCTAAGGGGATCTTGAGCAGATGGACAGGCTAGAGCAGATCACCCCAAGGTCCGAAATGTTTTGCATTATGAGTAACAGGTCAGCCACCTGTTCATAAGCAGAGCAATGATATTGCTGTTGTTCAGAACCTTGGAGAGAATCTGAAATTCAAGTGTGCACAAAAGAGCAGTTGGAGAAATTTAGGATACTGAATGCAGGGTAGTATTTCTTTTGAATTATGTGTCTTTTTTTCTTGCTTCCCACAGCTGTATTCCTAGGTAGTTATGAACAGAAAGTTATTATGAATCAGTAGCTTTGCTTCCGCTCAGCACAGGTTTGTTTTTTTTTAAAGGATAGCAATGTGAAAGAAAGGGAGGCAAGAGAGAGAAACAAGGTGGTGTATAAATTAGTTTCCAGAAGGACAAATTCCAGAAGGACAAAACAATTCTGATAGAATTCCAGAATTTCAAGAGTAAGAAACAGATGCTAGACAATCAAACATATTCTTCCTTCAAATTAAGCCAGCTACTGCACAAAATGGCAATATCGTGCATAACTATGAATTTGCATGAAGTAGGTGGAAGGAAGCTTAAACATTCTGCAAAATGAGCAAATTATATTCACAGAACAGCACCATTTTTAAAAAATAGGAAGGCATAATTTTGCATCAGGCTCACAATTCTGTATCTAAACTCTTCTGTTTTGTTTCTTTTGAAAAAGCAGGTTTCTAGCCCTTTGTGAATGCAAATGGGGACAAAACCACAAGCGACAAAAGAACTAGCAGGATCTTCCAAAGCCAAGGAACAGATTTTCGGAAGGATACATCTTCCCTGTGTCACAGAGCTCAGGAAAACTAAATGACGGATAATGATCTGGTCTTAATCCCAGGAACTGTAGTTCCATCAAAGATCCTACAGAGACCCAATGCAGTGTGATAGATGCAGAGAGCCAGTGCAGTGTAGTGATGAAGATGAGAGCACAAGGAATCTTGCGCTAGGGAAGGATACCCAAGTTCTAGTCCCTCTTCAGCCGACACTCTCTAGGGGACTTTGAGCCAGACCCTCCCTCTCAGCCCAAGAGCCAGGATGGTCCAGTGGGGAACAGCTGGACTTGGAGTAGGGAAACCTGGGTTCTCGTCCTTCCTTAGCCACAGAAAGGGACTTTGAGCCAGTCACTCTTTGCCAGTCCAACCTACCTTACAATGTTGGGGTGGGTTAAAATGGGAGAAGAAAGTACTATTTATGCTGTCTTGAGCTCCTGAAGGATACAAGATACAAATCTAAAAAATAAATACATCTTTGAACCAAAACTAGGCCCACATACTATGCTAACTATAGATTATTTAAACATAGCTTATGGAATACACTGCAATTGGCTGGGTTCATACAACTCAGTAAGGCGCAAATAAGCTCTATTAAGTCCTAATGTGATATGGAAAACTTAGGAACACCACTTTTACAGAAAAATGTAAAAATTACACAAAGCATCTTGGCATGGCAAGTGCACCACCTGCTGGGTCCAACTGGCATTTCTCATCCAACAGCTGAAGGAATTTACCCTTTATACAGTGCCTTTGTGTGACTACATGTTCCTCCCATGCACAGCATAATTTACAGGGAATGGAGGATTTGTGAGCTGAACTGCAAAATTGTCAACTGTTCCAACTCAAAAACTTCAAACCAATTTCCTAAGTTGGAAATAGCCTACATATTTCACTTATTTATTACACTTTTTTGACCCCATCACAGCAAAGAAAAGACAACAAAAGCACGCAGCTGGGAACAGTAAGTTCCAAAGCATGGGGACTATTGCAAAGATCTGATGTCCCCTCCAAACCCTTTGTCCCTCACATGGAGGCAGGATTCTCAACCGGCTCTCTCTAGAAGACCAGACTGGATAGGCAGAATCATGCTTAGAAAGGCCAGTCATGCCCTCACAAATTTCAGTAGAAGAAGGAAAAATACAGGTCACGGAAGTTCTGAACAGGAAGGACTAGAAACTCAGGTGTTGAAGGTTCTGAATGCTGCTGCCAAAAGCTGACAATTATTCCAGTATCTTGGACAGCACATATCCCATAGGGAAGAGCCCACAGCTCACACAGATGCTACATCAAATCCAGGTTCAGTTGTCAATTCAGCTCACCTCAAGAAGCAATGCAGGCCAAGGAGAACCAATAGCTTTCCTCAATATATGCAGTTTCTATATTTATCCTGTTTTGGGAACAAGAAAAATACAATGCAAGCAATCTGGCAGTGGCTGGCAAATCTCTTCTGATCCCTTCTGATCTTTAGGCCATGACTGAATACTATGATCCAGATAGCTCTTCCTATTTCTGCAGCTCCCTGCTGATGTTTCTCATTACTGTTGGCTTCTCTATTTCTGACAAGTCTCTCTGTTTTAGAAGATATGCAGTACAACAGGAAATGGGGCAATGCAGCGCACCTACTTTTGACCACATGGTACTATCAGCAACCTGCAGAATTAAATGAAAAGCCTCTCTATGTCTCCCACAATCAACCAGAAAATCCGGAAATCAACAGAAATGCATAGTCCTGCTCACATTCTGCAACAACCCCTCTAGATAATATAAAGCATTACAATTAGCTGTGATTGTTTTATTCTCCTCAAATTAGCCTGATTGCTTTTTAAAGACATCAAACTAGAGACCATCCATAGCTGAACTATACCATCTCTGAGAAAACCCTAACTTGCATCAGCTCTGAATTTCATGCCCATCAGTTTAATCTCATGATTTAATCTCATGATTCAAAGCTCTAGCATAAGGAAAGGAAATCTCTGGTCCATGAATCTCCTCTCTGCTCCAAAGCTACTCCTGTTCTCCAACCAGGACAATCCTCCCTTCATTTTTCACGTCAGGCTCCTAAGAGAGATCTTGAAGTGCTTTTGGCATCATACATGGCATTTTTTAACTTTCCTAACAGGACTTCTTCAAGCTGTTTCTCTCCACCCTCGTCTCTCCCATTAGAAAAAAGAATGGGGAGCAAAGTTAGTCTCTTCCAAACTGGCACTTAACAGTTCTAGAGAGCCACTTGACATCCAAGGTGGACTTCCCATAGGGTGGTCTATAACTGCTGCTGATGTTATTCAGCCCCTGGGAAGGGCCCAGAGGAGATCCAATTCTCTGTCCAGATTTGACCCTCACCCCTGTTTTTGAATGAATGAGAGAAAAATGTCTATCCATGCTTTTTTTCCTTGTTCCTTTTTTTTTCCCCCTGCAAGGCTTTAAACAACTTGCTTTATAGAAGATTCTTAGAAAAGTTAAAGAATCAACTTTTGATTGGCCTAACAAAAGTACTGCCTCAATATCATTATCAACATGACTATGAAAACAAAACAAAACACCCAGATTCAATGTACTTACTCTTTTTTTCTCAGCTAGATATTTGGATAGGTACTATTTGTATTACCCTTTCTCATTTCTTTTATTTTATCATTACCACGAAAAGTGTAGATGACACAGACAGAGAAATGAGAAAGAGGCTGGGAATTCAACTAAGAGTCACAAGTCATCCCATACACTGCCTGACATCACACTAAGCCACAATGTGTTTAGTTCTGATTTAGAGCATCATCACACTCAGCCAGCTGTGAATTATTGTACAACTCATGATTACAAAAATCATAGCTTAGCGTGATGCATGAGCCTAGTCACTGTGTTGGAGTGACCTGGAAAGGGAACATCAATACAGCACACTGAAAATCACTGTAAGTTGATTTTCAACAACTTACACGTCTTTGTGGAAATATATTCTTACCCACCTGTGCTGTCCTGCATATCTTGTCAATACTCTCGGCATGTTCCAGGTACATATTTGCACAATCAGAGCATGGATATAAAGCCAGATTCATACTGGTTGAGCAATTAATGATAAGTCTCTCTTTACAATGTTTATATTTCTTCCGTATTTAAAAAAAAAAAAAGCCACCCCCCTCCCCGAACTACCCCTAAAATCCCAGGGGAAAACTTAAAGCCATAGTCCTACCCATATGTGGGACCTCACCCCCCCCCCCCCATATGCTGCAGTTCTCATCCCCCAAAAGTGAAACATGGTTCCCACCCGCCCCCCAAGAGGTTGCCTATGGTCACCTTAAATGAAACAGCACCATTTCCATTATCTTACTATACACAGCAACAACCCTGGTTATCGTATGTATTTGTACTTATGAGAAGTACTTTCACGCTTGAAACAAGAGTTTTCAGCACCTGGGAGCCTGAACATCTTAATGTCTCGTCCCAAGAACCACCAGGGGGCACTCTAATGCATGCGGATCTTTCTTCCTGCTTCCTGAAGCCTTGTGCTCTGTAAAACCCCCTGCCCTGAACAGCTTTGCAGCTTATTGATCCAGAGAAATCATTCCAGTCTGTTTAGCTTGTAGGTTTCAAAATGAGGAGGGAGAGGGAAAAAACCGCCGTGGTCAGTAAAGGCAAATGCGCAAGGTCAGAAATGGGTGGCCCAGAAAGTGTCAGAATAGAAGCGTCCTTGTCCTTTGCCAGAGAAGTTCTTCCCCTGACTGCTGTATTCCACAACGCAGGATAGCTGCCCGTTTTAAAGATTGGTGTCCTGGCCTGGGAAGATTCTAGGCAGAGTCTATCTGTCCCCTACTTGGCTTTGAACTGCATAGCAGATAGGACAGGCCTATAGTTTTCTAGATGTCAGTATGTTGCAATGGTAGGTGACTGGGGGGAAGGTTGGATACAGATCGTTCTCATTTAGCAGCTGCCTTGTTTAGCAACTGTTCACAGTTACGACGGTGATGAAAAAGTAACTTTGCAACCAGTCCTCACATTTACAACCTTCGCAGGTCTATCAAGCAAAGGAAAGCTGAAGTAAGATCGTAAAATCATGATGTTTCACTTAGAGACCACTTTGCTTAATGACCAAGTTGCCGGTCTTAATTGTGGTCACTAAGCAAGCACTCCCTGTAATAGGAAAAACCTAGATTTGGTGGACTATGGATCTATGCATATGGACTCCTAAGTAGGTTGCAATAATAAACACTGGGTTTAGGCTTCACTTTTAACAGCACAGGTTGAAGCACCAAAAAAGTACTTTCTGAAATTGTAAATACCGTTTTAGGCAGGACCTGTAATTCAATAGTACTATATATTTTGCATCAGTCCATACCATCTCCAGCCTGAAAGAATAGCTCTTTCTTTGTTAAAGTCTCTATCCTCAGCAAATTTTCTTTGAAATTATTAGAATAGAGGGAGGGAGGGAGGTATTGCAATTAATGTTGCTATTTATAAAAAACTGAGCAAACTGCAATGAGAACAGGTATACAATATGGTTTACAATAAAGAGATATCAAACAAACTGAATATCACAGCTGCTCAGTGTTTTATCTTGAAAGGCATCTAAACTGCTGAATAAACATGAGAATAAAATGTGTGTGTTCATTTTCAGGCATGAGGGAATGCTTACAAACATTAATTCTGGGTGTCTTAAACTACAGATATGCTTTGTAAATAATTCCACTTGCTGTTATCTATAACTTCAGGGCAAATCTACATAGTACCAGCTTAGTTTAACTTAATCATCATTATCTCTCCCTGAGAAAAGGTTAGCTCACAAGAGGGAAACTAAGAACCTTGAACAGAGTTTAAGCACTCGCAAATGATAATTCCCAGAATTCTTGATAAAATTAAGCTCGTACACAATGGGTTTTAATAGCTTAGTCAGAAAGCAAAACCATTTCTCTTATCACCCTCTACCTACCCTACAAAATCAAGTCACACATTGAGAAGCTCAGCCAGTTCTCACAAAGTCTCAGCAGCTACTCTCCCTCTCCTATTCCTACGCCTTGATTTTCCATCTGCAAGGGAGGTGAGAGACAACCCTAATTTCGCATTAATCCTCTGCTCCCAAGGTGAGAGTCACATCTTCACAAAAACACACACTTCTTCGCACGCATAATGTATGGGAATTATGAACTTCTAACACCTAGAGAGGCCCCACTTTGAGGCGTGGGAGGAGAGCAGATGTAAATTATTCACACGCTAGCATTTTCTTTCCTTTTGTGGCTGACTCTGAAAATCACAGTCTGCTGCAAGTGTGTGCTTTGTTATCTGCAAGCAACCTGAAAGAATTTTTGCAGCCTAAAATCTCCATGATGGGAGCACGTTTTTGCTTCTGGAAACACTTAGGGTGTCCCATAAGTACCACTGTCTGGTTCATTCTAGTCACAAGACGATAAAGCTTCCATGAGTCTCCAAGGGAAGGACTTGCTACTTGAAGAAACATCTGAGTCAAAATCTTGGTTCTGTATGAACAAGCTTTGTCCTAAGCAGCTACAATAACTAGGTAGCAAAAGAGTTTTGGTGAGTCTTGGGTAGGGATATCCATGGGGGGGTGGGGGGGGTCAAAACAGCAAAGATGGCTGTCACCACCATGCAATCAAAACCCCACCCTTTTTTTAAGTAAAAAGGGTAGGGCTTTGATCAATGGTCTCTTAACACCTATTTCTTAGATTCAGAGCTAAATTACAAAGGAAAAATAAAGTGATTTAAAGGGGAAAGAATGCCCTTCTGTAAACCATAATGAAAACAGAGGCGTCTAACTAAAGATGAACTCTTGCAGCAAACAACATCAGTTCTTATGTTCATTCAAAATAATTCAAATACTTTGATTAATTCAGATTTAATGTTGCATTAATATTAACATCGATGGAAAAAAGGCAGTGTGAGTCAACAAAAAAATTAAATACAGTCATTAATTTACACCAAAGAGATTTTCTGAACATTAATAGACCAACAAATACTCTTCCCTTATGCAGAGTCTGAGGACCATATTTGCTTGAGGCTTGCTGGAGAATGGAGGACTTTGCTCTCACGTTTTTCAGGCAAGATGTTTAATTTTAACCCCAACACAATGGTGCCGTGGGCCAAAGACGCTTATTTGCATTTTTTTCCCAAAGAATCTGGGTTGTTTTGCTTCCTTTTTCTCTGCCCCCATAAAGGTCAGCAGTGAATAATTCAAAAGAAGTGGCTTTATTACTCACTGAAGGAGAAATAGCAAGAGTCACACACCAACACAAATAAGCAGAAAAGTTTAAGGGCACAAAAAAACCCATCTTGGTGCACAATCCGAGATGCATTGGCCTCTTTCAGACAAGGGTTTATTGCAAAAGCTGCATTCAAACAGCCCAATTTGATACTTCTTGCCTCCCAAATTTTATTCCTGTAGAGCTGGGTCACTTCAACAAACCTTAGTTAAGTTTACCAACCATCTGATGTGTTGGTATGAGTTGACAAGTTGCCAGTCATCAAAACTGTAAGTGAAAGGTTCTGAAAAAGCTTTCAGCTGTGAAAATGAAGGGTAGAGAAAGTGTGCACAGCTGCCTTGCGTTGTGGCTCAAGCTCTTAATAATAACAACAGCTGATGTCTGCATGCTAAAGACTGTGTTCAGACATGACTCTTCTCATGAGATTTTGAAATTTGCTCCAAATGATGTAGCATCATTGACCAGGAAAAGTATGAAAAAAATGTATTTCTCTCTCTCTCTGCATAATGTAGTCTCCTATTTGATTAGAAAGAGCCAAAGTTAAGCAAACAAAAATCAAAGACACATCAAGCCTTTATTTATTTGTTTGATGTATATCCCGCCCATGAGCTCAGTGTGGTGTACATAACATTCCCTCTTCCAATTCTCCCCCACCCCCCAGGAACAACCCTGTGTGATAGACTGGGCTGAAAGAGAATGATGGGCCCACCTCAGTTTCATGGCTGAGGGTAGAATTTGGGTTTCCCCAGCCTACATCCAACACCATAACCACTACATGATGCTTGTCCATAAAATAAGCAGTGTTAGTATACAATATCTCATAAGGATCCTTTCCATCGTGTATAGAACTAGAAGTTGGTGTCATCGCATTAAGCAGAGCAAGAATAGATTTCTGGCAGAAGGGAGGGAGAACTTTTTTGCTACAATGCATAAACTTTAATGGACACCACTTTAAAAAGACAGAAGAAGTTAGGCGGCCACCTTAGAAGGCCAATTTAATGGGCATCCCTGTAGAAGTCTTTAAAAGAGGCACATTATTGGGTAGTTACCCTTCAGAATAGGTCTATCTTGCCTCCACTATTAGAGGCAGATGACCTTCCAATAGCAGTTTCGAGGAAACACAAAGGTATTGATGTTACTGTGCTCATGTACAAACTTCATTTCAGGTTCTGTTTGGCCTCTGTGGAAACAGCAAGGTGAACCACATAGCCTTTGGCTTGATCTAGCATCTTTTGTCTTTTTTTTTAAATATTTTTGAAAGGGGAACCTCTAGAGCCCAACCTCATCACTGCTTATACAACCTCAGGTCCTTCACCTGGAAGTTCTTACCAGACTTCTAAAGGCACTGCCAGCAGCTGTGCCCTTCAGCCATGGCTGAAGGTGTGTGTAATTAAAAGTCCTCTTATGCTGAGATGTTATAAGAGTAACAGACAGGACTCACATAGCTATCACTTTACAATCTGTTCCTGGTGATTCTTGTGAATTCTCACAGTAACACATTGTGACAACCTGCTCAAAAATCACTAACAGATTTAAAACCAAAAGGGGAAGGGGGAAAACAATAACATTTAACTAGGTTGGAATGGTTTTGAGCTCCACAGATAAAGTGGAAGAGACAAGAAGGGAGTGGACTGGGGCAAAAGGTTGGGGGAAGGGAGGGACGGAGGTGGGGGGGGGAAGGAAGGAAGGAAGGAAGGAAGGAAGGAAGGAAGGAAGGAAGGAAGGAAGGAAGGAAGATCACATTAGAAGGCTACATTTTCAAGTCCAAAAGCAAAATGGGGATGAACAAAGTTCAAATACTGCTAATTCAGCTCAGTTAAAATCTCCCCATCCCCCATTGGTTCTGAACATCAGGGTACCAACAGATCCTGCATTAGTGGCTTTGATGTATAATGCAAGAGAAGAGAAAGTACATTCCATGCTTCTAGATTATTCCTACCCCCCAAGCATGCATTTAGGGGTCTCCTGCATAATAAATTGCCTACACATTTCTCTAAAGAGAAAAAAAAAAATCTCTTTTCACAATAGAAGTGCAAATATCCAGATTGCTTTGTCTTCTTCAGCATAATTATCTGATGAAACTCTGCAGATCCTTCCTGACTTTTCAGCAAGCTGATTTTATTAAAGGCATTCGAACTGAATGAAGTTTATTAAAACCCCTGACATTCATTCAAACACATTTAGATGAACAAAAATGAACTGATTCAGAACATTTATTTTCAATATACTTTTTTTAAAAAAGAGGAAAAGAACACTGGGGCTGTGAGCCTTAATTTATTTTAAATGAATAGATTTGCTTTAAATAGATAAATAAGACCCTTTGAATTCCTCTCCAGGTGCAATCCAGGACAGAAGAACTGTGATATTCCACAGAGCCCAGCAATATTAATTCCAAAGTGAATACGGACTCTTGTTTGTTATTGTTAATAACGTTTCCTAGAAAACTCAGTATAAACCACCTGGTTATGTATACAAATCTTTCCTTTTGCAACAGACGCAATGAAATTGCTATCTACAATTCAGAGGGAACATTCTGCAGTCACAGAAGCCTAATTCTAACAATTGGATTGATAAATCCTATAACATGTAACTGTGTGTGTGTGAATGAATACATGCATGCGCACGCCTTGAGTCAGTTTTTGGCTCCTGGCAACTGCCTGGACCCTGCAGTTTTGTTGGCAAGATTTCAGAAGTGATTTGCCATTGCTTGCTTCCTAGGGCTGAGAGAGAGGGGCTGGCCCAAGGTCCCCCAGCTGGCTTGTGCCTCAGGTGGGACCAGAACTCAGATCTCCTGGTTTCTAGCCTGGTGCCTTAACCACTACACCAAACTGGCTCTACCCAACATCTGACTTTGGTGGTGACAACTGACATGGGAGACGAATAGAAAAAAAGACTATCAAGAAACCAGAGGGCTTCCTTGGCAGCCTCAGAAACACCCACGTTTTTGTTTTTTAGACTAACAAAGACACAATTTAAAATAATCCAAATGGGGCAAAATCCCACTCTCCCACTGCTCAGACATATGCACAAAACAAGCAAAGAGTCAAAATGCTAGAGCCGTCTTCTGGGATTCCTCACTCCTACGGGCATAGAAGAAAAGATACACTGCTTCTAATTCTTACCATCCCTGTCTGGAAGAATGCCAAGGTCCAGAAGATGAAAACATCTCAAAGAATTATTAGCATCTCTTCTCCTCCTCAATAATCAAAACACTCAGGTCTAAACCCAAGTTGAAAAGCAGCTCAAAATTAATTTAAGTCTAGAACGCCTATAGCTGAACAATAATCACTGACTTGAGCATTTATTCAAGAACAGAGTACAGGTAGCAACCACAACTGGGACCTGGCAACTCAGTCATTAAGTGAAGCAATCACTAAGTGAAACCATGACTGTGCTTACGATCTTACTTCAGCTTTCCTTTGCTTTACAGGCCTGCAAAGGTCATAAATGGAGGGATGGCTCACAAAGTTACTTTTTCATCACCGTCACAACTGCGAATGGTCACTGTATGAGGCACTCACTAAACGAGGACTACTTGTATTACCATTTGATGGGTGATTGTTTAGAAATTCCAGGTCCAGAATAGAATTCTCCAAGAGAAAATAACCTTCTTTTAAAATATATGCAATTTCTCCTCCCAAGGAGGCTTTTATTATTTTCTTGGATTTAGGCAACTCTTCTTCCTTGTTTGATCTAATAAGATAGGAGGTGTAGAACTTGCCCTTCTATAAGAATATTGTCTGCTACATATGCAGCTGCAAAGTGAACACTCAATGATTCTCCAAGAGGTATTTCTAGTACCTCTACCTCTACCTGGAGTTGGGCAGTGTAAAATGTTAATAATTTTTTTTTTTTTTTAAAGGCTTTGGGACAAGCTCAAGTTGTAACAGTGGCAAAGCTGTGAATTTTACAGGATATAATAAACCATAGCTCTTTGACTCACATATTCAAAGTAAAACTTTAATTTTCTACTACATCTGACCTGCAGTTTTGGAATAATGTATATTTCTCAGTTGTGGCAATGTAGGCTGGCTTCTTTTTGGGTAGAAGACTTCATGTCCCTGTCAACAGAAGTTTACAGAAGCATTTAGAAATATGCAAAAGTCTGACACCTGCCACTTGTATTGTGTTTGGGATGGAGAACATCCCCGATGTCTTCCATTTTTAATATCAGTGTCAATCTGGTGGAAAAGATCACTTCCAAGTCAAGTCATTTGGAACTGGAGCTCACAATTGCTATGTCTCTCCTGCTGGGCCAAAGCAAACGACTATCCTCACAGTAGACAAATGGACACACTGTCTGATTGTGCTGCTTCTAATATGCCAAACAGACTAGATTTGACACCTGTTGAGCAAGGGTCTTTGCACCCTAAGTGCCAACTGCTAGTATGAAATCAGGATATATTTAAGCAACCAGCTACATCTTGGAGATAGCAACAGATCCTCATGTTCTTGACCTATCATATGGTACTCCCAATAATAATGTATTTGGCATACACCAGGTAGAAAAATTAGCATAATAGCATATCCATTAAATCCACTGAATGTGGCATTTATGGATACTGAAGTTCATCTTTGAGGAAAGATTCAAAATTCCCAAGATGCTCAACTCTACCCAGCTTGGAAAGAACAATCACACAATTCAACATGTCTACGCACACACATAGTAATGCAAATAAATACACAACTTGTTAAACTCAGTGAATTCCTTTAGCAGAGTAGAAAGCCCTGGAGTTTTGAGGGAAGGGGAGTGGTTTTTCCTTTTAAATAAAATCCTAGAGATATCTGATGAGAATGTCAGAACTGTGCATTAAAACTGGGACATTTTAAAATAGAAGAGTATAAAAACAAGGGAATACCAGACTCTTCTTACTAATATCCTAAGACACTGATGTTTTTTACTCACAGATGGTGTCCTCATTCCCACCTAATGCTAGCCTGTATAATTTCAAGAATGTTCCCACTTTCACAGGAAATGTGGGGAGGATCCTTCAACAAAAAAAACGTTGAGTTTTCTGAAAGCAGCATGAAAGGAGTCATTATCCTTTGTATGGAAGGTAAGCAGCTGTTTCTCAAATTGTTATGAGAGGACAAGAGATCTGAACCTCCTCCTGAAAAGCCACAGGCTCTTGTCCTTGGCTGAGGTGAAGGACTATTTGTAGGTGGGTATTTTTAGGGAGCTACTTAATCTTCAGACAAGAGACGTGATGTTGTCCATAACCAACGATAGCACAAGAGGCTCTGATTATCTCTGATGTCTGCAGGGCTGGATGAGAATTTATCTCCGTTCAGTATAACTTTAACTAATTGTTACCAATCCTAATCCACAGGCAAGCACCCTCTACCAGCTAACTCAGTGTGCCCACAGAGACCTCTTGCATCATATTTCAGAAGAACATAATGATGATGATGATGAGGAGGAGGAGGAGGAGGAGGAGGAGGATAATGAAGAAGAATCATCACAGGTGGCAGAAAATGAGTTTCTCTTCCCCATTTCATTGTTACATAGAGTTACAGTAATAGGATGGGTGGCCAATAAATTATTTTAATTAATTAATTAACAAGCAACTTTGGACACAAGCCCACGTCCAAATATTATCTCAGACAGATATTTCATGCTTTATAATAATATAGTCTGGAAAACACCCATTCTCAATTATATCATGGTCTGAAAAACTTACCTGAACAAGCATTTTATAGCATGAGCCTCAACAGGAAGATTATTTAGAAATATGAACTGCATATAATTTATATGCTTAATTTCACTTTTTTTTTATTGTCATGTGAACTGACAAATCTGATAAATTCAATTGTATCATATGACATGTAGACCCAGTTTGATGTTGTGGTGGCCTAGAAACTGGGAGACTATGAGTTCTAGTCCTTCTGTAGGCATGAAAGCCATCTGGGTGACTTTGGGCCAGTCCCTCTCTCTCACTTCACCCACTTCACAAGGTTGTTGTTGTTGAGGAAATAGAAGGTAGGAACAATAGGTATGTACACTGTCTTGAGTTGGCCAAAAATGAAGGTGGGATTAAAATCTAATAAATAAATATATGTAAAATAGATTTGATGTAACAAATATGCTGCTGTGGATTTATTTTTAATTTCCTTTTTTCTTGTCTTTTAGGGTTACACATACACACATTTTTCTCTACACACACACACATATGTACATACACATATATTTCAAAGAAAATAAATGAGACTATATCATCACATTGCATGGTCAAGAAGGTGAGGAAAGGAAATTATAATAAAGAAAAACAGGATTTTCTGCAGTTCCTTCTCCTTCTTCCTGGTCTCAGCTAACATTCAATATATAAAGAGACAGCTGGGGTTAAAAAATCTCATTCTGACCAATGTAAGATTTATTCGAAATATCAGGAGAGAAAGTTTCCAAGCTGTAATGGAAAACTTGTAGCCCTCCAGCTGTTGCTCAATTACAAGTTCTATCCCCTCCAGGCAGCCTGGCTAATGCTGAATGAAGATGCCCAGCATTCTGGGGATGAATTCCATTTAACATCCTTCAAAGCCCGTTTCTCTTCTCCTTATTATTATTGTTCTGCAAGTTGCAGCATGAGTGACACTTCGCTAATGGAGAACCTTTGCATTTGGCTGCTGTCACAAAGGCCCTCCTTCAAACTAATCTGTCTTCCCACAGCATCACTTACCACTTTTAGAGAATAAAGACTATCTGTGTCATGGCCCTGAGCTAAAATTCGACAGCAGGCTTCTTCCTACCTTGCCACAAAACATTCTCGCTTCTCAAATCCTTTCATTAAATGTTCTGGCCTGTTGCTGGAACCATTATTCAGCCTTGATATATTGCACTCTAATGTGGAAGTCAGTCCCTGCCCCAGTGCTGGATTGGCTTCCATTATTTTGGAAGACCAAGAATGTATCTCCAGCTTCAATGTTTGTGCTAACTAAGGATCCATTTTATGGAAAATCTAGTTCTTCCTGGGCAGCCCTGAATGCTCAGTATGGACACTGGTTGAGGTGGGTTTCTTTTCTCACTCTACAACATACAAGCAGTGCTTTTTCCCCAGAACTAGAACCAGAGGTATAATCTACTTTAGGAGATCCGATATTCCCATAATAACAAAATGGTGATTAAATAAACATGGAACTGTACCTCACTCATACTAGCCTAGCTGCCAGCAACTCATGCCCTAAGTAAACCATACACCCCTACCAAAAAAAGTATTTAAGTTACTTAACTTTGCACCTTAGATGACTTGGCATCTTAGGTAATTACCTACAAGGACGGGCCATCCCGTTTGTACTTCATCACAAGGACAAAGAGGTAGTTACTGTCTCTTGCATGGCAATACCATTCTAGTTCTTTCTCACACAAAGCAACCTCATGAAACTGAAGGCTCCCCCCAACCAGATTTTCTTTACAAATCCTTTTCCAAGACAGTCCTCTGAAGGAGTTTTTTCTGTGAATTGGAGGGAAGGGATCATTTTGCATCAGCTAAGAATAGAAGATGCTGTTGAAAACAAAGAAATTAGCATGAGGTGCAAAAAATGGTTGCTGAGGTACCTCAGCTTCTTCCTTGCTCAGAAACTCATCCAAGCCTCTTTCTTCTTCTTTCATTCCCTTCTTTCTTAAAGTGAACAGGAAGCATAAAAGGAAGAAAAAAGAGAAACTTCTCAGAGTAGGACATGCAATTCTAAATACTTTTGCTTGTATTCCTTCTTTGAAGCTGTTTATATAATCTGTGCCCTCCCCCCCCATCTTCTTCAACCTCGTCTTCCAAATGTAGGGGAGACATGTTTCCATCACGTCCAGCCAAGATGGCCATTAGTTGTCTTGACTGAAGATATGGGTATTGTAGTCCACTTCTCTAGAAGCACCTGGGATTAGGAAAGCTACTTTACATGTATTCACTTTGTGCCATTTGGGAGGAATCACCAACCCATCCATGTGAGATAAATTTTTCACTTGACAACACACACACAGCATCACAGTCTTTACTTAATGACTGCTGCATGTTGCAATGGCATATATGTGCACCAAGACTTCACCAAGCAAACCATGCAGGTTGAACTTTCACACCTCCTCAACCCTATTAATTGTGTATGTCTGAGGAGACCTTGAGGGAAATATCCACATTCTGAAACCTAATTTACTGAATCAAAATATACAGAATTAATAGTACATTAATTGTACATTAACCCTGCTGCTGACAACAACCAGTTCTGCTACTTCAAGAGGTTTAAATGGCATTTTGCTCTCTGAATGTTGTTCTCTGCATCTAGGGTAGACTTCTCAAGCAACCTTCATAATGTGAAGGTTATTTGGCCATGTTCACCACTTGCATCTAACCATGGCATAAATATGCCCTGCCAATAACATTTTTTTCTGCTGTGATCTCATGACACCACTTTTATGCCCAGCACATGAATGAGACAGACTTAAGTTGTCCTTAGCAATACTGAGGCTGAAGTATATTTTTCCCCTATTCAAACACAATACAAGGACAGCCGCAAAGTGTGTAAAATGTGTTTGTCATCCATTAACTTGAAATTAGGCAAGTGCAGTGACTCGAAAGAAGCAATAGAGGCAAGATAGGATCAATGGGGACAGCAAATTTCATGCTGGTGGAGTTTCATTACTGAGCGCTATAACTCAATAATGGGGAAAGGCTCTCAACAGACTTCAATCATACACTCACACAGACCCCCACACTTAATTTACCAAAGATCTTTCATGAGCTGCAATGCTTCTGCAGCTGCCAAGCATTTATACATATTTCATCTTCAACCCTGGAGCCCTTTGTGGATGTAGATATTTAAAGGAATTCCCCACCCCCATCTCTCTTCTTGGGGGTCCTGTAATGCTTTCCAAAGCTACACTTAGCTGAAGGCTAAGCACAACCTTTTAAAGCACCAGATCTCCTCATTTCATCAATCATTTTGCACAGGGGAAGGGATGAGACTGCCAATGTTAATTTCATCAGACAGGAAGCTCACTTCCTTTGGGGTTACTGCAAATCTTTCTGTGCCATCAGAGACTAACCGTAAATTGCCTATCACTGGGTCTTCTGAAAAGTCAAGGGAAACGAGGACGGCTGGTAGAGAGCTGAACCTGACATATCTGTGTTAGATTACTCTATGCTAATGCATTCAGAAGAAACAAGAAAGAGACAAGACATGGGTAGATTTGGAACAGAAGGTTCATAATGCTGCCAGGCGCAAGGGTGTCAACAATGATGCATTATTATTGTTGTTTGTTTCTACTGTAGTTGTCATCCTAAAGCTGCATGGGCAACCTCTTTCAATTGGTTCTCATGTTAGAAATGGATCACCAGCACCTGCACGAAATGGCATTCACAGATGGTCTGGATTATCATAAAACACCCATTTTTCAAAAGGCAAAATGGTGACTGTATCAGTGGGTGAAGCTGGGGTACAGAAACTGGGTCAGAAATTTCTGGGCTGAATCTAGCACTGCTAGATTAGACCCTAGTTTACACACCCAAGTGAGCACAGGACTTAAAGTCAGGTTTCCATCACAGCTTCCCAATGCTCACTGTTGATATGAGCAACTCTGACCACAAAAGGCTTAAGCACAGAAAAGTAACCACTGCAGCTTTCCTCTGAATTCAACACCTATTTTACAATTTTCATTTCTTGCAATCTAGGTTGACAAAATGAAACACACAATTTTCCTTTGGACAGATTATACTGAAATGAGCCTCAGAAGACACAATATTAGAGCCCTATTGCATTAAATATCATGAGTTAATAGTTAAAGATGACCTTTACTGGAAACTAAGGGGAAAAAAACATTCAAATTTTATTTTTAAATGTAAAACACAGATGCTATTAAATTTAAAAATGGTAGGATGGAACATATATTTGAGAAACTGCTTAATCCCTGCTTCTAAAATGTCAACCCTTCATTTTGTATCATACTGCTCCCAAAAGTAATATGATTCCAAACGATTCCCAGGTCTGTTCAATAAAAGGGGTATTGTAAAGTTGTATCAGTGGCCATCAATCAAAATAGAGGCGAATCCAATCTATTACAGAGTTAAATGTATTTCATCTTATTTGAATCATTAGACTGAAATGTGCCTCGCCCTGTATTAGATCACCATCCATATTTCTTAAATGCATTTCTTTATCTTACTGAGGTCTCCAAGGAATAGCAGAGCTGTAGGCTAGACTAGGATTTGAAAAAAAATCTTAAACCAAAGCAAATTACATATTATTGCCAAGAAAGCTACAAGGGCATGTTCATGTAGGAACCAGGAGTTAAGCTCATCTCCAAAACTTTAGTTCTTTGTTACTATGATTAATACAAGCAAAGAGTCTATAAGTTTGTCACTACTGTACAAATACTGTACAAATACTTAAAGAGAAAATTGCTGCTGCTGCTGCCTACAAGCCCACACAGTCTACTAGACCAAAGACCAAAAGACCAAGCAATGGAGCAGGAAGGGGAAACTTTGGGGAGCAATTCCTTCTGTAACTCATGGATTAGGAAAAGTTGGGGAAGGACAAAGCAAGTGCTTTGCAAGTACTTCTTTCCTTGTTCCCTTATGACATTATTTTCTATGTGATGTTGGGGAAAAATAGGATTTTTTCCAAAGCCTTTTATTCACTTTCTTACTGCAATGCTGGACATGCTGTATAATGAAGAAGTTTGGATATTGTAAGCCACTACAAGCACCCAAAAAGTGTCTAAGGCAAGAGTTAAAAAGAAAGATAATACATGGAAGCATTTGGTGTGGCTTGGCAGGATACACCAAGTTGGAACACATTTAGCATTGTTCATGCAAGGACTGAATAACATTCACTCTGTTGCCAAAGAGTTAATCCCTGCATATTGAGGTGAGTTCTTGTCAAAGCTGATCCTCCCAAGGGACAAAGCTAATATCATTGTCTCATATGGAAAGAGAAAACAGGTAATCTCTTAAAACATATGTGTTAAGTTACTTGTGAGTTGGTCAAATTCAGGTCTTGAATTCTGCAAGCATTCTTGCTATGAAGCTGAAACAGGTAAAAACTATGATTTCATGTAAGACTTCCCAAACTGGCCCCAGCCAACTCTTTTTGCAAAATTTTGGGGTATTTCATATCAGCCCCATAGTAAACACTGGATGAGTAACTTGACATTCTGTCAAAATACAATATATTGTTACAAGCTTAAATGAGTTGGGCTGTTTATTCAATTAGCAGATAGATAATATTGTCATCCAGTCCTCATTGTTTGTCTCCTACCATCTAATCTATTCATGAGACATGAATCAGAGAGCAATGTTTCTATTTCAAATGCATTTATTACACCTTTCTATCTTTACAAACATTTCAATTCCAAGACTTCTGGGAGAGGTGGAGAATTGAAGACAACTCTGCAAAAGTGGAGCTATGACTGTGGCAAAGACCAAGAAACCAGTGAGTAGACCGGTTCCTTGGAACCTCTCCGGATAAGGAGAAGATGAGAGATTGTTCACATGTACTCTGCATAGCTGGTCCTTGCAAGGAGACTGTAGGACAGCAGTTTTCCATAGGTTTGAGCACCAGCAAACAATGGGATTAGCCATCTTGCTCACAACTGCAGTGGAGACTTTTAAAGGAGATTAAGTTCACAAACCTCACTTTCTAATCACTTTTGGAAATTGCTCATTAACTACTTCTAAGCTGTTAGAGATCTTCAGAACAATAAGTTTGAAAATGCCAGGTGAGTCTGTCTTCAATCCTGAACGAAAGAAAATTTTAATCATAAGCTTAAGAATTTAAGGAATCTGAAATAAACAGCAAAAAGCTAAATAAGATTTTGATCTTAGAAATTTATGAATGGATTGAGCGTCCAGATAAAATGGGAATATTGAAACTTTTACAGTAAGATATTGGAATTAATTATAAAAAACAAACAGCTTCTTGTGGGAAATAGTTTCTGTTTTGGTTTTTAAAAGACACAAAGATAAGCAATTTCATGATTTCAAAAACTGGACACTAGAGGGGACTAAAGTTTTTAGGTAGAGGAAAGGTTTACAAGCCTGTAAAATGTTGTAAAATGTTATAACAATGAAAATATTGAAGGAGGCTTTTGAAGAATGGAATCAGAAAATCAGTAGCCACAATATCAACAATGACAGTAATGATGTCTGCTTCTACGGATAGACTATGTCCAAAACGTGTTATTGAAAAAATGACAGATGTAGAACAAATTTTATCTGACAAGATAGAGATGGTATCAAAAATGGATTTACAACCGACAGTCCAAATGACTTAGAAAAGGATGTTTCGCTGAATCTACAAAAGAAACTGGCTGAGGTTTTAAAACTTAAAAGGGAAATACAAATGACAAACCAAAAGAGTGACCTGATAATCCCAACCAAAATTAGATTGGCCAGACCCTGCCGGCCTTTCACAAGGCCCTTAAGCCTGGCTCTTTTCCCAGGCATGGGGCCCAGGAGGTCAGTCAAGCTGGCGAGGTACTGCTAATTCATTGTGGTTGGGTTATCCTCATTTTTTGTTTTCCTCTTCTCATGATGTATGCATTGTGCAATTTTTGTCATATTAACTCTGTTCATTCTTTTCACCACTGTTTTAACTCTGTTCGCCATTCAGAGTTGCTCTAGTGAGATGGGTGGGACTATAAATCAAGTAAATTAATAAGTGTTTTCCTACAATTCTTTGCAATATGTAACTTATTCAACATTCTTGGGAAGGCAGAGCTGATAGTTCTGAGAGTGCCTGTTACATAGCTCTGACTTCTATCTATGTCAATCGAAAAGTAAGCTGCATTAAATTCAGCAAGGCTGAAGCCCGGGCAAACAAGCCTGGAGTTGATTCTCTGCCTTACAGGAGCCTCTGAGGATTTCAAGAGACACTGGAGGGAACAAGGCTTTCCTCAGCTCCTGACACATTGATTCTATTAAAACCATGAAGCATTTGGGGAGCACTGATGACAGAGCTTGAGACATCATCTGTCGAAGCAATAATTTGGCATGACAAGCTTGGTGTTTCCAGAATCTGAGGGAGGGGGAGGGATGAAATGCCCATTTTTCTCCACTGATTTGTTTCATACCTGGAAAATTCGGCCAAAGCCCTACTGCAGTTTGAACTGTTCAACTAAGCAAGAATAAAAGTTGGAAATTAAAACCAAGCTCATTTGCTGGACCAGAACACCAAGATGCTGCTGTTCCTTTTTAGCAACAGTTAAGATTTGCTAGTAGATTCTGCTGACTTTGGATGCATTCACTTGTAATAGACAATTTATTCAAGGTGGTGTTTTAAAATCTTCCTTTTCTATGACTTTCAAAAACATCTCATATCAAAGAATTCTGGTTCATATCTACTTATACCAAGTAAAGCTAAGGGAAGTGCTGAGGTATGATATTTGCTAAGGAAATACTTACCATTAACTGACATCGTCTGTGACCTTCTTAACGCTTAAAGCTGAAACATTTTAATATATTGACTACTATTTCTTTTTCATTCCACTCCATTTTCCTTCTGCTTATCCCAAGGGATAATTAAAACAAAGGCACAAGCCCAAAAAGACAGGGTTAATCCATGAAGGTATGAGCGACTTTAATTTCCTGCCTTAAAGTAAATATTTAAGAAAAGGTAACATGACAGTTGAAAACTAGGTTACAAATATTCTTTAAAGTCTGGCAGATTAAGGTTGCATTCTGTTGCCAGCTCCTTCCATTTACAGTGGTGCAAACTGATCGCCTGACAGCTCTGGAGACCAACATTCTTCCTTCCAAGACAGGTTGGACGAGAGAGAGAGAAAATTCCTTGAAGAGAGAAGATTCCTTGAAGAGCATTTGGAAGCTTCAACTGGTGCAAAATGCAGCTGCACGGTTAGTAAATGGTGCCGGATATACAGCTCATGTAACACTACTACTACAGGAGCTGCATGGGTTACTGGTGTGTTTCTGGGGGCAATTCAAAGTGCTGGTCGTCACCTTTAAAGCCTTGCATGGCTTGGGACCGGGTTACCTAAGGGACCGTCTTCTCCCAATAGTTTCACCCGTTCAATTCAGTCTGGCAGATTGGGGATGCTGCAGATCCTCTCAGCCAAGGTATGTCGGCTGGCGGGGACCAGAAAGCAGCCTTCTCAGCAGAGCCCCTGCCCTTCGGAGCATTCTTCCTTTGGAGCTCAGGATGGCCCCAACCCTGCTAGCCTTCTGTGAGGCTTTGAAAACCCGGCTATGAGCCTGAGCCTGGGGTCCCGAAAGCGTTAAGGGCCCCGTTATCTGCTTGCACTGTTGATTTTGATGTAATTTTTATGAATGTTTATCTCAGCTGCCTATATGTATAATCTGCAATGGTTTTAATTATTGCAATTGTTTGCCGCCCAGAGTCACTTGGATTGAGATATAGAAATTGCATAAATAAAAGATAAAAGCATGCTTCTTTCTGCCTTAAAGACAATCATCTTGATTTTGACTCACAGGAGGTAATAAATCCTATTGATTTATTTATGGGGTGCCAACCCACCCCCAACCTTAGAACAACATTAAATGCTTCATATGATCAAGCAAAAAGGGTTCTTCTGCTAGGATACTTCCTCAATCGTTTTTTCAGAACTATCCTATCAAAAGGATTATCCTATAACCTTTTGGCGACAGGGGTCTTACATAGCATTTGGAGAGATCCAATTGATTATTGCCTCATTAGCGGCCTAGAGTTGCTCTGGCAAATGGGTAGCCCTATAAATAAATAGATTAAATAAGTAAGTAAATAAATAGTGGGGCAATACAGTACTACAAAGTGAGTGTAGCTGTGTGACATACTACACAAAGATTTTTAGGGTTTTTTCCCAAGTATTTTGAAGAGGGGGGTTGTTTTTTTAAACTACGTTAAGTTAATGTAGACCTACTATTCCAAGTTAATTAACTCTAAAATACCAATATTTCCCATATAAAAAGCATCCATTAATCTAATATGAAAGAAGAAACACACACTTTTCATCTTCCTTGTATAATGCAATTAATTAAATAACGTTTTTAAAAAATTCATCTTCTGCTCTCCATTTGAAGAAACAGAGGATGTTCTAGAGATCTGAAGTAGTTCTGGAAAGAAGGCTGATTAAGACTAATCCAGAGGAGCCATTATGGAAACAGAATGAAATATTTGCGATTTCACATGAACTCTGTCACCTCATCAGATTAATATGCCCTGTTTTTCTACGCAAGACAAAAGGACTGGGAATTAGATTAGCTGTACTATTCTTCACCCAAAGAATTCTCATCTCCTGGTCTTTGTTCTTCCCATGGATTGACTTTGGCAGTTCTTGTCAACAACCAGGACATTCATCAGTAGGAGCAAAGAGGCTGGTCATCAGCTCTGGATGCGGAGTCAGAGTGTCTAATCTTGAAGAACAGTCGCACAAACTAGCCGAGATTGGAACAGAGGGCATCAGGGATTAAAACCCTTGTGGTTATCCTGCTGTATAATCATGTCAGAAGATGGACGATCCTAGCAAAGCCACACTGATTCCCTTGAATTAATGCCACCAGCTACAGAAACCTTCAAGATTGCCATGTTGGAATATTGCTAAAGGCTATAGCTGTAGGCCTATTTCAGAAGGCTAGGAGTAAGAATCAGCCATCTTCAGCTCTTCCAGCTTCTCTTTCCATGCACAGAGCAGACTAAAAAAATAAAAAGCAGCAGCAGCCTCTGGTTATGCCAGAAGAGACTAATTTCGCTGCAGGGGAAAATCAGGCTGGGACAGTTGCAGTTGTTCCTTTGTTGATGGCAGTAAATTTCTGTTGCTGGGGATGGAAATAATTTGATGACTGGAAATCAGCAGGAGGTGAAGTCCAGAACAGGAGAGGGTCTGATACAAAAGGATAAAGCTTCATCCATATGTGCAGTCTTTGGATGCAGCCGGCATCCTTTTGTTGCTGTACCAGCATATTTCACCCCGCTAGGTGGCAGCATTGAGCAGTTTTGGCTGAACTTCAAACCCTAAGGAGGCTTGGACCTGGCTAATATGAGGATGGGAGACCACCAGGCTGTGGGCTGGGATAGGAAGTTGAAAAAATGTCCTAGAAGGAGGCAACAGTAAATCTTCTGTACTGCTACCTGCAACCAAGGAAACCATATAGGACATAGGAATTGAGCTCAGCTAAGGGAGCATTTACTTCTTTAAAAGTCTTTGGTTCCTTTGTATGCTTCCAGATGAAGGCAAATCATACCCCCAATCTTTGGCAACTGTGCCATCACAATTCAGCAGTTCACGCTGACTGCTCCAGGGGCTGCGGGGAGAGGGGAGGTGGGGTTGCAGGGAGCCTGTATTCGCTGTAGTGAGTCTAGTGAATCATTCCTGCAGTCAACATTTTATCTTTAAGGCCATGGTGCTTGCTTTATTTTTAAAGGGAAACTTCATCTCTTCTTTGCCTGCTGAAGGAAGATGATTCTCCATGTTTAATCTCTTTAACCATTTTTGACACGAGGAAAGCCTGCTTACTTTTCCCCAGAAGGTTGGGGCTGTTGAATGGCCAGAAGTAAGGAACGGCTCACTGCACGCCCAACCTTCCCTGCTAATCCTGGTGGTTGGTAGGGAGGGGCCGTCGTAGCACGCAGCCATGTGGTGAAACTTGCACGCTGAGATTTCTCCCCCCCCCCCGCCCGCTCTTTTCTCCTCTTCTTTCCAGACATGCAAAATTACTCTGGCAGTCCTAGATGTGTCTCTCGGCTGCCGCCTCTGACTTTCCTCTTCCAGATGTTGACAGGCTCCAAACTGAATCGATGGCTAAAGAGGAGCAGCTCTTCTCATATCTGCATGGAAACTGAATGGGGGATGAACAGCAGAAGGGCAGGAAAACCAAAGTTGGATATTTTTCTGGCACATGGAGGCAATTATCCAGAGCACATTCCAGAGGCACTGCTTTGAATTTTGAGCAGGTCTGCTTGTCGTTCCTGAGTGGAAAGAAGTGGGGAAAAAATAGGAAGGAAAAGTCTCACTCACAGAGGCGGAATGTCTGTGCTTTCCATCCTCTTCCTAGGTAAGTTGAAGAATTTTGTTTTGTCCTTAATTTAATTTGCTAAGAAAACCTAAAGTTACCAAATGCAACAGTAAGCAGCAAGGGAAGGGCTCTTCAAGGAAAAACTGCTGGTATCAAAGTTTGCTGAGCATGGAGATCATCTGCTTTCAATTGCTTGCTCTTTTATGATTCTCACCGTTTAAACTAAAAGTTAAAACCCACTTTTCTTCTCCCACACCTTCCGCGTGTAAAGCTCTATTCTTCTAAAAGTTTGGATAGGCTTTTGGGTTTTTTACACCATAATCTGTTGACAAATTTAATTATTTTAGAGGATCTCTCTAAAACTCTTTCTTTGCCTCTCTCTCACACGCATGCACAACATGCAGAGGGTTTTGGGTTTTTTGCGGGGGGAAGAACATATTGGATTCATTTGTCTTTTTCACAAACCTGAACAAAGAATCATTGTTTTAGGGCCCAGGGCCAATTTATTTAACTTTTGGAGAGGGTCATTTCGTGCAGGAGTTCATTTCTCCTATTTTAAAGGAGTGTATTGTTTCCAACTGATACTGTTTTTTAAAAAAAAGTCTAAATTAGAAACAGATGTGTCAACATATAAGTTGGAAAGAGGTACAGGGGAAAGAATGATAGAAAGAAGAGGGCTGAGAGGCAAACGAGGGAAACTGAAGAACCAAAAAGTCAACCAAAGAGGAAGAGAGGAAGGTACAGAGGGGAGACTGAAGATAGTGATTTTTTTTTTTTAATGGTGGCTATTTCACGGAGAGGAAAACGAGGGCTGCTCTAGAATCAGGAGGGAAAAATGGCTTCTTGATCTGTAAAATCCATTCAATGACGAAATTGCTGCTGTTGCATTCACATTTTCCATTTGTAGGCACAGTAGGATCATCTAGTCCATCCTTAAGCACCCTGAAGTACTACTTGTTTCATGGAAGATTATCCACGTGCTTAAATTAATGGGGCTTTGAAGGGCTTCATTTTAGCTAGATATGGCCATGATGGCTCATAAAGTAGTGAAAGAGAGAATGCCCAGGCAAAATATTTAAAGCACGTTTAAGAAACAGACACACTGCCGAGAGCACCTTCTACCAAACAAAGGAAGACTGATCATCATTTGCCATAAGGCTGTTCCTTCTGGTGCTGTTCTGATAAAAAGAATAATATACATCAGTACCCATGGCTCTTGCCTTAGAGAAGGTTACCCAAAATGGAGGAGAAAAAAAAAAAGATGGAGACAATTATTAAGGAAGGTAGACTAGAGTAAAACAAGTCAACTACTGATCTCTTTTGTGAGAGAAGTGGCTGCTGCTGCTTTCAGCTTCTCTTCTAAGATACAATCTCCTGAGGTATGTTGTATGGAGAATGAGCTTCTCCCTCAATTCCTCTTACTGCATTGGACTGACAAGCAGGCAGCTCTGTGAAAAAATAAACAAGCCCCCCATGTATCAGGGCCTCCCAAGGGTTGCCAAATCCTGGTCTCTCCACCTTGGACACTTTAGAATTGACTCAAGGACAGACTCATCAACTCCCTTAGGAAAGCTAAGGAAAGAGCATGAAAAAAAAGTCTCTGAAGCTTTTTCACATGCATGAAAAAATTATTGCAGAGGGTTTTCGTAGCATTGATGCTCTGCAAAGGATGAAATAGAGGGGTACCGGATCACCATCAGAAAAGATGGCAAAAGGGAATTAAGCATGCATGACACACTCTAATTCATTAGCCTTTCCTAGTTCTTCCAATCGTCTGATGGCATAGCCTTCCATCTCTGCCAGTTCCAAGTTTGGGGTCTCCTCTATAAGGAAAGGCAAGAAAGCGATACTAGAACAAATCTATGGTGGAAGAGCAAGTAGAAACATGCTTGGCATCAAGTCTTAATACACTGACTAGAAGTGGAAGACAGAAGTGATAGTCTGGCTCCTTATAACAAAACTAAGTATAGCAGCACAATAAAACTAGCCATAACCTCCTGTCAGTTCTTGCAGAAAAGGTGGGGCATGTAGATGGGGTAAACTTTTGACTCAGGAAAAGAAGGATCCAAATGTTTTTATGATGCATCCAAAGGTCTAATGAAGATAATCTTCAAGTCCTGCTCTTAGGATTTTTGGAAGTTTTTGGTTGGCCATTGAAGGAAAGAGGCTGCTGGACTAACCAGAACTAGAATCTGATCTTATATAATTTTTATTTTAAAATTTATCTTGCATTTAGAGTTCTTCCAAAATAGCTTTCTCATCTTGTGATAATTTAAATCAAGGTACAAGACTCTTTCTTGTTTCCGACAAGATCAAGCAATTTGTAGTCATCTTGTTCATCCAAACAAGAACTAAGCAATTGAGGAACTAAGCAATGGCCAAAGAATCAGATTCTCCTAAGATAGAAGTCAGTCCACTAACATCTGAAGCTGGGTATACAAATCTATCTGATCTATTAATATAGAGACATATAAGCTATGACCGGATATGAAAATCGAGCATATTTGTCTCTTTCTCCTATAGTTCTTAATTTATAGAATACTTCAATAAGTATTTATCATCAGATATACTAATAACTATCTCAATACCAGAGACTTACATAGCCAGAATGGCATGGCACCATCTCTACACTAGACTTTTAAGGAGAAACCTTAACATTTGCAAAAGGACAACAAAAAAGGGTTTTAAGAAAAGAATCTATAGCAGATTCAGCATGCCCAGAGGCCAAAGAACATTGGTTTGAGGATATAAAAAATTGGTTGGGAAGAGGAATGAACCTGATACTTAACACTCCATATGCAATATTTTAGTACGTTAGTATTTTAGGCCCCTTTTACAATCATCAGTGGATACTGCCTAATTAAATGTTCCAAACAGGTGAAAAAAGGTGAAAATAAACCCAGCCTCTATAATAAACAATGGCATTCCACTAATGTTTCCATTAATCACCACATTTTGGAATAAAATCAGTAAACTCCACTTTTAAACAATAGTCCTGGGATGTGAACTCAAAAAGCCAAGCTTAGCCACCATACTTGGATGGAGACACCAAAAGGAAAGGAAAAAAGGGTGTCATTCCAGAGGCAAGGGTCTCCAAAGTTCTCAGTCAGAAGTTGCTTCCAAAAGTTATTCTAATCTTTTCAGGGTTGTTTTATTATTATTATTTCTCGTTTCTGTTAAGTGACTGAAAATAATACATGACAAATGAGTATTCTAGATTTTTGAACAATTACCTTGCATTTTTAGTAGGGTCATTCATAACCAAACCAAACCAAACCCTAAACCTAAACCAAATAGCGTTAAAATACATACTTGTAAAAGTGTCCCCCACTTCCATCTTTCCTTCAGAACCATGTAAACTAGTAGTTTTTTATCATATCCCAGATACGACATATTGCGATATTAATGGTCTGTACAAAGGTATGGCAATTGGATTTCGAATGGCATCCAAATAAAGCACAAGTCGAGAAAATAAACTGAAATTTCCTTCCCTGGCTGTTTCTTCTTCTTAGGGATGGACTACATGGGTGGAGAGGCATTCTTCTATTTCAGCCAGATGTATGAGACATACTCTGGTGCTGCAATACAACCCAGTCTGCCAAGGACATTTTTTTTTAAAAAAAGCTGCCTTGACAGCATGTTAAAGGCTATAGAAATGTTTAACACAGAACAAAACTCTACATCAGAGCAAGAATGCAGAGCACTGAGATGGTCTTTGTCCTATCAAAGAAAATACTGGCAATCAAGCTGAAATGCATTGTCAAGTATTCCTTCTTTCTTCTCCACCCCTTTCTACCCAAACACAATTAAAAAGAAATGATTTCAACATTGAAAGCAAATCACTTTGTGACTTGTTTAAATTTAGGGGTGGGGTTTTTTTGGAGGGGGATGTTAATTAAACTGCAAGCAAAAGCTGCAAAGCCCATGGATTGTCTTTGTGAATGGCTTCCAGTGCCTTTTCCAATTATTTTCTATCACCATTCCAGAGACAAGAAAGAAACAGAGACAACTTTTCCAACATCAGGCTATTGTTGCTGGGGCATTTTTGCCCTAGAGCAAAAGTAAACGGAGGAGATAATCAGGAGTAAATCCTGTAGTTGACTGTATCTAGGATGCCTCAGAGCAAGGTCAATCAAGAAAGAGTAAACTAAAAAGATAATTATCAAAGTGCTGGATTTGGACTCTGTTGTGTGAAGCCATCACTCTTAGTAAAATCTTAAACTGGCAACTCTGACTTCCAATTCAGATTATAAGGAAACAGCCAGGATCACCCTGTTTCCTCTAATCATGGGTTCATGATTTCAATATCTTACGTTAATTAAAAGTTCTGTAACACAGGATAGTAGTAACATGCAGAAAGGCAGTGCAGTTCATGCTTGGGATCAGGCCAAAGACAGCCCTCCCTTCCTTAGAGGAGTCAAAATCCTCAAGAACGTATATAAAACTCAAGAGAAAAAGAGCATAATGAGATTTTAAAGGTAAGAGCCTATTGAGATGTTCTTCCTTACACAACGTCTGTTTCAAAAAGTTGCACTTTTGGGGTGGTTTGTTGTAATTCCAAACCGCATAACTCCTTCAGCAGAAACTGACTTGACGAATAGGTCACAGCTTCTGTTTACACAACTTCTTGAATCTGGTCAAATATAAAGAGAAGAGCAATGCTAGCTTGGCTCTTAACACTCGTGGGTGCTGCATCAGACCTTCTCAAAACAAGCTAAAACCTGCCAGAGCTGTGACAGATTAGAATTTGCTTAAACCAAACAGGGAAATTCAAGCTGAATGAAGAATGCCAGAACTTTGTGAATCCAGTAGCCCTGTCTTAGAGAAACAAGGAACAAGGGAAGAGACCTCAAAACTAAGTTCTGGCAACTACTTTGGGGGCTTCTGTTTAGATACTATTATCTTCCTGCCCCTGATGTCCCCAGCAACTTGCTAATATTAGGGTGCTAGAGAGAGCATGAAGGTAACCCTGCTAGAACTAAGGGATAAAGCTTTTATCTCAGGAATCCTTCTCAAGTCTTTGTATTGCCAAGCCACAGCAGGAATCTCACATTTTGAAACAAGGTTAGGAGGAAGAAGAGAGAAGCAATGTTGAGATCCCCAGAAGGAACAGCTGCTGGGAAAAAGCAAGAAAGAGGTGTATTGGAATGGACATGTATTAGCATGTATGTAATTGCCTATCCTGGGAACCAGTTTTATCTTCAGTGTGCCCAGCACAGCTGTGGAAGCTTTAGGATAACAAAGACAGTAGATGGGAAATGTTTCTCATCATACTATTTCCAACATTTTAAATGATCCTGCATCCTATTGTATTTTGATAAATGCCCTAAATAATTTGAAAGGCACAAAATAAGTCCTTTTGTTTTGTGATGTGCAAACAAGCCCATAAAGGCTGATGACTGGATGGTGGCTGACAGGTTAAGTAAAGTTCATTCTTGTTTTTTGTGCAGAAAAGTTTCTATTTACTTTCCTCGTTGTCTGCCATTACTCTCTGCTTCATAAACCCACATGCCACAAATTCAACAAACAGAACTATTAAGCTCAGCCATCTTGTCCCCAAAGGGTCATTTTGAGAACCACTTTCTCTACTTGCTGTTTTCTGTCGTGAGTCAACAAAGTGAGAAGTGACTGCTTCATGGGTCCTTCGGAAGCTTAAAAGACCTGTCTTGACTACCATCAACTGAGGCCCCCAGATAAAAGCTCAGCAGGTTTTTAAAAAGGATTTGTCAATCTCCCAAAGAATGAACTAAGAACTTTGGAGAGGAAATGAAAAATAGAAAGAGAGTCTAGATCCAACTTCAACTTTTAATCAGCTATCTAGATATTATTTATATATAAGGAAAAACTTCCTTACTGTAAGATCTGTACAACAGTGGGATAGTCTACCTATGGAGCTTGAGGTTCTGGAGATTTTTAAGAAGAGGCTGGAGAACCACATCTCATGGATGGTTTAATTGGTTTTCCTGCATATTGCAGAGAGTTGGGTTGGATGATCCTTGGGGTCCCTCCTAATTCTACAATCCTATGACTCTATTAACTGTCAAAAATAAGCAACACAAAGTCCAGTTAAGGCCTTGATCTTGTGACAGTGGAGAGAGAGAGAGAGCCTAAGGCAAGGAATGCTCACCTAAATACATACAGGTCCTTTCAAAAGTGACAGAAGGAATACATTTTCACCTATTACATATCACCTTTGAATGTTGTTAATGAAATATGGAAAGTAATTAAAAGCTTTTAAAAAAATTCTACATTTCCATTAGACTTAAACATCTGAGCTGCACAGGGGGTTAGTTTAATCAAAGCACTCTTTTGAATATAAATTACTGAGTTGATTTGATGCATCAATCAAGTCAGGTGCCTTTCAGTTGATTCAAAAGGTCACTGGTCTGGGCAGACTCACTTTTCTCAAATCTAATCTTCTAATCAACATGGTGCCATGATTTAGCTGCAGATCCAAACTGAACTGAATGGACTCCTCAACTAAATCAAGAATTAGAACTGAATAATTTTTTGATTCAAACTGCAAATTCACCTGAGTCATTCATATGAAATGATTCTCATTTGATTTTTCATAAACTTATTGAATGTTCATTTTAGAGCAGCTTGTAGAAATGTGTCAAGAACTCTACCCAGCATCAACATACTTCTTGCACTTAGCATAGGTATGGTTTTAGAAAAAGGGAATACTGTAATTTTCAGCCTAGCAAATCCACATTTTCCCCACCAGTGACCTGAACTTCAGTGGAATTAGGATGGCAGCAGCAAGACCAAAGCACTGAATAAAGAATCTTGTGACAACTTAAAGATTAATCCATTTATTTGGACACAAGCTTCCAAAGACTAAAGAGCTATCTGTCACAAACAGAAATTGTGCAGAGAATAACAACTAGCAAGGGAGATGATGCAGAGAATGAGAACCACTGCAGAAACTCAATGAACTAGTAAGGAAAAAATTGGAGGACTTCAAGATCATTAGCTTGGAAGCAAATGATCCTATAATGTACATTAAGTCTGCCATTAATTGCTTGGGCTCATTCTCTAACTAGAAATGCCCTGGTATAGCTGATATTGCAGTAACAACATGTCTATTTATAAATTAATCTATTAGAATAAACAGAATGCATCCCCTTCTGGCTGCAAGTTTCTCCCAGTATTTTACAAGGGTTTTTGATCATCTGTGGAGGACAAATTCAACTATGATTATTGAGAATATAGTGGCATCAGGGGAAGAAAAATATCTTTGGAGGCTATATGTATTGTTAGCCAAGAACACAGTAGTGTCTTTGAGACCAAAGAGACAATAATCAACGGAGAATCATGCCAACACTCAAGAAAATAACCTAGTCTACTCTCTGTGAACTCTGAACTCTTTGCAGATTTAACATGGCATTGCACAAGTGTCGCTGATTCTTGTGTAAATACAGATTTACCAAGACAAAACCATTTTTGATTTATTCATTCTTCCAATTTCCTAGAGCCACCTCCCTCTCTCAGATTCACATCTGCTAAAACATTTTTTTTCTTCCAGATCATTATTATTATATTAACTGAAGCTGCATTCCCCCTCTCTGGATAAGCTTCCCATGAAAAAGCTCTGATAGGAGACAAACATAGAAGAAATAAAATTGGTAGCATGAGAAAGAATTCAACTGATCTGCTAAGTAAATTAATTAAGATGCTGAAATTGTCCATTTTCTCTAACAAAAAGGCACTAAGAAATGCCACAATTTGTCAAAGCTATTCAACTTGTCTATTAAAAGCAGAGGAACCTTTTTAAGAAGAAATATCGTATGCACATTTAACACATCGAATTTGAGAGAAATATTACAGCACTGATTGTCCAAGTCAAAATTGGAGATAAGGAAATTAACAAATGCCCTCTTGCACATTTCCTACCTTTATAGTTCTTTTTAACCCCAGACTTCAAGTTCAATGTGACATACAAGGTTCTTCCACAACCCATTTTTTTCTCCTAACCATTCAGTGAAATTTAAGCTAAGAAATATTGATTGGCCGAAAGATATCGATGAGCTTCATGATTCAGCAACATCTCCCTTCAACATTTTAACCACAACACCCATGAATGGAACAATTGTACGAACAATTGAAACCACATATGCATATAGATCTGCCAAGACAGAACTCATATGTTCAGTTTCACTGAGACTTCAGAGGAACTCGAAACCCTACCCACTCTTTTAGGGCATTCTGATTGCTCCTAATTGAAGACAATATCCAATTATAAATTTGGGATTTATTTCACCCTGAAGCAACATGGCTAGGATTGCGTTTTACACTCATTTTAAGTCAATGGTGCCTACAGTAAAGCTACAGCCAGCAATATTCTCCTAATTCTGTTCCAAGGGAGACAAGCTTTATTCTCCATATTCCATCTAGCTTCACTCTAATTTGCATCCTATTAGGAGGAATTAATTAATTCATACATATATACATACAGTATTTCCAGCTGCCCCACTCCCAGGATATTCCATGTTGATAAGGAGAATGGATAATAACCCGTTCCTTGAACACATCTTTTCTTCTTCTCTTGTGGCATTCAACCTCAGCAGTTCTTATGGGCAGAGGACAAATTATTTTCAGACTGCAGTGGCATCCTGACCCTAAGAAAAAGACATTCCCTATTTCGGGAAGCATGTAGTTTCTCTGGAGTATTACCATACTGTCACTGACATTTTGCAAAATTGCTACAAGGCTGCTTGCAAATTAGCAAGTCTCTTTCCCAGATATTTGCATATGTAGCTGAAAGGTAATCTTGAAAATGCAAAAGGAAGAGAGATCCAGCAGAGCCTCACCCTTCTAGCCTTCCAGAAGGCCTTTAAAAGCTGACTCTTCCCCAAGGCATTGAGGTTGCGTGAGGCTGCGGCCGGGTGATGGTTGTTATTGGGGAGTGTTGCTTTAGGGCACTGGCTGTTTTGTTTCCTAGATAAATAAATAAAACTATAAAATACTGTTTCAAGTATTACAACCCAGGACAAAGCTATCAAAGGTTCTATCTATTCAATGTTCCTCTTTATATTTGTAAGAAAGAAAAAAAAACAGTGCTGTATCTAATTTCTTTTGCACAATATTTCATCTACAATGGTCTGGATAACTTATATTGCTCCATATTCCTTATAAATCATATAAGGAAAGCATAATGAATTAATACCATATAACAAGGTTACACCTCCTAGTACTGCTAAATTATCTCCTCAAATTAACACATTTTATGCATGTGAGCTTTGAAGGCAAAGAAATTAACACTCAACCACACAGCTCAACATCGTTATAGTGGTGTCATATAGAGAGATTCAGAACTCACGATTATTTTTGAGAAGTATAAAAAGTATCTATAATAAATGCTCTTAGTAGATATTGCTGGGGAGGTTGGGGAAACAGAGAGTTGCAATGCATTCTTTAAATTTTTCCTATATTCCTATTTTTCCTATACTTTTATTCCTCCATTCCTCTACAAATTTCCACCATTTGTAGAAGCAATGAATCTTTATTGAAAATATACCAAGTTGCATGGAAAATTGTCCTTGTTGCTTTAAATTGTCCTCTTTTATTTTTCTGTGCTGTCACTGCCAGTAGCTATAAACATCAACCCAGAGGGGTCACCTTGTCCTACTAGCTATGGGTACCTGCAACCGCTATATGAAATTGAAGATATATATGTAAAAGGTTGCTGACATCCGCTTTAATGTGATGTGCAAAGTAGGCAGTTGCTTACTCACCAAACCAAGCTTACTGCAATCCAGAAACCCAGATCACATATTAAACTGAAAAAAGAAAAGATGGAGGGAGGGAGAGAATCTGAAAAGACGCACAGAGACAGTGGTTAGCACATCTGCCACACAAATGGCAATCTCCAGTTTCCTCACCATGCAGCTCTCTAGGTTCCAACACCAGTAACGTTCTCACTCAGACTTCCCTGCAGGATTGCAATGAGGAGAAAACAGAGACAGAAAATAAATGTAATAATAACAACAACAAGAGCAAGGAAGAGGAGAAGATGGTTAAACATTGGGCCAAGATTGTAAAGCTTGTATCATGCCTCCAGTTCTACCAAAGAAGACAATCTAATGATGCCAAGTTTTGTTTGAATAATATTAGTCCCATATTTCAAGCATCATAACATAACTATATCTATCCACAAAGTTCTGGAAGATCTTTGATTTTAAAATTCTTCAAATCTGGAAACCACCAAAACTTATCTGTGAGTTCAGTTGCTATAAACTCTTGTTTGGGGAAGAAAAGGATAGAAAAGTAAAAGTAAATCCTAATACCATTTCTGTATCCAAAACTTACCTGGGGAACAATAATTTCAATCCAGTCATATGTTATAATTGAGCAGGCAACTGTTATACATACATAATAACCCCTCACTATTAGTAATTTTCATATTTGTATACACTGAAAAGCTAAAAGCCTAATAATATAAGAATCAATGTTATTTTTAATGCATTATTAAATATCTCTGATGAGGTATACAAATTAGTAATTGTGTGGTCTACAATGCACCGCTACATTTCGTTCTCTTTAATAGTTATGCAAATAAGGAAATGTTTAACTAAATCAATAATTCAATGAAAAAGATAAGACATTTTCAAAACCCTCAATTTAAAGTAGCAAAATATTTTTCTCAAAATACATTACCCCTCCATTCTTGGCTAAATAATATTGTTATTTGCTTCACTGAAGATATTTATCCATCCCTTCCTTTTTGGGAATCTGTTTTCAAATTCTCAAGAAACAGAATCCAGATGTTTCAATCTGGGGTAAATATGTTGTTTTGAGTGTCCTGGCACTGGGTCAAGTCTATAGAGCAATATAAAGGTATGTCCCATCAAAAACTAAGCACACAAAGCGAGGCTTTAACAATCAGATCTCATCTACAGTTTCTCGACAAGACTCTAATTTACACATATTCAAATATTTTCTGGTCCTTAGGTTTAAGTGATTACTGGGAGCTAAACACACTGAAGTCTCAGATTTGCAGAAAAAGAATGATTTAGCCAACCACTTTAAGGTACACAGTGCCCCACACATCCACTTGCTAAGCCTTTTCATTCATCAGTCCTCCTCCTCAAATCTCTTCCAAATAAAGAATAGTGACAAGTTCTTGTTCTACTGCAGAGTTGCAGGATGTGACAAAAAGAGAACTTCTAAGAACAGGGAAAACTAAAGAAGTTATCAGTTGACACCAAATATTGGTTTAAGGCATCTTATTTAGGTGGAAAATCATGGAAAAATTGCTCTCTTTATTACAAGGTGGGGGGGGGGGAGGAGGAGGAGGAGGAGATGTCATTGTTGATTACAACTACAATGCAACTACATAAACTGGCCCTTCAAGCCTTCCAATGATGCCCCATGGAACTGAGTCCATCCACCTTGCTGCTGGTTGGCCTCCTCTCCTCTTTCCTTCCATCCTTCCAAGAGCCATTTCCAGAGAGCCAGGTCTTCACAAAATGTGTCCAAAACAAGGTACATATGGAACAGAAAAAACAACAACACAGTGCTTACTGTACATTACTTACACAGGTTTTTAGCCATATCCTGGATTTCTCCCATAAATCACTAAAGGAGCACAGCAACAGGGGTGCATTTATTTATTTATTTGGTCAATTTATACAGCCGCCCATCTCAGCAAATGACTCTGGGCAGGGAACAATATTTAAAATCATATGAAAGCAATTAAAATTGTTACAATCAAACTACAAGAATAAAATACATAGCGGCCGGGGGGACGGGGGGGAACAGTCACTAGCACAACCAGGAAACAGGTCCTCTCATACACTCGGGGCATTCCCTACCTTGGGAAATTTATCAGCTTTCCAAAAGAAAAAGACATCTAGCTAACGAAGACCTTTTCATTTAAACTAATGACTGACCTATAAAATGGGTTTGCTTTTCTCAAATGCTGTGTATATTGTCTGCCATTTGATATGATTTTACCTGATTTTTTAGACTGTACCTCTAATATTACTTTTTAAACCCTTATTTTTTAATATTTTTTTATTCTTAGCCACTTTGTCAAGGCAGCGTACAAAACAAATCAGTACAAAAATTAAAAGAATATGTATGCAGGAGGAAATTTCTCATATTATAGGTCTTAAAGGACTATAAAATGGTTCTTCCTACTCTTCTATACCATTTCGGCTCATAAAATTCTAGAGTTGAAAGGGATCCTAGATGTCAACTCATCCAACCTCTTGCTCGGTGCAGGCTCCACTAGAGAATCTCTGACAGATGACCACCCAGTTCTCTCCATGGAGAATTCACCATTTCATCTGGCAGCCTGTTCCACTGTTTTTTGTTTTTTAAACTTTGATGCCCCAAACTGGACAGACTATTTCGAATGGGGTCTCACCAGGGCAGAGTAAAGTAGAACAATTACTTCCTGTGAGCTAACTGTACTTCTATTAATGCACCCCAAGACAGGATTTGCCTTCTTAGCAGCTGCATCACACTGCTGGCTTATCTTGCACTTGGGGTCACCTGGATTCTTTTCCCACACCCGGCTGCCAAGTCAGGTCTTCTCCATCCTACACTCAGTCTAATTAAAAACACAGAAACATTATGCTTATACCTAGTGCTCAGTATAGGTTTTTAAAAAAAAATTCCCCAAAATATTTTCACCTGTGAAGAACATGCAGGCCCTTGGCCTGTGTTTCCTCTCCATGTGATCTCTAGATTGCAGACTGATTCTGCTGAAATATAGTTGATTTAAGGATGTTCTTTTGCATGTCTCATAATGGAAAAATGCATAAACAAGCAGAGTTTGGCGTGTGGCGCTTAGCTGGGAAGCCTTCTGCTCAGATTGTGCAGGGCTTAGAGAGATTCCTGTGTTAAAACACTGGGCTGGGTTTCTTTTTCATTTTGTTTAAACAACACTGCTGTGAAATTTAGCTGGGAGAGGTGGACGGTATGACTACCCTGAGGTTTCTCTAGGTTAAAACACATAGGCAGTTTCAGCACTTAGATATATCTTTACCCTCTTACCATTGACAGCAAATGTATTTAGTATGAGTGCTGAGGAGTTTGAACTTGTGTGGATGTCTTGGCAAAATGGGAGCTGCTCCAAACTGAAAGTGGTTGGACAGGATTCTCACTCCTCGGTGCTTCAAACCAGCTAATTAAGCAGAAAAGGGGCTTCTTAATGCTCAGAATCTTGAATGAGCCCAGCAATCCTGGCAGCTGTCAAAAGCAGAAGCTTAGTCCATGGCATGACTTGCTCCCATCCAAAGAAGCCCAACATCTGGATATATCCTGCCATCAACAAAGAAACCCCAAAAGTCTTCTTAAAGAAATGGACAAAAGAAGTTAGTTTGTTTGTTGTGCAGGGTTGTCCCAGTGGACCTATCCTATGTTGCTCCAGAAAGCAGGACCAGAACCAGTGGGTTCAAACTCCAAGGAAGAAGATGCAGACTAGACATCAGGACAGGACAAACTGAGAGCTAATGGAACAGGTTCACACATGAAGTGGTGAATTCTCCTCCTGTGGTGGGGCTGGATGGTCACCCATCAAAGATGCTTTAGTGGATCCAGTACTGAGCAAGAGGTTGGATTACATGACCTCTAAAGTCCCTTCCAAATCTAGGATTCTACTCTTATATGGAACTAGATCCAAGATCAAACACTTTTTGTTACTGTTTATTTTAATAGGATTTCCTTCTTAAAATGTCATAAGGAGCATGGAGGAAGAGGGAGCCTGCTACAGCATTACTCTAGCACAGGAGTTCTCCAAATTTTTCAGGCTGTGGAAACTGTTAATTTGAAAATTCCCAGAATTTCTGATCAAGAGGCAAAGCTCTACATGATAGAAAACTGGCTGTATTCCAGAGAACAGGTTGTTTTTTGCCCTTAGTCTCTCATAGAACCCCATCAAATTCTGGTGGAAGCCTAGGATTCTGCAGAACAGAGTTTGAAAAACCCTACTAGTACATGCTTGCTTTGAGGATATGCAATGTAGCTGAACAAACAAACTGAAGTCCCCAATACCTGATGATGATGATGATGATGTAACATGGTTCTACTTGAGATATCTCAGTAGTCATTAGGACAACCTCATCTGGGCTGAGAAGCTAAGCAGGTCAGACCTGATTAGTGCATGGATGGGAGATCATCTGAAAAGGTCAGGACTGTAAGTTAGACTAGGATGTTGAAAATATCCCAGGCAAAGACTGTTGTTGCCACAAAACTTATGATGCGTCACGGGGAAGCTTGACTTAACAGCATCTTTATGTACCTATTTTGGACACAGGATTTCTGTGTCCAAAAAGTGGGGGAGGGGGTAGCTCTAGACAGTTCAGATTTCCAAAGAGATGCAGAATCTGTGTGGGCCTGTTCAGTTTTGTAGCTTTTCACATTTAATGACATGAACCGTATTTCAGTAAAGGGAAATTCTACTTCTTCAACTGAGGTTGATCTGTTCTCTTATCCTGACCTTAAAAATGGCCAACATCCCTGGAAACTCAGCTAAATGTAAAGTTCAAGAAGCCATCAGAAGGTCTTATTAAAAATAATTGACCTTAAGATGACTTTGACATCAAAATCAGTATTTCTGAGAGGAAGCTAAAAGGCACTAAGTTCAAGAGTGAGAACTTTCCTTACTTTTGCCCATGACACAAGGTTTTTCTCTCGAGTCTGCCACTCTCTGACCTCACTGCAGGGTCAAATTGTGGACCAAGAGAACAGATGCATGAAGGGCAGTGAGCCATTGTCAGGATGGAAGGTATAGAAATTTAAGTAGATGTTGAAGAAAACCAGCCTTGAATTAACCAAAGCAGAGACAACCCCATTTGACAAGTATTTAGCAACTGTAAGTGCAAAACTGTGTTTAGATGGTGAGTGAATATCCCTGACTCAGCCAGCTTTTGGTTTATTTTGGGCTATGTTTTGTCTGTCTAAGGGGTGCGTGGATTTGGTGAAGGGAAATGATGCATTTGATAAAAATTTAGAGCCACCTATATACTTCTGCCTGAACTGGCTCAACTTTTTAGGTAGTTTTAATGCCACAATTTTTTTAAAAAACCTTGAAGCCTCAAAAATCCCTTTCCTCCAAATATATTTTAAACCAGCAAACCCAGAACTAATTATATTCTGCAGTTTTCTCTTTCACTCATCCTAGACATGTTTTTGGAAGGTAGCCTGCCCAAAACTTCAACTTGTTCTCGTAATGAAAGGAAAATACAACCAAAATAGAATTAGTGAATACAGTAACCAGACCCAAGACACCCCACACACTGAGTGTCCTAAATAGCTACGCTCATGGGAAAGCCAGTCTGGTGTAGTGGTTAAGGCACCAGGCCAGAAACCAGGTGACCATGACTTCTAGTCCCACCTTGGGCACAAAGCCAGCCGGGTGACCTTGGGCCAGTCACTTTCTCTCAGCCCTAAGAAGGAGGCAATGGCAAACCACTTCTGAAAAACCTTGCCAAGAAAACTACAGGGACTTGTCCAGACAGTCACCAGGAGTCAAAACTGACTCAAAGGCACATGTGTGCGCGCACGCACATACACACACACAGAAAGCTCACAGGGGCATGGTGCTCAAAACTTCATGGAAGGATAGTTCACCAGAAGAATTTGGTGGGGGCAAAATTATTTGAAACTAATCAGTCGCATCCCTCCTGGATCATAAGAACTTTTTACAACGAAGAAAGATATACAGCTGGTTCAGAAAATTTGTCTTTTTAGCCAAAGATTAGGCAACAGTAAGATTAGAAGCATCCAAAATAGAAGACAGATGAGCAACAGACGGAAAATAACAGCCAGAAAGAGTACAAATAGAGGAACAGGTAGAAAGAGGAAATACATCTACCAAGAAAGAAAGGAGGGGAAATACATTTTGTGTCCAGTCATGCCCTTCACAAGTGTTAATCTGGCACCGTATACACTTTTTTCAAAATTTCAAACATCCCTGGAGTTACCATGTTAGGTCAACTTAGCAGCATGACTAAAAATGTTTACATATAAGTGCTATGCAGATCATCAATTTACAATATAGTAAACCCTCTGTTTAACAGACATTGGTTTAATAGACTTTGGACACAATGGAAAAAGCCTTTGGTTTGGCCTCCGCTCCCATTTAATTGACATGTCTGCTAAATTGAGGGGCCTTCTATTAAGCTGGTTTGTTCATTAAATCGATTTTACTGCAAATGCTATATCAATGGATACAAATAGCATCAATTCAGATTTAACAGACATGCCTTCTTCCCTCCATAGACTGTTAAAGTGAACGTTTACAGTGATTAAATTTCTTGTCTAGTTCCTATTTTAGATAGTTCAGGGAAAACACAACCAAACGCAAGAGAAGTTGTATGTTGCTGTGCATGAAAATGCATTCTAGGTTATATGACTTCTCTTTTTTTATTGAAAAGTACTCAAAGTTACCGTATCACCACTAAGCAACAGATCTCATTCTAGAATATGGAGAATGAGGGCCATCAAAGAAAATCCAAATTGTTACTACCGATGTTATATTTCCCTGCATGTTATTTAAAACTACATTTCTGCGATCTTCCTCTATTGTTTTTATCCTCCAGTAAAAAGGAGAAATATTGTTCTCTATGGCAGTAATCACCATTTTCTTCACTAGTAAAAGATCCCAGGAAAAACAAAACGATGAAAAAATGACCATTTTTACCTGAACATTTTGGAGTTGGTAGACCCTTGTCACAAAGATTTCTCAGTGGCAAAAATGTTCTTCGCTTTACCCATGTCAATTTAACAAATTAAACAGTAAAGATTTCAACCAACTTCATTCTTTAAAAAATGTTCCTCTCCCTCTCCCCCAATCTACTTCTGAAGGTACTATGGGGTAGTACTGATTTATTTTGGAAACATTTCGGAGCCAACTTTTCATACTGAGTTATGATGTTGTTACGCATATGGATTTCATCTCTTGGAACCAAAAAAGCTTGTTAACTGGACCCAAAGCCATTAGTAACAAAACGATGATGGTGATGACGTCTATTCCAAATTTGCAAGACCCACTAGGAGCAATTCAGACCATTTTCTTTAGGCACAATAAAAACTTCTTCCTCCTAGGCTAAGTCTCATGCATTCTCCCTCCAGTCTTTATGCTCAGTGCTCCTTTATAAAATAGCTGGCCTTTTCACATCTAATTAGCAGCCGATGGTATTTCTTAAGCCACATGCAATAGCATTCGTTTTGGCTTAGCATGTTAGAAGCATTGCGTTCATCTGCCAGATTTCCTCAAAGCTCTCAGTCAGAGCATCTTTTTGTTCAAGTTGTTTATTGATCTCAAGATGGTGTTTATGCAAAAAGGTAGCTTCAGCTTCAGCTAGACCTAGGGCATAGTTAAATGGGAATCATGTCCAGGAAAAGGCCCTTACTGTGTGATACAACTACTTGATTTCCCACCATAGATATGGAACTGGAGAAGCTCTACTTTCAAGGAAAGCAAGGATTCTTGTGCAATAAGCAAATTATTTGAGTAAAAGGAATACATAATGATCTAGGTCATTTCCAGATGTGTCTCTAGATTTCCTCAGGAAAAGATCTCCTCAGATGTGGCTCAAAATCTCCTCAGGACCCCTCAACTGTCAATTGAAGATGTTGCTGAGTGCTCTGTTTGGCCAGATCCTCCTTCTTCCAGCTGAACCTCTTTGCACAAAACTACAAAACAAAAACAAAATGCTGTTGGCTGCATTGTCCAGGGGATGCAATTCACTTCCCAAACAGATTTAAAGAGACATCTGGTCCTGCCGCTTGTTTCAAAACATTCCTCTAAATTAAGAAATCAGTTTGTAGGATCTATCTGTAAAAGCAGCAGTTGATGATACAGAATATAAATAATTTTTAAAAACGGGCTAGAGGTACTTAATCCCTCTTGGATGACCCTACCAGGAGTATATTCAGTTAGGAGAATCCAAGAAACACTGAAATTAGTCTAAAACTTTGCTGCATCTATAATACACATGGGGTTTAAGAAATGGACTTACACCCAGCTCTTCTGAAGTTTTGAAAAGCAAGAAAATGGTGGTGGATATGTAATATTTTACTGGAAACAACTGTTGCACAAACCCACGTTTATGGGAATGTTATCATATAGAAACACTTTAAGGATAGAAACTCATCATCTCTAAATTACAAGAAACCTGGGAGACTTTTGCTACTATATTTTTGCCTGAAGAAATGCTTTGATGGGACTCCAGAACAGGTAGGACTTTGGAAAAAGACACATACAAATCAGCCCAACCTTCGTCACAGGATTGTTGTTGGGAGGAAGGGGGCAGTGGAAGAAGAGAGTGCTGTGGAGACTGCCTTTATGGAAAAGCAGGACATAAATCTAACAAATTAAATAAATAACTTAAGCCCCATTTATTTCAATGACTTACTCTTACATGAGTATTTCTAGAAACTGCCTCACTAAAATTTCTGTACAGTGGTAATGATCAAAGTGATGACACAAAACCACTTTATGGGAGAGTTTCTTGGTTTCCCACGTGCCACAAGTGTCATCTTCTGGCCAAAGGGCAAGCTTTACCTTTACTAAACAAACTCCTTGGCAGATAATGGTTCTTGAGAATGGCCAGCATCCTGATGATGAGGCACCGATGTAGATTTTCCAGTACTGGTGCTCTGCTCAGTATGTTTCCAGGCTTAACTGCCATCGTGTCCTCTTCTACCTCTATTGGAAGCTTCAACTGATCTAACAGTCAGAAGATTCAGTGTATAACCATCTTACGCTTTCTTTAGATGACATTCAGATACATGCATTCTGTGGAAGATGTGCCAACAATAAGGACAAACAGCCTTGGACAGTTCTTGTTCCACCAAAAGCTCTCAGAATAGTAGAACTGGTTTGTTTGTTTTTGGTTTAATTTTCCTGCACTTCCAAATTCCTTGTGCAGATCTGAACAGCAGAGGCCTTAACTGCCAACTGAATTATTCAGCACGTTACAACAACACCGGAGAGATTTTCCTGCCAGCCCACACAGGAAAGAGGACATGACAATGTTTGAAGGATGAACATTCAGTGAACTGTTAAAAGGAGAAGACAGAAGTAGGCTGAGAACTTATCATCTTGCTTTTAGTCTGCAGACTCCTTCCATCTGCCATCTTTCACTAGCAATGCATCCTGACATAACTGATGGATACCTCACGCCCACTTTGCAGTCATTATCTCTGTAAAAATTCCTCCATTTTCCCTCCACATACACCTCAGGTCTCATAGAATATTCTCCACAGTTTCAGTACTAAAAGGGCTTAAATTATGACCCTTATATACCACATCTGGAGATATGGGGGTCCTTCTCTATGGCACCACCTAAACCAAGCATTCTTTTCCATCTGCAAGAGAGGGATAGCATTGTGTGAATGCTTGAGGGTCATAACTGTCTCTTCAGCTTGCAGAAGACCAGAGGAGGTTATGATTTTTTTCATCAGAAAAGACCAACCTTCACTTTTCACATTTTTGGAAGATTTTATAGGAAATTTCAGGGAAGAAAGCCATTTCCACTCCTATTCTGAAAACCCTTCAAAAACGATTAAATGTGTATACAAATGCACACGTAAAGGCCCAAAATTGTGCTGCCAATTTCTTGCTGCTAAAACGGCTGATTTTTCATAGCACAATTTCAGGCAACTTTTCAGGTTACTGGAGATGGGGGTAAGGGTGGCATTTCATGTACTTTGGCTCCCAGAGCCCTCCAGTATTCATGCCCACATTCAATTTAAAGACAACAACAAAACAAAACAAAACAAAAATTACAAAATTTGGCCAATTTGCTAAACAATTTCAGCCATCTGATATCAGGATGCAATGATGTCATAAGCATAGGATGCCTTCCTTGTTCAGTGATAATACCAAAGTAAAAATGAACACACCATGCACATTTTCTTGCATTTTCTGGGCTTCTACTGCAAGTAGCTAGGATATAATTCACCATTTTTCCACCTACACACCTTCTGAGGATCGTCTGCATTTCAAGCACAGCACAGCACTTACCAGATTCTTAATGGTCTTATTTTGCCTTCTGATGATGTGGCATTTCTGTTTAATCCTCCATTCAGCTTTATTTTTGCCTTCTGCAGTTTGACTTTTATTCAGTGTTTCACCATGCAGATTCCCACTGCCTATTATCCTTTGAAAGAGCAAAACAAAGAAAAAATCCACCTCCTTTTTCCCCTCAGAGCTAAGAGAGCCTAATCCTAAACACATTCAATTCAAATTAGGCTGGGCCTCCAAAGCATTAGATTTCTACAGCTCGACTTCGCTGACCTCCTTGCTATGAGCACAGTTAGCTGGTCCCAGTGGGAGCTGACAGCCATGAACTACTTTTCAGGCCAGACACTTCTGCCTCTCAACCAAATTCCTGAAACAGATGAGCAGCTTAGGAGAGGAAGGCTGCAGGCATCATGCTTGTGGGACCGAGCCTGCGTCACTCAAAACATTTGCACCCTTGAGAGAAGGTGACCTATAGCCTCTCTTCTATCCTAGCCAAAGAATACACAAAGCAGATGTGCAGAATCTGGGCAGGACGGACAGATTAGGCGACAGAATCTTTTAGCCAATTCTTTCCTTGCAAATAAAGTGCAAATCCACCACTGTCCTATTGGCTCTGTTTATGAAGCTGCAGAGGACAGCCAAGTTCAACCCCAAGAAGGGGAGAAACGAAACAGAACCAGGCAAAGCACATGATTTTATGCTTTGTTTTCCGCTAAGTAGGAGAGTTATTATTTGATGATAAAGATAACACTTTTCACCAATTCTTCAAGTGAACCTAATCAGAAAGGGAAAACTTTGACCCACCAGATGTTAATGGATTACAACTCCCGTCCCTCCATACTGTCTGAGATTGATGGGAGCTCAAATCCAACATATGCTGAGTCCCAAAATAACATTATCCACCTTTATTGACACCTGCCCCAACACTTTGCATCCATTCCTTTGCTCTGCTTATTGAAAAAGGATTTGATGTGTACTGAGCAAGGCAGAGACCAACATGACAGCCCCCTTTAGAACAAAACAAGCTGAGCTCTTCTTCCAATTTCTGGCTATGAAAAGATTATGCATACGTAGCATAGACATTGGCACCCAACCTGCCAATGCCATAAAAGGGATGAGGAAAGTAGGATGCCAGTAGGATGTGGTAGGTTATAATTTAAAAAAAAAAAAACTAATTAACAAAATGTATTATTGCATGCATCTTCTGTAAATGAAAATGGTAGCCTAATATTATAGCAAAATAGTGGGCTGAGTGAGGAAAGTGAGATATGAGCAAAATTGCTTATTCTTAAAAAAGGGGAAGTCACAGTTTTGTCTACATCTTAATTTAGGAATTTCCCAACCACATACACTAATGCTAAAATAAAAATAATTTTAAAAGTTATCAGTTCAAATGCCTGGCACGACATTGTCCTTTGAGTGAATTCTGCCCTCTTGTGGTGCAAATCACAAAATATATTTATTTCTAAAAATAAAGGAGTTGCTATTGATTTCCATCTTCTTAGAGGGAGATAACTATGTAAATGGTACCTTGTTTTCAAAGGCAAGAAATCCCAGTGGGAAAGTAAGGCTCAAGTCATTGGGGAATATGGACTGCATTGCTTAGCTACCAACACTTAACAAATGAAAAAAACACAGACCTGTTTTATGCACATATTGAAATCCTAATTATATAGCAAAAATGCATATATTCATTAAGGACTGCATACTTTTGATACAATTTCTATCAAAATTCAATTGTATCTTGATACAATTTACTTTTAGAGAAGCTGCTGTTTTGGTGAACAGTGATTAAGAGCAACTACATTACCTTAAAGGAGTTTCTTTTGATAATATACTCAGGACTTTCTAAGTTACTCAAGCACTTCTTGGTGGGGTGAGGGGGTGGGGAGAGGAAGGAAAGGAGAGAAAGGTAAAAGCTGCTGGGATTAAGACAGAAATATTCAAAAGTAGTTCAATATTCAACAGCAATTCCAAGCACAGACTTTTTCCTCAGTCTTCCAGGATACCTGACCCCTAAGATTGAGTTCAAGATGTAGGACTTCCCCATTAATGTAATGTGTGTTTGCTTTTTTAAAAAAGCAATCCTTGTGTGTGTTTGAAAATACAGACAAACCTGAGACAGAGCTCCTCCCTATAAACATTGCATATCTGAAGGCTAATCCACCAACCTACAATTAGATTAATGCACTCAAAGATGTATTATTTGTTTGTTTTGGTGTATATATACATATATGTGTATGTACATATACATACACATGTATGTATATGAGTATGTATACACACACACACACACACACCATTAATCGTTGAGTATCAAGAAAAGAAATGTACATCGTTGTTTTTGTTAACAATCAGCTCCTCCCACAATAGAGGTTTTCAGCATGTCTTTTAAGCTAGGACCTACATCCCTGTTTCCCATTTCATCTTCCAAAAGAAAAGAAACCAGGAGCTAAAGTAAACCATCCATTTAAAAAAAAATGCAAGTACAAATGAATTATATCCCAGTCAACCAACTGGTCACAACAAAATGGAAGACTGCTGATTCTGATTCTTTATATTTGTCTCTCCACATTCCTGACTACCGCCAAAATACGTCAATAAAAAGCTAAAATAAGCAAACCATGAATAATCTTTAGTCTTTAATTCTGAAAGCTATCTTGTTTAAAAAATGACTGCCCTCCCCCTCCCTTCCAAAGCAAGGCTCTTGGTATGTTGAATTTTAGTTGTGTTTTTTAAAATCCCTTTCTTTTAAATTTCATATAAATACCCAAGTTGCTCTAGCTGTGTATTCCTGAAGTAGGAATCTGAATATTTAATGTTTATATTTATGTATCCATTGGTGGCTGAATTCACCCATCCTGCTCAGGCAGTTGGCTTATCCATTACTTATGGAATTAACATTGACTGGCAGGTTTTCACATCTTGGAAAACCAAAACTGAACAAAACTCATTCTGTGCAAGTCTAGTCAGGATGTTATTTTGATTAAAATATACTTGCAGTTTTAACAAGCATAATTTCTTAAGCACAGCCCAGTCTGCAACAGCCCTTGCTGCATGATCCAGAGAAAAGACCCATTTGGTTTACAGAGCTACGGAGATGACCGATGCCTGGGTGCTCCAAAGAAACTTTGCTTCAGATCAAAAACCCTGGACAGCACCATTCTACATCCAGGTGAAGAAGGACTATGCACAGCAAAAGTAGCTAGGGTATTGTGAGAATGGAAGATAGAAGATTTCTGGGTGTTCAGCTGACCCACATTGCAATAAGAAAGGAAAAGAGAAGAGTATTATTTATGAGATCAGAATTAGTTAACTGGCTTAATTCTTCTCTTTCAGCTTCCTGTTCTACTTGGATGTCACAAGCTCAGACAGAATTTAAAAGAGTGGCTGAAGCAAATGTGACTTTGCCCTGTCATCATCGGCTGCACCTCTTGGAGCCAGCAAGCCTGGATATAGAGTGGCTGCTAAAGAATTCTGAAGCAGAACCCAAAGTGGTACGTCTAACCCCTAAAATACATCATCTCTAGATCATCAGTGTGTGGCTCATTTTCTAGGATTGTCAATATTTATAGACCAACCTTAGGTGTGAGAAAGTATGTGGGTTTACAAGACTATGAATGAGGCCTTCTTGAAGAGGCACACTGCAAATAGCATCTTTATACATGTTGATGTATCAGGAGTAATTAATAGAGAGCTGAGCAGAAGGCAAAAAGGTGCTCTGGAGCATAAGCATTGTGCCTACCTCTCTGTAACTCCTTAAACCAAGTAAGTCTTGTTATGCCCCCACACACTCCAAATCTCCCTTTTGCCTTAGCTGCACAGCCCTAGATAATTAGATTTTAGCTCAAAAGGAAAGAATCAGCTTATAAAAATGTGAATCACACACCAGTTTTCCTACAATGTACACAGGTTTCACAGCAGTTATTTGAGCACTGAAAACATATTTATTTTTCTAACCAGACTCAAGAATGACTGATGCACAGTCAAAATTACAAGTCATGACAAGTCATCAAATATACAAATTAGTTGGTAGAAAACATCAGAAAAGCAGGAATGCCAGTTCCCAACAGCTATCTTGAGGGTCACCTCTTTTCCAGTCCTCTCAGTTAAGTGGACTGGATATCATTTTTTCATACAGAACAAAGATAGAAGTTACATTGATTGCTGCAGCTTTCTGAGTGACTTGGAATAGATCAGCCAAGTATTACTCATTCTCAATTGTTTTGCAACAGCAGCAGTCAACTTAACTTCCCCCAAACCCTCAGCTATACTGATAAAATGAAGTGTGAGATAATCCTTCAACCAAAAAAAAATCAGGTTATGATCGGTTCCAGACTACAGCTTGAAAGCTTGAAGTGCTATTCACTAAACAAACAGACATATATGATCTCTTAAGTGAAACTGTCCAAGTGATTGAATGCTAGCAGCAGGGACCAAGAGAGAACATAGTTCCCAACTCCCCATAAGGCTTGGAATAAGCTTCTTTCTTTTTAAATAGTGAAATAAACTGGCAGATTTTTCAAAATGAATCCATCTGCTGGTTCCAGTTATAAACAGTCATTTGGAGATGATTAGTGTGACTTTTATATTGAGAACTCCATATTTCACCTCCTTAAACTCAATGGAAATATACATGTTTTCCTTGTCTAATCTGGAAATTTGTGGGAAATCTTGATTTATAGTCAAACCTATTTAGAGTGTGGCCAACAAAACCGTTAGGGCACATAGTAATTATGAAACTGAATCGGTCCACAATGTTATCAGCCACTTGGAAACATACCATTGGAGGGCCTCGTTATTGGTTGTGTGAAGTGAGTAACCATACCTGGTATGATTACAATCTTGTGAACAGATAAATGCTGGCAGGAATTTAATACCATCAGGAACCTTTTGCTAATCTAGCAATGGCCATGTGATAAGCTAAATTGATGAGCAACTTTGTCTCCCAGGTGATCACTTACGCAGGAGGCAACATCTATCATGATATGATCGAAGAACAAAAGGGTCGTGTTTCATTTGCCTCCAATTTCCTAACTGGAGATGCCTCTTTGGAGATTTCTCTTCTGCAGCCAAGCGATTCCGGACAATATACATGCAAAGTTAAAAATGCTGGACAGTATGAATGGACACACATCACACTGAAAGTTCTAGGTAAGACTGTCACAATGTTTTAAAAAATGTATTTAAACTTTCTGTTGAATATTCAGTTTTTCTGACTTACAGGGATGGGGAGGATCTGACTGATTTTTTTCCCTCCTTTCCAGAGAAACCTTCCAAACCCAAATGCTGGAAGGAAGGGGAACCATCTGAAGGAAAAGAAATCACTTTACAATGTAACTCTGTCTCTGGCACAGCCCCTATAATGTACACGTGGCAGCGTGTCGATGCAAAGGGGAAACTGGAGCCCCTGCCACCCTTGACACGTCTCAGTAAGTTTTGCCTGTTCAAATCCATCCCGCCACCCTGTTTCTGACCAAAGTGAAAAGCATCACTATCTGCTAACATTTCAAAGCTCAACTTCCAGACGCAGCCAACATGATCAACCGAATGGTAGACTCACTTCTCACATTCCAAGATGCGTAGTTGGTTTTAAGATCTGAATGGCTGCATGGCCAGAGATGCTCAAGAGCATGTCATTTAAATGGAGAATACGTATGTTTAAGAAGTGCTAAAAGGGCATCTCAGTGAACTGGACCCAGTTACCACACATACAGCAATCTCTTCCAACTGAAAGGGTTCACATAACACAAAAGATTCAAGTAAATTACTAGGGTGATAGCAAACATTAACACACATTTCCTGACTCCTAAAGATCACTCAATGACCTTTAACCTTTTGACTGCCCTTCTCTAGAAGTTATTGTTATGATGCCTTTCATTGCACAGAATATCAAAGCAGTTTACAACTTCAATAAAAAACAGATTTTTTTAAAAAAAGAAAACATTTTAAAAACTGTTAAGGGAGTTAATCGGTGAGGAAAAGACCAACCTAAAAGGTGAGTTTTAAAAATGCCTAAAACCCATCAGTGTTGGGGCTGGTTATTATTAAACTTACTCCTCCATAATTACAGTATTCTATTTCCTATTTAAAGCCATCGCTGTGTTTTATGCCAGCACATTAATTCTGTAATTTAATTATATCATTACGCTCTCGAGTTCATTTAATCTTGTTCCTTAATTTTTTTTTAGATCTGTCTAATCCTGCTCAAGTTATTATGAAGAATCTCACATGGATGTTTACAGGATCATACCAGTGTACTGCCTCCAATGAAGCAGGAGAGGACAGCTGTGCTATACAGGTGACAGTGCAACGTAAGTATGAGAAAACTCCAGAAAGATTTGAATTGAGCTTGGAAAACTACAGATAGTCCTCGCTTAATGACCGTTCATTTAACAATGGTTTGAAGTTACAATGGCCTTGGAAAGGGTGCTTTATGCCACAGAAAGCACTTCCAGCCATCATAAAATGTCGCAGCCCCCCCCCCCGGTCACATGGCCACATTTCAGGCACTTGGCAACTGGCTCGCATTTACAACTGGTTGCCAAGTGTTCACCATCTGCAATCCTCTCTGCTACTAACCCAGAAAGTCAATGGGGAAGTTGGCAGGGAAGACTGCAAGCAGAGGGGATGGAGGGGAGCTGAAATCCTTCTGCAGTCTGCAGGAAGAGAGCTCAAAGCCTTCAACAGGCAGCCCTTTTATTCCATTCGCTTAATGACCCAGGAGATCACTTAATGACCGCAACCAGGAGTGCCCGGATTGTGATCGCTGAGTGAAGCAGTCACTTGGGTGTCTTGCTTAACAACTACTTTGCTCAACGATCAAGATTCCGGTCCCAATTGTGGTCATTAAGCAAGGACCACCTGTATTGGCAATCAGTGCAGCAATCAGAGTATATGCATTATGCTGCAATAGTAGCTTCCCCAGCTAGCAGTCTGGCTGCTGCAGCGAACTGTAGAAAGCCATGGAAATGGCCTTGAAGCAAATATTCAGGAACTTTATGCAAATCAAAAGGACAGAAGCATTCCTTAAGCCCTGGGAAAGTATTCAGAAGAGACTCCCTGGGTTATAAGAGGGAGGGAAAGAAAAGCACAGACAGACTTGAAAGGTTCTGTTACTATAGCCTACCACAATATAGTTCCAGTCTCCTGGGGAATTGTTTCCTGCTCTGGTCTACCCTGTAGGGCTGACACACCCCTCAGTAGAGCATGATTCAATAATCCAAATGTGCGGTGATACAGCATGAGTCATTGTCACCAGGGCTCCCTGGCCTAGGAAGGGCCACAACTGGTGCACCAATCTAGGCCAGGGAAAGGCATGCCCAGCCACCGCCTCTAGCTGCTCTTCCATCAGAGCTGTGAGTTGAATAGAACTCCCAAATGAGGGACATGCTCTTTCAAGGAGAGAGTGACCTCACTGAAAGGAATCACCACAATCAAATTGCAGCAAAACATTTCTGGGCAATCAATAATTCTGCCTTGCTAGAATTCAATTTGAGCTTCTTTCAGCCCATCCAGGACTTCTCTGCAGCATCTCTGGCTGTGTTTGAAGTAGGGATGTATAACTGAGTATCATCAGAATATCAGACAAACTTCACCCCACAGTACAGATGACCTCTCCCTACAATTTCATGGAGATATTAAATAGCACAGGGATGGTAGATGGTTCTGTGGCAGTTAGAGCTTTTACCCATGACTATCAACTGGAACTGCTCATTTAGAAAAAAGCAACACCACCTTAAAAAGTGCCCCTACCCCAAATCCCAATATGTAGTCCAGAAGGATACCATACTTGATAGGTACCTAAAAGGACTCGGAAGGGTGTGCTTCCTTCATCCAGGTCAACCTTTACTTGTATTCAATACCAGCATTTAATTTTAAAAAATGAAAAATCTAATGTAGAAAATATGCCAATATCAAAAACATTTATTTTAAATCTAAACCTGGGAGTTATTGTGTGAAATCTGCAATGCAAAATAAAACTGATGTAACACTAACCACATTTATGGCAATTAACGGTCTGTAATACAACAGGGTGGATCACAGCACTATTGAATATCTGAAGTGATAAACTACTATCCTTTGTATATTCTGACATGCATCGGCTGGACAAAAACAACAACCAACCCACTGCTCCAGGGTAGAGTTAATTCAGGTTAACCAGTGTTGCAATGTTGTTCACAGTTTAGCAATGGAAAGTTAAGTCTCCGTTCAATCAAGCTCATTTCCTGATGACTACACAAACATGTCCATGTTGTTTTCTTGCAAACTATACAGAAGTGGTTTGTTTTTAATGTCTTCTAGAGTAATTTTGCAATTTCCCAAAGTAGTGTACAACCCTGGGACTTCCTGGTGATCTCTGATTCAAGTACGAATGAGGTCCAATTCGTTTACCTTTTTCAAGATCAGCCAAAGTTAGCCAGGGCTGCCACCTCCTGTGACATAAAACAATGAGAACAGAGTACCAATTTTGAGACAAAAGAAAGGAGACTCATTGAAAGTGTCTATGCAACAGATGCCAGAACTACAAGGGCAGTATTTGGCTGTACAACCAATAAAACCTAGCTTTTGCTTCTAAATTAACAGATCCCCCAAATGTTGGCATCATTGCTGGAGCAGCCTGTGGAGTGATGGGGGTGTCCTTGTTAGTCGTCCTGGCCGTGTGGCTAACTATCAAAAGGAAAGAAAAAAATAAATATGAAGAAGAGACTCCAAATGAAATCAGGTAATTGCCTCTGTAAAAATCACTATTTAAGCATTCAAAAACTTGCAAAAACAAAGTCTCTTAACTTTGTTACAGAATAGCCTCAGACCTGGAGGGGAGAATATAAGTCAGTGATAAGGTGAATGTTTTATGTGCAATTCAAAATCAATCACCAGCATTCAGTTTTAAAGGATATCATATAGTAGGGCTCTGAAACACCTCTTCCTGAGACCATATGAAGCAAGTTTGAGTTGTGAGAAATATCAGTGTGCTGTATGAACTAACAGTCAGTCAAAAGCATGAGTTTTGTGCTACTTTTAAAGATTTAACACATATATTATGCCATTTCTTTTCTCGGTTTACAACTACAGTGCCCTCTGGGAAAAAAATAAGACTCTTCCCCACCCCACCCCACCCCACCCAATACAGCTTTTATTCTTATATATACAACAAGTTTACATTTCCATTTTCAAAGACAGAATGAGGACTTCCTTTAATATTTTGAACTACTTAGCCATCAGAATACATGGGAGGGTGCATAAACTTTTCGTAACTTGTTTTCTGTAAGGTGACAATATTCTGTGTTGAATTTCATCATAGCACATCACCTCTTTCAAGATGTTTCTTGAACTTTCTTTGTGGGGCATTTACAGGACGTTTCCAAAACTATGACTCAACTGACAACGCCCTTATGACTTATAACAACGCTGCCGTTTAATTCTACTTGAAATTACATATCCTTCCATATTCCTTTCCTTGTTATAATCTAATCATGTTAACCTCTGCACCTTTTGAGCAATCATTTAAAATCCTCAGGTATCTCCTTGATTTATCTAAATTGATTTTTTCCTAAAATTAAAATCTCAAAAAGTTTTGTTTTTTTTTAACATGGCACTTACCTCTTCCCTGTCCCATTTCCTACTTTCTTTTGTTCATCTTTTGTGCAGCTTCAATGTCTGGATTTTTTTTTTAAATTTCATTGCTAGTTTCAGAAAGCCATATAACAGGATTATAAATGAATTGTTATAGGAAGAAAAGCAGAGGATGCCACAAAACAGCAGAAATTACTTTTGCATGTTTAACACAGGAAAACACAAGGAAGAAAAATGACTACTATAGTTGAGGGAAGTCCAAGAACCAGGGAAAAATAACGGCTAGAATTCTGGATTTGAATTAAAAAAAAACCCTGAGATTCAAACTGTATCCTGCTGTAGACGGATCTTGGACAAGCTTTTAAAGGAGATGAGACAAATCCGTGGAAGATAAAAGTATCTACATGCCTTTCGGTATCAGAATAGTCAGATTCAACACTTGTTGCTGGCACCACTTTTAGTTGTACTTGCAGCTTTTTATAGAAATGTAATTCTAAACTATACTTGGACCTTTAGTCTGATCCAACAACCCATTATCTAGGAAGGATGAATTCTCATGTAAAAGATAGATGATGCTCTGCCTAGGTATGAATCTCAGCTGAGCCAGAAACATGGCAATTATGTATGCCACATACCACAGTACATCTAAAATTCATTCCCAGAATTCAGACAGAGGGTCTGCAGGGAGAATCCATTTCTAAAGACAGGGCTCCAAGTCTGAGAGTCAAAGGTTCTCTTTACACATTGACCCATGAGTCACTAAATTATAGTTTAGTGAATTAACCCAACTGCCAGGTTCACACAAGGCAATGAGCCATAAAGTAACTTCCATGTCTAGGTTCCTGCAACACATTAATCTATAAATTAGTAAATCTGATTTTAGCTTAGCATGTCATGCAAACCGAGCTAAGCCCAGTTATCATTAATTAGGGGAAAACCAGGACTATAGTACAGAAAAGGAAATGATAGCAAGACACTCCTGGAAACAATCAGGAAACTGAAATAAATGACTCGACTCTCAGAGCCCTGCCTAAAGGCCAGGAGCATTCCTATCCATATATAGAATTTTATTTCTGAGTATAATTTATTCACAACAGTTCTATTTTTCAATCTAATCTACCTTTACCAGCCTATTAACCATTCTTTACCGAAAATACTATGGTTCCACTGGTGATTCAGCTGAGGGAGAGCTTTTTGTATCATGAGTGAGTAGCTAGAAAGGGATCTCCCTAAACTGTCTAGGACAGTTTCCCAAACTGTGAGGTATACCTCCCTTGGGGAGGTACGGACAAAGTCCAGGGTAGGCATGAAGAACCTTTTAGTTGCATTGTTACAATAAATCCACTTTTCCAAAGTTTCATTGTATTATTTTCATTATCCATTTGTGTTCATTTTGGTGTTTGGATTTTTAGGGGAAGTATGTACATTAAGATTACACTAAAGGGAGATGTGATGGCAAACATTTAGGAGCCCCAGGTCTACTTCAGGATTTTCAGATGTAACCTGCTGTCCAAAATCAGGAAGATCTTACTCCAGAGAGTGCCTTTGGGTGGGGATGAGCACAAAAAATGACATTATATAGGCAGTACAATTGTTGTTATTCAGTCGTTAAGTCGTGTCCAACTCTTCGTGACCCCATGAACCATATCGCACCAGGCCTTCTTGTCCTTCACTGCCTCCCTGAGTTTGCTGAGTTTCATGCTCATTGCTTCAGTGATGCTTTCTAACCATCTCATCCTCTGCCGTCCTCTTCTCCTTTTGCCCTCAATCTTTCCCAGCATCAGGGTCTTTTCCAAAGAGTCCTCTCTTTGCATTAGGTGACCAAAGTATCTGAGCTTGAGCTTCATTATCAATCCTTCCAATGAGCAGTCAGGGTTGATTTCCTTTAAGATTGATTGGTTTGACCTCCTAGCAGTCCAGGGGACTCTTAAGAGTCTTCTCCAGCACCACAGTTCAAAGGCATCAATTCTTCAGCGCTCAGCCTTCTTTATAGTCCAGCTCTCACAGCCATACATTACTACTGGAAAAGCCATAGCTTTGACTATGCGGATCTTTGTCGGCAAGGTGATGTCTCTGCTTTTTAATATGCTATCTAGGTTTGCCATAGCTTTCCTCCCAAGGAGCAAGCGTCTCTTAATTTCATGGCTGCAGTCTCCGTCTGTGGTGATCTTGGAGCCCAAATAAATGAAGTCTGTTACTGTTTCCATTTCGAACCCTTCTATTTGCCAGGAATACACAAGGCAGTACAATACACACAAATTAATTCAACCCATATCTAACAATATCATATGCACCCAAGATCTGTAACCCAGTTTCTAGCAACAAGAAGTAGTTCAGATTCTATAGATGATGTCACAAAATTAATAACAGTTAGGTCACTCGCCAGAGAATGCCTCATTTTCACAGTCAGTGTCTCTACGGTACTGTTTCTTGTTCCTTGGTTAAGAGTGAAGAAAAGGTTCAAATGTTTTGTCACCTTAAAGCTTTCAAATACTACCACTACCACCGGTTACTTTTATCAAATAGTATTGCTCATCATCATCATCTAAACAACTGGCTGACTGTGCAACCAACAATAATACTTTAACAGTATTGCAGAGAAAATTATTTTAAAGACCACTACATTTTTTAACCATCATGGGTGAAAAGCATTTTGTCAACAGGAACAGTTGACAAAATACTTTTCACCAGTCTTGGTTTTAAAAAGCCATCTACTACTAAATACGGCTAGACAGCTGGCAAATAACCCAGAACATTTATTAAATCCCATACACATTAGGGAATCTATGTTATATGAATGTTACTGCTCCTTGTTACTTGGACTTCTAAAAATTTTACTTTTTTTAATCCCAGAGAAGATGCAGAGGCACCCAAAGCCCGATTAGTCAAGCCTGGCTCTTCGTCTTTGGGCTCCAGAAGTTCACACTCTGGTTCTTCCTCAACTAGATCAACAGAAAACAGTGGCTCTCGAAGCCAGCAAACACTGTCAACAGAAGCTACCCCTCACCTAACACCAACGCAGCACAGCCACCTTGAGATGAATGGCAGGAAAATTGAGCCAAAGAGAAGTAACTACACCAGTTTGATGAAAACAGAAGCTACCGCTACAATGATGCCTGCTCAGAGTTGAGCTTTTCAAACCGTTTGATTGCTATTCCATCTATTCTTGCTCCAACTATATCCATAATTTACATATACCACCAGCATTATGCAATTAGATTATTTTGTTTATTTTCCAATGCAACATTTGTTTTCTATATTCATACACATACACACAGACAACAAAAACCCTCAATATTTCTGATCTTTCTGTTTTGAGGTATGGGCAGACTTGGAAAACAGAACTCATATTGACTTTGTAAAAACAATTACTTCTATTTTTTTAGGATTTTTTTTTTTAATTTTGCAATTAATCCTTGCAAGGAGAAAAGGGAATGCTGATGCAATGGGAATAGCATTTTGCAGTTTTGAACCGATTTGCTTTTTTAAAGAATACAGTGAAATACAGTTATTCTAACAGAAGTCTGAAGGGAAAATGAAATGCATACATATACAATTGTCTTCTCAGTTGTGACCTCAGTTTTTCACTGCTGATGTTAAGCCTGATCAGCTTTGAAAGAAAATTGACAGCACTTTGCATGTATTTTTTTCTTGAACTACCAACATTTGGACACATCACCAAAAAAACCAAAAAGTGGAAAGCAGTAACTTCGGAAAAAAGCAAGAAGCAGTACTAGACTATAATTGGTCTTCTTTACTGGAAGGACCCTCTGTGAACATGGAAGTGCATTAATTTAAGAAGGTACGTATGACTGAATACGACTAAAGAATATAGGCATTAGCCCGCTGTGACCAAGCTAATGTATTTGTATGTATGTATATATTCATAAATAAGAAGCAATTCCACTGAAGGGAATGATGTCCTAATGGATCATTAGAATGTGAGATCAGAATCAAATCCTGAATTCAATTTACAAGTTTTTAAAAATGGTGTTTCGAAGAGTTTTAAAATACTGTTCTCTATGCTGGACATAGTGACATCCATTTTCAGGATGAGTAGCACCAAAGCTTTTTTTTGGGGGGGGGGGAGCACTTTTAAAAAGTCAGAGCACAATTGATGTTATATTAGTAAACATTTTGAGGTAATAATCTAGAGAATGTGACAATTTTGATGGATATAGCATATTCATACTTGTAAGACTAAATGCAAAATTTAAAGTATAAAAAATGGAAATGAGATGAAAATGTAGACTTTAGCATCAGTGTTAAGAATGCATTCATCTCTCCAAAGCGGGAAGTTTCATCCGTGGACACAACTAGTATTACTTGGCTTTAACAATAAGAAAATGCAAGTTGTTTGACTTCAAGTGCCAACTAGATTGCAGTTCTGATGAGTTTTAAACTGATATTATTCCATGGGGATTATTTCCATCACATTCTTAAACACAGTCAGCAAGAAGGAAATAACAGAACCACTAGACTCATACATTATAAGAGTAATTTATAAATGGTTACTTAGGATTCAAAAGTAGGATGTATACTGATAACGCAGGGCAGTCAGTATTACAGATCATATAAGGCTGTGACAAAAAGCTATTTTCACAAGAAATAAGAACCAGGTTTCCATCCATACAACAGAGACACTTAATTTGGAAGTCTCCATAACAAAATTTCTGGAGTATCTTCAAGCACATTCAACTATGATTAAAGTCAGCATTGCATGAATTCCTCAGCGGAGTCTTATATATGCTTGCTCAGAAGTAAGTACCAGACATGACAGGCTTCCTGTCTATGTTTGTTTAGAATGTTAAGATTATTTTGCCCCTTTCAACCAAGCAAGCTATTTTATCCCTTCATGGACGTTAACCCAATATAAAAAAAGCAATTCAGCTTACAGTTTATTACGAAGCTCCATAATGCAGAACTCAACATGAAGAAAGTAAAATACAAGGCAGATGGACTGTTTTGTCACTTTACTTACACTGAAACTCAGTATAATGCAAATCATTAAATCATGAGTTATGCCAAGCTGTTTCCATCATGTTCTGAATTAAAAAACAATTTAGATCATTTTTTAAATCAACGCTTAGTGAACCAGGTATAGAAATCAATTAGGAGGATTTGCTACAAAGTAGAGCAGACCTGTCTTAACTCTTGGGGGGGCTACAGGCATTGTTATTTCTCAGAAAGTGGCTGGCACCATGACAAAATCCCCATTGTAAAGAATGAGGAATCACAAAATGTACTATGCAGTGGAGACAACAGGTTCCTTGAAAGAGAAACTGGTGATAAATATATACATTCTGAATTAGTTTTCTGCTCCAGTAAAGCATCCATTGCACAGAAACTGACAAACTAGTTTCCCTAAATCACATGCAAATATATACCAAATTCTAAAATGAACTACTCCCAATACCATTCCAAAATCATGTACTCCAAAGCACAAAAATTGCATACACCCCACAGTAGCAACAAAACCCAAACATCCCATTCTACAAAACACACACGCACATAAACATTTCTAAAAAATCCTGAAGGTCCTGCCTTCTTTTTGAATCAGCCAAAAACATGCAGGCACCCCATTCACCAAATAAATGCATCCCTCTATCCCACCAGTTTTCTTCATGCTTTTTTCAACTCCTTGGTTGGCTCCTTTCTTCTTCCCCTAAAACCACCTACTCTATCCTCATTATAGCTATCCTTTAAATTACACTTACACAGACAGCTTATCCTTTGTTATCACCCACATTCCTGGTTTCCATCTTACCCGTGTTTCATTGATGTTTATAACCCACTCTCTTCCTCTTAGATCAGTCTTGAAAACTTAGCAGCAGCTGCTGTTTCCTTTTTTCCTGACAAACCTGTGGCTATCTATCTGTCCAATCTTTTCTTTCCTTTCTGAAGTTGTATTTTGGCCACAAGGATACAGCAACATGGTGAAAAAGAAAGGGACAGTAGCTGGAATGCTGCTGGGCCTTCCAAATGCTCAAGTGTTGATTTTGCTGCTGCTGCTGTTGTTTTAAAAGTCTTTAAAATGTTTTATACTTCAAAGAGGGGAATCCATGGGAGGCTTGAAGAAGCGAGCTGTCTTAGTTGTACAACTAGACACTATGCTGCCAATCCCACTAAGAGATTATAGTCAAGTTTATTTATTATAGGTATACACAGCATGTTTTGAACCTTCAATTCATATTATATTCATCAGCCAAACTCTGCAATTCTTTGACTGTGAAGCAGATGATCTGGATTCTACTACTGAAGAGAATAAATGAGATTATAGATTAAATCTAATGTAAGTGAATTTCTCAGATATTGAGGGAAGAAATAATGGTGCAATACAGTATTTCAAATCACAAGAATTTCACTGAAGTATTAAAGGGAATATTTAAGCACAAAGGTTTCAAACTCAGCATGACTCTAAACAGTATTTCACAAGGGAAACACCATACTATGAACAGCCAAATATTATTTTGTAAAATATTGTTTAAACATTGTTATCCTGTATGCAATTTACTATGTAGCACTGTCGTATAAATCTCTACTTTTGTTTTTATTCTTGAACTGGTAAACTGGGAACACCTTGTCTGCTGTCATCGATGAACTTGTGCTCAGAATGAGCAAAGCGAAAGTAATTATTTATTTTAAACTGCTTTGTTTCCACCGTTTTAAGAGTTTGTTGTTTTTAAATAAAGGCTGCCAAACAAATACCGCAGTTCACCTAAACCCAAACGCAGACTCCTCCGGCCAGTTTTTATTTCAGGGTGAGGTTAATGCATTCAACAATATTTAAACAAACCACGGATAAGCATCTTGGGTAAATCCAGGCAGGGGCTAGCTGACCAACATTTCTGAATGATGAACTACGATCTGCTCTGCTCTTTCAGCTGAAAGCCTGTCTTCTCTTCTCTGCCCAAGTTTGTCAGGGAAAAGAGCAGGGTCACCTCCCAATCTTCCCAATCTCTGCAAATCCGAGACTTAAAAAAAAAAAATCTGTCTCTGCCTTTGCTTCTTGGAATAGTCTTGCCAGTCCCCCCCATCCGGATTAAGAGGAGGGAAATCCTTTCGGGCATAAGAAAGGCCATATGGCGCCTGTCGCCTCAGCAGGATATTTCACTGAAAGAAATGGGCTGCATTGTGACTCTGCCCTGCTGTTAGCGCCCGCGACCTGCACTAAGCGCCTTAAGGGCAAGAGTCTCCTTGAGGATGTGCAGAGTGCTGCCCTCCCCCCTCGCAGCGACGGGGACTTGGACGACCCAGCACGACTAAGGCCGCCCTCCTATCGCAGGAGCCCCCCTCGTCTCCGGCCTCTGCCGCTGGGGATTGTGGGGGCTGTAGTCCACATCAGACGGCCTGAGGGCGGAGACGGCTGAGACGGGCCCCGGCGTGAAATGGAAAGCCGGGAGGGAAAGATGTTTGTTGCTTCTCTCCCGAAGGGTTTCCTTCATCGAGCCGCTCCTCTCACGTCCTCCGCTAACCTCGGCCTTGGCCCTTCGCCAACGCCCTGCAGCAAACCCAGCCCGCTCAGCCGCCATTTTGTCACCCGCCTCTCCCCTCCAAAAAGGCTACTGTCCTGGCCACGCCCACCTCCTTCCCGCGCGCTGATTAACTCGCAAGCCGATTGGCTAACGGCCTCTCGGTCGACCCGCGCGGGAATCGGATTGACTCCTTTCCTAATGTTTCTCCACACGGAACGTTCTCTTCCCTCCCCCCCACCTTCTGTTCTGAGGGGCTTGCTGCCCAACCCCCGCCCTTCGGCTACTATGTAAATCTTGGAACGCCACTCTGGGAAGCGATTGGCTCCATCTCGCCACACAAAGGGAAGCGACCCGAGGCGTCGAATCGTCTCTCCCACGTTCCTTTGGTCTCTCCTGTTTATGCAAATAAGGCGCGCCAGGGGGAAGATCATTGGCTCCAGGAGACGTCACCGAGCTCGAGCATGCCTCCCTCCTCTCGCTCTGGGAGGGATGAACGTTCTAGAAAAAAGGAAAGAGGAAGAAAGAAGGAAGGGGGGAAAAGCCGGCCGGCTCCCCTTGACTCACGCGCGTCCTGACCCGCCCTCTTCGCCCTTCTTTGTTGCGTCACGGGGGACCGCTGCGGCCATTGGTGGAAGGCCGGCCGGCGGGGCCACGGGATTGGCTTCCTGGCCGGAAAGAGGCGTGGCTCTTCTGGAAGGTTCTCCAGAGGTATATAAGGTGCGGGGCCAGACGGGGAAGCCGCTTCTCTCCAGCCGGTCTCGTGGCAGCTTTTTTATTTATTTCCGCGCGCGGGGGAAGCAGGTAATTTTCCTTCTCTCTCTCTCTCTGTCTCCTCCGCGCTGGCACCGGGGGAAGCGGGGCTTGCCGAGAGCCGCTCCTGATTCTTAAGGGGGGAAACGCTATTTCGTTTTTCCTGTTTTTTCCCCTCCTCCTGTCGGGGCTGCCGGCTCCAGCGGGGGCGATGCAGAGGCGGGCGCGTCCTTCTGCAGGGCGACCTTCTCCTGCCCTTCCCACGAGGCGGCCTGGATTTTCCCGGCCCGATCCTCGTAGCCGCCGCCGCCCCCCCTTCTGCGTCCCTCCCGAGCCTTTGTCTGGAGCCTGGGCTTCGGCAGCGGAAGCGGGACTGCTCGGGAGGGGCCGCACGGCCTCGGTGTCGGGCAGCGCTCCCCTCCCGGCGCCTCTTTGGGAAAAGCCCGGCCTTGCGCAGCTGGAGCACCTCGCGGAGGCGGGGGAACGGGCGGCGGGGGCGGCCCTCCCCGCCGGCCGGCCGGCCTCGGGATCGCAGCTGCTGCGCGTAAGGCGATTAAGAGGCGCTGCGGGGCGGGGCGGGGCGGGGGGGCAGGCCTGCCCGGGGGCTTGGGGCAGCGGGGGAGCTTTCTCCGGTGGGCAGCTCCAGGGGAGAAGGGAGAGCGCCGCGCTTCCTCTCTCCCCTTCACCCGCAGGAGGACGCGGCGCCGGCGGGAGGCAGGAGGCGCTTGGAACAAAGGAGGGAGGGAGGAAATGGGGCCGGGGTCCCTTCTCACGACCCCCAGGCCTTCCCGGCAGCCGGCTCGGGGAAGGAGCGCCCTGCCGCCGCCGCCGAGCGCGGGGGCGAGCGAGCGGCCCCTTTGCCGCCGCCGCCGCTGCTGCACGTGCTCAGCAGCGCGCTCTGCCGGTTCCGGGCCCGGGCGGCGGAGCACGTGGTCTTGCCGAAGCCCCGCCCTACCGCTTCGCGGGGGGGGCCGCCGCCACGTGGTCCGGCGAGTTCGCGCTCGGCCGGGCCACGTGGTCGCCCCCCCCTCGGTCCGGCGAGGGAGTTTGCCCCCGCGAAGGGGAGCGCCGGGAAAGCCAGGCCTGGGTGAAAAGATGCCTTTTCCAGGGTTATAAAATTGCTGCTGGGTGGGATCGGCGGGTCCTCTTGCGTGCTCTGAGATGCAAAGGTCTGGGTGCTAGGTGAGTTGCTTTGTTTCATCAAATTAAAAGAATGTTATTTAATCTTTCCCGGAAACATTGGATCAGCATGTTCAACCTGGGCACCTTTAAGAGGTGGGGAGTTCTGGGAGTTGAAGTCCACACCTCTTAAAGGTGCCCACGTAGAAAAATGCTGCATTAGATAATGAGCAACAGACATTGTTCTCTGGGCATTAATGGCTAATTTCTTAACGTTTTTATGTGTTTGCAGTTCACCATGTCTAAGGGACCATCCGTTGGGATCGATCTGGGCACCACTTATTCCTGTGTTGGTGTCTTCCAACATGGCAAGGTGGAAATCATTGCCAATGACCAGGGTAACAGGACCACGCCAAGCTACGTGGCATTCACTGACACGGAGAGGCTGATTGGCGATGCTGCAAAGAACCAAGTAGCAATGAATCCCACGAACACAGTCTTTGGTAAGGAGACGCGTGCCTCGTAGGAGTTCCTGTGTTACTAGTCGCCGTCCGGGGGAGATGGGCAGCATATAAATTTAATAAATGAGGATAGCACTAGGAATTCCTTTGTACCTGTAATGGCTTGGCTGAAGTTCACTGGGATGGTGTCCTGAAGGGCTAAATTACTTAAACATGTTGCTTAAGAATTATAAGTTATGTAAATATCTTAAGAAATCCTTAAAGCCTTTTTTCATTGCTCTGATGTAGTAATCAGCAGGCAGAGTGACGTCATTCCAACACTTGGATGTTATTAATTGCTGAAAGTGGTAATCAGATATGTTTCCTGAAGTTACAGGAACTTAACTTTGTAATTCTTCAGGGCTTCTGTGAACATAATGGTTTTGGAAGCAGGAACATTACAGAGTTTGGTAATTTAAAAGTTTGGTTGTTTCCAACCTGTTAACTATAAAACCACTGGAATTAAAACTTTGGCTTGAATGCTACCTGTTACAGTCATTCATTTTTAGGAGGTATAATTTAGGCTAATAAAACACATTTTAACTTGTCAGTTCTAAGTAAGAGGGATTAAAGAGCAGGTTTAATTAGTCAGCAGAGCGTATAACAGCTACGCTGTCTTGAATAGATGCCAAGCGTCTGATCGGCCGCAGGTTTGACGATGCTGTTGTGCAGTCGGACATGAAGCATTGGCCTTTCACTGTCGTGAATGATGCCGGCAGGCCCAAAGTCCAAGTGGAATATAAAGGAGAGACCAAAAGCTTTTATCCTGAAGAAATTTCTTCAATGGTGCTAACCAAAATGAAGGAGATTGCAGAGGCGTATCTAGGAAAGGTGAGTTCTTCAAATGGTGTGGGAAAGCATCGTCACAATTTAAAGTGAGCTCCAACGGCACTGTTTCTCCACCTCAGCAACTTTAAGAGGTGTGGACTTTGACACCTGGAATTCCTCAGCCAGCAGAGTTGAAGTTGCTGAGGTTGAGAAACCCCGCCCTAGGTAATTTCCCCACTTGTGTAACCCTCTTTTTCTTTTCCCCCCCCCCCCCTCCAGACTGTTACGAATGCTGTAGTCACCGTCCCAGCTTACTTCAATGACTCCCAGCGCCAAGCCACAAAAGACGCCGGAACCATTGCTGGTCTCAATGTGCTCCGGATTATTAACGAACCAACTGCAGCTGCTATTGCTTACGGCTTGGACAAAAAAGTGAGTAGTGACCCTCCAGGTGGGGAAAGCACGGATCCCAGGTTTTTGGCTTGGGTTTTCCGTTGACACACTTCCTTTCTACCCAGGTTGGTGCTGAGAGGAACGTGCTGATCTTCGATCTGGGGGGTGGCACTTTCGATGTCTCTATTCTCACGATTGAAGATGGTATCTTTGAAGTGAAATCGACCGCAGGAGACACACACTTGGGGGGCGAAGACTTTGACAACCGAATGGTCAACCATTTCATTGCCGAGTTCAAGCGGAAGCATAAGAAGGACATCAGCGAAAACAAGCGGGCCGTTCGCCGGCTCCGCACCGCCTGTGAGCGAGCAAAGCGCACACTGTCCTCTAGCACTCAGGCCAGTATTGAAATCGATTCCCTGTATGAGGGCATTGATTTCTACACTTCCATCACCAGAGCTCGGTTTGAAGAGCTGAATGCCGATTTGTTCCGCGGCACTCTGGATCCCGTGGAGAAAGCTCTGCGTGATGCGAAGCTTGATAAATCTCAGGTGCACGATATTGTGCTGGTTGGCGGGTCCACCCGAATCCCCAAGATCCAGAAACTCCTTCAAGATTTCTTCAACGGCAAAGAGCTCAACAAGAGCATCAACCCCGACGAAGCTGTAGCCTACGGTGCAGGTAATTGTAAAGCAACTCCGTTCTTGCCAGTCTGGAATGATCAGAAGTTTTTGAACATGTGGCTGTTACATTAAAACTTCTTCCCTACAGATGAATCTCAGAATGTCCTGTTAATGTAATTTCTGCCAGCTTGTCCAAATGAATCCTATTTAAAATCCTTCGTAGCTTTAACCAGAATTTGTTTAACGGTACCCCAAAGCTATCTGAGGAGGCAAAGTGTCTATTGAGGTAACCAGGGACATTTTTGAGGTGGTTGCTCATGTATGCTTCTATCTTTTTTCTCCAGCTGTTCAAGCTGCAATTCTTTCTGGGGACAAATCTGAAAATGTGCAAGATCTGTTGTTGTTGGACGTGACTCCCCTGTCCCTGGGCATTGAAACGGCTGGTGGTGTCATGACGGTCTTGATCAAACGCAACACCACAATTCCCACCAAACAGACTCAGACGTTCACCACGTACTCCGATAACCAGCCAGGGGTGTTGATTCAGGTATGCAAAACCCATAGGGAGAATTGTTGTCATCCCATGGTTGTGACTCATTTTGTTCAGGGATTAGGTGTAGTAACAGTGTAATTCACTCCCTGTTGCAGCTGCCATGCTGTTGCTTCATAAAGTGTGGTGGACAGGCCTAGGTTTGGTTGCAATGATGAAGGTTCCAAAACCATTCGTAGTTTCCACTAGAGGTTGAAAGACCAGTGTTGGCTTAAGTACCTTCCTTGGATGTCTGAGCGACCACCTGGGTCAAAATGTCCTGATTTTTTTCCTGCTGGGCTGCTTCATTTAAGCATTAGGACCTAGCAAGTTTGAAGCAGCTTACAAATAGCAGTAATTAATAAATATCTCTAGAGATAGTCCTTTTCCATTGATCATGCTAGACTTTGAAAAGGTCCAAAGGGACAAAGGTTTTCTTATCAATTGGGAAATTTCCCATAGTAGCTTCCCAGCTTAGCTAGGGCCTGCCTAAATGTCATGTTTTCTGCCTGCCTTCTCAGGTGTATGAGGGGGAGAGAGCAATGACCAAGGACAACAACTTGCTGGGCAAGTTTGAACTGACTGGCATTCCTCCGGCTCCAAGGGGTGTGCCTCAGATTGAAGTAACCTTTGATATTGATGCCAATGGCATCCTCAATGTGTCTGCTGTCGATAAGAGCACAGGCAAGGAGAACAAGATCACCATCACCAACGACAAAGGTGAGTTCTGTAGAGAGACTGGCATTGCTTGGAAGTCATCTAATGAAGTCATGTTAATTGGTCCTGTGGCCTTGCCTCCTTGAGTGGCTATTTCAATTGGGCACTTGCTTCAGTCATGTTAACCTTATTTGCCTTGACATCTGTTTAGTGGATCTTAAACAGTTTAGGCCTTTTAACTTCACTCAGCAAAACTCTGGACAACATTAATAAAGCTGCTTGGTTAACAAGTTGGATCTCGGCCAGCTCTCCATTCCTATTCAAATATTCTGAAACTTTTGCTTAAAATAGTTGAGAAAGTACCACATTTTGGGGTTATTGGGTATGTGGCATGGAAGCCTCAAAGGAAATTCATTAACAAGGAACCCTGTCTTTTCAAAGGTCGTCTCAGTAAGGAGGACATTGAGCGTATGGTCCAGGAAGCTGAGAAGTACAAGGCTGAAGATGAAAAGCAGAGAGACAAGGTGTCGTCCAAGAACTCGCTAGAATCCTATGCTTTCAACATGAAGGCCACCGTGGAAGATGAGAAGCTCCAAGGGAAGATCAGTGATGAAGACAAGCAGAAGATCTTGGACAAATGCAATGAAATCATCAATTGGCTGGATAAAAATCAGGTTTGTGGCAAACCTCTTGAACATTCTTTGCAGAGGTTCATCAGAATCATAGTGATGCAGCTGTTAATCTCTAAAAAGGTGTAATTTGTGGGTCGCAGGGATGAAGGTTCCAAAACCATTCGTAGTTTCCACCAGAAGGTTGAAAGACCTATGTTGGCCACAACACCTTCCTTGGATGTCTGAGCGACCCTCTTGTATTTACATAACATGTTATTTCCAGTTTAGTTTAAAATGGCTGACTTTTCAACCCAGACCCCCTCGAAAAGTTAAGTTAATAACTTGTTTAGTCTTTTCTGAGCCGTTACTGAGAGACAGATCAACGTGGGCATTGCTAATCAAGAGATGATTTTTGTGCTGGTGGTTGGTACTTGGAGACCTCCTCCAAAGTTTTCTTAGTATTTTTCAGAATTGCAGATTCACACAAGGTTACTCTAGAGCAGTGTTGTCCAAACTTGGCCACTTTAAGATGAGTGGACTTCAATCCCCAGAATTCCCCAGCCAGCCATGCTGGCTGGGGAATTCTGGGAGTTGAAGTCCACTCATCTTAAAAGTGGCCAAGTTTGGACAACACTGCTCTAGACCCATCAGCTCTTAGTACATGTCCTGAGATTTACAGCATTTTTCCTTCCCTCCCCTGTATTTTTAGACTGCTGAAAAGGAGGAATTTGAGCACCAGCAGAAGGAACTGGAGAAGGTCTGCAATCCCATCATAACCAAGCTATACCAGAGTGCTGGAGGGATGCCTGGGGGCATGCCTGGCAGCTTCCCTGGTGGTGGGGCACCCCCTTCAGGAGGGGCATCTTCTGGACCAACTATTGAGGAGGTTGACTAAAGGTCCAAGACGTGGCACGCCGTGGGCCACCTTCGGCACTGAAGGACTCAAGACAATTACAAGGGCATTCTTGATACTTTGAACATGTGCACAGGGAAGGGAAGCAAACACTGCACTTTACCAGTACCAGTACTGTATAAGGAAAAAGTGGAAATGTAATTCCAGTCCCAATAAACTTATTTAATTGGCAATGTGGAGCACGTGTTCTGTTTTTTCTTATGCTGCTATTCTGTAAATGGGTGCTTCAATAAAGTGGTTCTTGGTTAATTCTACCCCTAACACTGAATGATCTCACATGTGGGTGTACAGCAATCCAGGTCAGTGTCTCTCAGCCTTGGCAGCTTGAACATGGGTGGACTTCAGCTCCCAGAATTCCCCACCGAGCATACTGGCTGGGGAATTCTGGGAGTTGAAGTCCACCCATGTTCAAGCTGCCAAGGCTGAGAAACATTGATTTGGATGGTGCCAAATTGGAAGGGGGTGGTGGTTGAAGAAACCTGTATTGGAAAGCCCACAATGTTAAGTAGGTCTCTGTGGCCTCAAGTAAATTTCAATAGTACATGGTTTGGATAGAATTGGCAAACCTAGATAAGATGATAGTGTAATGGTGGAGAGCATCAACATGCCACCAACCAAGCCAAATTCACCTGAAACAGCAAGAAAGGTAAGGGCAAAAGCCTGTAAAGTTAGTGGGAGAATCTAGTCTTCTAAATGGGAATCTTGGAATTGGGTGTCCTCTCAAAGTAGTGTGCATCTGTCAAGAGAAAAGGAAGAAAGGTTCCAATTTCCTTTTGTGCTTAACCTGAAACTTACTGACTTGGCATATAATGAAGCAAAGAAAGCTACATATTATCAATAGCTTTTGGCCTAGATTTCCAGCAAATGTTTCTAAATGCTAAAGCACATCTAAAGTGGGGTTACAAGAACTGGAAGCATTTAAGATTCCAGAATCCAGCCTGGCTCAGATAAGCATGATCAGAATGGGAAATTTAATGGTGTAGCCAAAGGGGGAGAATGAGAGGGGCAGCTGTAGATTCAGCTGTTCCAATGTCCCTAAGCAAGCATGAATCCTCTATTTTGGTGACATTCAAATTTCACAGGAAAGCAGGAAGCATTTAGCATTGTCTGCATTCAGCTTGTGGAATACGTGAGCTGGCTCATTTCATGATAAGCACATGGATAGAAGGTGATTTACCATTCAGAGTGTTTCAGTGCTGTACATCAATACTTAAGAGTGTTTGAAATGCACAAAATAAGATGATTAGAATCAAAAGCTTCAAGGTACAGAAATTTGCTGTCTCAATTCCGTGCAGCCACAAGTAGGAACAACCCTTTGAAACGGACCTCCAAAATACACATCAGTAAAGTAATGCAGCTTGACGCACATGTGAGCAAAAAGCATTTGCAGAGTACAGGAGAGTTCCTCTTGAATACCTTCAAAACCAGGCTATCAATAACTACAAAGAATCCTCATTTGTGTTCATTGCACCAACAATCCTATATTCAATCTGCAATCTGTTATGTCAAGTATGTCCTAATTCAGTTATCTGTAACAATGGAGGCGAATACATGTATCTGTATCTTATCCAACCTCCAAATTCTGCAATCTCCAAAGCCCTCCTAAGATGGCCAGAATGGAAATGAGGGGCCTTCCATTTCCCCGTCTCTTCCTGATAAATGTTTTTGCTTTGTTTCCCAGCCCCCAACTTTCTGTACAATGGGAAGGAATGTCATTAGCCCAAGGGTAATGGGTGGTGAACTGCCCAGGTAGCATTTTTCTGCTTATTTCCACCACACCTCCTTTGGATAATGCAGATATCAATCCCATCTTGACCAGAAGAAGAGTTTCCAGGCCTAGGCTTTCTCCTAGAGATTGGTATGCTCTAGACCCATGTTTCTCAACCTTGGCAGCTTTCAGATGTGTGGACTTCAACTCCCAGAATTCCCAGCCAACCATGCAACCTATCTTCTCTGCTGAGTGTTAAGACTGATTACATGCTGGCTCTGACATTGAAATCACTTCTCACGTTTGGCATCCTTTGGCTAAAATCCATCTGGTTCGACAAGTCTGGAAAACTTTCAAGTTGCTCTCTATTTAGTGATTAGTCCAAAACCCCTGGCTCTGGGAACGGTTGAAACGGCCAGTGCTACTACTTTTTGCAAGTTGAAAAGGTACGTACGTGCACGTTTGTTAGCAAAAGATGGGTTGCTTATGGCATGCATACCCCGCGTAGAAGGTAAAGTTGTCCTCAAGCTGGATTTGGTGGTGGTTGCACAGATACAACCAGCCAATGATTTGGACAGCAATATGTGAGGGAGTGACATTAAGATCACTGTCTGCGCTTGGGAAAAGTAGCTGTAGCAAGGCAGAAATGCCTCTCACCCCATTTCCTTCTTTTATTTGTTCATTCATGCACTCACAACTTTACTCACAAGCATCCAAGCTGGCGTTCCAGCTGCCTGTGAGAATTGAGCCACACCCTGGCATTTTGAAGGACATCCAGAGGCAGCCTCACCCCACCCAAGCTCTTAACTTACAAAAGAAAACGCAGAGTGGGGAAGGTGTGCGTAGGAGAAAAGGTGATAAGCAAAGGGCCTACACACCAGGAAGCGGAGGCGACGACTGGAGATTGGCAGCTATTACAAGCAGGCAAGAGGACTATCATTCAACTGCCAGGACCACAGGCTACGTTGAGCGGCCGATCCTGGTGGGAGTCCTGCTTGGAGCTTTGCCGGGAACTCAGGGACAGCTAGAAGAAGAAGAACCACATTGAAGCAGCACCTCATCCCAAGTAGAGTAAGAACGTTTGGAAGGAGGCAAAGGTTGTATGCCACTTGACAGATGGATACACTCTGGTTTGGATTGAGCATTAAAAGACTGAGTATTAAAGACATATGGACGTGGCAACAGCAGCTTGCAAGTCCTAGAAGGGTGGAGTTAACCCAGAGCAATAGCTTGTTGTTGGGGAAGGTATGTGTTGCAATAAAGCAGTGTTTCTCAACCTTGTCAACTTTAAGATATGTGGACTTCAGCTCCCAGAATTCCCCAGCCAGCCAGCCATGCTGGCTGGGGAATTCTGGGAGCTGAAGTCCACATATCTTAAAGTTGACAAGGTTGAGAAACACTGCAATAAAGCATTGGGTACAGATTCGTTACACTCTGGTGTGTCCAGTCCTTGGGAGGCAAAGAATCCTTCCACTGTACAGATGTGTTTTGCCATTCCCTTTTCCCAAGATGTGTCTGGATTTCCCAGTCTCACCTTTAATCCCCGACCAGGTACGGTCCATGCTGACATTTACTGTACAGGCCCACTTAAGCACTCTTGCTGTTGCTCAGAAATGAAGATCTCCAGCAGCAACTGGTTTTCAGTCAAGTCCAAAATGCTGCTTTTGTCCACCAGAGGTCAGCCGTGGTTAATTTATGGAAGATTTTTTCTAGAATTTATTTTTTTGAAGACCACCTAAACCATTCCCTTGCCCCCCTCTTGTAGAGGAGAGAAGAGAAGTGCCAGGGAAGTGAATGGGTTGACACTAGCGATGGAGGACCTGAATGTCAGAAGGAGTGAAGCAGACATTGAAGTTTTCTTTGGGCCACCTTCATCCTCAACATAAAGCCCTCGAGCTTAGAAAATTAGGAGGCTGAGGAAAAGGCAAAACTAGATTCCTTGTCTCCAGTTGCTGGTTGTCTCTGACAAGATGGATCTATTACACAGCCACCCATTTGATAATATGAATGTGCCCTTCTGTGGCTCCAGATCAAAGTAATCAAATCCAAACGTGGGTTCATTGCTAGAAATTGCTGCCACGTAATGGAAGGTGACAAATATGCCTCCTTTCCTTGTTCAACCGGATCCCCATTTCCCCCCACCTGCCCCGAGCTGCTCTTCTTCCTGGTAAGGTAAGGCCCCATCACATCTATTCTGCGTGCAATGCTAGGTTTGCAAATACAAATTAATGCAAAGAGTGTTTTAGGAACAAATACAAACGTGAAGTGATTTTATCCCTCTTCAGCAGGAGAAAAATGGTCTGGTGGAACCTGTGAATTAAAGCTTTATGCTACAGTAACTTTCCCCACGCCGGTGCACATCTGAGGATTATCGGCGTTGGTCCAACGATCTGGAGGCACCGGGTTGGGGAGATTCTTTCACAAGACTTAACCAATTATTCTTCTCCTCCGTTTCCTTTTCTTTATCACAGGCTTCATGACAACCTGACTAAAAGGGAAGGAGGGCAGAAGAAGAAAATTCTTTGGTTATTGGAGGAGCCGAGAACAGGACCAATCCCTTGACTTCGGATTGGAAAAATTGCACGGACTTTCTCTTCAGTTTGCAATGCAGATTTCTTGCACGAAGATACGACCAACTGAGCTGAGTTATGACTCAAACCATTTCAGCTCCTTTACTTGTACAACAACCTTCAGCTGTGGGGACAGGGTTAAAAGTGAGCTTTCCTTGCTTTTTTTGTGCTTTTACAACAGCCTGGGATCAGCTGCCAGAATTCCCCTCCACCCTTGTTACTCAGCGTTACTTTCTGCTCGCCTTCCCACTTATCTTACCCATAGTAGGATTAGAGCCATTAATTTTAGATTACAGGCAAAACAGCCTCTCGAGGCATAGCTCAGGCGAGGACAAAAGGCTGTGAGAAAATTGCATCTTAAATTAGGACTTGACTGTGAAGTAAATAATTCTCCCCAACATTCATCCTTACATGCTACTAGCAAAATCCTTCTCTGAGAAATATCCTACGGTGGCTGGAAAGGGACCAACTATGCACTAGACAAGGAACGTCAGCAAAACAGGGATGTCCATAGGTTAAAAAAAAAAATCAAGATGGTGGACATGGCAGTTTGATTGAGCCTTTGCCTGTTTTATCTGCATTGCAGCATTGTGGCTGCCATCTTAGTATTTGAACCACACTCTGAGGATGGCCCTGGCAGCAAGATTGAAGGACATCCAAAGTTTACAGAAATCTCCCTACAGAAAAATAAAGAGGGAGGACCAAGGGAAACTCTTGTGAGCATTTTTGCTGGTGTAATGGTCTGCGGGAATGACCTGGGGAGACAGGAGGAAGAGCCGCAGGCCGGACAACCAGTGTGTAGAAGATATCTCAGTCCACAGGAGGAGGGGTGGGGGGGTGGGAAGCATTTCAGAAGGGACCCTCCTTAGTTTTCCGGAGAGTAAAAGGAGAGGAGGGGAGGAATACTCTCAGGTTTGCAAGATTATCAATCTTGCAAACTAAGGAGGGTCCCTTCTGAAACGCTTCCCACGCCCTCCTCCTCCTGCAGACTGAGATATCTTCTACACGTCGGTTCTGCAGCTTGCGGCTCTCCCTCCTGTCTCCCAAGTGAAGAGAGGACTCTTTGGAAAAGACCCTGATGCTGGGAAAGATGGAAGGCAAAAGGAGAAGAGGACGGCAGAGGATGAGATGGCTAGATAGCATCACTGAAGCAATGAGCATGAAATTGAGCAAACTCAGGGAGGCAGTGAAAGATAGGAAGGCCTGGCGCAATATGGTTCATGGGGTCACGAAGAGTCAGACACGACTTAACGACTGAACAACAACAACCAAAGTCAACATTTGCTGGAGGTTGGGCAGAAAGAAAAAACAAGCAGAGTGGAATGGAGTGTCTTAGCGGGCCCGTTAATTATTTTAATTAGGGCGGCCAAGTCTGGGTTGTAAAAATGCAGTTGACCACCAGAGGGCTGTAAAGAGTTATAATTCTGACTGTTTGCTGCCCTCTGGTAGTTGTTCAGATTCCTGCAGCCTGGTTCTGCTAATTTAATACTTCCCGCCTTCAAGCACATTAAATGCTGTAATTCAGTGCCAGCTGTTGAAGTGGTTCTGGAGACTCTATAGGCCCAAGGCTTTTGAACTCAAATGTGGTTGCCTCTTCCAAAACAAGCAGGTTTTAAGGGGGGGTGGCTTACCTAATAAAAGTCCACCTACTCGTGTTTGTGTGGATTAGGAAATAAAAGGTATACATCTGGGATTCAGGATTAACTGCTTTGCAGTTTGGGTTGGGAAAAACGACAAAAGTCACAGCACGTAGATGACTGCTTGCTTCATTGATAAAAAAACTGGAATATGGCATTCCCTTTTTCCTGACTACTTTGCCGATGCGTCAGAGCCTGCTATGAAAGATCTAATGAGATTCAGAACATCTTGTGATTGGAAAAAAAAGAAAGCTGATGCTTCACAGCCATCCCGATCCAAGAACAGCACAGATGTTCTTCTGAAGCTCCAGTCAACAACTTTAGCAGCATTTACATACATTGGAATATTTCTATCCCTTTAGTTTTTAAAACTGAAGAAATAAAGGATTATTACATCCTATGTTAGAGATGCTGGGAGAAAACACCATACTGGCATGAGACAAAAGGATCTTTAAACTTTAGATGAATTTCATCTTTTGGTGCTAAAACCAACCTTGGTTTTCCAAGAGCCAGGGAACATTTCTACATCTGTGTTTTACATTTCTTCTCAGTCTGACTTTTCCTTCAGCTTAGATAACAGCAGAAAGTTGATTTCTAATTTCTGCTGCTTAAGTTTGATTTATTAACAAGCAGCCCTTTAATTAGCCGATAAAAGGGGGCCGAGAAGGTGAGGGGAAGAAAATAAAAATAAAAACTCTCTGTGCTTTTCTCGTCCCTACTTGCTCTTGATTGATTTCCCAACAATAGCTAATTCTATTATTCAAAGTGATTTCCCCACGGGTGGGCAGTTTATTTCTGTCATCAACTATCTGATGAAATCTTTAAACATGAAATATTAAGCTCAGTAGCGACAAATCGCCTATCGGGCTAACAAGTCACAAAGCTTCCGGAGTTGGCTGTAGAGTGTAATTTGAAAGCGAGTGAAGTGAGAATGTCACGCGCGTAGCTTTTGTGAGCGTGCATTAATGTCTCTTTGACGCTGGTTGCCCATTGACAGTAAATTGACTTGTACTAATAGTGTACAGGAGGAGGGAAGAAGCTTGGAAGGGAGAGGGAGGGGGGCAGTCAGCCAAAGAAGATTGAAGTAGCAAATAAAGAATATTGACTGGCAAACTGCGGTGTCTTGCTCGCCTTTCATCTACGCTTGCCCTCAATGGGAGTGTTTTAATGCAACTTTAGCATCAATTGCATTTCTAGGCCGAGGGCCCATCGTTGCAGCACATCGTGCAGACGGCAAAGCGCAGGGTGCTTCCGAACTCATGGCTATCGATTGTTTGGGGCTCAGGAGCCTGGCTTATAATTATTTCATTAAGCTGCTTAATGGTTATCAAATATGAGCCTTTTTATTGCTCTGGTGAGAAAATATAATAAGTTGAAGATGGGTCACCACTCCAGCCTGGAGCTTTCTAATGGGCAGCCAGGTCTTTGGGAAGAGGCAGTTAACGATTTTTTTTATTTTTTTTTTGGAAAAGTTCTGTACAAAGTTCGTTTGATCACAGGAACCATCATGAGTAAGGACCAAGGGGAGCTGGTGCAGATGAACATCAATGCTGTCTTTTTTCCTGCCTCTTTTGGGCCACAGAAATAATGGAATGAAGTCAAGCACATCTTAAAGGAGATTGGATCTTCTTAAATAAAATGCAGAAATAATCGAGGTGGGTAAATCCAGAAAGCTTTAAGAAAGCTTTTAAAAATTATGGTTTGTTGTTCTGTGGATCTGTTCTGGAGATCCCCTAAAGCTTGCAGAATGAGTGACTTGAAAAGAGCATTGAAAACAGGGGTGTTCTCAGAGTTGGCCAAAAAATCAAGATGTTCAAACAAAGCTGCGCCTGGTTTTTATGTGTGTTGTGGACACTCCTGATTAAAAATACTCAATTTGTTTTAAAGGAGAAGTTTACAACCTGTGACCTCACTTACTCCTTCCTAGACCCAGTCCTTGCACCCCCTTCAAAAACAGCCCCCAAATTGTAATTTTGAAAGTGAAGAAGGGGGCAAATTATTAAATAAGCAGGGAACTAATCAGACCAATTACAATGAAAGGATTTAATTCCACTGGAATTAAATTTAGCCATCCATCCAAGACAATCACATTTCATTCTTTTTTTCCTGTGGCCCTACTCACTGCTTTGTCCTGGGGCCAAACATCATTCCACATTCCTCTTTTAAAGTAGCACAATGTACCAAACCCCCGGCATTTCTTCAACAAGACGGAGAGAGGCCACCCCAATGGAAAATTAAAATACGGAATGAATGAAAAGGATGCTATGTATATTTACATCCTAGATTAAGCAGAGCCTTTCTCTCCTCAAAGTTAAAACTGGACAAATGTCCTATCCATCTTTCCACATCTCCAGATCTTTTCCTCGGGCTTGGTGGGGGGAAGAGGCAGGGAGAGATCCGCAAAGAAGGATAGCTGTGAGATGGAGAACATAGACTGCAGACCGAGTCCAAATGGCATCACGGGTGGGCGACTGGGATCCCAAATGACATGTGGGAAAGAAGCAATGAATGCCATCTCCAGCCTACCTGGTTCTGCAAAACCCTGTTCTAATCTTTGGACTTTTTCTTTTCCCGCCTCTTGTTCTGCAGATCTTTGTGGTGGCATTTTCTTCTTCGCCAAGCTCTCGTCCAACTCGGCCTCGTGAAACAACGGGCCCACCTATTTCTTCCACAGACAAGAGACGGCAAGAAGGCATTTGTATTCAGGTTTTGTTTGAAAGCCAATGGATTCATTTTCACCTTTATGTTTTTAAAACCCTGGGCACTTCGGAAAGGCACCGCTCTAATTTTAACAAGCTGGTTTCTCTCTTTTGCTCTTTTTCGAGTCTGTAATGCAGCTGGGCAGACTTCTTTATCAGTATTCTCCGCCGTCTTCTGACAGACGCTCATTTTCTGTTGCCTCAACCCGCACTGACCTCATTTTCCAACACAGAGCAGCCAAGGAGTTGGTCAAAATTAGCTGTATTAGCAGGTCCCAATATACTCCGTTTATTTGTGAGGCGACAAATATTTCAGCCATTAAGATCATTCCATCTCTTATCACTTAAATGCACTCACTTACATTCCAAATCACTTCCTAATTTAAAAGCCTGTTTGTTGAGATTGTCAGAGGCCAGAAAAGGAGGCGAGGAGGAGGAGGAGGAGGAGAAAAATAGCATAAATAAATAAGCAAAAAGCCAAACTCTTTACTCGCAGAGACGGCTGTGCTCTTATGGGCAAAATCCTCATCATTTAGTCATGGCTGCGGCACACGGTTGCTTTCTGTGCTGAATAATGCAACCTGAAGCTCCTGGATTTGCAAGGCAGAAGAAAGGAAGGCAATCTTGTGCCTCAGTTTCCTCTCCTGAACAAGGAGAGCCAAAGGCAAAGTTGCTTATATTTTTGGTTTGATGCTTCAGTATTCATCCAGAAGAGTGGAAAATGTAAGTTTCAGAGAGGGACTGTAGCCAGAAAGTCTCCTGGGTTCAATCCTCATAGGGAAGCTTCCATTTAAAACATTGGATTTTAGGAGGAAAGGCCCCAGTTCCAGTATTAAACTGTGTTTTGCCTGGAAAAGTGCCCAGGTTAAATTCATTTCCAAGAGACCAAGAACAGGGGCCTCTTGGAGTCTTGAATTCAGCTCCTACTGTTGGACCAGTCCAGATTTGAAGTCTTCCCTGATGATATGCTCCTTTGGCCAAAATAGCTGTCGTGCACATTCTGAAAGGACAGAGACGTATAATCTAAAAGAGGACAAAGGAGACGGGAAGGATATGAAAAAAGGAGGGCGGATCTTAAAGTAAAATGGAGGTCAGATCTCCTTTGATTCAGGCATGACCTCTAATGATTCCTTTGGCGCATTCACACAGCTTTCTTGGCATCAACATGCCCCTGCTCTCTTCCAACAGGTCTTTCGATATCCCAATTTAGCCTGCAGCTCTCAGATTTCCTGGTGATCTCCCATCCAAATTCTCATCAAGCCCAGCCCAGTTTCTACCGGCTCAGGCTAAATAATGTAAAGAATGGCCAGCTGGAATAGAGTTCAGGGAGAGAAGGAGCCCTGGGGCTTCCTTGGGCCCTCTCCTGCTGCTGCAGCTTCAATAGCTGAACCTACTTGTCTGAACAGAGCATTGCTTCCAGTAGTGTGCACATGGATGTGTGTGGATGCATGTAAGAGAGGCAGAAGGAATGAAGCTTCCCATCAGCAGACATAAGCATTTGCAGTCCGATCTATGCCCAGCTGTTTAAGCAGAGATACCTTATATGTGGACATGACACAACTGCAATTTTTAAACAAGGCATTCCAAAAGGAGGAGGTAGAGGGGGACTCAGCCAAGATGCCGCTGTGTGCCAAGGTCCCTTCAGGTTTAAGACTGGCCCTGGGGCGTTTGCCCCCTTATAGCTTTTGGAGTTGAAGCTGTTGACAAAAATGGGACATTCTCTGGTTTTTGCATCAGCAGCCTCTTGGTTCCATCCACCACCATTCTAGATGGATTTATGACATCAGATCCTTGGCCTTTAAAGGTAGGGAGGTCACTGTTGCAGCAGGAGCTAACTTCACTTGGTTCCAAATGCCCAGTTGGCAATTGGCTGGCTGAATCCAGGGATGGGGAAGTTGGGCATTTGACTTCCCAGATGTTTTCAACTATAGCCAGGGGTGTCTGTGGGTTGTGGTCAAAAAAGTCAAGATGGTGACCGTGGCAGTACAGACACCAGGCAATAAGCTTTGATCACACCATCCACCTGCCTTCTTGACTTTTAACCACACTCTGCAGACACTCCTGACTGCAGCTCCCATCATTCTCAGCCATTGATAGATCTGAATATTCACCCATGTTTGCCTACCTACAGATGAGTCTCAATTAAAGAAGGGAAATGTGTTGGGAAGCTAAGCATAAGTTATATGCTAACCAAGAAGAAGAGTATCATCTATTTGACCGTGAATAGAAAGTCTTTGATTTTAAACACTGCACTAGGCTAATTGTTTCTAAAATGTGGTTAAAATAGCTGTCTAGCTGGGAAGCAGCATGGGACTGACCTTGGCTGATCCTGGAAAAGCTGAGCAGGGTCTGACCTGTTTACCATTTGGAGGGGACATCACTCAGGAATCCTCAGGCTGTAGGCTAGACTGGGAAATAAAATAAATTTTAAAAAATCTTGGAAAAGGGCAGGGGGAAACCATTTCTATGTTTCTGCTGAGAAAACTACATGGACATATCCATGCAGTCAAGCACAACTTAAAGGAGATCTTATCTTCTTAAAATAGCTGGTGCATATATAAATAACAAGATGTTTCTCAACCCTCCTCACCGTTATTGTAAGCATCTGCTTTAGAAATTCAGAATAAATTTATTTTGAGGTCATTCTATAACCCAAGCCCTAAAGGTGCTTTTTCAATAGTATTTTGTATCTGGCAGCAACTAACCACTGCATACTTCTATGTCCACATCTGTTTCATTAGTCTGAAAAATAAGTTTGAATAACACTAGAGTAGCAATTAGAAGAAACAGCTTTGCAGCAGGAATGGAAAACAACAATAGCTCCAGGAGTATATGGTTTAAACCATAATGTTAGTACATTTTTCCTTAGAACTTACTTATATATTTTCTTTTTATTCTTCCTTTTTTCCTTTTCAGACTGGTGAATGGACATTTCTATAAACTACAGTTCTGGCATGATTTATCTTTACTTTCTCATGCTATCACCAACATAGGGTAATTTAAAACACACACACACCAAACTACATTGTATTTGTTAAGTTTCAGTATTTGGCTTACAAAAACACTGGGAGATCAACCGTTGATGGAAATGTATTGATTTTTGTTCCCCTTCTGAATGCTTCAGAAGGAACAGAGAAAAGAAAGATGCATCTCCTCTGGTTCCAATTAAAATCACCTGTTAACTTTAAAAAGTCCTTTTTAAAAAGGGTTTAAAAGATTTTCATTTAATTGATTCCCATGTAAAATGCTCTTTACAATTACCAATATAAACTAGTAGTTACCTGCTGGGTAAAATCCTATTTGTGATGTTGATCAAGGCCTCTACACTTGCCACTTTTCATACTGAGTTTTTAAATTTCTTATTGATAGCTTGCATCTGTCAGTAGTGGATATTTTTAGAGGGCTGGGGGCGGGGGGGGGGGGGAAGCAAAGAAGGAAAAAGGAAAGCTTTTAAAAGATTGGAATGGTTCTCTTTTGATTATGCTTGTGAGCCTCAACTAAACCATGAGTGATCTTAGGTATATATAGATCCCTGGACAATCCTTTAAAAAGTGTTTGATTCCTTCCCACTCAGCTCTCAAAAATCCCATATTGTATCACACATCAGCCTAAATGTTCTAATAAAGATTATAGTATGTTCTATAATGTAGACAAACTAGGATTGCAAAGATCCAGACAACCACTAGATGTCAGCAAAGAGATACTGTCAACTCTTGCCATCTCATAAGTTTCTCCTGGTTTTGTCAGCCCATAGCTGGTGGTATTATCATATTCTGCATCCATGATTTCAAGACATTTTGTTTTGATCTGGTTCAGACACTGTAGTCAGCCACCGTTTAATCATGACTGTTGAATCAACCACAGTAGGTTGGGTTTGCCCAATCTGAAACTTCCATTATGGCTCAGTCAATGAAGCATGAATCTATTCAGTGTTTGCTTCTCACAACTATAAGCTAAATAAAATAAATAAACTGTGCTTGGTCAAAAAGAGTTTGTGGCTCTTTCAAAACCTGTAAGCCCTATTTGAACAGGGTTAAGCAGGAGAAAACAAAGCCACATGTGATCATTGGCCTTCATCAAGATTGCTTCTTGAAAAGGAAACACATCTGCACACACACACATTGATAGATAACAATATTTTTTCTGGTGCCTTTGAGTCAGTCTTGACTCCTGGAGATTATCCTGCAGTTTTCTTGGCAAGTGGTTTGCCATTGCCTCCATCCTAGGGCTGAGAGAGAGTGACTGGCCCAAGATCACCCAGCTGTCTTTGTGCCTCATGGTCTCCTGATTTCTAGCCTGATGCCTTAACCACTACACCAAACTGGCTTTCAGTAATGGCTTATGGAATCCAGCAAATATCCTGGGTTTGTATAACACACTGAGAGGTAAACTAGCCACCATGCACTTTGTTGGCATCAAATGTGGTTAGCAAATTTTGTGGCTAGAGGGCATGTTTCTACAACTTGCTCTACTAGATCAAAATGGGTTTGGATAATTCTGAGGTTCAGAATGTGGTTAGAAGCCTAGCTTTTAGTAATGCTGTCAAATCCAGGATACAAAAATACAGATCACCCCTAGATGGTAGCAAAGAGACATCAACATGTCTAATTGTTTGCTGGCCTCTCGTTGTCATCCTAAAGTTTGCAACCCCTATCCAGTAGTCCTAGCCTTTCTCGCAATGTGTTGTGTGAACATTGCATTGCATTAAGCCATAGTGAATCTTCTTTCTTTGAGCACTTGATGTGAATAGAACAATCATGTTAAATCAGTGTTTCTCAGTCTTGGCCACTTGAAGATGGGTGGATGTCAACTCCCAGAATCCCCCAACCAGCATGGCTGGCTGGGGGATTCTGGGAGTTGACGTCCATCCATCTTCAAGCAGCCAAGGTTGAGAAACGTTGCATTATATTAATCCAGATTCAGGGTTACATCTTCTGTGTGAACACAGCCAAGTGTATCCAGTAAACGCACCCCTGGGATTTCAGGAGCAAGCATTGGTGGTTGATGTGAAGGAGTCACACTCAGTGCAATGGTGTTCATAACAACTTTTGAGAAAGGAAACTTCCCCCTGTGGATTTGACTGCTCACTTTCCAAGCCTGAAAGGATTCGGCTCCTGGTTATCAATAGACAAATCCGTGCATTTGCGTTCTTTCTTGTTCACTTAAGGGTGAAAAATGGCCAGCAAGCTCTAGATTAGCCTCATCATCCAGCCTGATTTGAGCTCTGAGCTTCCCAAACCCATATTTTGGTCTATTGTTGTCCAAATCACAGCATCTGCGTCTTTCCGAATGCCTAATACATTCTAATCTTAGCATTTATTAACATGTAATTCTGGGGTAAATCACCCCAAGAGAAAGGGGGAAAATAAGTAATCCTCTCTCTCTCTCATTATTGCTAGTATCATTATAGGTACCTTTCCCCCATCCACTCCATTCCCACCCATAGAGGTTTGTAATTGCCCATAGAATGCAGTTAGATGTTTAAAAATATTGTTATTCTTTCCTTCCTGCTCATATTTAAGCTTAACCATTAAGAAAAAAAAAATTACTCAGCTTATCTGCTTCTCCATGCATGACTCTCAGCAGGTTACAGACCTCCAAGCAGGAATAAGATTAAAAGCTAAACGCAATACTGTAGTATAAAAATATAAGCAGAATTATGATATAACTTTATTACTCTAAGTCACAAATATAGTTTGGTGCCACATTTCTTACATTATCATCATCCACTTTCCAAAGATGGTGAAGTTAAAGCAGCCAAACTAGACTTTGGAATGCAAAAAATCTTTGCTGTCTATTATTAACTGCCCTGTTCTTTTCTAATTCATAATGTCTTGGCAGCCAAATTCATAGTGCCTTCCATGGACAAAAGAGTTGGAGAAATCATGTCTTTGTGGGTTAGAACAAAGTCAAACTAGAGGATCATTTAGCTTCTAACTGTGGGGAGGTGGATGGCTCACCAACAGGATGCGAATTTGCTTGCTCTCAACACTTCCTTAGGGAGATCAGGCCTCCGACTTGAAAACTTTTGATTTATCTCCCACAGCTAAAAGCAATGAGATACCTGTTTTCTTTATGTACATCTCGTGCAGTGTTTTTCAAACTTGGCAACTTTAAGACGAGTGGACTTCAACTCCCAGAATTCCCCAGCCAGCATGGGAAGGGACAGGGCATAACTTTCCAAGGCCTCTGAAACAGGATTGTGGCTAATTAGCATGGACAGTCCAAAAGGGAGTAACCTTTGGTTATTGTAGCTTTAACACTTTTATGTACATAATGGCAGCAGAACAGAGATGGAAAGTAGGATACGTGGTGATCCTTCCTCTATTCTGCACCATGTAAGAAACAATATGGGGGACTGGGATGGTGTATCTGTCAAGAGCCACAGACAGGACAGCATACAGGTGAAACTTGAAAAATTAGAATATCGTGCAAATGTTCATTTATGTCAGTATGGCAACTCAAAAGGTGAAACCAATATATGAGATAGACGCATTACATGCAAAGCGAGATATGTCAAGCCTTACTTGGTATAATTGTGATGATTATGGCGTACAGTTTATGAAAACCCCAAATTCACAATCTCAGAAAATTAGAATAGTGTGAAAAGGTTCAATCTTCTAGGCTCAAAGTGTCCCACTCTAATCAGCTAATGAATCCATAACACCTGCAAAGGGTTCCTGAGCCTTTCAATGGTCTCTCAGGCTGGTTCAGTAGGAATCACAAGCATGGGAAAGACTGCTGACCTGACAGTTGTGCAGAAAACCATCACTGACACCCTCCATAAGGAGGGAAAGCCCCAAAAGGGAATTGCAAAAGAAGTTGGGTGTTCCCAAAGTGCTGTATCAAAGCACATCAATAGAAGGTTATGTGGAAGGGAAAAGTGTGGTAGAAAAAGGTGCACAAGCAGCAGGGATGACCGCAGCCTGGAGAGGATTGTCAGGAAAAGGCCATTCAAAAGTGTTGGGGACTTTCACAAGGAGTGGACTGAGGCTGGAGTTAGTGCATCAAGAGCCACCACACACAGATGGATCCCGGACATGGGCTTCAAATGTCGTATTCCTCTTGTCAAGCCGCTCCCGAACAACAAACAACGTCAGAAGCGACTTACCTGGGCTACAGAAAAAAAGAACTGGTCTGTTGCCCAGTGGTCCAAAGTCCTCTTTTCTGACGAGAGCAACTTTTGCATCTCATTTGGGAACCAAGGACCCACAGTCTGGAGGAAGAGTGGAGAGGCCCACAATGCACGATGCTTGAAGTCCAGTGTGAAGTTTCCACAGTCTGTGTTGATTTGGGGAGCCATGTCATCTGCTGGTTGTTGGTCCACTGTGCTTCATTAAGTCCAGGGTCAATGCAGCCGTCTACCAGGAGATTTTGGAGCACTTCATGCTTCCTTCCGCAGATGAGCTCTATGGGGATGCTGACTTCATTTTCCAGCAGGACTTGGCACCTGCCCACACTGCCAAAAGTACCAAAACCTGGTTCAATGACCATGGGATTACTGTGCTTGATTGGCCAGCAAACTCGCCTGACCTGAATCCCATAGAGAATCTATGGGGCATTGCCAAGAGAAAGATGAGGGACATGAGACCGAACAATGCAGCGGAGCTGAAGGCTGCTATTGAAGCATCCTGGTCTTCCATAACACCTCCGCAGTGCCACAGGCTGATAGCATCCATGCCACGCCGCATTGCGGCAGTCATTGCTGCAAAAGGGGCCCAAACCAAGTACTGAGTACATATGCATGCTTATACTTTGCAGAGGACCGATATTGTTCTATTTCCAATCCTTGTGTTATTGATGTCATGTAATATTCTAATTTTCTGAGATTGTGAATTTGGGGTTTTCATAAGCTGTACGCCATAATCATCACAATTATACCAAAGTAAGGCTTGACATATCTCGCTTTGCATGTAATGCGTCTATCTCATATATTGGTTTCACCTTTTGAGTTGCCATACTGACATAAATGAACATTTGCACGATATTCTAATTTTTCGAGTTTCACCTGTATTTTATTCAAGGTCCTGTTTGTGGCTCTCTACAGATACATCATCACAGTTCCCCAAATTGTTTCTTACTTGGTTTCTTACAGAAAAAGAAACATGAGGAAGATGTTCACACTGGTTCCACCTTAATTTGCTGGGGTATAAGAAGAAGGGAAGGGAAAATACACTCAGGCTTTCAAGATTCAGTGACTACAGCCTGTCTCAACAGAATTCCAGTAATTTTTGAGTTAAGCCTGTATCCTGCTCTGACCTATCTCGAAGGACAGACAGTATTCAGTGCAAGTAACCACGTGTCACCATGTTGATGTAATGGTATGTGGGAAAGACCTTGGGAGACTGGGCCGAGAGACCCCGCCAAAGGAACAGTCAGATAAAAGAATGCACAGCCCACAGCTGGATAGTGGGTGGGGCAAGAGGGTCAGGAGAGACCCTCCCTAGTTTCTCAGGAGATGGGGGAGAATTATACTTTCAGACTTGCAAGATTCTGTCTATGTAGCTTTACAGTAAAGTAGAATGAGCTCATCTGGCTCTGATTCCTATCTGGTTTACCCCGTGCGGCTGACAGTTACACAAAGAGAGCCATTGGCTTCGATCCCCATTTTGTTTTATTATTCAAAAGCCATCCAGTTCAGCAGGGTAGAAAAACAACATATCCTAAAGTGCCCCAAATTGGATGTAGATTAAAAAAAAAGTGGGGAGGGGCAGACAGGTGAACAGAAGAAGCATCTCAAGGAAGACGCTGTAGACAATATTAAATGCCATAAAAGAAGCACTTAAACAATATGGTCCATTATGGGCCGGTAGCAAATATTGATGCTCGGTTTTGAATGACTCTGAAGCATTTTCATGTTTTGCCCAGGGTAGGTCCTGGGGAAGCGTTATTAGGAAGTTGTTAACCTAATTGGAACAAATATTTAAATACAAAAAAAGTAAAAAAAATCAAGGCTTAATGGATAGATTAGGTGGAGGAAAACAGCCCATAAACCCCCGGGTTCTTTTTCTCTGCCTTCTCTGCAGCATTAGATAGCCGTAGCCCCCACCCCCCCACCTCCCAATCACAGTGGCTAAATTAGACAAGGCGGGTATTCTTAATTCCTCCAAACAATCACTTAATGGGAGCGATAGTATTCCACCAAAGAGGTGGATGGCGAAGGGAACCATTTGATAGGCCATCAAGAGATGGAAGCTTAGCTGCTTTTAAGATTAAGCCCCAAAGAAACATCCGTGAAGTGGGGAACTTGGGGAGTGGGGAGCAAGGTGGAAATGGGAAGAGAGTGGAAAGTGCGGGGGGGGGGGGGAGAGAGAAAGAGTGTATTTGTCTTTACACAAAAATTTGTGTGCTCCTAAAGTGCAGGCAGTGAGAGGAATTTCAATTATTTAATCAGAAGGAAAATGGAAGCGCCTTTAAGTGATTGGAACCACAGAAATCTAATGTGGGCTGACATCGAATATCAGCGAAACGGGAGGGAAATTAAACCCGCTCCTACTTAAATCATGTGGTTACAAATAATAAATTAGTTTCTCGATGCTTTCATTTAAGTATTTAAGTGGAAGGTTTTATTCTTAATGTAATGTTGTTGCACAGAATAAGGCCCTTGTTCACCTCCGGGGCAAGATGGTTTTTCTCCTTCCTCTCTGTGTGGTTGAATTAGAAGTAAATGGGGGGAAATGTTGGAGAGTGTCTGTAACACGTAATATTCTTTTGTTAATGCAGTCCATCAAAATGCTTTCACCAAACGCTCATTACGGTAGAGAATAATGTTTGTTAATGTACGCTAGGCTAAACAAATGCAATGTGCAGATTGGGAAGGAAAACAATTATCTGGAAAAAAATTAGAGATAAAGCTTGCTTGGAGAAGATATTGTATGCCTATTCACTTCTCTGGGTTTGGGCCTAATCTAAACTGTTATTTGGGGAGGTGTTTATACCAGAAAAGATTATGTAATCATACATCAAGAGTGGTTGTATTTTGTAAAAGGGTGTCTCCTCCAACCCTAGATGTGAAAAATTCAAAAACTTACTCAGTTTTTGTAGTGTACTCTAGCCCAGCTGTTTGGCAGAAAAAGCTCACTTTTTACATTAATTTAAACCAGTGTTTTTCAAACTTGGCCACTATAAGATGAATGGACTTCAACTGAAGACTTCAACTCTGAAAGTTGAAGTCTACACATTTTAAAGTGGCCAAGTTTGAAAAAAACTTTTTAAAATTGTCTTGATTTCTGTTGAGGCTTTAGCCATGACTGTTAACAAGGGCAAGTTGTGGCACTCCAGAGATAAACTACAATTCCCAGCATTCCCCATCAATAGCTTTGGTTGCTGGGAATTGCAGTACAGCAGTTTTGGGAGCCACACTCTAGCACCTCCTCTCATTTATATGGCATATGAAGGATAAGCAAAAGGGCTTTCATGTTTACTGGTTGATTTCAAAGATTTTTATGGTATCCTTCCATGAAACCGATCAGAATCAAAGACCGAGTTTTAAGAAACTAATGTAAAAAAAAAAAGAATCTAAATTCAGAAACAGAAAACAGAACCAAACAGTATTGGGAGAAATATACAAAAGCAAATTATTATAGATCTGCCTTGGATATGCAACATTAGAATCTCCTAGGTTGGACCATGAATCACATTTTCAACCTAAATGTGCTTCTTTGACTTCCACCATATACAGAAAGGTGGATATGACTTTAGAAACAAATGAAATCATGCTTTATTCTATAATCAACAACTTTTTCTTCCAAAAGAATGGGAAGTGACCAAGCCTGCCCAAGGTTTGTGACAGATATATGGTATTTAAATTCTGAGCCCCCGTGATACTATTCCTATTTCAAAACACTTCTTTATTGTAGAACGAAATATAGATATCCTAAACCAGTGTTTTTCAAACTTGGTGACTTTAAGATGTGCGGACTGGGGAATTCTGGGAGCTGAAGTCCACAGATCTTAGAGTTGCCAAGTTTGGAAAACACTGATCCAAACTCTGAACTGCCAGCTGTAACCTGGTTTCGATAACATTGACCACTTTAATTCTCCATTCAACTCTATGGGTGTCAATCCTGGTATAACACTGAAGGATCAATGAGATCTTTGCAGGGTTTCCGATTAGGTTGTTTGCCATGTTGCCATCCAAATGACATGCGTTTCTCTGTTTAATAAAACCAAACAAACACAACATTTGCCATTTGTGGTATATTCAGGCTCCATTCTCCACGTAAAGACTACTGCTGTACTACAGAGTTTAGAGTTGAAACAGATGGCCTCCTTTTGTATTTTCTTGCTCTTGCTGCAACCCAAGGATGTCCACAGGGAGGGGGTCAAAAAAGTCAAGATGGTGGCTATAACCATGCAATCCAGCTGCCGCCCCTGTTGACTTTTTTGATTCCACGATCATCCTCCTGTAGATACCCCTGCTTTTTTGTAACAACTTGCCTGAGAAAGTGAACATTCTCGTGCACCATCTTGGATGGCCCTGAGAAAACAGTTTCTTTCTATGGCTGTTGAATATTTTTCCCCATCAGGAACCTGCATTGTGTTTCATTCCCCAGAATGTCAAAAGCAACAGAATAAGCCAGAATTTTTATAAAATGATGTACCATTGGTATATGACACCAGAAAGACGTTCTAGAATGTATAAAAGTACTTCAAATTTATGTTGGAAATGTCAACAGCATAAAGGGTCATTTTATCATGCCTGGTGGACTTGCAAAAAAGCTAGAAAATTTGGGGTTCAAATGCACACAGTGATACAAAGCATCTTAGAGACTAATACTGAACTGAAACCAGAACTTTCCTTGTTGGGATTAACAGACAGACAACTAGAAAAGACTTATGGACAATTGTTTCTGTACATGATAGCCACAGTGAGATTACTATATGCACAAAGATGGAAAGATTCTGAAATACTTACAATGGAGGAATGGTTGGTGAAGATGACAGAATTTGCAGAGATGGCAAAATTGACCTGTTTGATCAGAGAAAAGACAAAAATTACATTTGTCAATGACTGGAAACCCTTTATGGACTTTTTGCTGAAAATGGAAAAAAAATGAACTTGTGATTTCTGGGTTTGATGATTAGAAAGGGTAGCTTATGGAAAGAAGGGAACCATGATGTAATCTTAGAGAGTGAGGATAAAATACAAATGCATGTATAACTGCCGTAAAGAAGATTGGAAGTCACTTCTTTAATCTATTTTCTTTGTGCATTTCTCTGAGTTTTTGTTTTTGTTTTTATCTTTTTTATTTCTTTATTCACTGCTTTTCTCTTCTTTACTTTCTTTTTTCTTTAACTATGTATTGTTTTTATTCTGTTAAAAAAGTTTATTTAATAAAAATTAATTAAACAAACAAACAAACAGCAGAATAAGCCCAGAGTGGGGAAAAAAGGGAGCGAGAAATCATCTGAGCTAACATTCCCAGATTTAATTTGCTGTTGGTCTCTCTATTCCAGAGCTTTTATTCCAGATCTCTGGTGTTCCATTTATCATGTCCATCACCTACAATACCATCTCAGGAAGAGCCAAAGTTTTTACTGCTTTCCTATTTCAAGGAAGGCTCTGAATAACACAGCAATCATATTATTTGTTGAGGGAGCATATCAATTTAACTTCTGGAGTATTTTGAAGCACTATCGGTGAAGATCAGAGGCCGTTTCTTTTCAAATGTCAAGGAAAATAAGCCTCCCACATCATATCATATGAGGAAATCCTTTTTAGAAATGGACAAAAACAGCATTTGCCAAATGTAATCTCCAGTTTAAAAGCAGTATCTGAACCTCCATTGTCCTGATGTGGAAATCCGTCTTGCTGCCTCTAAAACATATCATCCACTTCTGGAGGCCTTAAGACTGAGTGCTCGCATATGGGCAAGTCAAAACAGTGAAGAAGCAATCTAAAATGAAGAGCCGCAAACATTTTTTTTAAAGTAAAAAATACGGTGTGCAAATGTGTGCTACTTGGTTCTTTCTAAACCGTACCCCTCCCTTCTCGCTGGTTCACAGAGATATAGGAAAGTCTCGATAAAAAAATAAGATATTTTCTTTTGATCCTCAAAGAAAGATTCATTTCATTTTGGACAATGACATGGAACAGTGACTAATTCTGATGCCTAGATATATCACCGCATGGATCAGTTGATTGCAAAGCTGTTTAATACCAGGACAGACAGAAAGTAGAGTGGGATCACTGGGTGAATCTGTACGTAAATTTGCAAAGAGATTAGCAAACTTTCGGTTTCATGATTTATGAACAGTAGGAAAATAATGTTTTCACCCTATACTAGGCTGATAAATAAAATAAAATAAAATCACAATCATTTATTTATTTGTTTGTTTATTTATTTATCAACTTTGTCACCGCCCATCTCGTTAAAAAGCGACTCTGGGAGGTTGAAATGAGTTTGGTCCTAGGATGTTTTATTTTAAAAATTCCTTCAACTCAGAAAATGCTCAAAAGCATTCTGTCTTCTAAGTGTATATATATTGCACAAAGCTATAATACAGTTTAATAGAATTATAGACTATAAGGGTTGGAAGTACAGGTGAAACTCGAAAAATTAGAATATCGTGCAAATGTTCATTTATGTCAGTATGGCAACTCAAAAGGTGAAACCAATATATGAGATAGACGCATTACATGCAAAACGAGATATGTCAAGCCTTACTTTGGTATAATTGTGATGATTATGGCATACAGCTTATGAAAACCCCAAATTCACAATCTCAGAAAATTAGAATATTACATGACATCAATAACACAAGGATTGGAAATAGAACAATATCGGTCCTCTGCAAAGTATAAGCATGCATATGTACTCAGTACTTGGTTTGGGCCCCTTTTGCAGCAATGACTGCCGCAGTGCAGCGTGCCATGGATGCTATCAGCCTGTGGCACTGCGGAGGTGTTATGGAAGACCAGGATGCTTCAATAGCGGCCTTCAGCTCCGCTGCATTGTTCGGTCTCATGTCCCTCATCTTTCTCTTGGCAATGCCCCATAGATTCTCTATGGGGTTCAGGTCAGGCGAGTTTGCTGGCCAATCAAGCACAGTAATCCCATGGTCATTGAACCAGGTTTTGGTACTTTTGGCAGTGTGGGCAGGTGCCAAGTCCTGCTGGAAAATGAAGTCAGCATCCCCATAGAGCTCATCTGCGGAAGGAAGCATGAAGTGCTCCAAAATCTCCTGGTAGACGGCTGCATTGACCCTGGACTTAATGAAGCACAGTGGACCAACACCAGCAGATGACATGGCTCCCCAGATCAACACAGACTGTGGAAACTTCACACTGGACTTCAAGCATCGTGCATTGTGTGCCTCTCCACTCTTCCTCCAGACTCTGGGTCCTTGGTTCCCAAATGAGATGCAAAAGTTGCTCTCATCAGAAAAGAGGACTTTGGACCACTGGGCAACAGACCAGTTCTTTTTTTCTGTAGCCCAGGTAAGACGCTTCTGACGTTGTTTGTTGTTCGGGAGCGGCTTGACAAGAGGAATACGACATTTGAAGCCCATGTCCGGGATCTGTCTGTGTGTGGTGGTTCTTGATGCACTAACTCCAGCCTCGGTCCACTCCTTGTGAAAGTCCCCAACACTTTTGAATGGCCCTTTCCTGACAATCCTCTCCAGGCTGCGGTCATCCCTGCTGCTTGTGCACCTTTTTCTACCACACTTTTCCCTTCCACATAACCTTCTATTGATGTGCTTTGATACAGCACTTTGGGAACACCCAACTTCTTTTGCAATTCCCTTTTGGGGCTTTCCCTCCTTATGGAGGGTGTCAGTGATGGTTTTCTGCACAACTGTCAGGTCAGCAGTCTTTCCCATGCTTGTGATTCCTACTGAACCAGCCTGAGAGACCATTGAAAGGCTCAGGAACCCTTTGCAGGTGTTATGGATTCATTAGCTGATTAGAGGGGGACACTTTGAGCCTAGAAGATTGAACCTTTTCACACTATTCTAATTTTCTGAGATTGTGAATTTGGGGTTTTCATAAACTGTACGCCATAATCATCACAATTATACCAAAGTAAGGCTTGACATATCTCGCTTTGCATGTAATGCGTCTATCTCATATATTGGTTTCACCTTTTGAGTTGCCATACTGACATAAATGAACATTTGCATGATATTCTAATTTTTCGAGTTTCACCTGTAGATCATGAAGTCCAAGTACCTGCCCAATGCTTGTTCAGCATTACCAGTAGATGTCCTTCTAGCCTGTGTTTCATTTGCTTGGTCTAATTAGTCATGAGAATCTAGTTATTGTTTTGAGTTAAATCACAGGTAATTCTAGTTTCTTCAACAAACCATGGCTGCATAAATCGGGGCTTACATGATGCTCTAGCTGGCAAATCCGGGGGTTCTAATAAAAAATAGCGGAAAAGAAAATGTCTGGACTCCATTCAGCAGCAATTTAATGCACTTAAAATCCATAAAAAGAAAACAAGTTTCTTTTTAAACCATGTGCAGTATTAAATGCTGCTCTGAAAGTCTCCTTCTCTACAAACAATATTTGCCACTGGAGAATCACAATCCCAGATTGTAGATCCTCCCGTAGGATCTCTCTTGAGCCTGCAAAAGTATTGTATGGCTGAAGGCTGCATCTGTCCCAGGGTTAAGATCCAGAGACATTAGAAAGCAGGAGGGGTGAATCCGGATCAAGTTCCATGTGGTTCTGATCCTACCAGTCATCCGGCAAACAAGACATGACAACCATCACCCTTTTCAATGTTGCTTTCCATAATTGTTCTGGTTATAGCAACCAGCAAACATTTGTTCCAATAGAGGCGAATATCACCAGAGAGGAAGAAAACAATAACACGCTACCCTTCCTGGATATCCTCATCAGCAGAGAAAACAACAGCAAATTAGAAACTCAAGTCTATCGGAAGACAACCCACACTAATCAAGTACTCCATTACCAAAGTACCAACCCAACCTCCCACAAGAGGAGCTGCGTAAGAACATTATTCAAGCGAACACAAATGCATTGCAGCAACCCAGAACAGCAGAAAAAGGAAAAAGACCACCTATACAACATCTTCCAACAAAATGGATACCCGCATAATTTTATCAAAAAGTGCCTGACCACTCAACCTACTACAACACAACCTACACAAGCGATGAAAAGGATCACACTGCCATACATCAGAAACGTCTCAGAAACCACCAACAGACTATTACAACTACATGGCATCTCTGTAGCACACAAACCAACAAAATCACTTCAAAATATCTTAAGGAAACCAAAAGACCCAGTCGCAAAAGAAGAAAAAACAGGAGTCATCTACAACGTACAGTGTAGGGACTGTAGCAAACACTATGTAGGTCAGACAAGCAGAAAACTAGCAGAGTGCATCCATGAGTACTAACCAGCAGTCAGAAGACATGATGAAAACTCCTTAATCTCACAACACATGGACAGACTCAGTGATAGTTTTAACTGGGAAACTGTCAGCATTTTAGACCAAGCTAAATCCAAAAATGCAAGAGAATTCTTGGAAGCCTGGTATTCAGACAAGGCAGCGATTAACAGACACATAAACAGCATCTACATACGTACAAAAGAGACAAAAGACCAGAAGGTCGCCTCACCAGCAATCATCACCCAGATAAGCAAAGGTTACCACCAGGCACACAATCAAGCAGTAAACATTTGCTAATCAAGGAACTACCAGAGGAGCAAAACAAAACCCCCACCCCCACCAGCACTGGCAAAGCATGCCACAGTATATAAATAGAGAGCAAACCCCATCCCATTCCAGCAATGAAGATGTTACCTAGCCAGGTAATGAAACGTTTGCAAGAAAAGAACCAAGCTCAGAGAACCCCAAGGACTCCACAGACTTTTGTTCCTCAATGACTTTGTCCATTCCCACCATCTTGTTTAATAACCATATTTGCCTTCTAGGGAAATGTGTACCAGTTACTGTCACATGCTGAATGAGGAAATGTTCCCCCTTGTCTTCCCTGAAAATCAGTTGCCAATCAAATGCATAAGAAAGAATAAGTTTCATTTGTTTTCTCTGCAGATGATGCATCTTTACACATCTGTCAAGCTTTCCCTCTCTAGGTTGAGACCACAGAGTCCAGATGGATGGGCCAGGTGAAATGCCATGGGTACCAGGTTTCTCATGTGTATTACACTGCATGTGAACATATGACATTTGGATCAGATTCTGGAAAAACCAATGTTGGGTGCACATTCCAAATTTGATTTCACCTGGGATTACATGGAGCTGGGTTTGTGTTTAAAAAGAATCGGGGACTCTTTTGATAGAGGAATTATTTGCCCATTCTTGGTTCTAACCACACACTAGAAATTTGAGTTGTCCAACAAGCACTTGGCTGTCAAAGAAGTCGGTCAAACCACTTGAACTCTCCCTGTGCCTATATTTCCTTCATCATGAGAGAAAGGAGGATAATTCAATTTCTTCCTCTCATTTAAAAAGCATTTGGAGATCTTGAGTGCATTGATTTATTACATCTCCCTGTTTGCGGATACTATTTGATGTTTCATATACTTAAAGTGTGAACTGCTCAGAAGGAAAATGCAGAAATGAAGTAGGAACTGAATTATTATATGTGCCCTAAAGGTGAGACCAAGGCTGCTTCCCACATTATATGATAGTAAATATGGGCTGATCACAGTCAAAGTGTGTCATGGCAAGAATAGATGCCTGAAAAAGCATTCTTGAATAATACACATGCCTGAAAACATTACATGTTGAATGTTTAAAAAAAGGGTCTTGGGATAGATGAGATCCTGAACCTCAAAAACAGTGCTTTTCTCAACATTAGAAAATTTTCAAATGTACAAGAATGGCAAAGGTTCATCTTACAAACCTCAAGAAGAAAGTAGGACTACACTTGCCGATTGTAGTCTACAGCAAACCAGATTAAGGTGGATTTTACAATATTGTCATACAGAAAAAGGCTATGAAGAGTAAAACAGATAACTATATCTACTTTTAACAAGGTAGATCAAGTAGGAATTCATGGGTTTAACAGAAGAAAGGTTTATATGGGCCAAAACAACCTTCCCCGACTTGATGTCCTCCAAGTGGGTTGGAATTGCAACTCTATTGTCCTACCCCAATATAAAGACTCCATATCTTTATGTTTGTATCTTTTATTTTAAAATGATAAAAAATTTAAATCTGTATGTCTATAACTTTATCTTTAAAGAATCCAAATACCATAGGATATTTGAGGGACCACCTCTCCGTGGTTACATCTACCATCCCATCAAGTCTGGTAGAAGGGGTATGTTATGGGTCCCATCTGTTAAAGAGTCCCATCTGACAGGACCCAGGAGATGAGCCTTTTCTGCCATGGCACACACCCTCTAGAACATCATTCTCCCCACAGTGAGGTTAGCTCCAACTCTATTAGCCTTCTAGAAATCCCTTAAAACATGTTTTTTCCAGCAGCCTCAGGGATCCCATGGAAACAGGGAGCCTGCGAGATACTTACATTGTGTGTAGGATATTGGTCCATTGTTCTGCAGCCTTCTTTATATTTATGTTTAATTGTTTTTAACAGTTGTTTAGAATTGTTTTTAACTGTTTATTTTATTGTACATTCTCCAGAGACACGTTTGCGAGATGGGCAGCTATATAAATTTGATCAACAACAACAACAACATAATTTGATCTTGATGGGGCTTAAAGTCTCAGTACAACTGATGCTAGAAAAGTCTGGGCTAGCAGGCCAATTTATTACTAATATTATTTTTTAATTAAATTAGAAATAACACATCTAGCTGCAGTCCATAATGTCAGGCAAAAGTAGCTCAGTCAAGTTTAAGCCACATTTCTAGCCTGTGGAAGCTGCAGGTGTTGCCTTGCTAAGTGCCTACGCAACATCCAGTGAAAGATGAACAACAGGCAGGACAAACCGATAAGTCACAAGAAGATGTAAATCAAACTGGGAAATGATTTCAAGAGGCCCTGAGTAAAAGTAAAATCAACCCAGTTAATGGGCTATGGCCACCACAGAAAGGATCTGATAAGAGAAAGACGGATTAACAGGATGTCATTGTACAGATGGGGTTAATATAAGTCTTCAGGGAATGAATAATGTTGTGTGCATACCTTTCTGCACATGAATAATCAGTAGGTGACCAAGTGAAGAAGGAATTTAATTGAACCATGAATCCAAGGAAACATCTGAGCTTCTGAAGTCAACCTTTCCCAGCAACCTGTCAGACTGAACAAAGGGTGGGCCTTTGTGAGTGTGGCTAAGTGGTCCAGTCAAAGGGGAAGCATTTCATTCAACAATTGCCTTTTAAGCTTCCTTAAGAAAGTTCTGCCTTGATGACCATCTGCTTTTGTGAAACATTAAATTGCAGCATTTCTGATGAAACATCTCTTCATCTCATTCTTCATCACAGACACAGGCCACTTTCACACCAGACACTAAGCTAAAATGTGGCTGGTTGGTTTCGGCTCAGTGAGTAGGATGAACTCAGCTAATGTTTGTGGTTCATTGAGTTCTATGAGTCCAAGCTACTGGGTTGATTTAATAAATCATGGTTCTGTTTACCATAAGCTAATGTGTTGTGTGAGTATAGCAATTAGGATGGCCCACAGAAGGGAACCAGTGTTGGTGACAAACTATCTACAAATAAGGCTGTTCATTTATATCAATTCCTCCTGGTGTGTTCCATTTTTTCTCTCCCTCATCACCAGACTTAGTTTTATCCTTCCTCTCTTTCTGCCTGTCCCATTTTCAGGGCACTAGACGGAGCTTTGAGCATTCTCCCTTGCTTGTTTTAACACTGGTCCTGATGTTGCTGGCTGTCTCGCACTGTCCCTCTCTTATACATACACTTTCTCTCTCTCTTTTCCATTTCCCTCCCCCTCCAACCTCTAGGGTTTTCTGAAGTCCCATTTCTTTAATCTTTGCATCTTCTTTGAAAAAGAAATCTCGCTGATGGCTAAAGAGAAGCTCCATTCTGCCCGAAGAAGCAATTGCATGAGATGAAATGCTGAAGTGATCCGCTTAGCTCTCTTGCTTGCTCTCGCTCTGTAAACCAGCTGCATTAATAAGCTGGGTTTTAAGCCTGTTTCATCACAATTAATTCATTCGCTTTCCCCATTTGCTTCAAGGAGAAAACTTTTTAGCCCCTCGGCTTTTTGAAGCATCAAATCCCAAGCCTAAAGAAAGACAAGTTTTCCAAGAAAAAGAAGAATATTACAATTTTTTCAGACACCTCCTGTCTAAATCCTTTATGCACATAAGCACATAAGCAACCTTTTCCAAGGAAGAAGTCTATGCACATATTTACTTATTTTAGATTTGTATTTTGAAAAATGATCTCCTCCTCTTCTAATGCTTATGTATCATTTAGTGTAACTAACAACTATTAAACCAGAGGAAGAATTATAGAATAAAAGCAGGGACAGATAAAGTAAGTAACATAAAAGGCTAGGTGAGTCATGATGCCTGGCCATTAGTGATAATGATGCCCTGTTACAGCTACATTTTCTAAATTGTAGGTCTTAGAGCTCATGTATCACTAACTATGGCCTGCTAATTACGGTTAAAGATTCCCTGCTAACTGGCACCTCAGGAAAGGTGCACATCTCAGTGGCATGCTGTATATTCTCCTTCAGCATGCACATTCTCCAAGAAGCATGCTTTATGACATAGACTAGGTGAAAGTTGGACCCCTTGCTGTTCATTAGCCAGCACATGCATGTAAGCTAGATGCATGGCACTGGAAGCTAAGGAACAAACCAGAAAGTGGTATAAGGAATCAGGATCTAAGCAAGATCTTCAAGGAAGACCTTGAAATTCAATTAAAGCTAAAGATACCATCAAATCAATCTTGACTTCTTGTGACTGTCCCCACACAATTTTTGGAGCAGCATTGTGGAAGTGAGTTGATATTACCTTTTTTAGGATATTTGTTCACCTTTCCAGTTTAGTCCACAGCCCTGGGTTTTCTGTGCTGGCCAGAGAGCAAGCTGGATGCCTGCCGTAGTCCAGAGATATGCACTCAGGCAACATTTTTAGAAGCAAAGAGTCCTTTTTACCTATAGCTAAAGACGGCAACTGTAACGTAGTCATGGCTTGGCATGGGTCAAGACCACAAATCCAAAAAAGAAATGGCAAATCCAAGGGAGAAGACAAGAGCCATAGTGAGGTGGAATCCAGAGTTCAAAGCATGGCATGACAAGGTCGACACAACAGAGCTGAGGCTTGCAAAGTTGTTCTCACCATTTTCTGTCGGGGAGGGAGGCCAAGAAATAAGCCATGCTGAGCCACCACCCAAATGCACAGCTGAGGCATACTACACATTGGAGTCTACTCTCTTGCCAGCCTGCTTCTTGGCCAGTCTATCTGACCTGTGGAGCTCAGCCCTCTGCTGTTGTACTTCAGTGTCTGAGTGGCTGTTAGTGGGTGCAGGCAGGGAGTCCTGGAGGCTTGCTGGATCTGCCTCAGACAGAGTGAAATTATTGGCTTCAGTGCTGCTGGAATCAGCCCCTCCAGGACTATTATCCCTAGAAGCCCTTGGCTGTACTTCCTCCTCCTCCTCCTCATTAGTAGACAAGTCCAGCAAGGCCATAACATTGGGGTTCTCCAGAGGTTTCCCATTCTAGTTCTAACCAGGCTTAACCCTGCTTAGCTTCTGACACCTGCCAAGGTTCACCAGCTGCTGCCCCCTGGTATTGCTTCTCATTCCAGCTAGGCCCAAGTGCAATAGAAGGTTCTCTTATCTCTACCTTACCCAACAGAAGCCAAGTCCTGAATGAGTGGAGTCAGTTCATTGAGAAGTTAGTAGCTGCATTTTAATGACTGCACAACTAATCCATCAGATCAGACTTCTAGTTGTTTGAACTTCCAGTCTTCCCAACCAGTACCTTAGCTTAGAATACTGCAAGTTAAAGCCCAGAAGGCCCCAGCTTGAGGAAAGCCACCATAGCTTCATCCCATTCCCTGGGATCTTCCTTGGATGCATTTCCCATTGCTTGTTTTGTTTTGCTGTTTTGAGCATGCATCGAATATCAGGCTTACTCCAACACAATGCCACCACTGTGGAAAGTTTGCCTGGCTGAGTCAGTGCCATCACCGAAGGGTGGATTCCCCAGAGATCATTGTACCCATGTCAATTCAACAAAAGGAATGGAGGGCTGCTTCCACAAAGGACTCTCATTTGTAAGATTGCCCAAGCTTATGGTCTTGTTCTGTTTTGTTTTAAATGATAGTTTCATTACAATGAGCTGCTTTAATAATCCAATAAGGTAGAACAATGAAGTGATGTCTGGAACACTGAGGCATACTGCAGCCTTTTCCATTATCCTGCAGACAAGCATGAGGGAGTTAGAGTAACATTAACTCATGCTCTCCAAGTTGCCTGTTCATTAAACTATCATGATTGCCGTTTCTATTATTTCCAGGGTTTTGCCATTTATTTACCATTTACCAGCTCATACATATGGAAGGCATGGTTTACACTCCTGGAGAACTGCACTTTTCATCCTAATTGATTCTGGTAATTAATTTGTTCTACCTGCTGGATTAGATGGAACTGCTGTCCATGTGCCCAAGGATTACCACTTGTCTTTCTAACATCTCTCCTAATTATCTAATAGCATGGGTTGCGAGAATTCTGGCTCTATTAAAACATTTTGACTATTAACAGCCCCTGACTGGAATTGTGATGACAACTCGATTTTGACAAATTAGAGCTTAAAATTGGGAGATGAAGGAGAAGTGCCTTCTTTTAATTTCCCTGAATTTAACATCAATAATTAGAGCAATTTTCCAAGATGCGAGCTGAAATTATCTCAGCTGTGATGTGGAGTATCACCCTAATTTTAGCAAATTGACTCTAGGGAAATGAATATTACAGATTAGAAGGGGATAAAACACACACACACACACACACACACCAGAGAAACAAGAACATGAGAGAGAGAGAGGGAGCATGAAGAAAGAAAATAAGAAGGGATGAACCACTAGATTTTTAAGAAGTGAATGTAAATAGAATCCCAGCAGAATTATGAGTTTAGCAATGTTTAATGTTGACCCAGTGAAAATCAATGGGGCATCTTCAGATTTCAGTATCTCTTCTAGCATGACTATGCATTTGTCCAAACCAATATTAAGGAGGAATAAAAGAAATTTGAAAGGAAGTACCATGGTGTTTTGGTGGATCATCTTCATTAGCAAAAAGTTCTTATTTGTTGTTTGTCTGTCTTTTTTAAATTCCAGTTTTAGGGCTAACTTTAAAGTGATGACTCACAGTTCGTGTAGGGATCAGAATTTTTGGAGTAATAATTAAAAAGTAGCTTTGAGGCTTAAATAGATGTTTTATGAGAATTGGGATGGCTTCTTGGGAATCTTCCCTAACTTGATACCCTCCAAGTGTGCTCTGTAATCCCTGCCCATCAGAGCAAAAATCAGTCCTAACACATATTTGGGGTGCCAAGTTGGAAAAGGTGGGTGTAAAGCTCAACCACTTCAGTATCAAAGCCCCTCTCAGTCATGGTGTTTTTGCAACAGGATTCACACATAATAATCATTGTAATCTGCTTGTTTGTGTCTTAGTGTATCCTTTGACATTCCCCCCTCCCCATAGTTTGCAAACCAAGACTTATGGCTGAGCCAAAGATTGCTGCCAAAGGGGTGTTGAATTGTGCCTGGACAAGCTTTCAGATGAGTAGTTCATTATCGTCAATAATAGTTTAGTCCTAATTGCATCTTTTGTGCTCCATGGTTCTTCACACCTGCACACATGAATGGCTAAGTTTGCACAACATGCGTAAGTTGATTACTGGATGGTTCCATTTGTGGGGGCTCACACAATCCAATGAGCTATTAGCTAGCCAAGCTAGCTGGCCTCACCCAGTGCGCTGCACCACCCAAAACATACCTTACCAAGCTCAGCACATGCAACCATCGTGAGCTGTGTGAACACAGCCCACGGGAAGCCAACCAAGGGCTGTTTCCCTTCTGGTTTACTGGTAACAAAATTGCAAGGCAGTTTGCCCTGTTGAGTTGCAAGCTTCTTTTCTTCAGCAGTGAGATTACCTGTAAAGGAGAGAAGAAGTGGGGGAGCAGGAAGAGACGTCAAACCAATTCTATCCTGCCCCATGTTACCCCCACCCGCCCAGTCCTCGGGGTCTGCCGCTTCCAGCCTCGCCGCTGTTCTCTCTTTCAGCACCATGGAGAGCAGCCCCGTCACTCGCCATTCAGGTGGGCGACTTCAGGCCCAAGCCGGCCTTCCCTCCGCCCTGCTAATTCGCGATTGGCTCGCTGGAGATGCCCCTCTTGGAGCGGCCCTCAAAGGCACATGTCTCCCCCCCCCCCCCGCCCCTCGCCTCCAAAAGACCTTGAAGATCGCGACGCGCTCCTCGCCCGGCTCATCCAGGGCGGCAGAGAAGAAGCTGGATCGCCCTCTCCTCAAGCTACGAGGAGAGAGGGCGCCCCGATCTGTCCCCACAAGCAGAGTTGGGGGAAAGGCACGAGATGAACCTCAACTTCACCTCGCCCGCTGTGGCCCCAAGGCCGACCTCCTTCTTCATCGAAGATATCCTGCTCCATAAGCCCAAACCCATGCGGGAAGGGGGCCCCGAGCCTTTCCACGGACCCCTGGCCTCACGGGTGCCTCTGCTGGACTATGGGTACCCGCTGATGCCACCCCCGGCCATTTTGGCGCCTCACCCGCATCACCCGCTCCACAAGCCAGACCACCATCACCCCTATTTCCTGACCACTTCGGGTAAGCGCCTCCTCTCTCCAACGCCCGGTGGGCAATGGTGGGGCCGTCAGATTAGGGGTTTGGGAGAGACAGAAGCTGGGGTTCCCTCGCAGCCGGACAGGGCCAGGGCCAGGCGCCAAGGCAGCCAGCAGGGGGAACTGACCCTTTGGGGGAGCAAGCCAAGAAGGGTGCATTGCCTTCTGAAAGGAAAGAGTGCTGATCTCTGAAATCGCCCAGCTGCACCCCTGTGACTGCGCGCACGCAGGATCTTTGCACCGCAGCCTTGGCAGGGGGGATGCTACCTGCGGAGATCCGAGTCTGCAACCTGTCGGGGTTGTGGTCCAGGTAAGCGAGCCGCCCGCTCAAGTACAGCTTGTCTCCCGCTCCATCCGCCACGGGTGGAAATTCTTGCTCTGCGGTCCGCGAATGGGCAGATTCCCATTTTGAATTCTCTTTTCGGAAATAATAGCGACTTTATTTAGGCCGCCTTTGGGGGACGGTTCCGTTGCTCCCTCACTCTTCCTGGTATTTCCACAGCATCCTTCAATGCACTGATTCTTCCTGGAAGTTTTCGGGCAAATTAACTTTGAAAAGAATCCTTATTTCCGATATTCTTAAACAAACAAACAAGCCCGATGCTCCACAGTTGCCTCACCCTTAGTCCCTTTCATGCCACCACGGAGGCTATATTTTTGTTAACTTCCAATTTAGCACCAGAAACTGAGTTTTACAGAGTTCCTCTCTTAACCAGAAAAGAAGGAAGGAGTGTGTGTGTGTGTGTGTGTGAGAGAGAGAGAGAGACTTCGAGGAATCCGTGATAAAATGTTTAATCATTTTCTAATCTTACATTCCATCCAATAAAATATTGGATTTTCCAAATTCTCCCTACAGTAGGGGACGGACACCGTTTGGAATCTGTTTAGAAAGAATCAGGAAAAGGTCGTTCATTTGGAGAGGGACCCATCCATTACTTTTAGTTGCTTTGACAACGTCTTGATCTTTAAAGAAGAACGGGTTTATATGCTCTAACTGTATCAGTCTGCCACCCCGACACTTACAAAATAAAAGGAAAGAAAAAGAAGATATTGTAGGACAAACGGGGATAAACGCACGCTTAGCAGCGCAAACTCATGTTTTAGGAAGTAACGTGCTCGCTGAGGTCAGTGCGGGTAATTCTCAAGTACGCACAGGATTATAGCTCAAGGTAGTCAGCATATGCTTCGTTACTTGGGAGTAAAATTAATTTAACCCAATGCAATTATTTTTGAGCAGCTTTGGTAAAAGAATCACCGGTAATTCGAAGATAGATAGATAGATAGATAGATAGATAGATAGATAGATAGGACATCCAAAATTATCCTGGCACACTGGTGAAGGACTTTAGAGTGCCAGGAACATTTCAGAAGGAAAAATCGGTTTCCGTGAGTTTCTATCACCGCTCTTTAAGTTATTTTCATTCCAAAATAGAGGAGGAATCGCCCAAACATAAAAAATGCAAACCCACCCCGAAAAATGGCAAAGCTGCCGCGCGGGTTATTTTCCGAGTTCGAAGAAGATGTGCGCAGCGCTGAGAAGAGCCATCCTGAGCACATTTTCCTGGAATTAGCCCAGTGCAAGGCCCAGGGAATTCCTTCCGCGCCGCCTCCCCAGCGCTCCTTTGCAAGACGCGCGAATTACGTGGTCGGGAAGAATCGACGAGCAAAAAGAGAGAGCATCGGGGAAAGATTCCCGCCTAGTAAGCCGGTGGCTGCGATCCTATATGTAACTTATCTAGACATCAGCTCCACTGAAAAACAAAGAGGTTGCCCTATGAGGGTGCAAAGGGCAGGGTTGCTGGGACAATTATCAGCGGGCGAGAGCCAAGCCGCGGGCACTGGCGTCCCCACGTATCCCGGGACGCGCATTTAGAGGCGCGGGCAGTTCTTTCCTCAAGGAGGGCCTTTAGCCAAGTCCCAGCCCCTTATTCAGACTCGGCGCCAAGCCACGCTTGCAGAAGCCCCAGGGCATCACTCTTTACCCCATCCCCGCCGGGAACCCGTCTCAAGGAGAGATCGGGGAGCAAGCAACCGTTTCTACAGTGCGCGCGCGCGCACACACAGAGCTTCACTGTTGCCGGAACGGCGGGTGCGCTTCCTTTCGAGAAGGCAGAGAAATTCGGCCCGAGAAAAGTTTGCGCCGCGGCGCGCTTTCGGGCCCGAAAGGAAAGAAGCCGTCTTCCCGGCGGCCGACCAAACACCCGGCCGGTAGAAGCCTCGAGCGGTTCCTCCAAGAAGCAACTTCTGGAGACTTTCCTGGGGACCGAGATGCCCTGGATGCTCCCGGGCTGCCCGGTTCTCTGGATTCAGGCGTCCAGCGGGGCCTTTGTAACCCGAAGCGCGCTCCTTCAGCGCCAGGGCTGCAAGATGGAGAGGAAGGCGTCCGGAGTCTCCTCTGCAGGGTTGTTGTAAGGAAGGTAGCTGAAAAGCCAGGACGCCAATCACACGGCGGGGTGGGTCTGGGCCAGACGGCAGATCAGGGGCCACAAACAAGCGAAATCCCGGTCAGCTTGGCTTGTTGTACAGTACCAGCTCCACCGTGGGGTTAGTTTGTAGCTCCGGGTGTCAGGCTGCTGGAGGCAGGAAAGGTTACCCACAGCCTTCGGAGAAAAATACATTCGGAGTATTTTACAGGAATCATGAGAACAACAATTGCAACCTAGCAGCAGCAACTGCAGAAGCACAATCTGCTGGGGGGGGGGGGGGGGGGAGAAGAAGATGCGAGGGCGAAAAGTAGTCCCCTTCCACCTGACGCTCTCCCGGGTGGATGGAGTAGAAGCCCCATCATCCCCAGCAAGCGGGGCCGTGCCGGAGGGACCAGGAAGGCTGCAGAGAGGACCGGGGGGCTGGAACTGCGCCTCCTCCCTCAGCAGCACTTCAGAGAACGTTTCGGGGGTCCGGCGCGCGGCCTGCCGGGCAGGGATTCTCTGGCAGCTGTTGGGCTGCGCCTCGATTGTAGCTGTCCGAAGAGGTTTCCAAGAGAGTCGCGCGGGGGAGGGGGGGGACGACGACGACGACAGGGGGCTACCAGAATCATTGCATGTTCGTGTTTATGTAAAGCTGCGTGTGTTTCACGCGTGTCGGTGAGCTGCTTTTACAGAGAGCGCGCGTTGTCTTATCATCATCATCTACGCCCTTGGTGTGTTGGCACGATGGGCGTACCCGTGCTTGACTTAACTCTAGGTTCTTAGGTAACCCAACTTTTTTTCCTTCCTCGACACGCGAGGACGGCCCCTCCTTGGCTTTGCGCAAGACGCGAAGACAAACTGTTGTGGCCGGTTTCTAGTTCGGCCTGTCGCGTGAACGCAGCCGTGGCCTGGCCGTCCTTTGCCGAGGTGTCCGGGGACCTCCCGCATTCCGGATCGGTTACTCCAGAAGGCTTTGGACCGCTTTTTTTGCGAATCCGGAATGCGGAGAGACCCCAGACCTTGGATCCCCCACTTAAAAAAACCCGGGCTGTAGGCTGGGGAGGAGAAGAACACTCTGCTGCCGGCAGCGTCCCCCTCCGACCACGGTCCCCGTCTTGTTCCCCACAGGGGTCCCCATGCCGGCGCTCTTCCAGCCTCACCCGCACGCCGAGCTCCCGGGCAAGCACTGTCGCCGCCGGAAGGCCCGCACCGTCTTCTCCGACTCGCAGCTCTCGGGCCTGGAGAAGCGCTTCGAGATCCAGCGTTATCTGTCCACGCCGGAGCGCGTCGAGCTGGCCACGGCCCTCAGCCTCTCCGAGACCCAGGTAGGGCCGGGCTGGAGGAGGCATCCCCCTCCCCAAGTCAGGGGCCAAAACAGCCTTTCTTCGCGGGGAGGCGGCCTGAGCTCACGCTCCCTTCTTCCCCGGAGCCCAAAACCAGGCTGCGCTCCTGTTGAACCCCTGTCTGATGCTAAGTTCGTACTGAGAACTACTGATCCCCTCCCTGCAAAGGAGTCTGTAATTATGACCCAAAACGGAGCGCGCCAGACTTGAAGCAACCTTCTCGAAGCAAATATGATAATAATAATAATAATAATAATAATAATAGTAATAATAATAATAATAATAATAATAATAATAATAATAATAATAAAAAATAGTTTCTTGGCAAAATCAGAAAAGGTCCAGTCTCCCGTCCAAGGTCCTTCTATGTATATAGTAACGAGGAAGGATCTTACTAGGGTATGTATGTAATAGGACCGGGCAAAGCATCTAAGGTTGCACGTGTTTGCTCAGAAGTAAATCGATGAATTTCAGTGGGACTAATTGAAGTTTGTCAAGGGCTGCACCCTTACCTCTTCTTTCCACGCTCCCGGGGGAAGGAGAAGGAAGGAGACTGCAGTTGAAGGCACCCGGTACCCACCAGCAAAGCCCCGCTGGATTTACTTCCGAGAAAAACAGCACCGGATCTGAGGAATTAAACGCCGATGGAAAAGTCGACAGCGCCCCTGAACATGTGAAAAAGGCTTTCTGCCACTCCTTCCTCCCCAATAAGTCTGAGATGAAGGAGAGCAGAGCTAACCTGGCGTGGACTTGAGGGAGCGACTCTCTCTCTCTCAGCCTCAGTTTCCCGAGTGTAAAAGTTCATAAGGCCTCTGCTGAGTTCAAGAGGAAAGATTGGACAAACCTCCATTTTTCTCGAGCTGGGTCCCTGCTGCGAGTGGAACGGTAGGCCTGTCCCTTCCACGCTCCTGACCCACAAATCGAAGTTCGCGGCAAATCTCGGGCGACGCGCTTGCACGAACACGTGCAAACGCGGCCACGCCGGGAGAGGCCAGCCGGCCTCTTCTGTTCCCCAGCTGTCTGGCAGAGCGGGACAGCGCTGCGCCCTCTAGAGATTCGGGACTCCAGTGCCAGGACCGGGGGCTGGCCGGCGGGGGACGATGGGAACTACAGTCCAATAACATCTGGACGGTCCCACTTTGTATGGACCGGAAAAGAAGAAGATCTTAAATAAGGCTCCCCCGCCCCGCCCCACCCCGCCAGCCTCGAAGGAAGATTAGAAAAAATGCCTGCCAGTTATTCCGGTGTGCTTTGGGTATCTACAAGTGGGTTCACACAACACGTTTAACCTAGTACCTGACTTGGACCACAAACTAACCCAACCAAGTTGAGCTGGCCATAGAAACCCTCACCAAAGTTATCACGAACCCAGCCTAGCCTCTGGCAAAAATGCACCCGCCCCCTGAGTGAACCTGTTGCGTGAACCGACCGCCACGGCCCTTCCTGTCCGACTGGCCGCTCGCTTCTCCCGCTCTCCCCGCAGGTGAAGACCTGGTTCCAGAACCGGCGGATGAAGCACAAAAAGCAGCTGCGGAAGAGCCAGGACGACGCCAAAGCGGCCGGGGCCGAGGGGGCGGACCTGGCGCCCGGCGATCCGGAGTTGGACCCGCCGGGTCAAGCGAGCACCGCCTCGGCCTCCTCGGCCTCCGAGGTCCGCCAAAGCGGCCCCGCGCCGGCCTTCCTGCTGGACGAGCCCGAAGACGAGGTGGACATCATCGAGGGCGGGGAGTTGTGCGGGCCTCAGCACCTCATTTAGGGCGCTGGGGGCGCGGAACGTCGGAACCGGAGCTGCTGGCCGAGGCCGGGAGGGAAGGCGGGCGGGCGGCCGCTGCGAAAGAGACTTCTGGGTCCCAGCGGGATCGGGGCCCCTCCCTCCTCTTCCCCTCTCAGGACGGGGGGCTGCTTTGCCAGCATGTCCCGCCCAACCCCTCCTCGAGGCCAGGAAAAGGTTGTGTGAACGGCGTGCGAGGAAGCGGGCTGAGGTTCAGAAAGGCACGAGGTTGGAAAAGACAATCGCGTAAGTAAGCACTGCCGTTCATACTATCTCACCTCTCCACCCCCCAGTCAGAAAATTCTAAGATGGGAAAACAAGCCGCATCACCTCTCTGGGTTGGGCTGGGTTGTGTGAACAGGGCTGAAGTTTTGCTGGGAGCTAAGCGGCTCTTCTCCAAGCACCCACATTCTAGACAGGTGAGGGAAGCGTCCACAAAGCGGCCGTTTTTCCAACACACGAGAAAGTGCGAGATCGTTTCGGGCTAGAGGGTCGTCGGACCACGCGAGTTCTCTTGCGGGTGGCCCGATTCTGCGCGTTTTCATTCCCAGATAAGGTTAATCAGATTGACTCCTCCTGCACACTTCCTTAAGATACGAGTTGAAAAAAGGAGAATTGGGATGGTCCGGGCAAAGTGGTGAAGCTCCCCGGGGCTCCCCGTTGCTTTGCGCAGGCATTAAAGGGGGTTTAACGCGGGCTGATGTTTCTTCCCGGTTGGTGTGTTTTCAGGGCTTTTACAAATCAGTTTTTCTGGGAAAGTGGCGGCTGGTTCTCACGAGCCGTGCTACGGGACCTAACGCCCTTCGGTCGGTTATAATCGCCGTTTAAAGCCGAAAGAAAGTTTTGCCTACCAAACGTAATCCGGGAAGGTGGTGGGTGTGGGAGGGAAAAACACGGCACCAAAACGGAGCGGAGGGAAGGAAGGCGCGTCTTGTATTTTACGAAGGCGAAATAAAATAAAGTCCTGCGGAAGAATTCGCGAGGAGGACTGATAATTTGAAAGCAGCAAGTAAACCGCGCCTCGGAGGGAGGGAAGCTGAGATCTAGCGGCGTGGCTTTCCAGATCAAACACGTCAAACGCCTTCTTCAAAGGCGACCACGAAAACAGGAACGAATTGGATTTGGCGCCAGGAAAGAAAGAAATGCGAAGTCTCCTGGCGCTTAAGAACTGGAAGGCTTTGGGGTGGGGGTTTGGCCATCTACGTGCATTTACTTCAGAGGAAGCCCATTGATCTAAGCGGGATCTGTTGGCCAGGAGACATTCAAGAAAAGAGTGAGTTGGCTGCAGATCGATTGCTACCTCGCTGGGGATGAATTCCGTGCACTACAGCGGGGAGGGGGGCTTTCTACTCCAAATCCTGCAGTCCTTTAAGAAGTCAGTCCTGCTGATTCCAACGGGACCTTCTTGCCGAGTCTGGAAAAAAAAATGGGTTTATCTATATTAATCTGGACACAGGTCCTATATCCAATGTCTTCTTTCTTAAAAAGGGATTCTGCATTTCCAAGGTGCCAGCAGATTTTGGTTATTTGATTTTGTTTGGGGGGCACTTGGTGATCCCGGTCACTCTAGTGTGTAAGCCTGGCTGCTACAGTTTGATCGATGGTGTGTAGTGTGACATCTGAATCCAGCCAAGTGTGGTTTGTACTTATAGTGAAACAACCTGTGCCGTGGGGCAATGTGGGGAGTAGGTCACCGTGTATGTATTGAAATGGCCTCTCCCAAAATCTTTTATCTTGCCCATGGCTTTAAATATATTTACTTTTTCAGCTATTCAGCTTGTGCTCCTCAAAATATCTAGAGGACATGACGAATTCAATGCCAGAATTTTCACTGTCCCCCCTCCCTTTCTTTTTTCTTTGCACAGCCAAGTAACCAGACTTTTGAGATGTGTCAGCCAGTACTTTGCTAGAGTCTCTTTGCAAGTGAGAAAACAGAATATCTTTCTGCACATTCTTGCAGTTGTACCCTAACTTGGCCCAAGTGTCTTGCTCTTACGTTCCAGTGTGTTTTCTTCAACGCAGCGCAAATTCTGAAAGTCCGAGAGATCTGTGTCTATCCAATATTCTGTTGGATATTTCTAAGGGAGAGCTTTTCAAGCATTAATTAAACTGTCTGATTTCCCTTTATCTCTATCTTACATACATTACTCATTAAGACTCTGGCGGGTCATATTTTTCTCTTAAATCTAGGATATATGGGGAGAATGTTATACATCTGCAGTGGGGGGAATAGTCCTAAATCTGGGGTGATGGCCATTTCTACTTCTGTTTCCTCTCTTGGAAACATTTGCAGAACAATGTTTGGAAATTAGGTTTCTCACGCTAGTTTTTGTTCTCATTCTTTTGGATTTCAGTGCCTTCATCTCTCACCTCCAAACCCCCACCCATACACTGGGTTTGCCCAATCATCTGCAGCAAAGATAAATGGCCATGTTCTGCTTGGCTCCCCCCGCACACAAACACACCATTTTGTGGTTTTAGGCCCTCTTAATGAAATAAACAAACAAATTAGGAATGGTGAAAACAGAAGTTGGCTGATTTGCCTTCTTGAAAATCTCTTCTTCATTGCTGTATCAGAATCATGTATGCCTCAGCATCTGAGACAAATCCCATCTGAGTTTACTTACATTAAGCAATCCTAGTCTGCAGTCTGAGTTTTGATTTGAAACTTGGTGACTTGTGAGCTCTCTCATTTCCCGCCTTGAAGGTACAACAAATGTAATTTTTCCTGAGGCTTTCTTCTTCAAGGCACAGTTTTTCTGGCCCTTTAGTAGAGGGCTGTGAAGTTTAACCCATTAATCAGTTAGTTTAATCAATTAAAGATATTTACGTGGCTAAATATGTGTCCTGGTTTCTTAGGCAGCAGATCTCTAAACAATAAAAGCAGTTATTTATTTTTTAAAAGACAAGAGGACAGACACTGACTTAAACCTGGATGCCTCTTCATTTCACTCGCACTGAAGCAACTGGCTTTTCAGTGAGGGTGCCTGTGACAAGATTGGGCATGAAGTACATCAAGAAAATTCCTTATTCTTTAAATGTTTTAAAGTAAATTTATAAAGAAATGTATAAACAAAATACAGGAAGGAAGGAAGGACAGACAGACAGACAAACAGACCTTACTGCTAAGGAATTGTGATTTTTACCAGAATGGAGATACAAAATATCCAGATTCCATTAGATGGCAGCAAAGATTTAGAGTTTTCTGTATTTCTATTGCCTTCTACTGGTTATCTGGATTTCTGCAGCCCAGATGTGGTAACCCTAGTTTAACTCATCTGCAAACGTAAGCAGATTGGTGAGCTTGCCAACTGATTGGTTAATACCTACATGATTAGTCAACTTACAGCCCATTTCAGGGGAGAAAAAAACCCACTGAATTAAACTATAATATCCTTCAGTTGAGATCCCTATTCTTGTACCCCAAGGGCGGTGCATGCTTCAGAAATTAATTGGAAGAAGTGCTTTGAGCAATTGGAAGACGACTTTGGGCAAACACTATGTGGCTGCTTTAAGGCACCGATTCACTGAAATTAATGTAAACCTGAGAGCCAGTTTGGTGTAGTGATTAGGGCACCGGATTAGAAACCAGGAGACTGTAAGTTCTAGTCCCACCGTAGGCATGAAACCAGCTGTGTGACCTTGGGCTGGTCACTTTCTCTCAGCTCTAGGGAGAAGGCAAGGGCAAGCAACTGCCCAAAATCTTGCCAAGTAAACTGCATGGACTTGTCCAGGCAGTTGCCCCAGTCAACATCAAGAAAACGCCTTCAGGTCACTCATGCACAAAAAAGTAAACCCCGTGCCTCTGGTCAGTCTTTGGCTTAGCGTGTCATGCTGGCCTCAGAAAATTGGTTCAGCTGAGATAAACAGATATCTGTGCTGAGTTGTGAAACACTTACATCCCTTACCACTGTCTCTGTTGTACTTGAGCTACCTTTTTCTTACTCTAGAACAGTGTTGCTCAATCTCATCAACTTTAAGATGAGTGGACTTCAACTCCCAGAATTCCCCAGCCAGCAAAATTCTGGGAGTTGATGTCCACAGTTCTTAAAGTAACTGAGATTGAGAACCACTGCCACAGACATTCTCAGAGGAAGTAGAAACAATTTTCCTTACACCCACCTCATATTCATATGAACTCATTCCTGTTAGACCTCATCTCTTCATTTCATACTTTCCTATTCTTCCACCAAACTTTTTCAACCTGGTGCCCTCCACAGATGTCAGCCTGCATGTTTCCACTGTCACATTTTAGAAAGGAGTAAACTCTAGAGGCCTCCATGGTTTGTTTAATCATGTATTAAATGTATATCCTACCTTATGATCAGTATTTCAAGAGCGAGTTGAACCATCCTCTCATCTTTTCCCACAGTGACTATGGTGTGAGATGGGTTGGTCTTAAAGAGAGTTCCTGGGTCAAAGTCTCTCAGGGAACTTCCATAGCTGAAAGTGGATTAGAACATGAGCCTCCTCGGTCATAGTCCAGGACCTTCACCACTGCATTGTACTGGAGCTCACTGCTTCATACCTCTGAACAAATAACGTTAAGCTTAGCTGGTGCCCTTAGCTGGTGCCCTAACTACGGACTTCAACTCCCAGAATTCCCCAGCCTGGCTGGGGAATTCTGGGAGTTGAAGTCCACACATTTTAAAGTTGATGAAATTGAGCAACACTGTTCAAGAGTAAGAAAAAGGTTGCTCAAGCACAACAGAGACAGTAGTAAGTGTTAAGTGTTTCACAACTCAGTACAGACATTCCTTAAGTGAAAAACATGGCTGCCTTCCGTGGAATCACAGTGTTACAGAGCAAGGAAGTATGGAAGAAGATGTTGATAGTCATAATGTTGTAAAGTCCTCTTTGCGTTTTCCTAAGTTCTGCAAATGATGACAATGTCAAGACAAAGTTCAGGCATTCAAAAGAGGATTCAGTTCCTCTTGATGTGTCTGGAGAGAAAAATACAGATGGGGCTTAATTAATTATGGAAACATGAATGCCTTATTTTAGATCAATTCATTGTTATCCATTTAATTAATATTAATAATGGAACTTTTGTTCTGGGCCTGCTCCATTGTGGAATTCAGCTTGTGGTCCATTACTCACAAATCAGTGTCATCCTTGGCTAAACAAAATTGAACACCTCTGATTTATATTCCAATATTTTCAGACTATACCTTCTTCACAATCCATCCTGGCAGGAAAATCATCCAAATGAATAGGATTTAAATTCTCTTACACACACACACTTGGTAAGATCTTTTACTTTCAAAGTTTAGTGGTCTGGATCAGAAGATTTACCATAGAAATCCCTCTTCAAGTAAAGGCTGTATCCATAACTTTTTCAAGATAGTCCTGCACTCCAGGTGATATGAAAAGCATATCTGGTACTGAAGGTGAGCAATTAAGACATTAAGCATCGTCAAACACATAGCTATATTTGCATTTTATCCTAATAATAAGCCCATCAGCTCATTTTCAGGAGACTGAGGCTACTTCAACTAAATCCTCTGATCAAAGCAAAAATGGCACTTGCATTTTTTTTAAAAAAAATCAGAAATGGAAATGCTAATTGAGACCCCTTAATGTGTGGTGGTAAGAGACTCCTTCAATTAACTCAATTCTATGGCTCAGGAAAATAATAATAATAAAAATAGGTACAAAGAGTCAGATTGGAAAGGTAGAAATGCTCATTAAATTAAAAAGGTCCAGCATTCATTATTTCCAGCATCTGGGGCTAAGCACGCATATGCTGCTCATCAAAGGGGTGTGTGTGTGTGTAATGGGTTAAATTGAGAATATAATCTAATTAAAATATTAGGCATGAGTAAACAGTTCTTTGATATCCCACTAAAGGTTTTATTAAAAATGGGTTCTTGAGCTTTGTATTAAAGGAATTACCACTTTTAATCAGAAAAACAACAAGTTTAGGGAGCTCATCAGACATACTTCAAAGTCCTACCATTTCTGTAGCTTTGTTGCTATTATCAGGAGAGAAACAGCTTTGAATAGCAGCAATTCAGACATGCTTCTCTGTTGCAGATTTACAGGCTACATTTCGGAAGCACTAAGTGAGAATAACAGGGAAACAGGGAGAGGGCAAGGGTTATGAATAATGGTTTTTATTGCGCAATCTCAATGAAAACTGTCTAAACTAGTGGCCAAACCAAGCACATGGCAAAGAATTTTATAAATGTCTACCTGGTTGTAAACTGGGGAGGACAATGTATCTAAACTTAATATTAGGGACACTTGGTTTGTACCAAAAGTTGGCTTGTACTCAATGTTTTCTCTGGTTGCCTGCCAAAGTCTCCCCTCTAATCACAAGCAAAACAGAACAAAAACAGGTTCATACACATTTGGCCATCTCTCCAAAATGCCCAAGGCTTAATTTTAACCACAGTCTTATGAAGGACATACCCCAGAATCTTTCCTTCCCCAAATCATTGCCCATAAAAAGTGCGGAACCACAGATCTCATTGTCAGAGATCAAGTCAAGACGGTGCTTATAATCATATGATCAAAGTCCTGCCACTTTTTTATATGGGTGGTAAAAAAGGGGTGGGTCTTTGCTTTTATGGTTGGGGCTGTCATCTTGACTTTTTGACCCACCCCACTGATGTCCCTGGGCGAAAGAACTCTAATTCAGTTTGGGTGGGATGAATGAGGTTGCTTTACACCAGGAAGAGACAATTACCTGGGGTCCCCCCACCTCTTTTTTTGCAGTAGAATCTCCCATGATCATGGTGTGGAAATCTGGTGCAAGGATTTGTTTTCTAATTGTGCAAGCTTTTGGATAGGCCTAATAATTCTGAAACAGCCTCCCCATTAACCCCAGAAAATATGAGAGGAGGAAAAAACCCTAAAAAATTGTCCCACTTGCTTGCTGATGTCATGAGATCCTGGGCACCATGCCTGGTTGACAAACCACAAGCCAAAACTGAGCAAAACATGGCTTAGCATAATGTGTAAACCCATCCATTGTATTTTCAGAAGTAGGCACATAAGGGGAATGTGACAAACATTCAGATTTTCATCAGAGACCCAGAATTGCCTGCTGAGGAGCCACTCAGTGGCAGAGCAGAATTTTCCCCTTCTAATGTGTCAAATGACCCAGCAGGATCATCATCTAGCCAATCTTGGCAAAGTGAAGCTGAGTCAGGCCTGGTTAGTTTTTGGATAAGAAATCTCTGGACTGTAGACCAGATCATGAAACTGAAAGAAGGTATTGGCAAACCATTTCCCTACTGTTGCCAAAGAAAACATGGGCATGTCCATGAAGTCATCAGGAGTTGAGCTCAACTCAAGGGAGAGCTGACTTAATGTGCGAAACAGCTGTTGAAAGAAATGAAAAACAAAATGGGTCATCTGCATTTCAGCAACTGACATTATACATTGGATGTCAGAACTTGTCTTCTGCTGAGGGAAACATGCCTGAGGACACGAACACTTCCATGCCATTTGATGAAAGCTTGATAAGGAGGGACTTGAAAGTCCTCAAGGAGCCCATTTTCAGCTGCAGCAACAGCCAAGCTGAGGTGACATCGTCCAAGCAGCCGGATGCTTTCTCCAAACACCTCATCCTAATTAGGCCTGCTGTGCTGTTGCCTCCTGAGCACCATCATTTATTTTTTGACAGCAGTGTGAAGATGTGGCCCTGAGGGGAGGGAGAATGGCAGGTTCTCCTCCCACCACAACTTGTGGCGCCCCCTCACAATCCATGAGTCTGAGTACCCCCCCCATGATGCATATAGGATGCCACATGATGACCTGCTGCTCTTCAAAATGCACACTTGAGGTGCAATGAAATAACAGCTCTGAACCACCAATGGGAAGGGAAATGGGGAAGGGGGGCAATTGGCCTCGTTCACTCTCTGTCCTGGTCTACTGCTCAAAGCAGGTGCTTCATTTAGGCTGGTCCTTGAGCCATCGAACGGTTTTGGAATGGAAGCCATGGAAACGAGGGAAAAGAAAGACCACTTTTAGATCATCATATACTCAATGCTTTAATTATCAACAATAAAATTCAACAAAAATAAGTAAGGCTGAATGCAACTTATGGAAAACGTCCCAGATCTTACAAAAGTTCATCAAACTCATAATTGTACGCTAGTCCTTTAGGACCCCAAGTGAACATGGCAAGAAGAGAATGGATGAATGGAAGAGCTCAGTAGCCCTGCTCCCGCGAAGGCTGATGGTCCCTCTGGGGATGGGCTCATCAGACAATATGGAGTGTTTTGAATGCAGCAACCACCTGCTTCTCCTTTTCATGCCTGTTTTTCAGCGATTCTAGAGAGGAGATTGGAGGAAGGTTCTCTCCGTTTAAAGTGCGCGCCAGGTTTTTCTCCTCTTTGGTCTCTTGTTCTGACGGTCTCGAGACAAAGAGTCTGGGCTTGGGAATTGTCTTGGCATACTCAAGGGCCTGCAGAAGTAAGGAAATAAGACCATAAAAACTGGTCATTAAAAATCTCTAACCCAAGATTAGAAAGAGACTGTTTCCAAGGAAGAAGTGGGGGGGGGGGGGTTGGGGGGTGTTTTCCTACATCAGCATCCCCACAAATTCTTCCCCCATCTAAAAGGGGGGGAAAAAAACCCTCAAAAAAACCTCTCCATGTAATTTTTTTCACCAAGCTGAAATTCCAGATTTCAACTTGTAATAGAACCACGGCAGAAAAATGGTCTGGAAGTGAAAATTTTAAGAAGAACATAGAACCAGCAGGTAAATGGAGATTTCTGTTTTATTGGCCACACAGTGCATGTAAGGAATGAATAAAAACATTGTCTGGTTCACCTACTAAAACCAAGGGAAATTTTACAGCTTCCCTTCCTTATCTTACGGTTGGGATCAGAACTGCTTCTCTGCAGATGCCACCCTTCTGCTGCTCCACCCACCAAATGTGGTAGGACTTGATCTCAGCTAAGTGGTGTCTTATTGACAACTCTTGAGGTGGTAGGCACATTATACAATCATGTTTGAGGGTACATAAATGCTTGCCCACCCCCCATAAGTGGAAATCTTGCAAGATTTCTGCAATCTTGCCCCCTTAGGATTTCAAGCCAGAATGCTAAAACCAGAGGAATTGCAATAAACTGTCATGAAAATGCTAGCAAGAAGGGAACTATGTTTGGATCACCATGCCCCTTTGATGAAAAGTGCTAAAAATCCAGATTCATATCAAGACAGAGAACGAGTGGCATTTTGATCATTCAAGAGAAAGCGGTCTCGATCTTTCCACACAGTCTCCTGTTGGCCGTGTTGCTTTGCTGATTCCTACCTTCTGCCTTGATACCACTGATTTGTTCTCCGTTTTTGGCTGAGGTTTCCGTGCACTTGAGATATTCTTCAGATTCTGTTCGTTTACTTGCTTGGCATAAACCTTTTGGTGCTTCATCTTTTCTGACTGTCAAAAGGCAAACAGGAGGAGTTTAAGGGCAGGCTTATGATGAGTATTGAAAAATTCAAGTGTGATCTTTAGAAGGCAGCGTGGCACACAGACAGCTGGATTTAGAACAGGGGGGATCCCAGGTTTTAGAGACTCCTGCTCAGCTATACTTAGCCAGTCATGATTTTATGAGCTTATCTCCCCTGAATTTCTTACAGAAAAGACAGGATGTGAATATGATGAATGATTTCACTTATTGTTCCCCCAACCTGCTCTCCAGCAGGGTTGGGTGGTACCAAAATCACCATCATAAGAGTCATTGTGATGGGCCCAACCTGGTGGAACGCTGTTCCTTTTGACAGTGGGAAGACCTTTATCTTTTTCTAGTTGTTGTTAAAGGTTGTTCCAAGACTTGCTAAAATGTTGGGCAGATTGTTTTATTTGTTGCTGGTCTTATTTACTTATTTTGTCAAGTGAGGTGTTAATTATATCTGAGCTTCTGGGTTTCTTCTTCCATCATTTGAAATACCGAAGGGATTATGTTGAAATAGGCAAAGTATACACATACGATCATTGTAAGGATGGGGGAAGTCAAAATTTCTAAAACTGCTGCACACCAGCAAATTCTTGCGTTACTTGAAACAGCAACTTTTTCCGATGCTGTTGCTAACCTGTAACGGCTATACTGACCCTGTTGTATCAGTAACATGGAAGATACCCAACATGCTTCCATTCAGAGCAACCTGTGAAATCATTTGAAGTCAAAAAATCAAAATATTATTTATATTTATTGAAATATAAATAAATAAAGTAAAAATGAGGGGATAAGGGAAGGACCCTTTTCTCAGAGTCTTTTTTGGCTAATCGGCTTCATCTTCTCCTTTGGTCTAGTAACACCTGATGTTTCCTAACAGGGCATAATGTGCATTCAGCTCTTCGACAACTACATTTGCTCAGTTGCGTTGACTTCCATTTTTCCCTTTTGCGATAAAGCCAGGTCCATCTAAATTCACCAGAGCAGCTCAATTGCATTAAAGTAATGCACACTTGAACCCACCAGAAGAGAATGAACTTGGGCGTACTTATCAGCAATTGGAATTCTCTGCAGGTGAACGCTGACTAATGGATACGTTCTGCCAAGACCAAAAAAAGCTACAGCTTGGAAGCATGATCTACTCTGAATGCTTCCAGAAGTTTTCTGGACATTGATTTATTTATTTTGGTCACAAAGAACAGAACCCAAGGGAGATAGCAAGGAAAGGAAGGTGGTCAAGACCTGTTAAGATCTTTCAGTGACATTTTCCCTTCTCTTCTTCAATTTCTGAGGTTAGACAGGGCCTAATGATTAGAATGCCAGTAATGATCAACTCCTCCCCACTAGCAGAGATTTACGTTTTTTAAGGAAATGCATAAATAAAATGTATTAATCAATAAATTAAATAAAATTCACATATGCAAACACAGACACAGACACACACACACACACAAAACCTCTTTTGTAGCAGTCAGGATCTCTCATATCCCCAAAATAGAGAACTATATCCAAAGATTTCTTTGAGTCACATGGATGCCCCATTTGGCTCAGCATTCTTCTTCTTACTTTTTCTCTGATGGTTTCATAGTCAGGTCCAAGGCCTCCAAGCCTCACATCCATCTTCATGTAACCTTTTGCCCTAGAGCCCTGAACAAAGAGGTAAAATTGCAAGGAACAATGTGGGCCCAGCAAGAATCAGCCACAGGAAGAGCAGAAAAAACAGCGATAGAGCTATTGGGAGAGGAGTAACACAAGCAGGAAGTTTATATGTCCATATACCGCAAAGGAAAACCAGGATCAAGGGTTACCTTAGACATAATGGGAAACAATAGTTTTGTACTATGTGAATAAACTGGAAACTCACCCACTTGCCCTCCTCCTAAAAGGAGACTATTCCTATTAAGAATCTGCTCTGTTTTAAAGTAATCAAAGTTCTCTGTGACTGCCAAACTCCAACTGTGATTTGTTTAAATACTAGCTAGAATCTGATTCTACACTTTGATCTTGGCTTCTTCTCATTCACTACAGTTTAAACAAACCACAGTTCTTTGCATCTGACTATCACAGGGAAGCGCAGCTTGTTTAAAATCAAGAAGGCTTCCAATCTCCTCCTTTAGTACATAAAAGAGGAGGAAATGTGTGATGTGTGAGTGTAATCATGCAAGTCCTGGGCTCACTGAGGAATGTTCTTATAAATAGAAGCCATGGTTTCTTACGTCAAAAGTAAGCAATGTTCCCAATTCTTTCTGGGCACTAGGAATATTGCTCAAGTATAATGATAAGCCAGAAAGAAATTATATTTTTAAGACTGTCAGCATAAAGCTATCATTTTCCACCGTAAATTTCAGCATTAACTGTAGAGTCACAACTTCCCAACTACGTACTTGAGGAAAACCAGCGGTGCCAGAGAGATTTGGGAATGGGTTTGGGAAAGGGAGACCTGAAACTAACAAGTTGGTAAAGAAGAATGAAAACCTTCATCTCCAATGTCTTTTGCATTTATGGAATTCTGTGGAACAGCTTCTCCAACTTTGTCTCATCTCAGCTTGGTCTGAGAAAGGTTTACCTATCAAAATGGGAAACTTTGAGCAGAAAACTTCTCAAAAGTGTGGGCTTCAAAGGAACAGCCAAGGTATGTTTTGGAATTCTGACCACTGCTGTCCTTCCAAGAAATTCTTCAGAAATTTCAGAATAAGAATGTTATTCCTTCCCTTCCCAAAGAGGGTGATAAATAGTCTAAGTACAAGGGAAGGAGGGGGACTGAAAAAGAAGACATTTACCCTGTAGTTACAATTTTAATCCATCTAACTTCTTCTCAATGCCAGTCAAGCAGTAAGCTTCAAAACAGGCCCCACGTCTGTGCAAAAATGCATTTAGTCTGTCCTAAAACAGGCCCCAAGTCTCTGTGCAAAAAATGCATTTAGTTTGTCTGCTTTGAGGTCGGAAGCCACTTTGGGAATTTCTGATGATATTTTGAACATACAAACCACTGTAGGAAACCTGGACCACTTTTTTTTAAAGGAACTCAAAGAGAAATCTCAGAGAAAGTGTCCAGAGTTGGGTTTGGTAGCAGAATGGCAAGGACATTTCTGTCTTAATCTTCAGAAGCCCATGCTATGGCCTTTGTTCCCCTGTAAAACTGAGGACGGAGGCGGAGCTGAAAAGCAAAGGGATACATGGAGGAAAATGATCCCATAGGACCTGCAGCCTCTCTCTGCTGCTTTAGACAAGTGGCCGTGTTTGAAACCATTTTACAAGGACCACCGCTTAATAGAGAAAGGGTGCCCGCTGTGCCCCTCAAGAGGCCGGATTGTGTACGGTAGGAAGGAGAGAAAGAAATGGCAAAGAAGTCAGACTTGGGAGACTCCACTCTTTCCTTAATGTTGGGTTCTGTAATTAACTGTTGGTCACTTATGGTGTTTTCTGAGGTTACATTGTTTTCCTTGCTGGGCTGACGCAAGACTGCTTGGAAGGTTATGGGAGGTCCCCCCACAATATCTGGAGGGCACCCGTTAGGGAAAAAGGGGTTTCCCTAACTGGTGAACGGAAAGTTGGATTTTCAAAGAGGCATGCCCTCTGCATTCCCTCTTCTCTCAGGCACACTGGAATGCCTCTTGTAAGATGAGACAGCCGCGCATCATCTCAACAGAAAGTTTAATGCTTTGGAATAATTGCTTTCCCCAAAGGAACAATGTCATTAGTAACAAAGTGACTGACCAACCCTTTCCCACCCCTTATGGAGGCTGCAGCATCTTTTTTGCGTTCCTGCTATTCCTAACAGATGCCTCCAAGTAAATCACCAGATCTTCTCTTCACCCTGCAGGTGGTCATGGAGAACTAAAAGGTGGATGCTCTTTTCAGGCACAGCCATTTTTGGGGAACCAGGATCCTGCAAAATGGCAGTTCAGATAGATGCCCATTAACTTACAACCTCTAGGCAAGAGTGTCGTACAAGAACTTCACATTTGCATCTGATTTACTATAGATGAAGGAGTCTAGCTGCCTAGTTTATGAATGGAGAGAAATATATTTTTTACTGTGACTTCTGCGAAACCACTGAGAATCAGAAACTCTTGCTAATCTACTAAATCGTTATGACTACGTAATTTAGTATGGGATAAAAACCAACACGCCTCCCTGCTCTGTTCGTTACTCTCTTTGCTTACCTTCCGGTTCTCTCTTTCTTTCCTTTCCTTTTGCTTTTCCATCTGAAGCAAGTAGCCTTCAGAATTGCTGCGGCTGAGAACGGGTTGGGTCTCTTCGCAGGTCTCCAGGTGGAGCTGCGAGTCGCTCTCCCCTCTCTGGATTATGGGCGGAAACATGCTGGCCAAGTGATTCCTAGCAAGGTGGTCATCTGCCAGTTGAGAGATTTCTCGATGCTGCTGCTCTACAGCCTGGATGAGCCGTGCCGTTGGAGAGAGGGTTCTGTTTATCGGGTGAGGAGCATGTGGCTGAGATGGCCTCAAGAAACAAGGGCAAGTAAAGAGGCGTGCCAGGAAAAAAGACAGAAAAGCAATGAAAAGGGACTGACTTTTATAAGCAGCTTGTTAGGCCGTCCCCCTTGTCAATCTGCATCCCTTTAGCACCCTGCAGCCAAAATAATCCAATATTGATGATGTTCTCATCATGCAAGTCCTCTCCTCAAATCCCTTCTCTAGTTTCCAGTCTATCTTTGGATCCCGCCTACATTTCTTATGCTTTCACATTCCTGCTTGTTCTTACTTTTCTACCTTGGTATCTCAGTGCATCCCTTCCTGTGATCATCACTCGTTCAGTACCACTCCCATCATCAACCACCTGATGCTGCCTGAGATGTCTCCAGCCATTTCCTGTTCCTGCCTTCATACCTACGGCTGTTCCCCAAACACCTGCAGGGCCACTTCCCACCAGCCCTTCGTCTCAAACTCTACTTTTCCAGAAAGCCTTGGCTACGCTGACGTTTGTTCAATGGGTGGAAAAATAAAATAAGTAGGTGTCAATATGCTATCTCATTGAGTACTTCTTAAAACAGTATTCATAAAACATTATCTTTACCCTGAGTAACGAAAAGCATAGTTGTTAGCGATCTCTTCTGTATAAATGTGCCAAGGTTTGCAAGATGAAACTGCTCCGTTTACCGGCTCTTGCTGGCCACCGTTGTATGCATATGAAACACCCTTGTGCCCTAATGCATTCCAGTGTTTGCCATGATGGGTGAAAGGCTGAGGCTCTGAAACGGTACACCTGCAGGAATATGGGTGATGGGGTCCAGAGATGTTTTCAAGGCTGTGCTGGCACTTCTTCTTTTCACCAGCACATGGTGAAAGAAGCCCTGGAAAGTTGTGGTATGAGCTCTGCTGAAGAGGCTTCCCAGCAAAGGTTAAATTCTTGGAATTTTTCTTGGCATGGTACTGAGGAAGGTATGGTGCGTGGGCAGAGAACGGGCTGTCTTCACTGGAGTTATCTGCAATGGAAAGGCAGGCAGATGGATATAACTCACAATGCAAAGCACATCTGCTGTCCTGCTCCAAATCGGATGTTTCTCTGTAAGCACTGGAATCTGCACAAGCATTCTCAAATTCTAACAGATTGTTACCACCGCTCAGATGCCTTCTTAGTTCCACTTGGGTTCCTAAGGGACGTTGGATGGAACTCTCGCTTAAGGGGGCTTCTCTCAAGGATGCAGTTTGCCCTGACTTCATTCCATCCGTCGGAGACCTTGCAGACTGGTGAGCCTAAAATGAGCAATCGTATGGGAAACTTAGGTTTTGTTCTACATTGGATGCATACGAAAAATGTTCTAAGAAGTTTGACAGGCACTAATATGCCATAAGTGACAGGTGTTTCGAAGCTGTAGTGGTCAAAGCCTGGCAAATGTTCCTCCTCCCCCCTTGCATATACATGTATGTATTTGTATTCAATCTCCCATCTCTCCCACTGTTTCTTCAGTGGTTTCAGAAGGGGTTATAAATTATTTTATTCTTACAATAAGCCATGGGGACAAATTAAACTGACTTGGCTAAAGAGGGAACACTGGGCTATCCAAAAGGCATTTGTATTTCATGGAGGAGAAATATAAGATAATGGAATCAAAAAGCCCACATTTGCCTGTGTTTTAGCACAATAAACGGACTTAATGTAAAACCTCTGCTTCTGATGTATATGCATGTGTTTATATATGTGTGAAAGTGGTCTTTTTGTAAACTAGTTGACTTCATATATTTCACTTCATTAGGAGGTCCTGGGTTCAGGGGATTTTGATGCCAACCCTCAGCACATCTCTCTGGCTCTAATCAGATTGTATTTTTGAGATTATTAAGAAATGTTTGCTTGCTTTAGCTATCAAAGCTAAGCAGCATGGTTCCCAAAGGAGAACATCACCAGCAGAATAGCCTGTTTGTACCAGGAATAAATTCAGGTATTTGAATTTGAAACAATGGGGGCTCTCTAAACTGTGCTTTGGAAATCTGTTCACAAGAGAGATTTTGCTACATTGCCATGTCCTCAATTGTTTGCTGGATTGCGGCCTCCATGCCAGCATAGAGGAACATTTTGATTTCTGCTAAATGCATCTGGTCCTTCTTTCTTTTAGGATAAATAATGCTGTGGAATTAAGTTGTGGCTTTCATGCTTGTTTCACTTTACGACCTTTAGACTTCTTGATTATTTGTACAAGCTTTAGGATAAATGTAGCTGGTTTCCCTTTCCAGATTCAGAATCATATCCTGTAACCTGAAGACTCTTTGCCTGCTAGACTTTGCTTGGGGAGCTGTGCAAGAGCACGCTTCATAGTTGAGTGGGAACTCTAGTGTCCTAATCCAATACTTGGACTGCTATACCAACAGTGGCTCTCACACTGTAAATTTGTCCTGTTTTCCTACCCCAAGCTACTCTGTGTACTTTAGACACCAGCAACCCTTTGTAGTATCTATCACAAAAGACATGAAATTGGGGAACATGACCATCAATGGGGAAGGGGAAGAGGATGGAGAAATACATTATGACAGCATCACACAAATGATGCATCTTACATACTTGCATCAGATGTTAGAACACAACTACATAATGGCAGCATTTACGTGATGACATTATTGCATATAAGTCAGTTTCCTATCATTATGGCTTGCTACTGTTGGGGAATTAATCCATCTGGTGTTTTGGACTAAGAACAGGGAGACCTGCCAAGATGCTTGTTGGGGGCCTTTAACAAACCAGTCTCTCCTAGGGTAGGATAAAAATGGAGAAATTTGAGGGGATAAGGCAAATGACATTAAATTTTAAAAGCGCTAAATATGAAAGAGGGCATTTTAGGCCATCTTTGTGAGTTGGGAAGTGGCCAATGTGAAGGTGAATCCAAGCAGAACTGAAGAAATAATTCAAAGACTTTGGAAACAAACAGTACGTCCAACTAACTTTAAACTGAAACTTTAAACAGGTTGTTCAAGAACCCATCACTTTGAGCCATTAGGACGAAGCAGTGGTTCAAGAAAGAAGGCCAACTTTAGCACTGTTTTACTGAAATCTGGTGTCATGATTATACAATGGTTTGACATTGTAGCTTGATTCACCCAACCTGCTAAGCTATCATTGAATTTGTTTGGGTTTTGCTTAGTGTGTGAAGTGAGCCCAACTGGTATGATGTGGAAACCAGGATGTACATCCAGGTCATGGTGGTTTACTCAATACATCATGTTTTAGGACAGAAGTACAAGAGGTACAGCCTGCCAGCCCCACTTCTGTGATCCACAGTGCCCTTCCCATAATCAGAATGAGGTCATTTTTTTCAGCCCTTTTATTGCATTTTTGGGAGGTGTCAAAGGGCAAAATGGGTGTCTTGAGACTTGCAGGGAGTTCAGGCACCTATTTCACTCCTTAACATGCCAAACTCTAGCCCAGAAAAGCAGGGTTTTCTCCTACCTACTTTTGGATTGTAGTCCTCAACATACCACACAAAGGTTGGTGCAGACCTTGAACCAACAGAAGGCAACAATTTTCTCCGTGAAAAGCAAACCAACCCTGAAATTTGAGGTACTTGTATCTTAGAATATGCATGGAAGGTAGACGAGGGTGTTTATTCTGGTTCTGATTTTGGTAGCATCTGACCTAGGGATAAAGGTCTTCTAGTCCCATATTCAGCTATGACCACTGTCTAGTTAGTAATCAATGCCTCATATTTGTGCATCTCATGGTATAATATATTTTCTGAAAAGAAACATTTGTGAGATTATCAACTCATCTTTGTTACAGACAGCAGAAGCGAAGAAGCAAAAAACGTTTGCTTCATGAAAAGAAGCAAATTAGATTTTATCTGAACTGAACAAATTAAGGGCATGCTTGGTAAGTGGTCCATCTTTTTAAGCCCAAGGACTGTTCACTGGCTGCCTTCCTCTCAGTACAATGCTTCAGAACATCTGCCAGGAAAAAAAAATCAGGCTCAGAAGGCCTTCCCTTAATTGCAAGTTCTTGCATCAATAGAACCGTATCGGGTCTTAAAAAGACAAACAAGATAGGGGAAACATGCAGAGCTTCTGGAATTCTTTCTGATCCCTTTACCAGCAGTCATCATATGCTTGGGTCTATCTGCACGGAGAAGCATGGGGTGGGCTACAAATGCACCACACGATCTGGAGATGGGGGGCTTAGAAAGGAACAGCTGCCAACTTTCTGAGCCATTGACCAATGTCTTCTCCTGTAGGAATGCCTTGAAGGGAATCCTTTCTCCACAATCCCGGCCTGAATCTGGTGTATTCACCTTTGGTCCTGTTCTGCTCATTTTTTGGAGTGTCATTGCACTCATAGACAGCCAACCAGAATCTTGAGCTTTGGACATCACTTATTTCCAACATCCTGTTGGGTGGGAAAGAATAAAAAACATGCTAAAGAAATAACCTGGGATAAAGGGAATGAGCATTTATTAGGTGTTACTGTGCAAAACTGCTCATCACAAAGAGCAGAAGGTCAGAGGCTGAGCTAGGTAGACTTAGAGGAGGCCCAGTGAAATCAATGAGGCAACTCCATGCTTTTTGGGGGTGGGTGGGTTGGTTTTTGGTAAAAAGCCCCAGGAGGTGGGTGGGGGGGTGGAAGGAAATTAGAGCACTGGATTTCAGGATCAACAGAGGCTGTCCACTTCTGTTGTAGGAAAAGAACCTGATCTGACAGGGCTTGTCGGTAGAAAGTTCCCATGTCGCTCTAGACCTATGGAAGAGATCCTCCTGCATTGTCCCCCACTCCAGCGGCTGGTCTGCTGGATCGGTCTCCGTCCCGAGGTTAAGAATCTTCTTGGCCCTTGGAAAGGACCATCAAAACTGAAAGCTGTTTTGTGTTCTGTTTTTTTTTTTAAGTTAAAGCTTCATCAACTTCCAGTTAAGGCCTCAGGTGCTACTCCTCATGAGGTGAGATGGGGACTTCCCAGGGGTAGCACACAAAGCCGCCCACAGTCCATTTAATCTTTGCCTGCATTGGCCTCCTCTATTTCATCCTGCCTTCACCCCAGGCCTCCTTTGTTAACCACACCGGCGTTCTGGGTAGAGTATATGCACTCAGAGTAACTGCTTAATGGTAGTTATTAAGTCACATATAGAGCAGAATGCTTTAGTGAAAGGTTTAGCCCTGGGGAACCCAGATTCCAGGTGGCAAGATGATAACTTGTTAGCCGGACCTTTTCTCTAGTGATTAATGTTTGTATGTAGTGACTCTTGTTCCATAGTCCTGCGTCTTCAGCAGCCACTGGAGTTAAGCCATTACTGATCAAGCAGCCCTGTAAAATAAATAAATAAATACAGACGGGGACGTGCGTGCACACACAGACACATTTGGGTCTCTATGTGCGTGACCCTGTGGGTGCATATTTGTTCCTTCTATTACTTATTTCTCTTTTTCTTTATGTATTTTGCATGTGTGTGCGTTACAGATACAGAGGCACTAATCTCTTGCTGGGGGATTTCTAGCCTGCTCTAATCAGAAAATCCAACTTAAAAAAAGAAGGACCAGTTCTAAAGCCAGTTTCAAAGGTCAGCAATACGTTAGTGAGAATTGTGTCCTGTTTATGACTGCTGATTTGTCCTCCCTGGCAGATCTTCTTGCTTTTTTCAGATGTTATGGTTTTACAGTCCTGTCTCTACTGTCTTCTTTTCCTGTAAGCTAGCAGATAGCCCAGTAATTAAAATAAAGAAAAGTCAGTAAGCTAACTTTGGAGATTGGGTCTTAGTTATTGACTCTAACAAACACGTTTCTTAGACTTGGTCTCATCCCATCAGCTGAATCACAAGAAGGGTTAGCTGGCCAATGAACCATAAAACCAAAATGAAATTTGTGTCAAAGCGCTAACCTTTGATAAGGAAAGCAGAGCCTTCACACAACTTCTGTCAGAATGAAATCAGATACAGACTCATAAAGCATCCTTGCAGAGCTAAAACGACAGCTTAAAGGCAGAGAAATGACGCTGCCAAGATGCTGAAATAAAAGTGAAGTTGAAGACCCCGGGAGAATTCTAGAATCTTTGCTTGGCACTGAGAAGCCACTGAAAATGGCACCAGGCAGACCAATCTGGGGAGAACACTGAAGAATCCAGAAATCATTACTAAAACGTTTTCTGTTTTATGCCTCAACTCTGCAGATCGTGTATTCAAGGAGAAGCCTCAAGTGAAGATGTCAAGGCTCAGGACAAGACAATCTGAGATTTTAGGCCATAAAGAATCCAGAGTTTTAAAGCATCATCTGAACTAAGCCTGTAAGTAGAGTAGGAAACATTGTGGATGATAAATGCCAACGAAATAAATACCAGTGAAATATATTTGTACTGCCTAACGTGAGAACTTCTGATGCCATAGCTCACTTCCATAGCAATAGAAATTTATGGATGGGGAATTCTAGTTGGGGAAGGCTCCCCTTGCAAGAAAATAGCAAAACAGAACTGATTCTTCTCAAAGGATGCTCTCCATAAAACATTCGGTGATTTCACACACGTGCCAGGGCAAGGTTTGTTTAGTCATGGTTTATTAAATAAGTCTCAATTGGCTGCCGTTGCACAAGACCCTAAATTTATTATCCATAATGGCTGGATGCAACCAGCATGCTGGGCCAATAGCAAACACATTTTGATTAAGCATGATGTGATGTGTCTCTCCAGCTAGGAAGGTTTTATTGCATGCCAAGATCTGGGGCTTAGAATAGCTGGAAAGGACAACGATGGGCACAGGAGCACTCTATCCAAATATGAAACCAAGCAAAGTTCATCACTGGAACTTTTAATGGTTGTAAGCGTATATAAATAACCCTCCTGTTGAGTTGCATTGATCCAAATACTAATTAATGACTGAGCCAATCAGTTGCAACACAGGAGAGGGCAAAAACTTTAAGAAGCCAGCCCAGATTTGAACTCCTCTGGAAAAGGTTTTCAGTTGGGGGAAAAATGTTTGTGCTTATGAGGAACTCAGCTTTCTTTTGCCAGGCAGGTAGAGCATACTTCTGCATTAGCTCTTTGAAAGAAGACCAGGACACAGCTTCGACCCGCAATTTTTTTCCCCCCCGAACTGTTCTATTAATGCCAATCAAATTGAGAAAATGATCAAATGAAATTGCATTTTGAGCATCATAAGCTGTGTAATGTCTATTCTATTAAATTGAGGCCCGTAATTGCTTCTCTGCTGAAAAGAGACAACAAAGGCGAGCAATCATGACATGTCATTATCCTGGACTAGCAAACCGGCCTTTGCAGGAAGACTTCAAAGCCTTCTGGTTCTTGAATTGCATTTGGCTGCTATTGTCGAAGCGCAGGCAATCTTGATTAGGTGTTTACACGGAGGTAAGGCGCAGTGCCACAGAAAGCCTGAGTGCCTTAGTCTAGAGCCATTAAAAAATTGTACATTATGTTTCTCGCTTTGAAGTAAGGGGATGGGGGGTTTTAGAAGGACAGCAACTCGGGCCAAGCACAGCTGAGTGAGATAGACCCAGCTCCTTCTCGCCCTCTCTCACATCACAGAAGCTCATCATCGGATTCTTAGAGAATCAGGCAGTGCTGCAAAGAGAAGCTGATGCTTTAGAAAATGTGCAGGGAATTACGGGGACATTCACTTCCACCCAGGTTTATACTGTCTAGCGCAGGTGTGCACCCATTTAAGAACGGGGCCGCAGAGAGCATTAATATAAGGCTTTTCCCAAAATGCTAAAAGATCCTTTACCCGAGGGCTGCTTTGTGCAGGGTATACTCGTATTTTTAGGGGCATGCTTCTTAAGTCGGAAGTAGGCAACGTAGTGACCGCAGACACCAAGGTGTTCAGCGATACCTCCCTTGTTGTTCACTGCCCCACCTGACTATATTCCCCCCTCCGATTCTTTTCAGTAAATCAATGGAAAGCCAGAAGGCTACAAAGACACCAGTTTCTATCATGATCCTTATTTCCCCAAAAATGCCACAGGCCCCACAGAGGTTCCCAAACCATTCTTGGAAATTAAAAATAGACAGTGACTGTAGGCCCCACAGTTTGTATGGAAGGACAATGTGTGGCCAAGGAAAACAAACTAAAATAAAAGAAAGTGTGTGTGTGTGTGGGGGAGGGAGTGGCAGCTAAAAAGAGTTGGGGGGCAACCTCACCAACTTGCTTTCTGGAAAATGGGAATTTTGTGACTGGCTATTTTGTCACCAAGGGGATGCGGTGGCGCAGCAGCTTAATGATGCTGAAAGTTGCCGGCCAGAAATGGTCGACACTTCAGCGGTTCAAGCCCAGCTCCGCACGGCAGAGCGAGCTCCTGCTTCCTCCCCAGCTCCTGCCAACCCAGCAGCTCGAAAACTTACGTGAGTAGATAAATGGGTACTCTCACCCCGGTGGGAGGAAAATGCTGGCGGCGCTTGCACGGGAGACGGGGAGCAGTTGCCCGTAACGCGGAAGCCGCGCACACCCAAAAAAGGCGCAAAGCAACAGAAACCCTGCCTCCTGCGCTCGCCAGCTGGGCTCTGCTCTAGGAAGGAGGCAATGGCAAACCACTTCTGAAACACCTTGCCTTGAAAACTGCAGGGACTCGTCCAGGCAGTCGCCACAGAATCGGTAACAATTGAGTGCGGATAAAAAAAAAAATAAAATTGTCACTAAGTGAGGCCTCTCAAAGGCAGCCTTTATGTGAGGACACCTATAGTGCACTGTCAAAATAAACAAGATTTTTGGAATTTTAAGTTGTGGGAAGAAATAGTCAGCTTCCCATGAACCATAATACCAGGCTACTCAGTCCTTATTGTTATGTTATTTTTACTAGCTTTAAAAAATATATCTATGGATACTCAACAGCACAGCACTCTTGGCTTCAAGTTCGAGTTGCCTGTAGTTCCTTTGGTTAAGCATGCGGGCAATCAACCACAAGGTAGGACTGGCTGATATTACAAATGTTGTTTTAGAGGTGGGCTGAGAAGAAGTGGGGTTGAAAGAGTTAAGGAAACTCACCTGAACTCTGTTCAAATGTAACACTAAACCTTGGCTTAGCATAAGAGGAGCTCTTCTTGATATGCCATATCAAGGTTTGGTATTACATGTGGACGTGGCCCCTGATATAAACTCTATGCTCTGCTTCAATTATTTAATTCTAGATAGATTTGTGTTAAAAAAAAATGCTGCTAAAGAAAAAACAGGATATAAATCCAACAAATTAAAAATAGAAAAATGAATATATCTGAATGGGGAAAGGATGGCTTTGTGGATTGCAGCTGTGGGCATCGTGGAAGGATAGCGGACAAGTACTCATATGAATCTGTGTGCTGGGCTTCCAGATCATGGTTTCAAATGATGATTTCTTGGTTCATACTTAACTCTAACTCAGTGTTTCTCAACCTCAGCAACTTTAAGCTGTGTGGACTTCAACTCCCAGAATTCTGCAGCCAGCATGGGGAATTGTCCTACTGCTGAATCTTGGAAAACATGCAGCTCCTTTCAAGAGACAGGTGTGCTCTTGCACGCACCAAAGCACCTTTTTGGAACCATATCCAAAATTATGTACAGCCCTAGAACAGTCTTCCTGCCTCTCCTTTCTGGATAAAACCTGAGCTACAACAGCCTCCAAATGGAATAAGGATGGATTCTGGAAATCTTATTCAACACAGTGTGACTTCTGAGTAGACTCACCCAAGATTGAAGTATAAAGGGTTAGATCAGTGTTTCTCAACCGTGGCAACTTCAACTTGGGTGGACTTCAACTCCCAGAACTCCCTAGCCAGCCATGCTGGCTGGGGAATTCTGGGAGTTGAAGTCCATCCATCTTCAAGTGGCCAAGGTTGAGAAACACTGGGTTAGATGATATTACAAAGCACCTCTTTTACCTGGAAAATAAATTTGGAAAGCCTGCTGTGGATACTCACAAACAGTTCACTTACAAAACATCCATTTACCATAAAGCAAACAGGTAAAATCTTTCTTTCCCTCTTCTGACTCCCAAGATCCTTCCTCCCCCTGGCCCTCACATTTGTTTTTTGACTTTGAAGACACGTCTAAAAATGTCCTGGACAATAGCCATCTCTCATTTTTATTTTCTAGTCTACAGGACCCAGAAGCATTCTTGTAAATGCAGGCAGTCTCCAAGTTAAGAACACCCGGGTTACAGACCGGAGACTACTGGAGCAAAATTTGATTTAAATTCACAATGATCTGAGTTAGTTGCACAATACTACTTTTATACAGTATTATACAATAATACTGTTCCAGCTTAAATACAAATTAGACTTAAGGACAGACCTTGGGAACAGAACTTGTTCTTAAACTGGGGACTCCCTGTAAAATGAAGTTAATGCTCTGCTTTGCAGTATGCCCGTTTCCCATTAATTTTTTAATTAAAAGAATCTTTCAACAATACCTTCTCTTGAGACCCTTCTCTCTGCTTTTTACCATGCAGCCGAAGGTAAGAACTGTTCTGGTGGGCTGCTAAACCCAAAGTGAGTTTGTTCTTTTCAATAAAGTCTTTTTCAGATCTTGGCTTTGGTACTTTTAACTGAACCCTGGAGCCATTGCTGGTCAAACTGTCACTGCTGTTATAATGGTAGACAATCTCTGGTTCTCTTCCTTTCTTATCCAACCTGAAAGATCCATCCCAGCTATCTCCAGGTTCATCACAAGGGATCCAGAATTCTCTAGCAATTACTGATGGTATATTTTGGGGTTTTTCCTGTAACTGGCAGTTTCCGGATACGAACCCCTGGGAAGGATGGCAGGCCAACTCAAGGGAAGTGAAGCTAGAGCTTTTGCACTCCTCCTGATGCGATTCTTCTAACTCAAGAAAGCTTCTTCCTTTTTCACTATCTTTCCAGTTGGGATCATAGCGCAGGTCAGAATACTCGTCCATTTCCTCATTAGGGCTAAAAGCAAACCAAACGGTGAAGACAAAATTAAAAAGTTGGCCAAGAGAATCACTGTTTTTAAAGACTCTTAAAATCTCATCTTCTTTCTCCCAGACTAATTAGTGCAAGATGGAGGAGGCTTAAGGGTGCTTTCTCAAGGGAGGCGATATTTTATTTGTCCTGATTCAAATGCACTTTACTGTGATTTAAACAATCACACCCTCACATGTTGTAAGCCACTGAGGTCTGCATCTGAATCAAATCATGCTTCTGAGCACCACTTTCTTCACTCTCTGCATCCACTGGAGATCAGAGGACTAGAATTCTGTCCTGAATGAGATGGGGTAATCAAAACTACACACATGACACCAGTTTAACCCCAAAGCAACCTTCCCTAATCACACACTCTCCTCATGCTCTGAGACTCCCAGGCCAGCATGGAAATTGGGAAATCTGCCCTCCCATGCATCAGATTTGGGAAGCCTGCTCTGGGACAAGCTTAATACTATGACTTACAATTTATCCTGTAGCAAACTTCAGTGGATTCTTGTAATAAGTTACGCAAAAGATTGATTGTGATCTTCAGTCATATTTCTGCGTGTTTGGGCAATGCTCTCACAACTAGCAATAATTATTCCTAAATGTAAATGGGTAACATCTTGATGGTTGAGGGCAGTACATGGATTTCTTATTTTGTTTTTTTAAGGAGACTTGAGGATAGCATGGGTGGTGCACAGAATTAAAGCCAGCCTCTTCAGGGTTGTTGAGAAACCAAAAGGAGCAGGTTGGAGACAGATCCTCCTGGAGAAAGTCTATCCATGTGGTCGCTAAGAGTCAACAATGACTTGATGGTACTCAATCAGTCACTCATCGATCTGTTTCATTAGGTGTCAGACCTTTCCTTTCCTTTTGTTTTTTCAAAACCCCAGGAGGCCATTTTCAGGACTTAAGCTACACAGTGCCTTAAAATGGCAAGAAACTATACCATTGATGTGGGGTAGTGGTGGCTGAAGAGCGTTCTGGGGGCTGCAAGAAAGATGTTCGGGAATGGGATTCACCCCTGGGTCTGCACGTTGCCCACCGTAATGAAAACAATATGCAGGCAGAAAGTGATTCTGTAGTTTTCAAAACCCAGAAATAGGTCATACTCGGCAGCCACCCACAGCCCTTCAAACAGCAAAAGATGGTCCCGTACAAACTCTTCGTATGACTGTGAGAGCCGAGGCGCAGCTAATGATTGTTTTGCAAAAGGAATCTAAATGAAAGCAAACCGTTTCCTCTCCAACGCACTTTCAGTTAAAATGATGTTTCCCTGCTCTGTGTACCTGGGTCTACCATTTCCACTACATATACGCTGCACTGTGAGTTGCACACGGCAGAACAGGCGCACCGGTCTACCTTCCAAAGTCGCTAGTGGGTACGGGTATCATAAGCATGTGTTACACTTGTCAACATTAATGGACTCCATCTGAGCCGGCACTAATTTAAAACACATCAAATCAAATTTACTTTGAATGGCACGTTCTATGCTAGGTCAGGATCCTGCCGGCTCTGCCCGATTCAGGCCATGCGCCCCACACAATTAGCATCCTTTCCTGCTTGCGATAAAAACGTTCAATAACTATCCACTTTGCCCGTCGAAGAGGCATATGGGAAGTGTGCTGTTCATAATGAGACTCCCTTTTTCTCTCTGCTGTTTGTCTCTAAGCAGGGCATTAAATGGAACATGTTTATCATTTTTCAATTCAGGCTTAATTTAATCCTTTGAAAACCACCATTATTTTGCATTTATGTGGCATTAATGCTCTGTTGAGCATGACAAATCCAATTTTCTATTTGCACAGAAGAGGAAAGTTAATGCAGCTCTCAGGACAAGTGAGGAATGTTTTAATTTTGCACTTATGCAGTTATTGAATAAAAAGGGACAACTGTTCCACTGGTGCTGTCCCCTAAAATCCTTCAAAATAATAATGTTTTCCAGAATGATACAGCCTAAGATCTCTTGAATATGGCAGCCCTGTGTATATTATTTGAAATCAATTAAATTTATAGCCATTAACTTGCCACTTATTCAGCTAACTACTTATAAAATGATTATCTGCATTTTCCAAGCAAAGGATGAAGAAAATGCTCACTCTGAAATTGGCAAATGGTAAAAAAGAGAATAAAATTGATACAAAGGCAGGATTAAATATAAGGCAAACATACGGATCGGTGAATTAAAACACAGCTCATTAAAATCATACACCTGGTATTACAAAGATCAGAAATAGCCAAATAGGTTTCATCTGCTCCCAGGACAACTGGCTTATGAATAACTAAAAGGACACCATGTCTGTAATAACTCATTCCTCTAAGCATTTATAATTACAGGTCGTCCTTGTTTAGCAACCACAATTGGGACTGAGAACTCAGTCATTAAGCGAAGCAGTCGCTAAGTCAATCTGTGACAGTGCTTCAGCTTTATTTATTTATTTTTATTTATTATTCAATTGTATGCCGCCGATCTCCCTCCAACAGGTGACTCTGGGTGGCTCACAATTAAAATCAGAAACCCCATCAACAATTAAAAATCCTCCGATAAATAGTTAAATAAATAATCCATTAAAAATCAAACCTAAAAAACAAACCCTGTACATAAATACTAAATTTCCTTTGCTTTACAGACCTGCAAAGGTTGTAAATGTCAGCATTGGTCGTAAAGCTACTTTTCCATCACCTTCATAACTGCAAATGGTCACTAAATGAGGATGTCACTAAATGAGGACTACCTGTATTTATTAAAAAAAATGTTAAGCCTCCAAGGGTAGATCCCTATCACAGACAGTATGACAATCCTTGCATCCAACTTTCTCACTGAAAAGCAAAGGAAAAAGAGAGAACAGGAAGAGGAGGAGGGAAAGAAAGCAGCTTAGGTCAGTTCTTAAAGTCCTAGGGCTAATCACGGTCCCTCGGAATAAAAATCAGGCTGTCAATTCTGTCCATGATGGAAGAATCAGCCTATGGAGAATAAGCCTCACTCGTTTTTGCTTAGGCTTACCTACATGGTTCTCCTGTGAACAGGGCAATCACCCCGAAGAGAGAAAAAACAGAGGAGGAACAGTGCTTTGTCTGAACCCAGCACAGCTTCCTTCAGATGGTGGGCTCGAGGATTTTGACCTCTGGAGATGGAAGAACCAACTTCACCGGATGTTAGAAAGGGCCCCATTTACCTTGCGTTTTCTGGATTCCCTCCTCCATCCTGGCCTCCCCTTGGCCTCCGTGTTTCTTCCCCATCGGACCCTTCTTCGCTCAAGCGTGAGGTTTCTTCCAGACTGTCCTCCTCCATGCTCTCGTCCGCCTGTTCTGTACAGGCCCGACTGACCCGTTCTTGGTTTTTGTGGATCCGTTTCTGCAGCTCCCACTGGTACTGGGCCTCCTGAGCCAGGCTTTCCGAATCCGACTCGTTCTGGGACAGCCCTTCCGATGCTGTTTTCAGGAAGTAGTAGCGTCGGTGGGCTTCGGTCAGCCCTTTTGGCGACGGGCTGCCGGCGTTCATGTTGCCAAGGAAAGTTCAAGCAAGAGACCCGAAGGATGTCCCCCCGTTTTCTGTAAAGCCAATCGTATCTTAAGAACCGTTTCCAGTCGCGTCTCGACTTTAATCCTTCGGCCGTTTTCCGTGCGTGTGCCTGAGAGCGAACATCAAAGTATTAGAGACGTGAACCTTTCACAAGGCGTCGGAATGCAGAAGCTCCAGTTTTTAAAGGGTCGTGGATTTCAAGACGTATCCTTATCCGGTGAGACGGGCGGCACGTGTAATACATTCATAAATAATAAATAGATCCTGCACGTCTCCCGAAAGTGTAAAACCTGAATATGGATGGAAGTGGGTCTGGGAGAAATCTAATGGAATCACGAAGGTGAGATGAGGGGCTATATCAATTGAATGAAATCGAAGTCAGTCGATCAAATAATAATTAAGCAGCTGACGGGTCCATTGCTATGGTTACTTCCTGGAACCCTTTGCCAGCAGGCCTTGCACGGCACCCCCGCAGGTCGCGCGTGTCTCTCCGGGTGTGAATGTTCATCTTTGCACCGCCCTCTTTCTCCACCCCAGTGAAGTTCACCCCAAAGACACGGGATGCGGCGTGGGGCGACGGGCTGGCTGCGCGCTTGGCGCAATAGAGGCGCGCGGGCTGTGCGGTCTGAGCTTACGTCTTCGCATCTGCGGCCTTCCAGGGTGGCACCCTCCCCACCTGGGCGCCCCGGAAGTGCAGGAGCGGAGGGGGGCCCGGCCTGTATCTGGAGGGCACCCAGGGGAGGGGAAAGCGCTTTTCTCCGCCGTTGCAAGAAGTCTCTCCCCATCTCAGGGACCCGGAGGCTGCTGCCACCAGGCATCTAAATGCCCACCCGGCTGTGGCAACCAAAGTGCCAGTCTTGGCCTGAAAATCCTACCCACGGGCACTCCTTTTGGAAAAGGTGCACAGCTGGGTATCTTCGCATCTGCCAACCCCCCCCCCCGCCCCTCCGTGGCTTTTTGGACGCTGCACGACAGGCAGAAATTCAACAGGGGACGCACAGCCCACTGTGCCCCTGTTGGACCACGCCTTTCACCGCCCCGCCTGGGAAGCGGCTTGCAGCGCCCCTCTCCTTCCCCCCGGCCAAGCCAGGCCGCCTCGGGGGCGCCCCTTCCCTCCGCCCCCGCCAGACCTGCCCGGTACCTTCCACCGGCCGCAGCCGCAGCGCTGCGGGCTATTCACAGAGCGAGCCTCCGCAGCCCCGCTAAGCCACCGGCGTGGCGCCCTCCTAGCAACGGTATACAGATGCCCGCCCCGCGCCGCCCCTCCCCGGCGCGTGCCAACTCGCCGCGAGGGAGGGGGAGCGGCGGCCTGGCGCTCCCCCCTCGGGCTCCGTGAGAATGGTGCCTTCCCGGTCTGTCTGGGTTTTAGCCCGAAGCTGCAAAAGGAAACTGGGGGACGTTGGGGCGCCTTTCACAGTTTATGGGAGGGAGGGCAGAGAAAGAAGAGGGGAGGAGAGAAGAGGAGAGAAAGAAGAAAGGCAGGGAGGGAGAAGAGGGAAAGGAAAGGAAAGGAGAGGAAGAGAGGGGAGAGAGAGAGAAAGAAAGAAAGAAGAAAAAGAAAGGAAAGGAAGAGAGGGGAGAGAGAGAGAAAGAAAGAAGAAAAAGAAAGAAAGAAAGAAAGAAAGAAAGAAAGAAAGAAAGAAAGAAAGAAAGAAAGAAAGAAAGAAAGAAAGAAAGAAAGAAAGAAAGAAAGAAAGAAAGAAAGAAAGAAAGAAAGAAGGGAAAGAGAAGAGACAGATGGAAGGAGGAGAGAGAAAAGAAAGGAAAGGAGGGAGAAGAGAGGGAAAGAAAGAAAAGAAAAAGAAAAGGGAAAGGGAGAAGAGAAAGAAAAGGGAGGGAGGGAGGGAGGAGAGACGGAAGGAAGGAGGGAGAGAAAGAGAGTTGAAGGGAGGGAGGGAGGGAAGAGGGAGGGAGGGGGTCTCTTCTGGTGACCGCAGGGGCAGTGCCTGGTAATCTTGTGTAGCCCCCAAACCTAAGCAGAGCCTGGCGCAAGCCCTTCCTCAGATGGCTCTGAAATCCCAGGGCCATAAATTAGATTGGAAGCCAAGCAGTGGGGAAAGCCCTTCTCTAGGCTAAGAGAACTTTCTGGTCCACGCGGTGACCCGAAGTTGAGCACGGCTTTTATTTTACTAATTGATATTTGCTAAGATCATATCAAAATGGTGATTAAAGCTCATTCATTATTTTACTGGGCTATTGCATTAACAATGCCACTTCCCATAAAGTATTATTTATCAAATCCGCAGGTGGTCTTTCTTAGAGCAGGCCCTCTTTCTTCACTTTTGCGCATTTGAAGGGAAGGCTTTTTCCAAAAAGGAAGTGCAGCTGATGAAAATTAAGCTCTGATTAAGGTAAGATAGCATGCAAAACGCCAGGGGGCCACTAGGGGGCAGTTTCACCCCCCAACCCACCGCCCTCTAGTGGTCATCGTGATTTCTGCAGCTTGGAAGTACTAGCGTGTATGAGTCTTTAGGATGCTAAAGTTGAGGGAACTTCCAAGTGTGTTGGACTTAACCTTCCATATTCCCAGCCAGCTTATCCAATTACTGGAGCTGAAGTCCAATGTAGCTGGAAGGTGGTGGGTTAGGGAAGATTGGTACAGCAGGAGTGGGAAACTAAGTCAAGGGTCATGTTCCTTTGGGGTGAACTATTTGGAAAACGAATACTTGTAATGGGTGGGCTAGTGTTGGGCAGAATCAAAGAGATTTGCAATATGGGGGCTATCATTCCAATCTTCCTTTTAGAGAAATTGAAAGGATTTCTTGAAATAATATAAGAAAATAACTTTCTACACCCTGAAATGATTAAGTAGTCATCACTAGGGGTTTAACTGCTAAATAACAAGGGACAAAAATTGCAAGTTCTCAAGGGCATTTATAGCTTGGTTGTCCCTTTATTTACAATATTATTGTTCTGAGATGCATCAAGGCCTCATCTGAAATCCTCTCAAAAATCTGGGTGTTTTGAAGAGATGTTTGGAGAATGGTGCAGCACAGGAAAAAAAAAAATGAAAGAGAAGATTGTTCTTGCCATTAAATATAGCACAGTATTGTCCATAGTGTTATATATCAGTTTCTTTAATGGGAGAAAATTCTTTTTCAAAGACCGAGGAATCTTGACTTTCTTCTGAAGATTTTGGCGTCTTGGTATATGATTCTTGAATTATATACTTCTTACTGTTCCTCCAAGGGATTTCTGCGTAAAATAAAGGTGCAGGTCACTGCTACTTCATGCTCATTTCTTTTTACCTTCCATACCAGATCACATTTCAGGCAAAGAACAGCTGGTAAAAACAGCAATGGAATCGCCCATACATTCACCCTTGCTTTTCTTAATTCCAGTCTCTGTCCTGCCTGGAAACGGGAAGAAGTCACGTTCATACGTACCACATTTAATCTGCGGTCTGCAAGGGGCTTCGTTGGCCTTGGGCCTGTAACTCTCAATGGTTTGATCAGAAGCATCATTTTCTGCATTATGGAAGGACAACAATGGGGTGCAGAAGATTAGTCTACATATCTGTGTGATGGGGGAGATTTAGGTCACGTACCCATAATGTCCTATGCTTACCTGGAAGGAAGCCTCAATGGGGCCTACGCTCAGAGAAGGGGGTATAATGACTGCCCTACCTCCAATGCATTCTTGAGCCAGGCATTCTAATTCTCAGCTGAAATCTTTTTCTTAATGCTATCATAGTACCCCGAGCTTTAATACAGGTGTAAATCTGACTGGTCCTTGTGAACAAGCTTATTGGATTTTTTAAAATCTGCCACATGAATTCAGGAAAGTTCAACTAAACGATCCCAAATATGCCTTAAACTATTCTTTTTCCCTGTTACCTTTTTTCCAGTCCCTATGTGCTTTCCGGAGCTTCACAGCAAGCAGAAGGATCATGATAAAAAGGACTAGAAGGAGTATAGACACAAGGCCTGGGAACAAAGCGTGGGTTTGTCTCTCCGCAAAGCCTTTGTAGGTCACGTTTGTTTCTGTTTTGGAAAAAAGGAAAAGAAAAACGTTTGAGTTTTGATGTCTTTAGGTCCTGTTTCCTAGCAGCAAAAGATTGGGTTTTTGAGAGGCGGGAAATCGTATTTCTCCACCAGCTGAGCTTCCATGGAGAAAGATATCTGGGTCCACCACACCACATCTCCAACTTGCTATCTCCCAGAAGGTTCTGGACTATATCACCCATCATTTGAAAACTGCATGGCCAGTTAATGAGAACAATATGAACCCATCCAGAATGTGATTTATTATGATTTATAGCTTAGCGTCTGAGCAAACGTAGGCAAGGAAGAGTATTTATAAACCTATTTATTGCAGTAGATAAAGGATCCCATGCATACATACACTTTTATAAGTTTAACGCACTTAATTGCAGGAAGATGAATAGACAAATACAAAAAGGGTGTATCTTTTAAGTGAAGACTCAGAACAGTCATCCTGTGGACCCCGGAGGATTATAATTCTTTGGGAAAGGAACAGCTAGGTGTGATTTAAGATAAGTTTTAGACCCTGTCACTAGCTATATTCCTATATCATCTTCCTCAACCTGAACTCTCCCTGCTGGTTGGAAATTCTGGGTCACCAAGCCTGGGGAATCAGATCAGGAAGGAGAATAGAATATAGAAAGTATATCAGTTGGACATTAGGAGTCATCTGGGGGCAACTTACGATTTATTGCCCAAACTTCTGTATCCGTACTTGGGAATGGTGTTTGTGTGGTTGAGTTTCCTTCTGTTACATTGAATATTGTACTGGATTCTGTTGAAATGACGAAAAACAGGGTTATTGAAATGCCAGGAGAAATGCAACTGATGTTATGGAGAATAGATTGACATAAGCTGAGGTGATGCCCAGAAATAACAGAGATAATCAATGTCATGGTCTTACCCTTGGTGGCATCAGAACTGTGAGTTGCTGCTTCCCTGGTTGGGGATGGGGTTGGAATGCTAAAGGTTTCTTCTGTTATATTTTGTTTTTGTTCTGAATTTGTGGAAAAGGAAACAAGGGACGCTATTAATACCCAAGCATGTCATATACAAAGGTCAGAACATAAGAGTCCTACTAGATTAGAAGACCATCCATCTAGACCAGATATGACCTTCTAGATAATGTTGGATTACAACTCCACCATCTTTGACCATTGTCTATACTAGGTAGGGCTGATGGAAGTCTTTGTACAGAATAACAGAGTTGGACGGGTCTTAGAGGTCACCTAGTCCAATCTCCTGCTCAGGGCAAGATCTACAGGAACATCTCTGGCCAACATCCATCCAGCCTTTCTTTGGAGACCTCTAGTGAGGGAAAACTCAGGACTTCAGGTGGCAGCCTGTTCTGCTGAGCTGGCGGCTTGTAGTCAGGAAATTTCTCAATAGATATATGTGTATTGTTTCTAATGATGTTTTTATCTTGTTTTTATTCTCTATTAGCCACCCAGAGTCATACGTTAGAGGTGGGCGGCCATATAAATTAAATTAATAAATTATATATATATAAATTCAATTTATTCGGCTGCCCATATGCACACACCCACACACGTGCCCAAATAAATGCAGAAATAAATCTTGAATCATCAACATCATCATAATTCAGTAGCTCAAGCAGTGAATTTCATGAAATAACAAGAACAACATACCGTATTTTTCCGACAATAAGATGCCCCCATGTACAAGGCGACCCCCATTTTTCCAACCCCAAATTAAGAAATCAATATTTTAAAGATAGTGCAGAACACATTTTTATTTAGTAATTAGTTAACATTTACCTGCTACACTCAGTGGGAGGAGGTCCAAACCGTCTCTCTGCAGCTCTATTTCCAGGCTCTTTTGCATAACCGATTACATTCAATCACGAGTGAAACTGCCGATAACTTGTCTCTGCAGACAGACTTCCTCTAATTGGTTTGTTCAGCATCAGCTGATGTCAGTTACATAAGGCTTATGATTGGAGGAAGGCTGTTTGGGAGACAAGCTATTTCACTCATGATTGGAGGCTGGCAATAGGAGGAAGCCTCTCTGCAGAAACAAAGTATGGGCAGTTTTGCAACCACGCGATTCTCGGCTGACTTCCTTGAATAAGACGCCCTTCAATTTTTAGGGTAAGGATTTTAGAAAAAAGTATCGTCTTATAGTCGGAAAAATACGGTACATACATATCTGGATTTTTCTGTGTGAATTCAAGGTGGCTTTCATAAAATCTGCCCTCATTTTATCCCCACAGTGACAACCTTCTAAAATAGCTGGTCCAGCCCTCCAGCGAGCGCCATTATCAAAACAGGACCTGAACCTCTTGAATTTCCATCATTTTCCTTTTCTCTGTCCTTTATAAAATGTCTGATTGATATCACACTGGATAGTGTGAAATACACTGCTTCCGTTACCTTATTGATAGAAAATTAGTTAAAAATCGGCTTTGGATGCCCTGTTAAATTATTTTTAACACACCGTTGGTGGAATTAGTCTGTAGAGTTGCTACCTCTGGAGTCAGGCTGGCTGTTGGGGTATTAAAACTCCCTTTTGTTGTATTGAATATTTCATCTGAATCTGTGGAAATAAAGAGAGAAAGATTATTCCCTTCATGTTCTGGGAAAACATGTATTCCAGTATTGATATACTATCAACGAAGAGCTTCGTGGTGGTACATGTGGGACTTTGAACAGAAATCTCAGCTGATAACTCCAAATATTGTCAGAGAGGAAGAAAATTAAAGCTTTTTTCCCTGTTTTTCTGTAGGCTACTTAAACTGAGATGAAGCAAGGCAAGAAAAAACTCCATATTACTGAAAGCTTTTCAGTTCTGTTCAGGGAGGTCAAGATGGCAGCCACCACAATGGGATTGAAGCCCTGCCCTTTTTTACCTACCCCCTCTTGACTTTTTTGACCCCCTCCCTGCTTCTATTTCATCTTAGCGCAGCTTCTGATTAAAAATAAATAAATAAAAGAATTGGAAATGTTGGATACTGAATGAATGGTTGAATTACTGGGTGCAAGCTTGCTTTAAACATCTGCTTCGTAGCATGGTTTATTAGAGGTATATGTTATATAATATAGTAGAGATATATTATACTTGTGTAAGAATGAGGGTTTTACAGAGTTACCCTCTGAAGTCAAGTGTAGTTGGAACGAGAGCTGGAATCAGTCCCCAGGGGAAGAAAAAAGGAATGCATTAATTCAGAATGTCTGGTTTCTTTTCATGTGTAACAACCATGCTTCAAGTGGAGGAGTGTCTTCAAGATCTGGGTCATCTGGTGAAACTGAGTGGGAGGTACCTCAAGTTTCCGGCTGATTAAGGTAAGAAATTTGCAATAGGCCATCTGTTTGGTTCTTTGATTGGGGTTAGCATGTCTGCAAGCTTGTCACTGTGGTTTATAAAAGCTGATTTACAACAAGGATGGGCTGGTATTCTGGGGCATCCTCAGCTCTCATTTCAACAGTGCAAAAGTTGTAATGGCTGGCAAAGTTTCCCATAAGGCATACTGTACATGAACACGGTTGTGTAATTAATAGAAGAGAATCTCTGTAACTCAGGGTTGAACTGTAGAGTCCTTGGGGTCCTCTGAGCTTGGCGGTTTTCTTGCAGACATTTCATTGCCCAACTAAGTAACATCTTCAGGGCTAGAATGGAGTGGGGTTTGCTCTCTGTTGTAGCTTGCCCTGTCAGTGTTGGTGGGGGTGTTGTTGAAACGTCTCAAGAAAACAACCAAGCTCAGAGAACACCAAGGGTTCCACGGCTGTGTAATTCCTAAGAGGATCTTCTTCATCCACTTAATTTTTTAAAGAAATGTTCCACCCTGCCCTCAAGCTGTCCACTTACTGGCATGTTCCAGGTGCAAGGTTGCAGTTAAATTTCTTCTTCCTAGGGCTTTGTGGTGTATCACACAAGAAATGACAGAGCCCTGGGGGAACGCATAGATGGTCAAGTTGCTGACTGAATGGAACTTCTTGGCTTCCATTTGGTGTTGGGTGTCCCCTAAAATACATTGAAGAATGCAAGAAGGAATCATCATCATCATAACAAAATATTAGCCATAACACAATAATATTAATAATAATAATAATAATAATTATTATTATTATTATTATTATTATTATTATTATTATTATCATTTTGAAAATGCTATTAATTACAAGCATGGCACTTTGGTTGACAGTAGAGGCTTACAGACATTTAACTGGTTCTTTTGAGCCAGTATATATGAAGAACAGCCTTATTTCCCCATCTGTTCTCTGCTAATTCTAAATTTTTCTCTCCTTTTTAGAATCCAGCTCATTTATGTTTCTTTCTCGCATTCTTGTTAAACACTTCCCAGGCTTGCTTTCTTAGCCTCCCATTTTCTTGGTTTCTCTTGGATTCTCTTTTTTCTTCCTCAGTGTCGTACTTCTGCTGAGAATGGGAACTGAGGCCCAAAACAATTCTGATTGGCCAGCATCTCTGGAAAGACAGGGCAGGTAAGCCAATCACTGCCAACATTTTCCCTGTTTAGGATGATACTCCGGCTAATTCTTGCTCACAATAAACCTAATAACATAAATGGGACTTAAATTATTCATGACTAATTTGCCCCGGTGATTGGTGTTCCCTAAATTTAATTAAAATAGGCTGCTTATGGAATAATGAATATTTTGCAAGAAAAGTTTCTTAAAATGCCTTTGGAGGAGGAAAAGCAAAAATACCCAATAGGTCTGAATCAGTAAATACCACTGCTAAAATCTGATGTATTATCAAATCACATCTGTTAATTGGATATGCATGTTTTGATGATAGGAGACAATCTCTATGAACATGCGTTACTCTAATAATAATGATCAACAGTGACCACATTTAAGATCTAGGATCCAAAGGCAAAAATTTGTACAGCCTGAATGTATTTCTTTATGCTATCTTAACAAGTTCATGCAATTTTTCTCTCCCACTTTAGTCATTCAGCTATTTTTATTTTTTATTTTACTCATTTTTAATGTTTAATGTTCTGTGTTGTTTTTGTTGTACGCTGATCATAAATCAACTTCACTGCTAATAGAATGGAACCAACTAGCAATTAAATAAACTAGCAACCTGATTTTAAAGCAGGTAATTGCTTGGCATTTTTTCAGTGTTATTTAAGAAGGGCCGTTAAAAGGCAAAGGATATTCCAGGAAATAAAATAAGTTATTTGAAACATACCAAAGATTTCCATCCCATTCTGTAGCAGCCAGGTAATCTGAGGGGCAGGCCAGCAGCCCTCAGTGGAGCACCTTAAGACAGTATTTTCTTCTGTGTGGTCTACTGTAGTCCTCAAAGCTTCCAACAAAGGTTTGGAAGGAGGGGCTGTAAAAAGAAGATAGTCCATTAGGTTGTAGTTCTCCTACTGGAATTTTATCTGAGTTGAACAGGACTGGGATTTTTGACCCCTAAGGAAAAAGAGCTACAGCTTTCTATTTTCTTCCCATCCACGTAGCTGGAGGTCAGATGTAAGCTGAACTCCAGTCATGTAAATCAGCTATAGGACTATCAGCTTCCTCCTTCTTTTAATCTTCTGGTCTGGTCCAAAGAAATTTTGAAACTTTTGTTTCAGTTTAAAGTCAACCAGAACAGCTGTCCAGCTGTGCTTAGTCTTAACTGTAGCTTAGGAAAACAAGTCAATTTCAGACTATGGTTTATAATCCTGGTTTATTTCCCTAAAGCATTGTTCAGATTATGCACAGTTCCAGAACTGGATTTGGGAGCCAATGATGCTGAACTGAACACAAGACCAAGGCTCCCAATCTATAAACAGAAAGGCTAAAGACCCACTGGAAAAGACTAGTAAGCTTTTAACAATTGAGGACAGAAAAGTGTACAACAGTGTACAAAAATACACTGATTGTTTCTAAATTCTATGCCAGTGCTTTATTTGCGACTGCATCCTAGTTGGCTTTTATTGTTTCATCTGCTTGGACCACCACTGCCTGTTTTCTGCACATTATCTGGTAATCGCCAATATTTGAAAGCTGGCGGCTATCCTTACCTGGACCTACTAACAGAGGAACAGAGAACTTTCTCTCTCTATTGTTGTCTATGAGGTGATTGACCAGACCTACAACCAATGCATCTCCTTGGGCGATGGAGCCTTCACACACATTAAAGTAGCTTCAGCCACCCATATCCTTGTATCAGGAAGAAGTCTTCCATCAAAGGGGGGCTACACCTGGGTCCTGAACATAGGAAACTGCCATGTCCATGTTTGGTTCAGACAGCACACTAAGCCATAATCTGATTTACTTGGTTTGGTGGTGTGTAAACTCAGTCTATTATGGTTTAATCAGTAGGCCCATCTTTTATTACATTATGGCTTAGAGCAACATGTGAGCCTATACTGTCCATGCAGCTCTCCCGCATTTACACAATGGGTTCCAGCCTTACTGCAGATGCTGGGGATTGAAGAAAGAACTTCTGCAGGCATAGGAGAATTATGTCCCCTGTCCTGCTCAACAACTGCCTAGGGTTCAGCTCAAGACTACCCTTTCCCTCTACACGGGCCATCATCCATTGAAAGGTAGGAGTTTCAGATCTTACCAAAAACTGTAACGTTCACTAGTTTGCCTCCAACAGTCTTGCTGTAGTAGAGGCATGTGTACAGCCCTTCATCATGTATTGTTACGTTGGAAAGACGAATGGATAATACATCCTTTGAGTAACGCAGAAGTCCATACCTTCCATCTCTTACGCCTGCTCAAAAGAGAGAAAATGCACACACACACAAATGGATAAGAATGGTCTGAAAGCTTACTTTTCCAAGCACCAAACTGGTTCTGTCTCAATATGACAGGGCAAACCTAAACAAGGACTGGACATGTTAGCAAGGCAAGGCAAGGTCATGGAAGTCACCTGTACTGAAAACAAGAGGCTGTCAAAGCAAGATGAGTGTGGATGACCACCACCTCAAAGATCTCCAATTAAGAGACTGTTGCCATCTTGGTTGTGAGAGGCTCAGCTAAAAGAGGCTCACTTTATCTACCCTCTCAGCAGTTGGTGTGTCTCAGCTGGTGTGTCCTCCTTCCTTTTGCTTTTTGTCAAGATCCTTATGCAGTCTCACTAGCTGATAGGACTTGTGGGACCATCCACTGCTCCTGAAAAATCGAATTAATCTGGGAGGCATGCACCAGGTAAAAGTTCTCTCCCTCCAGTTGGATCCAATTCCTGGTGACTTCATGTCCACCTTGTTTCCTTGGCAACAGTACCAAAGTGATTTGCTGTGGCCTTCTTCTCTGATACTTTACTTTACACTGATTCTATTTTTCTTGGGCTTGGAGTAAAGAGAGGGAGGGACAGTCACACTGGTATGTTCCAGTAGCAACAGAAAGTGAACATGGCTTCATTGGGGCTTAAATCTTAGTAGAGGGCTTCCAGGCCAACGATCTGTCAGCTCTGGGGTGAAAAAGCAAGAATCTTGTTTTGAATTTTCCATGACCTATCCATGTACCTGAGGAGAGAGATCCTATGGCCCATTGAAGTCCTTGGCAGTGGTGTGGGTACATACGTATGGACAGAGACATGCTTATTGCAACCACTGTCTGCAAGAGAAGCGGTTCTCAGGGCCCCAAATCCCATTGTCGTGACTGCTTTTTCCCATGCAAACCATATTCTGATAACTAGAAAAAATTGTTCTCAGGATAGTTCTATTTTTGAAGACTGCAGGGTGAAGATAGATGATAGGATTTTCTTAGCTATACTATCCAGATTGTAGACTTCCTTTACAGGGCATGGATCTCTTCCTCCCGTCTCCCAGGACTTTTGATGCCTCGCAGTAAAGTTGTTTGGAAATCTGATTTTATTTTATATTTTCTGGCATTCCCACTCTGCCGCTTTATCCTTTTTTTAAAATGCTTTAATTATTACTTATATTATGACTCAAACTCAGCAAGCCATAATATAAGTAATAATTAAAGCATTTTAAAAAATATTTATATATATATTTCTATATAAAACTTGCTTCTCTCTATAGCATCTTGGTACAAAGAGATAGATAGATAATAGATAGATATGATAGATGATAGATAGAGATAGAAGATAGAGATAGATAGATAGATAGATAGATAGATAGATAGATAGATAGAAATATATATATATAAAATGCTCAGGTACATGGATAGGTCATGGAAAATTCAAAACAAGATTCTTGCATGAGATCGAAAGGCTAAGCTCAACCTTTCAATAGTTCAATCTACTAGCTATTGAAGGAGAAATAATTTTAATTCCAAAGAGGGAAAAAACAAACAAACCCAACACGGTGTTTCAAGTATCAAAAACTTGCTTCTCTCTATAGCATCTTGGTACAAAGAGATAGATAGATAACAGATAGATATGATAGATGATAGATAGAGATAGAAGATAGAGATAGATAGATAGATAGAAATATATGTATAAATATCTCCATATTTATAAATATATACCTCCATAAAAACTAATAAATGCTTGCCCAGGACAGAGCTGGACATCAACACAACTGAACAACATGTAAAGTGTTCTCTTGTTGAAAAGAATGGAGTGGGGACCTTTTAAATAATTTTTAAAAAAAAGAAATGCAGAGGCAGTGATAGAACTACTGAAATTGCTCTATTCACATATCCTAACCACAGCATGGAGATCTTTGTGGCTCTGACTTCCTGCATGAGAAGAGGCAGGTCATGGTGTGAAAATGAATTTATGTCAGCAGGCTACACTTCAAAGCCCAGTAGGAAAATCCACTTCTTGTTTCCTTCCAGTGGAAAAGATTGTTTGGGCCACCAGTTTCATCCCACGCTTAACCTACCTTGCCAGGTATTGAAAAATATCACAAAACCAAGGGGATCCTTCCATTCCAGAGCTGAGCTGTTGCCTTTATTGTTAACACAGTGGAGATCCAGATTCTGTCCTTCCTCCAAGCTTAGATGTTCAATTAGAACCATAGAAAGAGTCCCTAGCAAAGAAAATGATTTGTAAAGTCCCAGAGTCTGGATCCTTTTGAGTAAAATAGAATGGCGCCCTCCCATCTACCTCCTACAGAATTACTATGTTCCTCCAATCTCCTGAGAAAACGTACCTTTGACACAGTATATATTCTTTTCTTTCTCTCTCTCACAAACACACACACACCCATATGCACACAGAGTATTGTGGCTGAATTCTCATTTTGCACTAAGACATAATATACATTAACTGCACTTAGTGGCTTGTGTGAACCCAGACAATTATTGGTTTCCTTAAAAAGGTTACAGTATTTACCGAAAGGCACTTAAATCATGGTTTAGTCCAAAACCTGATGCCAAGCAGCATCTCCAATTTCATGTATTATAAAAATGTGTATCCCCACCCCATCCACGTGATTCCAAGCAGCTTACAATAAGAGAACATTAAAAATACCCCATGTGTCCCTCAACCCCTTCCCAATTAAACCCATGTTTCCAATTAAGCTAAAACATATAACCCCAATCCATGGTCTAACAAAAGAAAAAGGTAACCGACAGTGAATCAGCCCAGTCGTTTGCCGAAGATACCCATCAAAGGGCTGTTTTCACTGTATCTTTGTGCTTCATTTCCCCCACCTAAAATAATGTTGCACTTCTGCAAATGTTAGGGTTTCCCGAAGCTTCTTGATCCCCCCTTTTTATCTGTGAATAGTGTCACTGCGGCTACGTCAGGAAAATGTTATTATGGTCCACGTAGGATGGAAGAGAATGTTCCAAAGAGCTCACACTCAAGTGAAACTTTGTCAAGTTTTCTCTTGGGGGCTAAAAGGCAGCACTTGTGGTCTTCCTGTGGACTTTTCTTTAACTTCACTGTTTCCTGCCACAGCTTTAGCAGGCCCCCAGAAGGTCGGTTCACAAGCGATGAAACAAGGTGGAAAGGAAACACACCCATACCCGTGCGCACACAAACAGAGATCAGGCTCCAGAGTCAATTATGCATTTCCTTTCTATTTGAAGTACTAGGAAATCGAGGGTGAAGAAAGGCAGCAGGCGTGGTTGAAATACATTTAAAAACATAACTTAAATGGAACCAAGTAGGTTGGAGAACAATAAATGGGTAATAACTCAGTTTCACTACACTCTAGCTTAGCCTCCTCCTACCCACCCAGCATTGCTCAGAATTCCCAGGTAGGGTTCAGACATTGCCCTAAACTAGAGTTCTCCAAAGTGGTCAATATCAACCCCCCCCGGGTTGATAGGACTATCTATTATTGTTGTTATTGTTATTATTAATCATGGTACTATGAGTTAAAGTAGTAATTATTCAATTATTTTCATATAATAAATGTTTGGGGGTCAATGAACAACCTGAAATGAAACCTCACAAAGAGGCCGATGAGCTGAAGAGTTTGGGGACCCCTGCCCTAAGCCATAAGGTAGCTTGATTGATTTTGTCCCTTAAATGAATCCAGCCAATGTAGTCAACTGGGGCTCCTGGTTTAGTATGTTTAGGGAACGCGGCAAATGGTGGCCTATTCAACAAGAAGCTCAACATCTTCAGTAGTCCACAGTTAATGTTCATCCCAAACAGTTTGCTCCTAAATAACATCATATAAAATAAAAGCCTGGTCCTCCATTTTTCTGTGACACAGGACCAAGGCTTTGGTCCCTGCACTTAATTTTCTTCTGTGGAAGTAGCAGCAATTGTTGGATAAGCTCCCTAAACCTGTAGGAGTTAGGGCTAGGAAGCATCCTGTTCCTAAACATGTAGGAGTGAGGTTTTATTCTTCCCCACCCAGATCGTTCAATTACATCTGTGCATTTAATGTTCCCCACTTTCCAAAAGCTAGATCAGTATTTCTCAACCTTAGCAACTTTAAGATGTGTGGACTTCAACTCCCAGAATTCTGGGAGTTGAAGTCCACACATCTTAAAGTTCCCAAGGTTGAGAAACACTGAGCTAGATATTCAGATCCAAGGAATGTTTTTACCTTTATACCCTGCTATTGTGTTAAAACTAGAATTTGGTGGGCTGTAATTTGTTGATGGCCAGTCGGCAACCCCTCACCTTCCCACAAATTATATTCTGGATTTGACCATTCTGGTTTCCTGGAAGAAGCATTGCTTATCAGGTTCTTTGGAAGGACTTACACTGGGCACCCAAGTTGGAGATTAGTAGTGGTAGAGATTCCCAAAGAATGTTACAAGGTAGTGTCCAGTGAACTCATCCCAGCTGAAGAAATACAGTGGGCATAACATAGTGTTATAACCCTTGCTTTGTACACGGAAAAGCCTGCATTTCTTGATACATCAGACTAAATAGACCAAAGATCTGACTTAGCAACTGGGTTCCCACATCATACTAAGCCATGATCTGTTTGAACCATGGTTCATTGAACATACTGTTTTTGCTAGGTTTACACTCTGCACTCAGCCATCATTCATGGCTTACAGTCCCCCAGAATGGGACATATTTAGTGAAAGCACAATAACCAATTCTTGTGAGAACCCAGTTGGTGTGATAGCTGATCAGACTGAAGATGTCTCCCTTCTGAGGACACCCGTGGTAGAAAATCATTATCATCATCATCATCATCATCATTGCAAGAACTCCCAGCAAGAAGAAAATGAAAAGAGCAACCAAATTGTAATGGTATGTGGGAAAGACCTTGGGAGAATGGGCCAAGAGACGCTGTCAAGGGAACAGTCAGATAAGAGACGGCACAGCCTGCAGCTGGATAGTGGGTGGGGCAAGAGGCTCAGGAGAGACCCTCCCTAATTTCTTGGGGTGTAAAGGAGATGGGGTTGGGGGGAGAATTATACTTTCAGATTTGCAAGATTCTTTTAATGTAGCCTTACAATAAAGTAGAATGAGCTCATCTGGTCATGTTTCCTGTCTGGTCTACCTAGTAAGGCTGACACAAATGACCCTAATGACCTCATTCTTCCAAAGAATCTTCATACCTGAGAACAGTCCTTGCAAAGAAGCTACCAGCTGGCCCTACTCCATGCAGACAACGGAGAAAGTTAGCTCGGTCTCAGCACACAGCTGCAGGAAGCAAAGCAGAGCTGAGACGGTCCCTAAAGATGCTGCAGAATCCTCTACCAGATCTTGAAGCCACAAAGATATCCCGGAACTGAAAAATTTGGCATTGAACCCAAAGCAGCCAACATTGCTGTTACGTACCTTGCAGTGACAGAAAAGCCAGCACCCAAACCTGGGGAAGGGAAGGCATCTTGGGGTGATGCCTGATCAACTTCCTCTCCACTTCCGATCTCAGGGGCTTGCTGCTGACTTCTCCTTTTCAACACAGCAGCAAAAGTCATGTACCATGACTTCATCAGTGACAGGTCGGCCCTCTTCCCTTTGATTCCTTCCCCCGTATCTTCACACTCAGCAAAGGGAGAACTGTTTGGGGAAAATCTGCACCTCCCTTTTTAGGGTGTTCTTGAATTAACTCTGTCAATGCTGAAGCGCAGCTCAGCTACCGGCTCTTGAAAAGTTCATTGTGCACGCTTCCCATGGCTTCCCTGTGGGTACAGCCCCAAATGGCCTCTCCTCTCATACAACTTGGACAAGCCATGTTGCACCTCTGCAGGACAGGCCAGCTGCTGGTTCCTTAAGGAACTTGGACTTTTGTCTTTATGAATCACAATGCTCCCCTTACATCCTCATATTTATATATATTTTTTCCTTAACATATATATTAAAGTGTGTGTGTGTGTGTGTATGTTTTTATGTATATATATATGTGTGTGTGTACATATATATATGGACCTAAGGGGAGCATTGCGATTCATAACGCTCCTCTTAATTTCCTTAATGCTGATGCTGATCATACCATGACTTTCTGCAGCTGGAGGATGGCTGCTTCAAAAGCTGTTCCTGGTTGCCTCCACGTGTAAATGCCTCGCCATGTTGATCCACAGGCATAGTCCCAGTACTTCTCTGTCAACGGACACCCGCTTGCACACCCTCAAAATCAGGGACAGCCTTCAAAGCAGCCGTGTCAGCCTTGCCCTAACCCCTTGGTTTGATTTGTACAACTGCGTGTTGCAAAATCTCTCTCTCGTTGCTTTGCTCGTCTACTCTGGCATTTCACAGGAACAGGTGAAGATTTTCCAAGATCTTCCCAGTCCTAATTTAAATCCTAAGATGCACCAACTGATTGATCCTGCTGCCAGCACCACCCCTCTGAGTGGTGCTTCCTAACTGCTCCTGTTATTCAAACAGTTTTTATTCCATGTATTACTATAAACATTGCATTGCATTCATTTTCCATGGCTGTTTATGGACTTTAATAATTACAGGAAGTGAGCGGATGAAAATGTGACTCTCCTTGTAAACTTTGTTGTACGCCACTCAGAGTCGCTTGTGGTGAGATGGGCGGCCTATACAAATTGGTTTAATAAATAACAAATAAATGGGAGGTATAACTGCTCCTGCACCTTGCAGAGAAGCGTGTTCTTGTCAGCCCCAAATAAACTGAAAACCAGATTTATGGGATGATTCAGCACAACTTCTAACCATGTCCTTTTAAATCCCTTTGAGCTCTGTGGGACTCACTTCTTAATAAACTTCATGGAATTTGCCATTTCTGTTCCTTAGTATGATGGCAAAGGGAGAAAAATGTCCCTGTCCATTTTTTGTGCAGAGATCCTACTTTTAGAAAGGCTGAATGTCCACCACATCCTGTTTCAGTTGCCCTTTCTGCCCAACTGGAAACCACCTTACACTAATTTGTGCCCAAATAATATTTTGGGGAGACAGTAAGAGCACGTTTGTGGAAGGAAAAAAAAAGTGAACACTTGGAGTGGTGCAGTTGGGAGAAATTCTTTTATTGAGATCAATGTGGGGGTTTTTTTGGGACCAAATGTGGAATTTGAGCAGTAACAGAAATAAAACGTAAGCAGCAATTATCCCCTTGAACACACACACACACACACAATATCCACATCCGAATGAAAAACCTGCAAAAGGAGGCGTAGGGTTTTCCTTTCATACCATAAAACACTCCGAGAACCTTAAAGCAACAATAGAAAGGCTGTTGCCTTATTAGCACCAAGACCCTTTAACAGAAAATCTTAGTCCACGCCAAACTCCCTGGAAACTAAAAATAACACAAAACACAAAAGTAACATCTGGTTGGGGAAAGGGGACTAAGTAAACCTTTCCCAAATATTCCCAAAATATATTTTTTGCATGACGTTAGTTAAGGATCCTTTCCTTCCCATTTCCCTGAATTGAGCAGTTCCTTTTTCATAGTGGCATGCTTTCTTAGAAGCAACCCTACCACCTTTGAGAAGTCTTCCTCTCAGATCAGTGCATGCTAAAATAGCTGCTTGGTGGAAAAATGGACCTTCATCCAATTATCCGTACATAAGAGTCAATAACAACAGCTGAATAAGAACCCGGAACATCTACTCTGATTCAGTGAACAAGTTTTGATACATTAAAATGGACCTATCTTGGGGATGTCACTCAAACATATTTTGTACAGTACATCATTAAGTATTAACAACTTGCAAGCTGTCAGTGCAAAAACAAGCCCCACCCCAATTAAATACATTTCAGTCACCCATATTTTGGCTTTGATTGTCAAACACTGTTCAAAGATCATGAAGACTCTTCCAGAGAAACAGGCCTGAAGAAGCCAGATTCTCAGTCATTTTTAGAATATCTGTACATAGCCAAAAATATGTAAATTACATATGTATATATATGTATGTGCATATGTGTGTGTGTATATACATATGTATACATTTCCAAAAATACTAGCAGCAACCAACTGCATAATACAAGGCCTGCAATTGCCTTCCTGCTATCAGTTTCAACTCCTCAACTTTTCACTAGACTGTACATCCCTGGTTAAAAATAATGCTTTTCAGACTGTCTTGCTTTCTTTTACATGTAGAATGTACACAATTGAAGTAAATATACATATTGCACACAAGGAGCTTCCCATCCATTCAGGTTCAGTTGAGTACCCTACTCTATCCTTGGTGGAAACTCCTTTTTAAAGCAAAGCTCATCCTATAAGTAAGATGCAAATTGCATTAATATTTATTCAAGCTGGCTGGCCCTACTCTTTGGCAGAATGCAGGGAGGTGCCAACAAGGTTTGGAGACATAAGCTATGTGCCCAGTGAACCTACCTTTGTGCCACCTAAACTAGTCTTGAGCCTTGAGGTGCAGTAGTGAATGTTGTCGCAATGTGACCATATCACCACTGTTGAAGAAAGATTCAACTGGCAGTTGGGTTGACTTTGATACATGGAATAAAAGGGAGCACCATCTTGATCCTTACCTTAGGTAGCACAATATTTGGGGTTGTATTGAAGCTGTTGTCTGATTGTTCTACTATTCAAACCACTCATTGCACTAAGGAATAATGTATGAACCACGGTTACCAAGTTAGTGTTGGCTTAACTTATTTGTGAGAGAGGATATATCTCCTGGGGTCAATTTCATGGCTGGTGAAAGTATCTTAAGGTGCTTATTCTCCCAACAAGAGACCAAAAAGATACCTCCTTGAGCTTGCCATACTGGCCTTGAATATAGTTAAAGGTAAAAGCTGTATCTTTAAGCTAGCTAAATGCAGGAAAAATAGCCATTGCCATTACATTTCTCAAACAGTTTGATAAACATGATACCACTTTCCTTAATTTAACATAGCATTTAAACATATCTTAAAATGGCACAGAGAAAACAGAGAGCTTTGCTTATTTGAGTTTTGGAGACCCACATTTCTATGTATTCTGAACTCACATCTACTGGATGCACCCTTAACAATACAACCTCATTTATACCATATTCTTATTTAATAGATTTTTCTAGTTCTGTTAACATCACCTCCCCTCTTTAATTCCCATAATTCCCAGCCACCATGTTCACACCAGGAAGCCAACAGGTACCGTAATATTTTGAATACTCAAGATTACTATATAGCTTAATCCCACTACTAGGTGTATCCAGGGCCAGATCCTGGATGTTTGGTGGGTTTACCTAAGAGCTGATCCAGTGGCAACCATGTTTGGATAGGATAGGACTGTCAGAGTCCTGTTTCTCATAATGTCTCAGAGCAACAGACAGAAGACATGCCATCTAAGGCAGTTGTGTCCCTCTGCCTCATGGTAGGACCGGCTCTGTGTAGCAACAGCTACCCAGATGAAAACACTTTTCTTTGTTTGTTTGTTTGTACAAGGAACTCTGAATGCTAATTGCCCCAAAACAGGCTAGGACAAACGTGCAAAAGGAATGAAAGAAGACAATCCATTCTTTGCGGATACCGATTAATAGTCAGATGGAACTTGCTAAGTTTGAAAAGTTGATACTTCGATGGGATAGGTGGTGAAACCTTCCAACCAAGGAAGGGAAAGAAATGGGGGAGGAGAATAAATCGTTACAGAAAGGAATCATTGTCCTGCAAGCCAAATCGTAATGGATTAAAAGCGTACCTTATCAGTCACTTGTCTGAGAAAAATTCATGATGGGGGAAGAAAAAAGAAAAATACGTGGAAAGATCTGGCACATGTGGCTGGAGACAATGGCTTTGGGGTCTACAAAGCGGCACATTCTGAGGCATGCCCACCCAACCCGGTCATCTTGATTTGCGTGTTTGACTGTAACAAGAGGTCCTTATCATGGTTGAAACGCACCATTATGGATCAAGTCGCACAGAGCAAGCTTTTCCACAATCTCTAACTAGAGAATTGTTTCACTGGAGTTTTTCCAGTATGGCGAGATATTACATTAGTGTGCGAACAAGACTTCCCTGTTCAAAATCTTTTTTTCTTTTTCCTTTTGCGTTCTGATCCCTTTCACTCATTTCAAATATAGATTAGATAACCCTGCCCCAACAGGGCTAGAAAAAATAGATACTGGGTAGGCAACACGTCTCTATTTTGACCAGAAGAGTAATTTTCTTCCACAGGACTTCCACAGAGAAATAATTTTCTTTCCACACACATCCCCTGGGGAAGGAGATCTTGCAGAATATATGCAGACATAGTAATTGAGTAAAATATAGTTGGTGTGTACTTAATCCAAAATGGCTCAGAAGAAAATTCTAATGGTCAACTCCAAGAAAAATAAGCGACTAACAAATGAAGTCCACAGTTTAGGACTTTGTTACTAACCATTAAACAGAAGGCAGTGAAAACTAGTTTCCCTTCCTAGACCTTAATTCCAGATTTAAAAAATTCTGGAATTTTATATATATATAACTATATATATATATATATATATATATCGATATATTCACACATACATACATAGAGATATACATTAAAACTCAGTGGCTTACATCAGAAGGACGTTTCTGCTGGACAGAAGACTGAAGAGAGAAAGAATGAAAACAAGTTTGAATACATGTTATATTTTTCCACAATCCAAGCAGATGCCTATAGTCGCTATTTTTTTCCTAGAAGTAGAAATGCCATTTTGTGGCAGATATGCTTGAGTGTTATTTTTAAACCTATTTCAAGGGTATGAGTAATTTTCTCCACCATCAGTATTTGCTATTTTTTTGTTTGTTTAAAAAAACTCCAGTAGGTGAGATGTTCTCCAGTTTTTAAGAAAGCCCTCTCTTCTGTTATTCTGACTTCCCTTTCGGCCTTATTCTTGTAGCAAAGTTTCTCTCCAGTTAAAACCGCCCGTTGGTCCATGAGTGAGTGGAAGGATGGGTGGATCAGTCAACTGCCAAAGGCCAGTGTCTCCAAGCTCTTCACAACAGCAAAAGCCCAAGTACGGAATCTGAATGGAATGAAAACCCAAAGGAGAGGAATCATCAGTGAGAGATTTGATGCCTTAGCTTAGAACAGTGGCTATCTCTTACTTTAAGCATTGCCAAGTTTTCTCTCTCAAATCCTCTTGGGAACATATATTCAGAACTTCAGAAGCAAAGTTTTGCCACTTAGGAGACCAAGCATAATTTTGGGGATCCAGGACGAGCTGGTAAAATAAGCTGTCCCTTGTGCATACAACGTGAGCCTTAAATTTGTACAGAATTGGCGCAGAACTTAAGACTCAGTTCCCACACTGTGCCAGGATGTGATCTGCTTGCTTTTAATTTTGACCGTCTTGTCCTCGTTAGCCAATTGTCTCTAAACTTTCCACCTGAGTTCTTATACTCTTCCAAAATCTCAGGTTGCTTTGAATATGGCTTGCCAAGAGGTGGCACGTCAGTAACTTGATTTTGGTACTATTTGTCAAATTACATTGTTTGGTTTAGTCCGAATGCTTGTGTTTGGGAAGGGGAGAGAAGGACTTGCAGCCGTGCACTTTCTCCATAGTTCGCTATTTGTTTCAAGAGCACAAAAGCAATACATAGGCACGTGTTGAAAATGCAAGTGCAAATGGATGCTGAGTTAACCTTTTCAAAATGTTAATTCTATAATGCACAGTCAGGATTAACTGCTATGCAAATGTGCATATGTGCAAAACTTCACAGGCACAGTCAACTGGTTATCAAAATGATGTATGAGATAATCACTTTCAAGCAATCTTTCCTGCTCATGTGATTCTTGAGACTGCTGATGTTCAAACAATAAGCTTAGTGATCACGCACGGCTGAATAAAGCACGTTTGGACTTGTAAGAAGATTTGCATCTCGGGACCAACAAAACCAAATCTAAAGAGCTTTATCTTGTTAGCATGTCAATCACCTTTCTGACCATCTGGACAAAGTCCTTTGAATTCTGCGGTGACAGTCCTTGCAGCTGGCAAGTACAGGCCTCAAGGGAGGATGCATGGGCAACAATCAAAATGTTATTCCCTGCAGTAAAAAACAGATAAACACAGAATCACATGGATTTAACTTTCCATGGATAAGTTCTCTGTTGTACAGAAACATGGGTTTGGTGGTGATGGTGGTGTCCAAAACAGCCCCGAGATGCTGTGCTTTTGAGCTGAAGAACAGTGAGAAGCAGAGAAAGTACAAGTTATTTTTTTTTCCCCTACTAGAAAAAACCCCCCGTATAATCCTACTTATAATTATTTTCTTCCTATCCTGCTTTCCCACAACCTCTGGTGGAATTTCCTTTCTCTCCTTCCTTTATTCAGCACGGCCATTTCTACAAGGTGCCTTTCCAACCCAACCTAACATAGAGGTAAGGTTGGAGACATTTGTAATGGGGGAAGAAAACAGGTATCTAGTAATGAGTTGGATTAATTCTGACCAAAGAAAATGAATTTAAATCAAGATCAATGTAGTTATTGGAAAGAGATTAAGCAACAGTAGATTCTTGTGCCCTCTTTCACCAAGTCTGCTTTTACATGGCATGGTTCTTCTTATTTTACTTAAATTTGTACAGAACAGAACAAATAGAGAGGTTTGGTTTTTGTAACTATTTTTTAAGAAGTGCATACAGCCTATTTACGATGTTCTTGAGTTTCCTATCTTAAAACAGGACGGTGATTTTCCCTCTGCCTCCTATTTACAATCCTATCCTACTCTACCTTGAGTGTCAGTGACACATATGACTGTTAACCTGGGGTTACTATTAATCTCTTCTTCAGGATGGGATTTTACTTGCCTTTAGCTTTGCATTCACTTAGGATTTCCTTGGTGACTTGGAAGCTTCTGCTAATGTAGGTTTCATAGGATTCAGAAATTCCTAATTTGTTCACAGCTATATGAGGTCTGTGGAGGTAAAAAAAAGAAACAGTCCAGGTACGGAGGAAAAGCTCGGTTACTATTTTCTGTTCTTTTCTTTCTGCTTTTTATTGTTTTCTTATGATTTTGCACTGCGATTTTAAACTCCAGTAACTGCCCGGAATTGTATTGGTGAGATGGGCAGTCGCATGAATCGATTAAAATAAATAAATAAACACAAATAAATGTTGCTCCTACCTATAGGTCGTATCGACGCTTAAACTCGCTGCAGCTAAATCAAGTGGTGGGATCCAGGCGGGCAGAGAATTCCCCGAAACCCATCTGGTCCACTCAAACAAGCCTGGCTCAACTCGAATCTTCAGGTTATTTTCTTGTTGCAAGCCTATTCATCGGTGCGCAAAAAAGAAAGAAGAAGAAAGGCATAATGCACAAAAAAAAAAAAACTGAGGCCAAGGCAGGGTTCCTAATGACGTAGGCAACTTGCAAAAGTTTGTGTTCCCCTTTTGATGAATTAATTCGGCATCTGGGCTCTCCCTCCTTATGAATGGCGTGTGACGGGTGCGTACATCACAACTCAGACTGGACTCAACGTCTAGGCCAGTGTTGTCCAAACTTGGCCACTTTAAGATGAGTGGACTTCAACTCCCAGAATTCCCCAGCCAGCCATGGCTGGGGAATTCTGGGAGTTGAAGTCCACTCATCTTAAAGTGGCCAAGTTTGGACAACACTGGTCTAGGCAAATAACGGAATTTTACAGAAAGGTGGGGACTGGCGATAGATTTCATCACTGGTATGAACTCAGCCCTTGGTGATCCCCAGGGAAATCAAAATCAACCAACCTGGTTACTTGGTCACACTGACTTACCTTTCAGAATATGGTGAGCGGTCTGTACGCAGCGCAGCGATGGGGAACAATAGATGTGGTGAATGACTGTGTTGCTCTCAAGAAGAGCCTCACCTGCGTGAAGACACAGGTTCAAAATAAAGGACACAACGGTATGGGACTCTCTGCAACATACCCAGGGCCACACTGGCTGCCTAACATAGGAAAATGGTCACTTTCTAACCCTAAGAAGCCCCCTTTCTCTCATTTAAAACACAAAGAAAACTCTTGAAAATGGGTAAAAGAAAAAGGAAAATCTTTACCTTGCCCACAGGTATCACAATGTTCATCCCTGGGACAGGTTATTGATAATATCTTGGAGTATTATTATTTTTACTGTATTTATTCAAGTTGCAGTTCACCTGACCTGATAGGCAAGGAGTCTAACATTGGAAAGTAGCTTATATTGAGTCTGGCCAGACAGAATAAGCAGGGGACCTTGATCCTTGTTGCAACAATGTAGTATTTAATGCAACTAAATACCTGGAAACAGCTGGAATAATGTGTTTCTGGGACTAAATAGCTTCACTAATCAGTTGACGAGCGCCGTTTTGCAATGCAACAGGACTCGTCTACAAAGGACCAGCTTACTGTTGTTCCCTTGCCATTTCTTATTTCAAACCAAGCTTTGATCCCATGGGCTACCATTGGTCTTTATAAATTTTGGCAGATCATTTTTCTATGTTGCATTTTTGGGACCAATGCAACAGCAGCTGTCACCTGCAAGGCAGTAGCCAAATTCAACCTCTAGATGGCAGTCATGCTGTAAACAAAACGTTCCTATCAAATATAATTGTGTTCATTTTTAAGCTAGCTCTACGTTGCGTTTAGTCGAGTTGCAATGTGTGGGAGTGTGGAGTAAGGGTGTGAAACATGGACTCTCATCCCCAGAAGAATGAACACGAGATAAGAGAATGAGACTGGCCCCTCCCTAAGGAATGCAGAGGATGTTTGTGGGGTGACCCTGGGAATTGCTCTCACTCTGAGAAGATTCTGTAACGGGAGTTGAGCCAATAAACCTTGCTGGGTTGAATCTGTATTGTCTCCTGGAGTTTCCTGGGCTAATCCTGACACAATGGGATATCACATGACCGCTCTGGAAAATGCAGTACTTGCCATCTCCTACCATACCGATGGGAAAACTGGCCAATTTTACCACCTTCCCTTTCAAAGAAGAATTTTTGCCTTTATGTTGCTAAGATATAATTATATTATTCTGATGTCTCATTAAAAAGATTCACATATTGCTTTTTATTGTGTTGGCAGTCTAGTAGCCTATCAATAGGATGACACAATGAAATATTTAAAAAGAACAGCATTAGAGGAGACTAATGGGTAGAAAAGGAGAGTGTATTTTTAGAAGGCACTGAATGGGGATTGGCATAGTACAGGACAGTGCCAACGAAGAGAAGTTACTTGTATTGGCACCACCAGAGATGGAAGATTTGCCCTTAAAATGCAGAGCACTGGGCAACTTTGATAACCATCTAGTTTTTCTCTATGCATTTGATAAGCGTGCTAAGTCCACAAGTGTGCTTAGTCCAGGGAAGAGAAGATTAAGAGATGGTCCAAACCAAGAGTCATCTCCAAACACAGATAATGTGGCATATTTATTTTCTGAGGGTCCAGACTGTAGGGAGCAATAGCTTCAAATTACAAGAAAGAGGCTTTAGGATAAGCATTAGGAAGAAATTCTAGACCATAATAATTCCTGAGCTGTGGCTTTGAGGTACTTCTTCCAAGAGGGCCAAGCTAGCCAGGAATTCTGGAGGTAAAGCACATTTGGAGGTCATCAAGATGACTGCTGTAGAGCGAAAACCAGAAAAGTTCCAAGCATTTCAAGGCAGAGCAAAAATGTTAAATTGCAAGGAATTGTTGTATTATTATTATGGTTGGTCGCACAGTCAGCCAGATGTTTAGACTGGATTTGGCATTTTTGTCCACCTATCGAGTCCTTCCCAAGGACCTGGGATAGGCAGATGTTGTTTGTTGGTGTTAAAGGTATCGTTGCAGGATATAAGCTGTTCCAGGTAAAGCTGCCTTTTGCAATTGACTGATGGCTTTATTATTATTATCCTAGAAAACTTAAATAACTGCGAAGGTATTTCTTTTTTCTAAATATTGTTCCTCACTGTAAGTGTCAAGAGAGGACATGTCAATATGTATTGCAGTGAAATCTCATTTCACAGAATTGGGCAGTTGGAAGGGACCATAAGGATGATCTAGTGAAGTTCAACCCACAGCGGTGTGCCAGGAAACAAATCAAATCCCCCTTGAGATTGGCTGTCCACCTACGTAAAAATCTTCAGAGATCTGCAACCTCTGTTGAGAGGCTGTTCTCTCGTTAAAGTTTTTCCTTATATTTAAAGGAAATCGCAGTAGTCATTTTAGTGGACTCACGGGGAGAGGAGGGAGGGAGCAGAGTGAGGATGTCATTATGCAAGTGACATCATTGACCTGAGTGACACAATTTGTGGAGGTGTGAGAAACTGTAATGGTGTGTAGGAATGACCTTGGGAGATCTCTCTCTCTTATCAGATAAGAGAGGGCATAGCCCACAGCTGCATAATGGGAAGAGAAAGAGACTCAGAAAGGAACCTCCATAACTTCTCAGGCTATAAAAAGAGTCTGCGGGAGATTTGTACTATCAGACTTGCAAGACTCCGTTAATGTAATCTTAAATAAACTAGAATTAGCTCATCTGGTCATGTTTCCTGTCTGGTCTGCCTGGTAAGGCTGACAGAAACTGAGGCTTTGCTGTAGTTTTGCTACAGAGAGGTTAACAGGCACCGGAGCATTAGTGAACGAATCGCAAGGGTGTGCAAGGGTAACTGTGCCTTTGGACGAAGGGCTTGCAAGGACAAAGATGCACATCCTCACTGTGACCCCCCCCCAACAAGGCAAGCTTACCCACAAGCCGGGCTTGCGTGCATCCCAGCACTGTGATGGGGGCATCTTTTTCATAATCCCTAAAACCACCGCTCCGTTGAGGCAAGTTGTGAGGCATGTTCAGATTTGTGCGGATGTATCTTCCTGTTAGGAGACACGGAACAGCGCCGGATAAGGAGATTCCTCAAGGACGTGTCCCTTACGTAAAGATAAAGTCAAGCTCAACTCCTGGTAGCATCCGTGAAGCTTTCTTGCCCACATTAGAGAAAGGCTTTGCCCGGATCTAGTTCTGGGCTGGTGTTTTTTGACCTCTCACTCTAGTTTCCAAAGCTCGGAAGGTTGATGGTCTCTCATTCCAAAATACTAATCTGCTCTGATCCAGCTTAGCGTCTGAGATCAGCCAAGGTTGGCCAGGTGCTGACCCCTACTGCATATTAAAGGGATGGCATGGCAATTTCTGGATTGGTACAGTGAAAAAAAGGCGACATTCATGCAATTTTCATGGGAATGATGTAGAAGTGAATCGGCTTTGCCTTCTTCTGAGATGACTTTTCAACTTCTCAGTCTAGCCTACCACCCTAGAATTTCCTGGTGTTCTCCCATCCCAGTACTAATCAACTTCCAGGCTCAGATAAGGCCAGTGAGATGCTGCCATGCATTGAGAGATTCTCAAAGTATAATATGTTCTGCACAGAAATATCATATATACAGTATATATGGAAAGACCTGTGAGGTTCCAGAACCTCAGAAATCACCCTAAATGCTCCCTTTAAGGTCCTTGGAGACACACTCTCTTCCTCCTCTGTTGCTGTTTTTTTATGCATTCAGACAAACAGGATTGCTGATGTCCCTCTATCTCTACAGTTCATTTGGCTTTGAATCTCTGAGTAAAATCCCCTGCATTTAGAATTAACAATTTAGGAGAATGAATCATTTTTTAACATTTGTCCCCTGCTTTTGTTCCAACTCCTCCCATTCGCTTCTAATTCAGGCAAATCCCCATTTTAAAATCCAAATTGGCTACCTATAAACATGAAAGTATGAACAGATTCACCTTGGAGTGGGACGGAGAGAAACTCACCTTTAGTATCGAAACATTGCGAGAGCCAGTATTTTCCAAACACAACATCCATCCTTTCTCCATGTCGGCAAACAAAAAGGCATCGTTTCTGGGGCCCAGGAGTGTTGGCGATCCTTAAGGGCTGACCATGAGAGGACAGTAGGATTTAAAAACTATCTGGGCTTGACTTCTCCCCTCCCTGCAGTCAAGCATACCTGGGAGACAGGTAGAGGAAGACTCACAGGTGTGAACTTTCCTTACCTGCATACTCTGACAGAAGATTGTGAGAGGCCCTGTTTCTCCTGGTCCTTGGTCTTCCTGGAATCTTCGGTCCATCACCCCATCAGTGAACATCAAGAGAGATGAGGAAATAGTGGCATTCATAATAGAATATGACCTAGCCCCAACGCAGAAAACAAAAATATGGCTAATTTGTACAGAAAGGGTATCTTAGGATATCTATGTATATAACTCTTTAAGTGTGGGATACTACCAAAGGACCCTGAACCTGGTACCAGCTGATCTCAACCAATTCCCATGGGAGGAAAAAAAATAACAAACATTTTCAAAAGTTGCAAAAAGATATAGGGGTTCTTTTTTTGCAACAGGCAAGTATAAACTGTAGGCCATTGCTTGGTAGTGCAATCGTAGGGTGGCCAATATGTTTATGTCACCACCTTAGGGCCATGGGTGTCAAGAACTGAGGGCTGTGATTGGCCTAGTTTCAAAATCTCAGCTCTGCTATGAAGATGTTAATAAAATCTGGAGCAAATCATTTTTGCAATCTGTTTCACAAGGAAGAGATTCTGCTTCTCCATTGTCATTTGGGAGGAAGATCAGAACACAAAGGTGAAGAATAACTACTTTCTCCACATCTCCTTGGTGGTCTAGACAGTGTCTAAAAGTGACTCCAAATTGCAGTGATTAAATGGGATGTAGACAGAGAGGTGGCTGTTTGAATGACCAACAGAGGTCTTCTCCGTCAGTACTTCATCTTGACCTTCTACCAACATGGGTCTACCCAGATATTCACAGACCCATCAATGAGAAAAGTTCTTGTTACCCTTCTGTACAAGTATAGTTTTTTCCCCACATGAAATACTAGAAACCACGGAATGTGGAACTACTCACCCATGGAATACCCAAGTGCCACATTCATCTGCTTTGGTGATATAATTCTCTGGCAACAGTCCTGAGCACCCAGTGGCAAAAGAAGTACCATAAATCCACCCTTCACTAGTTGTGATTTGCTCCACAGGAGACATAAAGATGAAGTCTCCTGGCACGAGTTCAAGCTCATCATCATTCTGTGGGGTATATGGGTAGATGACTTGCAGGGTCTGGAAGAGAGAAAGACGAAGAAATTGAGCATTGACTGGCAAATCTCTTGCTTTTGGCTCCCTTCTCCAATCATTCAGAAGACATGTCCCATTCAATTTTTTCCCCAAACTTGGGTTCTCAGGGGGAGATGTTCTAAGACTAAAACTCCTGGATGTCCGACCCCAAAAATAAATAATCTTTTGCCTCTACTTCACTACTGCTCCAGTATTTAGATTCTGAGGATCCACCACAGAATTCCAGGACTGTTGGCTCAACCAGGAAGTCAAGAAGTCATCCCAGAAGAATACAGTGACAAACCACTTCTGTAACACTGCCAAGAAATCAGGATGGACATAGTGAGTCAACCTTGATTTCAGAGCATCTTCATTGTTTTTAGAAGATGTTGCTGGTTTGGATCAGAGGCATTGGTGCTTCAAGTCCAAGCTTACCTCGTGATTGGCAAATCTAATGTCACGGGAGAAGATGGTAGCTACCCAGTCACAGCCCAGCTTGACATCTATGCTCTGAGCCAACTTCTCAAGTGTGGGCAAGTGGTTGGCTTGGAAGTGGTATGCCAGGGTCACATGGAGTTGCTTCTTGTGAGGTTCCACATGCACGTCTGCAAGATGGAAAGTTGTGGTCAGTTGGAAGCCATTGAGAACAGCAGGAAGTTCAGCTGGTCTAGCATTTCATTTCTCACTATGTATGACCAGATGCTACTGAGAAGTTACCAAGCAGAGGATGAATATAAAAGTACCCTTTTTGTAGCATTATTGAAATTGGAACTAATCAATGCTGTCATGGATTTCCCCCCATCTTCCTCCTCTATCTCTGTTCTGTGTTTCCTGTCTTTTACTGGTTTTGTAAGCTTCTCCAAAGGTTTTTTTTTTTTTTTTTTCAAATCTTGTGCACAACAGCATTCATATATACAAAGGCAGGTTTGTAATTCCATCGCCTTAGACCCTACATGCTCACCAGCTTTAGCAGTGGCTTCTGCCGCAAAGTCTGCAGCAAATTTCTTCAGGATCTCTGCACAGTCCTCCTTCACAAAGAGACCGATGAAGTTTGATGAGGTATACAGTTCCAGTGGCAAAGGAGCAGGGAACTTACATCTCCACCGGGTCACTGTTGCATGCAGCGCTTCGCAGAGTGCGTCAACCTTGCTGTCTTCACACTGCAAGGCATCCCATTAGAACACGAGCGGCTTACCATAGTGTAAGGTTACATTAGCAGAATCTTGCAAGCCTGAAAGTACCTCTCCCCCCCTTCATCTTTACAGTCCAAGAAACTAGGGAGGTTCCTTCTGAGACGTTTACCATGCCCCCATTGTTTCTGCAGACTCAGCTGCCTCTTATCTGACCACTGTCTAGTCTGCGGCTCTTCCTCCTGTCTCCCAAGGTCATTCCCACATACCATTACACACAGAAACTTATCATGTTGGCTTACTGATTTTTCCCCCCTCCCAAATGACTTAGTTGTGTCAAAATATGGTAGATCTAAGCATATATTCTAGAGAACTAGAGGATATGTCATACACTCCAACTTCTAAGTTTCTACAGGGCTTTCAGCTCCACCTTACTAATGGATATATTGAATTTCCCACAGTATTGGCTGTCGAAGCAAACTGAGAAACTGCTTTGGCTCCAAGATGGGATGGAATCAATGGGGCAATATGGCCCTGGACTGGAACCACACAGCTGGATAAGAGGCAGTATTCAGGACTAACTAAATCAACAAGAGGGAATCTGTCAGGCCCAGCCCAAGAACAACAACAAAGCAGTCCAGTCCAGTATAGTTCCTTTATTAGCTTGCACCTAATAGACAGAATCTCGCCAGACTCAACCTATGCTACAGCAACTAGTGGCTATAGCCCATGAGACTCTAGGAAGGGGCCGGTCTCAGCTTCTTCACCTTCTCACGATCCTGCTGTGGGCTGAGGAAGCGCTTGCTCTGCAACCTCTCCAGGAATGCTCCCCCTCCCTCCTGATAACCTTGATCTTCCATTCCAGTATCCTCCTCGCACATGCCTTCCATTAGAGAATCCCAAATGTCTTCAATCCATTATATTTTCCACCTCTACTGGTCAACACTCCTGACCATGCAATATACAGCTATGTTGTTTTAAGGCCACAACCCAAAGGCCTGTTGGGCTGGGGTAACTATTTAATCATGCTTCCATACTGAACTACCTATTATACATTGTTTGATATATTTAGATTTATGTTGTCTTTTTTCCTTCTTCTCTATCCTCACAGTCAGGTCATTGACGCTGCAGGTGAAATTGTTTCAGTTATTTCTGTTTGAAGAAAACTATGGGAGGACAATTTCTGTCCTTACTAAGAAATGTATGAGACACAGGAGGAGGAAGAGGAGGAGGAGGTTGGAATAATAATAATAATAATAATAATAATAATAATAATAATAACAACAACAACAATGTTCTTTTGTAATAGTTACTGACATTAATTTTCTTAAATGAGTATCAGGAACCCTATTTATAACCCTTCTTAGGATAGGTGCTGTTCAGGGGCACTTGCAAGGAGATCAAAAAGTCAAGATGGCGGCCAGAACCATGCAATCAAAGCCCCACCCTTATTTATGTGCGGGTAAAAATGATATATTTTTTGACACCCCCCCCCCCCCCGCCAATACTGCCTTGCCCCACTGGTGAGTTCATACCATTACCCACTCTCTGTTGAGGTCACTTAAGATCTGTCCCCCCATTATGTTCTTTTGGCCCAATGATGGTTGGATGATTCCAGAAGAGGCTATAAGTGACAAAGATTACACCTGCAGATGTCAGGCTAGCGTTGGGAATTCAGGAGGAACTCTAGGTACCACAGCCCAGACTCACCATAAAGAATTGGCAGAGTGTGATATGGGGGAAAATGTTGTGTGCTTTGTTCTTTCCACACAGCTGCTTTGACTGCTGCCAGAAGTCGGTGAGCTTCCGCGCCAAGGGGCCAGTGGGACGCAGATAGAGGACATATTCCCGAGGAAGAGGGTCATCAAGGAATGGATCACAGACATGGGAAAAGAGCCTATAAGAAATAACAGAAGGGACAGGCGGTCCTTTCAGGTCAACAGAACAAACCCAGAGAAATTCAAGGACTGCAAGAGGTGGTGCCTTTCCTGCTATCTGCCATTTTTTACAATCATTTGTCATCTGCCCCAGTCAAGATTCTGGGTGGTGGACAACAAAGCAAAAATGAAATAGCTGGGGCCCTCTAACAAAAGCAGGATGGTCAAGATCAGGGTTTCTCAACCTTGGCAACTTTAAGACAGGTGGACCTCAACTCCCAGAATTTGAAGTCCACCTGTCTTAAAGTTGCCAAGGTTGAGGAACCCTGGTCAAGATGATATAACAGTGGTCTTTTCCCTAGCCCATACTGATGTTCTCCCTACTAGGTTGACAGCTGGTCAATATGCCAACCTTCCATATGAAGATCAAGTATGCATTTGCTCAAACAGAGGTTGAGTCTGTTTCACCCATCCTTTTAAAGTGCCCCCTGTGCTCTCATTGGCGATCAGAGCTAATACACCCCCTCTTGAATGTGATCAACACCACTCATGATGAGGAGATTGAGGTATTCTTATTAAACAATCAATACTCAGGTGTTTCGAAGACAGGAGCAAAATTTTTATTTATAGCCTTAGCTTATAGAAACTGTTTGGTGCCTTCAATGAATTGTTCATTTTAGAGGGCTTCTTCCTCTTATATGTGTATACATTGTTATGTATGTATGTATTAATGGTGTGCTGTATTTTAAATTCTGTGACTTGGCATTGGACCATAAATAAATAAAAAGTGGTTGCCCCCATCAATCAAGGGCATGCTAGGAGGAGAGGTCAAATGCAAGGTAAATAGGACCTAGGCTACCAAGAGCTTTCCTCTTGTAATCTGTTTTCCTGCTCCATTTCTGTCTCAGTTTGCAGTCCATTTTTGCTTTGAGGAAATGCAAGACTAATTGTATTAAGTTACTAATTTTACCAGGTTTACCTGGCTTTGCATCTCTGGAAGTTAAATCCTGGCTTGGAAAATAGATGCATTTCCTCTCAAATGCACATTAGTCCAAACACAGCCACATTAAAGCACAAGGTAGTGCCAGAAAGGGTCATGTTGAGCTCCTGATAACTTTAGGACAGTGTTTTTCAAACTTGGCAAGTTTAAGATGTGTGGACTTCAACTCCCAGAATTCCCCAGCCAGCATAAAGTTCTTCAAACTTGGCAAGTTTAAGATGTGTGGACTTCAACTCCCTGAATTCCCCAGCCAGCCATGCTGGCTGGGGAATTCTGGGAATTGAAGTCCACACATCTCAACCTTGCCAAGTTTGAAAAACACTGCTCTGGGACAACCCTTTTTCTCATATATTTTTATTTACACATTGGTTTTATATACCCCTATAATCAAGAATAATTCCTGGGTGGCTACTTTGAATCTAAAGACTGTTGTTCAGAACAGGACAGGCGATGCATCAGTACTGAGTAGAATATGTAATAATATCTAATGCAAGTAGAAGGCGTGATTTGGACAGCAAACCGTGTTCCAGGAATTGGACTGTTACAAAACCTGTTCTTCTTTTTATCCGTGAGATGCCAGAGGATTATAATTGCTTTGGATGTAGCTGCAGATCAATGACTGAGCCCTGATTCTGCCCACACACACAGCCACCAGTTTAATTCCCAGCTCCTCCAGGTACAAGGGGGGGGGGAAGTATTTCCCACAATACTGACAATGTGACAGATTTCGTAATATATGAATTCATACAAACCAGTCACACGCGGCTTGAACGCTACGGCCTCCGGTAGACGCTAGAGCTTTCTGCCTGCAGAAAAGCAAAGGGGAGAAATTAGTCGTTGGTCCCAATCAGAGCTCTAGGTGGTGGCCGAAAGATGCATCCTTGTTCTCTCTTTAAGTAAGATTTATTCAAAGAAAAAAAAAAATAGCTAGGGAAAAGTTTGCTACTGCAACCTTTCTCACATATTGTCTTTCTCACTTCCAAAAAACGTTCAATGGCCCATCTGAATCCAGGGTATTCTTTTCCCCACGAAAAGCGGCAATGCTTTGCTTTCCACAGTACGCCCATCTTCACTTGGAATAATCCCGATTTGCTAAGGGAGGAAGCAGGACTGGAGAGAGATGAGGAACGGGAGTCTCCATGGAAATGGGGTGACATTATTTTTTGAAAAAGGAAAAGCCAAACCTTATGGTCCTCAACAAATAACGGAAGGCCTTGTGTTTTACACATTGTGTGTGTGTGAGAGAGTGTGCAGTGTATGCTCAGTATATTTCCTTCTCCCTGATATGGTCCTAGTTTTCTTCTGGAAGATGCGGTTTTATTCCATGACAAAAGAACATTTGCCAACAGGATGTGTTTTTTAAAACTTTTTGAACAGGTCCAGATCTAGGATCGTCTAGGGCAGGGTTGGGAACCTTGGGAACTTTAAGATGTGTAGACTTCAACTCCCAGAATTCCCCAGCCAGCATGATGGGGGGTTTCAGTGAGAAGGGTGGCACCATAGGATGGGGAGAATTAACCCATTCTTTGTTGTATTCCTGCCCAGCTTCCCATCACTAGTAATTATTATGGGTCCTCTCCTCTGCTCTCCACTAACAGACTTCTAAAAATGTGCTATTTGTCTCTTCCACATGCCATTCTCTGGAGATATTTGCTAGGAACACAAATCAATTTAAATCTCTTTGATGGTTGGGGAGGGGATTCCAGGCTGGATAGGAATGCACCAATAAAAACAGAAGAAATCTGGTAGCCCTTTTTCCGACTAACCGCTTTTATTAAAAAACATAAGCTTGAAAGCTTATGTTTTTTAATAAAAGCGGTTAGTCGGAAAAGGGCTACCAGACTCCTTCTGATGTTTGGCCACCACAAGCTAACACAACTCTCCTCCTACAATACCAAGAAGCGTGAGGAGACCCAAAAAGTTCCAGCAAAGCTTCCATCATCCTTGTTTGTCTCCCCCTCTTTCCACATCTCCTGCTTCATAATAAATGACATTCCCCTTGACATATCCTAACACGTGACTTTTTGTTGGCGGCACTGAGCACTCCTTTGCATTAAAGATTTATGTCTGCTAAAGATCTTCCCGGCTTTGATTTAGCCGAGAATTGTCTTCAGTCAGAGTGACGTGGCTGGAGATGGAGATGGAGTTAGAGGTGGGGAATTGGTGGATTCTTCATGCTGCTTGCATATCCTGATTTCACATATCTTTTCACGTGGAATTATTGGGAAAATAATAATTTATCCATCCACAAGCTATGTTTGGGAAATCAAGTCAGCTTCTCTTGAAGCCGATTGACATTAAGGCCCTCAGCGAGTGCTTTCCAACTTTGGCGATTTCCAGATAGGTGGACTTCAACTCCCAGAATCCTCAGCCATAGCCACGCTTGCAGGGGAATTCTGGGAGTTGAAATCTACAAAGTTGTCACAGTTGGGAAACCCTATTTTATTTATTTCTATTTATTTCTCTGTCAAATTTGTCACCGCCCATCTCACTGTGGAGTGACTCTGGGCGGTTTACAGTAAAAATAGAATAAACGTTAATTAAAATAGATAAATATTAATTAATTAATTAAAATAGGCTAAAACCAAGCTTCCTTTATAGTACATAATTGGTGGCCTCTCCATCAGCACGCAAGATGAAGGTTCTGCCTCCTACTTCCTTGGTTATATTCAAAACCGCTAATTATTTTTTTCCAGCCTGCATCCCCAGCAGGCGAGTTTCCACGCACAAAAGCTGGTAGCCACCAGCCTTCAAATTTCCTTTAGTGAGCATTTTACTACTCTCTATCCATTGAGGAAACACCTTTAGCAATTAATAAAACCAAAGCATGGATAAGACAGGTTCTCTGGTGTGAGCACTCACGCAAAAAAAGATATAGTAGCATTTGGAAAGTGAAAGGGTGCCAAATGGGAAAGCTTCTGGAGCAGTTCCCGTCTGAGAAAAGGCTCTAATATGTAGGCCTTTTTTTATTTATGGAAAGAACTGTGGGGACGCAGGACATGTTAGAGGCAGAGGAAATCATGTGGAGACACTTTACTGGTTCTTAATGCCAGAGGCTATCCAAGAAAGTTGGAAGGAGGGAGATTCAGGACAACAAAGGTGGTTAATTCTTCACATAGAGCATATTTAAACTGTGGGAATTACCCACACTAAATATACAGTAATATCAGTACCAACCTCAAGAGCCTGAAAAGAGGAATAGCCTTATTTCCCTGAAATTGTCTACCTACCTCTTCTTCTCAGCCCCTTCATGATCAGCCTAGGTCATCAACCTTTTCTGCTCATTTTTAAAGAGGACTGAAATTTCATGGACGTGAAATCTTGTAAGATTTTGGCAATCTCCTACTTGAAATTTCATGCAATAACAAACTGACTATTTCTCTATCTCACAGTGTCTTTGCCACTAAAAATAGAAAAAGACCATTCATTTTTTACTTCATTTTGGATATCCGCAGATCACCTCTAAGGTTATGGTGGGTGTGTCTGGATGGAGGACCATGTGGGTCCTCTACTCTTCAGGAAAGATTACACACACACACACACACACACACAGAGGCACCCCTTTGCTACTACCTAATCTTCATTCATTTTAGCCTCATTTGCCCCAAGATGTCTACCAGATATTTCATGTCCTCTATGCAAATAATCAGAGGAAGCTTTCCTCAACCATGTTCTTCATGCTATGGAATGTTCTCAGCTGTAGAAAGAAATTAGCTTCCCACCGATTCCATTAAAGGATGCCCATTACACTAGAGGAGCATGTCAATACATGTATGGTATAACGGTGGTTTTCCATTTCCTTGAAATGAAGTGCCTGTGATAGGATATGAAGCCTTAGTTTACGAAAAAGTTATCTGGACGTAATATCTTCTCTGAATAATTGGTACAACTGTTTACCAGAATGGTTCTTTGTCCATTAGAACATATATTTAGGAAACCTCTTTTCTCTGACATTCACAACTAGGTAGTTTCAGCTGCAGAATTCATTTACACGCCCTTTCATCAAAAGCAACACAAAAAAAATTGGGGTTGGATCTGATTCTGCTCTACATTTTGCTTGATATCTGATGCTAAAAAGAGAAGCTGCAAGCAAACAGTCGAAAGCCATGGGCTTACGGATTCTCCTGCAGACAGAACACATCATGGGCCATTTCTCACAAGTCATTTTTTTTCCTTCATAAAACAGTCATTTCAGGAGGAGGAAGGGCCAATTTGTAAAATTGCTTCTGTTGTGGCACGCTGAATTTTAGCCTCTGTGTAGGACACAATCGTGCACAGACAATTAGCGTGACCAGAGCTGGAGGGTGATGCACACTTCAAGTATTACACAAGCAGAGATCTCCAGGACCCTTGAAGCTGAAGGGATACCACAAGACAAAGGGGGAAGGGGAAGTGCAAACCAAATAAAATGTTTTGAAACAAAGAGTTGGGAAGACGTTTCCTCTTCCAGCTGGCAGGACTCACTCTGCTTTGGGTTTGTTCAGGAGGAAGGGTGGCAGAGAAACAAATCAATCTTTCAATGGTTTAGGGAGAACAAAGCAAACAAGCAGAACAAAAACAATGCATAACATGGACCAGGGAAATAACTACCAGCAAAGATAAGCTGGGCGTGGAAAATGGGTTGGGTGGTGAGTTTGCAAGCTCTCTTAATGTTGCTGACAACGTATGAGCTGGACATGTAATAAGATTATAAAGAAGGAGCCAGGAAGAAGAGAAGCAGGGAGAAAGATGCAAGTATAAGTGAGGCTCAGCTGCAGGACCTCTGATGGGATGAAGGACAAGGACAGGCCTGCCATCAAGGAGCTGGGAATCTCCTTGTAATTGGCTGCCTTGTTGCCTCTTTGAAATGAAACCAAAGGATGAAAAGGATGGTGGTCTCGTAAGAAGAAAAGCAGGCAGTGGGGAAACGTTGGCAAGGATAAGTGGAAAATGTGTGGTTAGCTCCTGCTCTCTGCTGCGGCAAAAGTAGGTGGTCTAGAGAGAGAGAAGGGGATGTTCTAAGGGTGCAGATCTCCAGAAGCCTGGCTCAAAGTGGAGCTAAGAAGGGGCAGAATTATAGGGGTTTAGGGTTAGTACAGCCAGGGAGAAGTCTTCTCTTCTTACCCTCCCCATTGCAAAATGCAAAGCGTTACTATCCACATGGTCTCCATGTGCTCCTAGTCCAGGGCTGCTCCTTCAAAAGCAGCAACATTTTGAGGGCCCCAAAAGAATGCCCACACAATGCACCCACTTATTACATCCCCAGACTGCATTTTTCTGTGCACATGAAAGCCAATCAAATGGGTGGGATGGAGGGATCCCCCTTCCCCCACTTAACAACCAGAAATGTGGCCGTGGGGGAAGGGGGTGAGCTTTAGTAAAATAAGAGGCAAAGTAGCTGGAGAGATTCAAATGGGCTTGAAGAGAAGCCATCTGGAGTGGGAGCCATCAGAAAGGAAATGCTTGTCATGTTGATTTGAACTAAATAAATGTCTCTCACTCTTCTGCAAGATAAATAGGAGATAGGCCATCTTTCCTCCCACTTTCTACATGAAAGGGACAGCCCCCACCACCAGCCACCAGTTTTAGTTAGAATTATACAGGAAGCTCAGTAGAGGATTAGCCAAACAGAAGAACAAAATCTCCGGGCACGTTTGCAGAACCCATTGCTTTGGCTGAAGGTGCAAAGCTACACCCAACAAATTTGCTCCAAATGCTATCTATCAACCTATTCCTTAGACAAGCAGGCCAGCTCCATCTGGTAAAAATATTCCCAGTCAGACATTGGGTGCAGTTCAGAGGCACAGTCTCCCTCATACATGCTACTGAGAAGGTGAAGCTGGATAAAGAGAGAAAAAAGGAAGTGTTTGCCCTCTTGAGGAAGTATCCAGCTCCAAGAAATAAGGAAGGAAGACGATTGTACATGACGGTCCAAAATTAAGACATGCCTTCTTCCAATTCATTCAGGAACCTTTTGCTATTTTAGGACTCTTGTGGTGATCCTTGAAGCTGCCTGATGCCTGTTAGTTTCTTTCACTTGCTTTCCAACAATCCTAATTCCCAAGCAGCATAGTAGGGGCTTTGGGAATTGGTCCAACATTCCTGATGTGCTCCAGGCCAGGGAAGGCTAAGACAACTGTTTATTTGACCAGCAGTTCCAGAAGCACCAGTCCAATTGTGCTGCTTGCAGCAAAGGCATCATGGGTTGATGCTGATGTGATTGGCAACCAAACGTATTTCAACATTGGCAAGAAAACTTTTAGAGATTTTCAGCCATGTTTCAGGACAACGTGCTGCCTCAGACGGCACCAGGTAAGCTATGTGGTGCACACATCTCAGTGCTCCAACACCCACATTTAGCATCTGCCATTTGAAATAACTACTTCCCTGTCCCTAATAGTAGGGTTGGCCCAAGATTTGAAACAGGCATCCTGTGAATTGTGGCCCCATTTTAACAGGAGATTCCATGGAATCAATCTGAGGCTTACGCATTATCATGACAAGTCAACTATGGAGATCACCAGATGACTGTGGGCCACTGCCCTCTTTCAGCGCAGTCCATCACACAGGATTGTGGTACAGACAAAATTAGAGGATTAAGCTACTGATCTCTCTGAGGAAATGGGATAAAAAAGTGATGATAAACAAATCCATCAAGCTGGTGTTCCCCATGCTAAGCAATAAGAATGGTTCTCAAGACTGTGGCTGAGTTCATATCACATGATGTATACTTTGGTGAATAAACCACAACCAATAGTGGCTGGGCTTGGCTTGTGCATTGTGCTTGGCTTGTGCATTGTGCTAAGCTGAAACCAAAATCAAAAAATATGGTTTAGTGCAAAATGTCAATTCCATCTATGCAAGTGAACAAAAGTTAAGCCAGGCTTCCACGTGGAAGAGATAAGGCTTCAGAACAAGGAGTTGACTGGAAGTAGTGGTGAAAAGTCAGTATCAAGCCTGGTTTTCACCCTGACTCACTTCTGATCCATGGGTCAAGCTAGGAAGAGGCTGGTGGAGGAATGTAAAATTTGTACATAACTCCATTTTTGGAAGTTTCACAAAACCACAGTCATGTCTTCATACTCTGTCTTCACATTTCTATGAATTGTGTTTTTAAGAAATCTGTCTAAATGTGATCTCAGGATCCCAGCCAATTTCTTTCAGATTGGCATTCTATTGCTTAAAAAACAAGACTGTCTGTACTTTTCTTAAAAAGCAAAAGAAAATGAAACATAAGAAACCAGAAAAATGGTCTGGCAAATTGACTAACCACTCACAGAATGCAGATTAAACTGCTGTGACAGTACAGGATGCAGATTAACAGAATTCAGATTAACAGAATTCAGATTAAATGGCTGCAGGCAACTTTTACAAAGAAACATTTTTGATTGTGCAGGCTTATTTTTCTCTGCACATTTATTTTTGATTGTATTGGTCTTCCAAACTGCACGCGGATTAGGAATGGAATAGAATTGAAGCAGGAACACCAACCCTCTCATAATTCATGGTAACAGTGATGGGTCAGTTGTCAGGCATGGATATTTGCATACACTCGTAACATACTTGCATACATTCATAACTCTTAGCTCCATAACATGCTCCGATGCACGGTGGGAGAAATGGGAGGAAGGGACTGATGATGTTCACTAGCCCGGTAATGAAGCATCTGCAAGAAAACAGTCAAGCGCAGAGAACACCAAGAACCCAACAGAGGTGCTATAAATTTTGAATTCTGTCTTAAATTTGGCATGAAGCAGTTGAATGGGAGGAGAAAAAACAACATTCCCATTCAGGGGACACTCCACACTGTCTCTTTAACAAGATTAACAGCCTTCTCAGCAACAATCACATCTATTCTTTAGCCCACAGTAAATCTGTTTGGGACACACAGATGCTGGAACAGAAGCATTTGAGGTGTTAACCCCAACTAATTGCTCTCAAAATTGTTTAACTGGCATTTTTAGCCTGGTACATATCTATCTCAGTGTGTTCCATTCAGGATTGCCATATTATCAGCTTGTTGACATAAGGATGAGCCTTAAAATATGGCCTCCAGTAGAACCAGGACACATCTTTGGAGAAATGGAAGCTGGTCTTTTCCAAACCTATCTCCTCATGGGCTGGAATTCAGCATCACGGATTATCTCCACAGGTAGACTGTTCATGTGTTTAGACAGGCAAAAACAAAAGTAAGAACCTTAGAAGAGTCCTGAGGATGGATGGCCCACTTAGGCCAACATTTGCTGCCACCAACTGCTAAATGAAAGAATTTCAGAAGCTCGCTAGGATACACAGGGGAACAACTGCCTTCTTCCACTGTCATTCCCCAGTAAAGGAGGTAGAAGATATTAGAAAAATCATAACTCAAGTGGCAGAGCATAGGTTTTGCATGAAAAAGCTCTCAGGCTACTCCAGGTAGAATTGGATAAGTTCCTTCTCTGTCTGCAGCTTTGGAGACACAACACCAAGCCATGCAACAAGGCAAAGTTAGATATTTGACACTCCGGGTGGATGCAAAATTTGGGCCATGGAACTTACTTACTTACTTATTTATTTATATTTCAAATTTAGACACTGCCCATTTCACGAGGAAGTGACTCTGGGCAGTTTACAATAAAAACCAAAATCTGTATTTCCTCTGATACAGATCTGTAAACAACACACACCACCAGATTCGAAACAGGAAAAAAAAAAAAAAAAAGCCAGAGAAACTGTAAGCTTCTCCTAAATTTCATTACTTCTGAAAGAAAAGCTTACTCGTTTCACTTAAATGCCAGTTCTACTTTTGTAAAATGGTTGCAGTGTATTGATAGACTTCTCAGTCCAACGTGGGTTTCACTTACTGATGCTTTTTGCAGTATCCCTTTCTGATTATGAAGAGTTTAGCATTAATTAAAGCAACTTTTTCTCCTGGTACCAAATGCAAAGATGAAGACCAAGGAATCACTAGCTTGGCAACAGGATACGGAAATGAATGTTGGGACTGCAATCCATCACAGGCCAAACAGAAGTCAGCAACATGACAAATACAATTTTAAGGTGTGTTAACCAGATCATATGCTTTAATCTCAAGAAGGAATTGTTCTGGTTTATTTGCACTGGGACATTATCATTGCAATGCCTTCTCCAGCTTGAGATGCTATATTTCAAGAAAGATACAGGCAAAGAGGAAGAGAAGGCGGCAGCTGAGTGGATCAGTGATATGAAAAATAAGCCCACCCTGATCTCTGGGATGATATTCCCTCCCGACATTTGACAGACCCCAACCCTTTAGCCTTTAGTAAGATGGTTAAGACCTGGCTCTTTCACCAGGCATTTGGATCTAGATAAGTTGAATCCCCTGTTGGTTGCTTAAATTTGTCCTGTCCAGTTCACCATTTTTTACAGTTGGGTTATTTTTTAAGGATATCAGGTTACATTTCTTGCTTAACGTTCATTTTTATGGTACACTGCCCTGAGTAACATTGGTTGAGTTGGGCAGCCATATAAATGCTTGAAATCAATCCATCAATCCATCCATCAATCCATAAGAATGCAATGACTTAGTTCAAATGCTGCATTAACCCACTATCTAGCCATGCCTTGATGAATAAACTAACATTGCCTGGATTTCTAAGCACTAAGCTTTAACAGCTTCTGCAGTTTACGTTATCCCAAGACATGACTGGCCATAAGTTTAGATGACATTAAAAGGGCATTAAATTCATGGAGGATAGGTCCTGCGAGTGCCCTCAGTCTTGAAGACCCAATGTCATCCTTAGATTAAGCATGATTCTAAACACCAGTTGCAGGGAATCGTTGTGAGAAAGGGGGGTATCTCCTTCTCCTTTTTGTGAGCTCCCTGAAAGCATCTGGTTGGCCACTGCAAGAAACAAAATTTGGGAATAAGATTACATTTGGCTTGATCCAGCACAGCTACTTTTACATTCCCATATTGGCAGTATAGTTGAAACAAAAGGCTAGAGTACCATGTCTGGAGGCGTGAAAATCACATTGCCACACCTTTTGTTTTAATTCAACAGAAATCCCATTTTAAGACCTTTCCCCAGAAAGGAAAACGGGGGGGGGGGGGGGGGATACTGAAGCACATCACCCATGAAGAAAGGGGATCTTGATCTTAATTTCACCATTTTGATAGCATCACTATGTGGACTCTCCATTGCAAAAGGAACAAGATAATCATGATCAAATACATCCTCAGATCTCAGTGAGAGATTTTGGATCACTCACATACTTACAGCCCAAGTTTGGAAAGGATGGGAGTTCTCTCCAGACCTTCAAATTTTAAAGTGTTTAACGTATTTATTAATTTATTAGGTTTATATCCCATGTTTTCCTTCTGAGGGAAGTTTGCATGAGATCTTCCTTCATTTTTATTCCAACAACGTGAGGTAAGTTGGGTTGAGAAAGAGTGATTAGTCCAAAGTCCCATCCAGTGAGATTCCATGGCTGAGTCTGGACCTGAACTTGGGGCTCTGTAGGTCCTAGATCAATGCCTTACCCATTATGCTCTACACTCGTTCTTATGCATCACTTCAAGTGCCACCATTAAAAGAAAGTAGAATATGAATGAACTAATTGCATCTGCACTGTTATTACCCTCCTCAAATAACTACAAAGCAGGATTCCAGAGCAGCCACTCCGAAATTTCATGGCCATTAACTCAATTTCAAAAAGGTTCCTGGCGTGGAAGAAGTTTGAAAACCACTGTAGGGGAAAGCAATAACATTCTCATTAGAGAGACTTCAGGAAGGAAATGGCTTAGGAGCCAAGTCTCCAGAGAAAAACAAATCTTTTCCAGAATGTACCCCTTTCATTTTACAGACTGGGGGAGGGGGGAAGAAGGGGAGAGGAGCTGCCATTGTGCTGCAAGGGATGAAGAGTCTTGAGGCCCGTGTGCCAGCAAGCTGCACGCCCGTCCCCAGAAGCCGCAAGGAAATTATGCATCGGTCACCAGCCCCTTCTTGGGAGCTTCAGACTCTGTGTATGTACGTAGAAGGAGCAGGGAGTGGAATCCCTCGCAGCAGAAGTTTGGAGGAGAAACACTGAAGCAACAGTCTGGGCGGCTGTCCACCTCCCACACACAGCTGGAAATAACTTAGTTTAAACAATTTACCCTCATTCACTGATACTGCAATTAAGAAGCAAAGGGACTCAAAAGCAAGAACAGGCAGAGTTCCAGAATTTGGGATGGTTGGTCAATGCTTCTCACTTGCTTTTGAGTCAAGGCCATCCATGTGGTTTCACCTTCTGGGATATCTCTTGTCCATCTGCAGTGGAGACTCATCAGGCTCCAAAAGATACACCACGTGATGGAAAGAAAATTGGGAAAGGATGTCAGCAAACAAGCCATCCAGGAGTTTCTCTTTGATTTTAGGATCTTGCAGAGCAAGATGATGCTTCAGTAATCTGCATTAAATGCAGAACGTTCAGCTTCAGTTCAACATTTTAGGAGACGCTATACGTCCAAGAGAAACCTATTCATGGTGGCCAACATTATTTGGGTGGCCCTGATTTCCAGCAGATTGGGAATAGTTGTTAAAATACACTGATTTGGTGGGAATAGATGCAGCTTAGTTAAATTGTGCTTCAAATGACAGCTAAAGCTACAAATGACAGATGTTTCTGATACCGGATCTTTAATGAATTGTTTATAAAGAATATTTGATAGAAGACTGTTTTTGGTAGCCCCTTCTATTTCTACCCTTTAGTTGGAGTAAATGGTTCTGAAAAAGTGCAGAATCTCTTTTTCCCAAATACAGAAAGAGTTTGGGAAAGCGGAATTCTTACTTGGCCAAGAGAAGTAGGGAAAGGCTGGACTCATTCATCACTTTAAGCTGCAACTTCTTTAACCATGGTTTGTTGGATGGCACTGATCACAGCCATTGCATAAAGTCAAAGCCAAATCAATCGACTTATGGCAGGGTAAGGGGCGAATCCAACCTCTTTGGGTGCGCGTATGTGATTTGGTTTACATAAGAGATTCTGCAGCGATGGGATTTTAGTGCAGTTGCTGTGTTGGGGTGTGTGTTTTTAAAGATTTATATGGCTGCCCATCTTGTGGAACACAGCTCTGGGCAGCTAACAACCATAATTAAACCACAAAGAACAAAAATAGTACAGCAAAAGTCAAGAGAGACCAGGTGCCTAATCCATTAACTGCGTCCATTCACCTATGCAATCCCGGGACTCCAACCGTATTATTTCAACGCAACGTCTGGGGGAAAAGCCAGCTCTTTACTACCTTCCAGAAGGCTAAGAGGGTGGGACCCCACCTGATTTCAAGGGGACGGGTGTTCACAGGGCAAACCCAGCTGCTGTGGCTTGTAAACCACGGTTTATGGCTTAGTGTGATGTGTGACTGCAAACTTATTTACTGAGGCCTTAGCACCATGGGCAAAGCCAACCCAGGTGCCATCGTAGAGCATCTGCTCTGTGTGCGCGTGCGTGCGTGTGTACAGTAACAAGACCTGAGATGTGCAAAACGGTATCGCAATGCTCATCAGCGGTGCCAACGAGTCTTTGCTTGTCCACCAGGAAAATAAGGACGGGCTGACGCGGCCCTTCCCAAATCCAGCCCTTTTCGACAGTAGCCAAATCCATCGCAGAGCACTGTTGTCCCCGTCTGTTAACAGGAATTGCGTTCAGCCACGGCAACAATCTTTTAAAGACCATTTTCCCTCTCTGATAAACAAACAGCACTGAAGAGCTAATTATAGACTTTTTTTCCTTCAGGCTGGCAATTACCAATGACACAAAATAACCTCCGCTCACAGGCAGCGGCTGCTGGAGCTCATTATCGGGAGGCTCTGAAAGGCTCTTTCTCTCTCTCTCTCTTTTTTCATTACTGCATCAGCCAAAAATACCAAAAAAATAAAAACCCACAACCCAAGCCCCACCCCAAACCCGAGCCCGCCCTTCCACAACTGCCAATCATCTCATCCGTGAGATGAAACAGATGGGCTTTTGCAGGAGGACCCGTGGCGGCTGGGTGAGGCTCCGAGGCAGAGGGCATAATTCTCTTTCCACGTCCAACGCAAGGTTCCAGAATCAGGGCAGCCTAGGTGGGCGCCTTGTGGCATGATTTGGGTGCCCCCGAACCTCCCAGGATGGGAGCTCGCATTTTAAAACGCGATTTAAAAAAAAAAAACGAGTTTGAGGATTTGGTGGATATTCTCCTGGGCTGTCGTGAGGACCACGCTCCCTGATACTCTGGAATATGTCACCGACACCGATAGGGTCCACCTTCCATTGCAAAGGCAGAACACCACCTATGGCTAAGTGGTGCAATGCAATGGCCGGAAGCCTGTTGTGCTTTTCTGAAGACGTCCATCTGAAAACTGGATGGACTGACCCAGGAGGATGATTCTTACGTTCATCGGGGTCAGAAGTACTTGTGATCTTTCTCCAAATCTCTCAGGTCACCTAAATAATTTTTTTTTTTTTGGCCTCTTGCTTTCCTAATGACAGCTGAAACTCTCACGGTGCTCCAAAACTCATCTCTACAACTGGCCCTGCTTGATGAGACTTTGACCAAGTGACCAAGCAGCACATGCAACCCACAGATTGTTCAGTGCTGGTTTACTGAATGAACCATAATTGGTTGGGTCCCAAAACAAGCTAAGCCAGAGACATGCAAACCATGCACAAATCCAGTCATACGGGCTGATGCTGGTGTCGCAGTCAGCCATTCTTTGGCCTCACCAAGCATATGCTGGAAGCGATCTGAGAATCTCTCTCCTTAAACTCAAACCAAGTCAAGAAGTCAGGGCCACTTCTAGAACATCTGGAGCTCTCCACTGTGGATTTGGGACAAAAACAATTCCTAGAATGCATTAGGAGTTTAAAAATAAGCCTCTTGTTCTCCTATTCCCAGGAAGATTTTTCAAAAGAAGTAATTTACTTCTTCAACACTAGGGAGAGGCGGATATTCATTTTTGGGCCAAGATAGTTGTTGGAATGGACTATGTCATACCTTTAGGTGTGTTGGTTTAGTAATTCCCAGAAATTTCAACCAGCTAGGCCTTTCCTTGTAAATATGGTGTAAGGACTGGCTCTGTTTCTCTTCCCACTCAAAAGCATAGAGGAAGTTATTTAATCTCCGTTCATCATCTTGCCTTTGCTACAATTTGTATGTTTCCTTTCTTTTCTTCTTCTTCCTCTTCCTCCTTGACTCCCACGTTGCTTGCACAGCCCTTAGTCTACCTGCAAAGTCATTTAACTGCATGGCAAAGCTGGATATTAATGCCAATTTTGAATAATTTGCATAGGAAATGAAGCTATTCTGGCACACCCAACTTTTGATGAGCAGAGAAAAATTACATCAATCAAAAGAGTCTCAAACTGTAAATGAGGCTTAATTGTTAGGGTAAACTCTCAGGTGATGAGCCTATTTCTTGCTGCGCAACATTCCACAAGGTTCATTGCAAAGATTTATCAGCAGCATTAAATGTTATAAATGAGAGAGATGCTCAGCTAGATCTTGGCTAATCTCATAAAAGCTAAGCAGGACTGCAGACTACCAGGGAACCTCCAGGCTGTAAACTTGATTAGAAAGTTGAAAAAACATTCAAGAAGGAGATAACAACCAACTTTTCTACACTGCTTGCCCAAATCCCCATGTCCTCCAATGAAGTCATCTGGAGTCAAGCTGGATTTGAGGGAGCCTTTACTTTGAGAAAGATGGAGATCCCAGCCCAGAATTCACTCACGCTTCACATTCATAGCACCTACCTGTTTATGTTGTATCTGCCAACAATCATTCAAAACCATCTAGCTCTTCAGTAATGAGGAGAATGTTCAGTGTACTGAACATGACATGTCAGCAAAAATAACCTTCTGAGTTATTGAAAGAGGCATCGTTTAGCAGCCTCCCTGTGAGCTGGTGTCCTCCAGATCTCTTAGGACAGGGAAACCTCTGCCTAATGTGCTCCCTAGCCAGTTCTCGTCAGTGCCATGGGTTAATTCCAGAACAGCTTACCTGATTTATCTGGTTAAAAAAATTGGCACCATCCTGAATCAAACAAGGACAGTGATTACCTTTATATTGCTCCTGCTATTTACACACAGTCTACCAGATAGTTCTGTCTAGCTTTGGTAATCAGTCTACTGGATCCTTCCCAAGGATCTAGGAGACTTAAAGCTATTGTTATAAGATACCCATTGTTCCAAGTAATGCAGCTTTTTGTAATTGCTGAGCTGAGATTCTGTCTATTCCTACTGCATCCAAGTGCCTTTTCAGATTTTTTGGTATGGCACCAAGCACACCAGGCACTACTGGCATCATAATTATCTTTTTCTATATTTGGTCGATCTCTATTTCAAGGTCTTTATATTTCTCTACTTTTGCTAATTCTTTGTATCTCCAGCTATTGCACTAGCAATTATCCATATTTGTATCTTTGTACATGTAATTATATCTGGCTAATGATGAGCTACGTGTTTATCACTCTGTATTTGGAAGGTCCACTAGATATCTCATCGCCATCGCCATCATCTCATCATGCTGTCTCTGGAAAGATCTTTGTAACAAGGGTTCTTCCTTCCCCAAATATCAATCACAAAACAGATCATCTACCTGATGGAGAACATCAAAGGCCAGGAAGGAAGTAGTAATTTAAGCTACCAGAAAATGCCGATCAGAAAAAGAAATCCCTGATCATGCTAAAGAAAGGGTAAGCCAACTTCCACATTCATGACAAGCGAACTCCCTAGTCCTTGTCTTCATGATGGCCATTTGTGAGTCACCCTGGGTCCCTTGGCTAGTGACTCAAGAGAGAGAATGAGAATGGACTCATCTAACAAGGCAGTTCTTTGGTTTTTGGAAACACTGCTTCCATTCTTATCAGTTGCTTCCATCCTTATCAGTATAAGACATATCAAACTAGGAGACCAAGCTTCATTTTTAGGAACAGAGCAGCAGCTGCAGATTCTTGTAAATGGCACTTGCTGAACTCAGTGAACTTCTATGAAAACATAAGCAGAAGTGCAGCAATGAAAAGCAATTATTTTCTGCTTTCTCATGGTTGGCACATACCAAGCTACAGTGGTATTATTTGAGTGGGTCAATGATGATCAGAAGTACAACTAAACTTCCTTTACAGTAGTCATCTTGAACTTGGCACATCCAAATGTTCTAAGTCTACTTTTCCTGGACTTTCCAACTACCTCGACCATACCACCTGTGGATTCTGGAGGCTTAAGGGCTGGCACAGTTTGAGACACCAGACTACAAAAACCTGACCCATAACATCACTTATCCCAGGTTGCTGTTCAGTGAATTTTTAGCTGATCAGGTAGATTACCATAGCATCCTTTGGAGGTGGATAATGGCTCACTGGATGAAGACATTGTGAGAGGGAGCAGTTAGAAAACAGAAGCCAAAATAGAGCAGATGAGTAACACACCCATTGGACCTTTCTGTTGCAACTTTTAAAAATATGTTGAAAGAATGCACCATTATAAGGGCCCCGCCATTGGATAGATTAACACACACACACATATACATATATGGCAAACCATATGGATCCAAGTTAGGCAATTAAGGTATTTCACTGATTGCATGTAATGGTTGTTTTATCTGATTTCTGGCTTAAGATCATGATGACATTTTGTTGCGGTTGTTGTAGCAATGGTCACAACTTTGCTACAGGAATTTGCACAAAATATGCAAGTTGTCCCTTTGGGAGAATCTTAACTGCATTGTGACCACCTGAACGGCATCATGTATGCACCTGGAACATTCTCAGACAGAAGGAAAAAAAATCTCTGACTTCAAAGTGATGAGTCTGCTTCTTCCTGCAAAGAGCATTGGAGACTAAAGTAATGACAGTGTGTGAAAATCATCTTCCTAGAATCCTAACCTAACCAGCGATCTTAAATTCATTCCACATTTTTCTTGCCGAATTAGTAAATCTGTTTTCTTCTATGTTCTATCAGTTGGGGATGAATAACAAAACTTATCTAACTCCAATTAAGGTTCTGGTGAGATGGTCTTTAGAAAGACCATCAAAAATGGCTTGCAATCAAGATAAATCTTAGCTGAAGGGAATTTTACCAAATACATTTGGTTTCACCATGGTCTACATATGATACTGGAGAACAACTGATCAACGCCATTTGGTTTCTGCAAAGTTGCTGTATCAGAAAATGAAAACAAAATAGAATTGGTCTTCTAACTGTCAGAGCTGAAGTTTGTCCATTAAAATTCTTCTTTTCATTGGTACATCACATTAAGTAATGGCTTGCTGAACAAACCTGGTTCACTGAGGTTTACTAACAAACCTGATGACCCTAAGCCATATCATGGTTACTTGAGTCTTAGCTTAGTGCGAGGAGTGATTAACCTTCCATCTCAAAGAAATGCTCATGGTAAAGTTTGGCTTACATGCAAATTCATCAATTGTCTCACTGATTAATTGGCAAAAAGGCACATGGTCAGTTCATGAATTATTTATTTATTTATAGGACTTATATGGCAACCTATTTCATACAATGAGTCTAGGTGGCTCACAATCCATAAAACATAGTTAAAAACAAAGATACCCTCCCCCTAGGTGCCAGACTAAACATTCTCACAGCTACTAATGTACTAATTTAGTACCTCAAAGGCATAGTCAAACCATAAGAAACTGTGCTGGTCTATTACAAAGAAACCTTGGAGTTATTATAAAGTAAAACTTTTATTCTACTTAATTAAGAGGTCAGAAGGAAGGGTCCTTCAGTTCTTTTCATTATTGCCCTCAATATGCTAAAGCAGAAAAAGAATACAGCTATGCATGGAGGTCCCAATGTCTCATGTCATGCACCCCCAGGCTGAACTGGGCATGATCCCATGCCTGGTTGATCAGGACATATGACAAAGGCAATTTGAAACTTCTGGATCCTCCAGATAGATATTAAACAAAAATAAAGCCATAAAACAATGGTTGTTCCCTATAGTTTATTTTAGAAAATGCATTCTCCAACACTGCTCTAAAATAGAAATACCCAAGACAATGAATTGTTTGTAATAACTATGGGAGAAGAAATAAATGCTGAATCAACATAAAAAAAAACCCCACAGTAGTCAGCAACAAGAAGCTTTTGCAAATGACCTTTACTAAGATTTTGCAATTTCATTACTGACAGAACAGCAGAGCTACCATCACAGTTTCCACTTGCCAAGCCACATCTATTGTACAAGAAACTAAATTTGGACCCCTGGAGATTAAAGAACCTTTCATTCCATTTCCTCTCCTCTTTTTGCAACCCAACGGATTGCTTCTGCATGTCTTCTGATCCAAAAGATGCCCAGTTCTACATGTTCTAGAGACAATCAATGAAAAGGACCCCAAGGGCCACAGATTTATATAACGTTGGCATATGCTAATTATGGCTGCGTCGGTAGTGTGATGCAAGTTTAGAAATATATTTTAAATAGGAATAGAGTTCTGCAAATTATCAGGACATCTCATATTTAATAGATCAGGTGGCCAGGTACTGCAAAGGTTGCTGATAGGCTCACAAGAAGACATTCTGAAGCATATAGGCACTAGATTTCTCAATGGGCCAAAGGACAGAACAGAAGCTGGGAATGTCTGTTTGGTTTTACACACACTTTGGCTGGGTTCAGACCATAAGTTAAGCCTTAATGCAATCGACATTTTGGTGGCTTAGATGATGGCATGAATGCCGTCACTCTAGCTTTCAACCATCTTTGAGGCTTAGCATAATTGCTTCCGATTGTGGCTATTTAATCAAACTATTTAATGATTTAAAGACCTTCATGTGCTGTGTGAACTTAGGCATCATCTGGCTTAAATCTGTACTCGGGCAAATTTTCTCAGACTATTTTCCCCAGAGAAAATGTCTGAGATCTTTTTTTTTCTTTTCTGTTAACACTTAGAAACAGTTCCATTTTCTCAGAACATCTTCTCCCATTTCTCTTCACAACTCACATTCATTTCCATACGCAAACTTGTGAAAGGATGCTAGGCATGGGGCATCAATGAGCCCTTAAAAAAAAAAATGGTGAGCATGTTGCCAAAATGTTACTGCCACTTGCAAGGGACAGAAAATAAAATAAAATCTTCAGGAAAAGAAAAAAAGCTGTGCTAATTGTAAGCTGCACCTTGCCTTAACTGGTGAGAGAATCTCTCTGTTCTTTGTGGAAATTAACTGAAATACCTTCCTGTTTCTCTACCCAGAAATAGATAGAAGATTTGCAAGAAGACCTTTGCACCCAGCTTTAGTTTTAATGGTTCTCTGCATCTTCTCTCACTAATGGGAAGCTTCTAATTTAATCAGCCAATTTTACAGGAGGAAAAGAACCAGCTAAACCTAGTTTGTTTGCTTTAAAATCCTTTTAAAGGGAGCAGATGGCATTAGAAATATAAGATGCAGTGGAAGCTGTTATTTTTTGTTATCATTTCCAAAGACACCAGTTCTTGCCGTATATCATTTCCTTTCCTGCATCATGTTTCCTACAGCCCTTAAATGAAAAAGCCTGGAGATTTTTATTTCATACTGTATGTCGCTCTTGCAATCAGCAATTCTAATGCAGTACCCAAAGCCACGACAAGACAAACTGACCTACCTCAATTATTTCTGTTACTTTGAAAGGATAACCTCTAGCTTGCTAGGAAACACTTTTGGCTTTCAAAAGAGATTCATCTAATTGCTTGCAAAATAATTCCAAAAACCCATGCCACCCGTCATGCATTTTACAGTTCAGCGACTCAGAGGAAAATGTTGATCATGAGATGGGCAATTCTTTCCAGAAAGAGCTCAGGTATACCAGCCCTCCACGCTGAGATATCCAAAGGTCCCACCAGTTCCGAAGCTTGGTGTGTGAGCATGGAACCTGCTACACACCCACCGAGGCACATTTTCATAAGGTTTGTTTACTGTGGAGTCCTTGGTGCTCTCTGTGGCCTTGCTTGGTTGCTCTCAGCACTTCATTACCTGATTAGGTAACATCATCAGTGCACTGATGATGTGCAGATGATGTTGCCTAGTTGGGTAATGAAATGTCTGCAAGCAAACAACCAAGCTCAGAGAGCACCCGGGACTCCACAGTTCAATCCTGAGCTACAGAGATTTGCTTCTATTGGGTTTGTTTACCTCCGCCATAGTGGTTTGTGAACCATCATTTATGGCTTAAAGTGTGAGCCTAGCTAATTGTGATTGAGTCAACAAGATGTGGATAAACAATAACTTAGAGTAGTTAGTTCCTTAGCTACTGTGTGAGTACATGGCCCTTAATCATGATGAGTTGGGAAAGCATTCTTTGCACCATAAAAGGGCTCTTCTGACTACAGGCTCGTCATTATGATCGACAGGCGGCTGATGATTTCCAGGATAAACTTAAGGAGCCATGACTCACAGCAAAAGGCCTAACCCACAAAGGCCCAGCTAGTGACAACTCCAAGCTAACTTCGGCTGACCTCAAAAAGCTAAGCAGGATTGGATCTGGTTAATCTAAGTATGGGAGACCACTGGAAATCCCAGGACCGTAAAGCGCATGCTAGGAAGTTGAAAAACACTCTGGAAGAAGGAAATGGCAAACTAGCTCCATACAGTTGCCTATGAAATATTCAGGAACTGAGCGTGATGCGAAAGAGATTTTACTTGGTGCCAGCAAAAAAAGACTTACGAGATGCAAGAGTCCTGCACCAGCTTTTTTTCCTCATTCTTGGCTTGGCACTCAACTCTCCATGGGAAACTATCCAGCCCCCCAGCCCCTCCAAGCTGTAATTTGATTATCATCCTGGCTTGAAATGCCCTCTCATATGCCAGATATTCTTGGATGCGCTCCTTTCACCCTGTAATCTGTGGTCAGGAAGATGTAGAAGAGATGAATCCAAGCTGACAACGTTGTAAGACAAATGGGGTTTGTAAAACCTGCAGCCTCCCTTCTGTTCCTTCTGACGGTAACCTGCACTAGAATTCACCACTAACTGCACCACTTGAAGCCCATGTGATCTCACTCTATCAACCTCCTCCTCCACGTTTCTCGTTCCTTTGTCTCGGCCTCCTTCGGCTCTGCCAGCATTTGCTGCTACCTCCATAATGTCCATTTTTTAAAAAAAGATTGAAGATTTAAGAATCGGGGCTGAATTTCCATACACAATGTTTCTGTCAAGCAAGTCCCACAGAACTCAGTGGGAAGGGTTTCTGAGCAGCCTTTCAGGAGAGCCAAGGAGTCACGTAGTTCTTCTGGATTCATAAAAAGTCTGCCTTTGTTCATTCACAAAACTGTGACTGAACAAGCCACGGCTTAGCCTCGGGATTTCCCAGTTCCATCAGGCTGAGAATCATGCCAGGCTTTGTTCAAATGTCAAGGGTTCTTCCTCCTCCTCCTCCTAATACTTCAGGTAGACGTATTTCCTCTGAGCTGCAAAAATCTGGACCATTAGGTAGAATGTTCTATATCTCTCTGTTGCTATCTACCGGTCCTCTGGATTGCTGCAGTCCAGATATGTTAGTCATCGTAAGGGAAGTTAAACCCCTTAAAACTCCCCTAACTATGTCTACCAAGTTTTAATCTGATGTGGTATAGGGGCTGGAAAAGGGATAATGGTAGATCCCATGCCCTGTCCTGTTTGAACCCCAAGCTTAGCACCATGGATGACTTTGGCCACAGTCTTCAGCAGATCTTATGAATGAAAGGGCAGTTCACAGGCATGTCTTCTGACTTTCACAGGTGCAGAATCGGAAAGTCTCCTCTCTGTCTCCCTCTCCCTCCTGCATCCAATTAATAGAAAACCCTCAAATAGGCTCAGAGGCATTTAGCCAGGCTTCTTGGAGACTAAATGTCACACTCAGGGAAGGTCAATAAAAGCAAACCACCAACAGCCGTCACAGAGGAAGTCAGCCTGCAACTGTCAGCAAACCAAACCCTGTGTGAAAAGCAACTTGGGAAGCCACAAGCCAGGCATTTGTTCACCAAAGCTACACAACACCCCAGGGAGGAACTTGCCCTGCAAATGCACTCACATAATTTTGCCTGTTTATCAGAGCACCCTCCGCTGCTGCTTTGGCAACGGGAGAAACACACCTTTCTCAGCCCAAGCTGCCTGGGCAATATTGACTTTTAGACATTTATTACAGTGAAATCCCTCCTTTCGTTCAGGAGGTTAAGGCAGCCTGGACAGCATTTCCTCCTGCAATTTCTCCCCACCCCAGCCATCCCGTGAGATAGATTGGGCTGCCAGAAAAAGGACTGACCTTTTGTCCTCGGTGAGTTCTGAGGATGGACCTGAATATGCCCCCCACCCCTCACCCCCAGTTATAATCCAGCATTTTAACCATTATACCACCCTAGTTCTCAATCATGCTAGAGATTTGGCAGGAAGCCAGACTGAGGCCACATACATTCATTTGTGCTCATCTGAGTTCTATAGTTTCTATAGGGCATAAAGACTAGGAAGAGCCCCACAGAAGCTGACCTAAACCTGATGTAGTCCAGATGTCTGTTTTCCACATCGGCTATGCAATATCCTTCTGTGAAGGTCATTTGTAGAACAAGCTGCAAGTCTTCTCTGGATTCTAATTATTCTATTCTGTAGAATTTCCTAGGGTTGTTCTGACATGCACAACAAGTTGGACCACCTTGCAGTTAAGCAGCATTTCCTGGTAATCAAGAGCCTAGAAACCTCCGTGGGAGCACATCTGAGCTGTAAAAATATCTAGGTTGATATAGTCCAGGTAGCTCACCTTGAGGCTTCTGTGTCTTCCCATAAAGCACTTGCAAAAGATGAGTCATCTTCTACCGGGCAAGTCAAATCAATTGCAACACCCCAGAACTGGGCCTCAATTGTATCTTCCCTGCCCGGATCCTGCAGAGTCCTTGTCTGACTTCATCAGTTCTCCCCTCCCTTCAGGGCTGATTCCAATCCAGGGGCAAAAGACTACACAGTCATAGAGGAAAGTTCTAGCTACCACATGCACAGGAGCTGAAACTGCTAAGAATTCCAGCTTGTTGTCAAACAATTGTTTGATCTTTGGATTATTCCAACCTTTAGCCCAGGGGGAAGTGCCACTTATAAGGTCTGCAATCAAGTTTAAAGAGAGGGAAGAAAGAGGAAAAAGAAAACAGACTTGAAAAGAGAAAAAACATTAGTTGTCCAATGACAGCAGAACAATGAGGAATTCAAGACAGCAACATCAAACAGGCCTAATATTAGCAGTAATGCAATATTCATTTAATGTAATGGTGTCAAATTAAATAGATAACAATAAAATAAATAAAATAATAAACAGAATGCATGAATGAATGAATGAATAAATAATAAAGTAATGTACGCCATTCTTTTTAGTAAGGAATGACAAACACGGGTCCTTCAACATGGTAAATGAAAAGTAAAGGCACAAAGTCAGATAGGGTTGGTTTCTCTTTGACCCTATAAGTAAGCAGAAAATTGGGGCAGTGTAGCATTGAGATGTCCTTGTATGCCCCCCCCCCCAAATGTGTACTTAAGACCAAGGCTGACTGAGCTAAAGGAGAAAATGCTTCCAAGGACAATGCAGAAGTGATGGTCACTAATTATCAGCATTTACACAAGGCTTAAGTATGTTCAAAGCCTGCTTCACCTCCTACCCAGAAAAATAGGTCAGCATTATTATCCCAAGCTTGCAGATGGGAAAATTAAAGTGGAGACAAAGTGATGTGATTAAGGGCCAAACTAGATTAACTTGCTATATCTGTGCCTTATTTTTCCTCTAACGACCTTAAGGCATCAGCAGCTGTCTGGTAGAGTAGATTCTTCTGCCTGAGGAGAAGGTTGATGGTCAAGAGATATGAATCCAGGTCTCCCCAAGATTGTAGGGGACAGGGCCTTGCTTAAGGGCTGAGGGCCAGATAAGTTATCACACTGAGCCAAAATTTACCTGTCCTTGTTCCAGGTCTTAAAGACAAACCAGGGAATAGGCTCGTAACACGTTCATGTTATTTGAAAACTAAAACATGGCAGTCATTGTGAAATGGTTTGGAAGTGTGGATGAGGGGACATAAACAAGGTTCTACACCAAGTAAGGGCATTACAGGTCGTCCTTGTTGAGCAGTCACAATTAGGACCAGCAACTTGGTTGTTAAGTGAAGTGGTCGCTAAGTGGAACTGCAACTCTGCCTATGATCTGACTTCAGCTTTCCTTTGCTTTACAGACCTGCAAAGGTTGTCAATGCCAGGATTGGTCGCAAAGTTGCTTTTTCATCACCGTCATAACTGTGAGTAGTTGCTAAATGAGGCAATCGCTAAACAAAGATGACCTGTACATGTATTAATTTTTTTTCTGCAAACTTATATGGCCACCCATCTTAATCAAAGAATTCTGGGCAGTTGACAAGGTATAAAAACTAAAACAAAACTTCTAAAGACAAGAAAAAGAACAATAAAAGATGCTAGATAAAATAATCAGCTCCTCAATCAACACAGAGCAATACAAACTGACTACTACTAACATCCTAGCCCCAAAACCTGAGGCAAGAGACAGATTTTGAAGACCTTCTGAAGGGTGAACAGGGTCAGGGGCATCAAAACCTCAAATACCATCAATTATTGACCAACAAAGAAAATTTCCAGAGGTACCAGATGTGGAAAACCCCAAATTCAGACTAGACCACAGAAGAGAGCAAGATCTTCTCACATCTTGCCATAGATGGATGAATGGATGGACAGAGAGATAGAGAGAGAGAGAGACAGACACGTAGGCAAGCAGGCAGGCCTCCATCTAGAATGAGCTGACATTTCAACAGGAGAGTTTCAGATGCAGGTAGCTTAGTCCTACACAAGTCTACTTAGGAGTCAGCCTCACTGGGTTCAAAGGCTTGCTCTTACTTAAGTGGGCACAGGAATGCAACACCACAGAGTAGATTTTATTAGTTCCATGTCAAGTCACGCCTTCCTTAAATCCTTAAATTAAGGGAAGTGTCTCTGTGCATCTCTGTACTAGGAGGAATTTCTACCCCCTGGCCAAAAGCTAGCAGAAATAGAAAAGAAAAAGCAAAAGTTCTGGACTATGAAATAAATTGAAAAAGAGCACTGTCTCTTGAATATTTACCGCAAACTACTCAGAAGACTCCAAATATGAGCCACTTGTCTTTTAGTTTATAGCATAACACAAAAGGCCATGTACAAGTCATCATTCTGCTGACCTTCTGAACCCAAAGGCCCACTTTCCTTAAACACAGCATTTCAAACCAGTGGTTTGCATAAGCCTTGGGAAGTTTTCCCTAAACAAGAGTTCTCTGCCTTTGCAAGACCATCCCAATCTCCTAGCAAGGAGATCTTGATCCTTGCAAGACCATCCCAATCTCCTAGGACAGTGCCTGATAAACAGTATGTTTGCTCTGTCCTTAGTCACCTTGTTTTGTCCTTCTGTTCCAAACATTCCCAGCATTTTCTTGTCGCAGAAGAAACAGCACTCAGCTGTGCAACAGGTTTCCAACAACTTAGAAGTTTGTCAACCCCAGAAAATTGCAATTCAGACAACTCAGTGTTCAGTGCACCAGCCCTTTGGTTTTCACAAATATTTGGCACTGAGGAATGCATCATTAAAGCTTTTTACATCCTCCATATATTAATGAGGAAAATTAACATATGGACAACCCAGTAGGATTTAAGGTGCTTCATGAGACTCTTACTATACCCCTAATTCCAAGGGTATTCATTCATTGGCTGAAACAGCTCAGTTGTCCATTTGCCTCCAACTTTAAATACACAATCAATATCCAGTTCTTGGACTAAAACACCCTGGCCCTGCTTGGTTTTCTCTGCCTGTGACAATTATATATGACTCGCAGGAGTCTTTGCAATTAATGTTGATTTCTTTTTAGCAAAAGAGAGCGTGTGGAATATCAGTAACACGTGCTTTTAAGAGAGGAAGAAAACAAGATGCTTCCTCCCTTCCAAAAGATAAATCTCTTCCATTCAACGCACTTCTTGATGTATTCTATAACACTGACTCAAAAATCTCCCAACAAAAAGGTCTGAGTTCACCAACTAACCCCTGGTACCCTAAGACTGCTGGAGCTGCAATTTAAAACATCTGGAGTAGTCACCAGATACAGACCAAGAACTGTAAACAAAGGAACTGTAAAGAAAGGAACAAAACAATAGATTGTAACATCTGTAGCTGAATTCAAGCTCGACATATTAAGTACAACTCAAATATCCAGATGAGGAATTATAGAGAGCTTTGAAGCCCCCTCCCCCCCCCCCCCCCAAATTAAAACCAGAATGGAAAGGAAATCTCTCAATAGACTCAAGAGCATTCTATGGACGAGTAGTAGTTCTGAAACCAGGCCATTTTGACACCCACGGCTACCTGGTATCCTATACTTCCTTTTAGTTCCTATCATGAGCTTGTGAAAGAACTACGGCAGGATCAAAGACAAATTTCACACTGTCTCTGAAACCGAGGCGGTTTGTTCTTTTTTAACAAACTGTCTATGCTGCATCCAGAGGCATTCCCCATCCTGTAGGAGAAATCTTAGTTTTGTGATCTGTGTTAATCATGCCTGCTTTCACCCATGTTCTCACTTAGCTTAATTAATACCGTCTGGCTCGGAAACTAGCAAATAGATGGCTTGTCTTAGGGCCAGCTCTATCATTAGGTAGTTCTGAAGGACAGAGCTGCCTGAATCACACCTCCTGCCTTACTTCTCCTATATTTGCCTGTTGTCCTTCAGATATGTAAGATGGATAAGACCCATTACAACAGCAATGGTGCACCATTGGAAGACCTGAAGGGTCATATTGGAGCAAATCATCCTGGAGAAGGTCCATCTATGTGGCGGACTTGATGGCACATAATCAAATGTTGTATCACCAGTTTTAAAGTAACAGTGTGGAAGGTCAGTCTGCTATGTGGAACCAGAGACCACCATCTTGTCCTTTGTGTGAGGAGTGACATGTCTTAGGCCAATCTGGTTATCATCTCAGGATAAGAAGCCACCAACCATCACCGCCACAAAACAAGGGCCTGATTGTTCCCTGTATCAAGCTTTTTTTTTTTTTTTAAATGTTCTAATCTAGTCAATATCTGAGCAGCTTCCAGCTGGAAACCATCCATCCTGAAGCTATTTTGGAAATCTGCTAGATCTCTTTTCAGAGGTGAGATGGACAATACAGAGCACAGTTCATTTCTATTAATAAATATCTTGCCTCATTAGCTTAACAGAACATCCTCAGCATACTAATTATTCCTCAATATGACCTCATTGTATCTTGTCTTACTTTGAAGGAATTTATATTTTAAGATGTGGAACTGGACAGAAATGACACTAGTTCCAAAGCTGAAATCTGCATCTATTCTTTATAACCTGGCCCATTTCATCTTCCATTATGTATCTTGGAATAGAGATATACCTATACGGCTCTGATTTTGCTTGAAGTCTGAATTAAAATATGGGTGTCAGTAATGACTGTTAAGCAGATAAAAAAAAAAACAAAACCATGTTGCAACAATTAAAACCTGACATTGCTACAGTGAACAATAACAAGCTAATCCAACTTTTCCAAACTGAAGATATCCAGATAAGTTGGACTTCAACTCCCATAACTCTGAGCTAGCCAGGCTCTGAAGTCTAATATACCTGAAAGACAACAGCTGTGGAAGATAAATCCGACGTGTTCCCATCCAAGGCATTTGCAAAACCACTTTATGACTTTAGATGGTTGATATCTATCAAGGCATAGAAGTAGGGCAATGGAAAAATGAACATCAAAACATCAAGCCAGTGGGTGGAGGAAGAGAATACATAGTTAGTTTCAGGCCAAGGCAGCCAAGTGCCTAGATATGTAAAATATTTTATTGTGCTTTTTGTGCAGTTGGCTTCTAAACAACTGATGGGAATGGCAAGGAATTTGAAATATTTTCCAAGCCCCTGGCCAGCCTCATCTTAAAACCCCATGGAAATGGAGAATGCACAGCTTCCATTGGTAAATATTCTAGTATTGAACCAAACAAGTGAATTGGTAATTTAAACATTACCCTGGGTATATGTCAAGATTAGTGAGTATACTAGATTCCAACAGATCAGAAGATAAAAAGCCAATTAAAATCCACTCTTTCTTCAACCCTTCTTAGCTTAATTTGATTTGAAACTGAAAAGCAAGGGATACTTCTGTTGACCCAAAGAAAATTTCCAATCTCTTCCTCCTCCTCCATCATCATCGTTGTCATCATCCAAAATCTATATTATGGTAAGAATGCTGCCCAAGACGGTCAAGTCAAAGTCACCAAAAAAAAAAAAGGGGGGGGGAGGCAAGCTTTTGAAATTTCCAGATGTTCATCAGGCAGCATGAAAATGGATCACTGGATGAAACATTGGAGCAAACAGCAGAAATTTACATCAGCTCTATTGGCTTCATTTTTTTTTCCAGATGCCATTAGAACTCTTCATCTTGAGATGATGACTCTGCAGACTTTATGACCTTCACATACAATCAGCTTCCTTTTTCTTTCCCCACCCCATCTGCTTTTTTAGACCCTTTGCCTAATGAAGTAACCAAGGCAGCTTGAAAGCTTTTTGTGACTTTTGAGTTGGTCGGATTTAACCCCTGCATCCCCAATTCAACAGTCTTCACAGATTAGCAGGGTGTCCAACAGAAATGTCTTCTTTAATCCCTGAAGTATCTCGAAAATAACTGTCCCCATAATAGTAATGTCTACACAGTCACAGCTATAGGCAAGGGCTGCAGGTGTCTCCCTGCTGGTTATAGGAACACACTGGCATCTTTAAAACTTTGCTGTTGGTGCACTGACAAGGTACACAAAACTAAATTAATCCCTTTGGGGATTATGGGAAGAAGTGGATTATGTTCATGGTTGTATAGGGGGTGGGGAAATGTTAAATTTGCTTGCATTTGTTGCGAAGAAGATCGGGAGTCACTTCCTTAAATACTCTTTTTTCTATTCCTTCTGTTCTTTCTTTTCCTTTTTGTACTTTGTATTTCTTTTCTTTCTACTTTCTTTTTGATATTAGTTTGTATTCACTTTTAGTATTGTTAAAATCCTTAATAAAAAGTACTTAAAAGAAAAACCTAAATTCATCTCTTCATATATTACTACATCCAAACTTAACTGAAACGGAGGTGATGGTGTTATATTTTTGATTTTGTTATATTATTTTTCATTTCTAGCACCTGCACTGCTCAGCCAAGCCATTTTTTTTTTTAAAGCATGCTCCTGTGCCTTGAACTGCACCTGGCCCATGTAGATTAAGTGGGTGAAGTTTTCTGGATAAAAGGCTAAAGATGCCAAAAGATTAGTGTCTTAAGTTCTTCTGAAAGACATTGCAGAACGGCATAACCGGTTTTTCCCCTTACAGTGGACAGGCTTCCCCTTATCACTGACTGGCTAAGATCATTAGCCCGGCCAAAGCTCCCAGGTGCCATCAAGGCAGGTTGGAAAAGACTCAGGTCTGAAATCCTGGAGGCCAGGTTTTCAAACCTAGTGCCCTTCAGATGTGTCGGGACTACGTTTCCCAGAATTCCTACCCAGCGTCACCAACCAACCTGCTGCTTAGGCATCTTGGGAACTGGAGTTCCAACACAGCTGGAGGGCACCGGCTGGAAAAGCTGGCGTAGGAGGCGATGCCCAGCAAAGGGAGAGGAACCCGACGCCCGGCCGGGCGCCCGGGGAAGCGCTTTCCGCACCGCTCCTTCCACGCGGGGGGCGGGAAGACACGCGAGCTCACAAGCCCCGAAGGCGGAGGCGACGAGCCCTGCGGGCAGACGGGGAGCCAGGCGAGCGCCCCCCGGTCCGACCGCCAGGGAGGCGCTCGGAGTCCCGGACTACAACCCCCATCAGTCCAGCCGGGGGCCTTGGGGGAAGCCCCCAGCTTGATTTCAGCCGCGGACTCAGCCCTGCCTAGAATGAAAATAATGAATAAACCGAATGAAAATCCGGCGAGACATCGGCGAGCAGCTGCTCGGGAGCGCCGGTCTCTCCGCGCCTCGCTCCAGCAACCGCCGGGCCGCCCTCCCCTCCGAGAGAAGCCTGCCCCACCGCCGGGCTGGGCGAGCCGAGCCGAGGCGCCGTTCGGCCTCTGCGCTGCGGCGCAACACCGCGCAGCCCAGCCGAGCCAGCGCGGCTCCCCTGGAAAAGCGCCCCCTCAAGGGATGCCCAGCCCCGCTCCGGGCGAGAGCCCCGCGCCCAGCCCCTGGCGGCGCGCTTCTCCTGCCTGCCTGCCCCGCTGTCCGAGGGAGAGGGCAGGAAGGGGGGCATCGCCCGCCCGCCCAGACCGGACCGGGGAGATCGAGAGCCGGGATGCCCGCGGCGTTTCGGGCGCCACCCCCCCGCTCGCTCCGCCGTTGCCCTCCTCGGCAGGCGAAGCGCAGCAGCCAAGCGCCGGGCGGGCGGGCGGGCTGGGGGGGGAGCTCCAGGGCTGCTGCGCCCCTCCAGCCCCCGGACCCGCGCCAGGCGCCAAGAGCAGACCCCCGCCCCGCCCGCGCAGGCCTCACTCACGCTCGAGCTTTGGGGAACCCCATGGAGAGGAGGATCTCCAGCGACGAGCCGCGCTTGATGGTCCCCGCGCGGGGCTGCCGGCTCCTCCACGGGGCCACTTGGCTGTACAAGTCCTCCTTGGCAGCCATGGCGCGCGGTGGCGGCGGCGGCGGCTGCCCGGCGCTCACCCGGCCATCACGCCCCCACGCCGGGCGGCCGGCCCGAGTCGGCGGCGGCCCGCTCGCTCGCTCGCTCGCCGCCCGGAACGCGCGCAGCAGGGACGGCGTGGCCTGGCGGGCGGGCTGCAGCCGCGCGGGTCGGCAGGCGGAGGGATGGGTGCGTGCCCGGCCAGGCCAGGCCAGGGAACTGCGCAGCTCCTGATGCGGCGGCGGCGGCGGCGGCGGCGGCTTCCTGGGTAGGTGGCGAGGCGAGCTCCCTTCCCCGCCGCTCCGCCAGCGCCTCCTCCTCCTCCTCCTCGTTCTGCCTTCGCAAAGGTGGTGCCGGCGACTGCCGACGCCCAGCGCCCGCGCCTCTCGCTCTCCCTCCCCCGCCCGGCTGCCCAGGTCCGGAGCCGTCCAATCGGCAGGCGCCCTCCCCCTCGGGGAGCTCCCGCGTCCATTTGTTCCCCGCCTCCCCGGTTTTGCCGTCGGGAATTTCTGAATGGATCAAAGGAAGGCGCGTCAAAGCCGGCGGGCCCGCCTCGACTACTCGCTTTCCGCCCCCTCGCCCGCTTTTCCCTCTTTGCCTCCCCGCCGCACCCCGCACCCCCCCCCCCCGCATCCCCTCTCCCGCAATACCTAAAAAGAGGCAGACTCAGTGCCCGGCCCGGCCCGGCCCGTGCGCACGTGTCATGCAGGCACCTGGGGATCCTTTGATCTCCTCCCCCACCTGAATTTGATGATCTAGGACTGAGTCAAGCCTTGGGTTTGTTCCTAGATTTAGTCACCCCCAACCCCACAAACCCTGCTCTGCCACAGGCGCTCCGCACAAGGGGAAAAGTATTTATCAGGTGTTGCCTCATTCACACAACACACCGAACCATCCGTGGAAGATAGAGATGTCCTTGGAATGAAATCTGACTTGTGATGACTGAATCTGTGCAGATCCCCGTCCAAATACTAACCAGAACTGTCCCCGCTTAAATCCTGCCCACCACTGAGAGGGATCGCAAGTTAGCCAATCACAACTGAGCCCAGCAGGCTGTGTGAATGCAGCCCACATGGGTTCATTGTAGCCTTCCAATCCAGGAGATGGGACTCCTTGGGAAAACCATGGTCCAGTTCACTCTGCCTAAGAGGGCCTTGCAAGCACAAGTAAGCAAACTACGATAACACAACCGGTCAGGCCAGGCCAAAGGTACTTTGCTCATGGAGGCCAAGGGCAAGGTGGCACCATCTCTCCTGTTCTACACATGGACAATCCACTGAAGTTCCTTCAACGTTGGGATGGGATCAGAGAAGCAAACGGCTGAAGAATTCAGGAGACGAGGTCTGCTGCTGTGCTACAACGTCCATCTTCCAAGGCAATTAGCTTAGGTTTGGCATAAGTCCTAACTTCCTGTCAGGGTCACCTAGCCCTTAGTCTCCACAGTGAGATAGAGAATTCAGGTGTTATCTTTTTTGCACATATCAGAGGTGGGCAACCTGTGACCCTTGGCCGAATTTCGAAAGCCTCAGGCCACAGGTCAGCTGTGACCTCTGGGAAGAGCTGTCCACTCCGTCTCTGTTGCTGATGTGAATGAAGAAGGCCAAGGTTTATTCTGATGAATGCACACAGTTCAAGTAATGTGTGGAAGGCAGCATGAGCCCCCCCCCCCCCCTTGCTTATCTTCTCTTTTACATGGATGAATTCCTGAACATTCATGCATTCGATGAATGGTCTGTGAACCTTGAGACACAAGCATAAGTACATTAGTGTTTAAGATGCCAGAGGATACTTTGGTGTTTTTGCTACCAGAGACTAACATTGATTATATCTCTGGAAACTTACAAAATATTAAGTCAATCAATGGGCCAGGCAGAGAGCTGAAGCAGTATTTGAACTGCAGTTCGAATATCCTCCCGGTTCTTTTTTTTTTTGTGGGGAAATGAGATGTTTTTGTAGTCTTCTACTCACCATTTAAAAATAATGTTGTACTCCTTCAGGACTGAGTCTCCCGTCCCCATTCATAAACTTTAACCTATCGTTCTTGATGTTGGCAAAAGTGCCTTCATTTTCCCAATGCAGACTTCCTTTTCCCTGCTCTGATGCATCTGTAATCCAGTAGGAAACCCTAACCGGTTTCAACAATGCATTCATTGCCTTTTCTATCAGTGAAACTGATGATTTTTTTTTAAAATCCCTGACTATATCAGTTTCACTGGACTACCAAAAAGCCAGTGACCAGTACATTAGGCCTGAAGGAGACATCAGAGATTACATTTAATTTCAGGACAAAATCTTGGCATAGCTAAAGATAGCCAACATCTCCAGAAAGAGCATTCTACTATAATATTTACTCTGTATGATCCTACATATTAATTAAAGGAGTTTCCAGCAATTCCCAGTGATAATTGGAATGTTTTCCAACATATATGTGACTGAACAAGTTGGTATGTTTGTCTGTTGTGGAAACCTGCACAGATTTAAAAAAAAAAAAAATTAAGGAAATGATCAGGATTAAAATGCTTCCTAGATTCTATATTTCTAATCCTCATTTTCTTCATCTGTTTGAGGGTCAAGATTCCCTGGAGTCAGAGAAAATCAAAGATTACTAAAGTTAGAAGGCCATGATTTAAAATTTGGTTGGCATGGTTACATGTGGTATGACAAAATTAAAGCAAATAAATTATTTAATAATCATAGTATTAGAAGATCCATTCTAAGAATTTGGAATAAATATAAAATGATACTAGAACCAAATATTCCATTATGGGTATCCCCCCAGGAAGCTTTTGGGAGAAGAGAGAGTGGTACAAATTATAATTGGTTAAAATATAAAGAATGACTAAAATATGAAGAAAATAAATTCACCTTGAAAACAAAGGAAGAATTAGAGAAAAATGGATATCAGTGTCAATGGTTTCAATATATACAATTAAAAGAACAATTTAAAATAGACCAAAAAAACTTTAGATTTTCAAAGGAGCAATCCTGGTGGGATATCCAAATAGAGGGTACCAACGAACATCTAATTATGAAATTATATAAATTTTTATTACAAATTAAAATGGAAGATATCAAATTTAAAAATTGTATGGCAAAATGGGAAGAAAATTTTGGATATAATATTCCATATGAAAATTGGACTAAAATGTGGACAAAAAGTTTAAAGTTTACACTAAGTTACAATTTGAAGGAAAACTTTTTTAAAATGATGTATCGTTGGTATATCACTCCAGATATTCTTTCTAAAATGTATAAAAATGTCTCAAACCGTTGTTGGAAATGTAAAAAAAAAAGGGTACTCTTTATCATATCTGGTGGACTTGTGTAAAAGCTGAAAAGTATTGGTCAGAAATACACAATATTATTCAAAAAATTCTGGGAGTAAACATAGTAAAAACACCAGAAATGTATTTACTGGGACTTATAGATGAAGAATTGGGAAGGACCCACAGAAAGCTTCTATTATATTGGATTACGGCAGCTCGTATAATTTATGCTACACATTGGAAAGAAGAGATCATCCCAACAACTGAAGAATGGTTACTGAAGGTTTTGGACTTAGCGCAAATGGCAAAGTTAACGGACCAATTAAAAGATAAAGATGTGGATAAATTTATGGAAGAATGGTTCCCTTTCTTGAGTTACATAGAAGAATCACAAAATATAAAAATAACTGATACTTAATGCAATAGTAATATAGAAGTGGAATAAGTGTATAAATTAGTATAATGAGACAAGAAAATAGTAAATTAATAGTAACAGATTCACTGTGAAGAGATTCGAAAATCGCTGTATGTTTTGTTTTATGTGTAATTTTGTAATTAATGTTAGTATATGTTATGTGTTTTATGTATATAAGTTTATTTATAATTATATGTTTATTTGTTTTTGTTTTTTAAATAATAAAGTTTGGGAAAAAAAAAGATTCCCTGGAGTCAGGTATATCTGCAGGGAGTGGTAAAAAAATCAAATGGTAGCTATAACTGTGATCAGCCTGTTTTTAATGTGTATTTTTCATCGCACCATTGGACTTTATTTTGAATTTTTTCCCGGACTTTCCAGGCTAACAGACTTCCTGGTGATCTCCCAATCTGAATAAAGAACTGGGATTTAAACAGGTTCGTAGTGTGATATAAACATTGGGCTGAAGCCAGAACTTTCATACTGTCAGGGGAAATAGTTTTGACCCATTGGCTCTTGGGCTTTGAAAAAGCAGGATAGAACGAATATTAACTGCCTTTGAACTTCGCTGTTGGAGAAGACTCCTGAGAATACTGTGGAGACCCAAAAAAACAAATGGATCACCAAACCTCACTCAAGGCACAAATTACAGGCTCAAATTATCCTATTTTGGACACATTATGCAAAGACCCAGCTCTCTGGAGAAGGTTCTGATGCTGGGAAAGGTGGAAGGAAAGAGAAGAAGAGGACCACCAGCAGCAAGGTGGATGGGCTCAGTTACAGTGGTGATGGGGGCAACACTGGAAGAGTTGAAGGACCAGCTGAGGGACAGATCCTCCTGGGGAACAATCTGTCTGTGTGGTCGCTAAGCGTCAACACCGACTTGTTGGCACATAATCAATCAGTCATTGGTTCTCCTCCCAGGATATGCTGCATTGCAAACTGGCCAACCACATTTAGCCCATGTGGTGTGTTATGCAAACTCAAAAGCCAGGTTAATTCACTGAAGCATGGTTAAATTATCCATGTGTGAGTGTCCTGTACAAACATTGCCATTTTCAAACAAGTAAACTCTGGAATCCAGCTGATTTCTCCCTGCTTTTCCTCTCCTTTCCTTTCCTTTTTGTCAGATGTCAATAAATAAAGGTTTTGAATAATTCTGCAGAACGACCTGTTGGCCACCCTGATTCATGTATCTACATTGCATCCTTTTTTAAAATTACGCTGTTAAACTTCAAAAACAGTACAATTAACATTTCTTTTAAAAATAGCATTGTAGTTGCTAGTCCATCCTAATCAGGTGTACAGGATGCTGTTGAATCAGATCTTCTGATGTTAGTAACTAACATTCCTGGCTATTAAATCTTATCTTGATGGCGGTTGGTTGATTATTTATGTTCCAGTGCCTTTGTCGCCCCGGGAAAGAGTGATTTGTTAAGACATCACACTCACCTCTGACACCTGATTGGATTTTTGAACAAGAATCCACTTTACTTAGTTTACTTGGCGCATACATAAGCCCAGCTTTTGCGTTCCATTGCTACTACTTCAAACACAAATCATGGATGCAAAGGGGGGTTGCTTGTCTGTTTGGCAACCTTCAGTGGGGTAAAACTGAGGGAGTCCTACAAAAAGAGGCGGTTCTGTTGTCATTTTAATGTTGCTTCTTTGATTCTCCTCGTGGAATCTGTCTTTATGGCCAGCCTGACCGTGGACCTGCTACACTATAGCAGAGCTTAGAGCAGCGTTTCTCAGCCTTGGGAATGTTAAGATGTCTGGACTTCAACTCCCAGGACTCCCCAGGCAGCCAACAAGTTCTGGGCCTGGGCCTGGGCCTCCAAGTCTGTGCAGGGACCCCCTTCTTGGTTGTATGAGTGATTTGGGTTTGATGTTTCTCGGCTGCTTTGTATTTTAATTTTTGTAATGGCTGTTTTTTTTTTTTAATTTTAATTCTGTTCGCCACCCGGAGTCACTTGTTGAGATGGGCGGCCATATGAATGGTAGATATAAATAAATAAATTCCTTCACTGGGGATTGGGCACTAGTCCTCTTCTTTCAGTGCCAGCAGCCTTAGGGGGTGATGGTTGCAGGATTGACATGAGGGAAGAATTCCATGCATGCTCTTCTGAGCTCCCAAGATAAAAGGCAAGCTATAAATGCAATTGAACACACAAATAAATGAAGCCCAGTGCAAGTAGAGCCATTAGGATTTTGGGACAGAAGTGCAACAGTTTTTTTTTTTTAAAGCCAAAGTGAACTTCAAATTCACCTTCCTCCCTTTTTTGGGGCGGTGGTGGTGGCGGAAGAGGCGACTGGAGAAGTGCTTTATTTGGGAAGTTTAAAATGGTCTCATTACACCACTAAATCCTATGCTCACTCTTAGTTATTCTGCAGTTTTGCGAGAGTTTCTACAGGCTTATTTTTCTGACCTTAATTCTGGTTCCTTTCTCCCCACGTTAAGGCACCATAACACTTTTTGAAAGAAGGACAAGAAAGCAGAGGAAACAGAAAAGAAGATTGCGGCACAGCTTTGCAGCGATATCCTCCAGGAGAAAAACAACTGCCATATTTTCAGAAAATAGGTTTGCAGTTGTATCCTTGCTTTAAATAATGTCATTATGGAAAATGACACGGGGTTTAATAGCTGTCTGAGTGAAATCTGGGTATATCTGCTTAGAAATAAGATCACTGAGTACAATGGAACTTATTTCCAAGTGAGGATATATCACCTCATGGTGAGTTTTCGCTGGGGGCTTGTTGATTCTGATTTCATTCTTTTTCACTGGGGTTCTTCCTTTCCTTCCAACATCACAACTTGCTTTCAGGGTCCAAAGGAGGTTGCTACTTTGAGAAAGGGCTCCTCTCCCGAGTGCAGAGAATAAGTCACATCATCCTTCAGACCTGAGCCCAAAGTTGGGAGAATTTTTTAATAAAGGGAACGAAAACCCAACAGCTGCAATGCAGATGGATTTACCCATTGCAACCTTCTAGTCACAGCTAAGGAAGTACTTGCAGAGAGAGATAAACTGGGTAACTGGCCACAGGCGTAACTGTTCTGTGCATGGATCCTATCTGGGTTATCTGAACTCGCTTCAACGTTCAAGAAAATTTTTAAGAGCACAGCTCTTTTCAGTACAGTTGAGGAGTTCAATGTTGCCATTCAAACAAGGTGAGCAAAAGCAGATGGACCACATTCCTGGAAGTGCTTAGACACCTGTTTCTTCAGTAGTTGTATACTGAGGCTAACCTACTTCCATCAGTGCAACCTCCAATATTTAGAATTAAGGTTGGCCAAACTACTGAAAAATGTCCGTTTCATTGCTACACGGAGTAGCTGTAGTCTGGGAAATGTCATAGAAAATGTTCTGTCTGGAGTTAGCATGGAAGGCGGCCTTGGGAGATGTTCAGATTCCAAAGATGGTGACCTAGAATTATAATTTCAGAATTTTTTAGGGAGACATCTTTGGTGTGAGCTATGGGATCTTTGGAAAACAGGTTCTGGCTGCCACATTGGTTTTTGAAACTGTTGCTTTGTTTATTTTAATGTTATTTGTTGTGCTTTGGATCTGAGCAGGATTTTATTGTTCTAATATGATTTCATTTTGCTGTTATCACCTTCTTGGTTGTGGTTGTTGTTGTTGTTTTCCTTTGAGAAAGAGCACAGTGTTTGCATTACTTTAAATGATTAACTTGTGGTAACAACTCAGTGACATCCCCATTCAGAACCTCACTGAGTCATTCCCAGATCAGCAACGTTCTGAGAACTTCAAGTGTTTGATTCTATGGAAAACGGGCTTTTTCTGCCTGGAGATGGAGCTAGTGCTGAAGCTCTCCCCACAGATTTATCTTCATGGTAGTCCTTTGGGGAAGGTGGAGAGACTACAGCTGGGGAAATGTCATGACTAAGCAGGATTTGAATCTGGCTTAACCTAGTTCAATGCTCATGGACAATCCTAGCATCAGGGAGATATCAGACTGCGGGGAGAGCAGGAAGTGGCAAACGCTTTCTGAAAGTTCATGTGTCCACGTAGCCTGTTTTGAATTCCCAAACAGATTCAGTCAACTTCTGGACATGGAAGGGATCTCTCAGGCAGCAAAATCTCTGGGTCGGCTTTGCTGATATTTCAATCACAAAATCATAGGGCTTCTGTTAGTTGCCTACAGCAACTTTGCCCATTTCAGGATCAGGAAGTCCCTTTTAGCTCCACCTGGACAATGTTGGGTCCATTTTGAATGTTCTCCATGCTTTCTCCCTTTTCTTTCTTGGCCCTCTTTTTCTTTCTCCTATTCTTTCCTTTCTGGGTCAACTGTGATTTTCCTGTTCCCTGGACTTCTGCTGCCTCATGCATTTCTTTTAGTCTAAGCACCTCCTGTTCCATTTTTAGCTTGCTCAGAGCAGCAATGAAGGTCCATCCAATGTAGAATCTCAGCCAGAGAATGTCAACGCAAGTCAGCGGCAGAGATGGACCCATCTTGAAGACATCTGATCCATTCCCTGAGCTCACATCTCTGTAACTTTGCAGGGGTTCCTCACTGGGGACTGGGCAACCCTTCTAACCACATAGCTCTTTTTCAGCTGATTATTTTTAGGAGGTGAAGGAATAGAAGTTAAATATCTGTTTTCTCCTGAGGTCCTGGAGCTCCCTCTGGTGTCAGATGAAGCTGTTATCAGTCCTTTTCCTGAACATTTGCTAATGTGCAATGATTCGTAGCCTGGCAGCTTTCAAATGTGTTACAACTCCCATAATTCCTAACAGCATAAACAACATGGAAATGCTCTTTTCTTTGATGGCATATGCACAGATACATATTTAATATGGCTTCACAGCCCCTTTCCTTGTCCCTTCTCAAAAGCCAATAACTAGATTCAAAGCTATGTTTTGTTGAACAAACCACAATTGGCTGGGTTCCCACAACACCCTTAACCATGAACTATGGTTTGCAAGTCACAGTGGATGGATATCTTGAGCCAGTTGAGATTAATACAGTATGTGGAACCCCCAGTGTACCACATGAATGTATTGTTGTTTAACTATAGATCTGTAATATACTTAGGGTGCGAAAATTGAAGAATGGAACTCTAGCTGATCATCAGTTCTTGATGAAGCAGTTTGGTGTTGCTTAGATAAAATAATGAAGAACATAGTTCTTATTCTGATCCTATGAAAACATTCCTGTGGTTTTTTTTAAAAAATACACTTGAGATTTGTAGCACTTTCTAACCATCCCATTTCCTTCTTCCTCCCATCTAGTTGTCAAGATCTCCCCACCTTTTTCCTGCCTGTCCATATTCCATAACCTTGGAATATCTTATTAGGACCTGTGTCTGAGGTCTTTGAAATCTTCCCTCTATTGTACTCTTGGTTTAGTTCACAGGCTCATACCAAGTCAGACTTGCATGCATCAGAAGGAACTAAGAGAAATGTTTTATTTCACCAAGCTATCCCTGCACTGCTAAGTCCCTGCACTGCTAAGATAGGGTTGGGAGTCTGTGGTCCTCAGAGTGCAGCTAGAGTCTAACAGCCACACAGTTATGGATGAGAGAAGATGGGAGTTTGAATCCCAACATCTGGAAGGCCATGTTTCCTCCATGACAATTACATTAATATCCCAACTGTGTTACTTCTGGTTGGGTTACTGCTAGGGTTGTAAGTGTTTGGGAGAGTTGATCCTCCAAGGATGAACTTTTTTCTTCACCAACAGGTGGGAGTTGCAAGAGGCATGATTGTAGGCTTAACCCTTTGTAGGCTAGAAAAGTACTTTTGCTTCCCTGAGAGAAAATTATGGCCCTGTTCTCTAGTAGCTCAGAGTGCTCCAGAAATCATGGTGTGGACCAAACACAAGCTGTCCATGGCCTCAGATTGCCTACCCCTGCTCTAAGAGATGTGAAATTAGCAAGAACTCAGTGCCCTTGAAATGGAAAGGGGACTATAATGCAAGGCAAGTAATACGTCTGATTCAGAAAGGGAAGAACCCTGGGTTACGTTGATCAGACCACTTTTCTCTTTTAGTTATTAGTCAAAGATGCAGCTATTTAACACTACAACCTAGATGAGCATTCCAGGTCTCAGAGCGATTTTGAGCAGATGGATTTTCATTAGGTGGGAAAGAATTAACACCACTGTTTGTATCTATCTATCTATCTATCTATCTATCTATCTATCTATCTATCTATCTATCTAATTTATATGCTGTAGTTCTGACCCTGCAGTTTACTATAAAAAAGAACAAAAGTGCACATAATTTCCAGTATCTTGCTAGCTGGGAACCATTGGTCCTAGGAATGGGTGAGGAGGTGGGTGAGTATTTAATTTTGTTTAAATCATGGCCAGTTTAATCTATGTTAACACAGTTAACATTCAAATTACACTGAATTTTCAATGCTTTGTGTGTGTGTGTGTGTGTACTTTTGAGTTAGTGTTGAGTCCTGGTGACTGCCTGGACTAATCTCTGCAATTTTCTTGGAAAGATTTTCAGAAGTGGTTTGCCATTGCCTTCTTCCTAGGACTGGGAGAAAGTGACTGGCCAAGGCCACCCAGCTGGCTTTGTGCTTACGGTGGTAGTCAACCATTTAAAAAAAGCATATTTAAATAAAAGTTTAAACCAAAGCATATACATTCATGAAAATAATGTAGAAACATTCAACAAACCAGTTAATGAGAAACAGAAAAACTGACTTTGTCATATTTGTGGGGGGAAAATAAGTAACTGGGAAAGGCGGAAATTGACATATTCACACGCACACACAAATGAGAAGCTGAAATCACCCATCCCTAACAGATTGGGTAGGCAGGCCTTTCAGGAACTCTTCTTATCCGCCCTCAGAAGTAGACCATGCAACAGACCTCTTTGTGCATATATGCAATATTTGAAGGTTGACCTGTGCATTTGGAGCTGAAAAAGCTACATATGAAACCCACGAAAGTGACAAAGGAAAATGAAGCATCCGGCTTGAGCAATTTGCTCCATGGCCTGCATTAATTACTTGTATCCATGGTGATGGAGGAATTCTTGGAGTCTGGCTCCCAGACTGTCAACATGGAAAACATAAGGCCAGCTTGATAAAAGACCTATTGTGAGCATCAACTTCTTGTACCCCAATGAAAAAGAAACATGATGTTTCAGTCACCGCCTGGGGAGGCAACCTCTGATGGAATGAGGGCCATACAGTCGCTTCCCCAGGGGAGATCATGAAAAGGCCTTGTGTTTGGACAATGAAGTAACTCCTGTAGGCTTGCTCTGAACTTGTTTGCTTTTAAAAAGCTTCCTGCAAAGGATTTCTTTATTTCCTAATTCCATTTACGGCAAGAGTTCGATCTTAAAATGAGCAGGTGAAATTGGCATTTTGTTTTTTATTCTCTTTAGCTTATTGAAAGGTTTATTGAAAGGAACTCATCTGAGAATTTTTTTTTTAAAAAAAGGAATATCAATGCGGCGTGCTGCTTTTCCAACATGTTTAGAGGGGGGATTGTACTGAATGGGCAGAGCACCCTTCCAATCAAAAGTAGAAACTAATCAGACACAGTGAAAAACACCCAGAGTCACCCGTTGGGGGAGATGGGTGGCATACAAATTTAATAAATAAATAAAATAAAATAAAATAAAGTAAAAAATTAAATTAAATTAAATTAATTAAATAAATAAATGAAATATATTGTTCATTTTATTGGCTAAGATCTGCTGGTGGCAACCAAAGAGAAAAGGATAGATGAATCTTCTGAACAGTGGTGATGAAGAACATGGTGTCACCTACAAAGGCATGCTTTCCAGATTCAAGCAGCCATAAGCACAGAGGCCCTGCCTTTTAGCAAAAGGCTTGAATTATGAAGCAGGAGCCCCTTCAGTTCAAACATCATCCTAAGCTGCAGCAGATTAAGCTTGATTTACTGAAATAAACCATAGTGCCTGGGTTCATCCAACATGGTAAGCCTGAATTGAGGAAACCCATTGAGAACCCAGCAATATGTTGACTTGTGACATCTTCCAAAAACTTCCCTAAAGTTTTTTAGGGGGGAAAAAATAGTGCCTTATTTTTCTCTGCTTTGGGGTATCTCTAAAGCACATTGATCTCACCAAGCAGATTCCTAAGGGGAACAATAATATGGTGACAGTGATTAGAATCCTTAAGTTCCTCCAGAATGGACAGAGCCTTCCAGGGATAGGGAAGTCTAGTGTACCCTTCAGTCTCCTTGCCACATCTCTAGAAGTTCAGTCTCAGAGGAAGGTGCAAAGGAACACCTCCTCCTCCTGACCTAAATGGCTGTGTGTGAGCTTTGAGGTTTGCTTGTGTAATGCACAGTTTGTCATGTCACCTTCTGCTGGCTGCTGAGCTGTCAGAGAAACAGTGGATAACAGATGGTGGGACTGCTCTGCTTTTTCTTTCCTTCAAAGGATCATCACCTGCTTGCTTTTTGATAGGGTGGATATAAATTATGGCAGAGGCAAGTCATCAGTAGGTGGGAGTTGTTTGGAAATGGGAGAGGTGTATGTTTGGGCATGATTAGTCTGGTTCATGATCACTAATATGAAAATGGAAGGTTTTCAGGTCTGCTTATTTCTTCCTTAATTCTAATCCAACTCAAAATGTTATATCTCTTGAGCCAGGTGCTAGGTTAGTTGTACTGTGGAAACTGAAGTCAATGGGTTCTAGGAAGGTGAAAGAGAGAAGGTTGGCCCCAGAGGTCATCAGGCCAAAGACCAGGCCATCATTGCTCCAGGAAGAAAATGGTTTGGAAACCTGAAGACAATTGAGCTTGGCTTGAAAATGGTACTGCATTCTGATCCACCCCCTCGTTATCTGTTTGTATCTTTTTCCCTCATTGGCGATGTACAAAATTTGAAGTCAACTGACTGGCCTTATAGGATTAGCTGGATATAACTGCTGGGTAACTCCTCAGCTGATATACTATCTATCTCAGAAATCTCTTGGGCACACTCTCTCAGTGGAAGCTACTTATGAGTTGGAATGATTAATCAAGAGATGGCCTCCTCATGACTTGCCTTTTGGAAGTCCACCACACTTGTTTTGACCCTGTATCTTCTTCTGACCCCTTGGAACTTTATTTCTTGCTTCAGACTTCTACATCATCCTCACTTATCCTTGGTCAGTATTTTTGACCAGTTGAAGGCCTGATCTTGCAAGCCTTGGAAGTCATAGTATCCTCTACACTTTTTCCTCCTTAGGGAGGCATTACCTGCACCCCAAAATCTATCACCAACAGGAAACAGGAATTATCAACCAAACCCTTTCCCACAATTATGGGAATTCACCCTCCAGTTGGGTGTGCACCTGGGGAAAAAAACAGATGTCTTTTTTCCTTGATATGCTTTTTCTTTCTATTGCCTACACATGAAGAAATGAAAACAAGAAGAAAAAAAAGAAAAGAAATGTTGAACATGTTCTAAAACAAGGTTCATCTGTAAGGTGTTACTGATAGTAGAGATAGGAACATGGTAGAGAGGTTATGATTCCTTCATTGATATGTTCACTTCATTCTTATCTGTCTTTCAACATGCACAATTTCCCCTTCCTAATTCACATATTTTTCTGAGCAAGTAGTTGTGCTTACACTGGTGGCCAAAGCATTGCCTCTACTGAGAATTTAACATGATCTGAAGAAATAGATATTTCCAGCAACCCCTTACAATGGCTTGGAAAATATGGCACCAAGGAAGCATCTAATACGATGCTACCAAAAGAGAGACAGTTTTAGATCCATGACCATGTTAAAATCCCCTTGCTTTAAATCTTTCCTACCCTTTTGTATCTCTAATTATCAGTATATAGAGAAAGGGGAAAACAAAATGGATCTATGAGCCAGTATTATCCTCTGTATTACTTTCCTAGAGGTCTGGCCACTAGGGGACATTGTTGCATTGCATTTATGATTTCTGTGCACTGAATTTCCATACACAACTTTTCTGAGTAGAAAAACAGTTCTGAAGGACACAAAGGCCTTGGAAATCCCCTTTTCTTTATCACTTTTAAAGTGAAGCCAAATTTAAAAAAAAAACAAACCCTACTATTTTCTTCTAGAAAAGTTATGTCAGTAGGATCAGGACACATCAGAACATCCCAGGATACAACGGTCACTAGTACTAAATGCCGCTGCTGACAATTCCATAACAGCCAACCAGGTATTGTCTAGTTCCTGGCCAGGTCATCCACCTAGTGACCAAGGCAGCTTTGGTCCAGTTTCTGAACACACACTGGAACAAAGCCAAATAATCAGGTGCATACAAGTAAATCTGGAATACTATCACCACCATTTACTCACAGACCTTACTTAAAATGAGTTTGGAAACTCATCCGTGAGTGGTGGGATCCAGTGAGGACTTGAGCAATAATCCAGGTTCTTGTGAGGACCTGGAACATCATCCTTTTTCAAAGCAGCCTTTATAATTGCCAGCACCTCTCTAGTAGTTGTCATCAGCCAAGGGGAAGGTGTGTGTGTGTGTGTCTGAGAAAGAGAGAGAGAGAGATCATACCCAAGTGCTTGGCCTCAGTCTTTCAAAAAACTTGTCTATTTCTTCAAGCTGAACGAAATGAAAGATCAAAACCAAGGAAGAGTTGCCTTAATGAACTAATCAGGATTAACTGTCAATATGGAGCCCCTTTAGAGTGGGTGCAAGCAATATCATCAGCAAAATGCTTTGTAAATGTACTGCAGTGAGTTTCTGGGAGCTGTGTCACACAAAAATGGAGTATAATGTGACAGTCCTGTAACAGCTTAAAACTACTCATAGAAATAAGAGATTGCTAAAACAGAGAAAGGAAGAAACCACTGGCCTGGAATAAGTCTGGTTTATAACCCATGCTTCACTAGAGTCATTTGGAGTTTTTCTCTACTATAGGACTAATAATCAACTCAGGCATTTCACTGGCTGTGCTTGGCACCATACCTAAAAGCAATAAAAAATGTTTGTGTTAATTGTCCAGATTGTCTTTCCATTCCAAGGATTGGAAAGGTCTTTTTTAGGATCAACGGATTCTAGCAACCATTCTTGGAGTTTCATAAGATATTGGATCTTCTCCTTGCAGTGGGCAATTGTTGTTATTATGACTACTGTATTTTTTCTTGCTTTATTATTGGTTTTGGGTGTTGTTACGTTTCCTTTGTCATTCCTTTTATTTTAATTTTGTATTATTTTTAAGCCTCTTAGAGCCTTTTTGGAACTGAGCAGCATATAAATTGCAGTATCAATCAATCAATCAATCAATCAATCAAGTCCTCATTGCATTTAGCAATCCTTCTGTAACACTGATCTTTCTGCCATCCTTAGAGATGAAGTCTCCCAAGAAATCTAAACCCTGTGATTTGCCTATGTCAAGAGACACCCTTCCCCAATCTTCCCACAGATCACTTTAATAGTCAGTAGTAAACAGCAGATTAGGGTAAGCAAGTGCAATGCTTTCAAAAACTGTGCAGGCATTTTGCAGAATCCGTATGCAGAGAATGTCCCATGCGGTCATATTTTGAAGTGGGGAACTTTGCAATGAACATTTGGGCCCAAATTTTTATGACAAAGTTCCCCAGTTCAACATAGGACCAAATATGTCACAGGCCTATTCAACCAACCTAACATGTACGGCTGGAACTGAACTTTCATTTGTTTGTTTATAAACTAAACTACAAAACAATCAGGGGGGCTAAAATCTGGATGAACCCTATATGCTAAACTTTTCAAATCATCCTCATCTTGCACCATGATAAGTAAGAGGGCAGGCACTGAAGAACAACCTGCAAAGAAGACACTTGAATGAGTCATTGCCATTCCTTTCCATTGACTTCCGGGTTGAGCATCCTCATGTCTTTAGTTTTCTTTCAGGAATGAAAGAAGAAAAGGAAGGAGGAAAACCCCTTTAGAGATGTCAAGTGAGCGACTCATTCGGTTCCAGAATATTCTTCCAACTGGTGCACTGAACTACTGTCAGCTATTAAAATAATTGGGCCCTGAATATTTTTGTGTGAGAATGCACCCAAATCTTGGCAAGGTTTCCAAAGGACTGTGATTGTGGAAAAGGAGGAGCTGCAGAGTATGTTTGCTGGAACAAAGAAAAATAATCTGTATGCAAAAGCTCACTCCAGCTTCATCTTAAAGGGGAATCGTTTGGACACAGAAATTGGGCCTCCTAGGCGAGGGTGGGGGTGGGGGGTGGGAGTCTGACTTTTGCATTTCAACAAATGCTTCAAGGAAGCTTTTCATGCGTAAAAGTAACGTTCTCTACGACCTTTCAGAAATGATTGGCGATGAGGCCGGTTGTTCCCCCACCAAACATTTCAAACTGGAGAAGATGAAATGTGAAGCAAACTCCCCGGCGTATCCTGGTGCCGGTGGGGGGGGCATTTTTCCACTTGTGTCGACCCAAGAAAAACCCATAATTGGATGAAAGGGCAGATCAGTCTATTGGGTAACGGTACGGTTACCACACTTGCGGGTGATTGCCTCTCCCCTTTTTTTCTCTTTTGTCACATTGATCAAACTCAATGAATTACATTGCCTCTGTTTTCGGGTCGTTTTGGTACCCCTCAGTTGGAGCTCATTAAGCTTGGAGGGGCCATCCTTGGGGAATAACAAGTCTAGGATTTTTTTAACTTTGATCTGAAGAAGCTGGAGAAGAAAAGGTCGGAAATTGTAGCAGACCGCAGGAGTGGTTTGATTAGCTAGCCCAAACTGATAAACTTTTCTGCTTGGTTTGGAAAGAATTGGCCATTTGGAAGAGCTCTGAACAAAACAAAGAGAAAGCCAGCTTCTGTTGCTGTGTTGGCAGGTTGCCACTGCTTTTCTTTACAGTCTTGCTTGCACAGACGAAATGAACCTTGAACCCTAAATGCAGCAGACATGTTTTGGTGCTGGAGATAGAAGGGAAGAGGCAGGAACCAAGAAATGAAAAGGGAAACACACACACACACACACACACACAACTGCTGGCAATTCAGTGTTCCTCACTTTAATACCGCCCTTTTCTGTTGAGAAGGTTGAGTTTAACCTTCGGCTATTTGGTGGGGGGAGCAAGTGGACGAAACTGCTGTAGTCACCAGGCGGATGGAGAAGGACAAAGCATGCAAGCTAAGGACTAAAGTAAGATAAACAGTGCAGGATGATAAAGGCCAAGCTAGCAAGTAAAGGAAGAGAAGATCCAGCAGATACAGAAAGGGGTTAAGGTTTCTATTCTTTTGGATTGGAACTTTTGTTGGGCGTACGATAGGAGTGGCTGATGAACTAGAAAAACCGATTAGAAAAGTTGGGTGGATGGGTTCAAGGAGATGACTGGAACGCACGGGCGCCCAGCAGGAGCCATATGATGTCAAAAATGATGGGACGTTGTTCCTCCCCCCATCACCATGTCCTTGAAAGAGGTAGAATTAATACCAAAGACCGATCAAGTTGCTGAGCATTTGTTTATAGACTCACACAACTCATTAACCGTCTTCAGTTTCAGTCTTCAGCTTCCTGCAGAGGTGAGGTGGGCCAAAAACTTTGGGCTTGGCTTTGGTGATGCTTGGATCCCTTCTCACCACTATTGCTATAAGAGAGGGCTTCCCGTCCCTTGGAGGCAGGAAACCAAGGTGAGAGGGATGAAAATAAGCGGAATGTCATCTAAAAATAAAGAAATGCCACTCCCCTAGAAAACACCAGAATCTCTCTTAAATCCTAGCCCTACCTGCACGCGTATCAGGGTCTCACACACTTTCCATTAATTCCTCTCCTGTTGTGTCCCCAAATTTGAAGTGTGGCCCAGATCTGTCACAGGTTGCTCGCCTCTGAACAGCAGGAAGACAGTTCTCAATCATTGGCGTGTATTATGAACCTAAGTTTTTTAAGTGCCTTGACACTTGACACTTCAACTATCTTTCCTGGTGCTCCCTGGCAAATAAAGTTAACTGATCTGCCATTAGAGAGAGGATGTGGTCAACTCTGGTGCCCTGGACTTTTTGTGTTTTAGCTGTGTGTGTTTGTGTGTGTGTGTGTCTATGTCTGTACAGGAAGCCCTCACTTAACAACCATTCATTTAGTGACCATCTGAAGTTACAATGGTGCCCAAAAAAAGTGGCTTATGACCAGTGCCTGAAGTTACAACCATCCCAGCACCACCATGGTCATGTGATCACAATCCGGGTGCTTGACAATCAGCTTGCACTTATGACAGTTGCAGCATGCTGGGGTCACGTGATCACCATTTGCGACCTCATTTATTTATTTATTTATTTATTTATTTATTTATTTATTTATTTATTTTTCAAATTTAGATACTGCCCATCTCACAAAAAGTAACCTTCCCAGGGGGCTTCCAACAGGCAAAGTCAATGGGAGAAGCTGGATTTGTTTAATGACTGCTGCCAAAAAGATTGTAAAATCAAGGCTGATTAGCTTAACAACTGCCCCACTTAACAAATTTTCCAGTCCCTATTGTGGTCATTAAGCGAGGACTATCTGTACGTGCATGTTAATTGCTAGGAGCACATTTACAACAATTTGTATGGAACTACTTACACATACATAACATTCACCCATATTTCCACAGCCCCTCCAGGCTTGCATTTCACCAAGTAAAAGTGTGTGTGTGTGTGTGTGTGTGTGTACTTATGATTCTGGTAACAACTTTTGCGAGAGCATCCTGCAGCATTGTGGAGTGAAAAGAGTGATTTCCTGCGACAGGGAGGGATTTTTTGTAGGAAATGCGTGGCACAGGCCCAGATCAAAGGTGCTAATCAGTTTTGTGTACATTCATATTGCAGGAAGTTCCCTAGATTGTGTTTTGACAGATTAAACTGTAGGTGGAGGAGACCTTGCAGAGCACAGGTTGGGAGAGGGAGAAAGCTTTGAAAACTAGTGAGCATGCAGATAGCACATTTTAAATTAGAGCAGTTGCTCAGATACGGTGTTTCGTTCCTAAAAGAAAAAAAAGAAAATAGGCTATTTTGGCAGTTTGAATGGACTGAGCATTTTTGCTGTTGCTGTTGTTTTCTTCCTCTATATCCATACTGCTTTCCCGGGTTAGGGTGTCTTGGTGGTGTGGAGTTCAGTTAGGATCAAAGAGGGAGAAAGTCATAAAAGAGAAGCCTATAAAAATCACTGAAAATGGAAACATTCAGCAGACAATATATTAAGGGATGGGGAGGAGCTCATTCCACACATGGTTCACCCAAGCAAGGTTTGGCTGCAGAGATGGGGCTTCAGCAGATGCCTGAAGAAGTTCATGGTTGAGCTCTTTCAAATAGCTGGGGGAGGGCATTCCAGAAAGTTGGAAGAGCTATTTGCAGATCATCCCAAGCTAATGGTCTTCAAATCATATGAATCCTCTTGCCTGCCCTAGAATGTGCTTACATGAGAGGGTTTTATACATACAGTGTATACAAATAAATTTAAAACTTACATTTTAGAGTAGGGAAAGAGGAACAACCTCAAGTTTCAGTGCTTTACTTCATTGGGTAGTTTATTTCGATCAATTTCAGGGTTGCTGGATGAGGTAGCGCTTATGTTTGACTTTTCTTCTCATCAAGGACCTTGTAAGACCACGCAATACTGTTGCTCTGGTCCCACTTTCTGGATCTTGGTTTTACATGCTCAGTTCATTTATCTGTCCAAGCAGATGTTTAGTTGTCCTATGCAGGTGCAAAAAACTGCACAATCTCTTGGCTGGTTGGCTCCATTGCACACAGCAAGGTATATATTTCTGATGAGACCTTTCCAAGATGGACAGGCCAGCAGGAGAAATGTGGGGCATTTCTGAGGCACAGCCATCCAAAATAATAATAATAACAAATGATAATAATAATATCCTGTGATGATACTTTTAACACCATCAAACAACAACATCTGCCTATCCCAGGCCCTTGGGAAGGACTCGATGGGTGGATAAAAATGCCAAATCCAGTCTGAACATCTGGCTGACTGTGGAACCAAGCACCATGACCAGCATCATCTAAACTTGTGTGCTGCCTGACTCTCAATGACTCTGGGCAGCTCACAATCGAACAAATAAATTACAATAAAGTGCATTGTGAGAAGGGCAGACAAAGTGTCAGCAGTGAAGCACCAACAGATTTGTCTTTCATAAATACTTACAACGTTACTGACTTCTCTTGGCGATTGCAAATGACACCAAGTTGTGGAATTCTTATGGGCATTCCAAAGCACCGCTCTGCTTCACATCTCTTCTCCATGGGGAAAACCAAAATTATTTTCCTGATCTTTGAAAACAGTTGCAGATCTTATGTTTCTGTTGAAGAGCATCTAGGATTTTTCTGTCCTAGAGCCAAGGGCACCAAGGGGTCATTTGCAAAGGCCATTTTCCCTTTGCTATTCCAAGCCCTATTCTGTGTCTGTAAGAACTGCTCCTCTCAAAAGCCTTTCTCCCTCTGTCCCCCTCTGCACAACTTCATTATTTCCTCATTTCCCTATTTGGATCTTTTTAATCAGTAGCGCCTGCATTTTCCCTGGCAATTATAGAATTTTTCTCCCAAATCCTACTTTCCTCAGCTTTGCACAGTGTGCATCATTTGCAAACAAAAGGAGTTGCCCTGTAACATTTGGTGGCAATGCATATCCAAATTCCATGACTGCTGGCCACATCAGACCTTTCTGAAAGAGACGCTTGAGTGCGTGTCCCCAAAGCATCATGTATGTCATTGTTGCCCTCTGTTTGCATCATTCCAGACAACAGAAAACTAAACCAAAACCAATCTTGGCCCACTTTTGTGAAGTTGAGCAATCAAGGTAGTTATATATAGCAAGTGGAGAACTTGCAGCCCCATGGAATTGTGAAAGTAAGCCAGTGGGTGGCAGGAAATGACAACCCTTAAAATAAATAAGTAAAATAGAGAATAGAGTGTTATTTTGTCAGGGATCCACCAGGAGGATATCTAAGCCTGCCTTCTTTCAGAATAGTGTGTGAAAAGGTTGGACCTGAATTTGTCTTGCCTCCTGGAAAAGAACAGAGCTTCAGAAATATAGTCCTCTGTATTTTTATTGGAGTTGCAGGCCATCGCTTCCATTCCATGTGGCCCTCAGATTAATTTATGCAAGACATAAATTCAGACACCTGGAAAGACCTTTCCTTTTCCTCATAGGAAGAAAGAGAAAGCTGAAGGAGAATTAAAAAAATTAAAAAAAGGGGGGGGGGTAATACCAGAGGAAAACATACATGTTTCCATCCACGTTCAGTTTTGATTCTATTCAGTCCTTGCTTTCATTCACCCTCTAAGCACCCCCGACAGATGACTCCTGGAGGAACGCATCCCTAAACAGAGAAGAGGTGGCCCACCCCGGTGATCATGCTTAGTTCAGCCCACAGCTTAGCCCACCTCACAGGGCTGTTGTGAGAATTACGATGGGGGGCTTGATTCGCGGAGCAGCACCCTTGGATCTCATCCTGCCCCTTGACGTTCCTTCAAGACTGATTCAAAAAGCCCCTTTTAGGCAGCTCTTTCCAGGCACAATGAATTTCTGCTGCTGAATTTGGTTCATCTAAACTTACCCGGCGAAGCAGCTTGAATCAGTCCCTATGTAAAAAGGAACCATCTTTTCACAATCCTACGTGATCAGCAATGCTATGTGTGTCTGAACGGTGCACGTTGTGCGTCCTTGTGATTTTGCTATTCCTAAACTGACGCCTCACTCTCCCTTATGCTTAGCAAAGTGATGCCGTAGCATCTGCTCCATCAGCATTTTTCTTTTTTTTTTTTGCCGGGGGGGGGGTTGTTCATTATTCTGGCTACCACCTTTTCCCAAGTGCTCCCATTGGGGGTTGAAACAGCTGACCATGCCCCCTGAAAGCGGATTGGCTCGGAGAAGCCCAGTCTGGAAGATTAGGCTGGCTGGAGATTTGAAAGGCGAGCAAGCTTGAGCCAGCCATCTCTGCTCTGCACAAAAATGATCTGACCTTTCTGCTGCTAACAAAGGAAAGCGAAGCGGCCCACGCAACGTCTTAAGGGACACGTTGGAAGGGGCATGCTAAGTCTGAGTTATCTCCGGCAGGGTCATCTAGAGAGGGCAACTTGGTTGGAAGGACAGGAGGCAGAAGACTTTGCTGGCCAGAGACCGCACACAAGGATAATGATCTCCCAAGTGGGAAGGAGGACAGCTGTTTCTCAAGCAGCATTGTTTCCCACCAAGAGATGAAGCACCAAATATCCAGATGACCCTAAATTGGGAGTGATGGTGAGGGAGAGAAGGTTCTTAGGACTCAATGCATTTGTTGGTAAGGCTGGATCAAGTCTTATATTCCCAAACTCAGGCCTCAGGGGGATTTTAATTTCAAGTTCATTTATGCCTGAGATTCCAAAAATCCCTCAGCTAGATCCGTACATCTGAGCAGGTGTTATGGCCTCCTGGAGGCAGGCGAAAGACCATCTTTTTCACCCCCTTTTTACTTCTATCCTATGAGATTAAACAATGAAATATATACCTCTATTAATACTTCATGTACATTTTAAAGTGCTTGAAGGAGGATGCCAAACTTTCCCCATACACCCACCCCCCATCTTGTGCCTAGGATAAAAATCAGAAATAGATTTACAGCCTTGGATTTCTCATGATTTGGGTGGCATTTGTATTTATTTCCTTATTCTAAATGGGGCATGACCAGGTTTGTAAAAGCCAGCAGAGGAATTCATTTTTTCTGCATCCCCATAGTACATTGAATCATAGACAGACCAAACAGACCAAGCTACGCCTCCCACACTAATTATGGTTAAAACCAACCAAGCTTGGCCTGTCATGTGAACACAGCTACTTCAGCTGACCCAATTATGGGTTGCTTCTGGTCCTTAGATTGGACTCATGACAACTGAATTTCTCTAGTAATTCATCTTTTTCAACTTCCACAGGCACATGCAAGGAGAAAAAGGGAGAGAAAACAGTAGAGGCGGTTAGATCCTTTCCCCACAACTTTGGGGTCAGTGATCAATCAAGCCAATACTTTCCCATTTTTTTCCACCTGGGAGAAAATAACTATGGGACATCATAACTTCTCAGCCTCTGTGGCTGTTGGAAGGACTTGGGACATGGCTTCTCCCCAGTTGACTGGACCATTTGTGATTGGGAGTGCAGGTACACGAATACTCTAGTTGGAGAAGCTTGTGAACACAACTTTAGGGTATGATACCCTTTGATTTCAGTGGGCAGAGTGCACTGTTGTGCTCTAGGCAGTGAAATACGTTGGCTGGGGCATTTTAGTCCTAGTCTTGATGAAAGGTTAATTTCCATGTTGAATCATCATTAGTAGCTAAGATGAGTGGAGAACCAGAAGGGCAATAGCTAGTCACTCTGATGCAGGAATATAGCACCCAATTTGCTGGCAGCTGCTGATATTCCTTTGCCTGATAATTGTCAGCCAAAGAGTGCCTTGAGGTCCACATTTTGGACTCAAGGGAAGGGGTGGGATGAAGGCCTGGAGAATTTATGAAATGAGTCTTCTGCTCCAGCCCCAAGATGCGCAGATTATGGTGGCCTATCTGCAAACCCCACCCCAACCCTGAAAAAAAGAGAGGGGAGGAAAGAAAGCCAATTGTTGGGCCAATGAGAAAATGATTTGCAAGAGCTGAGAAAAGCAGGGGGAGTTGGGGGAGGTTTGGAATAGATTCAAGAATGACGGATGAGCTTGGCTAGAGGCTTCATCTGCCTAGAGGAGAAAAAAAAATGGGAGGGAGAGCATTAGTTGTGGCAATGTCATTTATGCTTCTTATTTCCCTCCCCTGAATGCAAAATCAATTGTCGATGGAGAACATGATAAAACAAATGGAGGACAGGCCACTCTTTTTCTCTGTCTTTTTCTTGGCGCAAACAAAAGGCAGAGAGGTTTATATAGGAAACAATAGATAGTCTTTCCTCCTCTCCCTAACCTATGAAAGTGTCTGTCTTTTATTAGAGAACTTAAAAGACAAGGGGGAAAAAATCTGGGTGATGGGAATGGATGAAATCTGTGACCTTGGACAGCGATAGCTGACTCCCTGGAATGGAAACAGATTCAAGTTCAGCTGTTGGTTTCTGGAGAAGGGTGGGTTCCCTGGCTGAGTTGGACCTTGGAATGAATAACGCGAAGCTTATTCCTGGGCCGATGACACCTCTTCATCTTCCTGTTTTTACCTTCATCTTTTCCCTCCTTGTCCCTTGCCGTCACCCGCCCGGCTCTCCCACACCAGTCCCTTTTCCTTCTCCTCCTCCTCCGTCTCTTTCACATACTTTAGCCCCTTTCTTTCATCTCCGAAATGACCTGAAATGACCTTTCGCTGAGCTTTAGACGTGACTCAACTGATAATAGTGAATACTTTGGGGCCCCTAAGTGTTGGGAAGTCTGAGCACGTAATGGGGGGGAGTGTGTGAGTGAGAAAGAGGGGGAGAGAAGAAGTCTTTGTGAGCACATTTGTACATATGTGAGCTTTCTAAAGTTTGAGTTTTTTAAAAATATATATGCAGTGGTTCATAAACGGTTGGATGTTTTGTGCAAGTTAGCACCCCGCAATATTTTATTCTGTTTATATAAAATGTTCCTCTTAGAAAATCCAGATTTTTGGAAACAGAAAGAAATTTATGGACAACAAAAGAGTGGTGGGTGGTGGGTGATGGGTGGTGGGTGGGAAGAGAGGTTTCAACTTGGCCTGTATAATAAGGTTCTCCTCAACCAAGCATTTTTCATGGCATAATCAGCTGTATTTGAAAAAAAAAGGGTGAATTTAAAGAAGTCTGCCTGTCATCAAAATCTCAATAGAAGTGCCCCCTGTTGTTATTTTTTTAAAAAACCTGTGATTTTGTTAATTTATTTACTTCTTATTTTTATATTCTGCCTTCTCTCTAAGGAGTACAAGGTGGTACAGTATAGAGGTAGCCATTAGGCAGCAATATTCACAACAACCTGGTGAGGTTAAGCAGGAAGTGAGGAATTACTACAGAAAGGAAAAGCTATATTGAATGTTTCCTTCTGCATCTTTAATTTCCTGCTCTAGTAATTCCTTTGACTTCAAGAGGGCTTTTAATTGACAGTCCCAACAATGCCAGTTGCCTCCATTCTTTAAAGAAAATGTACCAAAGAGGGTGATGGGCCAGATATATGAGAATCAGGTAGGGCAGGGTGATAAAATGAGATAAACAATTTAACTCTGAAATGGGATTAATTGTGGTATAATACATAGGGTTTGTCAAGATTAAGTGAGCTATTTTGCTTTCAGGATATCTTGTAGATGCCACTGGTGTCAGTTCTAACTCTTAATTCAATCTATCAAAATATCCAAGGTGGTTCTATATTAGCAAACATTGACTAAAAAACTTTCCATATTGTCTTGCTTATCTCCTTATATTTGGACTTATTTGAGATGTTGTTGATTATTAGTTATTCATACTCAATTGTAAACAACTCCTTCAACCTCCCATAATTTTTGTTTCTTTCCAGCATTTGCAACACACAACACACACCATACATGCTTTTCTTCTAAATCATATCAGGTCAATACAGAGCATCTCGCCTCTGAAGAAAGGTTCAGGCTACCCCTGTACTGTAATTAATTACCTGGGTTTTCAGATCTTCCTTTCTAGAGGCTCCTTCTCAAGCTGACCCAAGGACACTAACATTGTTGTAGTGGGTGAAGGATAAGACACAGTTTATTGCCTTAAACTCTGAAGTAAAGTGAAGATTGTATATTCCCAAGTTTATTGAACTGATAACTGTCTGTAGGCTTCCCAGTAAATGGTAGCAAGTGACCAATGAGTTTATCTAAATGTTGGACTTCTTCTCAAGGTCCACAAATCCGAAGGAGGCCCATAGGCTTGGACTGAAATCTACCTGCCTCTTGACAATCTATTTTTCAATCCCACAAGGCCAGAAAGGACAAGGTCTTTCTCAGCAATCTAGCACTATATGTTGGGTTGCTGAGGTGCTATGAAACCTGGTCGCTCCTGTACAGAGGTAGAGAAGAAGGGCAACCTAGATTTTTCAAGAGTAGGTCTTTCTTATTGAATAGAGCAGTATTTTGACCATGTGGATTTTTCTACAACTTCAAAATAACCCATTGAAAATATGATAATCATTTGTTTTTCCAGAAGGTGAATACTTTGCATGCATCTTCACCTACATAGTACAATAGTACATTTAAAAAAATACAAATTACTCTGCCTTCATTCTGTGATAACTAAGTTTCATTCCTATCTCCTTGGTGTGAGTATCTTCTTTACAAATGCATTTATTGGTGGATATTTGTGAAGAGGAGAATGCTGGATGGACCTCCTATGTGGCATTGCAAAGTCCAATAGGAACAGAGCACCCAAGTTTGCCCCCAGTAATGTTCATAATAAAATCTCTTTAGACTCTTGTTGTCACTGTTCTCAAGTTCATCTCCTTGCATGAAAGAGGAGGCATCAGAAGATGGTCTACGTAGGACCTAATCAGATGACAGTAATGGGAAAGATCTTGTCCAGAAATGCTGGACCAGTCGAAACAGCTGCCTCTGTTCCTGAGATGTTTATACACTATTTGTAAACAGTGTGCCTTGTGGTAGAAACTGATCATATGGGATATCTTTGCATCAGCCTTATATTTCTAAGTGGCTGTAAATGCGCTCTTGCACATGATTAGTCCTAGGCAGACTAAGATATTCACAAACATTGCAACTTTAGAAGGTGAGTGCCCCATTTGAACTTCTAGAAGCACTCAAGTAGACTGTAGGATGTTTCACCTATTACAGTCTCACTGGAAGTTTGTTTTCTCCATTACACTGATTTTTACATCCAGGGTAACTTTACATGGTTTGGGGCCATACAGATCTACAAAACAGTAGATCTTTGAAATTTCATATCGCTTGCATTAATTCTGGCATTTGTTTTATGGTGTGTCTCAGTTTAGGAGGCTATTAAGAATCTGGTGGTATGAATCTGTTACTTAGGGTTTTTTCCCCTTAGTGAGGATCTTGCATCTTTATCAGCCACAGGAATGTAATTGGTGATTTTTTCCCAATATAGAGATGTAGTGTTTTGAATAGTTAACAGGGTAAAATACAGGTTTCGTGGTTTTGTTTCTTATGCAGCTGTTAACAGTGGTGGATACCCTTTCATTTCTTCCAAATAACATTGGTTGCATGAAGCCAATGTTTAGTTCATAGTTTAAACTATGGTTGGATTCACACTTACACGCTCAGCCAAGACTAAACCAACATTACGATTTACAGTATGAACCTAGTCTGCAGCTTTAAATTTATCAGTTTGCCTTCCAGCTTGCTATGACCACCATCTCAATGCAAGATTCACGATGCATTTATTTTTATATGCTTTGTACCTCTTAGTAGATTTTTAACTGGCAACATTATCTTAACTTTAATAAAGGTTTGTAGGATTGGACAACCTGGAATTGACTCCAGTACTGGTCAGGCAATCCAACAAAGTCAGGACTGAAGGACAGAGAGTGTTAGAACAACATTCAGAGAGCCATGGATTGTTCCAACCAAAGAAGGGATATTAACTTTTAAAAATTCACTGAAATAATTCATGCCACTAATTGCCATGAACTTTGTTTTGGAGCTTACCTTCACTGAGAAAGGTCCCCTGGAGTCTTGTCTCGCCTCGTCTTTTGGCATAAAACGAGGCCAAGCACACCTCATTCCTTCAACTCTTGCGATAATGTTTATTGAGAAAATAAAAACAGAGGTTCTCAATGGGTTGGCCTGCTTCAGTGTGTTTTCTTGCCCCCGCTTCCCCCCTTCCCCTCCCCAGTCTGGAATGGCCTATTCATTATTTATATTTGACAGAAAATTCTTCATATTTGACAGTTATTGTTAAAGCATATGCAAGCCATTCCTTGGAGCTCAGCAATTCTCACATTTATGTCCTCCTGGGAAAAATGTTGCAAAGCAAAGAGCAAACTTGGCCATGTGGGGAGACCAGGGAAGGGGGAATATACTATACGAATATCTACGGTATATAGCCATCCCCAAACACCCCTTTTGATGAACTGATCTGCAGGTTACAACCTGCTTTCACTGACCTATGGGGGCCTGGTTTGGCACTGCTGGTGGAGCCTCTCTCCTCGATCTGGGGATTCATCTGCACTCCCAGCTTTCGAAGAAGCAGGAGAGATGTGAGGTTTCCCCCAGCAGCAACTACTGGGAAGGGAAGCACTATTCATTGAGGGAGCTCGAGATGCAGAGTTCAGGTCCCTGCCTGGCCCCTGCGCCAGCCTCTTCCCTGCTGCCTGTCAAGACGATGTTTGAACTTGCTTTGGGGCACTGGATTTACTTTGCGAAGTTGGAAAGAATATCTGAATCGGTTATTTTCTATTCTGCAGCGCCAGGAAGAAGTTGGAAGCTCTATATAACTGTTTCTAGATCCTGATGTAGATTTTTCCTGATCAGCTACAAATACGGGAAGTGGACTGAAACAGAATGAAGATCGCCCAGGTCAGTATTAATCCGCCTTAACTGGAGGCTGCAAGTTTTAAATGGGATTATCGTTCGTATTATATTTTATTAACAATTCTGAGGGCAGAAGGCTTCCTGGCTTCCCTTTCTTACTTGATCAGAGAGGGCTTTGTTTTCTAGGCAGCTGCTTACGATGCAGGTTATGATACTGTAAAGTGAAAGAAAGGGCATGTGAGAGGAAAAATCTTTCTCCGACTTTCTTTAAACAGCTGCAGATGAGAGAAAGAAAGAAAGAAAGAAAGAGAGAGAGAGAGAGAGAGAGGGAGGGAGGGAGGGAGGGAGGGAGGGAGACATTGGCAGGGTGGAAAATTTATTTCATTTGGTGGAGAAAAATTGTTAAGAAAAGGATCATTTGATTCCCTCCCGGCACTCTACACTTAAAACTCCTTCTTTAACCTTGATTGATCCAGTAAACTTCTGGAAAGTTGCTGAGAAACTTAATCTGAGTTGTGCCTGATGTGAATGCAGATGTTTGGAAGACTCGAGTCGAACTGCTGTTCCTTTCTTATTGCATATTGTCCTACCAAGCAGATATTTAGAGTTAGTCATTCTTTTTCCCTATTAAATGTTCATTGTATAGCACCCAAGTAGTTTTAATCTGGATTTTAAGTCACGTCGTGAATTTCAAAGAGGCCGCAGTGATGTTTAGGGTGAGCGTGAAAGACTATTTCTTGTGAAACTAAATAGTCTGAAAGAGACAGGTTATAAGTCGAAGTATAAACTTTATTTGTGTCAAAGACCAGCTGCCAGTTATACATTACATGTAATCAGGAAGACAATCGAAAGGAAGTGCAGAGAAAATAACATTCTCAAAGAGTTAAGCTAAATGAAATAATCTTAAAAATGAGAAAGAGAGAGGAGAAGTAGAAATAAACCTGTCATAATCTCGAACAGTAACAGTTACGGAAGAAAACTGGCAGCCCTTGAGATTTCTGAAAACAAAATGGTAAGAAGAGCGTGTTCTCCTTATCTGGCCTAGCAAGGGAGTTGGGTGAATGGAGCATTCTTGAAGCTATGCGTCAGGCCTCACGGAAGGGGCAATGTAGTCATACATGTACAACCGTCTCAATGTCCTTCATCAGAAATGGACACAAATGCTTTTGCACTGGGGTGTTTTTGTATCTCCCTTGAAGGGGAGGGCATAAAATCTGGCCAAAAACAGGCTCTCCAGTGAGACAAGCACAAGATCGTAACGAAATAATTGGCAGGAGTGAAAGGTCTCCCAGGCAGGCCGCCACCAAAATAAGTAAGGAAGAGGAGTGTACTTAGATATTTCTGTTGAGCTGAATCCAATAGTTGTTGCCTTAGCTCCATTTCAGCTCTCTCAAAGCCAAGCAAGATTAGATATTGAGTGTCCATAATGTGATTGCTTCAGTTTGATGCCTTTCATTCTTGGCTATCTTGAGGACTTTTTATGATTCTCCAGCAGCTGTGTATTTTATTTCTTGTTTTCTTTTTGCATTGTATATATTTTTATTTGTTCTTAATGTTGTGAACCGCCCAGAGTCATGTACTTGAGAAGGGTGGCCATATAAATTGAATGAATGAATGAATAAATAACTAAGATGACAGAACGCTCTCCAAAAGGATTGAGGAGGCATGGATGCCCTATAACCGGGGGTAGATCACTTTAGCACGGTGTTTCTCAACTTCAGTAACTTTAAGAGGTATGGACTTCAATTCCCAAAATGGCTGGGGAATTCTGGGAGTTGAAGTTCACACCTCTTAAAGTTGCTGAGGTTGAGAAATCCTGCTTTAGCATCAAAATATTTGTAGTGGCAGGGTCGTACGTCACTGTCTCTGCAGCTAGCAAGATGCAGAATGATATCTTAGGAACCAGGTCTCTTAGGTTTCCACAGCGGTACAGATGATGAGGTATGCTTCATGATATCATTTGCATGATGATGTCAGGATGGACACTACATAATTTTGATGTCATTGTGGCATCTATCAGACCCCTATGGCTGGTCAGTGACAGCTCTTATTTTCCCCAAACAGCAGAAGATGGAAACTGAATGATCCCTAGGCAGATGCCATTAACCTTTTAGCAATGCACGCAGCTTGCAAGCCTCTTATTGAAAACCACCACAATCATTGCTTAGGAATCTTTATTCTCTGCAATATGAGGCAAGGGCTTGAAGTTGCCACCTTAAACCTTCTTAGAGATACGATGGATGCATCACTATCATTTGGGACTCATCCACATGTCCCCTTAACTAGCTTAAAAGTGCCTTGCTAGCCAATCTTTAAGGACATGTCCTCATGACACAGAATTTGTCTCATCACCAGCCCATAGCTGAGGCCACCTAGTGTCCTATTTCACTGATACGATGTTAAAGTTCTGTTTTCCATCTTCTCCTGATGCAAACCTGGCAAATGGCGACAGTTAACTAGTCACCAAACTAGTCACTTTTCTTAAGATGTAAGAGTTCTATCTTACGCCACCACAGGAACGTTGAGAGGGACCGTGCAAGTCTTATTTCCAAGGACAAGTGATTCGGTAAGAAATAGAATCCCCTGGCCTTCATTTCCTTTATATTCTGGATTTAATGCAAGTGAGATGGGATCACCTGACCCCCTGCCTGATAAAACACAAGCATGCCAAACACATTCCTTTGGTGGTATTGTTCTATCCCTCCCAGAAGTGATTTTTCAAAGCTATGAAATGTCAGAATGCAGGAAAACGTCTTCCTTGAGCAATTGGGGTAATTGGTGTAGTTTCAACTGTTTGGGCCTTTGCTTTTTCAGCATTTAGCCCTTCAGGATAGGCCTGGTCAAAAGACAGAACCCAGGAATTCTGCTTTATTATTGTTGTGTATAATAACAGAACTCCGAAACCCTGCCCAAGTTCCTCTCTGTTCCTCTCTTATACTAACAAAATTAAGATAGGATTAATTTGAGCTTCTTTCTCATGCTTGCTTCAACCTCTGGATTATGTGACCACATCTCCACATTCTTCCTGGTTCTTTTGTTCCAAGGCCATCACAGCAAGGCCTTATAAATGTTTCTCATTTCAAATAAGGATCCCCACAGAGAACGGCAGTTATTATCTTTATAGACCCTGCGCCCCGGGGTGTCAAGGTGGCAGCTGTCAATCTTCAGTCAAAGCCCTGCCCCTTTTCTGCATGTGTCATGTGTGCAATGCACTTGGAAAAAGGAACAGGGTTTTGATTGCACAGTCAAGCCATTTTCTTGATATTTTTAACCCTCCCATGGATGCCTCTGCCTGTATATTTCGGCTTGGTTAATGTTGGCATCCAAACCTTCTCCAGGAAATCAAGGCTGACATTTAAATTCAGTCCTAGAATTCTTAACTGGAGCTTGGGCAATTTATGGGATAGTAGATGCTGATGTCACATGGAGAGGTATTAGGTTGGGCTTTAATTTGGGTATTAGCTTGGCATTAATTTTAAAGAAGCTAATTTTATTAATTAAATTCAGAGGCACTATAATGAAATCAATAGTGTTGGGTACCACATCTGGCTAAGTATATATATCCCCCTTATCAATCTCCTTCTGCAGACCAATTTAAGGTGGTTAAACCAAATCTCATTATCATTTTGGACTAATGGCCATCTCCCAGGATTAATTCCTTATCTTTGGAACAGTGAAAATAAAAATGGATTAAATCATTAGGGAAAGTAGAATCACTATTTTTAAAAAAGCCCAAATATAATGTCAACAGTTGGGCCAAGTCAAACATTAAAGTGGCCAGCAATATATGTGAGATGGGTGGCTATATAAATATGATAAATAAATAAATGCGATAAATCAATAAATAACTGTAGTAGAATCAGGATGCGTTAATACCGGATCTAATATATAATCCTCAAATTACCCTTGTTTTCATTTGCTTGTCTCAATAATCACTAAGGAAGGAGCATAGTTATTCAGAATCTAGACGGCAAAATCCTGTGTAGATGCTCCCTGGTGCTCTAAGTAAGTGTGTAGAGAATTGCAAACCGAGTTACTCTGCTTGTTTCATGCAATGGGACAATACAAAGGAAATGAGGATTGAGGAATGTGTAACTTATTTATACACTATAAATATTCTCCCCTGTTTATCTGATTTCGATTTTCCTCCCCTTCTTCCTAGATTGCCTCCTCTGTGTTAAATGTGAAATTGTACGTGCCAGGGGCAAGGACTGGTTAGGAAATATTATTTAATGTGCCGTGTGCTGAAGGCAGGGATGGGCTGCAGACCAACTTATGTTTTTTAAGTGCTCACGGTCTGTGTGGAGAGAAGTGATAATGCAAAGTGAGTGGAGGTAGGATTTCCAGAAGAGATTATGGGGAAGTTTGGGGGATTCGTCTTTTAAACAAAAGATATTAAGCCTATTTGAAGACATACGCTGTCATTTCGGACACCCATCGTAAAGGAGCAGGACATTATATTACCGAATGTCAGCAAAGAGATTGCTCCAAGAGACACAGAAAGGGAACAAGGGTTGCCTTGAGGCCTACAAATGCCCATTCCTGTCCTATAGAAAGCTAAGGCTAATTCTCTGAATGGAAATGTACAGTGATAGAAAAATAAAATGTGATAACTGGCAGGCCCAAATTAATCCACTGTTTTGCTACTGTACATAAAAATGTTCTGCATCATTTAGGCTCAAAAATAGAGATAGAAGATGGTAGGGTCATCCTGGGGTGGGGGGTGGGGATAAAAAATAATTAAGATGGTAGCTGCAACGGTGTGAGAGAAGCCCCACCCCTTCTTTACATGTGGTTGCAGCCACGATCTTTACTGTTTTGACCTCTCTCCCCTCAGACACCCCTGGAAGATAAGCAGTTTTGTATTGTCCTCATCACAGAAATCTTGCATGGCAAGTGTGTTTTGGAGAGTTCACCAAGGATTGGTCTCCTATAATCTTCCATAATTAATCTGTGGAGTTTGTTATCATAAGAAGTTAATAGTGATGGCCAGTAAACCAGATGGCTTTAAAAGGGGATTGGATAAATTCATGGAGAACGTGTCTATCAAGGGTCTTAGTCTTGAAGACTCAGTGTTATCTTGAGGTTGGGGGAAGCCTCCAAATACAGTTGCAGCAGAACAACAGGAAGGGAATGCCTCCACCTTCTGCTTTCAGAGTTGGCCACCCTGAGAAAATGCTGGAATAGGAGACCCTTAAGTTGTCCAATGGGACAAGGATCATATTGTCTGTTAATTTCATGACTTTATTGAGAAGAAGAAGGATCTGGTTAATTTTTCAGAGGCATGTGAAATTTGCCAGGGGTGGTGGTGGAAAGTCAGGTCAAATTTGGTACTACATTATCTCATCCTGTGAATAAGTGTGTGGCAGTCATAATCTTTTCATATCCAGAATAAGGTTTGTTGGAAAGATAATTGGGTGATGCACCATCTTGGTTTCAGCTCGAGGAAGAATTACAGGAAGCCCCAGAAAATCTCCCAAATTTGCTCTTGGATTTCATGGCAAACTGCTTTGAAACAGTGATTCACACATCATGCTAAGCTGAAACAAAGAAAAGAAACTGCATGATAGCTCAATGCAATGTGCAGATCTAACCAATTTCTCAATATTTTACATTTGGGATATGAAAAAGAATTCGAAGCATGAAAAATATTGAGGATGATACCAATTTAAGAATTATGGGTGTTTAAATCATATTAAGATATGAGAATATTTTGAATTTGACTACCTGGGCCAAGTTCATTCTCTCAGCATTGTTTCAGCAGACTTGTCCACAACCTCACCAGACCTCCATCCATAATATTTGTTACTAAGGTTAGTGAAAGCCTATTTCTTAGCCTGAAAGAATTTGCATCTCAAGGACAGAAAGAGAATGACATGGAGAACACAGGCTTCAGTTTGGCTTGGCATTTGCATTTTCACCAAATAAGGCTGAGCAAAATTTGTCTTCCAAAATTCTCCATGCCATTTATGGAGTGCAAAATGAGATGGGCCCCTGATTTTTCATGGCGCAGGTGAAGTGACCAACTATTTATTTATTTATTAAATTTATATGCCGCCCATTTCCCCCTAGGTTGTTTTCCATCTGGAGGTCAACCTAAACTTCTGATCAAAAAGTGGGAAGTCCCATCCCCAACATCCTAATCCCTCCACTTACAAAATCAAATTATCAGGGAATACATCTCTAATCTAGCCTTTTCCTTGACATGCTACTTATCTTCATGGAGAGCTTTGATTTTCCTTCGGTACCAAGATGTACACAGCCACAGGCGTCTCACGCAGCCTCCTCTCCTCTGAAGTGAGAAAGTCTGCAAACAGTTTTTGCTATGCAAGATTACACCAACAGATTACATCTATCTTTGTATCCAGCCATAAGGGCAGAATTCCTTGTGCTTCAGCTGTCTGTTGACTTCCCATCTTGTCTACTGATTCTGGACTGAAGGTTTCCTTCCCTCCATGTGACCTGAACCTCAGGCTAATTTATTTCTGTCATGGTGGTATGGCTTGGAAGCAGTGGTGGCAGTGCAAAAGGGGAGGAAAGACAATCACTTCAAGATGTGTAGGAAAAATTTCTAGGAAGACCAACTAGACATTCCAGCAACTCCCTCCCTTCCTCCCTTTATATGACTGTACTTGGCCAATGTTTTTCTTTGCAGCTGAAAGTACACAAATGTTAACTCAAAATGAGCTTGAATTAAAAAAAATTTTTTTTTACAAAAAATAGCACCTCAGCTGCTACCAAAGTTTTAATTCAGGGCAGCTTGAACATGACCTATGGCTGAAAATCTGGTACATAACAGAGGAATCATAGAGTAGCCTGTAGCAGATAAAACCTAAACTGAACTGATCTGACATTTTAACCCAATTGTGCTTTCATTGAAGCTGAATAATGCAGCAACTAACCAAGAAACCCTTTCTCAACGCTCCTGTACCTCTGCTTGCATCATTAGAAGCTGTAATCCCATTTGATCTTTACTGAATGGTGTCCTTTTTTTCAAGATGGAGAATGAAGAGGTTCCTTAGGCAATTTCTGGGGAGCTTCAGTGGCCAATGGGAAAAGGTGTATTAATTTGTGGATCAACATCCCTGTTACACTTGTCATTTCATTACATCTTCCAATCTAGGTGGCAGTAGGCAACTTCAGTGCTTAGAAAGAGATCAGCTTGTTGGAGGTGACTAGAGACTTCATAACCATCAAGGCTGAGCTTCTTAAAATGATTCCCAGCCCCTCAAACAGCAGGGCACCTTCCTCTAGATGTCATTGTTTATTGTTTAACATTTTACTCCACTCCATTCTAAGAGATGTAAAACCCAAAACTTGGCATAATGGAATACAACAAACCATAGAGGAGCATAATAGAACAAACAGCAACTGTTTTTTGACAGGGGTAATTTGGGGCATGGAGAAATGTGACTGTTCTTCATAGACAGATGTGAAACTGCTTGGGATTACACTTTCAGAAGCTCCTGTTTTCTGCAGGTTTGGTGAACTTGTTAAGAAGGTGTCTCTCCATAGGTCTTGGCAGTGTCTTTGACTGGGCTCAGAAGCTAAATGGGGTCAATCCTGGGACTTCAGGGACTCCTAAGGCCTTAGGTTGGATGGGGAAGTCCAAAAATATTCTGGAAGAAGGCAGTGGCAAACTGCTTCCATATTGTTGCCAAAAAAGAACCCACCTCCCATGAAGTCACCAGGTGTTGATCTGGCCTCAATTTCCTTTTAATTCCCCTCCAGCAAAATGTATCTGAATGATTTTCCAAATGCATTGGATGAGTTTCCTGCTGCTTTTGCTGCAAGGAAAAAACCCAGCTCATTGACAGCGACTAGGTTCACACAAGTTGAGTTACAAACCACACACAGTGACTGGGTTTACTGCATTATGGATTACAGTAGGGCAATGGCGATTAGTGCAACAGCTGAAACCTGTCTATTCTCAAATATCCAGAATGGAAATGTAAGTCGCCCAGGGCTGAATTATTGGGCTCTTGGTATGCTCTGAGGTTGCTTCTGTTCCTGCAGCTTTGCATTCCCGGGATAGGTAACAACATCAGTGCGTGGGGGAGTGGAGCCAGACTGACAACCCGAATGACTGAAAGTGAATGGGAAGAAACACAGCTCAGAGATTATAGTAATGGTGGTGATGAGATTCTACTTTCCCTTGAGTGTTAGAACTGCTCTGAATCCTCCATGTGAAGCAGCCTTGGCTAATCTGGATGGGAATTCTGAGAATGGTGTTTTCAACAAGTATTAAGGGTTCCAGGTGTGAGGATCCACCCTTGAGCTGTCTGAATGATGCAGTGTCTTCAGACCACAGCACAGCTGTAGTCTGCAAGATGGAAAGTTGGGGATGGGAAAGTGTTCTTGGAACGTGAGTGTCAATTATCTAAATGTTTACAATTCATGCATTGTTTTTTAATTGGCAGCATTAGGGTAGATGTTTGCCTTTGTCCTCTCGTATGGACCTCCAACTCAGCCCATGAGTTGCTAGGCTGCAAGAGCGCGCTTTTCCTGCAAAATATCTGTCATATGCTTTGCAGATGTCCCAGATGCCTGTACTGAGAAGATGTGTAAGGGGGTGGGGAATGCGTGAATTTGTTTCCCTGGGCATGGAAAAACGCAATGGTTTCCAAATAAAAATGGAGAAAAGACCAGTGTGGCTAATGAACTGCTTGTTTCTGACACCAGCTTTTAAGTAAGTAAATAAATAAATCTACAACTGCTACATAGAATTTAACAGCACCTGGATCTGAAAATGACCCTCCTTCCTTTATTTCCCATGGCCCATTCTCATTCTCAATTAGCATTATTTACTGTGATTTGCCAGAACTGGGACACCAGAATGAATTCCCATCCTTCCTCTGTTACTTTTGTCACGGCCTCTTCCTTCTCATTTTGTCCACCTTGGTTGTGGTTGCTCTTCGACAACAGGGGAAAGTTTTTCTGCCTGAAAATAGAATCCTTGGGTCATAACCCAGATTCAGATGGAACTAGAATCAAGGGAGCATTCCTAGCTTGACAGCTTAGGTTGGAATTAAAAATGAGAGCTATATGACAAACTGTAAAGATTGCCCTTCATACCCATCATGCACAGACCCCCATCTTCAGTCCTAGTAGAAACAGCTAAAAGTTCCATCATACATGAGATCCAAATACCAGCCTTGTGCATATTTAGACAGAAGGAATTGTGAAAAGCATATCATCATTTACTAGCTGAACAGCACAGACCAAAAGTATATTAAAAACAAGCAGAAACTATGGACTAATTCAAAAGAAAGAAAGGCACGCAGCTGAGCTTCATGAGTTGCATCCATATCAAAGGTCGGATATTCTGTATGTGAATCTAGTAAGCATATTAAAATCCCAGAATCATAGACATCTAATATCAGGGTTTGCATCGTGGCATGATAACATGTGTTTCATCATCTTGCTCTGTAGAAGACACCTGTGCCCAGAATGGGAGCATATTGAGTTGCCACCAGATCTAGTTGAACAAGAAGAGTCCATTAAGCAACCGTCAAACTTCAGTCATTGGTTCATATCTCAGGCTAAACTATAATGTGGCTGGTTTGGTTTTGACATAGCATGTGCCTAAATCCAGCCAATGTGGTTTGGAAACAATAGTTTATGGCCTACCATCATGTGCGAACCATGCCACTTGTTTGTTCAATGCATCAGGGATACATCATCATGACTTAGCACCATGGGGGTAGCCAATCACTCTCTGTCCTCAACAGCTACCTTTCTGGGGAGTTCCCCAAATATTTATGATTGTATTCTTTTCTCCCATGATGCATCTTAAAGAGCTGTTGCATTCTATAAGATAACCTAAATCCAGATAGATAAATGATAGATAGATAGATAGATAGATAGATAGATAGATAGATAGATAGATAGGAGAGACAGAGACAGATGTTCACAATATAAAACCTGGTGATTTGTAATGATGCCTGTAAATCATATTTATATTTATATGTAAAACATGTAAGGAGCCACCTTATTCTTTCCACTCACTCATTTAGTGCACTTACACCCAGGGCTTTCCAGTTTAAACACTCCAGAATCAGTTCTGGACCTTTGGGGTTCCATGATGGTGTTTGGCAGCTGAATATTTCTTTCCAGCTGAGTCTGCAGTGCATCTGAAACACGGAAGATCTGTTTTCCTAATGGGAAGAATCCTTGTCTTATCCTGTCCCCTCATTCCATGTCACATGACCACCAGCATTGTACAGCAACGGTTCCATTTTATGAATGAAAAACAGAAATAGAGCGCAATAGCAATGTACCTTCTTTTCTTTTTGGAAGGCCATGTATTTGTGTGGTTGATGATTATGTGGTAGTTCCTGGCAGGCAACTAAATATAGTTTTTGGTATTCTCATGTTGTCAGCGATTTATTTATTTATTTGGTAAATTTATATAGCCACCCATCCCACACAAATGACTCTGAGTGTCATACAAAGTTATCGCTTAGCCTTTGTGAAGACAGTTTACTGTGCGGTCCAGATGCAAAATTCATTATGGGAGTTAGAAAGGATGGTGGTGTGGAAGCACCCTTAGCCAAACTAGAGTCAGATTCACAATGCAGATGCTTGGGAGAAGGCTTTGAAGACTCCTCTCTGTCCATCAGCTGGAGGATAGGATGCCTTGGAGAAACCCATCAAAACTTCCTCTGTTCTGACCTATCTGTTTGTGGAAGCAGAGAGGAAGCCAGCTCAGGGACCTTGGTTTCTCTCCAAAACAGTTTTAGGTGTAAGGACAATCAGGTGGCGTATCTTAGGCTGAGGTCACAGAGTACCACAAGTGGCAGTCTTCAGGCCCCAGAAATGCCATGGCCTGTTCTCTCTGTCCCTTTTATCTGAAATCTAAGGAGATTTCAGCAATTTAAAGTCAGGATCTCAGCATAGTCAGATAAGATTTAGAAAATTCATGATTTTCACTCATTTTTTAAATTAACAAAAATAATTTTGGGTGGGCTGTGAGCAAGGGCACCAACTTGTTTTCATGTCATTTTTGGATCTTTTTATTGGGGGGAATCCCTTGTTTCTCACCTTCTTTTAACTCAAAAGGGAAGGTGCTGAAGAAGTGTCTGAGAAATCCATTGCCATCATTTAAAATCTGATTTGTGTTTCTTAGCTTTCTTGAAAGCTGAAGTTAATATCTTGAATAATTTAGTAAAGCATTTGAAATTTTCTTTATATATAATGTTTCCCATACATAAAAACTGTATATATCAAGAAGGTAGGAAACAGATTTATTTCCTGCAAATATGCTCAAATTATCCAGCTAGATGAAACACAGAGATTTAATTCTGTGCATGAAATTCTACAATGTCTGTGAGGTTCCACATTGCTCTTGAGAAATGAAGGTGTCATGTCTTTAAAATGAATTTGTTTGAAAATTCTGACTTCTCTGTTGTGGTGGTTGCATATAGCATGTTTTGGAATTTTCAGAAGAATTCACCAAAATAATTTCAGAAGATAGAGGATCTGATGGGCATCAAAATATTAACTATGCTACATGTTTGGAGTTTGATTAGGCAGCCATTTATATACAATCAAGGAATTATATCCAGGTTTGATTTTATATAGATTTTATATTCAGGTTTACCTGAATAAATAGTACAATATTTACTAGTCAATACAATCTAGTTTGCATTAAAGAGATTTCAGACAAATGAGAGAAAATATTTTTTTCTGGGTCAGCTCTGTTCTTGATTCCTGGTAAAACATAACCCCAACGGTGCCTCCCCTTTCAGTAGTAAATTGAATGCAATGAGAATGGGGTACTTAACAAAAGTATGTGGTTGACACACACAAAGATGAGATAAAAAATGAATGGTGCTGAATGAATGTTCATTGTGGAGTCCTTGGTGCCCTCTGAGCTTGGCTGTTTGCAGATGTTTCATTACCCAACTAGGTAACATCATCAGTCTGAGGGAATGTAGAGTTTTTCTCCCTGTTTGTATACAATGCCAGTATGGAGGGTTGGTTTTCTCCTTGGTAGCTCCTTGACTAGGGTATTGTTTTCTGCTTGTTTGTCTGTCTGTGTTAATCCCTGCTTATCTGGGCGTTCCAGTACAAGAGAATCTCTGTAGCTCAGGGTTGAACTATGAAATCCTTGATGCTCTCTGAGCTTGGTTGTTTGCTTGCAGACATTTCATTACCCAACTAGGCAGCATCATCAGTGCTGGTGAGTGTGGGGTTTGCTCCCTGTTTACATACAGTAGCTTGCCCTGCCAGTGTGGGTGACGGTGTGATTTTCTCCTTGGTAGTTCCTTGATTAGGGTATCGGTTCCTGCTTGATTGTTTGTCTGGTGTTAATCCCTGCTTATCTGGGTGTCGGTTGCTGGAGAGGATGTGTTCTGTTTTTGTTTTGTTTTGTTTCTTCTTAGCTGTTTTATTGCCTCTTTTGAATGCTGTGTAAATGCAGTTTATCTCTGTGTGTCTGTTGATGGCCGATTTGTCTGAATGCCAAGCCTCCAGGAATTCTCTAGCATTTTTGCATTTAGCTTGGTCTAGGATGCTCACAGTTTCCCAGTTGAAGCTACGGTTGAGTCTGTCCATGTGTTGTGAGATTAAGGAGTTCTCATCGTGCCTTCTGGCTGCTGGTTGGTGTTCATGGATGCGCTGTGCTAGTCTTCTGCCTGTCTGTCCTACCACCAGTCTATCCTCCTTAACACCAGGCAAACAATCAAGCAGAAAACTATCAAGGAAGTACCAAGGAGAAAACCACACCCCCAACAAAACTGGCAGGGCAAGCTACTGTTTGTTTGTTTGTTTATTTATTTATTTATTTATTTATTTATTTATTTAGCTTGTATGCCGCCCATCTCCCCCAACGGGTGACTCTGGGCGGCTCACAATAAAAACACAGCTCTCTCCGAGATGGCTAAAAACTATAAATAATTAAAAACATATTAAAAAACCCTAAAAAACCTCCTCTGGTTTATGGCCCTAAAAAACCTGTAAGATGCTGGGGGGGGAGACAACCCATCATCCCACCAGCCATCTCCACAGGTGCGGGCCCCCCTCTGGCCCCCAGGCCTTCTGGCAGAGCCAGGATTTAATCCCTTTCCTGAAGGCCATGAGGGAGGGGGCACACCGGACCTCAGGAGGCAGGATGTTCCATAGGGCGGGCGCTACAGCAGAAAAGGCTCTCTGCCTCGACCCCACCAATCGAAATTCCCTGACTGGTGGGGTCTGCAACCTGCCCCTTCTGCTGGACCGAATAATATAAACAGGGAGCAAACCCCACACTCACTAGCACTGTTGATGTTACCTAGTTGGGTAATGAAACATCTGCAAGCAAACAACCAAGCTCAGAGAGCACCAGGGACTCCACAGTTCAACTCTGAGCTACAGAGATCCTCTTCTATTGGAACGCTCACTGAATATAAAAGTGGGTGACCAGTTTGTGAGGAAAAAAAGTACAGTGAAATCATTTGATCATCTACAGAGAATGGATGAAGAGTAAATTGAAAAACAAATGTGTGAAGGAAGAGTGAATGGGTTGAGAGGAAGGGGAAGAATGAGAACGAATGGTTGGATGGGGTTAATGAAATTCTGAAAAAGAGGTGAGGAGTTTACAGAAGGAAATGCAGTGTATGAAGCAATTTGTGAATGAAGTGGAAGCAAGGGAGGTTTTCAAGAAAAGAATGGTAAGGAGTGGTATAGTGAATTATGTTGGCGTAAACTGGTTTCAGCTACATTTCCTTTTCTTTTTTTATCTCATGCTTTCAATATCTTTGGCATAGAATTCCTTACTCCTTTTTTGGCCTCTGCATAGTGTTGCTTACCTTGAAAGGGAATAGCGTGACGGGCATGTATGTACATGGACTTTCTGCCTGTATCTTATACATGGGAAGATAGGAATATTGAATATGGGCTGTTGTGGGTGTCCAGGAATGGTTTCCATAGGAACAAACCTATGAGGAATTATTTGACTTCATATACGTGAGTTTGAGTGAGCTAGATAGCTAGCTAGCTAGCTAGACAGACTATAGTGGTTGGAAAGACATGACAGGGAAGTAAGTATCTGGGGAGAACAACTCTAATTTGAGAGCACAAATGTTATTTTTTTATGCATGCATTTTTAAATGTGCATTCCTGTTCTTTGACCTCATTCTAAGTCAATGAAAATAATGAATATATCATAGCAGGACTAGCATAATTAAAATAGAAAAGATAGGAAACAAGGCAGGAGCACTGCCAAAACAGGGGGAAATCAGTATTTTAGAAATGTTTGGAATGACATCAGAAGAAGTACCAGACAAATCTTAAATATTTTGGATACCATCTCCAAAATGCCCTCCAGGATCCTAGAAAACATGCATCTGAAGTTGGGCCTCTGGCAATGATCTGAATGCACGAGAAGGTCCAAGTGAGACGCAGTAGCTCTTTAACATCTCCAGATCTCAAACCCTACCAGGATTTCAAAAGAGGTGCCAGCAGTATTCCACCATTATATCTCTCTGCAGTTTTTAAAATTATTATCTAGAATTAAGCTTCAGCTTCAACATTCTTTTTTATTACTGAAGTCAGGCCTGGAAGAACAGAATGACAAAGCCTGTGCAAATATGCTCCTTGTTGCCTAATGCTCTCAAGAATGTAAAAAATTTCATCACGGATTGAAATGGGAAGAAAAAGATGCAATATGCAAGAATGGATTGTGCCAGTGTATTGATGTCCGTCCATTTGAAATTTCATGCAAACAAGGTTAAAAAAAAAGAATGTATTTTAGAAAATTGCAAATATTACTAAGAAAAGTTGCATTCTAAAAAGCATACTTTAAGAGAAGTTGTGAACCAAACTCCATATGAGGGTGGATGAATACAAACTACCTCTGTGAGCAAATGTTGTGAATGATAACAAATGTATTTTGTTTTCATTATTTGTTTTTGAAAAATGGTAGATTGGTAGACTGGAATAATAAGTACTTCAAAGAAAATATGGACTAGATTCAGACTGTGCTTTTGTCAAGCTAGAAATTAAGAATTGCATAGTTCATATATGTTCTTGCAATAAAATATTCATTGTTTAAACCCAAGACTGGTCTGTCTTGATTTCATGATGTTGTACCATTCTGCATATCTACATGAAATCAGTTCTTCTGGATCCTTAATTGTTCTTTTTAAAACATTATTTATAATTCCATTGGGCTTTCAGGGCAAGCTTCTCAATGTGAATTCATAGCAAGGAGAACACCATCAACTGGGATGAAGAATCCTGCAAATATAGAGGGGAAGATAACTGAAGTCCACCTCTGACAAAAGCTAGAAACAGGATAAGGTAGCTAGAAATAAGATATGGACAAGTACAGTAGAGAACCACACTGCTTTTAAAACTTGGTATAAAGGCTTAAGCTGTATCCCCTTTAAAGTAAAAAGCAAAATGCATGCTTGATACGCAACATCAGTCTGAAGTAATTTCAGTAATCCAGTGGATTTCTGCCCAAAAAGTAAGAATAGTAGGTCAAGACCAAACGATATAGATTAATGTTCCAAACTCTGAATTGCGCCTCCAATAGCAAGATGATTGCAACCCATTCTTACTAAACGTCATCGAAGGTGTCCAGTATACACAACACAAATGTTGCCGTTGTTGTATTAACTTCATTTTGATGGTGCAGTGGTTTAAGGCACCAGCTGAGGAACTGGAGGCTGAGTTTCAGTCAGTCATTCTTCCTCAGGCCTAGGAAGAGGGCAAGGACAGCGGCGTTCTAAAAAATGTTGCCGAGATAACTGCATAGACTTCTCCGGGCAGCCTCAAGGAATAAAAAAAGACTTCAAAGGACCAAAAATAAATAATAAAAAAATAAACCTCCACTACCTTCATTTTAAGGTTAAAAATATTAATTTCACAATGTTTTAATTAAGTATGCAATATCAGGTTAGTGAAATTCCTTTAGCTTATAAAATTGAATTACTGGCTCAGGAGTTATAATTCTTTCAAACTCTCCAACAAATGTGATGACATTTGGACTAATCAGCCCCAAAAACTAAAATCTTAAACAAATTGCAAGAAACATTCTGTTGTAAATCAAATTTGGTTCTAAGTTTTGCAAAAGTTCTTAAGATTGTTTCATTTGTACTAAGTTGTTCAAGGTAATATTATTACAAAAGGCCCCATTTGCCTCCAAAGGAGATTTATTGGCTATTTTTAAATGAAAAAAACAATACAAGCTTTTCATGAATGAAAGGATCAGAATTATACCTGCACTACAATATTTTCCATAGATATTCTGCATCATTGTGGAGTATTGAAACTCATCTCTGAACAAACAAGGATCCCAGTTCTTGTCAAGATTTCAATATGGTCAAATAATAGTTTTCAAGAAGAATGGGTAAATTCTGAATTATTTTAGCTGAAGCTAAAATAAATTCCCAGTAATAAGTCTGACAGGGAAGAGAATTAAATCTGTCTTTCCCAATAGGCAATTGTAATTTATGCGGTGAATGTCTCAAAGGATGATCTTCCTGGAGAAAGTTATTTAATAGCATATAAATTTGTTTAAAGTAATGGGAAAGAATGAAAATAGGAAGACCTTTTAAAATATAAATCAACCTCAAAGTTATATTCATCTTAATCACATTTATCTTATGCCAGACACTCAAAGGAGTTCTAGATCATCTTAGAGTTTCTTTCATTTGTGTCAAAGTTGGAGATTAGTTCAAGTTTAGCAGATGAAAACACTTCCTGGGATTCTTTATACCTAGGTCAGTGTTCCTCAACCTTGGCAACTTTGAGATGAGTGGACTTCAACTCCCAGAATTCAACATCCAGCATGACCTAGATAAACAAAGGAATGATAAAACAACCTAAAACAATCCCAAACATTTTAAAAATTATTACTGAGTCCCGATGGTGTCATGTCTAATTGACTGCAGTTAATAGAGCAACCAGTCAAGATGCCACTTTCACATATTAGCAAAACCAGATTAGGAATGAAACCTTCTGATTTATCTATAAAACGTATCATTATTATCATGAAGTAGCTACCTTTACAGTGAAGATTTACAAACGGAATGCTTCGTCTGATACGGCTTCCTCATCCATTAGTGGATTTTGATCTACCAATTGAAATCATAATATGCGTTGCGTATCCCAGTGTCTACATGGATAAATTCATGTGGGTTTTTCTGTTTGTGTTTGGCAAAAATATGAAAGTGGTTGGGTATTGCTTTTGTTCTAGGATTTTTTAAAATTTCTCTCTTTTTTTAAAAAAAGTTTCTATTTATTTTTTTAAAAAAGAAACTTATGCTAAGTAGGACACCTCAGGTTCTTAACATTCCGTGTGACAAAAGCAACTCCATAAAGGATTATTAATATTAAAGAAATGGGGGGAAATGGCATACACAGAAACTTGGGTACAGGTAGTCCCTGGGTTAAGAACGTCTGGTTTAAGGATGATCCATAGTTAAGAACGGAGCCTACTGTAGCAAAATTCAAGTTAAATACACAATGATTCAAGTTAAAGACACAATGATTGGAGTTGATTACCCAATACTACTTATACAGTATTGTACAATAATACTGTTCCAGCTTACATATAAATTCGACTTAAGGACAGACCTTGGGAACAGAATTCGTTCTTAAATTGGGGACTACCTGCATATGAAAGCACTAATACAATCATAACCTTTCCAGTCCCCCCGCAAAAGAACTGCAAAAAAAGTGAAAAGCAAAAAAAATGTGATTCTAAAAAGTCCTTTTAGACAGACAGCAGTCAATTTTCTTTTTCTTTTCTCATTTTTGCAATATGCAAAAAGGAGATGAAGAGGAGATCCTTCTTTGTGGATGTTCTTTATCCACAAAGTTTTATTGCATGCCACCCAAATTTGATAATTAAGTAAATAAATTAAATAAGTACAGTTACAATCTTTCCTTCATACCTCTAAGCACAAAAGTGTAGAATAGTCAATTGTTTACTTCAGAATTAGAGATAAAAATGCGGGTAGACTACAAAAGACTACAGAACAAACATGGTAGTAAAAACAAACATGGTAGCAAAACATGGATAATTCTCAATACTGTAAGGAGATGTCAGTAGTAGAACTTAAAGAAATAGGATCTTTTTCCCCCTAATGCAAGAGCTGGGAAAGACCTCTGATGCCATAGGATGGCCTACTTACAGAGAAGCGCGGTAAACTGATAAAATATTGAAGATTTCGCTCATGAACCATATTTCTCACTGTAAAAAAAGTGAATTTCTATATATTTTTTTTACCTCTCTAATATAGTCTGGAAAGAATATAATATAATCATTTAAGTTCTCCAGTGGAAAGGGCTTTTGCAACATACAATTTTTCATGGCAAATGTGATAAAATTAGCAGTAAATGGCCTGGACTTATCAGATATACCAAAAAGGAAAGACTGGAAAGCAGTGAATTCTTGCAATATCTAAGTGATCATCTTCTGGCAGAGTTCATATTTGAGGTCTTAGAACTTCCATGAAGAAAAAAGGGCAGTCTTCTTCCACCTGACCTGGAACTTTAGCCACTTGTAAGTTGGACCGAAATACAGTGGACAGTTTATAAACAACTTTTCTGTTGCATGTGAGATATCAAATATAAACCACTTGTAAGCTACGTAAAGGCTAGTTTGTCCACAAACATTCTTCATTGTGTTTAATTGTGACTCAGAATTATAAAAACAAGAAATGGGTTTTCTTCCCATCCCCACGTCAAAGGATGATGGATTCCCAGTTTATTGAAAGGTGTATCTATTTTATATCTTCTTGCTTGTGTGTATGTGAGTACATGTACCAGTGAAGGCTAAGGAGGCAGCCTGCGTCTTCAACTACTTGTTTATTTGGGTCTGGCAGGGATCCCGGTGAGCAGTACACAGAAGAGTTGTAGAGCCATGACTCTCCCACTTGTGGGTATTCTTCCTCTGATTTTGGAGTGAGTTTGTCTGGTTGAGTTGGCAGTGTCCATGTGTGCAGGAGAAGAGTTGAACACTTCAGTGGTATTGACATGTCCCTTTCAGGAGAAGACCATTTTGAGGATCATCTTGCATGAGAAGAGCAATACATCTTCATATTACAGATGATGAAGCAAATGCTCAAATGTGTCCTCATATCATATTCTTTCTTGATACATAAAAATAATATGGAATGGAAACGATTTTAGCTCTCCCTTGAACTGCTAAGGAACCTAGAGCTATGCTATCAGAGATGTTCTATTCATTTCTCCAAAAGCTTTGGAAAAGCAAAGCTAGAGAAACAAATTTTCATGCTTCCCAATCACTGGTTTTATGACAGTGGCTCTTAGTTATATGGAGTTGAACGAGCAGCCTTGATTTTCTCTTCAACTAGGATGCAATATTTGAATAACTATTTAGTTGGGGGGTTTTTTGCATATTTATTTGAAAATAAGACATATTGGTTTCAGTAGATCCTCCTACTTTGCAATTCTGCCCAAGACTGAAGCCTTCAGTAAGAAATGTCCTACATTTTAAGAGAGTCCTAAATTCCTGTCCAATATTTTCAGCAACATCAGAAGTAGCTCTTAGTTTTAGTTTAAAGCTTTAAAATTTAAGTAATTTCTTAACTGCAGAAATTTTGTGATTCTTCTTCTACCCTGAATCTTGGCAAGAAAACTCTCTGTCTCCTTTACACTTATTCACTTTTTACCTCTGGTTTCCCAGAAGGTTTCTCTTCTCCTCCTTTTCAGTTCTGAATTTTATCATCAATTCTTATGCTAACAAGGGTCAGGAGATGAGAAGTTTCTCACATTACACATGATGTTCCTCATGAATAATGGCCCATATCACCTCTATTGTCTGCTCCCAAGCAGAAGGCCTGAGGAGAAATTTAAAAGCAGTGAATGAACAAGAAGGATTCAGGCAAAAGCCGGAGGGTCCAGCAAGGGAGACAAATGCAAGGTGCAGCAGATGGTAATTTGGGGAAAAGAAAGGGATAGTGCATTCTGCAGATTAAATTGTTGAGCAGTTATAGAACGAAGCATATTCTCTCATTTAAAGTTCCTTGAAATCTTTGGCCCGGGATTAAAAGAATCACTGGAGTCAAAAGAGACCACAGGTTGTTATTCCCCTATTATTTTTTTGTCTTTCTTTTTTTCTTTCAAAGAAAATTCAGTGAGCATATCACTCTGAGCTTTTCCTGGAACTCCGATGAGAACAAGCGTCTATACAAGATGGACAAGGTGTGTTTGCTCTCCTGGTACAGAGCCTGTATAGCTGTAATAGATTGAATTGCTAAGTGTTGACTGTATCTTAGGTCAAACCTGCCTTTTTCACCCATCCTCCCTCTCTCTACGTGGTAATGAGTGCAAAAAACTCTTATGGTCTCCTGTTGAGTGTCTTTGGGTTGCTTTGCTGATATAAAGTCTCACTGATGGTAGTATTATGAGGTCATCCTATGTAATTTGCAACTCCTAATTGGTTAGGATCATCCATTTGCCCAGAAAGTAGAAAATAGTAGAAATAGAAAGAGTAGAAAATGGAAAAAGTAGGTAAGGGAAAATATAGTCCAAAAGCAGATACCCTAGTGCTGAAAATTCTTTTTTTTACTGGTCATATCCATTCATTATCTTGGGTATTTCATGGGGGCTTTGTACCTCAGTACAAAGTAGGTTTCTCCCATACTCAAACTGCCTCCAGGTAGAAAGTGATCAACTTGCTAAATGAGACCTCTTTTAAGTTCAAAGCTTGCTGTATTAAGGGTATCATGTATTTAAGACTAAACACGTGCAATTGATATGAATGAGAAATCGGCCTATTCATTCATTCATTCATTCATTCATTCATTCATTCATTCATTCAATTTCTATGGTCACCCATCTTGCAAATGCAACTCTGGGTGGCTAACAACACATTAAAAGCAATGCTCTGTCCTTGCCAAAGGGCCAGGTCAGGATACATAGTCCAAGAAGTGTGATTAAATTCTGAATGGTAGAAAAGGCAAGGCAACAAGAGTGAACAACTTTGTCTGCTCTAGGAGCTGATGTTCCACTCCTCAGACTTCAGAGCCAAGCAAGATGAAATGTCTGCAAAATGAAAATGGTGATCTTTTCTTTGATATTGATGTCCCTAAGCCTGGAGAACCCCAACTAAATTCAGAGAAATTAGTTATCTAAGGCCACCAAGGTCCTTGCCATACTGGCTCCTGAGATTGCCTGATTGAGCTGGGCTGTTAATCTGCAACATCTCGCTCTCCCATGATCCCTGTGAAACTGTGGAATACTCCAGAATGAGCAACCTCTGCCTCCCCTCCACCCCCAGCTGCTTTAGAGGCCCAGAGGTTGGCGAGAAGAGCTGCTAATTCAGAAAAGCAAATAGTTAAGTCCCCCAAAGATCCTTGACATTTCTAATTAAAGATCTTGGCCTGTAGAGAGATGCAGAGAGAACCTTGAAGAAGGTATGCAGGAAAAGAAAATAAGAGACAACTCAGGCTTGGGAAAGAAGAAGCCATGAGAAAGGAACTCAAAATAATTCTGCCTTGACTCTGCTTGGTGTGAGAAGGGGCAGAAGGAAACTCGGCCAAGAGTTCAGGATTCACTTTCTTGGGAGCGTTATGCTTTCCAAAGGTGAGTTGTACCAAGATGCAGGATGGCTAAGAAGACACCTGGAGAACAGTTCAGCAGTGGAATTGATCCCTAGGATGTGCGTGGTCTCTCCTTTCAAAGAAGTCTTTGAGAAGAGGCTGCAAGGCCATTTCTTATTGTTGCTGTGAGTTTCCTTCATCAAGAAGGGGTTTGGATTCAACCAGCCACCTCAGAGGTCAGGCTTAGGGTGAACTCCATGAATTGCAGTCCCACGACAATCAAAGGATGTCAGGTTTGAGAAGGATGGATTACAGGGTGCTACATTACACTTTCCAGATATGTAATAGTACTCTATGCATGTCTCTTAGTTCTGGGTATACTGTATGAATAAAACCATTGTTGGAGACTATTCTGCAGTTCCACCATATGCAATGCTGCTCCTTAATCCTTGCCCAGCTTCAAAAATGCAATTTGAAGACCTTTTTCATTCAACCATGCTTCAAACTCCCAGATATTTCTGGCTAGTTGTGCAGCTAATGGGGGATAGATGGCCCATGTTGGGCGGAGAAATGGATTCCATTCATCATTTTGTATATACTTCAACCAGATATTAAGTGCATGTGTGGTGGGGAAGGGGATATGTGGAACTGGCCATCTGTGTGTGATCAGTAACATTTTTTGTAATGAATTCTTTCCTTGGGAATTCTAAATTCTGTGGTCAGAAAAGCTCTGTTCTGCAATATTATGCAAACGGGGCAGTTTTTGCATAACTTATTTTGGTTTGTCTCGTGATCATTGGAAGGGAGAAAGTCTGCGCATTAAAATTCCTGATCATTTCATTTGGTATCTCTGTGGTTTCTGGCTTGTTTTGAATGGCCATTTCATGTTTATGTAACTCTCAGGAAAAGAAACCTACTTTGGAGTTGGGGTGAGGGCAGAGGTTTTGCACCTCTTTCTATAAAGCATGTAAGAATGTTTTCTCTTCAAAGCACTTTGAAGTTTTGGACAGAGATGACATTAGCGGGGGGGGGGGGCGGGGGGGGGGACTGCTTCTAAGGACCCCTCCTGTTTCCAAAGATTATAGGGCTGATATCTGTGGTTATCTCTCTTCTGGTCACATTTATCCATCGCAGTTACTCAGCAAATTAATAGGTCCAGAAATGCAAAGCTCTCTTCTTATTACATATTATCGATCTGATTGCAGTGTCTTTAATTGAAAGACTCATGAAAGGTGACGGATTGTGCAAAGCTGAGCCCTGCATTTTTGTCCTGGCGGGCTCCTGATTGAAGTACCCTCGCCTCTTTTTCTTTTTTTTTTGAGTGGGAGGATGGACATGAATTATTTGTTCTTTGTCAGATCTTGTAACTGCCTTCAAACATTGGGAGATTTACAATATGAACTCCTAAATGGCAATTGGTTTGAAATGCTTTATATTTTTTTTAAATTAAGCTTTGGAATCCTGAAAATAGCTCTGACAAGACATCTTTTCCTAAGATTTAAAAAAAAATATTAAATTTGTTTTTGATTTAAAAACACTGGGTTTCAAGACCTATCCTTCCTCCCTCCCTTCCTCCCTCCCTCCCCCTTATCTTTTCCTTCCTGCCTGCCTGCCTGCCTGCCTCCCTCCCCCCTTATCTTTTCCTTCTTCCCTCCCTCCCTCCCTTACCTTTTTTTGTTTTACAAATTTCTAGATAGGATTAAAAATCCAGTTGGATTTTGTTTGCCATTCCTGTTAATCTCCCAGACATCTGTCACTGCTATTTGTTTAAAGATGTTATTTCTTTAAAGTTAGCTTTTAAAACAAATATGATGTTTATTGTGTAGGGGTTGACTGGATCAAGGGATTTCAACACAATAATGAGAAAAATTGCTTCCCTTTGGATCACTGAAGTGGATCAAGAATCTTCTTACAGGTGGAAAAAGAAGAAAGAAGCAGGATTTTTTGAATTGTCATCATCACTGGATTTGAATTGGAATGGACTTTCTTTGTTCTTGTTTTCAAGGATGTTCAGTTCCTCTTATTTATGGCAAAAGTACAAGATCGTCACAGAAAATGTTAAGGCCTTGCTTCGTGGGCCATTTAAGTAAGCGATGGCGAACATATTTAGAAGCTTCCATTGAATTAACTCTCTTAAGTCTTTTATTGGATCTGTTATTTGGGGAGGTATGAAAATTTGAGCAAAGTCACTGTCAAAATTTCTCAGCAAAAGTTTAGAAAGGGGGGAAAAAAACCTGTTGTAGGAGCCAAGCAAAGACTGGGTGAGTTAGCCAAACTAGAAGAATAATTTATTTATATTTATGCATCAATTTCTCATTTATATAAATGAACAGTATAATCCTGTGCAAATGACCATGGGAACAGCTTGCATGGACCTCAGTCTAAAATACTAAATTGTCCTTTAGGTTAGCCACAATCTGTCCTTTTCAGATCTAAAAACAATAGAACATTTTTATGTTATAATATTTTAATCAAATGTAATGGAAGGTATGTTGGGTATAAATAAGACCCTGAAGGGGAAAAATAAAGTTATCAGTTCCTACTCTTCCCCGTGGTATATTTTTCTTCCTACTCAGCTAATTACAGCATATTCATTTTAATGACTGTGTGCTGTGCACGCCTGCATTTTCCATTCAGATCAGGAGCTGATTCTAAGACATGCTTTGTGAAACCAGTGGGCTTATGCTTACTCGAAAACCAGCTTATTTTTGGATCCCAGCCAATTTCAAATATCGAGCCCATTTTTTAAAAAAAAAATGCTTGAAAGAATTGCTGTTTCAACGCATACGTTCCTTGCAAATTGTGCACAGCGTGGCTGACCAATTCGGAAAGAGTGAGGATTCGGGATTTTCTTGTATAGAAGAGATTTCTCCGTGGCAGATGAACAATTGAGGATTTGTCACTCGGTTTCCCCTCCCCATTCCCATATAGCCAGGCCCCCACCCTGCCCCGTTCCAAGGGTAGATTTTAATATGCCTTTGTTGGGTGAAAAGCTGCCTGGATTCATAGTGTTGTTTTTGTGGCTGCTAGCTGAGTTGATTTAGGGGGGAAAAAGGGTTTCAGAATCTGGCATTTCCACCAAGATGGAAAACGGCAACATAGCAATTAGCTCTCTTCTACCCTTTTTCCATAATCCATTTTTTCTTGGGGGAGACACCATTTTTTCTGTGTATTTAATGAAATGGGTGATAGAAGTCAGTGTCATTGTGTACCTGTTTATCTGAGATCATCATTCATTTCATTGTTCATTGTTATATATGTAGCAGACATTCACACAACTGTAATATCACAAACTTCACAGTGTTTCACGTGGTGGTATTTACCATTCCACACCATTAATAGTACCATCTTTTCACACGTTGTTGCTGCTGCTGCTGCTGCTGCTGCTGCTGCTGCTGCTGCTGCTGCTGCTGCTGCTTCTTCTTCTTCTTCTTCTTCTTCTCCTCCTCCTCCTCCTCCTCCTCCTCCTCCTCCTCCTTTCTTGTCATATCAATAAACCAATTCCCCTATTTTTTTTTTTAAAGGGTCCCAGCTATATCATGCTCATCTTTTGTTGTTGTTGCTAGTTCCCATTTACACATTGGAGCAATTTTGAGAGTGAATGAATCAAGTGGATATTAAGACTGCAGAGGGTGAGAAAAAAGAAGATTCACTGTGATTTCACTCCTCAGCTTTTCAGTAGGCTATTGGCTTGTTCTTGTCAGCGTGCAAGCTTCTGTCACCATCTGGACTTCTTCCTTTGGTGTGTTTTATATCAGCACAAAAGTTGCTGTTTAGCAGAAATAAAGCGATTTGCATTTCAGGTCTCCAAAACATCTGAATGAAATCAACATCTAACGTTTTTATATATGAGTTTGTGTGTACGTGCTTCATTTTCAGTGCTGGTTTTTCTCTCTGCCACTGGCTGAAGCAAGTTCTCAAAAAATCTTACTGGAGCCAGTGTCTTTGTAGGAGGTTTTAAGGATGTCACTTGTATAGTGAAATGGGCGGCATATATACATTTGAAAAATAGGTAGATAGGTAGATAGATAGATAGATAGATAGATAGATAGATAGATAGATAGATAGATAGATAGGGCTATCTGTTTTTAAGAAAGCAGGATAGTCTTGGGGAATTGCTTTATTTTTCATTCTACCCCCACCTTTGATCCTCTGTTAATTATTTAAGGTATATTTAATCACTTCTCTCCATCTTTACCCCCACCATTGAAAGGAAATGAGACATATATGGGAAATAACAAGGACTTATCTGCATTTTGTATCCGTCTGATGTATTCTGGAAAACAATCGCTTCTAAAAATGATTCTTCGTGGGGGCTTTTCAAAGCCACTTTTTCACTCATTCCAGATTCAGATTGAAAAGGAAAAAAAAAAGTGTAACATCCCAAGGGTGATGGCAAAACTGCATGATAACCTTATGGTGAAGAACCTGCTTATATACAAAATACGAAAAGGAAAGACAGAAGACATCTGGCAAAGCTAAAACGATAGACAGGATTTGTTGGAAGTTACTGTACGTGACCCAGGTGTTAGAGCTTATTTGCATATTTCCCACCTTTTGTAACCCCCCCCTCCAAGATTGGGGTTCTCATGCAATTGCTGACTAATTGATAGTTGTAGTAACTGCTATAGGCTATCCTTCCCTTACCATGCAGATGGGTTATCTCGAGTCAAACATTTAAGGAACACGCTCACTCCCTTACTTACATGGACAGAAAGTCTTTTTACCAAGAGAGGTGTGCGATGCAGATCGCAGGACATGAAACAGGAGACACGCATACTCACGGGCATGCACAAACTCACGGACACGGACCCACACACAGACGGCATCGTCCAGCATCTGTCCCCCCCCCCCCCCCAAACCGTTCTAAAACTGGGTTTGCCAAAAACCAAAATCTTCAGAAATGCCCAACAGTTTCCGAACATTCTTTTCATCTCCTCTCCGCGGGACGTCTCTATCCGGAATGTCTGAAAAAAAAATGGGAAAGGTGAGAACTCTGCCATCTTTAGCTCTGAATTCATCAGATTCCCTATCCCCCCCCTCACCTCCACCCTGCCGGTCATCTTGCATTCCTCATGCCATTATCCATTCTTATGACGGCAGCAACCTCCCTGGCTGTTGAATGAAACTCTAGCAGCGGGAGGGAAGAAAGGCGCTGGGGCATCATTGTCAATGTCATGGCTGCCTATTGTCTCCCATTCTTTCTGCTGCTTCCCTGAACCTCTTTCTCTATCAGTGGCCCCAGTCAAGGGGCAGAGGAGGAAGAAGAAATCAGCAAGAGAGTCAGCTGTCTTCCTCCTCCTCCTCCTCCTCCTCCTCCTCCTCCTCTTCCTTCTCCTCCTCCTCTTCTTCCTCTTCTTCCCTCCTCCGTACTGTTATGATAAACAGCTCCGCGGTACATTCTGTGAAATTCGGAGCTAAAATGATGGAGTGGGTGGTGGGGTGAATTCTTTGTTTCTTCGCCGTTTTGTTGCTGACCGGCCATATGTCAAAATGCCGGGCTTCCTTCAGAGATTTGTGTGCAAGGGGCTGATCTGGAAGGCAAGGTAGATGGCTGGGATTTACTTTTCCAACAAGCAGTAAGAAATCATAGTAAGTTGCAGCCTCCAAAGGGAACTTGGATCTATTCAGCGGGATACTTACCCCGAAACAATAACATCATTGTATTGTTGGGAACTCAGCATTTCCAAGGCTTACATTTTGCAGAATGAAGGCATTTCTTTTGCTGTCCACCTGCCCACTTTTCCGTCTGTCTTTTCGGTCTAGGAGTAGACATCACTGATTTCTAAAGAGGCCGGAAACAGTGTGCGACTCATGTTTAGCTTGGGCTGCAGCCAGATATAAAGCTGAGCGTTTGTGTTTTGGACTGTGCAGTTTTGCACTGGCAAATGAAGGGAAAGTGTGTATGTCTCTCTTACATAAGAAATCTGGATTATTGGAACATCTAAAGTAAAATCCATTTCATTAGGTTTCCTTTGATACATGGAGAATATTCTTAGATTCTTTATTGCCTTCTTATGCTTGAGTTTCAGACTTCTACATCTTACTCAGAAACAAGAACGTCTAATAGACTGTTTGCCCACCAGTATCCAGAACTGACAGATTTAAACTCCAATCTTCAGAATTTCCTGTTTAACAGCCCCTCAGTCTTCATTACTCTTCCCCTATATTCTAGCTCCCATGATCTTAATTATTCTGATTTTAAAAATCCATAGTGATAGAAGCACGGGAAATGGAAACAAAAGCATCTCAGCGATGCTTCCAGAACAGCAAAAACAGCATTGTTATAGATGCCCCTCACTATAAAAAGGATATATCTTGGATTCAAAATACAGGCTTTCTGGGTTCCTATTTTTAGAAGGCTTGCTCATTACACTGCCATTAAGAAAAGTATTTTGATCTCAGTAATTATGTGGAGAAACATTTCAAATCACTTGAGCATGTTTACTCCTTACACCTTGAAATGTCTAAGCAGTTATGAAGGTCTAGTATCATTTTCAACATGTCTAATTTTAGTAGTTTAACACTTTCCTTGCAATAAACATGGCTTAAATCTCCACTGAGTATCTCCCCTCTGCTCCCAGCCATCTGGAATTGACTCACTGTGTACCATGAAACGTTTGCATTTTGTTTGAATCGACTGGAGAGAAAATTGAGAACTTTGAAATTAATGTTTGGGAATGGATGGAAGAAAGCTGATTGTTGTGGTTATCCTGGAATGCTACAGGTTTGGTGGTTTATGAATATAGATTGCATGAATTGATTTGGCAAATCTTCCTGAGATTACAAAACTTTGAAAAGGGGGGGTTGGCTTTATACGGTTTTATTTTTCCTTCTTTCAACATTGTGTAGGATCAGATTGTGTTTTGGAATGAAACTTTTTTGAAGCACCCGTGACACAGTCTGGCCTTTTCTTGAAGCTAATTCTGAATGCAGTCAAAGCCAGCTAGTGGGTTCACTGGGTCACACCCCCTCCTCATCTATCTTATATTTATCATTTCAGCTGCCATTGCTGCTGATAAGTGATAAAGTGCCCAGCTTCTTTTTTTCCTGTCCCTTCTGCCTTGCAAGTGAGATAATGTTATAGTGTCTTTTGTAGATGGGATTGGTTGGACAGCTTCTTGACAAATGCTTAAATCAGGAGAGAAAATCTGAAGAACCAGAGATGTTGGGGAATGAATGAATGAATGAATGAATGAATGAATATCTATCTATCTATCTATCTATCTATCTATCTATCTATCTATCTATCTCCATTTCAGATTCGGTTCTGCTGATCTTTGCATAAAGAGTGGATTATTTCATTAGCTTCCATGACATTGGCAGAGGTGACATGAGCCTTGAGTTATGCATTGGAACAACGTTCTTTTTAATTGTGTTTTCAAGAGATACTGTATATTTTTCCCAGCCCAGTTCTTCAATTTTACATGTGTAATGGGGACACTCTGTGCACTGGTTCCAACGGTTGCACTGAGATGATAAAATTGTCATTTCGATACAGTTGTCCCCTGGTGTTGCTGTTGTAACAGGAAGAGTCAGCCTACTTTCCTGTTTCCATGGATAAGCAGTTTGCAAGGCTGGGCGTGTTGTGTTTGATCAATCATAGCTAGGGAAAAATTCTTTTGGGATATAAAAACAAGGGTGAGGTTTTTATGGGTTCTTAACCTAGGCCTGATTTTGCTGTTACTAAACCCCTGTGGGACTTCTTCTATTGACTTGAGATTTGGTCAACAACAAGATATGTTTGATTTTGCCCCAAGAGTGTATACACAGGAACACAGCCAGAGTATTGCCTTGGACCAAATGTTTAAAGTATATTTTTCTCTTCTTTTGGTGCAGAAAAGTGCATGGGGACCTGATTAAAAAACACCATAAGCTGGCTTTGTAAATGGGACCACCAATTTGAGTAAATAATAACATCCCATTATTTACATGACTTAAGGGATATTAAAAGTCGGGGGTGGGGGGGACTTTGTATTAGGCTGGCTAAGTTAGTCTGGGTCAAGTTAGCCAATTTCATCTCTTGTTATGCTTTTGCCTAGAAAGGAGAGAGGAAGTGCCCTTAGGGTTTCCTATAACAGCCACCGTCAGGTGCCTTTATTGATAAAATGTGCACTCTCTCCATCCAACACCTTCAAATAATGAGGGACTATAACAATCAATATAATGATCCATCAGAGAAAACAGCCAGTACACAGGTAAAAGGCCACAGAAGGTTCCCCATCATACTAAAAGCCCAAGAGTTCATGTAACATCTAAACAAAATGGTAGAGCTGAATATCTAGGGGGAGTTCTAAAGTTCTGGCTGGCCACAGAAGGTCCTTTCCATGACTTGAGAACATTTAGAGAAGAAACTCTGAAGAGTATGTTCACAAAGGTAAGTCTACATGGGAAAATGGTCTCTTCCCTTGGACTGTTTTTCTTGGAAGCTTATTATTTTGGAACAGTTGGATACCAAAACACAGCAAATTCAGACCAATGAAATGTTTCTGTGGAGTCCATGGTGCTCTCTAAGCTTGGTTGTTTGCTTGCAGATATTTCATTACCCAACTAGGTAACATCATCCACATCAACAGTTTTTCTCCCTGTTTATATACAGTAGCTTGTCCTGCCTATTTTGGTAGGGGGTTGGTTTTCTCCTTGGTAGTTCCTTGATTAGGGTATCGGTTCCTGCTTGATTGTTTGTCTGGTGTTAATCCCTGCTTATCTGGGTGTTGGCTGCTGGAAAGGATGTGTTCTGGTCTTTTTGTTTCCTTCTTAGCTTTGTTATTGTCTCTTTTGAATGATGTGTAAATATGGTTTATCTCTATGTGTCTATTGATGGCTGATTTGTCTGAAGGCCAAGCTTCCAGGAATTCCAGGAACAGCATTTTTGGATTTAGCATGGTCTAGGATGCTCACAGTTTCCCAGTTGAAACTACGGTTGAGTCTGTCCATGTGCTGTGAGATTAAGGAGCTTTCATCGTGTCTTCTTACTGCTGGTTGGTGTTCATGGATGCACTGTGCTAGTCTTCTGCCTGTCTATCCTACATAGTGGCTATTACAATCCTTACACTGTATGTTATAGATGATTCCTGTTTTTTCTTCTTGAGCTACTGGGTCTTCTGGTTTGCTTAAGCTGTTTTGGAGGGCTTTAGTTGGTTTGTGTGCTGTAGTGATGCCATGAGGTTGTAACAGTCTGTTGGTTGTTTCTGAGATGTTTTTGATGCATTGCAGTGTGATCCTTTTCATCGCTTGTGCTGGTGTTTGGAAAAAAAAAAAAAAAAGGATGGAAAGTACATTAAAATGCTCAGTTAAATGGAATTACTTTGCAAAATCCAGGGAAGAATGGTCAGTGTTTCACATATTGCACTAGTCCAAACATACCGCAATATGGCTTAATGTAACACTTGAACCCAACCCTTGTGTTTGCAAAGCATAGTTTATGGCTTAATTTTATGTGGGCCACTAATGGTTATTCCACAAACTATGGTTAAAACAAAAGGTCCCAGCCCCAAAGGTAAAGAGATAACAGTAATTCTGTGTAGACATTTCATCTGTTCATATGAGGACTCAAGTGATGGTAGGTCAAAGCCAAATTCCTTTCCATTTTTTACTGATCTGACCATGCATTAGGCTGAGGTTAGGCTGAGCGGGAGTTTTGAATGTGATTTGCTCAATGGCTTTCTTTATAACAATGCATTTGAAATGATGTTGGGGCCATCTGGACCTTGCTAGTCTGCTACAGGCCATCATGGTGGTGATGTAAGGCCATTGGTTTTCCATAATGCCCATTGTCAGTTGAGAGTTCAGGGCTCAACTGATTCATGGGAGCAGAAGGGTAATGGGTACTTTGAATGAGTTAAATGGCTAATGCTCTCCATGCAGGACAAGTACTGTGCAAATGATGAATGGATGGAAAAGGATTCTATTGAGCCCAATATTTATTATGGCTGATATATCTAGCAAAACAGTAGTCATGAGAAGCCAAATTGAAACTATACTATTAACAACAGTGTACCTCTGATACTTGGGTGCAGGGGACAAAATGCCCTATCAGGACCTGCTTCTTGGGAACAGAAAAAAAAAAAAAATAGATACTTTCTTGGTTGGATAAAATAATGCAACACTAACGTGGGTAAATGTAAAGTCTCCTTGAAGTTGTTCTTGATTTTGGGTGACTTCAGAGACATGCTTCTGTAGTCTTCTTGGCAACAATATAAAAGTGGTTTGCTGTGCAGTCTTTTGGGTTTTTAAAAAAATTCCTAATCTAGACTACAGTACATTTTTGGTGGTTCCCCATCCAAGTTTTAATCAGGTCTGGCCCTACTTAGTTTTTTGAGATCAGCAAAGGTCAAGTCATAAAAATATTTGACATCAAAACAGAGGCAGATGGCAGGACTGTGTGAGCTTGTTGAATCTCCTGGACTTTTCAGTAGCTTTCAGTCCTCTCATTTATAATATCCTGTTGGATTAATGTTTTTGGAATATGTTAATATTACTTATTTGATTTGAGCAACTGGCAACAGATAATGGTGGTGAACTTGCTCAGTGACTGGAACACTGAAATCCCAACTCCATGAGATGATTGGACCAAGGCAGATAAAAGTAACTTATCTCATCTAGTCTGATCCACCTTGCAGTTTGTATAATGGCCCATTTCAGTTCTGGTAGAACAGAAGTCCCATATTAAGAGGTGAAAATAAAAATACTATCAGATCTAATAATAGTTTTCAAACCAAATGAGATAAGTATATGAAAATGGGGGATGGGGCAACAGGTTGTATTTATCTCTAAAACATATATACATGAGCTCATAGAAAGCAGTTATATTATGTGGGAAGAATTCCTAACCAGAAGTGAGACAGTAGGCAGTGTTCATCATTCCAAAGCTAGTGAACAAAGAGGTAATTCTTACCAAGGTTTTCTTCAAGCAATTGGGGGAATCTTCTGTGTTAATCTCATGAGACTTTAGAGATAAACAGGAATGAAGCCTCAATCCCATACCTGGATTTTGGTATTATTTGCATGAAATCAAACTTTTTTACAAGAAAGTGATATATGAACTTTGAAAATTGGTTTGAGGAAGATTATGATTATGATGGTAACAGTCATCAAAGAGTGACTATTCTTCTCCACTCTTTGATGAGTCTTTTAATCATACTTACATTCTTACTCACTAATCCTCAGTTAGTAAATGCTGTGCATTGCTCAACCATTCCACCTCACCCTCACCTCAAATCTATTTGCACGGGGGAAAAAAGAGGTAAAAGCTGTAATGCATCTGAAAGCCAAGGGCCAAGAAGGATGTGAGTGTGCCAAGGAGAGTGACAACTCACAACCCTCTTGCAGACTATTGGGAGAAAAACATGTGTTTGCACTGGAACTCCATTGCCAGTTCAAAAGAGAGGCAACATAATTTTAGTATCCCTTTTAATAGTTTAATTGTGGTTTGCAGGGAAAATGAGTGTTGTACTCTTTAGTGACTTAAAATGAGAAAATGATAACTCATCCACTTTTCCTGAAGAAAGTGAGTCATGAATTCTTCAATGCCGCTATTTGACTCACTTTCTTTCCCCAAAAGAACCTAGAAATGGTCCGATGAGTCAAGCAGTGGAGCAGTTCAGATGGCAAAGGTGGAGACATTTGGATGTAGTTTCTCACTATGACCATAAGATACACGGGTTTCTTTGTGTCAAGCTCAGCTTTTAGAAGGTGTGTGTGTGTATGTGCCTGTGAATAGCAACTCTTTTTCCCCCCTTTTTGTAGTAAAGGCCATGTTTTGAATTGAGTGACCTGTGATAATTAGGTCTAAGCAGGGACATCCAGAGGGGGAGGGATGTCAAAAAAGTCGAGATAGCATCTGCAAGTGTGCGATTGAAGCCCTGACCCCTTGTCACAGTCATCACGCTTGCAACGTACATAAAAAAAGGAACAAGGTTTTGACTGTGGGGTCATGGCCACCATCTTGATTCTTCTGACACTTGTAGACACCCCTGGCTTCAAGCTAAATTGGCTCAGCCTGTCTCTCTCCAATCAGGACTCTTCAGCCCCATTTTCCCAGCCACATGCAATAAAAAAAAAAACCTTCAATGGTTATTCTTCTTGTGATGTCATAACTGCTCACACTTTCTTTCTTCTGTTGTACCCTTTGAACCTGTGCAGGAACTCTTCCAACAAACTAATCCTGGGTTGAGTTTGGGTATTCCAAATGGACATTGATGCTTTGGGCTAGTCCAGATGAAATCACAGCAGTTTAATGTAAGAACTGGAATTGCAAGGGACATAAAATTACATTTAGGGAAGGCTGTGACTGAGTTCATGTACTGGACTAAACCGTAGTGTGATTTGTGCATTTTTAATATGTTGTGTGAACCTAATCAATGTGCTGTGTAAGTCATGGTTTATAGTTTACCATGTTACATGATCCCAGCTAATTGTGTATGCAACCAACCATGGTTAAACAATCCATAGCTTAGTAGAATGTGCGAATCCAATTACTAGAAGACATATTTTTGCTTTGTGTGAGTCCAATGTGTGAATCCAATTACTAGAAGATGTATTTAGAAGACATTTAGGGTCTGTCTATAGTAGTGTTTTTCAACCTTGGCAACTTTAAGATTTGTGCATACTGGCTGGGGAATTCTGGGAGTCGAAGTCCACAAATCTTAAAGTTGCCAAGGTTGAAAAACACTGGTCTATAGAATCTTGAAGGAGGATTAGGAATGAATGCTATCTAAACCATGGAAGCTAAATGGAGTTGAAAATTAAACTAGATGGAATGACAATTTAACTTGATCTTATGTAGTTTTCTATATGTTTTTTCTCCAGAAATAAGTCCCACTGAGTTCAACAGGGTTAACTCCTTGGATGTATTCCTGATCCTTCAATTTAAATGCTTTGCATTGTAGAACGCCCACATGACTGAAAGTGGATAGGCTGTTTTTCTTCTTCCAACATTTTGCAGTTATCTCTGAAAATGATTCCAAATCCTTTCAATAGACTGTTAAAAGAGGAAGAGAAAATTTGAGACCAGTGGACCCTGATCTCCTGTAGAGAGGAAATTGGACTTATTAGAAATCTTATTTATATGGAGAGAGGTGCAGTGGCCCTTTAAATATCTCTTGGGATCCAATTTTACAACAACAGAGTCCTGGGAAATATGGAAAGTGCTTGTGTTTGTTAAAGCTGGGGTAGTGTCTGCTTGACCTCCTTTGGGATTTATAGTTGCAGAACAAGGGAGCAGGTTTTTAACTGCATTTGCACTGATTTGCTTCTCAGAGAGACGAGGGTTATTTAACATTATTGATTCTTCTTGACTTATCTACTTCAGTTGGTGCTGTTGACCCTGGCGTGGTGTTGGAACAGCCGTTCTCCCACAATGCCCTTGCATTAAGTCAATTTCCATTCTCCCCTCTCCTCCAGAGACATCTTTTGTTCTTCCCAGTGATTGCTCATCCATTGCCTTGGAGAATCGAGTGGCTGCACCTTCTTGGTCCTGTGGTCTTCATTATGAGCTCCTCTTAGGACACTGATCTGCTCCCTCTTCCGCACAAGCCTGAATTTGACAGAGACAGACTTTTGCCCTCCCCACCCCTCTGTTCCTTTTGTCCCCCAACAGGGGTTGTGTTTTGCAAAGCCGTGGTCAGAAAAAGAACAGGCTGGTGAACAGCAGAATATTTCCCAGACAGCCATGTTTCCTTCTGGTTCAAGAGGTTTGGGGTTGGATGAGGAATCGCATCACGACATGAAAAGAAAAATGGCTTCTACCATAAGGACCATGGGCCAAGAGCAGTGTTTTCAAAAGAAACAATAAATCAAGCAAGTCCTTTTGTCAATGGCTGGAGAGTGAGGAAAAAGTGGAGATTTGCAAGGAAAGATGATAGGGAGGATTTGCCTAACTGGTTCTGCTGCAATGAATTGCGCAAGAAATTGAAGTTCATCAGCAAGATTTGTATTTGCAACTATTTCAAAATTATGAGATCTAGATTTGCTGTGCCTCGGTATTAGTGAAAATGAGTCAAATAAGGACATCAAGAACTTTCCTCTACCCCTTCTTCCTATCCAGAAACAGCAAAGATTGCTTCTCACAACCAATCCTTGTTCACCCTGGTGCTCCAACTCTGGTCCTGAGGCTCAGGTTTTTGAATCAAAGCCTTCAACTAGCCTCAGTGTACTATTTTGGAATCATGGCTCACTAACACCCTTCTCTAACCGAGTGCTGTCCTAATATGAGACTACAACTTTCATCATCCCTAGTGATCCCAAGTTTTTGCCCAAATTCTTAATATTTCCTGTGAAAAATATGGCATGGGAACATTCAGTGACAAACATCAACAGCCCTGGACAAATAGTTTTAAGCTGCCGTGCAGCTAAACCTGCACTTTTATACGTTTTTGGATGGGTGTTTATTATGGTCTGCTATTTCATTATAGCCTGTTTTTATGGTGACTATTCTGTTTCTTGGGCTCCTCTGAGAAGAGCAACAGGCACAGTGATGTTCCTCTTCCTGTTTTTCCTCTCTTCAGCTTCCCCTGGGTTGAAGATCTCTCCTACGTCTTACCCTTGCCAACCTCCTTATCCCCTTTTGTTAACTGCAGGATTTAGCTCTCCCACTGTTTTGGGGTATCTGAAATATCATCTCAGGTATCATGTATTGCTGTCCCCAAAGCTGAGAACACCATTTCTGCTCCTTAGCTTTTCAACTCCTGCTTCACAACTCCTGCATTAATAATAATGATGATGATGATGATGATATCACTGTGCGACCAACAATAATACAGCTTACATCCTGCGGCGATACATTTACACCATCAAACAACAACATCTGCCTATCCCAGGTCCTTGGCAAGGACTCAGTTGGTGGATAAAAATGCCACATCCAGTCTAAACATCTGGCTGACTGTCCAACCAACAACAACAATGAAAAGAGGGGAAGTATACCATAAACAACAGCAGAATCAACGTTGATTTAATTTCAGTGGAGTGAATGCAGCATCTTCTAAATATGTACTTGAGCTCCCACTGTTGATTAGCAAGACGTTTCCATCCTCTTTTCTTGCTTTGCCCTGTTATTGCCATTGTTCAGGCTCACCGTTTCCTTTAATCTTGTTTAAGTCAATAACGGTGACCTGCATCATATGAAACAGGAAATGCTAGCAGCGTTTTATTACTGCGAGGAGGAGTTGGCAGGGACTTAAATTTCCAAGAGAAGAACGACAGAGTGAGAAGTGACTCAGCAGAACTGGTGCATTTGTCATTATCGTATGCATGTTCCATCTGAGGACAGAGCATAGTTCTAAAAAAACAGGTGGAGCATGGTGTACATTGTCGCTGCGATCTTGACTTTTTTTAAGCGATACCCTCCAGATTCCCTTGTTGGCTTCTCAAGTCACCTGATTACCTGCCACTTGAAGGCTGCAGCTCTTGTCTTTGAGTCATCTGGGATGATGGCGCTGAACAAGAAGGACTACATTTTTCTCTGCCTCCCTTGTCCACAGTTTGATAGCCCCATAGCTCCTTCGAGTTTGGTTTCTTCTCCTTTTAATGCTGTGTTTTGCTCCTGAGACTATTTTTCCTCTCTAATAGTACTGGCTGGGCTTTTACCAAAACTAGAATTTTTCTTCCATTCAGCTCAGAGGGGTATACTTTTTGAGCTGTGAACTCTTTCCTGAAGTTATTATCACTGATTATTCAAATAGAACATTGAGACCTCTGGATCCTTTTCTTTAAATCTCCCTCTATATTTTTGTCTGCTTTTCTTCCACCTTACCTCAGAATAGGGTCATTGTATTTGCAAAGTTACTGTGGGAAGAGGGAATGTCTAGGAAGCAGGCAATTTATACATTCAGATGAGAAGCAGGAAGGTTCTAAGGCAGCATATTTATCTTTTGTTATTTCCACATCGAGTCCCATCAAAAGGATTCTGTTTGACCTCCTTGATGAGGATTTCAAAGCCCTGGAACCTACTGAGGTCCCTGAAGGATCAATTGATCTAAATGCACCAAGTTTGGTCTGCCCTTCCAAGGAGAGACAGTCCTGGTCTCTTGCGCTGTGCAGGCAAGAACAGAAGATGCCGCCAGGAGCCACAGAGAAACTTGCTTGGTCAATGAAAGGAAAAGGCCGCTGTCTGGTACCATGGCAATAGAGCAGGGATTACACAGGGTGGAAAAGAGGTTCCTTTTGATTATTATTCCAATGCGTTCTTCTCAGGCAGCAGCTAAGAGAGGTTGTCATCCAATCTGGTGAGAGGCCTCGTACAAGCAAAAAAGGAGATTCGTTGCAGATGGTTGTGGTGAAAGCCCCTTCTCAAAATGCATTGAAGGAGAGGGCAGTTTATTTTGTAATTGCCCAGGTATAACTGGGAGACTGAAACAGTGCAGACCAACACATTTATTATTGGTTCATGCTTGCCGTCCCTTTCATCAGGTAGGCTTATCCGTTCCACAGTGAAAAATACGTACAAGCCTCATGTGCATCTAGGGGAGCAACCTTCCCTACCATCCTGGATGTGGGGGCTCCACTGTGAATATTCAGTGGCAGGGAAAATTCTTCCTCTTCATGCCCAAATGAATTCTTCTCTTAAAATGGGTGAAGCCCATGGTGTTTTCTACTGATTGTACGATGAAGTAGTCAAGGGGTAGGTGTGAATGCCCAGTCTGTCCCCAGCAACTTGCAGGCTTCCTGGCTTTCTGCACTTCAGGAAGGGAGGGAGGGAGGGAGGGAGGGAGGGAAAAGGAAGGAAGGAAGGAAGGGATAGATAGAAGGGAGGCAGGCAGGCAGGCAAGCATTGTGAGGGAAATCCTCCCCAAGGTCCTTTCAGACTGGGAAATGTCGGGAGCCAAGGGAGCTACAGAATGGTGGAAAGCAGCAGTAGAAGGCTACTTCTTCCAGTGATAAAAGAAACTCCAAACCACCATAAGAGAAATTTAATTTCCCCAGTACCCTGTGAATAAGATATTAACAACTCAACAACAAAAACGTGTATTTTGCAAGGGAAGAAAACAATGGAAAAATGGCCAGACAGTTCAGATCCCAACACAGCATTAATGGCTAAATTCTTGACTCGGTGCAAACAAATCTGCCTTTGAAAGAGAAGGCAATTGGAGGTTGGGCTCTGTGAAGCTTTTCCAATTCAAGCTCAGAGCAGTTGTTTTGAATTCGAAACAGGTTTCCAGAATGGTCAGAACAACCCCTTTGACCTTGAAACAACTGTTTAGAATTCAAAATGTTTGATATTTGAAATGTTTTGCACACTCCAAATAGCACTTATGGTATACAGTACATTGGTATTTGTGATGCAGGGAAGAGCTAAGATGACAGCGACATAGAAACAAGCCCCCAGGAAAAAGGGGAGGGGTCTCCCCCAAGGCACCTCTGCCCTTGAATCTGAATCAGCCATTCCTAATAAGGACTCTTTGGTTCCCTGGGCCTGCTGTGTAGACCCAGCAGAAACTGAGTCTTTGGTCTGATAATCTTTGTGGCTGTCTTCTCTGAGGTGAACCTGCCCATCCAGTCTGTTCTGAGAGGAGACATCTTGCTGAGAGTCCCACCACCAAAGGAATGTCATCCTCAGGGACTCAAATGATGGCCTTCGGGCTTTGGAACATCCCCTCCTTATTACATTTTGGAAAAGCCATAAAAACATAGGTCTTCAGAAAGACATTTGGGAATGAGGAAGATCATGCTATCATCATCATCATCATCATCATCATCATCATCATCATCATCATCTATTTAAATGTATTGGCCACTGAACTCCAGTGGACTCTGGCTGGTGTACAAAACTTAGCTACCCGGAACGGTGGCTCATTGGCCTAATTTACTGTAGTTGTATTAACTGGCGTTTGCTTTTAATCTTGATATTAACACTGTCAGCTGCTCAGAGTCTCTGGAAATGGACCATCATATAAATTGTAATAGAGAAATAAAGAAAGAGAGATATTTTATCACCCAGTTTGGCCAACGAAAGTTGTGAGCCATATCCAGCTGTGGATAGACTCCTAAGATAGTAGTTGATATTTTAAAGGAAGGAAATGTTTTTACTCCTGTTGAAATATTCCCTACCCAAACTGTCAAAATGGTAGCCATTTTTGAGCAAGGAGGTGACATATTTTGCAAGAAAGCAACTCCAGCCTTGGCTCAACCCTCTTAACTGTTTTGGGACAATAAGAAACCGGAGACCCATTGCTTAGGAAGACAGAAGCTGCAGTTCAGGCATTACCGTCCATTCCTAACCATGGCAACACCAACATGATGAAATGGGTGTCATGACATCACAACACAAGTGCTCCCCGTTCACATTTGTGTGGAAAGTCACACACAAGTACACAATGGGCAGACTGTGTGTCTTGACATCACACTTCATCCTGTGGCTTCCTGGGGATGCTGTTTTCAGGTGACAACAATTGCATGCAGAAACACCCATTCCTTCTCTCTTACGGACACACAAACACACACACCTACTTGCAGAGAATGATTCTTTGTTGCCTTAGCAACTGTAGGAGGGTCACGGACTTTGGACCAACTTTTAACATATTTTTAAATGATCAGTTCCTAAAAGTCAGGAAGTCAGGGAATTCTTATTAGGACAGCAAAAGCAGTCCTGAATTAATTGGAAGTTGTGGACAATACAGAGAAGTGAAGCTGCATTCCTGCCTCCCAGCATTTGACGTGCACCTTGTGACTTTCTATTTAAAAAAAAGAAAAATCAACACGTACATTTATTTTTGAAACGTTCGGATCTTTTGTTGCAGCTCTACAGCAGAAATGATCTCTTAACTTTTGATGGCTCTTTCCTAACAATAGCTTTCATAAACAAGGTCATGTGATCTGCACCTCTGTTATTGGAGGGTGCCCATTGCGTGGGATGACTATATGCAGCGATGCAGGATACAGACAGGTTATTTTTTATTTGCACATGGCTCAGATACTGAAGATTAGTTGCCTTTCTGTCTTTCCTTCAGAGAACTTCCATGGAAGGAAGGAAGGAAGGAAGGAAGGAAGGAAGGAAGGAAGGAAGGAGGGAGGGAGGGAGGGAGGGAGAAGGAAGGAAGGAAGGAAGGAAGGAAGGAAGGAAGGAAGGAAGGAGGGAGGGAAAAGGAAGGAAGGAAGGAAGGAAGGAGAAAGGAAGGAAGGAAGGAAGGAAGGAAGGAAGGAAGGAAGGAAGGATGGAAGGAAGGAAGGAAGGAAGGAGAAAGAGAGGAAGAGGAAGGAAGGAAGGAGAAAGAGGGAGGAAGGAAGGAAGGAAGGAGGGACGGAGGGAGGGAAGGAGAAAGAGAGGAAGAGGAAGGAAGGAAGGAGAAAGAGGAAGGAAGGAAGGAAGGAAGGAAGGAAGGAAGGAAGGAGGGAGGGAGGGAGGGAGGGAAAAGGAAGGAAGGAAGGAAGGAAGGAAGGAGGGAGGGAGGGAGGGAAAAGGAAGGAAGGAAGGAAGGAAGGAAGGAAGGAAGGAAGGAAGGAAGGAAGGAAGGAAGGAAGGAGAAAGAGAGGAAGAGGAAGGAAGGAAGGAGAAAGAGGAAGGAAGGAAGGAAGGAAGGAGGGAGGGAGGGAGGGAGGGAAGGAGAAAGAGAGGAAGAGGAAGGAAGGAAGGAAGGAAGGAAGGAAGGAAGGAAGGAAGGAAGGAAGGAAGAAGGAAGGAAGGAAGGAAGGAAGAAAGGAAGGAGTTAGTTTTGGTGCTGAGCAGGGATTTCAAACTGGCTTTCTTTCTCTCCCAATATTTTTTATCCTTTGAAGTGGTTCACGAAATAGAGAATGCAGTAACTTAAAGAATAGCTTTAAATGAAATAAAGCCATACTGAGTTTTGTTTTGTTTTTAAAAAGTAGGGAGTAGATAAGAAAATAAGGGCAAACTATACCTTAGTCTGGCATTCATACTGGCACAAGCCCTCATTCCTAGCAACAGCGATGCCAAAACGATGAAAAGAGCACCGCTATGCCGTGAGATTCATTTCATGACTTCTCTTGCAGGTAGCTACGTTTAAGCGTAGGTAAAAGCAGAAATCTTGAAAACGTGGCTGAAAGATAGAGTTGCAGCTATCCGATGAATTTGGGGGGCAATTTAAGGATGCAGCAGGGCCCCCCACGTTCCAGAGAAGGCTCTGTGGTCCTGGCCCAACTGAACGGGCAAACCCCAGAAAGGCTCAGGTCAGGAGTCGAGAAGGGGGCCTGTTACAATAGTTGATCCCAAATTGTTTAGTCTTACAAAGTTGCAAGCAAAATCTTGACCCTGGTTCAGAGGCTAGTTGGTAACTAGGGGTTGTGGGTTTTGTTTTCTTTCTGCTCTTATAAGGACTAGAAATTTGCTTGGGGGGAAAAAACAGCATCTATAAGATTCAAAGTCTGCACACCCTGGGCCAATTGTTTTGCGATGTCTGTCTGTCTGTCTGTCTGTCTATCTATCTATCTAAAGATCGATGTGATCTGATGTCTACCTACCCACCTACTCACCCACCCATCTTTTGTTTGCTTATAGCTCTTGGTTTACGAACAACCCCTCACTTCCATGCTCTGGACACAGATGGACCCATATGGAGCTCTGTAGCAATGAGATAAGTACAATCAGCGTTGCCTCTACGGAGCACCAAGTCCGAGGAAGCAGGAAATTCACATCTGAGCCTAACGCCACGTGCCAGCAGTGCAGAGAAATTAGGGACAAATTGGTGTCTAGGTGTGCTACCGCCCTCTACTGGACAGAAGGGGTGTTGGAGGTGAAATTAAATACCCTTTATTTTCCACTGATGAATGAGCATGTCTGGAAATCCTTGGGAGCAGAAGCACAGAATTTTATTCTATTCACTTTGGGACAAAAAAAAAATCCAAATGTCCCCAAACTTCATATATTTTCACCATTTAAAACGTTGATTTTTTTGTAGGAACCCCCCCCCCCCCCACTTGCAATAGAGAAACAAAGCTTTGAGCATTTTGCATTGGGAAAACTGAGCGCATGTACATTCAGCAACATTTGGGTTGCCCGAAGGAAGGTTGCTAAGTCTTTTCTAAGAGTGTCCTCATCCTGAATAGTGACGCCCACAGGTATACCTGGATCTTTTCCTGGTTCGGAAACAAAAGTACCGATTGAATTTGACTGCTGTAGCGGAGAGAGAATTCCCCTAATTTTTGAAACAAGAAAAACATGAAAGAAAGTTACTCAGACTGGCAAATGTCATTATGCACGAGGCTAAAAGAACACTAGGAGTTTAAAAGAAAAGGAAAATGAAAGTATTTCTAGGGATCACAGAGTGCTTTGCTTTGACGTCTTTTAGAGAGGGGCACACACTGGGGTTCTTTCAGAGGTACCCACAGGAGGGGTCAAATAAGTCAAAATGGTGGCTGAAACTGTGTGATCAAACCTCCATTTTTAGTATGTGTGGGTCTTTCTTGGCTCCCTTAAAACAGAGGTAGGAAACTTTTTCAGTAGCAACATTCAACGCTTTTTTTGAGGGGCCTCCAAGACTTGGCAGATTGCATGGTAATGTATTGCTGGAGGATCAGATCCCCCCTTTAACATTTTTTTTTTAAAAGGACAGATATGTTAAGCCTATGGAAGCTCTGACCGTGCAATTTTGCTTGTTATGTCTTTTGAAAAAGAAAATAAAAATGGATTTCTGCAATAGGTTTGCTCCATATTTTTGCCATGTAGCCCTGAGGAATCTTGGTGGGTTGGTTGTGCAGAAAAGGGGCTGAGTTTTTCTTCAGCTTCACTTTGGACAGAAGCAAAAGATGCAGTCCCCAGGGTGGGCCAAAATGGATTGGTCCCCTTGATGCCTTTCAATCTGGATTCTGTTCCTTTTTTTTTGAAGCCCTTGGAACTAATGTGAAGTTTGCCGACCACAGTAAACAGTGTTATGGTGAATCAACACAAGTGCTTTGGTAGTGCACCGTGTTGAACATTTGCTGGGCCAGAGATTGTGTTTTGAACACAAGGATGGTCTGCTTTATTCTCATTATTCAGTTATGACAGACTCTTCCCTCTCTTTCGCTCAACGATTTAATTAGCTCTCATTTACTAAGCAGCGCATAAAAAACCATAATAAGATCGACTCTGGGAGACACACACTCTAAGAGATAATTACACTCTGCTGTTCTGATGCTGTCTCAACAGCTTAACATCGCTGTGACTATGGGAAAAAAAATCCATTGCCTTAACTTTAAGTGGCACTGTGCAATCTGTTTTACCCTGTAATCTACTCTAATATGCATAGTAGGTCCCCAAGAGTAAAAGACTGATTGTATAGCGTTAACAGGCCCTGGCCCGTAAGAATGACATCACTGCCGTGTGTCCGCAAGCATTTATAGTTAATTCCAATGTCGAGATTGAATTAATTCTAAATTAGAGTTCCTGATTAATTCGGGAGCTAAACTTTTATACCTTAGGAAGACTCTATGGCGGAGAATGCAGAATGGTGCTGGACTACATAGAAAACTTCTCTAGGAAAAGGGAAAATTAAAAAAAAAAGCTTGAAGCTTGTTGAATTTTGGATTATAAATAGGGTCACCACTAAAGACAAGACCTATGAGAATCTTGCTCTTCCTAGTAATCATCTCTTCTCCACTTTTACTGGTGTCATTCTCTATTGCCCCAGTATTTTTACTCTTATGCTATTGCAAACCTGTCTCTCGTGTCTAGCAAGTGAGGCCTTCTCAAAAAGAGTGCAAAACCCATCATGCTGTGTGTGTGTTGGAGGTATGCCTATTACAAGGCCTTTGCACAGAACTTAAATGCAGAAAGATGTTTCCCTAGCTATTCTACTCCTTAAGGCTGGGGGAAGAGGGAAGGGTACCCATATGAGCCTGAATGACAGGATGGAGATGACATCATTTGACTCCACCCCCTTTTTTCTTTTTCAATCAATTATGGGGCCCACCATTTATTAGCCATGATCTTCTGTGGGCTCCTTGTATACAAGTAACAACCCTGTCTTCTATTGTTGGCTACAACACTGCAGCTTTGGGTGGGGGAGGCAGATCGACAAGATGCTAGGCCAATGTTTCTCCACCTTGGCAACTTTAAGATGCGTGGACTTCAGTTCCCAGAATTCCCCAGCCAGCCTGGCTGGGGAATTCTGGGAGTTGAAGTCCATGCATCTTAAAAGTTAGGCCAAGGTGTTTTGGCAGCCCCAAGGCCTGATGTACCCCAGTCTTCCCTTTCATTGAGAAGTTTTCTAGTTTCTTTCTGTCCACATCATAAGGAAGGCCGTGCCAATGTTTTATGCAGAGGAGATCCTGGTTTTGTTGTTCCCTGCTTGATGCTGACATAGCCTTTGCCCACTCTTGGTGCATTTCATCAAGTATGAAGTCATCTGAAGATTTATGCCTGTTTAAGATACAGAATGAGCACTGAGGGACAATGGCTGAAATAACTGGTTCTTCCCACTCCCCACAAACCTAATTCTTTCCCTTCCACACTCTCTTCTATCCCCTTCTCTCCTCCTTGGGAAAACAATTTGGACATGAACCAGTCTATAGTGGAGTGAAATGCAGAGGGAGATGGCTGGGAAACCCTCCAGTGAACTGGCTTGTAAGATGAGTTTGGTCTCCAAACATGTTCTTGGAGATGGGTCATTAAGCACACTACTTCCACACCAATACATCATTTGTTCACCAACCTAGCAAACAACACCTCCTCTTGCACCTGTTTGTTGAATTTTGTAGTGTGGCTCTTGGCAAGTGTGGTCTTCAGCTGGGCAAAAGTTGGGCAGCCATGCTCAAAAGCCAACAGGCCTTCTGAATCTGGCTACACTGAGCACCTCCACCTGCATTTCCCGTACTACGGGGACTTGTTCGTGGCATGGACCAGAGAGGGCTTCTGTGCAGGGAGATATTTTATGCAGCTACACTCCAGAGCATGTTCTTTTCAGATCCAATGTGGGTCTTAAATCTGAGACTTGTTTCCTTCTTTCTCAAAGTTGTAAAACCACAGAACTCAAGCTTGTTCCTCCCACCCCCCTTGCTTATACCAGTCCCTACCTCAAATCTGTCCACTCGGCATTTGTGCAAAGTCTAAAATGATTCTATCCTCATCGCCCGCAAAATGCTGTCCTTTGGAGAAGCCCAGATAGAGCCACGATTGTTTTAGCATGGCACTGCAGCTGGATCAATGGCTTATTTTGGTTTTGGAGTTATAAAAAGCAAATGTTTTGTCAATCTATCATCCTGAAGGAACCAGTCTGGAGACTTGTTAGCGAGGCTCATTTCTGTTTGCTTTCATTTAAGAGCCCACATTCATCACGGCCGGCCCATCTCTGCCAGAGCTATAAAGTCATTGTACCCCAGTTTATTTAGATATGTCTGGCCGGTTAATTGGGGAAGAGGAAGAAAAAAGCTTTCAAGCTTAGGGGAGGATGTTGATCTATGGAATGAGAGATGCAAGTTTGAAAAAAAAAAAAAAGGATTAAAACTTGGGGAAGCAAACAGTGAACAGGAAGAAAAACACAGGCTCTGAGCAGGTAACTGTTGGCCTGCTCTATATAGGAGCTGTTTGGATGAAGTCTGTAAGAAGCCAGAGAGATGTATAGCTGACCAGCACTTCAGATTAGACTTACATTAACCAGTTTTGAATGTCAGTCATCTGTCCTCCAGCATATTTAATGCATCTGTAGGAAGTACGGAGGAGGAGGAGGAGGAGGAGGAAGCATTTGTAGACAAAGGCTTATATCAGTGTTGTCCAAACTTGGCCACTTTAAGATGAGTGGACTTCAACTCCCAGAATTCCCCAGCTAGCATGGCTGGCTGGGGAATTCTGGGAGTTGAAGTCCACTCATCTTAAAGTGGCCAAGTTTGGGCAGCACTGGCTTATATAATCCAGCTTTTGCATTGCATGGAGACCATAAGAACTTCCTAGGAGCTCCAAGTTCTGTTCCCCAATTGCTCCTTACAAGGTGTCTTTGCAGCTGGTCTATGGCTATCAAGACCAGTAGCCACCAACAGCCACCAAATTCCCTTTAATAAATTGGAGAGTGGCATGTGTTGAAAAGTGAGTAGTAGTTACGTAGTATCATATACGTAAGTGGGGCTAGGGTTTTCAGTTTTTCCAGGATTGGGGGGTGGGGGTGGGGAAGTCTTTGATTTAAAAAAAAAAACATGTTAACCCTATTTTAAGGTTTATACTACAACAGTCCCACCTCATCATGGTGGGACAGCATGTCACCCATTTTTAATACCACTGAGTAAGAAGACTCTTGCGAAGTAATGGCCGTGGGACAGCAGCATCCCTGGCTTTTAAGGTGCTGTTAAATGAGAAGAAACAGGAGACGTCGATTTTTTTTTTTTTTTGTAAGTAGTTTTTCTTCACCATGTATGGTGAAACTTCACTAGAGTCCTGATAACGTTGCCCTGTCTGTTTGAGTCCAAGGTCCATTTTTTAAATGCAAATATGGAGCTGAAGCACTACTATAAAAATTGTAGCCTTTGGAAGCTGCATCCCCAAACGGATGTTCCAAAGTCAGGCCAAGTTGTCCATCATGAAATCTGTTATGTCAAATAATATCCACATTATATATGAAGTAGATGTTAGAAAGATCTGGGAAAGCTGGTTCCTTCTTAATTCTTTCACCTTGGGGACTCAAGTTGTCTGCCTGAACTTGTGTTCTGTGTGTGTGTGTGTGAACTTGTGTTTTTAATTCATTTGTGTTATTTTTAAATTGCAGCAATTCCAAATTGCTGGCAGTTCATATCATAAAAGCAGACGTGTAAAACCGATAAAAAATGAAAATAAAAATCAGTTATAAAAACAACAATACAAGAAGGATCATGATTACCACAACACCATTATTAATAAGACTTGTGCTTTTTTTTGCCTAGTTTTGTTTTCTCTCATCCATGGAAAAGAATGACAAGGACACTGAACAATTCTCTTATTCACACAGACTGTTATATTTGAAAATTAACTGGAAGGTACCTGATTCTCAGTGGCTTCTGAAGACCTTATCAGCTGTCATAGCACTTCCAGGTAGGAAAGATTTTTTTTTTTTTTTTAAGCCCTGTATGGACATGAAAGCCTAGATCTTGTGAGAGTTTCACAAGTCCTTCAAAGATTGCAAAAATATGTTCTCTCTCTTGTTGCATTAGAAACACCATTGTTTACAAGATTATCACAAAAAGTAAGGGGGATAGAATAGATATGTCTCTGTAATCCAAGCATTGGGTAATGGAAAACATATCCCCTAATATTACTGGAAAGCCTCAGACATGTCTGAAGGGCTGTCTAGTCCCCTAACTGACTATACTAGAACTCCTGCGTTGAAGGGTATCTTGCCCACAGTCTCTACCAGGCCAGTGGTTATGGTGGGTAAACTTCCTCCGTGTAGCTTTCAATTTGTTTTGGTTGGTTGTTACTTAGAACCATTTCCCCGTCACCTTTTTTTGAAGCGGAAAGACAATTTATTTGTGTGTTTGTTTTATTAAGCCACCCGACTCTGTAGTGACTCTGGGCTATAGACAAAGTCCACATGTTCTAAGAAAGATGCTTTTAATTTAATGTTGAATTTATATAGGAATTCTGAAATCACTGGCTGTAATAAGACAATGCACTCATATCTTCTGAATCTAAGAGAAAGAAACAAGAAACTTCCTTTGAGGAACTCCTTTCTGTTTTATATGGGAAGGCTTTTTTCAGGTGGTGAAGTTGAGTGTTGCCAGGCTACAATCTGGAGAATACTCTAGAAACCTCTGGTTGAAAGCACTTTGTCCATCCATGGGTTCTCCTCTCTGGTCCCTCCTCAGATTTATTGGTTCCCCCAATGGTCCCATTTTGCAGCCTAGAAGAGATGAATCTGACTCCCCAAACTGGGCAGGAATAAAGGGTGTTGTCCAAACTGGGGTTAGCAGAACGAAGTGGGAGAATCCATGATTTCATCCCCTACTGTAGTCATGTTGCTGCTTTCTGAGCTGCATTTAGAATTCCTCATAACAATCCTTGTGAGTTAGGTTAAGCTGAGAGGAAGTGACTAGCCTCAAGTCCACCCTGGCTTCATGGTTGGATGGAGATTTGACCCTGAACTGCCCCTTCCTGATGAAGCATTTAATCTCTATCCTACACTAGTTGTAGTGAAGTCTTCCAGCACAGTGGTCCAATACTTCCTTTCATTGCTATCCAAATCTTTCTAAACAAGTGTAGGAGATAGGTTTGGAGTTTATTCTTAGGGCCATACATCAGGGAGTGGTGAGGGAACCGAAAGATGTTCCTAGAAGACAAGCAGTCACAAATGGTTCCTTCAAAATGGCTAGGTAGGAAAGGTTGCTGTTTTGAGCACCAAAGCTCTCTGCAGCAGTTGCTTTCCTCCCTCTACAACCGAAATGGAATCAGGAAGTTGCTCCATCATGTCACAAGCTCATTTGATTCTTATCTCAAAGGCAGACACCCAGACAGCCAGTGGTGTGATGCTAATGTAGCCTCTTGCAGCCTTTGCCAACTATTGATTAAGCATCTGATTTGCTTCCCCTGATAATAGGCCATCAGACTAAGCCAATAAGTGAGAGGAACGCAAACCTGTCACAATCATTCGATACAACTGTGGAGCCAATGGAGAGAAGTGGCAGGATTGGATGATACAAAAGTGGAGGGGGCCATGAGCTGGAGGAAAGAAATCTGTCTTAGCAACAGTGGAAAACACCTTCTCTGTGTCCCCACCCCACCCCTCACTATCCTTCCCTTCCAGTGTCCTCAGCTCAGTTACTCTGGAAGATGCCTGAATAGATTTCTCAATATTTTGAGCTGGCCTGGATCTCCAATGGAATGTGCTGTTTCCCCAAAATAAGTAAATTAATCAGCAATGAAGATTAGCTTACCTCATTCCTTCCCATCAGCTTTTATAAAAATGTTGAGTGTAAGAGAAAAAAGGATTTGTCATTTGATCTTCAGATAGAAGAAATGGCTCTTGTCTAGAGTACTTAATCATTCCTTGGGGCAACTCTGACTGCAACTGCCAGTTTGGTGTAGTGGTTAAGAGATCAGGCTAGAAACTGGGAGACTGTGAGTTCTAGTCCCACCTTAGGCATGAAGCCAGTTGGGTGACCTTGGGCCAGTCCCTCTCTCTCAGCCCTAGGAAGAAGGAGGCAAGGGCAAACCACTTCTGAAATCATGCAGAGAAAATTGCAGGGATTGATCCAGGCAGTCACCAGGAGTCAAAAGCTGACTTGAAGATGCCCACACAAAAAAACTCTTTTGTGGTTTTCCAAAGATGATTTTATTCACAGAGAAGGAGGAGGAGGAGAAAAGGAGAAGAAGAGGAGGAGGAGGAAAAGAAGAAGTTGCTGCTGCAGTTGCTGGTGGTATTAATTTGCAAATTCTCCTTCTCTGTGAATAAAATCATCTTTGGAAACCACTTTATCAGCCTGGGGACATTTATTCACCAGTATAGGGTTACTCTTAAAATGATAGGGAAATGTATGACAGACTTCTCCAACTTTAGAGAGGTGGGGAGAAGACCAATGATCTTCAGGCAGAAGACATTGTTACTGTCTTTGCCCCTACTGATTTGGAATTCTGGGAATTGCCATTCCAGCAATCTGGAAGGCACTGTTGGTAGAAAGCTAATGTATGAAAATGTAGTATGTTGATCACTTCTGGTCACCTTCCAGAAGCGACCTGCAGAGTTTTTCTTTTAATTATTATATGACCACCCTAACTTCAGGAATTCTACCTTTTTCTCTCCGTTGCCCTGTCTGATGTACTTACATTTGTGGTGTTGTTAGTCTTTGTATAGCTTCCATTTGTTTAAATGAGTTTCTTGCAAGGCAACGTTTTTTTCAATTTGATCTAAGACCTTTAAAAAAATGGAGGCATCTTAGTGGAATTCCCCAGCTAGAAAGTGAATTTCTTCTTGGGCATCATCCAGAGGTGTGATTTAAACTCCCAGAATTTTTCCCAACGTGTACAAGCATGGGTGAGATTTTTTAGAGTCCACACATCTGGAAGGCACCCAGGTTGGGGAGGATTAATGTAGGACACTTGTCTCCCATCTGGAACTGTTCTCACCATTGTCAATAGGTACAAATGAAGATTTAAGTAGACTTTAGTTAGTGGAGCTGGTATGTCAATATTCCTATAAACTAAGTAGAACATCATAGCCAGCCAGTTTTCAAAAATGTTGAAGGCCTCAGGAAATCATGATATGAATACTAGAGGATTTTTCAGATCATTTATCAATTTCAAGATCCACTAGATAAAACTATACTGCATCTAACTAGTCCTGCACACTGGATTTATACTGTAAGATTTTAAATATTGGACCTTATGAAAAAGTCACAGAAAACCCCTGAATTGTCTTTCTTTCTTTCTTTATATACTCTGCAATGAAGACCTTGGGTCCCAATCCATTTCAGATCATGCTCAACTAGTCCTAGGTCAGAATTAAGTGTTCAGCAGAAACTTTCCATTTCCATGCAGTATGTAATTCTGCACATGTGATGGTCCCACCACTTTGAGCACTGTGAAGCGAAGTGCTTTTTAATCTCTTCTCCAGAACCAATGCATTTTCAAATTCCCTATAAGCTGTTTCTAAAGTGTTGCCCTCCAAGTGTGTTAGACTATCATCAATGGCCATGCTGGATGAAGGTGATGGGAGTGATATCAAGACCTCTGGAACAGCATCCACCAGAGATTTGAGTGGTGTCCTTTCTCCTGAGATTCAAAAAGCCATTAAGATCTGGCTTTGGTCTCAGGCCTGGGGATAATGTGTTTCTGCACCCCTTGTTGTGGTTTTTGTTATGGTTATGACTGTTTTAGCCCGGGCCATCTGTGTTGTTGTATGTTTTTAACTGTTTTTATTGCTCTTGGATTTTGTAAGCTACCCCAAGTCTACTGTAGTAGGTGGTTGTAACAAATGTAAATAATTAAATAATAACAATGACACCTAGGAAGTAAAGGTTGGGGAAGGCAACACCACACAGTTACTTTTTTTTCAAGGGCAATAACTGAGTTCCTTGGTGATCTGAAGATATTACAAGTGCTGGTTTCTATAGTGGCTGTGAATCAGCCAAGATCTGATTTGAATTTGCAGTTCAGTTCGAAGGATCCATTCAGGTCAACTTTGCAGTGCAATTTAAAGAGTTGAATTGAGTTAATTTGAATTTGTGATTCCAGTCATTGATTCTCTCTACTAAAGTGTGCATAAAAGGCCATGGAATCTTTGAATCAAAGTTGAATGGTTCAACACACTGACTCCATTCAGCAACTCAGTTTGAAGGGGTTGATGTGGTCAATTTGCCTTCAAATAATTTTTCAAGCTTTCTCCACCTTCCATTCTGCACAAAGACTCAAGTTGCTACAAGTTCTCATATAATCTCCAGTCCAATTCCTGGCCACATGGATATTTGCTCAGCAGCCCCAAGGATCTTGCACACACATGCAGTGCATATCTAGGAACTCTCTTCCAACTCAGACTGGGGTCCACAGCTAGCTTAATACATTGACCACGGGGAATACCTTGAAAAAGAACATCACGTGTGTTTGTTTTCATTTGTTGTAATTATTCTAAAGCTTTGATGATTAGTTTTACATTCTCAGCCCCAGATGAGATGAGATTCCCAGATGGAATTCCCTTGGAAGATTGATTGAAGTAGGTGAAGTGGCAACAAATGGGGTGTGTTGTTCAATAATGAGACCATTTTAATATCCAGTGCGACTGATAAAAACCACCAATTAAAAAAAAAAAAGATGGTCAAACTAATTTTTTAAAATGGAAACCAGAAAGAACAATCTCTGATCTTGCAAAGCATCCATTAAAAACAATACCTCATCCCAAGACCTGGGGGAAAAGCCCCCAGGACTTTCATACTCACTTCAAGACTCACTTAAAAGATGGCAGGAATTGGGACAACATGAATATCTGGGGGATACCATTCCACAGGGCATGCACCACACAGAGAAGGTATTTCATTGAAGCATAGTCCTTCTAGAAGTTTTGCACCACCCCTTGATTGTACCTACATGAAGCTATTGCAGATTGTGGAGGAGGTGGAAGAGAAGATGGTGAAAAAGAGAGGTGGAGCTGAATATATAGTGGCCAATAGCAAAGAAGAAGTGACACAGGGATTTTTTTTTTGCACTGAAAAGTTGTAGAATGTACACTGTGTGTTAAGAAACCCAGGTCTCTGTTTCATCTGTGAGAAATGGAGTTGAATCTTCTGATGATTTCTAACTCACCCATTTTGTGGAGAAACTGTTTTTGGTTGTTTCTTTTTTTCATAGACAATAAACTTGTTAATCTTTAACAGGCTGCAAGACTGTTTTGCTGGAGAAGATTATAACACACCTATTCTTCTGTTCCATTGTTAGGAAATGTTTTACAACACACATTGGATGGAAAGATGCAAAAAGATGTCCTATTTTCCAAAGATCCCAGTCAAGACATCCCCCACAACTGCTTTCCAGATTTCTAGATCACGTGTAAGTAATCTAGAGATATTATTATGAGGAATTTGCCACAACTTGGCATAGATTTCTTTTCCAGCAAAATGAAATGAGGTCCTAACATGACATTCATCTTGACATGAAGGCAGTCCAGTGAGGTGCTCCTCCTCTTGGGGGCACGAGGAGCTTCTCTTTGATTAGGCTCTTGAAACAACTCTTCAATGGAAATGGACTTCTGGTCACGCATAGAAGCTTATCTACTCAGGCAAAGAGATGTGGCTGCTGTGTTCCATTCTATAGAATCAGAGTCTATACATAACGCTTAGCAAAGTTGCTTTGGAGACGTGCTTTGTAAACATTTTTGTCAAAGTTGGGCACCTATAAAGCTTTGCATAGCTCTAGGGCCTGTAGTGCAAGCTGGGTCAAAACTAGCACCCAACAGTGTATTGGAAGATACACACAAAACCAGATAGTTTTGAGCATCTGATGCACAAAAATACATACTTTGGTGGGTTAGGGACATCAGGCATAAAAATGTGTATTTTTGTTGCATGCAAGATCCAGCTAAAAGTCTTCCTTAGGTCAGGAAAATTGCATATGAGATAAAAGTAGAGATGTTTGCAGCCTTCATCTACAGAATAATGTGAAACTGAATGGACTCATGATTGATACTGACATAGACTGGATGTAACCTGATTCCTACACCCCTTGTCCTTTATGAGCCAATCAGTTCCAAGTTTTTATGCCCTCTTTGTAAACTAATTCCCTCCCCTCCCCTCCCCTCCCCTCCCCTCCCCTTCCCTTCCCTTCCCTGGTTGATTTATTGGTCAGAAGAGATGACACATAGGTTTTACTGTAGAAATGGGACAACAGAATGCAAGCGAGCTCCAAATATTTTCAGTTAAAAAGTTATTTAGTTTGATTAATTTAATTTGATTTAATTTCCTGAATTTCTGGAGACCAAAAGAGCAGGCAAATATTTTCTGGTGATGGAAGGATGCACTTAAACAGAAATTCAGCCTCCATGGTATGAGGACTCAATCTTGGCTTACCTCCCAGGATTGTTGTGAAAAGGGAAAAAGAGAGAGCTTTGTGTAATGAGATCCTGTTAGAAGAAAAAAACCTACCCTTGAATGTCCAAGATTAAAAACAGGATGCAGTTTTGCATACACCCCTTCTTTGTTGTTTTGCTCCAAGATAGTGGATAAAAAGAGATGATACTCAGAAAGGTATGCATATGTTAATACATTCAAGAAGTGTGACTGTGTGTGTTTTTTGTTGAAACAAAATTGCAATTTTATGGTCCCTTAAATAGTAACCATGTATGATGGACTAATCTATAACTGGCCGCAGCCCTGTTTGATACATGCAGAAGTGTCATCTCAGAGTTCATGCAGCCCTCTACCCCCGAACGAAGGCAAATCTGTGTGAGCTAGGTGTGTATTAATAATCTTTGGAGTGTGAAAACCAACAAGGTCAAAAAAACTCCAATCGATATGGGAATGTCTTACTTCCAGATGATGATGAATAATCATATCATCATTCTATTCTGGTAGCAAATTTAAACACTGAGCTATGATAGAGTTCCAACCTATCTACTATAAAACGAGAGAGAAATAGGAACATAATCACAGTGTTCCTGGGGACAGTAGAAACCAGGGGAAAAGATCTTAAGGGGGTGGGTCTTCTCCCCACCTCAAAAAAGCCAAAGATGAGAGCAAAGAATCCTACAGCAGGACAGGCCACCTTCAGCCCCTACCACATCTAGCCTTTCTCTCCAACTGCACCCCAAAATGCGGGTGGTGTGTGGGTTGCCATTTTCATGAAATTTTGCACTTCAAGATGCGAAACAGATCTACACATTTTTGGCAACAATCACACTTACATTAATGCAGGTAAAAAGTGAAGGAAATCTTCATTCCCTTCTTGGGGAAAAAAGCAATCATTCCCTTCTTCATTCCCTTCTTTGGGAAAAATTAGGCTATTTCAATCCTGCTGGTATGTCCAGTACAGTTGTATCTGCATCTCCTCGCCCCTGTAGCTTTCCTCCTTCCCAAAATAGAAATCCAGCAAGCCCTTTGTTCCACAATACAAAGTGAGGGAGGAAGCAGACATCCAGGCTAGAGAAGGAATAGAATATCCTAAGTGAAGGTAGACATAGTTGACTGGCCTACAGTTAGAGCACTTTTTTCTTGATGATGAGCTTCCCACTTTCTGTTGAGCAGAAGTTTACATTTGTTAGTGAACTCCTACTCTGTCATCCCAAAATGGCAATATATTCAGCTTAAAAATGAAAGGGGAAGAATGCAATGGGTTCTTTTCCTTCTAAACTTCGTGCAGAGGAATAATAATAATAATAATAATAATAATAATAATAATAATAATAATAATAATAATAGATATGAAGCTGTATGGAAAAACAGCATCTGAAATAGAATCGTTGCTCAACACTGTCCGAATATACAGCCAAGATATTGCCATGGAGTTTGGACTGGACAAATGTGCCACCTTTATCATCAACAAGGGAAAAAATTGTGAAAACTGAAGAAATCAAGATGCCCTATGGAAATAACATCAAGAGTCTGGCTGAAGAAGATCACTACAAATATCTGAGCATCCTTCAGGCTGACAACATCAAGCACTCTGAAGTCAAGAAGAATGTTAGTAGTGAATACATCATGAGAGTGAAGAAAACCTTAAAGTCCAAACTCAGTGGAGGAAATACCATCAAGGCAATTAACACCTGGGCAGTTCCAGTCATTAAATACACAGTGGAATAGTGGACTGGACTTAAGCTGAACTAGAAGCCCTGGATAGAAAGACCAGAAAAATAGTGACAATGAATCATATCCTCCATCCACGCAGCAATGTTGACAGACTCTACTTATCAAGGAGCATAGGTGGGCATGGACTGTTGCAAGTACACCAGACAGCTGAAGAAGAAAAAATGGCATTGGGAGAATATCTAAAGGACAGTGAAGAAGAGGCACTGAAGCTAGTACACCAGGAAGACTTACTGAATACCGAAGAGACCAAACTGGTCTATAAGAAAGACCAAATGAAGAATAGAAAAGAGGCATGGCAAGACAAAGTATTACATGGCCAGTACACACACACAGACACACACAGAGACAAAACTAGCAGGCAAAGCAAATAACAACAAGACCTGGCCATGGCTAAGAGCAAGAAAGTTGAAGAAAGAGACAGAGGGGCCAATTCTGGCTGCACAAGACCAAGCCTTAAGAACAAATGCATACAAAGCCAGAATTGAGAAGACAGCAACAGACAGCAAATGCTGCCTCTGCAAAGAAGCTGAAGAAACAGTGGACCATCTAGTCAGCTGCTGCAAGAAGATTGCACAGGCTGACTATAAACAACGGCATGACAAAGTAGCAACAATAGCGCATTGGAATATCTGTGAGAAATACCACTTGCCTGCAAGCAAGAACTGGTGGGACCACAAAACAGACAAAGTGATAGAAAATGAAGAAGCTCAAGTGCTCTGGAACTTTAGAATTCAAGCAGACAAGCACCTGTCACACAACACCCCAGACTTAACAATTGTTGGTAAGAAAGAGAAAAAAGTCTGGATGGTGGACATTGCAATACCTGGAGACAGCAGAATAGAAGAGAAAGAACTGAAGAAAATCACAGAATATAAAGACCTGCAAAGAGAAGTAGAACGACTGTGGCAAAACAAAGCAAAGGTAGTACCAATAGTAACAGGTGCCTTAGGTGCAATCACAAAACATCTGGAGCACCACTTGAAGACCATCGGCCTTGACAAACTCACCATCGGTCCATTGCAAAAGGCAGCTTTACTTGGAACAGCTTCCATCCTCCGACAATACCTTTAGCACCATCAGACAACATCTGTCTATCCCAGATCCTTGGGAAGGATTCGATCAGTAGATAAAAATGCCAAATCCAGTCTAAACATCTGGCTGACTGTGCGACCAACAGTAAAAATATTATTTTAAAATCTTTTTTATTTGTCACACTGAAATATTTTGTTGCTGCACTAGGGCAAACAATTAAATTGCACATGCTTCCCAGAGATGTTTTGAGAGAGAACGAAGCTTGGCTTTCCAACTATCTTTGTCACTCTCGATTAAGGCTACCATACTGAAACTCCTGGATGATTCACAATGAAAATGGTCAGGTCTCTGCTTCACAGCAGATTTGATTTAATACTTTGGGGCAGAAAAGGGAGTGTTTGGTGGAGTCTCTCGTAGGAGGAGTAAGACCTCTCTTTTTAAAATATTCTCCGTATCTCTTGTTTGAGAGTCAGTGACCTCTGTTTGTGGAGAGAGACTGTTTTGTGTGCCCTTTTGGATTTAAAAAAGTGTGTCCCTTGCTTTTTAGCGCTGGAAGAATGAATATAAATATTGGACATATTTAGGCCATACAAGAAACCATTCATAATATTGCGATTTAATTTAACCATAAAACATAGGTAACTGCCTTAGAAACTGGGTCTAAAAAAGAAAGGCTTAGACATGTAGTTCAGTGGTCAAGCAAATGCTGTTATGTGCAGAAGGAAAATCAGATCCTTGGTTTCAATACTAGGACTGAGCAAAACAGGGGAGCACTTCCTGAGGCTTTTAAGCCACATATGATCCTCCAAAACTTTGGTTGCAGTCCCTGGAGTCTCCACAAAATTGCCACAGCTTGTAATTTTTAAAGTAATAGAACCACAACCCCATTGACTAATTGAATTGAGTTTTAATTAGTTTTGTCTAAAATGCCCCTATTTTATTTTTGGTGCATGGCTTCAAGCAAGGCCATTCTAAATTATGGCCCTCGGGCTATGCAAAGTTGCATACTTTTGCAGAAGAGATCTGAGTTAAATGGACAATTAATCTAACCAGGCAATAAAGCTCTTCTTTTGTTCAACCGTGGGAAATCGTTGTTATCTAGACTCTAATTTTCACTAGGGTTATCTTTCCTCAAAATTTCCTGCAGATTTTCACAGAGGGCTTGTCAGTTTAGGTTCCCTTAGTGCTGCAGACAAACTTCTAGTGGCCAGGAAAAAGAAGACAGGATAAACAGGGAAAAGGAAGTGTCAGTACTAAAACATGAAAAATATACCAAAAGGGCCTTAGGACTGATGTTTTGCCCTGTTGTATTTCAATTCCAGGAGTTATATATCCACACATCTGAAAGATAACAAGCTGGGAAAAAAATTGTAATGATTGTATACACAACCTCCACCCAGTAGATGGGGAAGTTCCTAAAAAGTGCAGTTCTATGTGATTTTTTTTTTTTGCTGGGACCACATGAGAATACTTAAAAGATGTTTTTCCTAGGGAGTGTTGAAAGAGCTCATGGTGTGTATTTGTCAAAGAACAATCCTGGAGTGGAAATGGGATGCTGAACTGCTATGAACACAGGGAAGTGCCAAGCCAGGAACAAGCAAGGACAGAAGGCAAAGGGACTAATGTTTAGATCAGGCTAGGCCAGTGTTTTTCAAATTTGGCAACTTTAAGATGTGTGGACTTCAACTCCCAGAATTCCCCAGCCAGCATAAAGTTTTTTCAAACTTGCCGACTTTAAGATGTGTGGACTTCAACTCCCAGAATTCGCCAGCCAACATAAAGTTCTTCAAACTTGGCGACTTTAAGATGCATGGACTTCAATTCTCAGAATTCCCCAGCCAGCCAGCCTTCCAATCTAAGTGAGTGAGACAGAGACACTTATTTCCTTCCAAGCTTGAAGCTGATGTCCTACCAGGCTTCATCTGAATTTCAAATGTTGAGTCTGTCAATCTCCTGATATCTTTCTATGTATATCTAGTGCCTAAAATACCTGTGACACACGCATACACTTTCACACCTGCACACACAGAATATATAAGCTCTCCTCAAAGCAATAGGGTGTGTTCTGAGCATCTCCATTTTGCAACCCAGTTCCGACAGACCAAGGCAAATGATCCTCGTTTGTCTTATGTACATGTTTAAAATGGAACAAAAGGATAAATGGGCTCCTTGTCCCCAACCCATGGCAGATTTGCCTTCCCCTTCCCTCTCCCTTTTTCTCTTTCACACAGAATGAGCTGCAGGTGTTTTACTAGAACACAAAAGTTAACAAGGCTAGAGGTGTTGGCCAACAGCCAGGAGAAGAAAATTGCCCAGAAGAGAAAGATGAGAAAATGACGAGAATTGTCCCATGCTGAGTTTTTGTACCTTTGTGACTCCCAAAGCGAATGCATCGGTCAGTAATCAAAGGTTTAGAAAGTCCTTTGGCTTCTTATAGCTTGGCCTCCGAATCAGAATGCAAAGACCATCTGCTAGGACGTTGTTGTCTTTTGAGGGCTATCAACCATATCGTCATCTCAGTTACGCCACTGTAAGCCCGTAACTTTGTCATGGAGAAAATCAAAAGGAGTTACTTTTTTGGCCATACATCAGGGCGGTTGACTGATGAAAATCTAAATTTGTACCCCCCTCCCTCTCCTGCAAGCATATGTTTCTCTCGCCAGAGTAATATTTGTGCCCTCTTTCCCCTTTTTAGCCAAGTTGTCATGGCGATAGTCTTCCCTTCTCTGGAGCTGGCGTGGAATTTCTGGATTATTGCCTTCAACATTTATCTGCCCACCTCAATCAAAGTAGGAGTTCAATGAAAGTGCAAGACACAAATAGAGGGCGGCACTGGCTACTGATCTCCAGCCTTCTAGTCTCATCCTCTTTGGAGGCCAAAGTGTTAGTTGCCAAGCCCATCCTCAGATGTCCCAATAAAACCATGCTTTGTCTAGCACTTGCAATATTGATGGCGAGTTAGTGGGGAAAGGGATGGGCTCTTTATTGCTTTGAAAACAAGGCCAGCTTATATTGTTGGACAAGGGGAGCGTATATTATTGAACAATTAAAACAAGAGTTTTGGTAATATAAGCAGGCTGTAGCTTTTGAGGATTCTGGGAAAGGAAGCCTTCCTGAACAACAACAACAACAACAAAATAGCTGTACCTCTGCACCCAGGTGACAGATCCAACTGTAACAGATTGAGGACAAAAATTAGGAGAAGCCTGCTTGGATAGGTCTTATTGGATTATAGAGCTAGGCAGACTGAGAGACCACAGGTAAGCAAGTGAGTCTGGGTAATGAAGCAATGGATATCCATCCTGGATTTCTTTTACTCTGAAGTATTGTAGTCCACTAAAGTGGGCTCTGCTTCAGCTCAAATAAACCCTGGCTGTTATTTTCTACTAAAGGTTCATCCTTGTCTGCCTTGGTTCCCTTACATTTGCGCAGTCTCCAGCCACCAAAACTGCCGACTCCAACTCCAGCTGGTGGCAAAATGGAACTTGTTTGGTGATCTAAAAGCACAGCTCTAAGGAAGGGGCTGTAGTAGCAGAGTAGAACAGTACTTGCTTTATAGGCAGAAGGTCCGAGGTTCAATCTGAAGCATAGTTTGGTTGAGCCAAGAAAGACTCCTGGTTGAAACTCTGGAGGCGCAGCTTTTGGAAATTATTTAAGTCCAACTCATTGAGGATACTAGGTTGAGTAGGGCTGGTGCAAACATTCCTAAGCAAAGTGGACCATTGATTTAACCCAATATAAGAACAGAAAAAAATCAAGCCACCAGCTATTCTGAGAAGTAATCCAATTCATTCAGAAGCTATGTATTTCTAATTCCACCAGTCTGGTGCTAAAACAGAAATTGCTTCAGTGCCACCAAGCTCAAATCTGAATCTAGTTTTCCTAAATGGTAGTATTCCAAAACTTTGGAGGTATCCATGTGATATAGGTATCAAGTCATTTTCAAGGTGCAGGACTGAAATTTAGAGTGGAAAAGGAGCAAAATTCATTTGTTCCTATTGTAGGGTTACTCCTAGCAATTGGCAGCACTGATTCTTCCTCCCCCCAACCAGTCCCATAAAGAAAACCACCTGAGAAACTGATTATAAGGTAACGTAGCATCACTTTGGTAGAATAGATCCTATCCAGATATAACTCTGCCAAGTTATTACTAGTTATGTAGGTTTTAACACCTAAAAGTTTGGGGTTAAGAAGTTTTTTTTCAGGGGAATGTTATGTTATAATAGCGATGGCTTCTTAAAAGCAAGCGAAATCCATTTTCTATGTTGTATATGCGCATCAGAGAAAGAGGCCTCCCATTTCCTTCCAACAAGGGAATGTAAGCAGATCTTGGCCACAAAACACTTTGCTCAGCAATTTTGGGCTTGTTTTAATTGGCCAGCCCTGAAAGCATTTTGGAGACTGTACCTTTGCCAACAAAAATGCTCCGTTTAGGTTCCTCAAGCTCTGATTCTGAGAAGAGGGGCAGGACATGGAAGCAGGAACATATAATTGGACCTGAGGAAAACCAGGCTCCAATATTGTTAAAACAGTTTATTGGAAAGGCCGGGGAAAGGGAGCAGTCGTATAGATGAGACTGAGCAGAACTGGTACCTTTGTTGATTGTTCTCTTCCCTGGAGACATAATGCCCTACTGGTCATTCCACCCCCCTGTATCTTCTCAGCACAATTAGACTCCTCCTGAAGGCAAGTCATGGAGGTGGCGCATGGATGACAGAACTAGAAGAGAGACCATATTTCAACAGCAGAGCAAGCCTAGTTAAAAATATCAGGTAGTAGATGTTGGATTTCTTTCTTTAGTTCCACCTTTGAGTGGTGCTGGGCAGAGCAGTTCTGCCTTTTATTTCTTTCCCTGGTTATCCAATTTGATGAAAAAGAAACAGCTTTGGAAACGTCAAGGGAGATGAATTTTCTTTAGGTGGGGTTTGGGGTCTTGCGTTGATTTAGCAGTGAAGTGGCCAAGGATGGTATTTCCTTCATTTTGGGATCATCTCTCGGATAGCCTGCAGGCTCCTTACCTTCCTGAGAAAAGGAATTAAGGAATTCCTCCCAATGGTTAAGACCCTGATGCTGGGAAAGATGGAAGGCAAAAGGAGAAGAGGACGGCAGAGGATGAGATGGCTAGATAGCATCACTGAAGCAATGAGCATGAAATTGAGCAAACTCAGGGAGGCAGTGAAAGATAGGAAGGCCTGGCGCAATATGGTTCATGGGGTCATGAAGAGTCGGACACGACTTAACGACTAAACAACAACAACAACCCAATGGTTGTTTTTCAGGTTTGTGTAGCCACTTCTGAGGGAAATCTTGCCTTTCAGGAAAAGTTGGAGAACTCTTTCCTCTGGGCAAGTCCACTTAATTTCTCCACCAACTAAACTGGTGGAGAACTTCCAAAGGACATTTCACCCAGCTGTTCTTTTGCTCACATTTGGCCTAACTCAATGAGTTAAGTTAGGTGAGAATCTGTTCCATATCCTTGAGTTGGCAGATTTTTTAGGCTTTGTCCACAAATACGGGATCCTTTTTGACTCCTCTTAACCTATACATCCAAAATCAAGATCAACGCCCTAGGTTAGCTGATGACCATTATTGCTCTTAATTAGCAATGGGAAGCCATATCAGCTAACTAATTATGGCTGCATTCAAGGCACCTCACTGAGGCCATGATGCTTCCAAGGGAGTTTTGACTGTACATTCACCATTTCTCATTTGTGAAATGTTACAGTAATTGACATTTCAGCATCATCCATTTGCAGTCCTCCCATGTTTCCCCACTGCTGCTTCTACTTCCCAGGAAAAATAAATAAATAAATAAGGAAGAAAGACATCAATAGCTTTAGACTTTCTTTTCTGATGGATAGCTGTAGAAATCGTCTAGAGCAGTGTTTTTTCAAACTTAACAACTCTAAGATGTGTGAACTTCAACTCCCAGAATTCCCCAGCCATCATGCTCACAGGGGAATTCTGGGAGTTGAAGTCCACACACGTTAAAGTTGCCAAGTTTGAAAAACACTGCTCAGGAGCAATTCCACCCAAATTTGGTGGAGTTAAAACCTTTAGCTTCCTTCAAATACATGCTAAGCTTTTTCTACAGACATCTATAAGTGCACATTTCAAATATTTTGCTCCACTTTTTGGTCAGCAAGGCTGCCAGCATAATTTATATAGGATTTATTTAAGATGTAAGGGCAATGACAAATCATTTAAAAAGAAAGCCATCTCAGTAAGAAATTATTTTGGCACCAATGTGAAATAAACTGCCCCCTTTTGTGCTGATTTTTTAATTAAAAAAAATTAAAATAAACCCTCTTTGTTGTATCATAACTGATCTTCTATTGTTAATGAATTAGATTACTGAAGTAAACCTCAGTAATGCTTTAACTGTAAAAAGCTAATTTATAATGAAATCACAATTAGCTTTTGGGGTCTTGTGCCATCCGCATACATAGTAACAATAGAAATGCCATGTGTTTTCTAAATATATCTTCAGATTTTCCTGGGGCATTTAAAATAAGATTTATGTATATTTCCCCCCCTTGGATCAACATAATGATCCCCATGCCTCCTTTGAGGCAATTAAAATAGGAACTTTGACATTTAAGATATTATTCTCCCCCATCATTAAACAATTATAAATAATAGCAATAATTAGCAAATTTGTGCTATTCATTCTCTGGCTAAGTAAACCTTTCAGGTTAATAATTGGAGCTGTTAAGGCTCACCTTTTAATAAAAGGATTGACTGATTTAAAGAAAACTAAAGGACTCTTTTGCCTAAGGATGATGGATAATTACAAAAGTCTGGGCCAATTCGAAGACAAATGGACAGTTGAGAAGACTTAGAGGTTAGGCTAAATGAACATTTTCCCATAACCGGGTATGTTTTTCTTCTGTCTGTCTAGATGCAGAAAGATTTCTAAATTAAATGTAATCTGTGATGGAGAATATGCATTTCTGAACTCTAAGGTTGGGCCATTTCCCAAAGAAATTTGATCATACCAAAAGGCCATTAAAACCAGTCCAATTTAAGTGACTTCTAACTTAGTTGATCTATTGATTTTGGCAGGAGGAACTTTCTTTACATCCAGGCCCCAAAGGGTTAAATAATAGCAATTAAGTTTATAGTCCTTGTGGCACTGAATGGTCCATGCCACCTAACATCCATGCCACCTAACTGTTTTCTCAGCAATTGGGGCAAGGTAGGGCTGTAGGTTTTTAATAATTAAAAAAAAACCCTCCCCATCGTGACTATCTTGTTAAACATTACTTTAAAAAACAAGAAATTAACTATGCTTTGCACAGCTCTTTCTGCAGTAATTTTGCACAACTCTGACTTGGCTTCTTGAATGCAAAGCATTTATTTCTGTCATTCCTCCTCAAATATCCAGTAGTTCTAGACCTATGGATGATATCCTTGTTAATTCCTTCACATGATCAGGCAGAAAGCAGAAGCTCTCAGAACATAATTTTCTTTTCAGTGGTGAAAAGGAACACTGAACTGTTGTGTTTGGAAGTAATCTGAGATCAATTGCCATTCCGCTCATTCCTGGATGCACAGCACCAAAAACGAATTGAAATGACTTTTTTCTCCCAGCTAGAAAATGATCCAACTGCATCTTGCAAGCTGATATCTACTAGACAGGACCTACAGTATATCTGGATTTCTGTGTCATGAGAACATGTCAGGGTAATATGAAATTTCCTGATGCCACTGAATAATATTCTGTTTATTTGCAAAAACGTAATGGAGGAAATAACTGGATATGCATGGACCCATTTCTGGATGATTTTTTCCCTTTCTTTTCAGCCTTAGTTGTTCATTGTTGCAAGGTGGGAGAAAAATCCTACGGATCCAAGAAACCATCTGGTGGGAAAAGTGCCACAGAGGAGACCATTCTGGAATTTCCTCAGGAATAACCTTGCTCAGAAATTGTTGCTGTTTCATCTGACACTCAGGAAAGGAGAAGGCAATTTGTGGAAGTCTAAGAGCTCACCAGATCTCTCCTTTTTCTCCACAGTGTTGGGATACTTCCCAGCAATGTGTTAGTCACTTAGAACAAAAAGTGGAGATATTTGGCTCACTGACTGGGAGCAGAGAACTTGGTTTAAATTTTGGGCTTGCTTGTGTTAGCCAGGAGTACCAGTCTGTCAGATCAGAAAGATTCAAGTGTAAGGGAATAACACACTTACCTCTTCATGGGGTTATACCAAAGATAACGGGGAAGCTACATTTGGTGCAAAACACAGCTGTCTGCCTGCTAATGGGTAAGAGCTATTACTGTAGTGTAACACCAGTACTGAGGGATCTGCATTGACTACTAATCAGGTCCAACTCTAGGAGCTGTTTATCACCTGCAAAGCTCTGTATAGCCCAAGTGCTGGTAACATTTCAGACCATCCATTCTCAGAAGAATCTGCCCATCCAGGACAAGCAAGATGAACAAGGTCACATGCTACAGCTACCTTCCCTGAGATTTCAGGATTTCCAGGGGCAACAGTTGTCTCCAGAGATCAGGCCATCTCTCTCCATACTGATTCTTGGGAGGGCTGTGAAAATGGTGCCATTTCCCAAAACTGTTGTATGATCACGAAAATGATTGTAAGTTGGACACGAATATTCTGTGCGAGCTTTGATGACTAATTTGAGTTGAAGGAGAGAGTTACACCGAGCTCCTCAAAATCATCATTCTACTGCCCAGCCTCTTGTTCTACCGTTGAAGTACTCTTACTGTCAGAAAGTTTTTCTAACATTCAGTCAGAATCTGCCATGCTGCAACTTAAATCCATTTTCTTATGCCCTGTACTCCAGAATGATTGAAAAAACAGGTCCTGACCATCTACTTTGTAACATCCTTTCATTTATTTGAAGAGTGCTGTCTTATAACTCAGTTTTCTCTCAGGGCTAAACTTTGTTAGCTCCTTTAATTTCTCTTCTGAAGATTTAGTTTCTAATCCCTGATCATCCTTGTTGCTCTTCTTGGAATCTATTCCAGAACTGGGATACCATTGTTGGGGTGAGGTCTGACCAAACAGAATAAAGTGGAATTATTATTTACCGTGATTCAGAAAATACACTTTTTAAAATGTATTCAGTTTGGATGCTACTCAACTCCAGTTGTCTGTCAATGCAGCCTAAAATTGCATTTGTCCTTTCTGTAGTCACATCACGCTGCTGACTTATATGTAGTTTTTAATCAACTTCTATTCCAAGGTCTTTCCTATTCTTGGACCTTTGATTTCTGCCTTCTCACAGAAGAGCTGTGCATTTTTAATTTTTAAAATTCATGCTGTTCTTTTCAACCCATTTCTTTAGCCTATAAAATTTGTGCCACCTGCAGACTTGATAAGCATTCCTTCCACCACTTCATCTAAATAATAAAAATTATATTGAGTTCACTGTGGCATTGATTTTCTTGGTAGCAATGACAATTCAACTGGTTTGTAGCAATATTATCTTAAAGTACTCTGGAATTCAACATTTCCTCTGCAAAAGTGAGTCCTCTCTCAGTATAACTTTAATGTTTTTTGACCATGTTAGTAATCATGTGTATAATGGTGACTCAATAGATACTGCACTTGGACATTTAAAAGCTTTTGATCAAGTTCCTCATCAAAGCTGTGAGTAAACTTGGCATGAGATAAGAGGACAGATTCAGGTCTGGCTTTGTAATTAAAGAACAAGAGGTAACGAATCTTCCTAGCCCAGGAATGCAAAAATCCCTGAGGATCTGTATTAAGAGGCTAACTGCTTTTTAGTTTCATCATTAATGACCCAGAGCTAGAAAAAAGTAGCAAAATGGTCAGGTTTGCTCATGACATCAAATTATTGAGGATGGTTAGAATAAAAAGGATTGCAAGGAGCTCCAGAGTGAACTCATCCAGTTAGTTAAAGGTCAATTAAATGGCATTTGTGATTCAATAGAAGTGTGAAGTGATGCACAAGCAAACAAACAAATAGATAGATAAAGGCCTGGCTTCAGATATACATCAAACTGGCAGTCGCTGACCATGAAAAAGATCTTGGGGTCATGTTGGAGAGCAAACTGGGGAAGAAAAGAAAAGAAAAAAGAAAAGAAAAGAACCAGGATGTGGCTGCTGTAAAAAGATGTAGGGCATGCTATGGATGATTAGAGAAGTGATTAAAACTAAAATAACCAATATGGTAATATCTTTATGCAACTCTATGGTGAGACTTCTTTTTGGAAGTACTTCTTTACACAATGAATAATCTATAGAATTCACTGTCATAAAATGTGATGATTTCTACATCTTTAACAGAAGTTGAAATAAATTCACAGATGATGAGGTTCTCAACAGCTGCCAGCCAGGTTGGTGACAAATTTCCTCAAGAAAGGACTGTTAACCACATGTCTTCTTGATAGGCTTCTGAAAAGAATCTGCCTCCAAATTCATCACTTTGGTGCAATGGATGGAAAGAGGTACAAGGCTACTTGGTTCTTCTGAAAGCCTGCAACTGCAGGCTGAAACTCCATTTTCCTAGCTTGGATATAGGTACAGGTGCTCTTGGCCATGCTAGAATGACTGTATTAAAGTGCTTAATTCCTATCAAAAACTGACCATTTAAATCAGCATCATGCTTAAGATCACACATGGTTGGTTTTAACTGTCATTTTAAATGTCATAATTGCCTAGTTCACACATAATGCTAGGCCATAAACAATATTTTGCCATCTACAATAGTTGGGTTCATATGTCCCATTGAACCAAAACTGAGAGAACCACATTATGGCTTAATGCAACCCATAAAGATAGTCTATAGAAAGAGAGAAATTCCAGTTGTTTTGTTTCTTTTGAACTATTATTTCAGCAGCAAGTTGATTCCAGCTTCCAACTGAGCAGAAAATCCTGACCTGTCCTGGTTTCTGGCCTTAAGCAGAAGATTTGCATGGCAAGAAAGTCAATGCCAGCATCTGCTAAAATATACAGATAAAAATGGATACAAAAGGCAAAACTGTAGGATACAGCTATCAGTTTGGGCTACTCTGGACGGCAGCAAAGAGATACAGAAAACACTAAGTCTGGATTTTTGCAACCCAGAACTGGTAGCCCTGCTAGAGTGATCAGTTGAGAGCTTAATGGTTCAATCTTAAATTTGCCTTTTCCATCTTGCAACAGCCTTTTTCCTCTTTCTTTCTACCCTTGTGTGTCAGAATAGCTTATTAGCCATAAATGATTTCTCCCCTTCCAGGTTGTTGTTGTTTTTTCAACCACAAGCTTCTTGAAAGTGACAAGTATGGCTAATCCATCTTCTTCAATTTTCTTTCCTACTCACACCACTAGGTGGCAATGAAATGGCACTGACCTGCATTCTTTGTGGTATTAAAAGGATACACAACCACACCTTTGTGCTGAAAGTTGGAGGAAAATGCCAACTAGTTGAGAATCCACTGGCTGTCTTCTGCCCACCCTGCTTTCTCACCAGTGTCTAATTTGGCCATTATCTTTGTGCCCCTTTCAGGAGATACACCGAGACATGTTCTGCATTGCAATTTTCATCATCCCCAACTCAGCACAGAGAAAATTTAAACAATGTTAGCATGCATTGAGTGGTAAAGGTATGTTTAGAGTTCAGTAGACATGAAGAAGCCTGTAGCAAATGATGGCGATTCATAATATGAAACATTTGGTCAAGAATTCCAAAGCTTCCAGGAAGTTATTAAAGGGTTCAGAATGTTGGAATAGGGGTTGTTTTAAAGAAAAGAGAAGAAAAGCAATCCTTTTTCCCCAGACCAATTTTAGAAATCTCTGAAGAACCTGGAATACATTGGCTATTTTATTTCATATGCAACCTACTTTCCACACCCGTTTTGAAAACACTTCTCTCTTTTTGACCTTTTCCCTTTATTTGTTCCAAAGCCTTAAAAAGTTGAATCCAAATGGGAAATCTGTAAAATAGCAATAAAGCCCTAGGTAAGATAAGTTGTATATAGTTTACTTCTTGCTATTTTCTGAGAGTGCTTTGCATAGTGGTGCAACTGTGAACATTCACATTTAACTGGAAGTTGAACAGGTTGCATATGCCACAATTGTATAGACAGCATTTCTATCCTTATGGGAATAATGGCGCTCACCAGAAGTGAACGTTTGGAATCCTTGCAGAGTTCAGCAAGCTTTCAAGTTCTCTCCAAACATTCTTACATGGAAAGCAAAAAGGTAGCATCTCTTTTAACTTGAGCTTGATTCCTGATGAGACATATCTCTGTAGTTGGCTAAACAACAGTGCAGAAGTGGTTTGCCACTGTTGCCTTCTGAGATGTTTCTTCAACCTCCCAAACTAGCCTAAGCTCTAGAATTCCTTGGAGATCACCCATTCAAGTACAAACTGACCTAAACTTGCTTAGCTTCTGAGCCCAGACCAGTTCAGTTACCTGCTGAATTAGAAGTATGCAGATTAACCCAGACCTAATTTGAATTTGCAATTCTATTTGAATTATTAATTCAAATGGAATTTGTAATTTGATTCAGTAAAAGCATGTGTGCACACATGTGCAAAACTCCATCAAACCTTCAAAGAGAATTTGGCACTTGTACTTGAAGGTTTGATTCAAAGAGGTGCTTTGACTGAATCACAGTTGAATCTTCATATTGAAATTTCACAGAGTCTGAATAAAATGGTGTGTAAGAATCTGTGTTATACATTCAGATCCAATTAGATCTATTTCTTCCTTGTTTACACTAACAGACACTGACTTTCCACAATTCTGGCCAGGATTTTTATCTAACTTTGCCTGAAAATACCTGGAATTGGACATGGGATTTTTCTTTGTGAAAAATGTGAAATTTCACACAATGTAGCATTTCCCACATTCAAAAGTAAATCATGTGATGGCCATGCAGAGCAGGACACTTGTGCACATCTTGGGGGCCACCATGGTCCTGTCTTACCTGGGTTTAATTTTTTAAAGATTCTTTTAATTAAGTAAAAATTAAATGGGAAGCTGGCTTGCTAGAAAGCAAAATGTCTGTCTCTAGGATCATCTTTCTTTACAGAATTCTTCTGAGCCCCATAGGCTTTCTTAGAAAATAAAGAATGGTAGAAGACTGCAACCTAGAGCTTTACTTGTGAGTGTGCCCATCTAACCTAGAAAAAAAAAAGGAGAAGAGAGAAGCTGAGACATACAGTATCCTGGAAGCCAGTGAAGGCAGTTTGCTTTCAAGGAGTAGCTGTTCTGAAACTAGCCAGAGAAGGTGAAGTCCCTTCCATGCTACCAACATTCAAAACGGGCTTCTTGGACTTGAAAGGGTCTTCATTTAGCTAAGCTGAAGAGTTAACCAACTGCAGTTCTTTTTTCCAAAGTCAAAATACAGGAATTACACTAGATCAGTGTTGTCCAAACTTGGCCATGCTGGCTGGGGAATTCTGGGAGTTGAAGTCCACTCATCTTAAAGTGGCCAAATTTGGACAACACTGCACTAGATCAAGAAATAAGGAGAGTCCATGGGGAAAAAAAATATGATTGTATTACAGATGTAAAGGCATGAAACCACGCTACAAAAAGGTGATTTCACATTCCAACTTAGTTCTTCATGCATGATATAACATTGGCCATAAAGAAGTAAGAAATGGCCTGCAGAGGTGAAGTTGTTTCATTGGGGCAGCATGCAAACGTTCATAAATATAAGAAACATATTGGGCAGAATATTATCACACCTGCACTATATTTATTATGTTATTTGTTTTATATTTATTATATCCCAGTTTACATGGGGTTCCTGATCATTGATTCAGACACTTCCTTGCCTCTCCTAGCACAGAGCACTCTCTGTGCTTTCGTGATTATTCGCTGGGTTTTGCAATGCTTCAGTTGCATCTCAGAAGTGCTTCATTTGGGGTGTGATGCAGGCCTATGTCAAGGAGTCCTTGGGATGGCCTCTGGAACACTTGAGCTGTTGTGTTTTTCAGGGTGAAGTGGAGGATTTAGGTTGTGCCAACAGAGTTTCTGTTGACCCTCATCTGGGCAGAGCGTTCCTAGCAACTCATGGAAATACACCCGTGTATGTGTGTAGAGCATGGATTAGTTGCCATTATTTGCGAAGAAGATTATAAAGAGGAGAGGAAATGTCACAGCACAGATGAATGGGCATGTCAATATTTGGGAGCAAGAATGGAAAGAGGAGAAAAGTGATTCCCAATGACCTTAGATCAAATGAAGTTGGCCCCCCTTTGCAAGTTACAAATGCAGCTGTCGAGAGTCTGAGTGCTGGAAGGGGAATGTGGTTGCTAAGACGTCCCAAGTTGGGGGATTTGGCTTTCTGTTTTTAATTCAATCAGGTTATCCCCACTTATGGTCCCCTTTAAGCTCTCACAAGTAAAGGAATGCCTGTGTCAGTTACACGGCTCAAATAGTAGACTGTGGGCAAACACTGAAGTACACACAGCTCAGGATGTTTCAATAGCAATGGTATTTCCCCCCCTGAATCCACAGCGGTGACCTTACCCTAATAGATACTGCCTTTTAAGTAAAGCACTACATTCTCCATTGTTTCCATTTCTTTAAGCGGCTCAGAACATTTTTGTAAGTACTGTAAGCCTTCAGCAATATATCTTTGTCCTACTAGGTGATTCATCGCCCACAATTTTGCCCTATGAGTCCAACCACCTCACCTTCAATCTTCTGAATCATGTCCTAATATTGAATGGTGTCACAGCCACTCTCTTGGCACGGACTACTATTTCAAGATGCTTCTATTATGATCTTTCAGAGCACATTTTAGGAGACGATGCATCACACTTTTGTTCATAAAGGCTGGCCCAACTAAACTTTACTTACTTAATAGTTATCCAGCTAAACTTTGGTTGAACAAGAACTTGGTTCTGGAGTCCCCACCAATCAATTTTCCACTAGTGCTGTGATAATCTAATGCTGGACCTACTGCCCCCCCCCCCCCACAAATTCTGGGGGAACCTAAGTGAGCTTCCTTTCTGGTGAATCCTATGAGTATGAAAATACCATATCATGGAGGAGAGCAAACTGCACTGTCCTGTTTTTGTACCGCACAACTCCCATTCATTGGCTGTTGCAATAGCTGTACCTATATTTTATTATAGCGTGATCCTTCTGGCTTTATATTCTGGACAATCAAGGATCATGTAGCTGGCAGGAATACATTGTCACAGTATCACACAGCATATTATGCTTGGCTGAATGATGACAGAATCAAAGCAGAGCAGAATTTCTTGCCCTCATCATAAACTTGCAGTGTGCTTTTGTTCCCTCTCATAGTGCCCCCCTTCAGTTATGGCTGGAGGTAAATCAAATGTTTAAGGGAGGTGATCTTTCTTCTACAGGTTTAAATCCCTAGCAGCTACGTACTGCACTCAAGAACTGTTGCATGTGAAGATTGCTTGCTGCTGACTGATTTAGCACTGCAAGCGAATTTGAAATATAAATCAGCAGAAAAGAGTAACGTTGGGATCCAGAACAGGTGGGCAAGAATTCCCAAGAAAAAGAATAGTTTCTGTTTTCTTCCAGTCTCTGCTGATTCAGAGAAAGGCCGTATGGAAGAAACCAACCGAGGTCCCAGTGGATTACTTTACTGAGGTGTAGCATGACTACTTATTTATTTATATTTCGTATTTATATTTCAAATTTAGATACCACCCATCTCACAAAAAGTGACTCTGGGCGGTTCACAATAAAACAGCAATAAATATTAAAATACAATAAAAACAGAATAATGTTAACATTTAATATTAAATAAAATGTCATATTAACATATTAACATACCATAAAAATAGAATAAAAACGATTGCGAGTTGCACACATCTGTTTGGCTCAGAAAACATTTGACTGCTCGGCAAAGCCTATGGATGCCTTGATAAATGGTAGGGTAAAACTGTGGCCCATGGTGTGCGGATTCCAGAAAAGATTCTCTTAACATTGGCTGTCTGAAACAATGCATAATGTACCGTTCATCCCCAAGGTGTTCCAGTGAATCCGCAAATGTATTTTTCTTCTTCCCATTCAGCAGGTTCTGCCTTAGAGTTTTTCTAACTTTCCTTGACTGGCTCCGTAGGAGACTTCTATCTTTCATCATCTTTCTTTGCATACGAGAGAAAAAAGGAACCTTCCCCTGGCTTTAAAACACAACCCATACATTTTTGGCAACAGGTTGTTTTTGTAAACATCTCATGGCGTGAGGGCTGGTTATTTTCTTCTTTAAGCAAAACAAAAAAGAAAATGAAATCATTCGTGACATTCTTGCCATATGAGTCAAGCATGGCTTCTGTGTTAATCACCCGGCTACTCTATGTAACCTTTTTTTATTCAGGAAATGAATCAGGCCAGAAGGCTGATGTCTCATCTGCCTCTCCTCACTCCACCCCCTTTACCCAGGAAGAAGGCAAGAAAGGGGGTTGTTTCCCCCCCTCCCAGTCTGTCAGTGGGTTTAATTTTACAACCACATCTTGGAAGCCTGACTCAGGACTCGCACTCACTCTGGAGCAACGTGGCCACATTCCAAAGCGAGCACTGAATGCTGGTGGGAGGTAACGGGAGAGGCAAATGTCTGGGCCCAGTTGGGGGGCCAAGAAGGGACACAGTGAGCGTTGCCACTCAGCCTCAGTTTTGTGGGCCAACACGAATTCCTACAGAAGGGGGGGGGGAACAACTAGTATGAAGGGTTCCTCAGATCCTCTCCTCTCGTAGCTTTCTGCCAAAGTGATGAATCCACCTAAGCATACACTGTTTTTTAATTTTAATATTTACCTTATTATATAACACTGCATTCTATTTTATCTTATACTATTTTATCTTACTCTTTTATCTTTACTTTACCTTACCTTACTATGTTTTATTCTACTTTATCTCACCGTAGTCTATTTTATCTCATTTTATTGTATCTTATTGTGGCTGATACCCATGCCTTGATATGGTCAACTGACTAATCAATAAAGTCTGTCTGTCTGTCTATCTATCCATCTATCTAGCATCTCTGTCTGTCTGTCTCTATCTATCCATCTATCTAGCATATCTATCTATCTATCTATCTATCTATCTATCTATCTATCTATCATAGCTTTCTGCACTACTGGTATTATGATCAGTGGGCTTTATCTTAGGTGTGAGAAGCTTGGTGTGCTTCTGTGTGCAGAAGTTCACACTAAAAAAGAAAACTGTTAGGATTTATGATGGGACCAATGCTTTGGGTCTGCCCCAGCCACTCAAAAGCTCTCATTGTTGTGACAAAAGTCCTTTGCTGAGAACTTCCTCTTTGAATTTGGGGAGACCAGTCAGATGTCTATCCTTGGGAAAAACAGCATTAGAATAGAAAAACAGCATTTGGAAAGGGGTTGTATATTCATTTCCACTACCTATTTTCCCTTCCCACCCTATTCCATCTCCTAATAACACCACAGAAAGAAATGGTAGAGGAAGTCACCTAGTGGAGGCAAATATTTTTATTTACTGGGGGGGCACATGTTACAAGAAAATTGCTGGACACTTGTCCTGTGAAGAATCACCCCCTAGCAGCTCCTTTTGAGCATATAATAAGAATGAAAAGGTCAAAAGATCAACTTTAACCACGTGTATCGTATGGGGGCTGAATACTGAAGTGTATGATTTAGTCTTTAGGGCTGGGCTATCAACAAGGACTGTGTGAATATTCAGTCTGGAAATTTGATTTGAAGGTGATTTGATCAGCTTTCTGAATCAAATCAATTTTCCAAATCAGATCGCCAGTTCTGTGCAAATTGTCAAATCCAGCTGAACAAACCGGAATCTGTTCCATGTGGACAGATGAAGTTCACTTTGGGCCTGCACCCCTACATTGTTATAGTCTGCATCATTTTGAACCAAATCAGTCAAATTGGAACAATTCCAAATCAGTTCAAAGATTCAAATCGATCAGGGAGCCACACTGAATCAGCCATTTGAACAAATCAATGTCATGAGTCAATTGAATGGATGGTTTGAATTGGAATGAGGTCAGTTTGCACACTCCTAAGATCTGTAGTTCAGATTGATGCTAATTAGTCTCTCCGCTGCCCCCAGAAAATATTGGAAATTATAATTTTAGGAAGGGAGCAAGAATGAACTCTCAGGGGAAAGCTGTGGTTATATAAGATTCAACCATGTCATGGAAGAAAATAGATCTTTTAAATATCTGTTGGCCATGACAAGTAGGCCAACAGATATTTGTTGTAGTCATATTGCAGCATGTAATGTTTGTGTTCACTGCTCAGCAAGCCAACTAGGCATTTTATTCTCTCCTGTAATAGCTGCTCTTTACATTTCACTGGCTATGTACTGGGAGTTCCCAATCGGAGCATTTTTAATACATATTTCTGCAGACTATGGGATTCCCTTGCTATTATCAATGGGTTGGACATGGAGCATGTCATTTTGTCTACATAAGGGCTACTGCATAGAGAATGGAGATGCTCATAGGCCATGAAGCCTCTGTGTTCAGGCTATTGCTTTGAAAACTGTGAGCAAATGATAGAGGGGGGCTGTTTCCTTCAGCTCTATCTGTTGGACTTCTGGGTGCATATCATAATCTGCTGGAATGAACTAGACCTTTTTAAGGAGGAGGAGGGGTTGGCTTCACTGACACCACTATACTAATCTAGGAAGGGCTTTCAGAAAGGGAGAATGAGAATGAGGAGTGTCTTCCATCCCACTTTGCTCTCTCAGGTCTAAGCAGAAGAGAACATTAGCAAGGCTGGGCAGCCCCTATAAAATCAGTGAGTTATGAGCTCCATGAAGTCAAGTTGAATTAAGGAGAAGTCCTGGCAGGCTCTGGGCGTTTCAAATGGCCAAGCCAAGTCACAACTGCATTTGTAAAAGATTGGATGGGATCCTTGTTCCATCTTAGGTGTAAGTTGTAGGTCCCCTCTGGCATGCTGCAATGGTGTTCCCATAGTTACAGAGCAGAAGCTCTATTTCAGTGACACTCTTGGAATATTGCCTTGTTATTCTGAATAAGATCTGGAGAGCAGAATTGGAGACTATTAACAGTGACTGCCATTATTTCTCCTGAAACGCTTTCAGAACAACACAAGGTGATGCTATAATGCCATTTTTCAACTCTTTGGGGAAATATGGCAGCCACAAATCAGAGCTGTTATCTTCTCACCTCACAAAGTCCCCTTGAATAAATTCAGATCATGCTGTAATGTTGTTTGATGGCTTCCTGTTGGTAAATGTTAAACTCTGCTATTTAGGACAGAACTGGGCCGAGACAGTCCAAAATAATCAGCTGGATGAAGCACTGGCTTCATTAGAAAGTATTTGGTCCACCTTTAGATAACGCAGCACCCAATCTTTCCAACTCAGGGGCTCTATCCTACTGAGCATTTATAAGCAGATACTACCTCAGTCGCTGTAGAAGAATGGCACATTTCAGTTACACCTATGAGCTACAAGCTTCTTGGTAGGGGTTGTGTTGCAGTAGCTTTGCTTTGACAGATCTCGGGAGATTTACAAGAAAGTTCCACACCCACTTCATTCATGCTAATCAACGGTTTAATGCAGTAAGGTTCAGTGTTATGAATGAACAAGAGCATGTTTTGGCTTGCTGATCAACTTGCAAATACCCTGCTCACTCATCAAATGGGAATAGATCTTTCTTCCCCACCCCCCAAAACTACTAGCAACATTCATGATGATGGATATTGATTGAAACCATATTCTTTGAAAGTGAAAGCTGGAAGGGGGTTGGGGAAGGAGGAGAAACTACATCCACTGTTCCTTTAAAGTTCCAGCAAAGTTTCCCCTGTCTTTGCTACGGATCTCTGAGTCACTGCTGTCGGCAAATGTGGGAGGAAGTGAAACCGCAGCCCGTTCTGGAACAAATTTGATGCAGCTGAACTGAGGTCTTGGTGGGTTTTCAGCATGCCAATTCTCTTAGGTGTCATTATATCTTGGAGAAAAGGTTATCATGTCTTTGGAGAGGCCATACTGGGAGGATAAGATGCACTGAGCATGGATCTTGCACTGCCTTGCATGTTTGTGTGGAACCCTACTTAGAAGCATTATCACTTGGAACTCATCCTTCCTTGTTATAGAAGTGCTGAATCCTGCTTACCCCAAACAGGACAGCAAAGTTCAGTTGATGAATGGATGTTAGAAAAAACTGATTTTTTAAAATTGCCTGTGGTTAACCATTTTCAGCGTAAACGCTTATAAGAATCACAGGTGATGAACATGGTCTTAGAAAAAGCATGCCTCCTCTTTGCTTCTCACCTAGGGTGGAATCCTCTTCTAAGAAGGTTTCTGGTACACCATTCAATTGTATCTAGAAAGAAACATCAACCCTATTTTGGATCTGTTGCACATTTCTAAAACAAAACCCCAAAACGACCACCCAGTCTGAAGTGAAGGGAGTAAATCAGAAATCAGGGCTGTCACAAGGATGGCTCCAAACTTGGCAAAATCTGAAGGTCCATTTATTTTCAGGTCTTTCACGCAGAACTTCTGCAGCAGATCTACGGACTGCTTGAAATATGCTGGGAATGTCAGACAAGTCCCAGGATCTGGCTGTGACCTTTCTTGTTGCTTTCCTCAAAGCCCAAATCTCTATTTACTTTTCCTAGATTCAACTTGGTGGTCATATGGCTAGGATTCTTTTTTCCAAATCAGTAAAAAATATATTAGGAACATTAAAAGTTGCCTCAGGCAGAGTGAAGCTTTTGGTCTTTAAAGATTCTTGTTCCCTAATCTGTTAGTCCAAAACCTTGTAAAAAGCAAGGGCATATTTTCTCTCTTGACACCCTAAGAAAGAGCACGGAGAGTGTCTCACATTGATAGTGTGTGATTTCTTGAAAGTTAGTCAATCACTGGAGCTGGATTTGCCCCACTAAAAATTTGGGCCAAACTAGCTGAGAATTGGGAACAATTTTCCTCATATTGATCCAGCTGTTCCTTCTATCTCTGGGCAGTTGTGTTTATGAAACAGAATATCACATTAATACTAACCAAGGCCTCCATTAAACAAGGACATTAACTAGTCAGAGTCAACTGCATGGAAAAATGCAGCTTTTGCATCTAGAGATGTCCCCTCTTATCCTGCACCCAACAGAAACATATCCTCATATCCAGCTATATCACTTACGGTGAACCATTTTGTATTTTAAAATGTGCACAAAGATGATTGGGTACCTGTAGGAGCATTAATAACTTTATGGGAGTGTGTCAAAATAATCCAAGAACATTGTTGGATTCTAAAGGTGGTTGTTGATATCATTTATATAACCCTTATTCTATCTACTTGATGAGAGTGATACACAGAGTAGTGGCATTTCAGAACTTCAAGGCTGGAGGTTTGGGTACTAAGCAGTCCAGTTAATTCCCATCTCCTTCATTCCGTCATCCTCCTTCCATCTCTCCCTCTTTTTGCAAGCAAAGAATATTATATTCTTACTGGGGAGAAGTGTGTGATTCGTTTGGCCAAAAGAACACGGAGCTCACCAGCCCCCAGAATTTCAATCCACATGCAGTGTTTATCAGTAGCTAAAGATATGGGGGGAAACCTCAGTTTATGGTGGGACAACTTCCAAGTGGTCTCCACCCACCTAACCTACTTGCATTTCTGAGCATCTTCTCCAAGTAAGCTTCCAAGATTTCCTGGTCTCAAACCCTTCCACATTTGACAAGGTAGACCAGTGTTTCTCAACCTTAGCTGGCTGGGGAATTCTGGAGTTGAAGTCCACATATCTTAAAGTTGCTAAGGTTGAGAAACACTGAGATAGATGCTTATTTTCACCATTTATTCTGAAAAGGGAGATTCTGAGAAAAATAATTTTCTACTGGTTTCTGCAATTTCTCTAAGACAGACAGAATCATGAATGGCTCACATCACCTTTATTCTGACCCCCAGTCTTTGACTCTGGCCAACAGCCAATACAGTACTCCATTTATTTTGTCCTGCTCCAGTAGCAAAAAGACACTTGAGCCACCCTGCCAGAAGCACACAAAACCACCTCTCCCAGCATAATATATACTAGGATATGCTGCGCCAACTGAGCCCCAGACAGTGAGCTTTTTAGCAAGGCTATTTCTGAGTCATTCCCAACCAGCACCAGGACACGGGACTCTTAAGAAAGGCCAACCAGCACACATTCAGGTGACCTAGATTTTACAAGCTGAGTCCAGACAGGCGCTGTCTGCTGATACAAAGGAAAGACTCAGTTGCAGTGAATCCATGGCTGTCTCTGTTGAACGGCAAGGCTGACAGGGAAGAAGAGGGAGAAGAAATTCTGTCTGGTTGGACTCCAAAGTCAGTCCCTGCTCCCTCCCATGATGATGATGATGACGACGACGACGACAGTGCTTTTTGTATGGAGAAAGATGAAGAAAGGGTTCTTCAAAACATTGATTGTTCACAGGTTCTAAATCATTGAAGTGTGGTCAGAGTTCTAAGCTATCTCCCTCAAATAAAAAATGGGTGTTGTCTTAGGAATGGAGCTGTGTTCATCTGAATGGCATGGAAACATAATAACTCAATCATAGACTAGTTTTAGGATATGGAATTCAATGGGGAGAAAGTCACAGACACCCCTAACCAGATGTTTTTGCTCAACATTTTTCCTTTAAGCGCCAGTGCTTCATGGCAAAATAGGTTACAAGGAAAAACCTGTAGGACAGTATGGAAATGACACAGGGTTAGGGTAAATGTGGGATAGGTTGATGGTTGATGTATGGTTTGGGAGAAGCTATAGGGCTGTGAAAACAAAGTTGGGGGTCACAGGATGCAGTTGCATGCTCTTAAATCAAGGGGCAAGGGAGTCAGGAAGTAGGAACCAGAGCTATAAAGAAATGTGGTTTAACTGAAATTTCATTCAAGGCAAAGGGACATGAAATCCAAGAACCCACTGTACATAGCTTGTGATTCATCTATGAACCATATAACAAGGTCCTCCATCACCTTAGTGTTTCTCCCCTCACCCCCAGGAATGCAGAACCAGGAAGGAATAGCAAACCACAAACCATATTCACCTCATATAACAGTTCAGACATTTTTCTAAGTGATCTGATTTTTAATTCGATTCTGGTTTTCCCCAAATCCGTCTTCTTCCTGCCAGGCTTCCTTTGTAGTTGGTTCCCCATAACCACAAGGTTGCCTTAAACATGGACAGAATTGTTTTTAATTGCTGGGAAAGTGAAAGTCTTTCTTAAGAATGTCAAAACCGCCTGTGAGATCACACCAAAAGGTCACCATGGTCAACTTGATGCCTTTAGGAAACCTATGAGCAGATGAGGGAGGCAGGGGCTTTTCATTATGTTCTGGCCTGGTTACAACCCTTGAGTAGGTTTCTCTATATGGCATCTTTCAGATGTATTAGACAGCTCCCATCATCCTCAGATAGTTGCTATCCAGGACAGCTGGAAGTATCTAGTTGGGGAAAGCTATGCTCAACACATTGTTTAAGATGACATTTTCTGAGCTTCATATTCCTGGACCATGTCATCTTTAGAAAATGAATTAATCCTTTTGAATGTGTTCATCCATTGGCTTACTCTCTTATCTGAAATCTTTTCATTGTGAATACATGTGCTGTGTATTTCTTTGTTTTCCAGGGCTATGAGTCTAAACAGCAGACTTTGGCACAATGAGTAAGTAAAATTTCTTTTTTCATCTGTGGTTACAAATGGAGCTCAGCTCTGATTCTACCTGACCAAGCAGATCCTCTCAATTCACCATCTTAGTGATTGGAGAGAATGTGAAGAACAACTATCTGGATTTCCTTTTGGAGGCCAGGACCAACCTTCAAAGTTGTTTTGTAGGTAAGGGATCTTAAAGACTAGGTGATGAGGAAGTCCTTATCTTTCGTTTTATGTCAACATTTCATTTCCCCCCTCTTTTTTCCTTTTCTTTTTCCACGTTTTAAACTTTCATGGGGCAGCAGCTGTTTGACCCACGGTTGCACCAGTCTTCCTTCCCACAGAATATTTGATACTTTGGTTTGGAAAGTATGAATGAGAACTTAACATAAAAGGGAAGCAGGAAATAGAAGATATTGTTCCCTTCCCACTGGAATTGTTTTTCCTTTTCTTCCCCTCCAAATCATTCCCTCCTCATTTGCTCACATGATTTCACTTTTCATTTCATGTAAAAGTTGAATTTACATTTAGCTAGAGCACATCAGTATAAGTTAAATATTAAGCTATTAAAATATTAAAATATTCTACTTCATCATAGTGCCTTGATTTTTCATAAAGAATCTCAAAATCTAGAAATGATGGGAAAATTCTTATTATTCTTATAAAAGCAAGAATGCAACAGGACTATGAGTCAGTTTTTATATTTGTAAGATTTCAAACTCCTGAGCCAAGTCTGGGGCACAAAACCTGATTTCCCATGTATACTATATCCATGTTATGTAATTTACTGTGCCAATCACTTTGAGGGGAGCTGTTGAAATTGGGAGAGGTCCCTGAAAGATTATCTATTCAAGTTGGCAGGGGAGAGAAAAGGTATTAAGTGCTCCCAGCAACTTCCAGGGGATCTCTCCTCCAAGAATCTGATATCAGTTGTCAAGATTTGTTTCCCTCATCTTCAGACCATTATCTGCTCATATGTTGTCATATAACAATCTGCATGGAGAAGTTTTGAAGGATGCACTGGACATTTTCAGACTGTTTCCTATTTTGTGTTATATGTGTGGGAGGTCTCAATGACAATTCAGAAACTTCCTGAGATTCAAGATGTTGTTTCCTTCCTCTTACTTGCTTCTTCCGGTTGGCCTCCCCAATTTCACCTGGAAAGGGATGGAGCACAGGAACTTTGCTATGATACTTCACGGCCTCTTTTTTAAACTAAAGACTGTGAAGGCCTCTCATATGGTGGGACAGGTTTAGAGGAGGCTTTCCTTTAGCCCAAGAATGGACACATGGAATTCTTCAGAGAAGGAAGTATAGAAGATCAAGTAAACACAGAAAGCGAAAGAGAAAAAATTAGGATCTAGGACAGAGTTCAGAGCAAAGAAGCTGTATGTTAAAATGTCAGTCCAAGACATGTCAGTCCAAGACGGGCCAACTGAAGACAGAAATACTGCTGTAGGGAGAATAGCTTCCTTCCTGGAGAAGATCTGTTCCTGCTTTTGCTGGGGCACTAAATGTGGCTTCTCAGTAGCTGAGGAAGTCTCTGGAGAGGAACCTTAGTCAATTGAGGACATCAAAAGAGTGAACTTTCCAGGAAGTGATGGCAAAGGGAATGAACAGCCATGTTTCCAGGAGATGTTGCTCTATCAGGTTCTCAGCAGGGAGGAAATAATTCTTCAGGAAATTTAAGAAAAGGATCATCACTGTCCTCAGGGACATTTGGCCACAATGCTTTTCAATTCTGAGTCCAGAGCCATATCTGCTATTTCCCACAGGCCTTCTCTGAGATTGTTTCAGTGTGCAGAAAAATAATATTGTATGAATTTTTATTTATATATATATATCTTAAGATATATATATATCTTTAGCCTCCACTTAAGATATATATATCTTAAGCCTCCACTTACAAAGGAAGAGGGAAACCTGGAAATTATCTAAAATTGGGAGGGACAAACACTGAGATAAAATAACAGGTAGTTCCTAACAAGTCTGGTCATACCCTGAGGTGGCTGTTTCAGGCAGCGGATTTTCAAAAGGCAGCAAACTATTTCTCCTTTTGCCTTTCAAAGAAATGACCTGGAATGAGGATACTTGTGAGCTCATGCATCTAAGCATCTTGGCTGGCTTTGGATACCGTGCAGCCTAATTTGAGCGGGGTGCCATTATTTGGGCTCTCACGGGTGGTGGTTTGGTTCCCCCCTCCAATGAACTGGTAAGAGATTTTAACCCCACAGAAATTGTGCAAAGTTTGCTTGTCACTGTTGGCGGTGGGGAGCGAGAGGCTCCATGGAATCTTGCTAACTTGACTTTTGCGGTTGTGGCATTATTAAAACCTCGTGCTTAAAAGAAGTCGTAATCCAACGAGCTTAAACGTCTAAACCTTTGGGAAGCACACAGGAGTTTTCAGGAGGAAGAAGTGGCCATTTACTTTATTTTCCGAGCCAATTCTTTGCGATGTGCTCATCCCCTGGAGCACATACAATGCCACTTTCCTCCTTGACTGAAAGGGTAAATTAAGAATTCCTGACACACAATATTGTTCAGAAGAAGAAGGGCGGGGGGAAGCTGAAAGAAAGAAAAGGAACTTGGTGTGTGACTGAGCACTGAAAGAAAATGTAAATTTCAGTCCCAGACTTACTTATTAAAAGAAAGAAAGAAAATAATGAAACTCGAAAAACCCAACTGTTTATCCTTGTCTTAACACTGACATTGCTATCTCTGGAGGTGTTTGACAAAGGGAGAAGAGATTTGTCCCCAATGTCCATGGCTCGAGGTGGGGAAGTGGGTCCCAACCTCTTTGATTTTTACAGTAAAAGCGGTCCTCCTCATCTCAAAGGCCAACATGGCGCCATACAAAAGAAAAGGAAAAACTAGTTGCTTCCCCCCCCCCCCCCTTTTATTAACGGCAGTGTATTATGTCTCCAGCTGCTCTGTGCTGGGGCAAGAAAATTGGTTTTGCACTGGGGAAAATGCTGCTGATATAGAACGGGCGATTTAGCGGCGACTCGGATGCTTGTAACCCCAGCCAGAAAACAAATTCTCATTAGAAGGGTCAGAGAGAAAGAGAAAGGAATGCTTTTTGCACTCAAGATATGCAGAACATTATCCCCTTAGGAAGGTTGCCATATAATTTGGAATATGAACACACACACATATTTATATACAGACATATGTATATTCCAAATTAAGGCAACGTCTTTCAGCATTTGGTTTCTTTTCCCTCCCATTGCCCCTCCCTGAAAACCAGTCCACTTCTCTGAACACGTCTCTCTCTCAACTTGTTAAGTTTGAAAGATGATAGAGATAACAATTTGCTTTGCCAGTCGACGCATTAAAAAGCAGGATTACTGCAAAGCATTGGTGCCGCTGTGCCGCAGCAGAGCGTGATCAGAATGCAAGATGGAATATAGGGGAGAAAGGACAAGAAATGGTGCTGGCATTCGGAGTTTCTGCAAGTCTCCTTAGCAACTTGTCTGACATCTTTTTAAAAATGTTGGCAGTGACAGAGGGGGCTGTGTGGATCTCTGTGTGTGTCTGCGCGCGTGTGTGTTTGTGCACACATCCCCATGGCCATCCCCCAAATCTCCCATTAAATAAAACATGCCTTTCCATTTTTTAAAATAGTTTCATTTTCCACCGAATCCTGGTGTTCTTGGGTGCAATGACTGGGTTCAATTAGTTGGGCGAGAGGTGCACCCCCCCCCCATGGAAATGGGTGTTGGAGGACACAGGACTTTCTTCATTCGGAGAAACCCCTAGAGAATTGGGCTCTTCCCAGTTCTTCCCAATGTGGAGCAGAGATTCCCCACCTTCTTTTTTCACTTCCCCTCCTCAACATGCTATAGAATCAGCAAAAGCCTGTTGTTTGTTAAACAATTTGGAACGCGCTTGGGTTACAGGTTTTTTTTTAATTATTATTTTTAGAACAGAACTAGTAAAACAAAAGAGAGACCTTCGAAGCCAGATTCTTTTTCTTTCTTTCTTTCTTTCTTTCTCTCCCTCCCCCAAACCCCTCCCAGTTTTTCCTTCTCTACCCCTCCCACAGTTTTTTAACTTGACAACTGAAGAATAAACTCCTATGGGAGGAGTGGCTTGCATGGTGATGAAGGTACGTTACATTTTTTTGTGGGGGGGGGGGGAGAGAGAAGAAAGGAAGTTAATATGGGGGGGGGGGGACAAATCTGAATTTGGCATAGGAAATCCAGTATTGTAGATATCTTGGAGTAACTCAAGAGAGATCGTTCCTGCTTTGCTGGAGAGGCTTCAGAAATTTTTGCTTGGTGTTCAAAAATGATGAAATAAAAGGAAATGCAGTCCATAGAGCGAATGTGAGGCAGAAAATATATAGACAGGAACCAAGGGTGGGTGTTTTTTTTTTTTCCTTTTCCTTTTTTAAAATTCTGTTTTGGTTTTTTGGAAGGACTTGAAGTTGGCTGCCATACAAACAGATGTTCCTTGTCTTTCCAGAGTTAAGTAGGGCTTTGTATTGGAGTAAGACACAGGGCAGGAGAGCAGTGGAGTTTTAGAAAGGTGGGTGAGGGCTACAGATGTGTGTGGAGAGAGAGAGAGAGAGAGAGAGAGAGAGAGAGGTGGGGTGTGTGGCTGGATTTTTCCTTTCTTTCCACATCGCGTCTATTTTCTCTGAAAAGCATCTCTTTTTGTTATTTTAGTTGCTCGAACAGCAGGGAGGAAACGAATCTGACCTCTTCCATTTTATGGGATGCTTCTTTTGTTCATTCATGTGTTGGTGTGTGTGTGTTTGTGTGTCTGTGTGTATGTATATATCTGTATGAAAACAAACAAACAAACTAAAAGGTTTTCTGTTCAAACTCCTGTAAGACATTCCCGGTAAGTGAATGTTTGCACTGGGCTAGATGACGGGATCTTTCACTTTATTTCTTTTTATCACTCTGGAATTGTTTTCCTACTGAAAAGCTCCCTCTCCTGTGAGTATGACCGCAAAGGTCTGAAGGCCCCTTTTGCCACTTTCTTCCAATTTTCTTAGAGAAACAGCATTCTTTATACAGTAGAAATGGAATGAAATGTGAATGATCTCTATTTGTTCTTGTTCTTTTGTTCGTTGCATCAGTTGACTGGATTAATTCCCTCCATCCTTCTGTGATTGTTCTTTTAAACATCTATCTATCTATCTATCTATCTATCTATCTATCTATCTATCTATCTAAGCTATCACCTATCTGTGTCTATTTCGCTCTGCGCACCCTCTGCATCTAAAGAGCTAACTATCTGGAGTAGCATTACTTCAAATTAAAAAGCAGGGGTTTACTCCCCCGTTGAATCCACAACAGTTAAAAGGGGTTCAGGGAGGGGGCCCTCCAACTGAAATGTGGCAGCAGATCAATACTGCAACCAAGTATTTTGCTTTTGTTGTTTTTTTAAATTTTGCATTTCATGCTTTTTTCCCACTTAAATCTAGTCAACTTAGTTTAAAACAGACAAATGAATCAAAAAATACCCTCCTTCCAAATCTTTTTATTGATTCCAGTTTGGAACACCCATTGCTATCGATTAAGTCATTCTGGATATTTGTTTTCATCTTCCAGTCTTAAAAAAAAATGAATTAATGAATTAATGAAAGTCTTCATTTTGCACTGAAATGTAAGATGTATTGCTTTTGTTAGGAGAACATTACTTTTTTTTATAATTTTAGTCCTGACTTTAATCAATTTTGGTTTTAAAATGAAATAACATGAAGATTGCCTGGCAAACTCTGATCTATATTCATATATACATATACATATACATATACATATACATATATATATATATATATATATATATATGTATGTATGTAATATACACATACACATACACAGTACACAGTTCTAATTATATGTACATAAACAAAATAGTGTACTTAGCGAGAAACTGTATATGCAATAGTATATTACTTGTAATTAAAGGATATTAACTAGTAGTTACCAACCAACCTTTCTATCTTTCTATAGCTTACTATATATAGATGATCCAAACCATTTAGAAAAAGTAGGTTTCTCATGAAGGTCACCCATTGTTAGATCCTTCTTCCATGTCTCTTCAATGAGTATGGGAAAAAAAACATATTGTTTACTAGATAATTCTCTACACCATCATTATCAGCTAGGTTGTTGCATTAAAAAAAGTTGTAAATTATTTTCCCTATTTTTTATGAGATGGGAAAAATACAAGAACGCGATTGCATTTGAACCAGTTTCCATCTCCATTCTGAGTTTTGACACTGATTTGCCTGTAGCCATTAATTCTCATAGTATACCATCCCCAGAGGCAAATGCAGTAGGTAGAACATCAGAAGTCCTAGGAAAAGAAAGAAAGAAAGAAAGAAAGAAAGAAAGAAAGAAAGAAAGAAAGAAAGAAAGAAAGAAAGAAAGAAAGAAGAGTTTCCTTTCATTCTTTGTTTTGATTTCAAGCTTTGTCCTTTGATGGAATGGGAAATGCGAACACGAAAATGAGGGCTTGCAAGTTACCTCCCGCGTAGAATCATTTACGTAACTATGGCGGATAATAAATTCAGACATTTTAGTTTCTCCTGCTCTTGGAGCAGTGTCTTGGGCTGGTGGTTTCATAAGAAGAAGAAAAAAATCAGGATTTTAAGCAGAGAAGCCGTATGTCCCAAACACCTTTCTAGGTATCATTTTGTTTCCCTAAAGATGGTCATCAAAGCCCTATCTATCTATCTATCTATCTATCTATCTATCTATCTATCTGATTATTATTTGCCATCCCCTGTTCACAGCTGTGTGGTCTTAGTGGTTGCAAAAGGAACAATAAATTGAAAGGCAAAATCAGCAAACTTGGCAAGAGATAGAAGATTGGGCTGGCAGGCAAGAATCCAGCTGGGGCGCAGAGAATAGCTTTCTCTAGAAGATCTCAGCTGACGATTTCTTCCTCCTCCCTCTTATTTTTTTTAACAATCTCGGCAGCTGGAACAATTATTCCTCCATCAGTGTGAAGAGTCAAAAAGTTACAGTGGAGAATTCATGAGCCAATATGGAAACAGGTAATGTTTCTCTCTCTTATTACCTTTGCTTATATGAACCTGCAGCAAAATTCCCACCATACCTAGTTTGGGGTAGTTGTTCTTGTTGTTTTTAATAATTTGATGTTAGACGCAAAGTAGCCCCCTTGTTCTTGAGGCTGACTTAATGATATTCAAACTAGGAGAATTTTCTGGTATTTCCAAACTGGAAAGAAATGCATTTTATTGTGTGTTATCTTTGGTAAATGAATCAGACTGGGATTTGTATGTGTAAGTGTGTATAGATAGATGAGAGAGAGAGAGAGAGAGAGAGAGAGAGAATGCTGTACTCTTTAAAAAATGGCATAGCTCTTTATGTAAAAATCTCTTTTAAAAACGGCATAACTCTTAAGGTGAAGATGTAAATGCACCTAAATAAACTGATCTCATACTCAAGGATACATTTTTCATAAATTTGGGCCTAACAAGATGGTGCCTTGCATTTAGCAAGAATTTCCACAATGCTTCGATCGAGTTACTGCAACTATCTCAACAATTATAAATATTCTTTTTCTTACACAACTTGTTAGTAGTTTATGTTTTTATGGAATGTAAGAATGAGGTTATGGAAGAATATATTTCCAGTGCTCAGTTTGAATGTTTGGAAAAACTATGAATGGCTTAATGAAGAAGTCTAAATGCAAATGACTGAAAGCCAACACAGTCACAAGATACTTTTATTCCAACACACTCTGCATTCCATGTTGTTTGACAATTCTCTTGGAAAGAGAAATGTGGGTTGCTTGAAAACCACATGCATAGCAGAAGCAGAATTGTTGAATGTAATGGACAGGGAGAGGGAAAATCATCTCTTTAACAATTGCTTTCTAATCAAATTTCCTTTTTCCAGTTTCTACTGAAACTCGCGGTCTCAAAATGCTTAGAATCTATGTTTGTAGTTTTGTACTGATGTCTACTCAGGCCATTTTTAAAGCTGACTTGTGGAAATCCAAAGTTTAATAATATCTATCATTGCTTGATTAATGCCGCATTCATAGAACACAATGAACCAGGTTAGTGAAATAACTTATTTTTTGGGTTGGCACAATACACTGAATCTTAACTGGATATGGCCTGGGTTCATAGAACACACATATGCACACAAGTTAATTAATATTAATGCTAATCAAGCTTAGCATATTGTAGAGATACTTCTGCTAATTTGTGTGAACACAATTGCAAACTCATATTTTAAATGATAGTTGTCTTTCTGATATATTTAAGTCTTTTTTTTTTTTTTTTGCTCTTAAGATTGTTCAAAAATAATTGTACTAATATATTTCATTTTGTGACATGAGCAAAAAGAGGTTTTGAGATTGTGATACCCCCAATCTTTCCATACTTAGTATCAGGTACAGAAGCAAAATATAAGGAAACCTCTTTTTTCCATGTCTATCTGAGCACCTTTCCAGGTTTCTTGAGATATCTTTCAGACAATGATACCTTCAGGGAATAAGAAGCCAACATTGTCTTCATTCCTCTGAATTTATCTGCATTCTTCACAAATGGAAAAAAAATGTGTGTGCTTGTATCTTTTAAAATCATATGCAGCTCAGTCTAACTGTGAGCCAAAGAAAATATTTATTTAATGTATGATTTGCTGGACAGAAGGCCATGGGATCTGTTTTTCTGATACAGTTTCCACTAATTCTTTCCATGCCAATTTTCTTACTAATTCTTCCCCCCCAAATCTTTCCTAAAGTGCTTCACTATGGATGTGTAGTCTACTGCTCCCATCATCCCCCACTGCCATGAGTTGTAGTCCAACACACCTGGGGGCTCCGGGCTAGGAAAGGCTATTGTGAAATGATCTAGTGCTTAAAATGCTTAGGTACCTTACCAGCTATAAGTATCATGAAAGAGCGTTTTCTATTTAAGCTGTGCCCTGGTATTTGTGCATAATAAGCTTATATGTTGTGTGAAAACAAAGTCCTGTTGTGAACATGTGCCCATTTTGGATGTCAGATTTGGGATGAGTAGAAATACACTCTCAAGAGGAGCTCATAAGGTAGAGGTTTTACAGTCTCTGAAATTAAAGCCAAAGATTAGTGTGCGTGTAATCTCTCTAGACAAAATAACTTTTTATAGAGTGACGCCTAAGTGATCTATTGTGTTGGGGCACCAAGAGGAGGTAACTAGCATGAAGCTGGCTTTGGGCAGGAAAGCTAAATTGGGTCATTCCACTTGGATAGAAGATTTCCAGGTAGTACCAAGACTGTAGGCTAGACTAGATAGTTTGAAACATCTAGGAAGAAGAGGGAGGCAAACCAAACTTGCACTATTGCCAAGAAAAATGCATGGATGAATCCATGAGTGATCAGGAGTCAAGTTCAACTTGAAAGAGACTTTAACTTGGAGCAGGACAGCCAAGAAGAGTAAAGGTTTATTTGGCTTTTGTTCTTAAAAAAAAAAAAAACTTGTCTTCTCATCCCTATTTTCTACAATAGCCTGGGTACATCAGAAAAGTCAAAGTTGTTTATCAAGAGTAAACTGAAAAGGTTGGTGTGCAACTGATCAGTCTTCCCCACAAGAGTGAGAAAGATTCTCTCTTTAAATTATGGTACCCTCCTCTTAATTTGCACCTCTACACACATTTTAGCACAAGCAGGTTTTATGTAGCTCAATGTTCTGTTTCTCTCTCTTGGTGACACATCTGCTTTTTTTCTTTGGTGATGGCTTTTCTGCATTTCCCCAGGTAAAACACCTGTTAGAATAGCTATTTACCAGTAGAGCAAAAGATTGAAGTATTTTTATCACAGGCATCCACGCTGATTAAGATTGTAAGGTGCTTTCGGGAATGTCTCTTCCCCCTAGAGTTAGCAACGTTCTCCTGTTGTGCACGAGAAGAATGAACTTTTGCCGAAAATTTAACTTTGTGCCAGTTCCATTGGCCCTCGTTAAGGTTTTGCATGATTCCCATTATAAATGAAATAGAAGGGTTCTTGGGGATTATATTTTCAGTCTCTTATCCTCACAATAAGTAATTGGTCTGGGCTAGCTATGAAACTCGTAGTGCTAACAGTGTGTGGTTCAGCAGCACCGAACGTGAAGATTATGGCCCACCCTATGACACAGTTTTGAATGAAGGGTGGGATGGCAATAGATCTAAAAATCTAAGTAAGTAAGTTCCAATTCATGTACAGAAATCTTTTTGGGAACCTAGTGAAGATACAGAGATAAAGTGGAGCAATGCTTTAATTGGGGTGAAAGTTGACTGGATTCATACACTACAGTAAGCCATAACATAGTTTGCTTGGTTGGGCTTAGTGTGTTGGGTGGACTCCACTGTAGTTTGCATGCCATTGTTTATGGCTTAGCATGTCATTTTTATTGTTCCATAAATCATGGATAGGCAAGTGTGCAAACAGTATGCAGACTTAGCGTGGCTCATGCTACTTTTTCCACATAAGGAGATGAGAATAACTCTGCTGGATCAAACAAAAAGTATCTCCAGTCCACTTTTCTTACGGGGTCATATATCATACAAAGTCATAACCCAATTTGTATAGTGTTGACTTAACATGTAATGTGAACTCAGTCAATTTAGTCTGTAAATAGGGCTTAATATGAGGCATGAATTCTCCAATGCATCTGTCACCAGATCTTGGTTGAGCAACCTATAGCTTAGTATGCTGGGTGGTTGCAGCTTCTCCATAATGGGAAGCTCCAAAATTAGGATATGAGATGGTAATTATCATCTCCCATTATAACTGCCTTTATAATCAAGAGTAATCACCACTGATAGTTCAATTCACCCTGAATTTTACAGGGTTGCATGAAAAGCCATTTGCTGACTCCCTTCTGCTGATGACCTCCTTCAAAGAGGTGGATCAGAAACCCCTGGAGAACATGTGGTTTCATTCGTGAATTCCCATCTATCTAAAGCCGTGCCTAGAACTTACAGTTGTGTGAAAAAGAAAGCACACCCTCTTTGTGTTCTGTGGTTTTACGTATCAGGACATAATAAAAATCATCTGGTCCTTAGCAGTTCTCAAAAGTAGGTAAATACAACCTCAGATGAACAAGAACACGTGACATATTACACCATGTCATCATTTATTTTACAAAAAGAAAGCCAAAACGGAGAAGCCATGTGTGAGAAACTAAGTACACCTTATGATTCAATAGCTTGTAGAACCACCTTTAGCAGTAATAACTTGAAGTCATCATTTTCTGTATGACTTTATCAGTCTCTCACATTGTTGTGGAGGAATTTTGGCCCACTCTTCTTTACAACGTTGCTTCAGTTCATTGAGGTTTGCGGGCATCTGTTTATGCACAGCTCTCTTGAGGTCCTGCCACAGCATTTCAATCGAGTTGAGGTCTGGACTCTGACTGGGCCGTTGCGACACCTTGATTCTTTTCTTTTTCAGCCATTCTGTTGTAGATTTGCTGGTGTGCTTGGGATCATTGTCCTGTTGCATGACCCAATGTCGGCCAAGCTTTAGCTGTCAGACAGATGGCCTCACATTTGACTCTAGAATACTTTGGTATACAGAGGAGTTCATGGTCGGCTCAATGACTGCAAGATGTCCAGGTCCTGTGGCTGCAGAACAAGCCCAAATCATCACCCCTCCACCACCGTGCTTGATGGTTGGTATGAGATGTTTGTGATAATATGCTGTGTTTGGTTTTCATCAAACGTGGTGCTGTGCATTATGGCCAAACATCTCCACTTTGGTCTTTTCTGTCCAAAGAACAGTGTTCCAGAAGTCTTTTGATTTGTCAGATGCAACTTTGCAAACCTAAGCCATGCTGCCATGTTCTTTTTAGAGAGAAGAGGCTTTCTCCTGGCAACCCTTCCAAACAAACCATATTTGTTCAATCTTTTTCTAATTGTACTATCATGAACTTTAACATTTAACATGCTAACTGAGGTCTGTAGAGTCTGAGATGTAACTCTTGAATTTTTTGCAATTTCTCTGAGCATTGCACAGTCTGACCTTGGAGTGAATTTGCTGGGATGTCCACTCCTGGGAAGATTGGCAACTGTCTTGAATGTTCTCCAGTTGTGAATAATCTTCCTCACTGTAGAATGATAGACTTTCAATTGTTTGGAAATGGCCTTATAACCCTTCCCAGATTGATGGGCAGCAACAATTGCTTCTCTAAGATCATTGCTGATGTCTTTACTCTTTGGCATTGTGTTAACACACACCTCAATGCTCGAAACCAGCAAACTCCTAAAACTTCGGCTGTTATAGAGGTAGTCACACTTGCTGATGATCAATTGATCAAGGGCATTTGATTAGCAGCACCTGGCTGCTACTTAGCCTCTTCATACCTATGGAAGCAGTAAGGGTGTACTTAGTTTTTCACACATGGCTTGTCCATTTTGGCTTTCTTTTTTGTAAAATAAATGATGACATGGTGTAATATGTCACGTGTTCTTGTTCATCTGAGGTTGTATTTACCTACTTTTGAGAACTGCTAAGGACCAGATGATTTTTATTATGTCCTGATACGTAAAACCATAGAACTCAAAGAGGGTGTACTTTCTTTTTCACACAACTGTAGCTTCATTTTGGGTATCAAATAAAACCCTTTTTAAAATTCCTTGGGCTTTTTAATTTTAGACATTTTAACAGCATAATAGTATGGCCCTCCATACTATTGCTAGTCTGCAATTTAAGCAGTTCCCAGCCAGCACAGTCAAAAGAGAGGGATTCTGGGAGATGTAGTTCATCAACATCTGGAGTGCCTATGGTGCCCTGTTGGGTTCAGTGCAGCTTACTCATGTTTGTGGCTTCAGATTTACCATCAGCTTTAATTAATCTGCTTGTTTATTTTATGATGTAGGAGTTGTTTGCTTCCCTTGATATTTTAATGGCATAATCTGCACTTGAGCTAATGTTGACATAGGGTGGTATTAAAGAAATGTTTCAGATAAACAAATAAAAAAAAAACAAAATGTTACATATTGTAGTTATATAAAGTGACATAAACAAGAAACACAGGCTGGAATGAAAGGAGGCTTTTAAGCAAGCAGTTATGGAAAGAAAAAATTGCAAACCAAGCTGTCACATCTGGATGTGTCATTGAGGGTTCTCGCCCAGCATATGGGGGGAGAGTGGGGAATCTTCCTTTTTTGGCAGGTGAATGCTAGAGTGAACCAAGGAAGCCCAGAAACCTGTTGGTGCCCTGGCAAATACAGAAACAGTTGACCAATGCAGGGCATTGCAGTCCTGCATCCTTGATCTCACAATAACATAATGTTCTGCTGAAAAGTGCCTCCCAATTCCTCAAAAGTTTTTGTCAGCTGTGAAAGAGGCTTCCATTACCCTCCTCTTGGGTATTTGAGGACTTCTTCTAAGCTTCTCCCTGAGATACCTTTGAGCTTCCTTCATGGTTGGAGGTGGTACACTGAGCATTGCTGTTTTCCATTACACGTTTTTCCATCACTCCAAGGCCTTCCTGGCTGCCCACATCTGAACATCAACCAATGTGTCTCTTAGGACCTCTGTTGTCAAGAGTTAACAGGAATGCTGGAAGCCAGGGAGGCTGCAGGATGAAAGACAGGACACGCACTGATGTTTCTTGGCCATTATGTAACAAAATAAATGTACAAACGCATTCCATCCCTGGATATTTCTCCACATTCCTGTTGTCCTTGGAAAGAAATTTTGAAGGCAATTCTCCTTCCTTAAACGGAAGACAAAACGGAAGGAAGAAAATGCAGAAAACCCCAAGAAGCAGCATAGGAAGACAGAAGTCCCCCCCCCCCCCGTTTCTTCTTAGCAGCTGCTCCTTTGTTGCCTCTGAACAGGGAAGCTGTATGGCCCTTTAATACCCAACTCAGGTGGTGCGTGCCAACAGGATTAGCGCTAAACCAAGACCAGTGAGAAACAATTGGTTGCTCAGGGAAATCTCCTGAGATTCAGAAGAACAAAACAGCTCGATGTGGCCTGAGCCTGTTCAGTATTCACCAGAAGCCACAAACTGTTGAGTATCAGTTGGAAAAGAGAAATGGAAATGGAAGACTAGGGAAATGGAAGGGGGGGGTTAACGAGACATAGCTGGCTGGCTTACAAGAACACAGACTCGGAGCAGAGATGCTAGGAACAGAGCAGACTTTTCTGCCCCAATTTCCTTTCTTCATTCAGCCAGTGTTTGTGAGTTATTGGTATACATTTTGAACTTCAGTAACAACTTTTGAGACCTCTGTGGTGTAGACATGATCTCTCATTCCCCCCCTCCCTGCCAGAATTCAGAACGAATAGCAACGGGAGGTTTGTTTTCTATGGTGCATCTTGCAAACACTAAGAGTGATTTTCTACTGTTTCTAACAGGTTTGTGTTTCATTTCCAGAAGTGGTTTATTAAGATTATGATTATGAATACTACTACTGCTATTAACAAGAAGATCTTCCTGCCAGTTGCCACAAACCCGTAGATCCGAACTTGTGCTCCTATCCTACACAAGCTTGTATCTATAGGTATGTGTCTGCTTGGCCAATGCACAAATTGTGGATTTACATGCTGTAAATGTCCCCTGTTTTGCAAAATGCCAACCCTGCCCTCCACCCCTGAGTTGCCCTCATTCTCTTTATTTTCATCCCCTCCCTAGCGATAGAGCAAAATTAAAAATGGTCACACCTGGTCTAAAGGTCAGGAGAAGAACGTCAATCCAAGACAGGAGGTGGGAAGGGATTATAATAGTTTTGGAGGAACCCTGGAGTGGCCTTATCCCAAACAAGTCATAATAAACAAGTCATCTAACTTAGCATTGACTACCATGGCTAGCAGCAGTTCTGCAAAGTCTCAGATCAGCATCTTTCCCATCCCTACCTGGGACTGAACCAGACACTTTTGGTATACAACGCAGATGCTCTACTGTTGAGCCTCTTCTCTCTTCCAACCACTGGAAGTATTAACAACCTTCCTTGAGCCAAATCAGGAGCACACGTTATTTCAGAGGACTCCTTTTCTTTTCTTTTTCTGCCCAGGAATGTACTTTCTGATGACTTACAGCTATTTGGGATTTCCACCCCCATTTGCCCTAGCGAGCAAGCCCAATGGCAAGGGATTGTGGGAGTTGCAGTCCAGTCTCCAGAGGGTTCGTGACCTTAGTCTGCCAATTTGAACTTCCGAGGCTTCCTGTCCTGTTTGTCACCAATCACCCTACTCAGTCCTCCATATTCTGATTTTGAAGGTTCCATCAAACATTGATATCACCCTCCACTGAATGGGTAGAACCAACCAACCTGCCATCTCCCTCCCTCCCTCCCTCCCTCCCTCCCTCCCTCTTTTTGGTAGTGAATTCCAGATTTTAGAGCTTGCATGAATACATGAGATTCTTGATTACACTATCTGCAGGAGGCTCCCCCCTGCTTCCTTTTTATATAAGGGAAAACATTGAATATTGATTCAAGATTTAAGGCAGAACTGGGGAGCCTGCAGCGAGTCAGATGTTATTGGACTGCAGCTACCATCAGCCATGGCGTTTGGACGTGCTGGATGGAGTTTCTGTGTTGTAGTTCCACAATACTAGGACAGCTGCAAGGATTCCAGCTTTCTTTCCCGATCTGTCAGCAAGCTGTTATATCTAGATGGATTGTCCTGTGTTACTTTTCCTGATAGCATTGGTAGTTATTTCTTCTGGACTGTGTTAGGACTGGAATAGAACTAATGGATGCTTTCAGCTTCCGGAAGGCAATGCTTTCCCGCAATGTTTTGATTTGTTTCGTTTTAGGGCAGGGTTGTTGTCTTAAGCCAGTTACTGAATCACAGTTTTGAAAGATGAAGAAACCTTATTGCCACATTGTTCGCTGGCATGCTGGTTTACTATTCCCAGAGTAGATCATTGATTACGTCAGTATATCATGGCCCTTAAGTATTTGGACATAATTACCTAAAAGGGGAAGAGAATCTGGCAAGAAGAAGATTTTTCTTTGTCTGGTGAAGACCAAGAAAAAACAAAGATTAGATATGCAAAATAGACTTGCAAAAAAACAAACAAACCTGGTAATAGATTAATTACTAATTAAAGTGTATTTATTCTATCATGAAGACCAATAGCATGCCCTCTAAAAAAATATGGTACACAAGGGAAAGGGGGCAGGGAGGGAAGAGGAAAAAAGAAAGCTCAGACACCAATTCTTAAAATTACAGTTCTTATCACAACCAGGTAGGATGAAAGGAAAGTGGATAGAGTAGCCGTTTGGTCAGGTAACAGTTAAGGAAGCTTGTTCCTCAGCAGAAGTGATTAATAGCTCTGCACTGTGAAAAGTATGTGTGTATGCCAGCTAAATATACACATAAAATGATATAATAAGCTGCCTTACATCGGCTCATTTCAGCAACATGTTCACCTCCAATGGCTCTGACATTTGTGATTCTTTTAACAAGAGATAGCTGGGTTCAAGCTGCAACCATCTGCCTGCAAATATTTACTGTAGCACTAAACTGAGGCCTTTCTCCAGGGCGCACACCGCCTCCCTCTCCCAGCATCCTCAGCTTCCTGGTCTTTCTCCCAGCATCCTCTCAACAACATCCTCTCTCAATGAACCTAAGCTTGAATTTGTGAAGTGCTGCTCCTCTCCTCCTATGGGGTGAGAGAGAGAGAGAGAGAGAGAGGGGTCAATTGGTCTTCTGCAGAAGCTTCAGACAGCCACTGATTGGTCCTGTCACCATGAACAATGGCAAGGAACCGTGGAATGGTAGTCCAAAGGGTCTGAAGAATAGCAGCTTCCTTACCCTGCTCCCATGTTCCAGGTTGTTCATCATTTCACAGAACTCTTTCACCAAGGCAGTGTCCGTGCTTCAAGCTGTATGGGATCTGCATGTGAAAATGGGGGAGGAGGAAAGGAGACCTGCTAAACTCTTGCTAATGATTGTGGGCTGCATCTTTATTGTGGGTATGATCTGGAGCCCTGCTAGATCAGTTTAGATTTTTTTCTTTTTTTCCCCATGTGCTGTGCATGCCCTTCTTTCCCCCTTAACCATTTTGTTTCTTTCTTGGTACCCCCCTCATTTTTCCCATGGTGGAATTCAAAGCAGCGGGTCCAGAATTCCCAGCAATGTCTCATCTAGATGATGACCGTATCTAGATGGCTTAGCTTCAGCAAGATGGCTATCAGAGATCTTTTTCCCATGTCAAGTTCCATTTTGCCTCTCAGCCTTCCAACCTCAGCCTTTCCTGACCTGGCATCTTCCAGATATGTTGGACTTCAACTCCTACATTTCCTAACAAGCACAGCTAGTCAAATGCCTCATTGCAAATCGGATATTCATTCCCTAATGCTGTTCCGAGCACTATTTCAGAGCGCAAGATACAAAGGAAGGAAGGAAGGAAGAACTGCAAGCCACAGTACCCTATACCTCCTGAGGTAGGGGATATGCAAACAGTGTACAATAGGTCCAAGAACGTTCAATATTCACCCAAAGCAATGTCTTATCATGCCTATCTCTGCTGGGTTGACATCATTATTGTATTCTTTGGTTATGAGTTTTCTCCTCATTCCAGGTTTGTATCCGCCAACCCAACACAAATTGGATAGATAATTGTTTCTACTTGTTAAAACATTGTTTTGGAGAATTATTTTTCTTTTCTTTTAAAAAAAGCTTAAGTTAATCAGAGGAAAGAAAAACCAAAGCATACAAATTTAAGAGAAGCTTTGGGGTCTGATGCAGACATGACTTCCATTCTGGCTGTATTTACTCACTAATGCCTTCATGACATCAGCACATACTGTATTGTCACATTGTTATTATGTGACTGCACATATTCACCCTAATTACATAATTATCTATAATTGCACTAATTGGGTAAAGACATAATTGATGAAAATCACTTTAAAATCAACAAGGAGATTCTGCCAAATGGGGAAAAGTACGTTAGAGGCAACTGTTAAACTAAAAGAAAAACAAAACTTCCCAACGGAGAAATATTGAGGATGCTGGCGACACACTCGTAGCATGGAGCCTACTTTCTTGGAGGCAGATCCTTACTGGGCTGGGAGAACATCTGCATATGCAGAAGGTGGAGGGGTTTTGAATGGGGAGGGCAGTCTCTTCAGATCACCACCAATGACACCATAAGGGCAGGTCGGTAGCATGCATCTCTCCCTGTTGAGAGGACAGGTCTGTGGCAAAACCAGGCCTGCTTTCATCTCATCCTAAATGAATGGGTCACTTGTCAATTTCAGCAGCACCCTGTGCTACTTTTTCTTGACCTCAAGTTAATTTCGGCTGTTTTTGCATCAGTTTGCGAAATTTGTTTCAAAAAAAAAAAATCTGAATTTTCCATGATTCTTTTCATGTAATGCCGTTTTTGCATATTACCCCTATGTTTGTATTTTTGGAACCTTTTCCCCCGAAGAGAAAGTATTTGTGTTTGTGTGTGCTTGTGTTTCCTTAATATCTGCATTTTCAAAAAGAAACAAGTTGGGGAGAGCAACCCAAAATTCTGAAAAATTCAGATCTTGGTAATTGAGGGAAGGCGCCATAAAATGTTATTGGTGCAAAAATTCTGTATATGAACCCAATACCAGATTAGAGCTGTGTAGTGCTATGGTTAGGGTTAAAGTTAGATGTTCACAATGTGGTGGAACTGTAGCATGGCATCTATCTGGGACTCATTAAAATACCCACATCTGCTTCCAGGATCACACAGCTGCAGCAGAAGCCTTCCCATAGCAGTGACACAATCGTGGGAAAAGACATAACTGCTTTAATGAATCTCAAGCTTGTGCTGCATTCCCACAGTTGTGTGTTCCACAGCACCTCTTCCAAATCAAATCCAACGCATTGCCCAACTGTATCCCACATAAATTGTTTATAGGTCAACTATTCAAACACCATTTGCAACTCATTGTAAAGGTGATTCCTCCACTTGAGTAGTGAATTTTCAGTAGTACTTCAATAAAGATCATCTTGGCAGTTTTACATTTTGCTTCTGGGAAAAACTTGTTTAAGGTCTGTAATAGATGATATGCAATAGATAAATCTACTTGGAAGTACCGTATTTTTCCGACTATAAGACGATACTTTTTTCTAAAATCCTTACCCTAAAAATTGAAGGGCGTCTTATTCAAGGAAGTCAGCTGAGGAGAGAACCTTGCGGTTGCAAAACTGCCCGTACTTTGTTTCTGCAAAGAGGCTTCTTCCTATTGCTAGCCTCCGAGTGAAATAGCTTGTCTCCCAAACAGACTTCCTCCAATCACGAGTCTTATGTAACTGACGTCAGCTGATGCTGAACAAACCAATTAGAGGAAGGCTGTCTGCAGAGACAAGCTATCGGCAGTTTCACTCGTGCTTGAATGTAATCAGTTATGCAAAAGAGCCTGGAAATAGAGCTGCAGAGAGACGGTTTGGACCTCCTCCCACTGAGTGTAGCAGGTAAATGTTAACTAATTACTAAATAAAAATGTGTTCTGCACTATCTTTAAAATATTGATTTCTTAATTTTGGGTTGGAAAAGTGGGGGTCGTCTTGTACATGGGGGCGTCTTATTGACGGAAAAATATGGTACTTTGGAGTAAGTTCCACCAAAATTAGCAAGCGGCACCTTTCATTCAGTAAAGAGGAATCAAACATTCTTATAAAAATGTTGCTTCTATTGAGAGGAATGATTCTAATAGAAGAGAATGTAATGATTTTAGATTTGGTAGACCTGGCCAGCATGCGATTTCATGTTATTTTGCCACAGAGGCACAGTGGCTAAAGTTCTTTTCAAGGATGAAGTTCTTTTAATGGATGATGCCGTCAAAGTAATCATGTTGATGGAGTTGAATGTCACTTATTAATTCTGATTGGTTGAACTTCTTGGCTGCGTGGGCTATGATTTCATAACCTTTTCCCCTCAATCCGGTTGGAATCTGTCGGCCTGCTCTTTAAAATGTTGTGGGAAAACTTTCTTTTTTTTACTCCAGTTAAATTTCATTTTTGCTTGGATGTGGTTTTTCTTTTCATTGTAGCCTAAGTTACATTGTTTTGCAAAACATCACCCTGTTATTATTGTTCCCTGTTCTTTGCACTGTAAATTTTTGTCTTTTTTTATCCAACCACCTCGCAGTCAGCTCTATCCCATTTTTACCCATTTGCCTGTTCCTTTTCCCTTTTCATCTTGGAAATATGAGCCGTTTCACTCATCTGCTGCTCAGCCTAAAATAGCCACCTGACTTGTTCCAGCTCAAAGATCCATTTATCAACCAAGTCCATGGCCAACTTGGCTACTGTAAGTATAATATCATAGCACAAAAGTTAGCCTCTTCTTTCAGGCTTGCAATATGGCCTAACGTACTACTGTACAACATGAGCCCCAGAAGTCATGTCTGAAAATAATATTTTGAAATAAGCTACATTTCAAATGAAATCAGTAAGAGTATCAACTTGCAGCCAAACTGAGGAGATACTTTAGAGCAGTGTTTCTCAACCTTGGTGGCTTTAAGCTGTGTGGACTTCAACTCCCAGAATTCCCCAGCCAGCCATGCTGGCTGGGGAATTCTGGGAGTTGAAGTCCACACAGCTTAAAGCCACCAAGGTTGAGAAACATGGCTTTAGAGTCTTAGTCAGGGGAGCTCTCAGAGACTCTAAAGCTAAAGGCGACCGCATCGTTTGCCACTCTGGTTGAACCTTGGCAGAACAGGGTCAGATTGGCCAGATGGAAAATGCATCCCTAACATTGGCCATTGATTAGCATCTTGCCCAGACAATATCAGGGGGTTCTAGTTTGGAAGGATTTTAAGCCAGCATGTCTCCTTAATGTGCTTTGAATTCCCTCTCTTTCCCTGAAGATTGCTTGTCTCCTCCTGTGCTTGTTATGGTCTGTTCTGTATTGATCTGATACTTGATGGTGCTTTAGCTGGGAATCAAGCACAATTTAATTAAGTTGTAGAGATCAGCTGTCTTCCTGGCCAACCCTAAGACATTGGTGCTGGTCTTGTTGGCTCTGGAGGAGGATGTTTTTCTTTCTTTTTCTTTTCCCCCCACCCCCAATTTTTTTCTTTTTTTTTTTTTTACTTCTTGCATGTATCCAAGCTGAGGTAGTAGGTTGTATGGTTTAGAATTACACCAAGGGAGATAACTGTACAGCCTCCTAGCTTTACTTGGGTCGTGCGCAAAGCAGCGAGCTTGATGAAAAGGTTGTAATCCTTTGGGACGCAAATGGACAGGTAAGGACTCTTTTGTGAAACTCTAAAGGAAAAAAGGGGGGGATTTCCTTTAACAAAGTCTCTGTCTCCCCCAAACCACAAAGATAAAGCCAAGCATTAATTTAACAAAATTCTGGAACTTAATAACATTTAACAGTTCCTACTTTTCACAATGTCAACAGCAAGCTTGGGAATATTATATAAACATCAAACAAAATAGTCATCTGAGTTTGATTCCCCCCCCCAAAAAAAATTGGGGTGGTGAAATTCTGCCTGAGATAGTTCTATTAATATGCCTTTTTGAATAGACAAAGAGCTAATCCATATAAATAAGTTAATTATTAATATAACTTTTAATTTTGAATAGAACTCAGTTTTCTCTGGATTTTGGCACTTCAGGGCTCCAGAGAGCCAGGGCGTGAATGAGTCCCCCACCTGTTTGTCCATAAAAGGAAGGTAGAATATCATTATCTACTACTATTACTACTTCCTGCATATAGATAACTAACACATAGGACATAATCAGCACCGCCTTTATCTTGACATGCTATATTTTTCATGGGAATCCTTTAACTATCATCCCCTCCACCATCATAAGGTTGAAGTGGAAGAGTCCAGAAGAAGCTGACTATGTGCTTCTTCCATGGGGACTCTTGATCTGGCAAATTAGAATGCCTTTCAGCATATTCTTGAGAATTGTAAGCCCAAAGCATGAAATATTGGCAGCCAAAAGAGTGCGTTTCAGAATTCCCAGGAACTCTTCACTTCTTAAAAGGTGTGAGTGCAGATAGCCTCAAATGTAGAAGAATGCAGCATGAAGAAATGGACCTCAAGGTGCTTCATGGACTGCGTAGCCTTTATGGGAGTGCTGAATTCACCAAACCAGAGAGAGATGCCACCAAAATGAAAAGGTGTGAATTGCTTTGGTGAATTCAGGACTCCTCTCACACATCTGCCTCCCCTTTACTTAGAATTGGACTACCTTCAAAGGTATGCAGTCCATAAAGCACCTTGACCACATGATTGTGGCCACTTCCTGGACATTCTTTGAAGGCTTCTGGATCTTGAGTTACTGAGCTGGGGTTTCTTTCTGCTTCTGTTCCCATTTTCCCAAGTTAACTCAGCCAGGAATCTGACATAAAGAAAAACTGAGATGAGATAAAATGCTTCACCATTTTGGTCAGACTGCTTCCCATCCTTTCCAAGCAGAAATCTGTACATCTGGAGAAAACTAGGCTAGAAATCTTCTTCCTATTCATTTCCTAAATATGGGGTGAGTGTGTGTGAGTGTTTTCTGTAATTCAGATTCACTGGAATGGTGGGAGGAGGGAGTCACAGCAACAACACCTCCTGTTCATTCTTCTATTCTCAGTGCTGTTACAGTTTAGTAGCAATCATGATTATGCTAGAAGTGAAATTTCACTATGTTCCCCAGAGGTGGAGACTCAGCCAAGTAGTCTGAATTCTGGGAACTGTACGTTAAACTTCCCATCCCTTTTGATTTCTGGAAATCTGATGTCCTCATTTCTTCTCCCAAATGTCCAGATCATGATCCTCTTCTCTACTTTGTTAACCTGGATGATATAGACTCACAAAGGACAAATCTGACATGGACATTTTTCAGGTAGTGCTGAAAAATCTCCTCCAAATCAAGACTGACTCCTGGTGACTTCGAGGATGCATTAATTTTTTTTTTTCTTGGCAACAATACAAAAAGTGGTTTGCAGATTTCAACTTCCCAAAGTAGCCTATAGCCCTGGGGTCTCCTCTCAAAGTATTAATATGACTTTTGAGACCAGACAAGATCAGCCAGATATAAGGAAGTGGTCTAGAGGGGAAAACAAAGAACATGACAGTGATGAAGACCAAAGGCAAAAATAATGTTCTGCCTTTACTTGCCTGTAGGGCTGATACACGAGATGAATGATTCAGAAGGTTTAAGTGGTAACTGGACACATTGATTTAAGGTTTTTAGGATATCTTTCTACATCAAATATAGTTTTGCGGGAATTATTTTAAACTCCTACCCTTTCCTTTCCTTCCTGGTGGATATACCTTAACTTTATATAACTGAGCTGATAATGGAAGTCATAAAGAGATCTTATTTAACCTGGTGCCTTCCTCCCCAGATGTGCTGGATTATTTCAATATCCGTATTTTGGATGTTGCTGGAGATTATTGAAGTCTGGCATATAAGGAAGGCACTGAGTTGGAAAGGCTGCCCAAGAACGTCTGTATGTATTTCAGGAGTAACGCAGACATTTATGATTCAAGGGAACATTAGGACTTCTAGCAAAAGAGCATTCTCAATCAGAACTTGGTGCAATTAATCCGTTAATATGTCCTCGAGTGCCCTTTTCTCAAAGATCCTCCATATGTCCTTTTGACATATGTTTTCCATATGTCTTGCTGGTAATTAGTATTCCATCATATGTCTTCCAGCATATTAATTAGACTTCCTGGAAAATGTGGCGGCATTACAAGTAAGGACCTTTTGCAGTTGTCACAGAACAGCCTTGTTGCACTTTTCAGCCCTCAGGCAAGAAATTAAAAAGGAGTGGAAGGAAAGGTGCTTTGGGTAGAACCCAGATGGCTCTAGAAAAATCCCTCCTGCTATTGATCTTCATGAGCCTGAAAGCTCTTCTGTTGAGTTTGACATTTCTATCGATTTCTTTAACGGGTCACCATTACAGAATATGTTTACCCTTGTGAATTTGCTGAAAGTTTTAGGACCTGCTGGAAGGTGGAGAAGAAGGGAAGAAAGGAGGGTATGTTGGTTTCCATCTCCTCATCTTCCTCTTCCTTCATCAGCTGGTGAAGAATATATATGTTTGGCATCAGGGTCTTTTTCATCATCTCTGTGATGGAATGGAATTATGAAGGCCACACTCAGGGAGGGAAAGATCCTCTTTTGTCTCCTGAGGGGCAAGGAAGAGATAAGAGGATGAGGCTGGCACCTCTCTGAGGAATTCACTCTGTGTTCACTGGCTGCTGTGGGAACGGAGTTCCAGTCTGGGAAGATTCTTGATAGAGGTGGTAGCTAATAAGCATTGCTGAACTGAATTTGCATGGTCTCCTGGAGTTCCTTGGGCTAGGCCTGACAATCTTTCCTGAAGCAGAGATATCATATTTTTTATTTATTTATTTATTTATTTATTTATTTATTTATTTATTTATTTATTTGAAATATGTATGTGGCCACCCATCTTAGAACATAACTCTGGATGGCTCACAACAACAAGACCAACAATAATAAAAGCCATAAAAACAAACACGTGTTACCTCAGCCATCCTCCTTGGATGTCTCCATCAAAACTATCCCAGGCTCTCAGCTCACCCTCTCCCAACACCCTGAGGAGCAGCCAGCTCTTTACAGTCTTCTGGAAGGCTAAAAGGGTAGGGGCCTGCCAGATCTCCAGGGGAAGGTGTTCTACAGGGCAGTGGCCACTATGGAAAATGCATAATTGCTATGTCCCACTAAATGGAAACATTTAAGGGAGAGGACCTGGGGCATGCCCACTCTATGTGACCTGGTTGGGTGGACAAATGCATATCTTAGCATGCCTGAAAATATTATATATTCCTGTCTTATTTCCAAGAAGCTCAATGTGGTATGCAAGCTTGCAGAAAGGGACCAAAATTCATTGAATAGTTTTACCTTTAGATATCAGTGTATGCGATCTGTTCCTAACCAGAGGATAGTTTCATGCCAGAATCCAAACTTCCCTGGATATTGCATTACAGCTTGCATCTCACAGGAATGTGCATTTAGAAACCTTGCACACAACATAGGGTATTTTAAGGAAAGTAGTCCCTAAAATCAGCACATGATGGGAAATTGCAAACTAATATTGTACTTATGCAAAAGTGTCTATAAAAATATGTGATGGTGTTTTTTTCTTTCTTTTTTTTTTGAAACATAGTAAACTGATGCAGAATTGCATTGAATTGGAACTGTGAGAAAATGAAATTGACAGATTGGCTCATTCCTGTTCAACTTCTCACCTAAGGAATATGTGTGTAGCCCAAGGTCATTTTGTGAGCATTAGGGCAGATTCCTCTGGTCCTGATCCCCACTCACCTGGAAGCAAATCCTAAACTCACACTAGCAAAATTGTTGTTTTTAAGCCACTGAACTTATGTTTACCCTATTGTAGTTGACTCTCCCATAGCCCCATCATAAGCCATCATTTTCCAGCCATTCACCAGCATCCCACATGGTCAAATGTGTGAAAACACAGAACTGAAATAGAATGAAATGTAAAAATGATGTATTGTTTTAACACCTAAGACCCACTGGGATATATTTAGGCAGTGTATAAATATCAGCATGAAATACATAAGATTTATGCCATGGCTGGAATCTGAGCCTATTAGATGCTTCCTGGGTGAACATTTCCAAAAGCAGCACTTGAGTTGGAAGATTGAATGCTGTGTAGACAATGTGTTTTGAACTGAGTAGTGCTCGAGAGTTCATAACTGCTCAACCATTAGGCATTGGTCAGGTTCCAGAGCAATGCTAAAGTGGTTCCATGGTTTCTACAAAGGTGGCAGTTGCCTTCACCTTAATGGACCAATTGTCGTTCCTACAAAAAAAAAAAAAAAAAACAGTTTTGTTGTTGTAGAGTAATAATTAATCATATTTACAAGCAGGTCAATTTAATCTCTCATTCCCCACCCTTACTTTTCCATTTTGATTTGACAACTAACCTTCAATATTCTTTTAGTATTAACAGAGCGTCTTCTATAGTAGGGACGTAAAACAACTCTGTCACCACAGGTGTCTTTAGCAAGCCACAGTGACATCACAATAATATGTGTCATGATGTCATCGTGCAAATGATGCAATGATATACTTGCATCATGATTCTGATGCGTGTGTGTAAGATGAGTCACTTGTGTGATGTCATGATGTATATGCTGTCCTTTATCTCCCCTCGCTCCTCCTTGCAGACACCATCAATCTTTGCAAGATCTGTGAAACAAATTCCAACATGGCAGCACTGTCTGGAATCTGCTGGTGTCCATGTTTCTCCTAATAAAAAACCCTGCCCATTTCTTGGTAACAGATGCCTCTGAAAAAGAAAGTTTGTTTGTGGGAGTTGCATATGAAAAGTAGTTACTTAACAAAAAGAAAAGGAATCTGTAAAACAAAAGACACATTCTAATGAACTGTCCATGAATTCAGATAATACAATAGAGTGAATTTACATTGATGCCCACATTTCTATGTGCTTGAAAAATGCTAAAAAATGCTGCTGGGTTTTGTGGTTTCCGTCCTTTTGGCATTTTTAAATAAAATATATTCTACAGGCTTCAGGGCCTCACCTTGCAAGTTCATGCTTCTCTGGGCCTCACTTCTGGTTATCTGGAGGATGGGAGAGTTTTTTATTCTTCTAGAATTTCTTATCTAGATATTTTCTTGCAAACGGATTTATTACTTTAAAAAAAAAATCTGGGAATTCTGAGAACCAGCTGAATAATTTTGGGAACTTGTCTCTGAATTCTAAATTGATGGACTGAGAAGGAAGCTACAGGCCAAAAAATGCTGCCTTGAAAATTAGCGCCCTCAAACTCAGTAGGACTGACCCTTTAGAATGTTTATCTTAAGTATAGTTATTTCTCTCTTAGAATTGAACAGAATTTTATTATGGTCACTGACCAAAATTTATCTCTCTTTTGAAAAAAAAAGTATATGGGACAAATTGCTCTGTCACCTCTAAAATATAATCCACTCTTTCTACACGCCACCCCCAAAAATATTACTTTCAGCATTGCTACTGAGAATTGCTACCTAATTTTCCTTTTCATCCACCAATTAAGCACATTAATGCTGACAGTTTTACAAATTGCATATAAATGTGCTTCTGTATCTATTGTAGAATTCAGGTTACTTTCTCTGGGCAGAAAATTCATAGCAAATATTAATGCTAGCCTTTTTTTTCATCCCTCCCTCCTTCCTTCTTTCATTTCCTCTTTCTCTTTCTCTTTCTCTCTTCCTCACTTACACTTCTGTTTCCCCTTATATGGGAAAGGCTTCTAACTTGCAGAATTGGTTTCCTAGCATAGTGGAAAGCCTGCAAATGTGGAATGAACTTTATTTTGTCAATGATATAAAAATCCATTTGGAGTGTTTCCACTGCATCCTTGATATTTTCCTTATAAATGTAAAAATGCCTATAAACAGAAAACGCTGAACCTAGACCTGCTCATGATGAGCTGAAGTGTGACTGTCATTCTGCTGTGCCGCAATAGCTGTGGATGATCAGTGTTGTAGTTCACTCTTGCCTTAGTATGAAATGGAAAGATCTCCACAGTTTGCTACATCATCATTTGAAAATAAAGGAACGCCATGAAAAAGAGATGTGGAAAAACCACGCTTGACGGTCAGCCAAAGGAAGCACTTATGAATCATGTTATATGTTTTATTTATCACACATATAATCCTTCAGGGAAGGAACTGAAGAAAGCATTTACAATATGTCATCCAAACATCCCTTGTCCCAGAGCTGCATAGTGGATGGGATCACTCATATTTAACAACCTGCTGTCTCAGAAAACGTCATGCTAGTTATCCAGCTCCAAAATTCAACTCAGCCATTAATTAACCAGGATGGGGGAAGAACAGGTGGTCAAATGTGCAGTTATCTTCCAATACTTTTCTGGGTTTTGTAATACTCTTTCCTGAATGTCGCAATACAGCTTTCTAGCAAAAACATACATGTGAAAATGTTTATGCTGGTGAAAATGTGAGAGCTTGATTCATTTTGTGACAGGCACTGAGGCTAGACTGGAAGATTATCGAATGACATCAGTTGGGGGGGAGTGCAAAAAAAAACACAGAAACCCAAACAAACCTTGCCAGTCTGTAGACTCTCTACTCAGAGGTGCAGCTAGGAGTGATTCCAAAAAAATGAAAACCCTTGGAGAAAATATGGGATGAAATTAAAGAGTTATTTCTGCCTCTCCTCCTTATTCAGTGTCTCCTAGACAGAAGGCAACTGTTCATTTCAGAGGGTGACTCATTCAGTCTTTCGGTTCTGAAGCCTTGATGAATTTTCCAAGTTCATCTTAGCCCCAGGTAGAGAACACCTAAAACTCGGAGGGTTTCATTATGGCTATCACAATGTTTTGGCTGAAAGTCACATGACAGCAATTTATAATACACTGCAGTTCCCACTCCCAGGGCTGACAATACCATAGTCTTTGGGCGGGAATAGGTCTTTTAGGACAAAGAAGAAGAAACAACACAGAATTGAACTAAATTTTCATCAGGCATGTTGGAGTGAAGGGGTTCTTTTGAGAAATGGTACAGGTAAAATTTCCTGTGGGTCATAAGATTACTGTCTATCCCTTTGTTGGTACATATATTTTGTTACTTCATAGCTCTACATACAGTTTTCATTTAGCCCCTTCCAGTTTGTTGGCTCCTGTTGCTGTTGGATGCTGTTCTGAACTGTTGCTAAAGAGTTGGCTTTGCAGTTTCTCAGTCTGTGTTGGGTGATGGGTGGGGGGACGAAGGTGCTTCACCAGGTGCTGGCTGGCTGTAGGTTCTCAGGTAAGGCTGGACAGATTGTGGAGAGAAACTGAATGCAGGGACCAGTTGGAAAGGAACTGTTGATAGAAATAGTGAACAAGTTGAGACCCTGTACTTAAACTTTCCACCCTGCATGTAATGAAATGTAGCCTTATTCTTTTTCTCTGAACCCCTGGAAGAACATGATTTCTGAGACTGAAGATTTGGAACCATTTACCTTAACCTGGATGCATTGCCACGATTATTCTGCTAAGACATAACTCCAGTTTACATGGAGGCTTGTTCAACCGTAATGTTCCTTCCCATCACCTGGGCCATTCATAGGTTACAGAATTCATTTTTGAAATTCTGATAAGTCATGGTGATCATTTATCTAGTAAGGCTGTGCAACAACCTTTATTTAAAGAGGAAAATGGGATTCAGACAAGAACACTCAGGTTACACTGGTCAACATCTCCATAAGGAAGCATCTGAACAATCCCAGGAAAGATGTGTTTGATCTGGCAAAGTGTCAACAGGGCATGTCCGCATACACTTCAAATCGCCTTTTCCCTTTCAAATCCACATCTACATACTCCTACTGTCTAGCTTATTGTATGGATGAATTTGTGAGGCTGGGCTTGGAAATTTATGGGGAGGGGCATGGATTGATTAAAGATTCTTTGGTAAGAAGAACAATGGCAGATGAGCTTCCTGCAAAGAAGAGCTTTTCAAAGACAGGACCAGCATTAGGCTGCGGCCAAGTAGGCACTGGCCTAGGGTGCCAAACTTTAGGGGGTGCCCTTCCTTCATATCATTCTAAAAATGCAAATCTTTGCACCAGTTGAGGTGGCAGTATCGGCCAATGTGGTTTGGGTGCCATATACCCTTGATCCGGCACTGTCCACAGGCACATTTTTACTTCATGTGATTCAGTGGCAAGGGTTTAAAACATACCATAAAGCTTGGGGGGAGCGGGAGCATTTAGAGCCCTTTGTCCATTGAATTGCAGAGTTGCAAGGGGTATTTACGCCCAGTGCAACTCTTTACTCAATGAAGGGATCCAAATTAAAGCATATAAATCAGGTAGACCCTGAAATAAATTTGGGGTTTCTCAAAGGATACGCAATTGCCATGGCAAAAAGTGTGCACACCGGGGGGGGGGGGGGAAATGAAAGGGGGGGGAAAGTAAGCCATATTTGTATTGAAATAAAACTATAAAGTAGCTTTCAGCTCTTAAATGGTGATTAGAGCAAACCATGTGGTCAATTTGGGGCAGCATAATTGGAGGGATTTCTGGGGGACAACCCAGGGACTCTAAGACTTTTCATTGCCCATCCCTGGTCTAAAATAATTATAAATGAATATAATAATATAAATGACTCCTATTGAAACATACTTGGCATGTATTTCTTTGGCCATGAGGTGCTGGCTTTGGCATTGTCCTGGACTTCATCTGAACCAAAGCTTCATGAGGAATTCAGCTATTTTGGAGGTCACTGCTTCTCTTTGGAAAATGTGACTCAAACACAGGTCTGCCTTCCAGACTGGCTTGAACAGTGACCTCTGTCTTCTTAGAACCAAGAATGCTTTCAAAAGTCACTGCATTGCATTTCTCCCTGGATTTTTGAGATTAGGCTGATCTTGTCTTTGAAGTGGAGCTGATGCATTAGGAATCCTTCACTCTTTTTCATTTCTCAACTATGCGCAGAATGCTCTACAGGTGCCATCGGCTCCAGCTTTTTCCCCCCTTCTGTCTACTACTGTTTTTATCTTACTTTAAAGGAGTGATCTCAGGAGAGCAAAGGAGCCAGGTCCACTGTTACAGGGACAAAGATTTAATTCATATTCTGAAGGCATGGATATAACGCAATGGCAAGGTAAAAGAGCTATTGAGATTGCAAGAAAGATTGGGGTGGGGGCTGGGATAACACATTCTTCCTCTCCCTGACCTTCAGAGTCCACCCTCCACATCTCTATCACTCGGTGCGCATATCTGCACGGGTGCGAATGTGGGTATCAGTGGTCATAAATGTGGATAAAGATTACTTTGGGGCTATATTGTACTAAGCAGGGGGAGGGAGGAAGAATACATGTGAGCTGAAGGAATCAAAGATTGTTTCAAACTGGGTATTCATCAATCTGAAATTCGTATGTATGTATGTAAAAAAAAAAATCTCATCTGATGGGAAAGAGCCTGGTTTAAATTGTTCTTTAGATGTCTTTCCCCCAGTTCATTCACTGGGTGGAATAGGATAGGTGTCCAGTTCTATTTTATCTTGAAAAGGCAGATTAACTAATGGATCAACTTCTGGTTTCTGCTCCAACCTGAGATCGTGCCTGTAGCATTTCTGCCAGCAAAAATTCCACAATAATCAATTGAAGTCTTCCACAGAGACTTCATGAAGCATCCTGAAGCTACTTAAGTACCATTTGGAGAAATACATTTGGGTCAGAAATGGTCAAGCACAAAAGAATGTTGAGATTCGACAATTTAATAACACAATTAGGTCCCTTTTTTATTTAAAAAAATGGCCTTCACTAAGATGATTCCCACCTGCTCATGAATTTGTACTGATCAGTTTGGACTGGTCATTTTACGTAACTTCATTGGCTTGAATGGCATCGCCTTGGAACTATTTTATGAATAAGTTGTCTAAGAAGGCAGACACCCAAACATAAACAGATAAAAGTCTTTGGTTATGACAAAGCTGGCTAAATTAAATGTTACTGTCGCCTTTACAGTTGGGACAGGAATAACAGCTGCAGTACTGAATAGGACACCTTTTTTACTATAAATGGTTTGTGCAGCCAGTCAAAGTTTTGTCATCCCAGAACTTCTTAGGAAGACGGCTGCGTACCATTGAAAATAGGGACAGAAGGATAGTTTTGAATCCTTGGCCTTGAAATTTTCCATCTCTAGAATTGCTGCTTTCCAAAGATCTGGAAAGGATTAACAACTGTTCATGCTTTAGAGCATGTGCTTCTGCTACAAACTGATGAATTGTTTTCAAACTGGAGAAGCCTTTTCTTAAGTTCCTTCTGTAAAAAAAGAACCCCAGTCCCAAAATTGCCCCAATTTCCTCCATTCTAAGGGTACTTTCCATTATCTCCAAGGCTGTTTCCTTTACCCAGTAATTTTAGATAAACCCCACCTTTCCCCATAGATGCCCTTTAGATCTTTTGGCATTCTTAAATAACCTTGCTTACTCTTCTTGCTACATACAAAACCTGGAGCTTCACCTCCATAAGGCCCATATTTTTTCCCAATCCTCTTTAAACCAAACGTGGAGCTGCAGAACGCCATTTAAAAGGCCAAATTTTAATAAATACCTTTAATACCTTTTATGAAAACAGAAAGTGGGGGAAGGGACTGGTATCTTTAAAAGACTTCCATACGTGTTGGGGTCTGATATGGCTTCTGACTGCAGATTCAGAGGATGTGTCTCTGCTTCCCCCCTCCCCATCCCAAACTCTTGCTCAATGCTCAACTAGTCAGAGATTTAGAGGAACATTTCAGATGAGCTTCAAGTGCCTGTCTTCACTCCAAGCACATGTTTAACTTTTGCAGATAAAGGCTGAACAAAGAGTATCTTCTCATCTGAACTAAATGAAACTCAAGACTTCTTAGTTCTCCAGCTCATCTAGAGATATCTAACCCTTGACTATATCTTGTTTTATTCTCTTATTAATAGGAAAGTCTGAAATCAGAGACTGGTGGCTTCTTCCTTCATTCCAAGTGAAAAAGAAGATTTTCTCAGTCCTGCTGAGATTTCCCTGCAGCGTGCAAACATTTGTGAATTGTGGTCTCACAAATCCTTCCAGTGTGGGGTTTTGATTTTTCTCCATTTCTTAAGGGTATGTCTGCACTGCGTGTGTCTCTCATGTACCAGAAAGGATGGGAGCAAGCTTGTACAATCATCTGTGCTAGTTGATGTAATGTTAGGAGCAGTAGGCTTACCCAAGAATGTCTCCAAAACTCCTTGAGTTAAAACCTTGGAGGTTGCTTGACAAGCTACAATCTTTCCATCAATCTCTAGCCATATTAGTCTTTTGCAGCAAAAACACTGGACCCTTGTGGCACCTCAGTAAGTTAATGAATTAGATGTCATCTAGTTGGGCTGAGCGCCTGATGATTTCGTGGACAACTGCTCACCATCTCAGCTTATCTCCGGCAATAAATTGAGCTCTTCCAGTGACATTCCAGTAATCTTTTGATTCCATTCATCTACTTTATCTGTTGTCTTCCTTTCTTCTACTTCCCTTACTCTTGCCAAGCACAGTAGTTTTGTGGCATCTTTAAAAAAATGTATTATCATTCACACTATGATCCACACAAGCCTATATGCTAATAGATTTGTTAGTCATCAAGGTGCCAACAGATTCCTTGGTGTTTCCATAAATTGCTTTATGGAATTTAAAATATATATCCCCCTTGAATGAAGATTTGGGTGGACAATTGCAATTCCCATTATGCTGGACTATTGGCCACAATGGCTGAAGAGGGAGTCCAACTACATCTGAGGAACCATAGATCTCAGCTCCTGCCTTAAACACAGACAGTATTTACAAAATGTCTTGAGTCTTTACAGAAAATGCTATCCAGAAAGATTTCTGAAATTCTTCTCATATACTAGAAAAACAAAACTACGTAGTTTTGTTTCTAGGTGGGAGCTGGTACAATAGAATTTTCCATTTAAAACAAGCAAAGAAATTATCTGAATTTTGACAAAACGTATTCACTGTTTGCTGGAGCTTTTCATTCCTTCATGTCACTCCTGTTGTCCAATCTCATATGACATTTCATGATAACACATTTTATTTTATTTTTTTTCGGTCATGATGCTCCCATATATCAGCTTGGGCAACGTCACTTAATCTAAACACCAGATTGAGTCAGACAGTAGGTGCCAGGATCACATGAGTGTATTTTCACATCTTCATCTATACATGGCACGCACACTACACTCACACAAACTAAGGATGTGTTGAGAGGAATGAAAAAAAAAACTTTGTTGCTTTTTCCTTCTTCACAGTAACTGGAGTTATGTTTGCTGATTTTCCACCCCCTGAAACCTTTAATTTGTACCAAAGGAATATTTGCAACAAGGATTCCCTATAACCTTGATAATACTCTCTAGTTTCCTATTGCCATTAACTGGGAGAAACCAGAGATCTTGGTTGCTGGGCAGAAATAGTGACAGCAAAGTTTATCCTACATCTTACTCCCACTAATCTTGCTTTTCCCCATAGGTCAACTGGTCGGGCTGATACTTGACAAACAGGAGAAATGGGTGGAACTCACCTGTCCTTTTGGGTTCTCAGGGCCACAGTGATTCACCAATATTGGAACACCCATTCCAGTATAAAAAATTCCATCAAGATTCGGTGTGTGCTTGTAATTTTAACTGATGCTGTTCAGTGTATGTGCACATCAGTAAAACCCCCCTAAAATAACATTTACGTTCATATGAGAGTTTGATTGGATTGTACAAATAGAGATGTGGGAGAAAGGAAAACTCTGTTCTCACTGCTCAGGAGAACTTTAAAGCCTCTCTAAGCTCTTGAGATGTGCTAATTCAATGCTTGACAACCTATTTCTGAAATTTCCTAGTTCAGCCAGAATTCAGAGGAGGGGAAGACAGGGCAGAGTGAACCCAGGAGATAACAAGGAATGGAATTGATCCATCCCCTTTATAAACATTATAAATCCAGTGTTGCAGTTGTTTCAATAAGATGTACATGGGGCAGAGTTATAATTGATCATGCTTCACAATGGTGAAAGCAGCCTGTAATAGTAACAGATCAGATCTGAACTCTCCTACGTTCTGTTGGTGAGAAAAAATTCCCACGTGCTGTAATTCCCTATTGATTGACAGGCAGAGAACAGCCATGTTTGGAACCTTTGGCCAAATCTTCTGTGATTCTTAAGTTTATGTTTTGATTCTGAAGGAGGAGAACTATGCCTCTCCCTCTAAAATAATATTTGATGGCATATCTTTAGGTTTCTCCCTTCCTATATCCTCAAATGTTTCATTGATGTTTGGGAAACAATCTGTTACACAATGAACTTGGGCATTCAGAGGAGGGAGGGGGGATATAAAAGAACAGCCCCTCCCCTTCACAAGTTGCAAACAATATCAAGGGGCTGACCTAATCAAAAAGGAAAAAAATGAAATCCAAAATATTATCTAAATGTTTGGGTCAAAGCTGTGCTGAAACCTGTCTTGCCTTTTTCTTCTCCTTTGAGACTTGATTTTTGTATCATGTTCTCAAGGTGCCTGAAAATTGCTTCTGAATTTCCCTTGGAGGCATATTTGACAGCACCACCAGTTTATTGTTGAAGAAAGTTGTTTATACTTCATATATGAAACCTTTCCATGGGGGAGTTTCCTCATCTTCTCTTCCAATTTAATGGAAATATGGGAAGCCAGGTAGGTTGCAAACTCCAACTCCTGAAGAGGCCTCTATAATAAAAGACAGGAAATTTACACACATTCCTTGGCTTCCCCATAACTAAATAAATGTCAAAATTGCCACATTCCATTGATGAGATGTTCACTGAAATGCCTTCTCCTTTGAAAGAAATTTCAAAACCTTCTTTTCTTTCATCAGACTGAATGCAAACTGTTAGGACAAAATGCACAGCATAGAGTTAAATCCAAATTTGGTGATTCCCCCCCCCCCCCCAATTTTAAGAACATCTGTACCAGTTGCTTTTGACCCTTTCCTCCTGGTTGCAGAGGGACATTCCTGTGTAGCATTTATGAAAGGGAAGAAAGAAAATCAGGTTGAAATCCTTTTTCAGTCCCTGAGCCAGTCTTGTGGTTTCTTGAATCCACCTAATATAACAAACTGCAAAGATGGGGCCCCTTCTGTAAACATAACATTACTTGACCTTTTTTTGAATCCTCCCTAATTTCTTAAAATAGATTGATTGAAGAGTTTCTTCCCCACATCCCATATTAAAGCAGCAAAAACTGTCAAGTTCTTTCTAGTAGCCTGCACTTAAAGATACTTTTGCAAGAACTCCATTTTTAAAGGAGACACGGTCAAGTTGTTGTGACAGGGATCACTGAGAAGCCCATTCGACATATTCTGTAAATATTCCATATTTTCCTGGAACTGTCAAGTGATGTCTGCAAAATGGTCTTGGGATGTTTGCTATGTGCCCAGCCAACTTTGATGCAATTGCAATGCCTTGGTGAGCTGATGTAATCTGTGTCCAATCTCATTCATACACAGAAAGTGCATAGCTTTATTTAAATAATCTTGCCACAGGGAGGAGCCAAGGATCATATTTTACCTTGGTCTTCACAAAGGGAAAAGAGGCCTGCAACTGAATGTCAGTCTCTTCCCCCTTGTGCAATGCTGACAGTCCTATGCATTTTTCCTCTGCCGTGCGTCTCCAACCTGATGCTCTCAAGTTAGGTTAGATTTCAATGTCTGTGACATCCTGACTGGGAATTATGGGAGCTGAAGTCCTCACAGCTAGAGTTTACTAGGTTGGGGTAACTGCCCTTATATATTTATTGCAGTCTTGCAGCCTTTGAGATTTTTCCAATGCACAGGGTCTATATTGTATGTTTGTATGATGAATATAAACTGTAACGCCACAACCTTATGGGTGTTTACTCAAAAGTCTGTCCCATTGAGTTCAATGAGGCTTACTCTCTAGCACAAGTATCTTAGTATTGCAGCTTCTGAGACTTTCCAATGATTTTGTGCAGGAAGGAATATAGTCAATATTCAAAACGCTCCAGGATGGGAAAGCGCTGGTTGTGAATGGAAGGAAGCAGTGGTGTTGTCCAGTTGAATGTCCCCTTCCCCCAACTTGTGGAGCAAAACCAATTTCCTAATCAGCAGGTGCAGGAGAAATAAAATTGTCCTCTTGGAAGGTGCTATGAGATTAAACAGGTTATAACTGAGGCTTTTCAGAGATTCATGTTGTAAGTGCGGTCACAAGACCTGTTAGGTGTTTAATTAATATGTGGTCGATAAGCAGGTGGAATGTTTGAAAGTACTAATGCAAAAATCTTCTGTGAAATTATTAGTTATGAAATTTCAGGAAGGAAGGAAGGAGGGAAGGGGAAGGGGAAGGGGAAGGGGAAGGGGAGGGAGGGAGGGAGGGAGGGAGGAAGGAAGGAAGGAAGGAAGGAAGGAAGGAAGGAAGGAAGGAAGGAAGGAAGGAAGGAAGGAAGGACATCCAATGCAATCTGAGATGTCCCAAAGAAAACAAATTTGCTTCCTTATGTGTTTCAGTCTACTTGGTTTGCTGGAATTGATCTGCTCTTGTCACAAGGCTCATTTTCCTGAATTTTGCAATTTGCACTTGTTTAGCTTAAACATCTGGGTGTGATCCACTCTGATTATAATATCAGTATAATTCAGAATTATGGACAGGCACCAGGTGACTAATATTTTCCTCCTTCCTTGTTACTATGATGACATTTCTGGGGTGGGAAAAAAATTCTTTGCAGGTCACATCCTTGTTCTTAATTCCAACATTTCTTCTCATCCCTTGGCCTTATTCTGTACTTTTGCATTTCTGCTTTTATTTATCTGATACAAAAGGAAAACAAAAGAAAGAAATGGTGGAAGAGAAGGAAGCAAACTCAAGTAATGATTCTTTCATACTGTTCTCTGCTGTAGTTAGATAATGACCAGCTGGAATGATTGCCAATGGAGACATTAAGAGTCAAATGTTCATTGATCTCAGCCAGGCGATAGAGAAAACCTCAGCATGATCAGATGGCACTGATGGAGATAGTGTTGAGAAGAAAGTCAACAGCAGTTGGACCCAATGGGATAATGTGAAGGGTTTGCTGTCTTAACTTTCTAGTTTGATCAGAAGACACCTCTCTTTTATCTGCCCTACCATGAATCCATACATAGGTTGATCTCTGCAATTTCTGCAGAGACGGATTGATGCATCCCAGAGAGCTATTTCTTTGCTTTCTTCAGCATCTACTTTCAGCATTTAGATCTCATTTGTCCAATGTCCAGCATTCCAAAGGGATTTTTCAGAATGTGAAATGGTACAGTCTCAATGAAGATTAATACCATGGGCAGCAAAAAGGGAACTGTAAAAACAGAGCCAAGTATCATGTTGGTGGCAATTTCTGAAGTTCTGGGACAGTTTTTCTTTAAAAGGAAAAAAATTCCCTGGCATCAGAAAGAGAACTGAAAAGTGCCAGGTGAGTTTCGCTGGGGAGTGGTATTCCAAAGATAAGGACTACAATAAAAGAAATCCTACCATAAAAGAAATCCTAGACTAGGGGTGTCTACAAGGGGTAGAAGGCAACTGACAGCATTTGTACAATGATGTCATGAAGCTTGGGTCATCACTGTGGCTTGTATCAGATGCCTGTGCCCTAGATCTTCTCTTGTCAAGGTAGGGCCATTTAATTACTAACCCAATATCTACTAACCCAAGGCAGGGCCGCTTAATTATCAACACCCAAGCAGATTTAAATGAAACAGAAACCCTAAGAACTTTCCCCATCTTGTACTAACCCAATATCTTTTATCTGCAGTGCCGTAATGATATTGCCTTCTTCTTTTTCCTAGACCATGAATGAGGCAGGTTTAAGGTGTCCTTAGCTGTACTGTTGTTAAAGCAGTGTTTCCCCCTTATTTTGACACCATCCAAGGGCAGCATCAAGGTATGTAAAATCTGTTAGACTTTGAAATTCAAGACACTGGGGAGAAATCAAGAGACTGCCCTGACTTGAAACAGTGAATAGAGGCACAATAGAGACTGCAGATTTCATGCTGATAGGGTTTTCTGTCAAGTCAAGAATAGGTGGAAACACTTCAATGTAGTAGTGGAGAAAGATTCTAAGGCTTAATTAAGAGTCAGAAATGCTTAATTGAGAGTCAGAAACACTAGAAGTGATTGGTGCAACACCAAGTCCAAACCACCTAGGAATGACTACCTTTTTGTCATACACTTCCTGGTGAGAACAGGCCTTTCATTCATTCCTACATTTTTAATCCATGTTTTCCACTGTTTCTCAAAGAATGGAAGAGCAATACGTTGAATTTAGAGGAAAAGCTATAGCTCATTAACTCAAGCAGCCTCTCTCAGTATCCACAGGTTCTGGCATCTGTCCAGAACTGATATCGGCAAGGAAATTATTATCTCTCATTGTTAACTAACCAGACCCACCTGACCACTGAGTAAATCAAGTGAATAAGTAGATCAGGGAAGTTGGCAAGACATTGGCAGCTTGAGGCAAAAGTTAGGATGATGCTTCTTCCCATATGCAGGATAAGAGCTGACTTGCCTGGCAGTTGGAATTTGCTTCAGCATCCTTGATTGATCCTGAAAGCAGCAGGCTTGCTTAGTGGTTATAGAGCAGCATGTGGCTCTCTCCATCTCCTCAATGCCACCTCTCAGTATCTGCTGCCTGAGGCCATCACCTCATTCTGCCTAACGGTATGGCCAACCTTGGAAATTAGTGAACAGATCAAGGAAATGAAGATGACTTCTACTGGGCATAATATCCTAATGGGCCAAAGTAATAGGCCTGATGAATTCAGACTCATCACACAAGATTGAATGCACTGTACAAAAGTATTAGTAGAAACTGATGTACCTTATGCACAAGAGCTTTTGGAAGAACTTGCATTGAAAAAAATAATAATTGAATGACAGAATTAGCAGTAGGTTCTTTGTCTAGGTTTATATATATTGAGACTCTATTGTTCATTATGTATGGTTGCTCCGCAGAGAAGCATGAACACATATTAGACCTAGTACAAGATCCTTAGTTATTTATTTCATCTATACTCTCTGTAGTGAGTTCATAGCATAAGGAGGGTGGTAGAAATTAGCAGCTGAAAAATAATAACATTGTCAGGAAAAGGTTATATCAGTTAATTATCTAAATATGAGCCAACTACATGATGCTGTACCCAAAAATACCAATACCATTTCAAGTGATATTAGTAAAAATATTGTATTCCAGGCATGAGGGTGGGGGGAATGGAAAATGAAGCTTGTGTTGTATTTGCCCAGACAGAAAATCTGAAAGTCAATTGGAAGGGAAGTAAGAACAAGAGATAAGACTTATTAAACTTCCCAAGGGGGGAAAGGGGACTGTCCACAAATGAAATGGAGGGATAAGTACACTGACCGTTTTCCATATATTTGAAAGGACGGCAACAGGAATGAGTGCTGTCTTTAGGTGAGTTATCCGTTTATGTAAACTTTAGGGGTGGACAAGCTTCAAAATGAATCAGAAAGAATGTTTGAAAACTCATGCTAGCACACCTGTCTCTCATGTGAATACAGCACAACATCAACTTCAATAAGTTGACTCCTTAAAGCATCTGCAACATTTTTCATCCTTGCACAGAGGCCTGAAGGACAGGTTGCTTTAATGATCAGAGAGTGCTCTGTTTGCCCCTTTATACAAGATTCAAAGAGCTTGTGCCAACAATTTTCAAGGAGCGTACAGCTCTCATAAATACGCAAAATCATTGCTTTGTACTGTAGATCAGATTATTCTACGTTTTATTCTCCTTGCGTGTGTTTGGATGAAACCCCACTTAGATGGTATCTCTACCGGAGAAGGTTAAGTGAATCTATGCTAATGACAGGGACTTCTCCGTGGTAGCACCTTCTGTAAAGAATATTCTGCTTTAGAGAATATCTTTCTGACAGCGACAACAATTCCAACATTGCTCTGCCACCTTAGAGTAGCTGCTGGGTGTGAGTCTGGGAAACTGCTGCGACTTGGTAAGCTTGCTACTGGATGCCAACCGGACAGCAACTACTAACAAGATGGGGCACCAGACAACACCTTGCTGTTCCCCTCCCCCAAAACTGGATTTAACTCTATTGATGAAAACATTCTTGCCAGTCTGATTTTTGTATGTTTGCAAGATCAGAGTTATGATACTAATGTGCTTTTTTTTTTTAAAGCTGTTTATTTTATTGGTGTTTAGTCCTAAAAGGGGCTTTTGGGCCATGATTTTATGCGTGATTCAACCGTCTTTCCAAATTGCTTGCAAACTGCCCCAAGAATGCCTTTATGAGCTGGAAGGAAGAGTAGACTTTTAAAATAAATCAATATTATATTTCCTGCTCTCTGAATCACTTCCTAGATTAAGACGGATCCTTGGCAAGGAGACTGAACAAATAATCAAACCCGATTTAGTGAAACAGTAAAACAACTGTCACATCTTAAATATCCAACTGGGAAGGTCTACCCCAGCATGACTTGGAATGTGCTCTTCTGTCGCATCAGTAGCATAACTCCATCGACCGCAGTGTCTGCTCAGGATTAATATGCCATTCTGCCAACACTTTTTTCTCCTTACCATCCGTAGTAGTCTTACTAATGCACTAAGGAGGCATCATCATTACCAAAACATTAAAAAGGAAGCTTGACTCAACAATGGTCTTCAGCACAGGACGCAAGATGGTCATTCCCTAGTTTAACTTCCAGTAAGAAATATGACGGATTTGCATATTTCAAAGAAAATGTTTTCTGAGCAATCTTTTGCTCACGGAGAAATGCCCCGTAGCAGTTTAGGGCAGCTAAGGCAGAGAAGACATCATTAATGACTTTTTTTTTTAATCTTGAAATATTGTTATTCACCATAGCAGACTTTGCTGCAGCCAAGGGGGAAGAAAGTAACTTAAACCATGGCCATTCCTTGTTCACAACTGAAGAAGTCTCTATAAAAATTAGTGCACATTCAAGATAACGTAGATACAAACCAAAGAACAGTTCAGAAAGTTGAGATAAAATATAATGATGCTAATGTTGTGGAAGGTACCTTTAAAATTGCAGAAAGAAGAACCGTCTTTCTGAAAACAACAATGGCCTTTGGAACCGCTTTTTAAACTAATAAATCACTGAGAAATGAGATGCCCCTTAGTAGCATATCAATACTGGCAACAATCAGAGGGACTAGATTTCTAGGGACCCATTGCTCCCCAAAGTTGAGTTGATTTTTCTCAAGTTATAAATAAAGACTTGAAGTCTGGGTAATTCATGGATTAGGTCAGCATTATCTTATTCTCACAGATACACAACAAGAAGGAGCATTTGAAGTCTGGATCACTTTTTTAAAAGCCTAAGAAGTGGAGGTGTGACTTTGGCTAGACATGTATTCCTAGTTTGGAAAAGTATGTTTCAAGGACCTGTTCGTTAGTTGCCTACACAGACATTTGACATTTGCACAGTACACCACAATCTGTTAGGTTTGCGAGCAGTCCCTGGCCTGCTGATCCTCTGTGTTGCTCTTCCCTCTGCAGTTTGCAATTTCTGGTCTAGAAGCTGGAGAGCATGCTAAGGGCGGAGGTCAGAAAATGAAGGGTGGGAGATATCCATGCAGGTGCGTACTCTTCCCAGTGCAGAAGCATGTTGTTACTGTTCAGTCTCTTCTGGTTCTGTGTGACCCCACAGGTCTTACTTCATCCAGATCAGTGTTTTTCAATGTTGGCAACTTTAAGATGTTTGGACTTCAATTCCCAGAATTCTCCTGCCAGCCACACAGCCCGGAGAACTCTGGGAATTGAAGTCCAGACATCTTAACGTTCCTAAGCTTGAGAAACACTGGTCCAGATTGTCTTTCTGTAACTGCTTCTGTGAGTACTTGCAAGCTTCTGCCTGTATCACCAGTGGGAGCGTTTAGGGACCCTGTCTTGGGTTGGCCATTTTGACAACTGCCTTCTGTTGTTCCAAGCCTCAATCTTCTCCAATGACTTTGCATTATGTCTCCAGAATAGTTAAGCTTTAGTTTCATTGCTAATGCTTTAGTGGTTTCACTCCACCTTGCATGGAATGGTTTGTTCTTCTTGCAGTCCAGGGTCTTCTCAACCATCTTCCACAGTTCAAAGGCATCGATTTTTCTTCGTTCGGCTTTTCTGACAATCCAGCTTTCACAGCCGTGTATTTTGATTGGGAAAACCATGGCCTTGATCATGCCTACTTTGTTGTCAGTGTTATGTCTTTGCACTTGGAGATTATAGGGCCCACCCATCCATTTACAAAGGACACCAAAGAAATAGTGCATTTAAGAATTTGCCAAGCTGCTTACTATTCAAGATATGCAGTCAAGGAGGGAGCATTGGGCCCCATTTTTGCCAGTCTTTGTACTGTTGATATATTACAAATGCAAGTCAGCTGCCATGTAACACGTAGCCTCTAGAGTTATTTTTTTTAAACAGAATGGTCACAAGATAGTGACCACACAGATGGGACAGAAAATAGCATTCTCCCCCATACCCACTCAAGACAAAGTACGTGTACATGAAGCCGAAGTACTTGGACATTATTTATTTATATTTCAAATTTGTCACCACCCATCTCACTGCTTTTCTCCACCACTGGCAGTAAATAAATGGAATCCTAGTAACCATTAACCACTTTCTTCCACTGTGTGAGACCCAAACTCTGTTGCCTGAGCTGGCTTCCTCATTCTGCCTAATGGTCGACTGAGCACTGGTACAAGTTATGAGGTTCTGAAAGAAACATCCTTGTTTTTCTGGGACACAAACGAGCATTCAGCAGACAAATGTTAGGGCTTCCCTCCTCCAATTTTGCTTCTCATAAACTATAAAATGATAGTCTTTTGAGCAAAGAAAAGATAGTACTGTTATTTCCTGCTTGGCATTGTTCCTTGTTCTCATATACGTTCTTGGGAAGTCCCTGCTATTCCAGCTCTGCTGTGCCCTTAAAATAACCATCCTGCAGGTCAGAGAAGAAAAGGACATACCTAAGTTCCACTGACATCAATGGGATTCAAGGAGACCAACCACAGGATAGAATGAAGTAGATAACTTGGGATAGGCTTGGGATGTCACAAATGTATGTTTTGTGGGTGAAGTTAGCCTCAGATGTTCAGTGGACCAGGTGATTGTTCCCTTTTTGTGTGAATACTCAGAGCATTTCTTTGGTGCTTGTTGGCACGCCAAAGGCCCAACTGCCATCAGCAGTAAGCTACATTCCTCAATAAGGAGACTCTACAAGGTAAGTGCACTCAATTCCCATTTGCTTTACAGCCTTCCTTTGGTGAGCATGACTAACTTGGGTGCAGAGAACCCCAAAGTTTGCTTGTTCATCACAACACCTTACAGAAGAGCAACTGCATTTTTAAAACATGGCCAGCACAAAACCATAATAATTAGAGATGTTCATTGCCAGCCACAACCCACTTCTAGTGGACCCTCGGGTACTAAATAATTACCCACTTTGTGTGGTTATCCAGTTCACTAATTACCCACAGAAATTGGGATCAGGTGTTAACTGCTTGAAATCTATCCTCCAAAGAGCTGGTAAAGCTGAGTAAAGAAGCGATGTGTTTTTAAGCAAAACTTGGGAAAAAATATGTCAAATATGTATCAGTGTTTTATCTCTCTAGAGCATACTGTGTGCAGACAGAGAAGATGTGCTTGCATACTTCCAATATTGCAATATCATCGGTCATGATTCTAGATAGACCACACTGAATGGAATACCAAGCGACATGGAAAATTGGAGCTCAGCTCATCTGCAGTATATTTTTTACGCAAAAACGGTCCACTTCATGTAGAAGATGCATATGTTATGAATTGCCTTGTTCTCTGTACCACCCCTCTATTGCTTGTCCAGCTTTCTAGCAGATCTACAGATGGTTCCTTTTGAGAGTTAGCAGCTGTGATTCAGAACAGGTGATACTTGTGCTTGAAACACCATTCTTACCCCAGATAGATGACAATCTGGAGATGTGCCAATGTGAGCCAAGAGAAACCTTGCAATGGCTGGCAAGTTCTGGACTGTAAGAGAACCAAAATCTCTAGGACTTTCAGAGAGATGACTTGAGAATATTGGCCCTGTCCTCCCTAATTGTGAATGACTGGAGATACTTAGTGCCTAGATCTAAATAGGACAGGATGCAATTTCAGGTAGTCCAGATCAGAAGTAGAAGATACGGTCACATCCTATTTGAACAGAAAGGGATTTGAACAGAAAAGGAGAGCTCTGTTTTTAAACTGTTTTAAATTGCCACTTTCAGCCACCAACTTGGAGAATCCAAATGGAAGTCAAAATAACATTGCCAACAATCTGTGTTCAGTTCATGAGATAGCCATCCTGCTCTCTGGCCACTTAAATCCTGGGGCCAACCATGTACCTAAGTCTAGTGCATCTACTCTGTTCTGAGTTTTAAAGCTCAGCATTTTTTCAATGTGCTGCTTGCTGGAACCTGATACTTCTTAGCCGTATGCCTTCAAGCCTCACAGCTTGTTGTTGTTCAGTCGTTAAGTCGTGTCCAACTCTTCGTGACCCCATGAACTATATTACGCCAGGCCTTCCTGTCCTTCACTGCCTCCCTGAGTTTGCTCAGTTTCATGCTCATTGCTTCAGTGATGCTATCTAGCCATCTCATCCTCTGCTGTCCTCTTCTCCTTTTGCCTTCAATCTTTCCCTGCATCAAGGTCTTTTCCAAAGAGTCCTCTCTTCGCATTAGGTGACCAAAGTATCTGAGCTTGAGCTTCATTATCAATCCTTCCAATGAGCAATCAGGGTTGATTTCCTTTAAGATTGACTGGTTTGACCTCCTAGCAGTCCAGGGGACTCTTAAGAGTCTTCTCCAGCACCACAGTTCAAAGGCATCAATTCTTCGGCACTCAGCCTTCTTTATGGTCCAGCTCTCACAGCCATACATTACTACTGGAAAAACCATAGCTTTGACTATGTGGATCTTTGTCGGCAAGGTGACATCTCTGCTTTTTAATATGTTATCTAGGTTTGCCATAGCTTTCCTCCCAAGGAGCAAGCGTCTCTTAATTTCATGGCTGCAGTCTCCATCTGCGGTGATCTTCGAGCCCAAATAAATGAAGTCTGTTACTGCTTCCATTTCTACCCCTTCTATTTGCCAGGAATTGATGGGTCCAGATGCCATGATCTTAGTTTTTTTAATGTTGAGTTTCAAGCCAGCTTTCACACTCTCCTCTTTCACCCTCATCAAGAGGCTCTTTAGTTCTTCTTCATTTTCTGCCATTAGGGTGGTATCGTCTGCATATCTGAGGTTATTGATAATTCTCCCTGCAATCTTAATTCTGGCTTGTGATTCTTCCAGCCTGGCATTTCTCATGATGTACTCTGCATATAGGTTAAATAAGCAGGGTGACAGTATACAGCCTTGTTGTACTCCTTTCCCTATTTTGAACCACTTGGTTGTTCCATGACCGGTTCTAACTGTTGCTTCTTGGCCCGCATACAGATTTCTCAGGAGACAGGTAAGGTGGCCTGGTACCCCCATCTCTTTAAGAATTTGCCACAGTTTGTTGTGATCCACACAATCAAAGGCTTTTGCATAGTCAATGAAGCAGAAGCAGATGTTTTTCTGGAACTCTCGTGCTTTCTCCATGATCCAGAGAATGTTGGCAATTTGATCTCTAGTTCCTCTGCCTCTTCGAAAAATAAATACATTGCAATGGAATCTGGAACTAGGTCTGATGTACAAAACAAAAACTGATTGATGTGGCTTTTGATCCAGAAAGATCACTCTGTCTAATCCATGCTGATGATCTCTAGCTGGGCTCTGAAAACTATAATTGATGGTGCAGCTGAGTGTAATATCCTAATGCATCTAGGCTGGGTCTTTACCATTTCACATTAAAGGCGGGGGAAGACAAACCATTTCCTCACTGCACATACACAGTTAACAGGTCAAGTATGAGGTTGAAGCAAGGTTGCAGCTGACACACAGGTTCTAAATATAAAAGGATGAGTTTTAAAAACTCAATGTCATATTCAAAGGGTTGACCCCATATCTGCAACCTGGCAGAATGGTCTAGCAATCAGTTTGACCTGAGGATGTAACTCAAGCTCAACTCCTAATTCAGGTCCATATAGTTTTCTTGGCAGTGACACAGAGGTGATCAGCCATTGCCTTCTTCCAGCATATTTTCAGCCATGGGGCTTCCTAGTGGTGTCACATGCAAAGACCAAACACGCCCTGCTTAGCTTTTGAAGATCAGCCAAGGTCGATGAGATGCTGCCACCTAGCTGGTCCATCTGAGCTAACTTGGCTCAAAGGAACTGATGATGTCTAGACTGGAAAAGTACACTACTGCATATTTCTGAGTAGACAATTTGTGGTTGTTGATAGCAAAAGGATCCAGAGTAATTGACCTAGCATGACCCGATTTCATTAAAATACCCAGAGAGAGACCACCAGCGTGGAATGCATGCTTAGTATTTTGTAATCCCATCATCTTATCTTTTCATAGCTTGGGCAGTTTTATATACCCATTGAAGACTAGGAGATTCTAAGCCGTAGCTTGTAAAAGGTTTGAGTAATCACTAATTCTTGTGTCCAAGAGACACTCCCTAATGACTCAAAGTCCTCTGGATAGTCCTCCTGCCCTCCCCACCTTTCCTGCAGAATCTCTGGCTTAACTCAGTCATCCTCACCCCTACACCAGTCCAGGGATGTCTATGTATGGGAAACTAATTACTGTATCCCCCACCAAAACCTGCCTCTCTTTGTAATGATCATCACATTTGTTGTGTGGCTCATGCAATGCTCCATGAACAAAGATTCAGCAAAGGAGCACCTTCAGGGTTTCCTACATGCTCGTCCTGTTGTAGGTAGATCTCCAGCAGTCATCAAGAACCACACTTTGGGAGTTGATGGGGTTTTTTAAGTGGGTTTTGTCAGCCATAGCTTCCGGGGAATCCCCAGACCTACCTTGACTTCTCTTCCCATCCCCTTGTTTCTATAGCAATAGCTTATGTTTGCTATGATCACTAACACACCTGGAAAATGGCTGTGGAATAATGCATTATAAGCCTTCAGCTCTGCAAATGCTGGGTCCTCCTATTGAGGCTTACCAGCTTGGATGTTGTTACCTAATTACTGGGCATGCACAACACCTAACACACCCATATACCCAGGCTGTACAAGAGTCATCTTCTCAGGAAACCATCCTGACATTTTTTTTTTTTTTGCTTGATTTCATGATCAGGGAAGAACAAATGGTGTTGGACAGATGGGGGGGGGGGGGGATGATCTGCTTGCAAAATTAGCAATTTGATCTGCCTCTGTCTGAATGGAAAAAGCACTTTCTTTCCCCACCCCTCACCTCCCATTTGACTGCTGAGTTCTTTAAAAACCAAGGCGTATTGTTGATGAATTGCTCAATATTGCAAATCTAGTGGGTACTGGGTGCAAGAAAAGGGGATGGAGAGAAAGACAGATGGCCAAGTTTTGTGTGTGTGTGTCTCTCCCCCCCCCCAACATTTTTGCTTATTGCCTTTCTCTAGCATGTCTAACAAGATACCGCAATCAAGGATGGTAAGGGAAAGAGAGCTGGGTGGGGTTGGAGGAGCTAAAAGGGAAGGGAAGCAAGAGAAATGTATTCAATAAAAATTGGTCAGTTTCCAACTTTCATCTGGCTACATGCCACCTTCATTGACTGAATGCCCTCTCCTCCTTATTACTCATTTTTGGAAAGGGGGCTTAACTTGGAATATTTGATATGTGCCAAAGCAGAGAGGGTGTTGGTCTAGGATATTATTGTTGTTGTTATTGTTCGCACAGTCAGGCAGATGTTCAGATTGGATTTGGCATTTTTGCCCACCTATCGAGTCCTTCCCAAGGACCTGGGGTAGGCAGATGTTGTTTAATAGTCTTAAAGGTATGGTTGCAGGAAGTAGAGCTGCTTTTTGCAACTGACTGGTGGTGGTGGTGGTGGTGGTGGTGGTGTTGTTATTATTATTATTATTATTGCTGCATTGGCGATCTTGGCGCTCTCCTGCTTGTTGTCACGAGGGTCGTTCTTTACTCCTATTAGGATGATAAGCAGAAGAGCGGTCTGACTTTACCGTCGCCACCGGCTCCGCTGAGTAGATCCTCCCGCCCCTTAGAAATCAGAGTAAGGCTCTCGAAGTATCCGCCGCGGTTCCGCTACTGACAGGAAGATGTAGTTGCGACCTGCTAAGCGAGACAGCCAGAGGGGAGGGAAGGCGCAGCCCAGCCTCGCCGAGAGGAAGTCGGTCGGACGCGGTGGTGGGCGAAAGGTGGTCTGCCATCCCTGGCTTCGGGAGATGTGAGCCGCGGGGCGAGGCGAGGCGAGGCGAGGCGGGGGGAGCGGGGGGGGGGCTTCGGCGCGAATCCGTGTTTCGTTGCTCGGTTGGTTTGTGTTCCCGGAGAAGGGGCGCGCCTGGAACGGAGCGCGCAGACACGCAAGTGGGTGAAAGGGTGTTGGCACCGAAGTGCCCGGGTGGTTGTCTGTACGCAGACACGGAAGGGTTTCGCGCGCGCGCACCCTTCGCTCCCGCCCGCCTGGCTGTTTATGTGCCGGGGCGGGGGGGGGGAGTGGGAGAGAGAGAGGAGGAAATGGACGGGAGAGAAAGAAAGGGGGCGGTGTAGTCTGCGGCATTTCCAACTGGTCGCTGCTGATTTGAGTCCCTCGCGCGCTGCCTTTCCACAGCCTCCTTGCTGGTCGCATTTACAGTACGCGCCCGCGCACACACACGATATATATGATATACCTATTATATCAGATACACGTGTGTGCGTGCGTATGTGTGTACACCCATGCCCGCACGCAGACAGCCCACCTCCATACATCCCAGTTCAGGCCAGGCTAGGTCCCCTCTCCGCGCCCCGCCGCTTTCTGTTGCAACCTCTTCCTGCGGCGCCTGCAACCATTCCCCCCCTTTCTTAAAAAGAGAAAGCGCGGGGGGGTGGGGTGGGGTGAGGTGGGGGACGAGCTGGAGACGATACAGGGCAGAGAAGAGCGGAGGCTTGTAAATTAACGGTGCCGGTGCGTGGCTGATCCAGGAAGAAGGAAGGTCGGCGGGGGAGGGAACCGGGAAGAAAGGATTGGAAAGCTGAGCAGGGGAAAATAAGCGTGGCGGCGGGAGGAGGGGAAGGGGCAGAGAAGGGAAGTGTCCCCGGGGACGACCTGCGAAAGGTGAGCGAAAGGGGGCGTCGTCCCCGCTCGCCGCTCTTCCTCTCCTGCCTCGCCTTTCTTTCTCCCCCGCTTTGAAGTGTATTTGGAACGTCGGCGGTGTATGTTTAGAACGTTGACAGTGAAAGTGAGAGCGCGGGAGGCGGGGGGGGCTGTAAAGTTTTGCCCGCCGAGGCAGCCTCTCGTCTGCTCGTAAACGAAACGGGGGGGTAAACGAAAGAAGAGCTTGGCAGAGATTTCCGGGGTGGGGTGGGGTGGGGTGGGGTGGGGAAGCCTCCACAATGTCCCTCTGGCTTCGGAGTTCACAGCCTTTTAATTTTAACATCTCTCCTCCTTCCTTTTCATACAATAACGGGATGGCTCCTATGTGCCCGGCGCATATTTCGGAGTGGATGGGGGGGGGGGGGGGAGAAGGAGGGAAGCGGAGGATGAACAGAACGAAGCCCTATTCTATTTGGATCCTGGATCCTGCGGGGGGGGGGGGGCAGGACAGTGTTGCCACCGGGAGGTGGTGGAAATGGATGAGATCAAAGTGATTTCGGGGCGATTTGCGAAGCGAGAAATCTTTCACTTTCTTTCAGTAGGCTGGTGCAGAATTGTCAAAAGCGACGTGGAAGGGAACCAAGGCATAGAAGCGCCTGCCTTAGAAATGATTGCATTCTACATTTATATCAGTTAGATGTATGGGGACGGGGGAGGGGGGGCGAAAGAAAGAAAGATAGTCTTCTCCGCTCTGTCCCTCCCCCCCTCCCCCTCCCCTCCGCAGCAGCCTGTTGCCAGCTCGCTCTTGCAGACTTGCAAGGTGATCGTTCATTTCAGCCTCTCTCCTCCTCTATTCTCCCCCCCTTCCCGAAATGGACGCTAGGCATGGGATGTGGGGGGGGGGGATTTCTGGAGGGGGCTGCACCAGCTCTCCTCCACCCTTCGACCCTTAATTCCTTTCCCCCCATCCTCAGACTACCGGAGCTAGCTGTTGTAAAAACTGGCCTTGATTTTCAACTATGGAGGGCCCGCCGCTGATGGGGAAGGAAAAGAAGTGAAAAAAGGGGAGATTTTATACATATATATATAATGTGTGTGTGCACGCGTGTGTGTGTGTGTGTGTGTGTGTGTGTGTGTAATGTTAAACGTTCTTTTTTGTTTTCTTAAATAGCAACAGCAACCATTTGCAACTCCAGTGCCCAGGCAGACAAGTGTCGTTCTTAGCTTTTCTGCTCTCAAAATATAGCGATATGCATAATTTTTTTGTAAAACTGGGGTTGGGTCACGTCTGAAGCTAGGAAAAGCCAAATCCTCTGATTCCTTCCCACCAACATGCAGTCTGTCCTCCTTTCCCTCGCTTTCAAAAATTTTCTCTGCTTTTGTGGAAGACTGGAATTTCGCCACCTCTGAAGGGTGAGTTTCAAACCGCTTTTTCAAACCCCTTCTGAGTATTTCAAGATGCCTTTAAATTTTCCCCCAAAAATAACTTTCCAAAAGGGGAATGGGGGTGTGTGTGTGGATGTAGATATAGATACACTTACCTAGATGTGGCTACATTCTTGCATGTTTATTTACTACCAGGTGGATAGTTAGGTGGTAGAATATGTCTGCTTTGGTTACAGTGAACAGTTGCAAAATCTTCACTCCAGCTAAATAAAATATTGTATGTAAATTGTATATGTAATCGTTGATTGCATAAAAGGATCTTTCATTATTGGCAACAGAATCTATTTTCTTCTCTGTTCCTACCCCCCCTCCCCCCAGAAGCTTCTGTATTGCCCTTTAGGTGTTTAGCGTTACAATTTTCTAACCTCCTGAATGGCAACTTTTTTCCTAGTATTTTATTTTCCTTTCGTTCCTGCCTCCCCCAGCCTTGGGACAGATTGATGTAGGGTTTGGAGACAAGAGTTAGGCATAATAATAACAACAACAATGGCAACAACCCTAATAATAATAAATCTTTGTGGCATGTGAGAAATCATTGAATGCGCCCCTCTCTGTCCCTGAGACCCTAACTTGTGACGTTTTGGTTTCAAGTCCACGGGTTAGGCTCTCGGGAGCTGTGAGTTGTGCCACTGCATCCTTCTTCAATGTGTTAGGAATTGGGGGGGGGGGGGCATTAAGAAAAAGGAAAGTTGTTTAATTAGAAGCCATTCTTTGTTCCTGTGGCTCTTATTCCAGCCCCAGATATCTATCAGCATGCTTTTAAACGTTGGTCACAAAGGCTTGGCTCAAAAGACATATTTAAGGGGAACTTGGGTATCGACCATTCGTGCATTTATGGTCAGGTTCATTTAAAGGTGTGAGTTGATGCATCCTTTTGTATGTGGGCTTGAGAGCTCATGCATGTAACTTTAGAGCAGGGCTCGGTGTGAATTTGGAGGTGCAGGCAGAAGCCTCTGCAGAAATAGAAATCGCAAAGGGTTCTTTTTCTGCATGCAGTGGAAGTCCGCTTGGCCGAAGGTCTCAGTCAGACCCCGTCTGGCAAGACTCTGGCGTATTTTTATCCCATTGCAGGCTGTACAGTTGGGTCTTTAAACACTCTGGACCGCTTTCCAATTTCCTCTTCACCCCCAACATTCAGGAGTTCTGCGGTCTTTCTGCAAATAAATGTTGATAAGAAAGGGATCTAAACGCTGGGCGAGATAGAGTTTGCCATGTTTATGGGCCTGCCAATAAAAGTAAGTCCTTATTTCTCCTGCACACACACACACACACCTTTGCACGTTCTTGAGAGCAGCACACAGTACCTTCAGAGCGTAATAGAAACGGCTCGGTATCTTGGTGCTTGACCTCAATCTATCTCTCAGCTAAAATCCCAGCATGCTCCCTGCTTCCAGGTTTAAAAACTGAACCATATTTCATAGGCAGATGTACTGTGTACAGAGAAATGGTAGGGAGCTGGGCAGTAATGTGTGCAATTGTTTTTCCCCAACCCCCTTTCCCTCTCTGTGCCTGCTTTCATTTTTCATTTTTTCAGCATTCCATTCAAGATAAACAGCTTATCAAACAACCATAGGGAACAGCTGGGGGTTTCTCCCCGGGTCAAGTTCTCCCTAGCCTGGCATATTTTTGCAAGGGGTACACGAAACCTGTTGGAAAAGGTGGGTGGCGTGACTGTGTTCAGAGGTGTGGTGGGCTTCTGAAAGAGGTTGCGCTCGCTCTGGTGCCATTCCTAGAGGTTGCCTTTGCTAAATGATTTCGAACGAGGTTACAAGCACCTTGCCTTCTAAGGGGTGTGCTTTTTTGGAGGGGAGGGGCGGCCTCATGGTCTTTTGCCTTTCTCCAGAATGCAATAAATATGAAATCAGATTGAGGTGAGAGGCCCTTGCTTAATAAAAGATGAATCCTATGGATGTGCCCCACTGAACCTAGAAGGCAGGATCTCGGAGGCATACGCGTGTGGACATTGGCCACAGGACTGCAGTCTGATGCGTGATGACTTAAAATTAGTCCCAAAGAAATCAGTGGGGCTTCCGTTTGGGCAAAGGTGTTTGGGTTCCCGATATGCATCAGCTCGTTCAAGCCGCAGAAGTGGAGAAGCTGTTTGCAGAATGGGAAAACACTGTATTAATTTCACCACCATCGCTCCTCCTCAAAATTAAAAGGAAAAGGGATCAATTAAATGGAAAACAGTACCCTTGGATTGCCATTGGAGGCAGATAGGTATCTTTCGATTTACATTACAATAACCGGCATGATTTTTCCAGCGGCTATTCTGTTGTTCCAAAATCCAATACAAAACTGCAGTGAAGTCTCCCAACTGTTACCGCACCCCCCTTTTTTTTATTGTACACCTAAAAATAATCAGGGAAAAGTTTTTGCTGTTTTGAAACCTTACCGCAGATGCAGATTCCTTCAAAACAAGGGCTGGTTTTGCACTCTTTCAAGAAATGATCTTAAGGCTTTGGTGGGTGCATAACATCTCAGGCTGGGCGTTAAGCAATCATTGAATAGAGGATTAAAAAATTAAAATGAAAGAAGGCATCTCTCTCTCTCTCTTTTTTTTTTGAACCGTTGTGCCACCCCTGACTAGATTCTCAAATCAAATTGGGCAGAATGATTTGCTCTAGCAGTTTCGGTGTGATAGAAACCATCGCTTTCCATACTCTGTCCTTGGGGGAAGGTAGAAACAGCAAATTTATCCCTGTATCTAGAAGGTGGCTGGGTGTGCAATATTCCATAAGGGGGAAAGGTGTAGTAAAATAACAATGCACCAAGGTTGTTTCTTTCATGCCACACTCCTTAACAATTCAGAAGCACCCTTCCCTCCTATGGCCCAGACAGGTTTCTCTGCCTCCTCCCCTCCTTCCGTCCCTCCTCTCAGAAGCACATCAGTGAAGTTCACTGAAATGAGTAACATAATTGGGAGTTGGTTCAATCACTACCAGTCTAGACTAGCCCAGACCCATCAATTAAGCAGCAGATTTTTTTTGTTCTGTTTTGTTGTTGTTGGGGTTTTTTTGCTTTAAAGGGAAACCACACTCAACCCAAGTAGACTGTTATGGAGAGTGATCTCCCTCTTCTTCCCAACGTGCAAAGTCTTAGCTCGATCCCAAATAAAGGGGGAAGGAAAGGGGGGGGATTTTACATGGAGGAGGAAGATCATGAAGAAATAGGAACTTTGTGCAACAAGAAATAATAATGGCAAGATACCACAAACGTATCCTTCTCTCCTTCGCTTCCATGTTTTTCACACGCCAGCGGGCTTTTTTTCCCTCCCCCCCCCCCCCCCCCCCAGCAAATGAAGGAGAGACCCCATCAGCTTGGCTGTGGCTGGTTCTTGCCTAGGTTGGCATTTGTGTCATCCTGAGGTGGGGCTGGAATTTAATTGTGTTATAACTGTCTCCAGTTGGAAGAATTTTTAGGTAATCAAACAGGAATTCATGTAAATAATCAGGAGCACATTTTCTTTTGCTGCTTTAAAAAGATTATTCTTTCTCTCTGGAATCTACTTTCCTTCCTTCCTTCCTCCCTCCCTCCCTCATTTCTTTCTCTCCCTTCCTTCCTTCCTCCTTCCCTCCCTCGTTTCTCTCTCTCTCTCTCTCTTCCTTCCTTCCTTCCTTCCTTCCTTCCTTCCTTCCTTCCTTCCTTCCTTCCTTCCTTCCTTCTCTAATAGAAACATCAACCTTATAAAATCAAGCCATGTTATTTAGGCTACTTTAAAATTGTTCGGTGCTTCCCCAACTCTGCGCGTGTAAAATGGGGGCCAGTATTTTCTCTCTCTCTCTCTCTCTCTCATTCTCACTCACTCACACACATAGCAAAAAAGATAGCTGGCCAAGTTTGACTTCATTTTTTTTTTAAGCGTGCTTCTATTTATTTCCATGCTTGATTAGTGTGAATTACAGTGTATTGGAGCGCTTGTACTAAAATGCACCTTAACAGGATTCTTTGCTTTCGTGTTTGAAAATGACAGTGCAGTATCTTGAGCATTTCACACGCTTATGTTGACAGTTTTTGTGCAGTTCAGTCTTGCAAGTCTGCCCAACTTCTCTAACAGGACAGTTTGTGCTAGTTTAAAGCTACAGGATTAAGAAGGATGGCAAGCTCTTGGTCTCATGCTCTGTGGTTCTTTCTTTTTTTCATATTTTGGGAATTCCTGGTCTGTGATGGGCCGGGCCTACTCTTTATGGAAGTCTTTGTTCCTCTTGATCTTTCAAGAGCTTTTGAATGCAGGTGGTTTAGCAGCCCTTGGAAGCTAAAATGGAGTCCCATTTCTCTTTCTTTTTCCTAATTCCTTCCAGGGCCTTAAGTATTTTTGTGGACCTGTCACCCACTAGATGGCTGGCACACAATTAAAGAGCTGGTCCTGATGAGATGATTGATTTGTTTCTAATTGATTTCTAATTTTAAGCTCCTTTCACGTTAAGAAAGAGGAGAGCCTCGCCTGCACACGAAAAAGCCAAACTCGGCTCTGGTAGCAGATCCATCAGGTTTGGTTGATTCCTTGGTTTTCGTCACAGGCTGACCATTTTTAAAGCCTTGAAATGCATAATTTGAAGGGGGTTGCTTGTCTGAGCTGTTAAAATGGCCTATGCCCATTCTTCCACTTGCTTATAGAGAAATACATTTGATGCGGCTGTATTTTTTTCCCCCCACGTGTCTCTGTGGGTTTTCCCTCAAACCGTTATACTCCTTAAATTCTCATTATTACCCCGTGTGATCTTAACAAACAAACAAATGTACGTCTTGGGTCCATTTGCAAAAGCCCATCACACCCAGACTAGGAGTGAAAAGAAAAGGTGGCAGGATTCTTTATTCTTCAAGTTTATGGTCTTATCCCTTTTCTGAGGTGATGGCCATGGTTCAGTTTTTAGGTTGCATTGGCCTTCCCTCCCCCTTGCACCCCCGCTCCATGGCTTGGAAAGGAAAAACCCTCCTTTTTTTTTTTTTACTCCAGAGAACACACACATTGTTTCAATAATCCAGGCAATAAATGCTAATTAGTAATGCTTGAGGACCCTATCAGTCAGAGTAATTATCATAATTTACCTCTTTCTTGTTAAACACATTCCTTGCTAATTTACATTTTTAGAAGAACAATTGGACTCTTCCCTTCTCCCTCGTTGATGGGTTGGGTTCCTATCCCGCGCCACCTCCCCTCCACAACCCAGCATTGCATTTGCAAATCTTTAGGTCCAGATCTCCAGCTAGAGCTTTCGTCGGCCATATAGGACATTTGGTTTTTTAAAAAAGAGTTTTTCTCATTACCCATCGCGCCTTGTGGCCACCTCTTCCCAAAGAAACTCTTGCTGAGAGGAACAAAGGAAGACTGTCTTTATAAAGACACCATTAAGAAGAGGCAGTAGCAACAGATAAAAATGTGTGTGATATGGCAACCTATTTCACGCCACAAAAAGAGAGATAATTAAATAATGGGCTTGTATTTGTAGCTAATTAGTGCTTTCTTTTTCTTCTTCTTTTTTTAATACGCTCCTTTAGAAAGCAGGAGGAAAATAGGTCTCCAAACTGTCCCCTGTAAGCTGGGTCTCTCAAAGGACCTTTATTTTAGCCCTGCTCGTCCCCTGTTCATTTCCAGCTGATAAAAATCAGCTCAAGGTTACTGGGATTTGTGCATTTATCAATTAGGCCTCTCTTGTGATGGCTTTTTCATTCTCTGCAATGTGATTAGCGATTTGCAGTCTGTTCGTATTTTCTATATCTGATACTCGTACCGAGAGCTGGCATTCCCAGTGTGAGCCGGTGGTGGCCATCAACAAAACCCAGATTAAGAAAATTCAGCTCCTTGGCCATTGATCTCATTCCTTTCGCTTTGTTACAAAAGGGACGAGAGATCAGTCTGGATTTATTAGTGTGCAGATGGTTTGAAAGCTAAATTGCTTTGATTTGTACACACATTGGGCTGTTTCTTTCTCATCTTCTAGCATGGTTCATTGAGAAGCTACATCTCTCCTTAATCCCACTGCCCTGCCCCCTCCTATTCTATGTTTGCATGTTTAAAACATGTTGCCCCCCCCCCTTCCAGGAACAGCCTGGGACACCCCCAGCCTCCTGTCTGTTTGCAACTTTCTGTGGAATTCAAGGCCGGCTACTGATTGCTACTGACTGCTGCTTCTTGTCACCAATGTATTTTGGATCGGACCATGCCAGACAAACATTCCTTACACTTGTGGGTGATCCCCCGCTGGGGACCCGAGTGAGACCTGCAGTCATGTTTGGGGAGACCTGATTTCAAGGGCATCCGTCTTAAACAAGCTCTACGGTCTGTGATTACAGACTAGAAGCACAATAGCGACAGTTTTGGTTCCTTCTGCAAGTGAACAGAAGCCAGAAGATGCATCTGCAAAGCTTGGATGCTCTTCTTGCAAGTAATCTTTTCAACCACGATTAACAATATCATCACACACTGCTGGGGAATATATATAATTACACTGCTTGATTTACCAATGTATGTGTTACCGTATGCTGACTCACCCCCATGATATTCCACTTGCACAGAAAGTAATTAAATGTGACTCACCCTGACACAAAATTTGGCAAGGTCAGGAATAGCAATCTGCTTTCCCATCATTCAAGGGCCGGTCAGTCAAATCTGCCATGTTTTTTTAACCAAGGCAAAACTCTTGCCCAGTAGCCCTGATTTCTGCTCCTTCCAAAACATTGAACAGCCGTTCCAGAGAAATTTGACAGCACTTTTTTTATAGTAATTTTATTAAACATTACACTTAAAAAGATAAAAAGCTAATACGAACTAAAAAAAGAATAACCAAAAAAATAAGAAAGTGCAGAAAAGAAAAAATGGAAAGAAAAATAGAAAAGAAAAAATAAGAATATAGTAAAGAAAAAGAAATGTATAAAGCAATGATTTCTCCATCACAAGTATAAACAATTTTAGTAACTTATCATCTTCACGTAAAATACAACAAATTATTTCTTCTTCTCATATCCCTTCTCTTATCCATAAACAAATCACTGAAGTCTCGTCATTCAGTCCTGATCAGCAAAAGTCCATTAAGTGTTACCAGAGATGATAGCATATTTATTTTAACCTTGATCAAATAAACCAACTTCATATTTCTTTTATTTTTTAACAATCTTGATCTTTAATCCCTTCAAATAATATCCTAGAACTTGATTTCTTTTCATTTTTTTCAGAACTTGATTTTCTTTTCATTCCCTTCTCACAAAATTCTTCAAAGCTTTAACAAGTCTCTTTTGTAAATCCAATATAGAAAAATTATCCAGGTCACTGTTTTGGTTTGTTATTTGTATATCCCTTTTAATTATTAAGACATCAGCTGGTTTAATTTGTATATCCAGTGTAGCATCTTTTTCCATATAATTCTTGTAGAACTGTCAGTTTTAAATCCACTTTTCAGTCTTGTCCAGTAAAACTTGTTCCTCTTCCATAACTTCTTTTAAACACAGTCTATCTGTAAGGGCAGACACTCTTAAAATTAACTTCTGGGTCCACTGTTCAAAAATATCATTCAATGTTAAAATATTTTGCTCCATTCTGTATTACCAAGTCAAATTTAAGTGTTCTTCTCCTTTAATTGTAATCTTTGGTTCCTTCTGGTTCCCTCTAGTGTCCAACCTTCAAAGTCCCATCCCATCATTTTTGTCAGGCCTAGCCCAAGGAACTCCAAGAGACCATGCAAATTCAGTCCAGCTATGTTTATTAGCTACGACCTCTAGCAAGAATCTTCCCAGACTGAAACCCCAGCTCCCAAGTAACGCCAGCCACAACATTGTGAATTCCTCAGGGAGGTGCCAGTCTCATCCTCTTGTATCTCCCACACTCCTCAGGAGATGTAAGAAAATGTTTTTCTCCCTGAGCCTGGCCTTCATAATTCCATTCCATCACAATTTTTTTTAAAGAATTCAAAACAAAAGCATTTTCCCATGGGAAGGATTCTTATAATTAATTTCAAAATCTTATTTCAAATCCATCTGGACCCTTAGTCCATTTGTAAATTTCCAAAATCAATATTCTAATCACCCTTTTGTTGTTTATCCCCCCCCCCCCCCCATTTTTTAAAAATTCCTTAAACTTGTATTTAAAGCTACTTTTCCTAAGGATTGAAGGAAACTCACCTGGTGCTGTAAAACGTGTCATGTCCAAGGTTCCTTATAGCAGAAAAGCAGTTAACAAGCGGTTTTTGAAAGAGATTAGAAAAGAAGTATGCAAATTGCAGTTTGAGCGAAGACGGCTATTCCCTCGTCTCCCAGAGCTCTAAACCTGCTGGAGTCCTCTGTTTTGCAGTCTCCTCATGAGGAGCAACTGTCTGGAGCACTTGTGTGCAATCTCAAGTCCACTCCTTGTCCGGAGAGGAATTATGAAGAGCCGGTCTACTCACTGGCTCTTCATTAGATTGCGGTCCTCAGCTTGCCATTTCTTCCCCAGAAATCTGAAACTTGATAGCACTTTTGTGACAGTAGATTCTGAAGACTGTGTGATTCTGTTTGCAGTTGTTGGTGTATTTTAGTCTAAACACACATGAATGCTTGCTTTTTATGCCTTCTGGCACATATATGGGCTGTTCTGTATGCAGGAATTTGGTCTCTGAACTCAGGCACTCGGTGTTGCACTTCCTCAAAAGTTTTCTTCCTCTCTAAAAGAAGGTTCTGTCCATTTTTCTTGTTGTCACCTTGCCTGAGACAATACTTCCAATTTCTCTCTTGGTGATGGTTTTTGTGGTTCTTCCTCATTGGAGGTAGCAGAAGGTACAATGGCTGATGTTGCTGTTCACTGTGACATATCTTTCCATGATTCGGAAGCTGCCCTGGCTGCTCACTTTCTCCAACCTAAAAGGGGAGGAGTTTCCTTGTGGGAGGAGCTTATTCATGAGACTCACCATCCTAATTTAATTGAAGCATCAGAAGCCAGGGAGGCTGCCAGTTTGTTTATTTATTTATTTATTTATCTGTCCAATTTATATAGCTGCCCATCTCACAACAAGTGACTCAGGACAGCGTACAACAAAGCTGAAACAATTAATAAATACCTAGAACAGTTATCATTACTATTATTAAAAACATTAAAAAGTATAAAAAACAAAGCTTGCTGGAGAAATGATTGTTCAAGGAAAACCTGGACATTTGCTCACATCCCTTGGACACCTTGTCACTGAATAAATGCAAGGTCACACTCCATAAGAATTTTTCCAAAATTCTTTTCTTCCCTGTGAGAGAAAAGTGGTAGAAAAACGTGGGAGACTGTTTGCCTGCTTGTACCATGAAGCAATACCCTACCCTTTTTCTGGGATTTGCACATTCCGATTTCTCTTTGTCCAGAGAACTCCAATAATGTGGGAATGTGTGTGGGTAGGTAGGTAAGTAGATAGGCAGATAGATAGACAGACAGACAGGTAGTCAAAGTTCAAGAGACTGTTTGAGTCCATTAGAGTGTAGTTATCCAATAACCACTGAAGATTCACCGCTACTAGTGAATGAAAGGGGTCAGTTGTTCATAAATTTAGCAAAAGATATACGTTAAATATAGAGGACCCCATAATTATATCTCTATATAAGGCACCAATGGCTACGTAAATAACCACAGTTAAGGTGTATTGCCGCAACATCCTATTAGCTTCTCTGAATTAAACCATTGTCCATGGTGCCCTTATGTAGACCTTTCTAATGGGTCTCTAACCCCAAAGGCAGATGATACGGTTTTTAGCCCCAACCATGTCAGATAACCATAAGATGATCATGACATCCCCCATTTTCAAGCCACCCTGTCACCTTCTGGTGCAAAAATCAAATCAAGAGTATGTTCTGCTTCTGCGCTGGGGCCATGGACATGCAGGAACAGTTATATGGGGATCCTGAATTCCCAAACCAGGATGGACAAGAGATAACAGTCCCCCACACACCTGAAATAGAAGTCGAAGTTCTCAAGGTTGCTTGCCAAATAAAGGAGGGTTGGATTGCACCTCCTCCCTCTGAAGAGACAACTATTATATAAAAAAGTGAACATAGAGGAGGATCCCCTTTTGTAAAGAGTGGAAGGTTTTTAAAATGGAACACTTCAAATTCTCTGAATCCTTTGCCTTTGAGGATTTATAGATTCCATGCCAAAACTCTTTTACGAGGCAAGAAAAGCATTTGAAAGCAGAATTGGTTGAAATTATGCTCAGTTTAGGCATCCGGAAGAAAAAAGAAAGGGAGTGGAATATGAATTTTGCTTAACTGAAAAACTATTTTATCTTCCTAGAACAAATAATAAATGCTTTATCTGAAAAAAAAAATGAATAAATTGGCCCTACATTAGTGAGATTTCATCAATAATTTAAAGATGTACATTCCATCCTTAAGGAAATTTTCCCATTTGATGGCTTGTGATGAAATCTTATATAGTTTCTTGCCCCAGTCTTCCTATATTCCTTTCTTTTTTCCCCAATTAGCAACATTTTATTTACTGTTCTGATTTTATTTTTCTGGTGTTGTAAAACAAAGGAAGTGACCAGTTAGTTGTCTCTAGCTTATTTGGGGTAGATAGATTGGATTTTAAAATTTAATTTTTAAAAAATGAATAAATTGGCCCTACATTAATTTTAAAATGTCAGGAAGTCAGAAGTGGACAGATTTTATTCATAACCTCCTGCTTTTCTCACCCTATTGTCATGATCAAGTTCTGCACTAACCTAAAAAAATTCCCCCTAAAAAATTAAAATGCAAAAATGTTTCCTTGAATTCCTCCTGCAGTTCAACTCATGGCTCTTTTTTCCCCTTTAATATATTGTTTTATTAGCCTTATCTTCATTTTTCATTGGGGAATTCATCATGGCCAGATATCACATCTAGACATTTAGAGTAGCATGATGTGCTCATCTTCTGGCTATTCCCCAAGCCAAAAGTCTTACAGTAAACATTTTGAGTGAATATAATCATGCACATTCAGAACAGCATCGACTAGCTGAATGGCTATAGCAGTCTTATACAAGAAGAAGGCTAAAAAGAAAAATTAAGCACAGCACTCTTCCCCAGAAGTTCAAAAATGAAGTGCTGATGTTCAAAACCATCTCTTTTGCATTAGGCTGCTGATGTTCCAAGAGGAGAACTTCCAAGGTTGAACTTGCAGGATGACCCGCCAAATAGTTGTCACTGAAACAGATGGGGTGGGAGAAAGTTCCACAGTACTAAGGCTTTGTGAATCACCCAAGATCCAGCAATTTGATTGGTTGAGCCAAGCTAATTCAATTCAAATCGTTGGATCAATTTTGCCAAAAGGCCACGTGCCTCAGTACAAAAGTCTTTAGAATGGCTGAACTGATTTGAGGACACCTAATTTGATTCAACACATGAAATTGATTGGGCAGTCAGATTAGATGATTCTAATCAAAGGGGTCATTTTGTCATACTACCTTCAGAGAAACTTCAGACTGAACCTTCTTTTCATTTTATGTTGGAAAGACTGAGCAGAACACCCATTTTGCAGATCAGACCGAGCATCTACACTTCTTTAAATAAGAGTCAGGAAAGAAATCCCACTGAAGCAAATTGACTTTTCTGAAGATTAGGATTTTATCTTCTCATTTATCAATCCAAAGGCAAAAGAGATGTTTGTCTTTCATGGCAATTTGTCTTTAGGATGTGGAAGCAAGGTTGGGGGCTTGGCGTGCCTGATTTCATTCCATTCTTAAGTGGGAATAATACATGTTAATAACTTTTGAAAGAGCGCTGACAGTCACCATAATTCCTTCATAGGGGAACTGCACTATTGCAAATGCTTGCAGTTTTGCTGACAGTCCTGTGACACTAAACTGCCCACCATTGGCCACATCTCAAGAGCTAGCAACTTATTTTGTGGAACATCTTATCTCACTGGGTATTGGGACATCAAGTTTTTCATCAAAAAGAAGTCGATATGAGATTTGAGCTTTTTTCCACATTGGATGGTATTAAGTTCACTTGTTCTGACCCATTTGGGAGTGAATTGTGAGGCACACCCACATCCCAGACAAAAATGCTGATGAGAGATTGAAAAAGGTAAAGCAGGCAAATTCATTCAGGAATGCTGAATTTCTTAACTGATCTTTGGCTTTTCCTCTTAGAAAATGATAAGAGGATCACTTGGCATCATGACAGGACAATTTTCAAGATGTGGAGTTTGGGGGCAATTCTTGAGGCACTCGCTTATGAAATATGAAATTCTAGTATAGTTACTTTCACATTTGTTTCATCGAACCTTCATAACAGTTCAGACTTCTTTAAATTAGAGCATTAAAAAAAATCCTTCTTGGCTTTATCTTACTTTCTCCTTTATCTTATATGAATCATTTTACAGGCAGGTAGGAAGAGAGAAAGGAAAGGAGAAAGAAAGGTTGAATGCATCCAGCTTATCTACAGCTTACCCTGAAAACAGCATTCAACAATCTAATTCATCACTTCTGTCATTTTACTTGATGGCCAATAAAAACTTCATGGCATTCATGAGTTCTTAATCTCTTATTGCTTACAAAGGAATGATGGTAAGGCATCTTATAGGTAAGCTGGACTACAACTCCCATTGCCCAACACAGCTATACTAACTTGGAGGGCCAAAATATGAAGGGCTGCAAAGTTTTAACTATTTTGAGATTCCAATTATACATCATACCATGTTCCAGTTCTGCCTGGACTTTCAGAGAGATTCATATTTAAGCAACTTGATTTAATAGTTGTGTATATATTGGCCAAGCCAATATTTCAAAAAGATCAGAGGTCCTAGCTGTTTCCATCCAAGGGCTTACAGGAATTTGGTATTTACTGGCATTAAACTGAACTATTAGATTTTTTTTTTTTAACTTAGGCCACTTTATAAAATGCCATCAGATGAAGCTACTGGTTAAGCCATTCCTAGACTGTGCCACCTCAGCTTAAATGTGTGAGGGAGAAGAATTATTTCATGAAGAATGAACTCTCTTATGGGAATCTGTCTGTCTGTCTGTCTGTGTATCTATCTATCTATCTATCTATCTATCTATCTATCTATCTATCTGCATGCCCCATGGAAAAAAACATGGTGGTATATTTCTTTCTAATCACTAATATATTAATACAATTTAATTTTAGCATTGGTTTTAATTTACCTTTTTTTTTTAGTAATGTGTAATTATGGATACAAAATCCTATTAGCAGCCTTGATTCTTTGCCTGAATAGAAAGATGAATAATAAATATGAAGTGCCTTTCTTTACAAAAACAAAGCACAGATTCATTTCAAATTGACATCTCCCTCTTAAAGGGCAAAACACTTCCCCTTTATTTTTCCACATTTTCTATGCCCAGAAGAAGGAATGTGTAGATGACCACAGTTTCTCCCTGACTGCAATTTGGGTGTGTGTCTATGTGTTGTATCCTGTCATTTGTGTGAAGTAATGCAGCCATTCCCAAATAATCCCCCTCATTATGAATCTTTGCATGGTGTGAATCAATCTGATTATATTTGTGCCCTATGTGTGCTGATCACCAGTTCTTAGAAGATGATGATGATGACGAGGATGGCAACTAAGGTCCATCAATTATCATCAAATTCTATTTCTGTTGAGCGTGATGTTTTGTGGTACAAGAAAGGCTGTAGGCTCTCCAACCCTTGTTTGACAATGGAGGTAGTAGCAAACTCCAGAATTCTTCTGACCTCAACTTCTTGATCCTTGGTTACCCAATCCATCATGACCTAGTCAATCAAGTAACTAGAAGAATCTAATTTATTTGCTTTTGTACATCCCTGGTATTGAGCTCTGGTCCTCATTGCCAACACGTCTCCCTTTTTTCCTATTGGCTGCCTCTTCCTGTTTGGGCAAAGTCCTGTTTAGTCTACCTGCCTGTCCTGAGTTCCTGACTCTAAACTTATCCCTCTGTCTCCTTGTCCTTGTCCTCTTGATAGGAATCTGAGCCCTTCTTAGTCTTCCTGGCTGAAGCTCCAATCTTGTTCTTTCAAGGTCTTTCCATCACTAGCTGGGCTGTGACCTTTGGCTTATATTCCATAGTTTGGGGTTAACCCTGTCTGATGACTTTCAGGTTCAACTCAAAGGTGCAACTTGACTTTACTAAAAGTGGAGCCTAGTCCTGTCCACTTTAATGAACAATAGGTTTCCAAAATCGTGCATTTGAGATCTGAAAAGCTAACAAAAAGAGGTACCAGAGGTTGAATCTGAGACTTTCTGTGATGATCTTCTATTCAACTCCAGTCCCTTCTTTAGGGATTGGATTGGACTTTGGGGGAAAATAGGATGTCAGACTAGATCAGCAATGGTTTGTCCTACCAATAGGACAAGTGGGAACCAACAGGAGGTAGAAAGAGAGAGCTGTAAATGATGTGCAACTTGTCCTGTATTCCTATTGCTTTATACACCATTGTCCATGTTGAAGAGGGATTCCATAGCCAGTCCACTTGGTGTTCATCCATGCAATGAAAGGAGATGCCACCTTGTCCCTTGCTTCAAGCAGCCAAATGTCTTGAGCCAGCCCTGAACTGGAGCATCAGTCTGACCCAGCGGGGCCTCCTTTATATTCTCCCTGGAGCATGGGACACCTGTGGTGGAATACCCTAAGGGGATCAGTGGGGTAGAACGTCCCTTACAGAACCTCTAAGAATTGGTACAGGTCCCCTCCCCTCCCTCCAGTGTCCTGGAGCAGAGATCCAAGGTGTTATCAGATGGTTCCGACAGAGAGGCAACTCGGCCAATTCCAACTGCTATCGCAATATGTTTTACATTACAATGATGCCCCTTGCCTGCCTGTAGAGCTGAATGCGTCTCGTTCTTAAGTCCCTCCCCTTCCTGGCTTTCTCTTTCTTCCAGCTGCCTCCTTTGCCTTCCCTCCGCCTTGCTCATATGAGTTAATCTGCTGGCTATACTCTCAGCTTTCTCCCTCTCTCTCCGCCTCCCCTGCCTTTAGCTTCTGGTTTCATTTTTAGATGACAAAATTCAAGGCACACAGCTTGGCTGTCTGGTTGCCATGGCAACCTGAGCCCTATTATCGTACCTTGTCATTCATCAAGAGAGAATTGTGCTTGACAGACACCGACTAAAGATGCCTGCGGTCTGGGGGTGTGTGTGTGTGTGCGCCTGTTTCCACATACATACATACGTACATACATACATACATGCGTGTGCACACACACACACACACACACACACACACAGAATTTTGCAAAAGTCCTTAGTGCACGCCGAAATGCACATTTAATGCAATTCCGTTCGGTTGCCAATGCATCATGTTTTCAGGTTGAATATGAAGATTTTGTCATGCCTGCTAGCTTCACAGATCCTCTCTCCCCCTGCCCCGCACCTCCAAGGATATTTATGATTCATAATCCAAAGGAAATGGTAAACTATCGATTTTTGTTCTTGTGGTTTGTGGTGGATTCCTCCAGCAGCCAAATGCTGCATTGCTGGTTTCCTTTATTCTTAGCACCATCTTGGACAATAACCCAATGCTGCTAATCAATAATGATACGAATAAGAGCAATAATAGCAGCTTTTAAATCAGAGTCTTTTGCCAGATATCTCATAGCCTTCTCTGGATTGCCATGGGAAAGATCCTGGGAGCAGGCAGACCGAAATGCAATATACAGAATGAACTGACATTTTTCAGCCAATCACCAGCAGGTTTTTCAGACGTTGGACCAGACCCAAATGTATTGTTCCTGAAATGCGAGAGAGAGAGGTAATTGCTTGTCATTGCTCAGGACTCCAAATTAATTCCTGAAGTGCACAGGCTAAAAACATTTGCAAGGCTGCAGTTAAATCTCCCCACCACCGTGACCACCACCTTTTATTGGCTTTAGGAGATGAACTGTCTGCTTTGGTTGGTATTGACTTTCTAGGCCCGTGGCCAAGGGATTTTTTTTCAACATCCATTACTAGACCCTTCCAAATGAAAGTATGGAAGAGCGAACCTCTCTGGATAGATGCAAGCAACCTTTCTGGGGCCAGTGAACCTATTTGGAATGCTGAGGTTGTATAAGGGGCACTTTCACAAAATGGCCACTGTAAAGGCTTCCACATTTGCAGAAGAACTGCCATGGGAGGCATGGCTGGTCACAAAATATTCATTTGCCAGGAAGTAAATTAATGAAGTTGACTCCCCACTTCCAGCCCAGGGTCCTCTTTACTCCTCTAGCAGACATTTCTTTTTTCCCAGTTCGGGAGATTGCCATATTTATTTTCTAATGCTGCTCTAAGGGGTCATGTAGCCCAGGTCAAGGGATGTCAAGTACATCACTGGGCAGATGAATCCATGTACACAATAATGTCATAATGCACACGATTAAGTTGTGATGGATGTGATGATATCATCCTGCATATGATGTCATTGTGGCTTGTACCAGAAGTCCATCTGCTTCCTGTTTAAATGAAAATTATGTGGAGCCAGTGAGCCCTACAAGTACAAAAGGAAAGAGTTTGGGGCACTATGTTGACGACTCCCACCCTAGTGCTTTCTGTAGGATAAAAATGCAGACCCTTCTGTAGACCTCTGAAGTTGAGAAGTGTGCAAAGCCTTTAAGAGGCCCTTTGCTTCAAGGTTGCTCAAGCATCAAGGGACCTGGTTTCTACCAAGGGCCCTATGCAGCCGGACCATTTTGAAGCAGCCTCCTTGAGGACCTCTGACTGTCTTTCACCAGCATTTCACGTAACTGCAGGACACTGCAATGGTTATAAATGTGAGGTCAAGTTATTTTTTTTTAGCACCATCTTAACTTTGAACAGTCACTGCACAAGGCAAGGCTGGCTGGGGGATTCTGGGAGTTGAAGTCCACACATCTTAAAGTTGCCAAGGTTGAGAAATGCTGATCTAGCCTCTTCTTAAACTGTTCTGATTGGCCAGGATTATTTACAGGTATCTTCTATCACTTATGCCTTTCCCCATCCTTCTGAACTGAAGAATAAATCCAGAGTTTTCTCCATGGAAAACGTGCACCGTCACTCTGAGCAGCAGCTTCTTAGGTCAGTAGCTAAAATAAACTGGTTACAGTATGGTTTTATTTAATTTACACAGCATCATCAGCATACTTGGAAGTTTACAGAGCCCCTCAAGACAGAGAGAGAGATTTATAAGAGCTTCAAAGCTTTTGTAGCTGGACATACTTGGGAGGAACATGAGATTGGACATTTTTCTTTTTCAAGAATGCACACCACACCCCCTTGGTGCCCATTTCAGTGCCTGGTATAAATGTATGCAAATGACTCATAATTGGCATAAATTCTGCAGCTGCTTCTTGTTAGCTCAGTGGCGGAGCACAATCTTTAATGCAGAAGGTCCCTAGTTCATCTCCAGGTAGGGCTGGAGAAATTTCCTGCCCAAAATGCTTGGGAATCAACAGAAAACGATGAGATAGGCCTGGATGAGATGGTGCAAAGAACCCCGCCGTGGATCACTGAGGTGGACTTTTTTGCATGCAGGAGATCTTCCCACTAGGCGATGGCTTGGCTTTGTAACGGAAAGGGCACAGCAATGTCACGTTGAATCCCCAAGCAAGCTGTCCTACACGGGCACACCCCAAAATGCTCAGTGAAATTTACCCTGCCTTTCTCTTGCACATTGCTTCCTTCGTTCTCAGTCTGCCTACATAACGCAGACTGTATAATCCACGGAGCAGACGCCTGTCCCCCAGTGTCCGTGTCATCTTCCAAAGCATCGCCCATTACGGTGGCAGTCAGTGTAATGATCTCAGTAATTAGCAACTGGCTTTCCAATTTGGTGATCAGCAATGAGTAATTCCAGGGCAAGGGGAATGGCATATTTACAACCTCCATCCCAAACTTACTCAGCATTTACTCTTTCTGCAATGGTAGGGTTAATTTCCTGTTTTAACTCCCATCCTACCTTTTGATTCCCCTCCTCCCTCCCCCCAAAATTTCCCCAGGCTAGCAGTTGCAATAAAGAAATGTACAGGCAGAAAGAATTAAGAAACCAATACCGCAGTCCTTGCAGAGAAATCAGAACTCCAGAATAGATTCTGTCCTGCACTTTATCTATCAGCAGCCTTTTACCCTGATAATTCGTTCAGCCTCTCCTGCAGGCTGGAGGAATTTTGTCTTCCCAGAGGATCTCATAAATACACACATGCACTGAAAATATTTTCTCTGTGTATTAATATTACATGGTGATAGTCTCCAAGAATGAAAGCTCTCTCCCTCCTTCCCTCCTCCTCCTCCACCGACTTCAGATCTCAACTGCAAAATGGCTTCTTCAACCCCCCTGCTTTTTTTTCAGCATTCACATCTGTCTAGAATAAAAATTGGAATTTTGAGGGCAGCCCTGTTGGAGAGCAGATTGTAGCAGGGAGGAAGGCGGTGATAGGCTTGCAATCTGAAAAAGGAAGAAATGAAACCATTCACGAGCATTATTTTCTTCAGTGAGGAAAGCAATCGGATTTATGTTTGGTGTCACTGCCTGTCTGAGGCCCCCTTGCCTGAGACAGAATGGCAGCCAGCACGGTGGTTAGGAAAGCACTTTCATGAGAGACAGCTTGATTGAACATTGCAGAAATATTTAACTCCCTCGCAGCCTGCCTGATCGGAGACCGAGGGGCGGGAAGCATGTGAATTTCAGTTCATTTCCTACAGATTTACTTCAAACTGATAAAGAGTCTCCTAAATTGCAGCATTTGGGCTTAGTCGCTGGTGGACTGGACTGAAAATGATTCTGTGCCAGTTACAGCTTAATAAATGTATATGTATGTGGACACACATAAATGTATATGTATGTGTACGGATTGACTGGGATCTGCCTGAATGAGGCAAAGTGCCTTATGAAATTGTACCAATACATCTTGATGCAGCCAAATACCTCATGGAGGTGTGCACCTCCACTCCGATGAAGATGCTATGAAGGTGTCCATGAAGGGTGCGTGTCAAAAAAGAGGGTGGCCATAACTCTGCAATCAAAGTCACCGTCTTGCCTTTTTTTAATTCCCCGATGGATGTTCCTGAGTCAGCATGTGTCTATGAGACGCTTTTCTTAAATATGGTGGTTTCTTCACATGCCTTAAGTCATCGTTAGCCAGCAAAGAACATGGTATGCTGTGATCCAGCTGTTTAGAAGTGGGACATTGGTTCGCTTTGCATTTTTCTTTTGAAGAGGCTCTTTACTTGAGCCTTTGAGAAGTCACACTGCCCCTGTGAAGACCCACACAGCCTCACACAGCCCTCCTAGGCTGTCCAAATGTTTGGGGTGTCCAACTGATCTGTTGAATTGAATGGATGGCTCATTGTGATCCATTGATTTAAATCAAATGGGTCTGAACTGCTTCAGACCAGTCCAGCTACGTTCTCTTATGCATGCATGTATGTTTAATAGTCTTGATTGGATCGATATCTCGAGTTGATTCAAATTTCCAAATAGAATTGGATTCAACTTCTGAATCAGCCTGAACCTTCAAATCAAATTGGACCCAGTTCACACATCCCTAATAGCCACATGAATATCAGCCAAATATTTCTGCTTCTGGTGGCCCAGTAAAAGCATTTAACACAGTTTTCAGAAGATTTGACCAATTGCTATAAAATCCCTGAGGGATGGAGAGCCCATTCATAAATGCATGTGCGCGGTTGGATACATCTCTGATCACTGTGTATCTAAGAAACAGCCCCACAATGCTATGTCATCCGTCAAGAGATGAATCTACATATCACAACTAATGAAAGCCAGTATAGCATGGTATGACACTTTGAGCTAAAAAAAAAATGTTGTTGTTGTTGTTATACCAGATTGAGAGAGGATGGGGAGACAGTGATCCAAGAGTGAAGAAGTCAAGATCGAACACAACACACTGCAAAACTCCCAAGTAAGGTTTTTAACTACCAAGAAAAAAAACAACCAAATGAATTGGTCTAAAGCTTTCCGACGTGCAAAATGCATCTGCAATGTGTTGTAAGGAGTTTTGCATAGCACACGGACATACTTGCAGTATCCAGGCTTGATCGCATGAGTTCAAGAACCACCCGTGTGGATTAAGAGATAAACTGGCCAGAACAAAATTTGGAACTGGTGGGAAGAATCTGAGTCCAGTGGGAAGATTAGCTTGAAAAGAGAGAGAACTGACAGGTATGAATTACGCTTATAGCAGGACTGGCTTTTCTTTCCAAACGGGTCCCATTTAATTAACATTTTGCTGCAGTTTTAGTTCTGTAGACATCCCAGTTTTAGAGAAGAAGAAGCCAGCTTCCATCAAGTTCCCAAAACTGCATTCCGAGGTGAGGCTCATGGTGAATGGGAACTTATATGGTTCAGAAACCAGATCTTTTTTTTTTTTTTAATCCAGCCTGGAGTACTTTTGCACATTAAAACACCTCTTATAAAGAAACCCAAACTTGTTTTGAGCGTGTCTCTGTGTTGGCTCTCCTGTATTGCATGCTCTCTTCTCTTCTCTTCTCTTCTCTTCTCTTCTCTTCTCTTCTCTTCTCTTCTCTTCTCTTCTCTTCTCGCTCCCCCTTGAAATGAAAATGTGAAGACAGCTGCTATAATGTAAAACACTGCATCATACAGCCATAACCGTGTGAACATGGAGGCTGCCTAGAAGCCTGACAGAACTTTTATGAATGGAGACCCAGACATTCTCTGGGCATGGGCCCATCACAGATGGAGAGGCCTCCAGGTCTCCAGTGCTTTTCAAACTGCACTCCCATTACTTCTGCTCCTCAAGTCTGGCTTCCTTCAGATGTTGTTCTTTCATGCATTTGAATAGCTCATGTAGGAGACCACCATCTCCACTGGATTCCTGAACATATAAGCGCATAAAAGATTGTGGGGACATCTAACCGATGGACACAAATTGTTCAAGACTTTTTGTTTTCTGAAGGCACTGTAAAAAGTCAATGGAAAGACAGATATTGAGAGATACTTTGTTCCACATGTTTATTTTTATTTATCAAATTTGTCACCGCCCATCTCATTGAAACAACTCTCGGCAGTTTACAGCAAAGGTAAAATGTTGCTTAAACCTTACCTTTCCCCTTTCCTTTTCCCACACTAATTCAAATTCAAATCCATTTTTTGACAAATCATTCCATCTTTACCCTTCCCACTATAGCCCTTGCTTTCCTACCCTAAACATTTGGAGTCATTCTGGAATTGGGTGATGCATAAAGCAAATAAATTACATACAGCCATCAGCCACCCAAAGGCTGTCCATTTCTGATACCAAGAATATGCGTTGGGATGTGTTTGAATGTTCCAAGTCCTTTTAACATGTCCACTGGCTTTAAACAGCCCTTCCCACAAAAAATAAAGTCGGGATCACATCATATCTAAAAGTTCTCATGAACTTTTGGGAGGGTTTTCAATCTACATAGTGGGTTTGCACAATATTCTAGACAGTTGTCATGGCTCTTGCCCTCTGGAATGATACCGCCCAGAGATCTGGATGGCTCCCACCCTAATGACATTCAGGAAGCTATTACAGACCTGTTGATTCTCCCAGGGTTTAGCGCACAGTGGTGATTGAGTTCCTGTTGGGTGGGGGGTGGGATTCCATGTTTGCGTTTGGACACTACTGATTTATCTGTGTGTTGTTTTGTTTTAATGTTATAATTGTAGGATGCCAAGAGTTGTTGGGAGTCAGTCTATAAATCAATAAATGAAGTTAAGTCGTATAAATAAAGTTGGGGCATTTGAGTCAGCATGTTGCAGAGACCCACCACTGCTTGAAGTGCTGTGTGAACAAGACCATCACATGAAACCATCTTTTTCAGCATGGTAGATGTTGAAAACCATCCACACAGCCGAGATGGAGAACCACTCTTTTCAATCCGGGTCAGTTTCGCATGTAGGGATTCAAAATTCCACTCTAATCCTTTTCCAAATCAGTCTGCAGTTTCTATAATGGCATACATTCCTGCCAGATAATTGCTTTTAAGTTCCAACAGTCAAGTCAGTCAGTCTGTGTGTATGTGTGTATAGTGTGTATACACACACGTGCGCGCACGCACACTACATACTGTGGGACATATTTTATCCTTAAAAAGCACATTTTACAGGATTTGGTAAGCTTTTTGCATCAATAACTATGTCACAAGATTTAAAGAAGAGCCAGGACCAAAAGATTTGATTGGCATATTAATCTGAAAAGTGTGAATCAGGCTGCTTGGTTTATAAAATGGAGACCAAAATTCTCAAGCATTCCTGTCTTCTGCAGATGTCTATTTTGAAGATACTGAATAGAAAGCTGCACTCTTTTAGCTAGAAATTATGCTTCAACGGTGACATAATCAGAAAGTAAATACTGGGAGACACAGTGTAGCTGCTGGAGAACCAACTCACAGACCTGTCCCTCTTCCAAGGTGTGGCACGAAGAGGGTCTTTAAGTCAGTCCATCAGAACTGAAGTAACTTTGAAGTTAACTTAAGCAAATAAATTGCTTAAGATGAGACTTTTGAAAAAGAATCTTTACCTGATTGCAATCAGTGCAAAAAATATTTCCACCAAGGTAAGAAGGGGAAGGTCGAGAAACTTGTGGCTGGAGTTGATGAGATCCTCAGAAGGATAATGGTGAGAAGTTTAAAGAAGAAAAGGCAATGTGTGAATCAGGAGATGGATTTGGTGGAAACAAGGAACGTTTGCAAGGAAAGAAATATATGGAGAGGTACAGGAAATGGGGTCAGTGTAAACTTTTTCTTACCTCAGGCTTAGCATTTCTTAATCTTTTCTGCACTCTACCCAATGTTGCTTACCCTGAAAGGGAATAGTGTGATAGATAGGCATATATGCTTTTTTTTTTTTTTTTTAATCATCTCAGTTGTCCTAAAAGAATTGAGGAGGAACACCATCAGTTTCACTATTGTTACAACAATGAAAAGCCAGGATTGGATGTTCGAACAATGTAAAGACAGAGTAATGCATCATTAGCATAGCTTCAGTTATTCAAAGCTTTCCCCACTGTTCGCATCCATGAATAGGCCTATGATTTCACCTAATTATTGCTGGTTTCTCAAAATGTTTCAAGCTTTTTTTTTTCTTTCCTCAGGCCCAGGATACTTGTGTGTGTATACACACACACATACACACACACACACACACGTACCATTTCTTTTGTTAACTGAAAAGTCTCAGAGACAAATGCAAGCATAGACACAGAATCGTTTATTTACAGCATCTTGCGCACTGCTACCTGTTGGCAATCTTTATTATATTTGGACTCCTGTGTATTTATAATAATACCGGGGAGTAGGGGTAGGGAACACTTTGCTTGTTAAAAACTACAAATGTTAGAAAATAAACATGAGCCGGGAGAGAGAGAGAGAGAGAGATCCAGTCCAGAAATGCTTTTAAACAGAAGCATCAGAGATAATGAAAACCAGCCCCCAAGATAACCATATATTTATTGGGTTTGTAATGTATCAAATGTAACAAAAGTAGAGTGTCTGAAGCACTCCATGTGTGGCTCTTTCACACTCTTTGATCACACAATTCTCCTTTTAATTCAGAGGCAGTAGAGCTTAAGTGGGTTCATTGATGTGTTAAGTGTGGAATGATTTTTTTTTTTTGTATTAAATTAAAAAAAAGGAGACGGGAGAGAGAGAGAGAGAGAGAGTCTCTATTATGTGTCCAGAAAAAGGCTTCCATGCACTTGTTTATTGAGACAGGAAGTGGGTTTCCCACACAGACAAATGTCCCTGAGCTGCCAAAGAATTGTGTGGGGAAAGAAATGTAAAGGAAACTTAATTTTCTACCTGGCACCAAATCAGCCTCTAAAGGAAGATGTAGACAATAATCTTGGGTTTAGGCTGAATAATAGCATCTGACTGATTTTAAGGAGAGGAAGGGAGAGAAATCCCCCTTCTTTTTGCCCCGTGTACAAAGAAGAGGGGGGTCATGAACTGCAAAGCTTTGCAATAAAACTCTTTGTAGTTCTGCTTGGGGCTTTGGGGTTTCATCTATTGTTACACACTCCAAAAAAGTGGGATTTTTTTCTTCTTCTTAAAAAACCAGTAATATGGAGCCGCCTTATGATAGCAGGTTTCTCTCTTAGTGACACCCAGATTCCTTTCCTTCCTTTCTTTCTCCTCCTCCTCCTCCTCCTCCTCCTCCTCAGAACAGAAATAATCATCTTAGCCAAGTGGGTTTGTTTGTGTGGTGGGCCCGATTGGCATCCACACGGTGGGGAAACTGCCTTGAGAAATTCCACAAGATTCCTTGACATTTTTACATTTTTCTAGCAACCTGGCGGGAAGTCTTCTAAAAATTAAGTAGGAAGAATTTGCCTTGAACTGTTGGTTCTTGGTCTAAGCACAATAGACTTTCTTAGTCAAGATGAGCTGCGTATTCCTGAGAGGTAGCTTTCCACAGGAGGGCAACAGTAGTAAATCAAGATGGCTGTACAATACGGTGCCTGTATCAAGAAATGTTGCCTTATCCAAAGAGTTCATTGACTGGCTGGTGTGGGTCTTCCGGGCTGTGTGGCCGTGTTCTGGAAGTTTTGTTTCCTAACATTTCGCCAGCATCTGTGACCGGCATCCTCAGAGGACAGGAGCACAGACAGGAGCAGTTCTCTCTGTGGCCCTTCTGCTCCTGTCTGTGCTCCTGCCCTCTGAAGATGCCGGTCACAGATGCTGGCGAAATGTTAGGAAACAAAACTTCCAGAACACAGCCACACAGCCCGGAAGACCCACACCAGCCATTGTATTCCGGCCGTGAAAGCCTTCGACAGTTCATTGACTGTCCTACTGGAGTACTATAATCTGATTTTCTATAAATAACTGTACAGTAGAAATATCATAGCAATCAGCAACCAAAGATAAGGGAAAGAACAGCGAGAGAACGAGCAGGTCATCACAGATCATTGCAGTAGCACAACAAAGAAATAGTTCACATAACGTCTTCCCGAGAAATCATGGTTTATTGTACGGTGCTGCATTTTATGACTGTTCAGTTAGCAGATCATGATGCTGGGGCCAGGAATGCTTTTAAAGGAGGAGAACAAGACCTATTGGAGAGCACTTGTGCCTCCTTTTGTGACCAGTGATTTGGAGCACTACATCAGCTCGCCTGTATTTACCAAATGAAGAGTTGGGTATGGGTGAGATCGGTGGTCCCTTCCAGAAACACTGTTCTACTTGTTTGTTATACATTGTTTTTAACATCAATTTTCCTCCACTGTCTGGTTATTAATAATATCATTGATGTCTTTTAATTGTAGTTGTTTTAACATTTTTATTTTATGATTGCTTTTATTGTAAGCTGCCTAGAGTCACTTTACTGTGAGATGGGTGGCTATAGAAATGTGATAAATAAATAAATACTTAACATATGCTCTACCCTCAATAGGAGTGATAACATTGTGGTCAAACATGTCCTTGGCATGTAGATGTGTCCATTCAGTTTTCTGTAGTAGGATTCAAAAATATTTTTTCTCTGGGACCTGAGAGTAGAATTGGAGGATCTGTGGTCCTCCCAATGATGCTGGACTACATCTCCCATCTCTCCCAATCATTGCCTGACAGAAGAACCACAGGCTCCTCATTCTTTGCTTAAAGGAGCCTTTCTGGTTAGAAGAAATGAAAGGCCAAGAACAAGTGACTGATGATTCGGTTCTGAATAGAATATTTCATTTGGTCACAAGAGGAAAGAAAAAAAAAAACCCACAGGGACAATTGAGAAGGAAGAAATTCCATTTAAGTTTGTCTTCGACTTTAAAAAGAAAAGGAAAAAGCAATATTGACATCTTATTTTAATAGATATTCATCGAAGTATCAAGAAATAAAGCCAGTTCTGCACATGAGAAGTAGTATCTCAGTATAGAAAATCATTGGGCCAAATGAGACAGTAAGGGATATTTCTAAAATATTTTTAATTAGTTATCAGCATAGGAAAGGGAGGGATCCAGAATCAGCAATAAGCAAAGGGAAATTGGAACAAGTCAATTTCTCAAGATTAATATGGATGGGATTATTGTTTTGTTTCGGGTCATGCCTACCAATTTAAACATTAAAACAGTGATCTTCCATTATACTGACACCCTCCCAAAACTTTACAGAAACTTCTTGATGGTTTTAAGATCCAGAACATAAAACATTAGGAAGAGCTGTTGAGTCAAACCAAAGGCCTACCTAGATAAGCATTGTTCTAGAGTGGCCCACCACATGCCTTTGGAAAAGCTCAAAAATGCTGGACGAAGGCAATAATGTTTCCTAGTTCATCAACCAGGAATTCCAGGAAATTGGGGGTAATATTTAATCATGACTAGTATTCATTAATAGCCTTATGTTCGATAAAAAGCCCCCTTAAAAGTAATCTAGGTTCATGGCCATTACCATACCATGTGGTAGCATATCCTTGACTGAGCTATTTGATTTTGATGCCACTGACTCCAGCTGATTCATAGCATAAAGAGCAACATAAAAACAGCGAAATACAATAAATTAGACTAGAATTACAAAATGCCAGATTTACCAAATTACAAAATAATTACAAGATGGCAATCCAGACAACATATCCAAATATAAAACATCCCAAACAGGGGAGTCCCATTAACCCTACCTCAAGGAGAACAGCCAGGTTTTCAAGGTCGTCTAGAACACCATCAGGGTGGAAGCTATATGGATCTCAGGGGGAACCACATTCCAGAAGCCAGGCGTCGCAACAGAGAAGTCTCACTTCCTGGGTCCCAAAAGATGACAAGGTTTGATCAAGTGGACTCAGAGCACACCCATTCTGCTGGATGGTACTGCCCAAGCAGGAACTGCAGGAGGCAGGTGACTGCTCAGATCACCAGGCCTTAAGCCATGTAGGGCTTTATAGGTAATATCCAGCATCTTGAATTGCCCTGGCCACCAGTGCAGCTTGTAAAGCAGAGGGGTCATGACAGCATGCCAAGGAAGGCCCGTTACTGCATTCTGGACAATTTGAACCTTCACTATATAGCCTTCCATCTAATGTGCTTGGATGACCTCAGGTTCTAGTGTTATGCAGCAGCGAGAAAAATTCTCTCTAGCCATTGTCTTCACATTGTGTATAACTCTATGCACCTGTCTCATGCCCCCCCCCCCCTTCATCTTTTTCAAAGCTAACAAGAAATAAAACTAGAGTTGCTTTTAACTGATTACCCTGACCTCTTGGCAACATTCAGTTGCTCTTTTTCTTCACCCTCCACAACATCCTCCTTCAGATTTTAAAGGGATTGTACACATACGCTTCTCAAGATGCAGTGACCACTTTATTAAGCTGGGTTTTTTTTCAAAGTTAAAATGTAATATAGTAGCAGGAAGGAAATGTATAATAAAGGAATTTGATTTTAAAGACAGACCTAGCTAAGGGTCACTAAGCATTTGTAAAAGAAATATTAATTCTTATGACTCTTGAGTCAAGTATTGTCAAATGACTTCTAGAAAAGAAAGGTAGAACTAAAGATCAAATAGCACACAGAGATAAATGAAGTTCCATGTTGGCCAATAGGCTGATCAGAAATTATTTGTTTAAATTCAGTTTGACATAAGCCGATGTCTTCTCCTCAACCTAGTTCATTCGCAATATTTTGAAAAGTATTATGAGATCCACTGGCTGGATTCACAACACACTAAATCTTGATACAGGTGTAGACATTTTTCAGATTTGCACAATACATGGAACCATAAATAAACCAGATGGCCTGGCTACCAGGACTAAGCCATCTTCCTCCTTTCCTCCCTTGCAAAAAAGAACTAACCAAGCTGAAACCTAGAAAGTTTAGTATTTTGTATGACTGCAGCTCTTGATTTGTAACTGACCTGGTTAAGCAAGTATAAACAGCCACTGGTTCTCATATATACACTTGTTTATTTTGTTCCATAGTCTTAGTTCAGCAGTACAGCTGATTTTTCAAAGGGTTCCAAATTCAGTTCTCAGGAATTGCTGGGGAAAAGATCTCTGTTTCAAATGGTTGGCAATCAAGATCTACAGTTCTGGATTTGGTAGACCACAGGCGTGGTTCCTCCAACTAAAAACTGCAGTGATAGGCAATTTGCTGCCTTCCAGATGCTTTGGACCAAAAGTCCTCCAATCCTTGCCAGTAGAGATATTGGCTGGAGTTGATGGATGTCCAACTCCAAAACATCTGGAAGTCATTTACTTACTTTTCCCTGAGCAAGATGGAACAAAGATGCACTTTGCTTTCCAGTCATAAACCTATGATGAAAAACTGGGTACCAATATCTTTATCATCTTAGCTTTAGATCTCATCTTTCTTCAGACTGAGATAAAGTGAAATTGGACTAATGTCCTTCAAAGAAGCAAGGTGAGGCTATTCCCATCACCACATTTCCACCAGGTGAAGGTCAGTTCTATAAGATATCATGCTGACCTCTTTCATGGAAGGAGGAGAGGGAATCTGGATCATTTGAGTATGTTTGTTAATAATCAGAGAGGACCCAGAAAGATGTCTTTGTCTATACATGTGGGTAGATATGAATGATACATTGGATCCAAGAAAGCTTAGCTGGTTCATCACCTGATCAGAACCTGGCAAGGTCAGATCCAGGCAAGTTAAAATAATCTCAGCTCTGTTCTGTACTCTATCCCCAGTGGCATTGTTGATTATGCAGCATCAGTCAACTCTGTTAGCAACTCTGAGGCTGCTGTTGATATTTCAAAATGATTCTAATCTCATTTCAATAATAGCTTCTGTCTCTTTTATTGACATGCATGCCATAACATTCAGGGCTAAATTGACAGTGCTAATAACATGCTCTGTCTCTCCCTTTCCTCTTTCTCTGTCTCTTTTTGTTTCTCTTCGGACAAATCTGCATTCTTATTTCCTTTTTTTTTTTTTTTTTTGGCATTCCCATTGATTGCAAAAGTGAAGGGCTTTCATCTTCTTTGAAAGCATTAGATAATTGGGTACTATAAGCTGTTACTGACATAACTAAGTAGGGTTTGAGATAGTTGTAGTCTCTCTCTCTTTCTGTCTACAATATAAATACATGCATAACACACAAGTGCATTTCTCAAAGGATGAAAATCAAGGCAGCTTGGCATCAAGGAGAAGCCACAGTGTCTCCACATGTGCCGTGATGTCATGGTGCAAATGACAGCGATTATGCAATTTGTACCGGATGTCATGCATTATAGGTACAGGACACGACTTGCCCCCTCCTCCACTTGGCATATGGTGGCATCCAACATACAATGAACTCTTATCTTCATTGTAGTTCAGGGTGAGGAGCCTGTAGTCCTTCAGGTGAAGCATAATGCCCCAAGTCCCACACTTTGGGCCATGCTACTTGGGTACTGGGAAGCCAAGTAATCAACTTCTGGGGTAGTACAAGTTTTCTACCTCAGTGGAGGAAATTCTTACTAAACTGGATCCAAAATGATGGCTGGATAGCTTTGCAGCTGGGACCAGCCTCTTAAAGCAATAACAGACTCCCACTGGAAGATTATAGATTCAGGGCACAAAATCTGAATCTTGACATTGTCCCCAGTAATGGTCAAAGTCCAAGTAATCTGAAGTATGCTGGACAATGGTCAGTTTTATACACGTATAAAACCACGGGTTACATGATTTGTGTAAATGAATGCCATCTGCATCATTGCATCCTATAAATTTACATCATTAATGTAATTATGATGTAATTATAGAGTCACTTTTTTGTGAGATGGGCAGTATCTAAATTTGAAATATAAATAAATAATGCAGTAACAGAAAAGACAAGCATTGATGCAAATGGCGTAAGTCCTACAATTTCATGGACACCCCTTTCCCTAAATGGCCTGTAACTCATGGCCTCACTCCCTCCAGCAATTCCTTTAATTTTGCTAGAGGAATCAGCAAAGAGAAATAGGCTCAGGAATCTCCTTCTCAAACCAGTGTGGGAGCCCTTCCACCTGTCTTCCTTCTCATAACAGCCTTGATAAGAATGAGCTGGCCCTACAACACTTGAAATACGGCTCCAGGTTGCACAGCCTTGACCCTTTCGGCATTCGGCTTAATGATGGACTAGTTAGCCTTTTCCTGGTATAGATTGGTGGGGCTGTGATCAGCTTAATTAGCATACAGAAGGTCAGAAGGGTCTTCAGAATCCTATATATAAAAACAAACCAGTCTGTTAATATGTAAAACCTGCCAACTGCATAGGAAAGTGTGGTTGTGTAAGGCACAAAAGAGCACAGCTGGAATGAATGAGGATCAGATGCAGGAAGGAGAAGCAGTGAATGAAGAGGAACTTGTAATCCTCTCTCTCTCTCTCTCTCTTTTTAAAAAAAGACAAATAGGAGAAACTTAACAGAGGCTTCCAAAGCATGTATGATTTGCAAAGAGAGATACCTTTTCCCTCTTCCTCCTTCAAAATATTAGAATCTGGATCAGTGTATCTCAACCTCAGCAACTTTAAGATGGGTAGACTTCAATTCTCAGAATTCCTCAGCCAGCCATGCTGGCTGGACAATTCTGGGAGTGGAAGTCCACCTATCTTAAAAGTTGCTGAGGTTGAGATACGCTGATCTGGATGAATGAAATTAAATGGTGACTGACTCACAACAGGAAAAATGGAAGCATTTCATGTAACCTGATGACTCTGGAATGCCCCTCCACAAAGTGATTGGCACCAGCACAGATCATTTGAAAAAAGTGGTCAAAGAAATAAACAAATCAGACAAAACCAAGGGTTGTTTGAAAAAGTAGAAGAAACGTTGTACTTGTTTCATGCTACTTTGTGGAAATGTTCACCCTGTCTGTCCATAGATCTCTCTATGGGCCTTCAACTTTCTGTCTCTCTCTTTTTAGCTTCTCAGAAAGTGATTACTGAAAATTGGCATAGTTCCCTGTCATTTTGAGGCAGGAAAGACATGGGAAGTCATGCAAACTCTAAAACAGGCTAAGCATAGATTTCAAAAACTAATACAATCTTTCTAGGAAAACTAGGAAGTCCTTCTTTTGCCCCTAAGAGGGATACAGGCTCACTCAACATTTTTCACTCCTTGCCACAGAAGAGTATGGAGATGGTATTGAAGAAGGTATTCAACAGCTATTTGGTAAATTACATGTTAGCCCACGAAAGGAGGAGAGAGTGAGAAAGGAACTCAAGACTGACCCACCTTGGGTATAACAGAGAGAAGGAGGACATCTCATGTTTTCAAGATTCTGTTAGTATATCCTGCTATAATTGTGGTGTTCCAGGAGACCTTCCTTGAGGAGTTCCTTGTGGAGTCTGTTTCTTGACCTGACCAATCATGAATGGCTAATGTTCACTTTCTCCACAAAATGTGAACTGAGGCCTGCAGAAATGTTCCAAATAGTCTAAAGCAGTGTTTCTCAACCTTGGCAACTTTAAGATATGTGGACTTCAACCCCCAGAATTCCTCAACCAGGATGATAATGGACAACACGGTCCCAAACTGCCTTTATATCATTTCTTTGCACCAGTGTTTTCTAATGTCAGCAGCTTTAAGACGTGTGGACCTCAGCTCCCACAATTCACCAGTTAGCATGCTGGTCTAAAAATATGTATCTTCTATTGGACAAGATCATGCTGGATGAAAAATGCAGATAGAACTCAAGTGGCAATCTAAAATTCCTACCACTATATTATTGTATCATTATATGAATCTAATCTCTCCAGCAAGTTCTTCTTCTTACATCCTCTTTCTCCCCCGGTGAGCAAACTTAATGAAGTCTAACTGACCTATTCCTAATACATAAGACTCAAGGGCTAATTAAATACCCCAGCTGTTGTTTTAGTATGAATGGGAATCAAAATATACATTCTTGAGAATGAAGGTTGCAACTTGTTTACTGTTGGTTGTGTTCAGTTGTCTCTGAGAAACCAATTATAATGCACCAAAGTGAAGGTTTCAGCACTTGGAGGAGAAGCCAGTTGATGAATTCTTCCTGTGTCCAAGTCACGTGGCAGGCATTCCAAGGCCAACACATAATTGGGAGGATGTATTGGGACCGTCTGCACAACAGCAGAGAATATACTGACTCTGCAGAGGAAACTACTGTAGGTGTCTTGGAATTATTATAAGAGCTCAACAATGTAAAACTGTTTCTGGTGTGGCAAATTCTTTTTCAGTCGTGTGAGGCTCCCAAATGCTACATCAAATGCAGTCACTTGTTTTCTGCATCTTAGGCTATGCTCAGGTTAAGTTGCACAGAGTTCTGATGGGGTTTTCTTATTCCCCCAGGACACACACACACAAACTACAGATGGACAGATTTGCAGAAAGAATATATGAGATGGACAGTTTCTCCTGTGTCTTATTGGCCACCAAAAAGTTTCTCCTGTGTCTTATTGGTCACCAAACTGATCCATCCATTCTCAGATTTCCTGTAATCTGAGAATGGATGGATCAGTTTGGTGGCCAATACAGACTAAAATCATGGCATGATCATAGAGTTTGGTGGGTTTTTTAGATTTTTTGTCCCACCTTTATTATTTTAATGAATAACTCAAGGTGGCGAACATACCTAATACTCCTTCCTCCTCCTATTTTCCCCACAACAGTCCTGTGAGGTGAGTTGGGCTAAAAGAGAGCGACTGGCCCAAAGTCACCCAGCCGGCTTTCATGCCTAAGGCAGGACTAGAACTCACAGTCTCCTGCTTTCTAACCTGGTGCCTTCACTACTAGACCAAACTGGAAATTGGAAATCATTTAGCCCCTATTTAATGCAGAATATCTAAACAGCCTCTGTAGAAATACGTCCAACTAAAGAGAGAGCTGGCCATCTCCTATTTGGACACAGTTTCTCCTACTGTAACATATCTTTGCCATTTTTATCCAGCAATTCCAGTCTTAACTTCTCCATTTGTGCTTCAGTTTTTCAATGTCCTTTTTAAAATGTGGCACCCAGAATTAGGCACCATTCTGCAGTTTCATTCTGAATTACACAGAACAGAGTAGCTGAATTGGAATGCCTTTTAATAGGTCTTCAGTTTGGCTGGTTTAGTTATTCATTCTGCTTTTAATAATTATGTAGCAGAGCACATGCAGAAGGTGCAAGGTTTAATTTCTAGTATCTTCAACTAGGATAGCAATTCTTTGCTCTGGAACTTCAGGGGATCTGTATTGGCCAGTACAGACAATTTTAAGCTAAATGGACCAATTTTATGATCCAGTAAGACATTATGTTATCACAGAATCCAACTAGGATCCATTTTGCACATTACACAGAGGCTGGGAAACCCTGATTGCCTGCTAAACAATGTTCATCAGCCAATCACAGTTCCCTGTGTAGCACAACTCTAAACACCCAGTTTTGTTTGGCTACATACAGGTTGTCCTCGTTTAGCCTTGTTTAGTGACCATTCGCAGTTACAGTGGTAATGAAAAAGTAACTTTACAACCAATCTTCACATTTACATCCTTCACAGGTCTGTAAAGCAAAGGAAAGCTGAAGATTGTAAGTACAGTCGCTGTTTCACTTAGTGACCACTTCGCTTAATGACCAAGTTGCCGGTCCCAATTGTGGTCACTAGACTAGGACTACCTGTACATATTTTAGGCACATGCTTAAAACATCCTAGAGGTATATGTACGGGAGGGGGGAATCACATTGTGACTTGACCAGCTGCCCTGTTTAAAAGTAGAACATAGTGTACCAATTCATATTATACTTGAAATGTGCTCCTTCTCTGAGCAAAATCTTATCTAGGTATTTTGTCATGCTTTTTTGTTCACATACTAAACATGATCTGTAGCTATCCTGTTATCAAACACAACTACTGCTCAGGGAAGAGAGCTATTAATAGCTTCTTAAGTTAGCTGAATCTCGTGTGCACCATAAGTTAGAAAACATACTCCTGGGTGATTTCTGCTCTCCTCTGCTCCCATCAGTGCTTCAGCTAAAAGTAGCCAAAGATGACTGTTCTCAATCATGGTAATGTTTAACAACTTTTATAAATGCCCCCTATCGAAATGTAGGGAAGGCAGAAATATCTGTTCATCGCTTGCTATTTTTCACAAAATGTACACATCCTAATTACAGCTACATTTAGGGTCTGATCAAACTATCGGACTTTTATAATCACATATATTCTAGATAAGGGGCCCATTTAAAACTTGATTTTGCACAGTAACTCTACATCCGACATTGAAGAACACTCATAATCAGAGTAATCTGTATGGATTTTCAGCCCTCGTATGCTATCTTACTCTGAAGCAAGGACCACTGTTTTCATTAGGATTACTTTAGCGTTCGTAGGAACTAAGTCATTCTTGCCCTGATCTACACATCAAAGATCCAACCTAAATATCTTGCTTGCAAGGCAAGGATTCTAATCTTTCTTCGGTATTTCATGGAATTGTTTACATATCCCATTGACAGTGAACAATATTTCTAAAACATCTTTGTGAGGTCTTGTTCCTTGCCTAGAGAATGGGGTTCAACCCCATTCAGTTCTAGCTAGAATAGTCATGGCAGGTTTGGGGAAGAATTCTGTATGAAATTCTGAAATCTTACACTGAACCACATGAGAAAACACTGGTTGAAATGAACCAATTGTACCACTTGCTATCAAGCAGTGGTACGATGAGACAACAGCACGTAGCCAATCAGCACTGCCAAGGAAATGATATCACAAAGGATTTTAAATTAATAATCTCGCTCTTCTTCTCCACCCCCTTTCTTTCCTTGCAAGGTATACAGAATTATTGGAAAATCATCACATTTTAGTCATCCTGTCCCCCCACCAAAAAAGAAAAAGGGTATTTCAGGTTAGCATATATCTTACTCATTCCTCTCGCTTCTACAAGGAAAACTCAGACTGAAAACCACATGTCGGGGTGGGGCATGTTGCATTTATCAAGGGAGAGATTCTGTTCAGCAGGAAAAAGTCATCTTGGATAGTCGAGGGGAATCAGAAAATAGCAAGTCCTGCGTTAGAATTGCACGGGGTGAAAAGTTTGAAGGTGTGGTTCTTGTCTTCAAAAGAGCTCTTTGTCCATCAGTCCCTACAGTGGCGTTTGGAAACTGGTGACCTTAATAAATACAGCAACGTATGAATCTATTGTACCGTGAAATTAAAATTTTAATTTGAATTGATGAACAAAAATGCCAGAGTATCATTTTCTATGGCTTTTGTCTGGCTCCTCACACTCAAGAATTTAATCACCATTTCAGTTCCAGAAAAACAGGAGACCATCACTTTATCAGTTGTTGTTATATGCAATAGCTCTCAAAGAAAAACAGGGTGTGTGTGTGCGTGTGTGTGTTTGCTGGGTGTCAATTTTTACACATATAACTAGAACAGGATGATAAAAACACCTGCCCAGGTTGTCAACAGATGCCAGGAAGGGAGGGCATATAAAAGTCATGCTATTGGCAGTTATTAGATCAATATTTAATTACTTGTCTTTTTCCATTTGGGAAGCTCAGATGTTGCTTCCTAAATAGCTGGGGCATCTTGCCCCAACTCCATCCATCTCTCTACCATAGCAGGGGGAAACAATGTTATGTTTGACCCTAGCACATTCTCCCCCATGCAACATTTGGGGATCTGGGCTAGGGAAGAGAGCTTGCTCATAGGGTTCCCAGATTGCACGAAGCCACGATGGGGTGGACTTGCTTTGAGCTTAGCACACTGTGGGAGCCCAGACTTGGTGGCTGATTCAACACATCATGATGAAAGCAAATCACAATTTTGCACAATACGTGGCCTAATGGCCAGATATAAATGTCATTTCGGTTCAGACTAATACCAGCTGGTTGCAGTCTGTATTCTGTATACCCCAACCTAAGTGGATGGTCGGAATGTCCTCAAAGAAAAATTCTCATACAAAAATACCATCACTTCCTGGGAGGGTTCACTGACTACGGACCTCCCCTGTGGAATAATAAATTGGATTAAATAATTTCCATGGCCCACTTCAGTTCTCTTGCTTCCAACGTAAGGGTGGGATGGGTCCCAGTGTCACGCAATTTCTCCAAATCCCATACACTGTTTTAGCAGCAATCCAGTGAGAAACAGAGGGTCAAATTCCTCTTATTAAAAAAAAAAAAATGAAAATGGCTTCTTTTAAGGTTCAGAGATGTTTTAAAAACCATCTCTTTCCAAAAGAACCCTTAGAAATCTCTAGGCACAATTGGGTTATATCACCATGCCACTAGCCCTCAGTGTTTTCCTCCCTTCCACACCCCCAATTTAAAAAATAAATGTCCTTGTTGTGGAAAGGTAGCCTCAATCCTTTTTAACCCTGTGAAGTGAACATCCCTGCCCTGGTGTTTCCTTAAGTTCTATGTAGCCTTCCCACATTGGAGTGGTACAGTCCTGCACTAAACATATCACACAGAAGTTGCCAATCATGCCATTGAACCAGCTTCAAACTTGTTGACCATTTAGTGCCTCCTTTTTAAAAAGAGTGAATAGAGACCAAGACCTGATAGGCAGCCTTTTTTCTAAAAATACAAACGGCTTTCAAAAATGGGCCTCGGTCTATTTATAACACAGACACTGATGTCTAAAAATAACAAAGGGGCTTAGTTCCTCTCTAAATATCTATAGGGTTCTGCTGCATTTTACAACCTCCCCTTTTGTTCTGTACTTTCCAGGCACCATAATTCATTTCTTAGTGAATATGACTCAAGGTTGCAATTAAACAGGATTGGGGAACTTTAGGTAGGATAAAGGGGGAATTGGATGAGAGGAAATGAAGTTTTACCCTCTGGAATAATAGTTCCCAAGAAATAAGTCTTCTCAGATGTAGAGTTTTCCCTGCCTGAGATAAGGAATGTGAGGATCCTTAAAAATCTCACTTGGTTCTGTTGCCCATTTGGGTAAGGCCATTGCTCAGTCCAGCCATTTTTAATACTTTTGTTTTTAATCCACAGACAACTTGCTTTTTTAAAAAACGTACAGGATGGGGTGAAATAATTCTTCCTGTATAATCTTGAAAATTCCTGAAATACAATGTGGTGACTTGGTAGGTCTGAGAAGTGCTGGATAGGAAGAAACCCCTGTACATCCCTCTCGATGCCCAGGTACATGCAGGAGTCTGCTTCAGGTAGAGCTTACCTGTCTGGTCCTGAGTCCTATGTAGAGATGCGGAGGCTTTCATTGGGCAGAATAAAATGTTGCTCAGTAATGGCTCTTCTACTCTGGAAAAGCCTCTCCCCAGAGATCCATATGGTACCCTCTGTTTCAAAGTTCAGAAAGCTGTGGAAACAAAACCATTCAAAAGACCTCTTAATGGTTACATTCATATTCAGTTGGGGATGCCTAATAACTTTTGATGATATGCTGTGTATGTTGTTGTTTATTTTACATAAAAATCATTTTAAGTCTTTACAGAGTGTGGAAGTACGAAAGTACAGATTGATAATGTGCCTTCAAGTTGAGTTGACTCTTAGTGACCACATAGATTTTCTCCATGTTGATCTATCCCTAGCCTGGTCCTTCAGATCTTCCAACAGTGCACCCATCACCACTGTAACTGAGTCCATCCACCTTGCTTCTGGTCATCCTCTTCTCTTTCCTTCCACCAAGAAAGTATAACAAATAAATAAATGAATGAATACTTGCCAGATCACAAGACTGCCCTTGAATATATGTGGCCTTTTTGTCAAGTCAGTTCCCACGACTTACTGTTACAACCTGCTAGCATTGGCGCTAAATATCCATGGCTGCTTATTCAATAACCTTGTATCCAATGACCATTCTACCATCCTCCATCTGGTAGCTGCGCCTAGTAACATAAAACTTGGTGACTAATTTAAAATCTCACTGATTTCAATGGATCCCCAAGCATAAATAAGCCTGGATCTAATGCATAAATATGTTTCAGATGTCAACGTGCACATCTGCTGCTGATGACATCTCTTGCTCTTGTGTCCCCAACTCTACACACCTTTTTAGTTTAATATAATTTTAGAAATCTGAAAGAGTTTATTTCTGTTTATTGGAGATCCATCACAATATTCCATTAGCCCCATACATTCAGTTTAAGGATTATTGTATTTGTAGTGTGAGTGATGGACAGCTTGGAATGAATCCCACCAGTTCATGAAATGTTGGTCTAGTCCACTTCTTGAAGAAGCAGGCATATTGATAGGCTATTTTTTCCCCCTCATGCTCTGATGCACTGTGCACAAGCCTTCATCAAAATGCCTTGAAGGTCATTCTGCACTGCTCATCCCAGGAGCCATTGGCTGATATATTGACATTGCTGTGTGAAACCAATTAACGCGGTCTTGAAACGCTTCCTAATGCTTTGAGAGTAGCTTCTAATGAGGGATAATAGTAACAAGTTTGGAAGATCTCTTGTTAACTTGGACAAATGATACAAAGATGGGAAAGGTCAATAAGTATGAGCCAATTCATTGATAGCCATTTCATTCCCGTCAATTCTCTGTTGAATGTCTTTCAGTCTCTTCATCTGAATTTGTCTTGAGGCCAATGTTCCTCAATGTCTTCATAAGCCACCAATTGACTCACAGCAATTTCCTTCCCCGCCTTTAGAGAATGACAGCCGGGCAGCTAGCAATGATGTTTTCCAAGTGGGAGTGGTCAATTCATGGAGAGTACCAATTATGGGGGTGGGGGAAGAGGGGCAATTCTATTTGTTTGTTTCAGATACAGAGACATTCCCATAAGGCTTGATACATCTTATCTTACCACTTTCGGGGACACCATTTTGACTGTTCAGGGGCCTAGAGCTTGCCTGTTCCTGATTTACCTTGATTTTAGTAACTCCCTGGAGATACCAGGGTTAAATCTTGCACTCTTTACATGCAAAGTACTGAGAAGGGACCTGGGTGGGAAGAGTTGTAAGTGCCCCATCAGAAGTTAACATGTACAGTTCTACGGAGGTAACAACATCATTCTCTTTTACTGATTTGTCTGTGGACTGTTCCTGAGACTGTCTCATGCTTTCTTTATAGTTGCTTATGCTAATTAGTTAAATTAATTAATTAAAGAGCAGAGTCTGGGTGTCTATCCTTGGGCACCAAGGATTATATGTCATGGTTTTGTGTTTTGAATCCTTATACACTGCCCAGAGTCAGCAGTCTGAGATGGGTGCTCATGTGAATCATATTGATCATCAATCAGTCAATCTGGCTGGAGCTTCAGAAGACTTCCCAAACGTCCGAAAGGAAGACAATATGGGTCCTGAAAGGGAAGGCTTTCCCTTTTAAAAAAAATGATTTGCTGCAGACTCATGGTTAGCTAAGAGATCAACCAACCCAAATCAAGCTCATTCCTCAATGTAGTCCTTAGGAATTAAGAGGCCCATCGGTATTTTTATATTATAGCTATATTTATCATGTAATATAGCTTCATTTGTCTATCTCCATTAGTTTTTTTCTATTCAAATAAAGGCAAGCTGGTTTAGAATTTATATTTTAATGTATATAAATTCTTTTTCCAGCCCCTTTTATCTGTGTAGTTCAGCAAGCTACCTTGCTCTGCTCATGTCTTCCCCCCCACAACCCTCTAGTGTACCCCCCAATGCTCATTTTCCCCACCACCTCTTTCTTAAGAAGACTTTCCCAGGTCTTTTTGGCTGCAGTTGAACAGTGTTGGCCCATAGCCATCTTGCAACAAAGAACTGGCATTCCAGCTGTCTGCTTCTAATCTTCAGTGTCAGCCCTTGTTAATGTTTCAGCGTGAAATCAGAGGGGGCAAAGCTGCATGGAATATTAAAAAAAGAAAAAAGAAAAAAAAACCACGATCAGAATTCCAGCAAAGTGTTGATAGACCTGCAAGTAGAGGACAGCGAGCATCTTCTCCCTCAGTCAAAGCCACCAAATTGCATTAAATAAGTGAGGGAAAGAAATGGATTCTGACCTCTGAAGGCCTGTAGGAAGTGCAGCAGCAAAGGAAATTAGCATTTCCATTTTCAGTTGGAGATCAAAGTGGATTTCTTGTCCTGCACGAATGGCGAATGCTTCCCAACCTGCTTTGCATACCTAACTTTTTATTGAAACTTTTTGCATATGGAACGCCTTTCTGAAATGACATTGTGACTTTGTCAAGTGAAAATGCAACCTCCAGAGTGCTCCCCTTCTCTACTTTTTCTTTCCTTTCCTGCTCTCCTAACATACAAGTCATGATATAAAGGTTGTATTCTAAACCAGAGTTTCCTGAGAGCAGGGCTAGTTCCGTACACAAGGGCTGCACTTTTGATGCCATGAGGCTCTCAGAAGACTTTTCAACCTGAGCCAGTTAATCTTGTATCTGTTGTTGCTCCAGAGGAAGAGGAAACACTGTGAAGTACTTCAGCAGTGCTCCCTCTGAAGTTTCAGGACAGTCCATTTCTCACTGGGAGGAGCCCCTACCTCCTCCCACTTCCCACTTTTGGGGTTTTTCTCTCCATCCTGAAGCCAAGGCACCCCAGTACTTTGTCTGCATCCCCCGGTTTTTCTGAAGGAACCAAAAGGTGGAATTTGTTGTCCTCCTTGCAGAGTTATTATCCCCACCACCACTATAAAAGCAAATGCAGTGAGGATGTGGTGAGGAAAGGAAGCAAGTCACAAACTAAAATACTGATTTATCTGCTTCCCTACTAGTCCTCTGTATGGCCTTCTCTCCCTCTCTTCTTTTTGCTGGAAATCCCCCTTCTGCAAATGTGAGTCCATGCTTATTTTCTGGAGTTGGCAGAACTCTGCTCTAACTTAGAATTGTGCACTGATGACCTTTTGAAATTATCCACCAAATTTGCGAATGATTTTCTAGAAATTCTCCCAAAGGGATTTCTCCAACAATTTCCCTATTGAGGTGCCTGCTTTCACCCCTCCCCCTGAACCCTCCTCTCTGGGAGGAATTCTCTCCTGAATTCTTTCCTTGGGACTGATTGGAAATATAGAAAACCATGGAGGTTATAGACCATCGGAGAGGTCACACCTCTGGTCATGAACCCCCATCCACCATCGATGAGAATCTCTCCAAAATTCTATTCTCTTTTGTAAGAATTTCAGAAGCAAATTCTCTGTCATCCAATTACAGAAGAACTGACTGGGAAAAATGCTCCCTTTTTACCTGCTCAAAACTCTTTCCACAAGGAAAAGATACAATCGTTTAATTAGGGATATTTAATAGTCTCTAGGCTACCTCTGTAGGTGACTCTTGTTTCTTTCTCCAGTGAAATGGGGACATGCTTCAAATGAACTGGACTTTTGATCTGAAGTCAGGTTGTGCCAAATGGTTAGCCAGCAAAGGGGGGAAAAGGTCAACTTGGAAATATTGGAGAGGGAGGGAGAACTCCCCATCTGACATTATCTCCAGATAGTTACAGACACAAGAGCCCTGCAGCCATGTTCTCTTTACAGGCCTGTTGTGGAAAGCATGACAGAGTCACCTCAGTGATGGAGATGAAAAGGATCAGCTAGTTTCAGAAGGTACAAGACACATATTTGAGCCTCTTTCTGGTCCTTAATAAATTAATCAATTGTGTTCACATATTGAATGGAATAAATATGACTTCTGATGATTTACAACCTGAGAAGAGTATAAGAACATACAAGCCAATAAAGGCAGAAACCATGATCAAGTGATAAGTGTCATAGTGACCATACATTCCCCAAAGGCCTTCCAGAACAACTCTGCTGTCTTTTAACAATTTCTGGAAGATCAGCGATGAGATTGCCAATCTAATCCATGGGGGCTGGTCAGAGAAACATTTCTTCTCCCCCCCCCCCCATTATGAGGGACCATTAAAAGAAACTACAGGAACTTTGCACAGGACGGTAGAGTGGGCCATCTCTAAGCAGAGAAGGTAATCCTACAAGCACTTTGGGTGCCAAGTGATATAGAGCGTTGAAGAGAGCCAGTTTGGTGTCATGGTGAAGGCATCAGGCTAGAAACCAGGAAACCGTGAGCTCTAGTCCCACCTAGGCACAAAGCCAGTTGGGTGACCTTGGGCCAGTCACTTTCTTTCATCCCTAGGAAGGAGGCAATGGCAAACCACTTCTGAAAAACCTTGCCAAGAAAACTGCAGGGACTTGTCCAGGCAGTCTCTGAGAATCGGATATGACTGAATGGGTTAAAAATAAAATAATCCAGATCAGCACTTTGAATTGCTCCTGGAAACATATCGGTAGCCACTGTAGGAACAGTAAGACAGGTTAGCAGTTAACTGTAAGGCAGACTTTGAACTCTCTTGGTGTGCTTGTGTCGATTCACAGCTAGCCAAGAAGAAGTGAGGAGTAGGAGAAAGTCATATATAACAGTATAGCTTCACTTTTGTCATGATGTCATCCAAGTTGACTTCTACTCTATTGAAAACTGACTAAAATACATGGTCATATGTCCTACATGTGGTCATATGCCATCCCTGGATTTCACGCTTGAGATAGAGGGAACTGCTTTGGCCATTGTGGAATGTGGAAAATTAACCTGTCAGGAAGAAGGCTGTGCTAATATCTCCTCTCTTGCTAGATTGTCATGCACAGAGTTTTTATTCATTTATTTATTTATTTATTGGTAGCCACTGGAAGCCCCTTCATATGCAAAATTTCTCCATCTGCAGTCTGAAGACGTCGGACCCAAGAGTCCCGTGATAACTTGGATTTAAGTAGACTTCCTTCCTTTCTTTCTTCAAAGCCATGATCTATTGCAAGCCAAAGCCCTCCCAAGTTTTGCGTCTTTGCAACTTGACAATCCCAGCCTGGGAAAACCCTTGGACAATTTGACATTTTCCAAACGACAAAGCAAGAACACCCAGTGCCTCTGCTTGCCTACCAAGCAGAGGTAATATACATTTCCAATTAGTTGTACACATTCTGGTCAGGTTCTCTCTTACTGCCTAACTATCTTTGTTTTGCTAAAAAGCTAGTCAGTCATTAATGAAATCTTTCAGTTCTGCTAATCCTAGGCACAATGCTGCTTTTCTTTACCAAGCTATTTTCCAATATAAAACTACAGTTACGCACAGTTCAGCTCTGCCTTTAAGATTCCTTGTCATTTCCTTTTCATTACATACCTGATGTAGCACAGTGGCAGTCGAATACCGTCAGAGCCAAGCACAGAATTCCCTCCACTTCCAGTCCTTCGCTTCTGGCCATGTCACCAACATCTCTCCCCACTGAAAAAAGAACATATTAACATATTCAAAATGTAGTCTTTTTTGTCCGTATCATCATTCTCCTCCTCCTCCTCCTCCTCCTCCATATTCTATTTTTTTCAGAGCAACTCTTGTCTCTGACATATCATCAGTGAAAAGGATTTATCTCTGTTTTATTTATCAATTTGTATACTGCCTGAATCATCAAAGTTACTCTAGAGCAGTGTTTTTCAACCTTGGCAACTTTAAGATGGGTGGACTTCAACTCCCAGCATGCTGGATGGGGAATTCTGGGAGTTGAAATCCACCCATCTTAAAGTTGCCAAGGTTGAAAAACACTGCTCTAGACTATCTAAGCTAAACACCCATCATCACCCTTATATTTAACTGTGTTGTTTGCAGGTTTGATTCTAGTGGTTGAACAGATATAAAAGAATAAAATTGAGACAATTCCTTCTTAAAAAGTCTACTTTTCATAGAGTGTATGCATCAGCCTGCCCCAGCTTGAATAACTTCTGGATGGGTGAACTAGAACTCCCAGCTAAACCAAAATGTCCTATCATGATCATCGGCAAACATTTGTTGTCTCAGGGATGGCCTTTCCCAGCATGACTTCACACAACCCTTTTCACCGGAGATTGAATGTAAGGGCTTTGGGTGCGCCCGACATGGGCTTAAACACTGTATTATGGTGTCTTCCTTGAGTTCTTCTCCCTTTTTCAATGGCCCTATGTGAGCTGGGCTACCAGGCCCAGTCTACAGCCTCTTACCAGTCCACCATGAAGTACCCACCTCTTATTTGCCCGGGGGTGGGGGCGGGGGTGGGGAGGCACAGGGGAGAGAGTATAAGATTTCTTCTTCCAATAGCATTTTGATTAATTATTTTCAGTTATGAAATGTAACTTTACATTAATACACACACACACACACACACACACACACAGCCTCTTAATCTGCTAATCCTTTCTCCCGACAAACAGGTTCTTTTTAAATCAACGGCTATTCTATCAACCCAGTGGAGCAGAGATCCGGATTCAACGCAACAATGCATTCTTTTCACAAGAGGCTGCTTGGGCTAATATGATACCATAAAGAAGCCGAGGAGCTAAACACACACATACGCGCACACACTCCCTCCCTCCAGATGGTTGGATTAAACATGTAATAATTGGAGGCTCATTTTTGTTCTGAAGTATTGGAATAGTTGTTTAGTGAATCACTCTTGTTTGAACTTATCAGAACAAGAATATATCAAGGCTGAAGGTTTAGACAATTTGCATTCCTCCTCTCTAGTAAATTCAGAGACTTTCATTTTCTTTTCTCTCAAGTACGCAATTCAATATCACATTTCCAACTGGCCAGGAAGTCAGAAAAGGAACATGTCCAACTAAATATCTGAGATATTTCCCTTCGTTCTCTGGTAGCACTAACTCCCACCCACAGAGTTAATGAGGATTTTTGAGGTTACATTTCAACCAGACCTTCTTCCCTGGCCATACATTCCCTCATTTTCTTATCATCTCCTTGCCCTTTAACGAATGACATCACATATGGAAACCTGCATTTATTTTAGTGGTGTGCAGACTTTCCCAATCAGAACTTGCTATGAGCTCATGAAGATGTAAGCCAACATGATGACTCAGATACAAGTTCTCCATTATTTTGAGACTTCAAAATCTCTTTGAATATTTATACACGCTTATCATAAAGTGCATTTTGGATGTTCTGTCTTTTTAATATTCTCCGTGCTGACGCCAAACTGAAACTTTGTCCTTCCCAAAGAAAGATTTGAAATTGCTTATCCCATTATTTTCTAGGCATCTTTTCTCCATATCTAATGTAAAACTAGATCTCCAGGCTTTTGAACATTTTGACTGACCTTCTCTGAGCATCTTAGTTTGTCAGTAGAACTGTTTTCAAGAGTTCTTTCTCCATCTCTCATACATAGGAGAGAATACCTTTTTAAAAAGGATGGTTGAGGTATCATCCATGCATTCTTGGAAGGTGTTTTTCTGCAAAAATATTGCTTCTCACGCACCTCTAATGATTGAATTGGTCAGTGAAACTTTTGAAACCTTAATGAATGGAGTCAAGATAAATCTATCTGCTAAATCTCCCCAGGTGAATTGATTAGTATTTCTTTAATCAGTTTGCAGCAATGTTCTGCAGTTAAGTCCCAGGCTTCCAAGGGAACACTGGGGATACTTGTTGAACAGAAACTTCTTCTGTATCGGAGGGCAAGAAAATGCTTGACACAGAGGGAAGTCACAGAAATTAGTATTAATTAATTAATTAATCAATCAATCAATCTTGTATGCCACCTGACTCTCAACAACTTCTAGGTGATACCTGAGATATGATATGGAAGGCTTCAAATAAAAACAATTAAGCTTTCCTGGGGGACATGTCAAGAGGAACAGGGTCTTTTCAGTTGTATACCCCAATCCCATGAGTGAACTTAACTGAATGCATGTTGAGATTATAGATTTCAAACTAAGGTGAATAAGCAGAACTCCCAGCCTGTGGCTCTGAAAAATTCTCTGGGAATTTTTTTCTGAATCATATTTAAAGTGACAGAGAAATTATGAAAGATATGGGGAGCAAACACTGCGTTTTTAGTTAAATTTACTTGCTTTGGTGGGTGTGTATATGTGTATGTGTGTGAGAGAGAGAGAAAGTGAGAGAGAGAGAAGGAAGGAGGGAGGGAGGGAGGGAGGGAGGGAAAGCAAGAAAGGAGTTTCATTCGATTTTTAGTTGTTTACATGCAAATTAAATAAATATTTTTGGTTGTGCTCATGTCCATCTTTTTAACTGTAACCCTTAGACCTTCAAATGCTATGCCTGTGCTAGGCTTGGCGAAAAATCCATTAAAACTTCTCTTTTTAAATAAACTTTTGCCAGTGCTTTTCTTTAAGAATTTTTATCATAAGCCTCCTTCTGGGCCTGATAAAGTATTCCACAAACACAGTGCTGATGATCTTGTAGAAGCCCTCCACGGCAAAAAAGTAATGAATGAACCCTGATAATACCCCTGAAGTATCAGTTCTTGTTAGTCTGTGGGAAAAAAAACAAAAAAACCCCCCCAAAATGACAACATCCAGCAATGGTTGTCTGGTGGTCATCTCTTTGAGGGATCTCAGAAACCAATTGCTCCTTACTGAAAATTGCCATCACTGTGGAAGAGTACTAGGCCTAAGGGAATATTTGCTGGGACACACTTACAAACAGCAGCTAAGTGACCTAAGAAATACTGAGAAATGCCTGAGATGGTGGAAGAACACAGTCCTTGTTCTGTGTTGTAGCATGTGGGTGCTGCAGGACTTCACATGAGAACACAACAATGTCTGGGTGGGCACAACAGTGTGGAGGACAGACGGTGGAAGGAAATGCAGACGCATTGCTGGCATGGTTGGGAAAACACAATAATATGAAAGGGCAGATGCTGGAATGAAAGGAGATTAAACTAACAGAGCATTTTGCTCTGCTTCTGCTGATTGGTCTCTCGCTGTTTCCTCTTTGTCATCAGTCACTGTTAATAGTCCCATACTTTAATGAGAAATACAGAATGTTTGCAAGCAGAAAACGGTGGGATGCTGAGTCATTTTCCAGTGGAATGTGCTGTGTCGCAAAAGAGAAGCCAACCCCAGCTCTCTGGAGGTGGCTCGAACTCTGCATACTTTCTCCCTTCCCCACCTCTGTTGTTTGGTTTCATAAACTTGGAAGGGCCATTTTGGCCCTCAGGGCCAACCCACTGCTCAGTGCAGGAAACCAAATGAAAATTGCCACAATCAGTGTCAATCTTCCCTCTGCCTGATCACGCACAACCACCATCTCCTTGGGTAATTGGCAACATGATCAATCTGTTCTTGAGTTCAGCTAGTTTTTCCATGGGAATCTTCTGGTCTTCTGGCGTCTTAAATCCTTATTCCATGGCCTGTACTCTGGAAGGAAAGGCCACAAGTCTTAGCCATCTTCGGTGTAACAAACTCTGATATATGAAGGTATATGTCTTCCCTTCAGTTTTCTCTTTTCAAGATTAAGCAGTTTTCCCTCACAGGATTAAGTTTCTAGTGCCTGAACATTCTCTCTGTGTTTCTTGGTCCCTGTTCAAGTATCGCTGGGTGTTTATTCAAATGCAGCACCTAAAAGTGAGCATGTTATTTAGAGTGGGATCTGATAATGCAGACTAGGGAGAAGATTTGGAAACAGTTCTTCAGTTGTTCTTTTTTCTTTTTTCCCGTCACTTCAGATATGGATGCAGAAAAGAGATGCCACAAAGCGGCTGTGTTTGGACAACACATTTAACTTAGCTAATGAGTTAACTCATTTTCTAGGTTTGCAACATACACTGAATCCTAGACTAATTAAGTAGGCTGGCTTTGCACAACATGCCCTAGTGTTTCCAGGGAAACACTAATCAAGATTGAAACAAACCAAACTTAATATATGACGAAAATTCAGCCACAAGTCTTTAACAGGACTAGTTAAGTGCATTTGCACACCCAGCCAGTAGCTGATATCCCAGTAACTGATATCAAAACCTTTGTTTGCATAAAGGTGAACCATAAGCTAAAGAGAGGAGCCCTCCAGTTGTGTTGGGACTACAAACTCTGTAATCCCCAGTCACTCTGAAGATAATGACCACGAACTATGAAGGTTGAAGGAGAGCCATGATGCTTGAAAGCAGCAATGAACAGGAACTCCTGCAGATGAGAAGACATCCTACATTCCACCATGATGCCTTAACCTAGCCATGATGAGGTGTATCTAGTGAGTATACCAATGGGTGTTTGATTTTTTTTCCATTGTAGAGCTCCACTGAATATTTTTTCCTGCATTCCTTTTACTTCTGTTGGGTGGAGAAAAAAAATAATTTAACAATGTTTTTCAATGTACTCATATTAATGAGGAAGAGAGTTGGGAGTGTCTGCAGCAACCTTTCTTCTGTAGACTATTGTCTCCTTGGCTTCTTATCCCAAGAAAAAGATGTCTTAAGGGTATGTATTCTTCTTTTCGGATCAAGAAAGAGAGGATAGACATGGAGGTTCCAAAGCAATGGAGAAATGGGTGGCAGGGGAAAAAATAGGTTCAGCAATAAATAATGTTCAGACAGCAAAAATTCAATCACATCTTTATTGTGGTTGCAGACCAGCGTAAATATTCAAAAATACCTCCAAAACATTTCAGAACCACTCTGAGAATGAGTAAGAAGGGGGGGGAAGGCCTCTTTTCTCAAGAGGAAGAAAATGTCCAGGTAATTGGAGGAGAATTTGTCCCAGTATTAGGACATTTTTTCCCTGTTTCATTCAGTAGCTGCTAAGAGAAGATTATAGCACTGAATCATCTACATACATTCAGGGTTTTGTGGGGGGGGGGGGGTTCCTTTTTTTTAGGGGGGGGGATATTTCTTCCCATTGACCCAAAAGAAATTTCAGTACACTTGAATCTGACCTCTATTATGTTGTCCAGTAAAATGACATGATTATCTCAGTTTCTCCATTCTCTCTCTCTCTCTCTCTCTCTTTCTTTTTTCATGTGACATGCTATGTGAGCCATTCACAACAAAACCCAAAGAAATATTAGGCTCTGACTGCTAGTTCTGTGCGTGAGAGAGAAAGAGGGAGACAGAGAGGGAGGGAGGAGGGAGAAGAAAAGAGAGTCCATTACAACCTCAAAATTCAAAACAGCTTTTTCGAAAAGATCAAGGATCTGCCTTGAGCCTATGGGGACTGGTTTCCATTTTCTTGCTGAAAAGTTTCACATTCTTTTGACATGAAATCAGGTGAAGTGTGGGTAGCTTCTGTGGTGTTTTATTCCAAGATCTCCCTCAAATCTGCCCTATTATAGTGGAATATTTTTGTCCCACCGGTTGCATTCAAGATGAAGGTACACAGGTGTAGGACATGACTGCAGCAAAGTCACATTGCTTAAAGCAGGGCTCCTCAACCTTGGCAACTTTAAGATGGGTGGACTTCAGCTTCCAGAATTCCTCAGTCTGGAAGTTGGTCCACCTGTCTTAAAGTTGCCAAGGTTGAGGAACCCTGGCTTAGAGGGTTGGATGGTAGAACACCTGGCTTGAAATGGAATGTAGTGGTCAATATCCATAAGCAGTAACATGTGGCAACAGAACAATGTCAGATTTTGGAAGAGTAGTACAAATTCTTGCAACACTTAAGGGCGTTCTCTTGCATTATAAAAGAGTTACCTTTTTTTAAAAAAAAATAGCATTTCGGAGCATTGATTATAGTAGAACTTATGTAGAACTTGAAAGGGATGCTTCATTCTATGGGAGATTTGAGAAAATTGATTCTTTGAAACAATGCTGCTTCTAAGCAGTTCCACCCTGGAACCACACCACTGTTTACCTTCTGTACAGGAGTGTCTGCAGGGTATAGTCAAACAAATCAAGATGGGGTTTTTTTATGTGGCATTCCACAACATATCAAGAAGTACTTTTCTGTCCTAAGAAAGAGCTGGTTGATAAAACCAATGGCTCTTCCTGCTGTGGTCCATGAGATGCCTCCAGAAAATCTGCAAGCACAACCTTCTCCCATTGTCCTCATCTATCACTATGTATTCAATGGTTTACTGAACCATTTTGCAGCATTGCTGCACCCCAGCTATGATGCATATTCATTTAGCTCAGGTGTGTGAATTTTTCTTTTCTTCAGGCCAAGATTCACACTTGTTCTTTGGTGAGCTGGGGCTGCCCTCCAGAAGGTAGGCAGAGCCAGGATAACCATGTAGATAGGCCAGGAAAAATTTTTTTTAAAAAACCCCACTAAAATTATTTAATTGTATTTACTATGACTAAAGTCAATGTTATCCTCCTTAAGCCCATTAAAGAATGGGGTGGTCATTAGGATTTGGTGGCAACTTTGTTGGAGGAATTATGGAGACCCCCATCCTAAGCTTGTGGGTGGTCATATGCAGCCCTAGGATGTGTTGGGCATGTGCCCAGATTTATTTATTTATTTATTTATTTTAATTATATTATGTTATTTTATTTTATTTTATTTTATTTTATTTTATTTTATTTTATTTATTTATTTATTTATTTATATATCACATTTGTCACCACCCACCTCATTGAAACAACTCTGGGCAGTTTACAAAAGAGTTAAAATCAATTAAAATTACAAAACTACAATCTACTATTAATAAGTAGAAAATAAATAGGTCCAAGGATAATTGGCAGTCGCTCAAGGAGTGCCATCAAGGCCGCAGCCGCCCCCAGGATTGGGTAAGATTGTTATCACCCCACGCAAGCTGGCAGAGCCAGGTCTTCAATCCTTTCTGGAAGGCCAAGAGGGTAGGGGCCTGCCGCACGTCTGGGGGGAGAATATTCCAAAGGGTGGGGGCAACAGCAGAGAAGGCTCTCCTCCTGGGCCCCACCAGCCGACCTTCTCTTGCTGACGGGGCCCACAACATGCCCTCTCTGCCTGACCCAGTGGGACGGGTTGATGTGACGGGGGTGAGATAGTAAGATAGTACTATTTGGATAGTAAGATTCACTGAGTGCCCATCCAGTCTGATTCAGTGAACAATGAACTTACAAAAGTTCCTAAATGCTGCCATATTCTCTGATAAATTGGATGTGCAGCGCCATCTAATTACACATAACATAAGGCAGAGAGGCCAAAAGAAAAAGGATGGGAGAGAACGCCACCCAGGCATGCTATGAATAGATTAGTGTTGTCTGTTATAACTCCATTAAAAATTGAGTGCATGGTAATGCTGAGCTATTCTAAGTGCAGATAAATTTTAGAAAAGGTTAAGTGCAATATATCTGATTGCTGACAATGGAGCTCCTAATTCATACACGGAATGGAGGCAGTGTCTTAGAAAGGGGAAGATTATAATCCCTCGGACTTTTCTAAAATTATAGATTGGGTAAGTAAATCATCCGTTAAATGGCAATCTAATTTGAAAGGTATACATTGAATCAAATTAACAAGTGCACCTAATTAGGCACAGGAGTTAACATAACGAAGCTTCCCATGATTAGCGTATACACACACAGATTTCCATTTGGACTAATCAAGGCAATGTTCTTTATTAGCGGAGCTGAAGTGGCCCATATAGGAGAAGGTTGTCAAAGGTCATGGGAAACCAGGTCCCTACAGCTTGAGGGCATGATGTAGGTTGAAGATCCAGCAGCCACCAGAAAATGCAGAGTCAGGCATTTGGAAACCTAACAACCATTCTAGTTTTTGTGTCATGAGGCTAAATAACCATTGCTATATAATTGAGGACCAAAGACATCAAAATGATTAGGAGGGATAGAGTAACCCTGTCTGAGGAAATACTACAGTAGTTGTGGGCTTTTCACCTTGGAACTGAAAGCAGGTGATGGGAGACATGATAGAGGTATATAAACTCATCCATGCGCAGAGAATATGGTCTATGTTAGCTCTCAAGGTCATCCACTGAAAAATGAAAGAGAACATGGGGAAATTCAGAACCATTAAAAGCAACTTTACGGTAGAATTTCTAGCCACCAAATACGGGGATGGCCACTGATCTAGATGGTTTTACAAGTGGACAGGAAATGTCATGAAAGGTCAAGTATCACTGGCTAGTAGCAGATGGCTATTATACTGCTCCTGAACCACAGACAACAGACCTGAAACACCAGCTGCAGTGGGGCAATCAGGAAAGACAGCAATTCTCCTCCTGTGGTTGCTTGTGGGGATCTCAGATGCACCTGGATAGCCACTATGTGACACAGAAGATTGGACTACATGGACACACGGCTCTCAACGCTTCATTGCTGGCTCTCACAACCCAATTTAGTCTCCAGAGTCTTATGTTCTATATGAAGAACCAGGTTTTATCAATCTATGTGTCAATCTATGTGATCTGACATTCTGTTTCCCTATTGCCCAACCAGATGTCCATGGAAAGTTGGACAGTTAGGGCTTTATTACCTTCCATTTGAGTTAGATGCCACCCCCTGAGACTGTTGGACATACTTAGTCTCCTGTGCAAATTCAGCCTTAGGAAATCTAACGCTGGAAAAAAATTAATTATTTCCTGTCCCAAGATCTTAAAACACTTAATCTTTCATAATGAATTTCTGGACAGTGCATTTTCTTAGTACCCTCTCTAGAATATTCTAGGTCAAAAGAATATTCTTTTGCAGAATATCGAACTGCAGATATCATACCCGTTTGCATAATGTGATTTTTGCCTACTTCTCAGCGCCAATACTAGTCCCTATAAAAACATCCTAGATAGGTCAGCTGAAATCATCTTCCTTTCTTATCCCTTTCATTTTGCTTTCATTTTGAAGTGGGGAAGTGGCCATCCCCGTATTTGGTGGCTAGAAATTCTACCGTAAAGTTGCTTTTAATGGTTCTGAATTTCCCCATGTTCTTAATTTAACTTCAGCTGTCTTGTCCTTAATGCCTTTGGTTCTCAGGCACCATTATTTTATTATTAATTGTTATTGTTGGTTTTTAATACTATGTCTGCTGCCCAGAGTTGCCAGTGGGAGATGGGCAGCTACATAAATTGATATCATAAATAAATATAATAAATAAATTCTCCATCTCTTACTAATGGTTGATTGAAGAGGACTTGAGGAAGCCAAGCCAACACTGAATAAAGTTTGGGTTTATTGAACTGATTCAATAAAAATGGCTGCACCTGAATTTTCCCATGAGTAAAGTACTTATTAGATGAACATGTAATGCAACAGTTTAGACACCTAGCCATTTCATAAAGAATCATGAATAAAAATAGCAAGAACCTATTTTCTCAGGTTGCAGGCAAAAGAATTGTCAATAAAGAGGCAAGATGAACTGTGTGTGAGTCTATATATTGCTGTTTCTCTGAGTCATTATGATAGGAACTTTAGGACAGTCCTTTTCTTGTGAGGACAGCATTTGAGACATGTCTGTTCATTATACTTAATAATTATTATTAAATTATTATTAATATAAATTATGATGATGATGATTAATTGTGTATAATTATTATTATGCATGTTGAATACAGGAGAGATGGCCAACTTCCTGGCCATGGTGGACAGAAATGCAGCATTATTTTCCCACAGAAGCAGCCAGCAAGAGCTCCAAGTGACCTCCTTTCTGCCTCACTCACTCTTTATCCCAGACAGTGGCCAAATCCAGACTTCATATTTTTTGCTTACTGAAGTCAAAGCCAAACATTTGTGTCTCTTTCTAGCCTCTCTCTTCAAACATGGGGACTATGTTGCCATATATCACCAGCTATTTCTGCTAATGAAAGAAATACTTCCAGCTGGTCAAGAGCCATGGACCTCAACTGCAGTTCAGTTGACCATCTGTGGTCATATGCAGGTCACCAGTCTGAGATAATGTTGGTCACCCCCATTTGGCATGATCAGCAATTACACTGTGCATTAATCCTTAATCACAAACCCAATTTCTATGTATTAACCATTTTTATTCCTCTTTATAGTTAAGAGCTTAAATTCATCTGGGGAAGTCAGAAACTTTTCAGAATGCATGCACATATATATCACATTGTTAAAAATAAAGGAATATTTGGATACGTCTTCTATACCTCTTGGGTGGAGAGTGACATAGGAAAATAATAGCAATATCAACAATAACAACAATATCCCCTTTTTTTCTTAGACACTTGCCAAGTTATTATCCACTTTTGTCAAATATTATTCATGAGGTTGTATTGAGAAGATGCAGAAATGAACGTTCAACACCTGCCTTGAGGTTCCCTGGGCTTTTATTGGAGGCAAGTAAAATGAAATAATATGAAATGAAATAATACAATAAAACAAAAATTAAAAGTATGGACCAGAATCTGCAACAACCTTTGTCCATGGCTACTTTTATAAGCTCAAAAAGTCCTAGGGAAAAAGGGCAAGAGAGAAAAATAGAAAAACTCACTGACATTATTTTGGCACAGCAGGGGAAAGCGAGATGAAAGACTGACAAATGAATTCACTGTGACAACCTTTGTGAAGTGTCTGAACATTTGATCTTAAAAGATTTCATAATTCTTTTGATAGACTGAAGATTAACTGAGCAGGGAGGCCACAGAAGTTAACTTCTCCTCCTCCCCGAATTCCACAAAAAATGGTAAATAAAATTAAAGCAAGCAGGAATTCAGACAAATGCACCCAACAGGGCTTTCGGGAGTAGTCCTGAGCCATCATTCAGACTGAAAACAATCTTAATTGATATTTGGGTCCATTTTTGGAACAAAGGCACTGAGAAATGATCTAGTGAGTTTTCCTTTCCAGCCACCCATGCCTATGTCCAACTAACTTCTAGAAACGTTCTAAGTATGTTTGCTTCTTAGCTGTCAATGAATGCAATATATTTACCTCCCACTGGAGCCACATAAGCCTAAAAATAAGAATACTGTATTACAAACATAATAGCACCAGAGGAAGGAGCTTTCAGACAAATGTGCACTCAACAGTCCAGTTGACCCTTGAATCAGGGAGTGGGTTGCTGCCATGAATTAGCTTTCATAACATATTGTTCAATGTCCTTTCTGTTTATAGGATGACGTTTCATGTTCCTCACATCTGTAACACAATAGCTTGGTTCCCCCACCATGCTAAACCCTCAGCTTAGGTTAACCAACCTAATATGTGGTGCCTAAACAAATAAACCACCTAAAAATGTTGTGCAATGGCTTGGTTCACTCAGTGTACTAAACCATAAAATTATCCAACTCACTTTCGCCTGGCCTAAAGGATTGTTTGAAGGTTTTAAGGCAATGTTTGAAGGGCACCCCCAGAGGGTCAGTTGCATGAGGAAGGGATAGTCCTATCAAGGTTATCCAAAAACATTGGGGCTGGCACTACCATTAGGCAAAGTGATGGGAGTCAACAATAAAGTGTTGAGAACTGTGCACCATGTTGTCTGCTTTGAACCCTTTGGTAGCTCTAAGTGTAATGCAGAACTCTTCTATCATCTGAAGTGATGAAGAAATAGTCCAATACTGGTGTTGCTGGTTTATCTTCATGAAATGGGAGAAGATGCCATCTGCTCCTTCCCCTCTTGTATCAAAATATCTTGGGCCTGCCCCAAAAGAGATTTCCATACCCCAGCTGACAGCATCTAGATTTAATCCCTCTTACTTGTTCTAATAGAAGGATCTCCCTCTCCCCCAGTGAGAAAGGCAGCAGAAGATGTTGCTCACCCAGGAGATATTGTGAAACGAACAATACAGGAGCACTCAACTTTTGTGAATAAGAATGTTCTTCCAGAGTCCTAAGTATCATAAATGTCATACCCTATCAATGGATAAACAAAATTGTATGTAGTAATGATGATATCAGCATAATGTTCAGCAAAGAATGCCAGTCACTTCATAAAAACTGCTCTGACCTTGAAAAAAAAATTGTGCTCAGAGTTGTACATGACTCTAGCCAGACCTTGTGCTTGGGAAAAAAAATAGAGATGAGGCTCCTTCATTTCCAATATTCATCTTATATATTTAGATTAGTAATGGTGATTGAATGGGTTCTGTTGAAGGCAAATAGTCACATGCATGTAAAAAAGGGTAGAACTTTGATTACGGAGTCATGGCTACAAACCTGACTCTTTTGGCCCACCCCCCACCCCCCAATTCCCAATGCCCTGGTTGAAGCTAAGGAACAAACTACCATAATTTCCTCACCAAATGCTCAATATGATAAAACTCTGTGGTCTTTCAGAGTGAGCGAAGACCAGCCATTTAGGTCAGAGCTATCCAAAATGTGTGTTGTTCATAGGCATTTTTACATCCTCTTTTCTCCCCCTCCCCTTTAATGAAAATTAATTAGTGTTCCTCCACTTATCCAAAGTACTGTAAAACATATATCTCAGTATTTGGGATTCTTTCTACTGTCATAAGATAGTTACTGCAAATTAAGGCAAGTATCAAAGAGGAGAACCAACTCCATAACTAAAAAGCTATGGATTAGTGTGATGTCTGAATCTGTGTGTGTGTGTGTGTGTGTGTGTGTGTGTGAAAAACTGGTTGCCAGTGTTTCTTACAGAGTGGGTCTGTTACCAAGAAATGACAGCCAGAAAACAGCTGTGGAGACGAGGTCAGAATCTGTTCTCCCCTGAGGTCCAAATGATAAATTATGTGAGCTAACATATTATTAGATTTCCCAATGCATCTCATTTAAAATAAAATAAAGGAGATCCACAAAATGCTTGGGGAGGAGCTATCATATACCAATCACTGTATCTTCCGGGGGAAAAACACAGCAGTGAAAACTTCAGGAGAGGCACCCCTTGCTGCAGAAATCAGTGCAGCGTTAACAAATGCCTGCAGATGTTTGAGATATGCCTGTTTTAATTCTCCCCACTTGAATTTGGATTTGAAATTCTCGATTCACAATGAATTCCTGGCATTCCCCATATTGGCTGCCCCCTTGTTTGCATTGTAGCCACAGCACTTATCTGTGCCCAAAATCTAATTGCTCTGCAGTTTCCTTCCTGAACTCAAGCAGACAATACACAGAGCCAGTGGCACGATTCACGTTCCGCTGCCTCGAAGCAGCCCAGGGAGATCACGTGATCCACCCAACCTGCACGGTTGAAACAATATTTTACTTCCAGGATTGTTCATTTGGCTTGGGTGAATCAGACGTCTTAAACTGAGCTAGAGCCAAACATTTTTGGTTTTCTTTCTACATATGAAGTGTTTTGGTTTTAGCTTTCTAGGAAACCATACATCAAACATAAATGGTATCAAGTGATGGTAATAGACATTGGCTGTGACCCAGCACCGCCTAACACCATTAGTAATGATATTATCTTTTGTATGGCTCATTTACTAAAACAGGAAGCAAAAGAAGTGATGGAGAAACGTGCCTCGCTTCCCTGTGCTTGTGAATGGGGGACCGAAAGATATTTATGGATGCCGGAAAAGCTGTAAGGGCATAGTGGCCATCACAAACAAGACTCGAGGAATTTTTAAACCTGCAGAGCTGTTTTGATAAGGGGGAAAACCAGTAAATTGTACTCTAGTATAACATGGAACTGAGAAGAGAACATGGAACTGGGAAGAGCTTAAAATCAAAGCTTTACTATTTCAACAGTATCATTCATGTCCTATAGAGACCTCTGAAGTTACTCCTTTATCTTTCTATCACACCCATGTGCACCTCAAACCCCTTTCAATGGGGCTTTTCCCCATTACTGACTTGAACGTTTATTTATTTAGGAAACGTATATGGTCATTCATCTTATATACCACAAATCTCTACCCAGTTTTCAGTCAACAGACTGACCCTGTGCTTCTGTTCATGGTCAATGCATGGCAAAGAATTGACCAACCTTGAAGCTTTCCTTGGAATAAGGGGAAAAACACGACTTTAACATCAATACAGGTGCGGATAATTTAAACTGTCCCACTGCTAAGATGGGCTAGGAGGAAGATGATGTCCCTTCAGAAAAAGTATGTTGCTAGGATGGAAATGGGGAAAGGCCCCCAACTCACCGTCAATTCTCATGGGTGCTCCTGACGAGGGTCATTGGTAAGCCTTCACTGCTACCAGCAGGCAAGTCTTGGAGGAGGCAGGAATATGACTCAAGGAATGCCCTGATGTGACCCCCTTCACATCTTCAAGTATGTGACTTGAAGTAGAGCATGGCTGAAGTAGCGCATGGCTTCCAATTCACAGGGTAAAATAATTATAGCATAGCCCATGCCAAACTAGTTGAGGAATTGCACACTAAAGACAGTGATGAAAGCTCTTGTGGAGATTGGCTGAGCAGCCACGACATCTCAGACAAGGCAAGGCAGGTGGCAATCATTCACTGATCTGAGCTGTTCCTGGAAAGACCAAGGCAGGTCAGGTTTAGGTTGGAAAAAAATGTTCTCTTGTTGTTTTGCTTCTCCTTTCGTGCACCAGAGAGGTACTTTGCAGTGCAGAGCAACATGGATTTCAATGGTAATCTCTCACAATGCCAGGTGCTTAAACAGTACCCCTTGTTCTTGTAGGAAAGATGGTGGGGCATCTCACCAGAGTTCTTAAAACCTTTCCAATTGCCTGATAACAGTGTCTGCTCACATGGGGCCTGATGGAGGAATTTGGGAAGACTTAAACAGATTTTGGGGTAGAAGGCTAAAATATAAGTATGGTTGCCACATCTAGGCTAGAAAAACCATAGGGAGCCCTAGATGGTAGCAAAGAGACCAGTGTTTCTCAAACTTGACTTCAACTCCCAGAATTCCCCAGCCGGCATGAGTCAGACTTTTCTGTATCTCTTACTGCTACCTAGTGTCCAGATTTTCACAGTCTAAATTTAGCAACCTTAGATATATGTTGGATAAAGAAATAGTGAAGAACAGGAGAAGAGATAGTAGTCAAGATGAATGTGGTAGTGAGTAGGACAGATGAAGGCTTAAGAGAATATGGGAGACTGGGAAATTGCCCTTCCCCCAAGGAACTGAGGCACTAAGAGAGATTATGTATAGGGCAGTGTTAGGCTTCAGGGTTTAGTGACCGTGATCTAGACAACAGATTTCATGATCTTTCACCAGCAACTGTGGCTGGCAGCTTCAGAGGCAATGTGGCCTGCTATGCTATGCAGATCAGAGGCAACGTAGCATAGCACATTGACCGGGCTCCTGTCTTTATAACCAGGTGTCCTGATTATGTATAGTTGGAGAAAACAGCCAGGTCTCTGGCTACAGGCTTGCAGCATAGTTAATTTATTTTTAACTGCAATCTAAGTTGAGACTCGAATTCCGTTTTTTTCCCCCTCCTCCATTTGTTGTGTTGGCAAAAACATTTCCAGAGAAAAACCACGAGGACATCTCACAAATGCAAAAGCACTCAGGCCTATGTGTAGTCCCATAAAACTTAATGGAAACACACACACACATTCCCTTTCTTAAGTGCTTTTCTGGATCTTGGCCACATCTAATCTGGGGGAATAGAAGATATTTTATCTGCTCCTCACCTGTGCAATGGGTTTAGGTCAGAGAAGAGAAACCTTTTAACGGAGCAAATCGTGTTCTCATTTCACTGCTGAATTTTACACTGTGCAGTCTAAGCCTTCTTTCTTCTTCCCTGGATGATTAAGACTTCTTGGAAAGGTCTTTGAAAACACGATTGAGCAGATGGGTGTATTGCAGGGAAGGGAAAGCCAAATCTGAAGTGTGATTGTATCGTGGGCCGCGGGGAGAAATTGCCTTTAAAAAGCGTGGCCTCATTTTGCTGCGAAAAGGTGCCCTTGTTCTCCGCAGCTGCGGAGGTAACTTGATGTTGTCACAGGGAAGAAGATTGAAATGTTGAGTTTTTGTGTATCTGAGTGTGTGTGTGTGTTGGGAAAATAGTTTGTGGGAGGGGATTAAGGGATCAAATCATGCCTTGTGTGAAGAAGTCCTAAATGTGCATGGAAAAAGTTTCTTCTCTACTTTATCCATGCTATGTGAATGACACTGATTTTGGATTGTACCCTCCGGCATTGCTATATCTAGGGGGGTTACATTAAACTTTGTGCTATTGATCTTTGTTTTCAGAAACCAGGCTACCAATAAAAAAGTACATTTTTAAACAAGCTTCTCTCAGAGAGAGAAAGAGAGATGGGAATTAAAGTGATACAATACTTTTATGGAGTGCTTCAACCAGTTCCCTTGAGGTTTTGCTTAAAACAATGTATTAACAGAGGCCCAATTGTGTTGTTTTACTAGCAAACAAAATGTTAAACATGCTTTAAGCTAGCTTTCCAGGATGTTCTGTACAAAGATGAAAGCACTGGGCCTCTGAACACAAAGGACAAGTAAATTAATTTCCAGACTTAACCCCTTTCAGTGCTGTATCAAAAGATGACTGCTTCCCAAATCCATTTGCTTACTTTGTCCATTTCCCTTGTTTCACCAGTAAATTGTTTTTGACTGACTCCTCTTTTGTATTTTGTCAAATGCATCTCTTGAGAGTTCTACTGAGTCTAAAATTTGCTGAAAGACAGATGGCAATATTACAAGCAACACGTTGGAGTCTCTAAATGTTTCCACTTTCATGAATCGTTTGGCCAATTAAATACATCTTTGCATTTCAAAACCTTGACAAAGGTGTCATCTTGAAGGTTCTGAAGGGAACAGATGAGTAAATTAGTTCAATATGGAATATTTCCTATACTGGAGCCCTTTAGATGTCACCTACGTGAAAGTCATTTATTTATGACCAACTTCAACATGGCTGGAATAAAGCATAAATGATGCAACTAACACAAGCAAACAAACGAAAGGACCTTCCTGTTAGAAAGAGATTGCATTTTCAGTCCCAAAACACATTCTAGTTAGGGGGAGAACTTAATTCATGTAATGGAGGGAATTTTCACGTGGTCTTATTGGTGATGTTCTCCACAAAGGCCCCATAACAGAGACTTGCTATCAGTCCTGCTGACCAATCTGGGGTAGTTTTAATCTGCAGTAAATCTTGGGATTCATGAATAGCTTTAGCTGATTAAATTACATTGTTTGAGTTGTCTCAGGGTCTCACAAAATTATGGTGTTTTGTGCCCAGAACAAGGAGGAAGACTTTAATGACCTCCAATGATCATTGGATTCCAGCTCCTACCATCGTGGTCAGGGGTCAAGGGTCAAGGGTGAGGCTTCTTTTTCCCACCTGCATAACCTCAATATTTCTAAGAAAGGTTTTCCTCAGACATCAGGATCCCTAGGGAAGCCCCCTCTGCTTTCAGACGTGCTTTCTCTCGGTTGGCTTTTATCTCCTGGAGTTAAGACTATTAATGAAAGCGTCCCATTTTCTAGTGACCTCAGAGACTATTTTCCTGTCTCAAAATCCCCCCAGCAATTGGAGGAGTTGAATCAGAGTTGAGGATGTTTCTGTGAACCAAATGAAGTGGCGCCATGTGTGATATGAGATAGATAGAGATAGATCTATATAAATATATATACAGGGACAACAGAGATGAAATATTAGTGGGTTATATTTTGAGAGCTACGCTCATACTTTTTATTTAAATGTTCAGCTCAGAGCCCTGGCAAGGTTTATATAAATAGATTTCTAAATTTAAAAATAAGAGAGAGCAAGAGGAGGACTTTAGTCTTATGAAGACAAGACATGTAGAGCAAGGATTTTCCTTCCGTGTCCTGCTAGAGATGGCTTTAGAGTATATTATTCAGGGAAGGATAATAAATCAAAAGAATTGCTGGAATATTCTGGAAGCTTGCCTGGACAAAGAGGTCATCAAGAGAAATCCTTTCCTTGTTCCAAAAAATTAAGAGGGTTTAAAGGAGTAGAGAATGCAACTCTTCCAGTTCTCTGGCTGATTTAGATGTAAGCTTCCTTTTGTTCCTTTAAGTATTTGAAGAAGGTGATTGTATACTGGCTAATACAGAAGCAAAACTATACTTTTTCTTGACCGAAAACCCTTCCTGGGCCTCCTCCCATCTGCCTGCCAGATTTTGTTTCAGTACCAGCCCCACAGCTGTCCACAGCTGTATGCCTTCCAGGTCCGCACAACAGGCTTTTTCTCATAGAAATGGCATATTCAGGATTCTTTCTAAAATATCCTCTCTGATTGCTGAATCCAGCAACATGTAAAACATGGTACTTTCGGGAGGGTTAATATTTTGTCCTTCAGTCTCGGAGCTTTCCCCTTCTTTATCTCTAGTATCACTTACCCTCCATATCCCACCCCCCCCAAAAGCCCAGAAAACTGTCTAGGAAAGTGAACAGTCTTCATCTCAGCTCCTAGCAAATATTTGAAGAATTCCACCTCAGGATTCTCCAGGAAGTCTTCACTCGCACATATACATGTGTCTATTTTCTCTGGAATAGGCCAGTGGAGAACTGTGGGCCTTACAGTGTTGTTTGAATTACAACTGTCATCACTCTAACTATTACTCATGGGGGCTGGCATTGGAGACATGGAAATGTGGTGGTGTGGGGACTGTGAGGTGAGAACATACGCACATGTTGGGTATAGGGCGGTGGCTTAATATGTATTTTTTATATTACATATATATGGGGAGGAACCAAGATGTCATTCTACCACTTCCTCCAGTAGCTGCCTTATAGACAGGATAGCTAGAGAGAAGTCAATGGTTGGACATGGGGCCAAACATTTGTTGCCGTGCCAACAATTCTGGTTCCACATTAACATTCAGCCAGAACTGATCTGAGATGTCATACACATAGGAATGATGATATGTTTGTGAGTCTATAGAGTATACAGAAAGCTGAGATTTAATCAGGGCTTGCCATTTTTGGCCAATTGCTGAGCAGCCAGCCAATAAGTGCTCACTTGCTGGCAGAATCCCTTGGCCTACTCCATCAGCTTCACTCCCAAGGACACATTATCCCTCTTAAAAATAAATAAATAAGCCAATAAATAAGAATGAATGGGTAGCATTTCTCTGGCTAAAATATCCTTTGCCTGCCAAGCTTATTAGGCTGACAGGAAATCTATTCTTCACTTGGATTCCATACCATCATGCTTCCACGGTGGGATCACAGTGAACCTAGTGGAGAACAGGACATTCTTGAAACCCAAAGCAGAACTATGCACTTGCTTCAATAGTGGAATCACTGCTTAAAAGTGCTATTTCCTCATCAGTGGAGAGAATTCGTGTGCCATAAGGCTAATTCGGCAGTTATCACAATGGTACACACCCAGTTGCAATGCATAGGATCAGCAAGAAGAACCATCTTCCTACACTCTTCAGACCACCTCCATCCAGAAGATTCCCCTTGAAAAAAAGATTCCTACTGTTCCTTTCTCCTATAATGAACATTGTGGTTTCAATAATATCAATTCCATTCCATTTAATTCAATGCAGAACTCCATCCCTCTTTCTCTTTGTATGAAAACTCCCATGGATACCCCCAGCGTAGTCGCAAGGTAGACATGTCCCTGATGTTAAAGAAATAGTGTCCATTTCAGATCTCTATCAGAGAAGACTCCAGGAACATAAACCATTGCAGAAGCACTGCTGTAATTCTATTATTCTGAAGGGGAGGAGCAGAAAAGGCATTCTATTTTGTTTACAAATTAGCACAGGGGAATCCAGACAATTGCAAATAATTGGTAAAGCCCCCTTTCCCCCAGGATCCAAATTGTTAGTATCTCGTTTCCTGAGGACAAAGGAGATCAGACTCTAACTTCTGAATGGCCCACCTGTTATCAATTAGGGTTATTCAATTAGGGCTGGCAACAGATTGCAATGGATACAGAACCCAATAATAAGAAGAGGGACCTTGTCTCTGACTCTTAAAATGTAATTCTGACTGAGCAGCTTTTGAACAGCAGTCCGCTCATCTGCTTGCAGATTCTTAAAAAAAAAAAAAAAAAAAATTCTAGGCACTCCAACAAGGTAGCTGTTCAGGATTATTTTTAAAAAAATATGCTTGACATGCAAGCCAACACACCTCCTAAATCCACCAGCTTTTTTCTACCACCAAAACTTAGTCATGATTGAGGTCTTTAGCTTAGAGATGGAAAAATCAGTTCCCCGTCCAAGTTATTTCCACAAGTTTTTATCCATAAATCCATCTCTAAATTAACCTGAACGTGTTGTTTTTAATACATGCATAGTACTTTAAAAATATTTATGTTATGCTAAGCTCCATATTTAAATCTGTATTTTCTCTCCCAATTGCCACAAAGTCACTGAGACCTTTGGACAAATGAAGGACCCACTCATACAATATCCTCCAGACAGACTGAAATGAAAAATCCCAGAATTCTCAGCCAGGATGGAGCCAATGGTCAGCTTAAATGGGTAGAATTAGGATAGGTGTGGCAGTTTCTCTGCAGAATAGTTGCAACCACATGAAAAACTGTTTCCTAGAAAATGCATGCCCATTTCTCAAGAAGCATCAGTGAAGAGATACTCCATTAAATATCCAAATGAGTGGAAATGCCTCTACTGAGATTGCACCTGTCACCTGCCATAGGTACAGAGAATAATCAAACTTAAAAAGCTGTTTCCCCATTAATTGGTTATCCCTTCAAACAGAATCCATCATAAAGATTTGGGAATCCATTTTATCAGCCAGTCATTTCTTATATTCTCCATCTTTAGCCATCATCAACTCCCTCCCAGATTTAATTCTTATATGCAGCGTGCAAACTCAGCCAGCTTTTCTTAATTCGCTTTGTTTTTCTTTGGAGTTATTCTCTGCAAACCCAGCCAGAAGTGCACATATTAACATGACAAATCAAAACTCTCAAAAGCAAGTTTAAACAACGCACTATAGCCTTCACACTTCCCAACAGAGAACATATTTTATATCTCCTTTTTTATTTATACAAGGTAGTCGCAGCCACTGATATAAATCTTGCTTCTTTCCTATCCTTTTCGTCACTGCATGAGAGAGGCAAAAGCGAGATGAAACTCTGTGCAAATAAACTGTAAATTTAACACGTATGCCCTGTCTGGCAGAAGGCTACAGGGCTTGAGGTAAGGGATAAACATGTAAGGGGGAAAGGCATCTGCTTAAGAAGGAAGGGTTCGGTAGATTTGAGACTTGAGCCAAGAGTAATTCAAACAATACATGGGAGTGATCTGAAGGTTTCCAGTCCTGCAAAGGATCAGACCAGGAGACTCAAGAGAAAGTTAGCAGCTAAAACAGGATACTACACAGATGGGAGGACAATAGGGCTTCCATGTCTGTCACCCCACTGTAGCAGTGCCTGCAGATATGGTCAATACATTCAAGATGGCAGCTTTTGTTGTTGTTCAGTCATTGTCATGTCCGACTCTTCGTGTCCCCATGAACCATATCGCGCCAGGCCTTCCTGTCCTTCACTGCCTCCCTGAGTTTGCTCAGTTTCATGCTCATTGCTTCAGTGATGCTATCTAACCATCTCATCCTCTGCCATTCCCTTCTCCTTTTGCCTTCCATCTTTCCCACCGTAAGGGTCTTTTCCAAAGAGTCCCCTCTTTGCATTAGGTGGCCAAAGTATCTGAGTTTGAGCTTCAGTATCAATCCTTCCAGTGAGCAGTCAGGGCTGATTTCCTTTAGGATTGACTGGTTTGACCTTCTGGAAGTCCAAGGGACTCCTAAGAGTCTTCTCCAGCACCACAGTTCAAAGGCATCAATTCTTCAGTGCTCAGCCTTCCTTATGGTCCAGCTCTCACAGCTATACATTGCTATTGGAAAAACCATAGCTTTGATTATGCGGATCTTTGTCGGTGGCAGCTACAAGAGTGTAATTGAAGTTCTGCCATTTTTTTAGCTGTGGGCAAAGCTTCAACTGCACCAACATGGCCACCGTCTTGAGATTTCTGACCATACGCTGCAGAAACCCTTGCTCCATTGACTCCTTGGGTGGGTGCTCAGAAGAGCAATGCACCTAGATTTTGGGGTGGAAACAAAATTCCAAAGGGCCAGAAATAGAGAACACCCACCAAAATGAAATTCCAACTGTAGGCTTAGGTGGTACACCTCAAGGTGAACTATGTCCCATTTTCACATGGGAGCATGCTCAGTTGAAATTAGCATATTTCAATTTCAGTTCTGGGGAACCACTGGGTTAATAGCCCAGTGTGAAATATTTTACTTGTTTTATATCTCCCAGGCAATTTGGCACCAAAGACTTCATCAATTCTGCCCATTTATTATTTGAAATGCAAATGTCAGCAAGAAGACTCTTCCAGGTATGGAATTTAGATCTTGATGGTGGTTATTTTGCTTTCATTTTTCATGGGGAACTAATTGTCTCCATGAATCTCCATCTCACAAGGGAACTACACTTTTGTCCTAAGTGCCAGAAAAGCAAGCTCCAGTTTTCAAGAAGATGGGAGATCATGGTTCCATAGGAAAGCTATTTATGGAATTTCAGCACGCAATCCTAACCAACATTTCTCCTTCAAAGCTTCCAACTGAGAACCTACAAAGTAGCTTTAAAAAGAATATAAAGTGGGCTGTCATGGTGATGGCTACAAGGGGGCAGGGCTAGAAATGTGAATTTCAAATTTTGCAAATTTAGTTCAGGTGGATTGTAGGGGTGAGGGAATATTCCTGGGTAGAAATAATCAGAAATAAATTGATTTGCTTCTTTTTCTGGTCCCTGAATAGTGAGAAACACTTGGAAAATGTGTTATTTGGGGAAAGACATTTCTTTAGCCCAGTGTTTCTCAACCTTCATCATTTTAAGATGTATGGACTTCAACTCCCAGAATTGTGTGGACTTCAACTCCAAGAATTTCCCAACCAGCATGGCTGGCTGGAGAATTCTGGGAGCTGAAATCCATACATCTTGAAATGGCCAAAGGTGAGAAACACTGCTTTAGCCAACTACGCTGCAAAACATGTATGTTCCTGTAACTACACACTAAGGACAGGAGAAAAAAATAATTTAACTTACCCTTGAACCCAAATTTAAATCTACTTTAAATTTAAATTTAAATCTATATAAACCAAAGAACAAAATGAAAAGTAGTTATCATTGGATAAATTCTGGCAATGCAGTTTATTACCTTTGGGTTAAAAGAAAAAGTATTAGAAAAAAAATCTGTGTTGACATAAAATATTCATAAAAATAGCATGCAGAATTGTTTCTGACTGGGAGAACTTGTTTGCAAAACAATAATAAAGCACAGTCGAACAAAACTGCAAAAACAAAAGATTCATTTGCTCGGACAAAACATCTCAGACTTTGATAAGCTGCATTTGCAAACGTGAGAAAATCACACAGACACACAGACACACGAGAGAGATACACCACCCTCTCTTGTAATGAACACAGCTATAGTGATAAACAGCAGAGGCTAAAAAATGACATTCCTGTCAGTTCTTCTCTACTGACTGTGACACCAGGCTGGAATTTGAACTCAAGGCTCTGGTCAAGAGGAGCGTATTGCTTTTAGCTTGATCTGACAGCTGGTCTTGGCTTGATGTGCATCTGATCTCTCTCGCCACTTTAAGAAATGCTGAACAGCTAATCCATTTCTCTCACTTGCTCTTATTCTAAAATAATCCTCAAAGAGGTTGGGGGAGGGAGAGGGGAGGGGAGTAAAGACGGCTGCAGATTAAATATTGTTGACAAAACATTGACCCACCAAACCAAACTTAGTTTCTAGCCACAGAAGAACCTATTCAAATTATCTAATCCCTGCTCCCGGGACCTCTATACTTGCACTTACTACTGTTGCAGCATTACTGCAGTCACGGGATCAAAATTCAGCCACTTGGCAACCAGCATTGTATTTACAATGGTTGCAGCATCCGGCAGCCACATGATCACCATTTGTGACCTTCCCAGAGGGCTTCCAACAAGCAAAGTCAATGGAGGAAGACAGATTCACTTAACAACTGCATGATTCACTTAATGACTGTGGCAAAAAGGTCATACAATCAGGCATGACTCACTTAATGACTGCATCGCTTAGTGACAGAAGTTCCAGTCCCAATCGTGATCGTAAGTTGAGGACTACCTGTAACCATGTTCCTCTTCTGTCAAAAAGTTTGGACAGAATAAGGAAAGTGCCATTTTTTAGCTTGCTGGAGCAATTCTGTTGGACTCCCAGTGACTTCACAGACTTTCTCATTTGCATGGAAACAGAAGAGATTACCAAAAGAGGTTCTTCTGGGGTGTTTTTTTCAACTTCCCTGTTTAGTGTTTGTTGTTGTTCAATCGCTTCTGATTTTTTTACTTCATTTGTGCAAGGAAGTCATGACCCAAGTGACATTATCAGTGGACAGGATGCCTATGGACTTGACTGTCTTGGATCGGTGTTAAAAAAAATCAAAGTCTGCCATAAAACTTGTGAGGTATAAAATAAACAAGCTAAAAGGGTTTTGATTATTCACAGGCATATCGTGTGAGGTGGGCTAGAAATAACAAACAGCTTATTTGAACAGAAAAGTAGTTTTCAAAAAAACGTCCAGGATTTGTTTTATAAATTCCATTCCATCTTGATAATTAATTTATTATTAAAACAAGTGCAAGCAGATTCTGGAGAGGTATTTTCAATGGGGAATCATTATAGACCTGACAGAGAGAAGCAATAGCATCATTTTTAAATTTACTTTTTTTTTTTTTTAACTAGACCTCGTCTTGTGCCTACAGCAGTCAAATGGGAGAACATTATGCAAAAAGTATGCAAAAAATAACTTCTGTAGCTTTATCTCCATTCCACGAAAATCTGACGTGAGAAAACTTGGCTCAGTGGTAGGATATGCGTTTTTGGAATTTCGGTTCTCTTATGGTTGTGAAGCTCACTAGATATCTTTGGGATAGTCCACGTAACCTACTTTACAGGGTTGCTGGGATGAAAAAAACAGGAGGTAGGACTACTTAAGCCAATTTTAACTTCTTGCCATGTAAATTTAATAAGTCGTTTTTTTGTTTTAAATTTTCTCCTCGGTCCTCTGTCTGCATGTTGGTGACCTTCTTATCCTTCTAAGCCAGTGTTGTCCAAACTTGGCCACTTTAAGATGAGTGGACTTCAACTCAACGTGCTGGCTGGGGAATTCTGAGAGTTGAAGTCCACTCATCTTAAAGTGGCCAAGTTTGGACAACACTGTTCTAAGCAAAGTTCTTATAAGGATTTCTGAGCAGGGGTGTCCATGGAGCAAGGGCATAAAAAGTTTAAATGGGCCATGACTGCACAACCGAAGCTGCCATCTTGACTACTGAGATAACATACGCAACATGTTTTGAACCAGAAGCATCCTGCCAAAGAGCTAAGCTTTATTATTAGCCACATTCAACACAACTGAGGCTTATGATGCCTTTGTTGCTAAACTGCTTTTAAGAGAAAGAGAGAGAGAATAAAAGTCTTGTTCTGGAGTGAAAAGAAGATAAAATTGCTTCCCGTGAGCCATGCTTGACACCATCTCATAATAAACGTCATCAGCCTGTGGGCAAGCCACATTCCTTACAGCTGAACTTTTTTCACCCTTGTTCGGTTATCTTGAAGTCCATTGTTTTCATTCCTACAATTCTGTCCATCAGCACTTTCGCTTCGTCCTTTTATCAGGCAGTGGGCAAATACATTTGTCACACTCCATTCTTTTGCTCCAGACAATCTCCCCCACTCCAATTTCTAATGAGAAGTTATTCAGTTATCCAGGACCTCAAATGGAGAATCTTCTCAGTGATTCCCTGATTCTTTTCTCTTGCACATCAAGAATCAGGGAGCACCCGTGGATTATACAGAACCACTCTCAACCTTGTATGTGCTTGGGATGAAATGAGTGGACGTGTTAATTTTGCTACTCCCCCCCCCCCCCACCTCTGATGTATTATTCACAGGCATTGGAAGCAACATTTATTATTGCATCCAGTATTTACCCCTCCCACCAGCTGGGCTTTCTATAAAAACGGCCATGAAGACAGCCAATGAAATCAGATGATCAATGAATATTCGGCAACGAGAAGGATATGCGCAGAGGGTTCAGTACTAAAACAACTTGCACCATGACAAAGGAACAAAGGAAAGCTATTTTATTTACAAGTGGCATCCAGGAGCCTGCTGAAATAAAAGAGCTTTAGATGTCAACTCGTGGCAGTGAGGATAGACAGTCCTGTCTTGGGAGATTATTCCAAAAAATCCACACCAAATTCTTGAATGACGGGAAACAAAGATATCTTCCCCCACATTATTTCACCTTTTCAGGGTGCTATTTTATTGAAGGACACAGTTGAGCTTTTATTGGCTAATAACTGAGAAGAGTAAGTAGAGAACGGTAAGTGAAGCAAAGATGTCTCAAGTCAAGGAAAATTCTTGGTGACTACATGGGCCAAGGTATGCAGTTTTCTTGTGGCTGTGTAGAAGTAGTTTGCCATTGCTGCATCCTGTAATTTTTAAAATTCCCAGTCTAGCCAACAGCCCTGGAATTCCTGGTAGTCTTCCATCCCAGACATACCTAGGTCTAACCATGGTTAGCTTCTTAAGTCAAACAAGGTTAATACAGTGCCACCAGTTAACACGCTGATCAGACCACAGTTGGAATACTGGATCCAGTGTATAATAAAATTTAATTTTTAGAAAAGGAGTACCATATCCAGTTTTGATCACCACAATACACAGGAAGGATAGTGAGGAATTGGAAAGAGTGAAGAGAAGAACTTTAAGGAAGGTGAGGGACTGGGAGGCTAGATCCTACTGAAAGAACTGGGTGAGTATGACCTAAAGAAGAGAAGGCAGAGGGGAGACATGATGGCCATTTTCCAATACCTGAAGGGCTGCCCCAGGGAAGAGGAGGGGGGTTTATTCTCCATAGTGCCAGAGGGTAGGGCAAGAACCAACGGGTGGAAGTTTTAAAGAGAGAGATCAAACTCAAAATAAGGAGGAATTTCCTGACCAGGGAAGCTCTGAAGCAGCAGAACAGCCTCCCTCCTGAAGTCATGGGGGCTATATCACTGGAGGTTTTAAAACAAAGGTTCGGCATCCATTGGTCTGGGAAAGTCTGAGGATTCCTGCCCTGGGCAGGGAATCAGACTAGAAGACCTCCGAGGTCCCTTCCAAAACTATAATTCTCTGATAAGACTGAGATTTTTGAAATTCCTAAGTATTCCCTCCCACTTTTCAAGCAGTGTTCCTACCTCTTGTGACCAACTGGAGGTTTTGGAAGAACTCCTTCAGAAGTGTCTCACAATGTCCATGCCAATGAGCAGGTGACTAGTTATGGAGATTATTCTTGAGACTTAAAGACCCTCTTTCAGCCTTGATTTGGTAAGGGTGAACATTGTCTTTCTGTGTTTCTTTAACCCCTAGCACAGGAGTTCTCATATTTGGTGACCCTCTGACTTCCTAAAATGATAAATGAATGTGTGTGACTCCCATGAATCAAAGTAATGATTTCATGGAGGTTGGGCAAAAGATAAACATAGAAGAAACTTTTAATAATTACATTTTAATCTATATATCACAGGGGGTCTCCAGCTTTGCAGAACCAAAGCTGCATGGTGGGGCTCGTACAGGCAACACAAACAGTTCTGACAGCACCCCCATCCCGCCTGTGCAAGACTGATCAGGTTTAAAATAAATCTGTGATCCCCAGGGGTCCTGATCTGCAGTTTCACAGCCTCTGCTCTAGCCAATACATCTTTTGGAATACCCTTGGAGGTATTTTGGAACTATAGTTTCCAGAATTTTCCAACCAGTACAGTTTTTGGGAAATATCTAGAGGACAACAAATTTAGCAAGCTGCTTTGGAAAGATTTTGGATAGCAGCTTTAGAGAAGACTTCTGCCTGAGCTCTAGTAGGACTTGGAGTGGGCACTGAGATTCTTTGGTTTTATACCTGCCCCCCCTCCAACTATGCAATGACTTGCTTAGTACAAGACTATACAATCTCTTGCTTAGTACAAGAGAGAGAGAGGAGACATATAGTTAGAGCAGTTTATAACATTTAACATCTACCGTTTCATGAATGTCAACAATGTGAAGAATCAACCAGGACAGTAAGATCAGTACAGCAGTTAAGATCAAAACATTAAAAAATTATCTGTCACGTACAAAGAATAGCTGTCAGAGTCCAACACTCTTCAGGAACTGGGGGGAAAAAAAGAAAATAATTTCAAGAGAATGAAGCACCTGATCTTAACTGAGACGGGTATTCCATAATCTGATGTCCACTAAGAAACACTTTCCCACAGCTGGTCAAATATGATTCCACCCTAGATGGGACACCAAGCTTCTTATTATAGGCAGGATGATACAGCAAGAGAAGTCATGTCACAAGTTCACAAGCGGTTGGAAGATGCACTCGTTCTGGTAGAAGCTGGATTTGTATACAACTTAAGTTAATCACCAGATCCGGCAACTTGCAAGTAAAGACATCATTATGCCTTGCATGTTTGCTCTGGGCCTTTAGACAACTTCCTTTAAACTTTAACCTAGATATGGCTTCTTCCATCTCTAATCAGCAATGGAGACAGTTAATCTTGGTGCGTTCACTGCCTGGCTCTGTTCTAGGGTGATAATCCCAGGGTCTTCTGTGCACAGCCACAGGGGAGAGAGGGCAGAAGAGTTTTCTCATTGATCACCAATCTGGCAAATGTCAGTAGCTGCAGATAATGCTTGTGCAGCTGTTATGGGTGACTGTCTTGAAGTTCTCAGTTCTGCTCTTGGGAGATAGGAAAACTGGGGGGGAAAGAAAAGAAAAAACAGATCTTCCAATTCTGCATATCCTTCCAGTCAGTAGGCAGGAAAAGAAATACATCTTCCTATAAAAAGTTATCCATTCTTCCCTTTGCAAGAATGTCTTCAGATTTTTATTTTTTTCATTTACTTCTGTGTTGTTTTGATCCTAAGGAAAGTGATTGAGAATATATGAATGGGGGGGGGGGGGGGCAGAACTAAAAGAAAGTGTTTTATAACTACATTCTCTGCTAAGGTTGTGGGAGAATGCATTTAATTCACATTTAAACACAGCAATTGTTAATTCATATCTGAATTCAGCAGTTGTTGCTGAATTCAGATACGTGACTTAAAATTCAGTTACTCACTAATTTTACATGCAGCTCTTCATTGTCTTACAAAAAATCTACATACGCTAGATAAATGTCTACCAAATATGCATATGTAGTAATGAAAACCATGCACAGAATTAATTATCTCAGGGGAAACAGATTGTGTTTCTTAGGCAAAATGGGGGGGGGGGGGGAATGGTTGGAGAGATTGCCCCAAAACACATATGAAATTTAGTGTATTTGTTTTAAAAAAAAGTTCTCAAAACTAGTATAGGAATGAGACAAACAAATCACAGATGGAAAAAAGGGAAGCAGAGAAATTGGGATTGAGACAGTCACAAAAATGAGGAACTCAAAAGAAGTCTCTATTGATGGATTCAGTTATGCCTAACCTGGAGAGTTCTTCAGACCTTGCTTGGAACCATGTTGTCTCCAAGAAGAACATTTACCACAATAAGATACCAGTTACTCAACGGATAAAGAATATCCTTCCCTTGATGTTTCGGATGGACAGGAACAATGCTAGTTTCTAATATTTCATGATTTGCTTTCATTTTGGGATGTTTATGAACATTCAGTGACACCACCACAGGCCAGTCCTGAGGACACCCAAAGTATTTTCAACCAGTGGTAAGATCTGCTTTACAGAGTGGATTATATGAGAGTGTAAGTGGGTTACAGATACGTACTTATGGATATATACAATTTTGCAGCCTCTCAAGAAGCCAGCAGTGCCTGTGTTTCTCTGATCAGACCCTACTCTGCTTCAAATAATTGAGAACATGTGTGGAATCTCGGTTGTGAAGGCAATCGCCTACTGTATGAAGAAAGAGAAATTGTTTTTAGTACCTCCTCACCAGGGATTTCTTCCCCACATTCCTAAAGAGGGAGGGGATGCCCAGCTCCTAACACTTCCAAGCTGTACACATCCCAAGGTCAACAGCACACGGCTATAGATTTTGAAAACGATAATGATGAAAACAGTACTAGAACACAGAAGTGCATAAATTCATCGCCCACAGCTGCTAAACATTTCTTACCATAAACAGGGATTTAAAGAGTTTGGACTGGGCATACCTAAGAGATTGCTTAGTTCCTTGTGCTAGATTAGGGACATTGTTGTGTAAAATTGCCATAACAATGCCATCTTACAATAGGGCTAATCTCCCCCAAATTAATGGATCTAATAACCAAGGCCAGCCAAGTTCTTTTACTACACAAGCCCCTTTCTTCTCTCCTCCATGACCCCAAAATGCAACATAATTCATTTAAATAATGGCCCATTTCCTACCCTTTCCCAGCAAAATGAAAGGATAGGAAAGGGTTAAAACAGGCTTGAATCAGCCCGAAGTTCCCAGACTCAACAAGCTTCTTCTCAGTGGTCCAACCAGATACCTCCAGAATACTAACAAATAGGACATGGAAATCAGGACTATCCAATAACTACATTCATACACCAGCAGTTGATTTGACCTGGTTCGCATACCATATTAGCATGGCTTCCCTAGCCACAGTTTATTGAATAAACCACAACTGGCCACATTTATACAGCACATTAAAGTAGAAACCATTGTTTACAGACCACAGGGCCTGGTCTCCCAAAGTACGCTAAGCCAGAAATGAGCAAAGCACCTTTTCTTTTAGCAGGACTTAGGAACCCAACCACTTTCTCTGTACCTGAAAAGTCCAAATTGCTATTCTTAAGTGACCTGGTTTAATATTTCCCCCCCTGCCCCAAATTATCCAACTCTCGCTTAAAGCCCACTAAAAGAAGCTATCACAGACATCATCGACCTCATATTTTTATTATCTTCGATACTATTTGTCAATAGACATGAAGCAGTTTCTCAGGATGGGACAGCCACCGCTGTTCATCAACAGCTGTTTTAAAATGCAAATTAAATAGCCAAACCAATGAAATAATAAACTAATAGTAGAAATACAAAAGGAAACAAGATAGGAGTCATTGAAATAACAGATATCAGAGCAGCTGTAAATAGTCTCAGTTAAAAGCACAAGAAGCAAATGGATCAATTTGTAAAGATCCACAACAGCCACGTTCAGTTGTTCGGGAAGGGTATTTCACAACCGTGGGCCATCACATATAAGGTCATGTCCGTAGAAATTGCTTTGATAGTTATGCATTTAGCTTCCCTTGATATCCTTCTAGCTCAGTGTTTCTCAACCTTGGCCACTTTAAGGTGGGTGGACTTCAACTTCCAGAATTCCCCAGCCAGCTATGCTGGCTGGGGAATTCTGGGAGTTGAAGTCCACCCATCTTAAAGTGGCCAAGGTTGAGAAACACCGCTCTAACTGCAAATTCTCTTTTGATTTTATTCATTCCTATTTCAGTGGCGAGCTCCAGAAATCCAAACATACCTTAAAGAAATTGCAGATATAATTATAATGCCGGTATTGTTTGATACAGCCCTTGTAACTTCACAGGGAGCTAGATTCTGTCGGAATGTTCAAGTCCATTTTATACTGCATATTGAAGGTGTGACGTGATATATGCTAAGGACTATTATTAGCAATTGAATAGATGAATGTTTTCTTTCTCTCTCACTCTCTTTGCAAAGAGGAGATTTCTTCCAAATCTGCCGCTGTTGGCCTAGTGATTGCCTTGAGGTTACCCAACTGAGAGGTTCATCCATCAGATACTGCAACATGGCACACCAGCCAAGAAAACTGAAAAAAGCAGGTTTCGTCTCCTCTGATGTGCCAGTAGGAGGAAAACAACACTTTAAGTTGGAAGAATATCCATATCTTTAGGTCTTTAGACTGCACAACATTAATATCCTTTCCTTGCCACAGGATAAGCGGGGGTTGGTATGCATGCATTCTGCTTTAATCATAATCATGGAGGAAATTTAGGATCCAATTCATGAAGATAAGGGTTGGATCCACAATATTCTTGTTGAACATTGTATAGTTGGACTTAGTTCCCACTGAAATCAACGGGGCTTATATTAATTTAGTTCCTAATTGGTCATACAAGAAGGACATTCAGTACAGTATCCAACCAAGTATGTCCAATCCAAATGCAGATCAATAGATCTTACACGTGTCATCAAGGAATGTTCAATGTGTCACTGCTACTGAAGCTCTAGTGCAATGGGACTACACTGAGCATAATAAATACCAAAGTTATACCCAAGTTGGGACTTTACAGATGTGAATAGGGATATGATTTGTCAGTCAGGGTGGCCTTCAAAGGAGCAGGAATTTGGGGATCTGCAACATCAACAACTTATGAGAAAAAGAAGATTCAGCAGGGAGAAGTTCCTGCAGTGTTTGCAGAAAAACTGCAAAACAACCATTTGCAGGATAGATGGTACTGGGAGCTCCAACCCAATTCTCCAACAGTCCTGGGAGTGAAGTCCTCTGAGTATGTAGCAGAAAAGGACAGACAAGTAAGGAAGAGATGCTGTTTTCTATGGGACCTTTGGGTGAAGGAAACATTTCCTGGGAAAACACACAAGCAGATTTCTGGAATTGTGTTTGATTATGTAGCTCTTTCCTTGGGGCTCTCCTTCCCCAGCAGAGGAGAAAAACCATCTACCTGCCAAGCCATACCCAAGGTCCTGAATTTTTATTGGGAAAGGACAAAAGGACCCTTGCATTCTTACCTTTACTTCAAGACTTCACAGATGAAGAAGGAAGAGTAAACATCAACGTTTCCCTCTCTGAAATTGGTTGGAGGGAAGACCTGTTCTGCTGTGATTGTTGCTCCATTGTTTCCCCCTCCCTGGCCACCTTTTACTGTGAGGAAGAAAGAAAAGTTGCTTTTTAAGTCACAAAGGCTTTTGAATTTCATTCCTCTGGAATCAGAGACACGTGGTTTTAATTTATAGCCGAGGTCTCCTGCCATGGCCAGCAGCACCAGCCTCCCCTTTGTTCCTTCCTACCTAGGGCCCTGCAGGTGAACCTACAGGCAAGACGTGTTGCTACAACAGATCTCACTGGGAGAGTTGGGGCGAAAGTTGAAAATCAGCAGGAGGGCTGCAATCCAGAAAACCGGCTCCTGACACTGATACCAGATATGATGTTTCCCCTCCTCCCTCATTGAAATCACATATGACTTGGAAGGCATTAAGACTTTTACAACGTTCTTGAAGCGTTTCGTTTGTTTCCTTCCTACCTTTGCCCCTTCCACTCCCTTAGCCTTCTCTCTAATCTCTTCATTTCCTTTTAAATCACTGTCTTACAACAGTCATGGGTGCCAGGTAGTAGCATCTGGCCATCTGCCATTGCCAGAAATCAAGGCAGAAAGGGGGAAAGAAGCACAGAGTAAAATCTTTTCTAGAGGGCACAATGGAGGTGTTCAAAATACGGTTCAGCATTTGAAAGGGTCAGGCGGAGCCCTCCTTTCCTGCAAAGCAATGAAACAAATGAGTCAAAATGGAAATTCCCAAGGGTTGTTTCTGTATTTTGAGGGTCCCATATTGCCTTTGCTGACTGCCCTGCTATTAACTTCAGTGGACACAGAAGAGTAGAGGTAAAAAAATACATTGACATAGGAGGTAGTGAGTACAAAACAGTGATGGAGGGGTGTTCAAATCAACATTTTGCCCTTCAAGGTAGAAGGATAAAGTTTAATTGTAAAGGAGGAAGGAAGGAAGGAAGGAAGGAAGGAAGGAAGGAAGGAAGGAAGGAAGGAAGGAAGGAAGGAAGGAAGGAAGGAAGGAAGGAAGGAAGGAAGGATCATCAGGCTTCAACACTTTCATCAAAATGACAAAAGCACAATATCCTCATTGCAATGTATGCTCTGTCCCTCTTGTACATCTGTACAACATCACGACACACATACAAAAGGGGCAGAGTTTGTGTTGTGTTGCTTCAATACTACTTTTGTCATTTCCCCCACCCACATGGTTCTGGCCCCACTCACTACTTGATTCAACTCCACTCACTTGAGGCCCTCAATAGGTGATTGTGGGAAAATATGACCTTAACTGAAGGTTTCCCTTACAGGAAAAGTAGGATAGCATGCACACACACACACACACAGACACACACACAGAGGCCAGAAGAGCAGCGAGTGACAAGCCTGGGTTGCTCTATGCACCTGGCCAACTCCATAATGCAGACTAGGGGACTGCTTTGGAGATACCAACCACTACCACTTATGAAAACAGTGGAAGCTCTGACCCCTGGATCAAGTTCCCTCTGTTCCCTATCTTGGGGTCCAGGAACAGGGCTGTGACCTGAACACGCTACAACTAGCATATCAAAGCAGCCCCAAAACATGGGGTAGGTGGAGAGAAGACGGCACTTCGTTTTCCATCTTCCCCTGAAAATAGCAACTGGGCTTAATGCAAGGAAGTGTTTTGCAAAGCCCACTTAGGCCTTCTGTTTTAGCTATTGCTAAGCTTTAAAAACAGACACACCCATGCCCACGTACATGTATGCACAATCTTAAAAAAGCGAAAGAAAGAAAGAAAAAGGCCCAACTCACTGCTTTATCTCATTATGTCTGCTTTTGCATTTTAATGCGCCTTGCTTTAAAACAGCCCTCATTGATATTCTGCTTCAGCGTGTGTTTGCTTGTATCTCTTGGGGAATTTTGCTTCAGTTATTACTGAGTCTCAAGCACAGCCTTTCTTCGTTTCTTTGTAATTTCCTTCTCTCCTGGAAAACCATCGGATATTTCAGACTTGGGGGGCTGGTGGGAAGGAGTCCTCTGAGGCTCAGTGGAGGGGCCGCACCAGAATTTTATTTTTTAATTTTTTTATTTGTTTGCTTGTTTCTCTTATTAGATTTAGAAGGCTGCTCAACTCCCAAGTGACTTTGGGCAGCTTACGTAATTAAGAGGAAGAAGAAGAAAATACACCAATGAAAAGGGAAGCACATGTGTGCCTGGACAAAACCCACGGTACCTGACCAAAAAAAGGAGGAGACAAACAAACAAACAAATAAATAAATACATAAATAAAAGCCGGGGGCTCAACAGCCAACTTTTCAAAGATTGCCGAACTCTTGCAGGGGGAGAGCTGTGAGGACCTATTCCAGAGCGCAGGTGCTGCAACAGAGAGAGAGTGCCTCTGGCCTGCCAGTAGGTGGCGCTGCTTGATAGAAGGGAGCCGGGGAGCCCCTCACTCTGCCCTATCTTACTGGCAGAAGCCCCTGGAGATGGTGGTCCCTCAAATAACGAGGCCTGAGGCCATGGGGGGCTTTTTAGGTGACGACCAGCACCTAGAATTGCACCCGGAAGCAAACGGGCAGCCAATGCAGTGCTTGGAGCATTCATGACACATGGGCGTATTGAGGTGCACCCATCACGGCCCGTGCTACTGCATTTTGGACCGGCTGTGGTTCCTGACAGATCTTCAAGGACAACCCCATGTAAAGGACATTGTTACAGTCCAGCTGTGAGGTAACTAGGTTGTGAGTGGCCATCTGAAGGGCCTCTCATTCTAGGAATGGGTGCAACTGGGGCACAAGATGAAGCTATGCAAAGGTCCTCCTGGCCACCGCTGCCACCTGCCACCAAGGGAGTGTCTTCATCTTCATTCTAAATTAATATGAGCCTTTTCCTCCTCATCAGCATCCTCTTCATATTCAGACTTATAACCCATTTGTCTTCTAACCAATATTACTTTTCAGGTAATCACCAGTCTCTGAAGGAGACCACCTTTATTGTATTTCTGGACAAGCAGGCGGTTTTCCAGGTTCTTCCTCTGCTGTTTTGTAAATCCTATTATTTTAGCGGAGAATTATGTTTATGTTTTTATTTTGGTTTTGATATGATTGGGACTCCGAGAATGAGAAACATAACAGTCAGGCAATCTTAAAAAGCCTTTCTTGTTCATGTTTACCACCTTGATTCTCTTAAGCAAACTTCAAATCCCTCTGATTACCTGGCTTAAGGAAATGTAAATACATGCTTTACATGTTTAGACGTGTTTTAAGAAAGTTAAAATTAGAACCATATTGAAGCTGTGGGCTTTCTTGTCTATTACTGGTAGATGCTCCCTGCAATTTTGAATGCCACACACATTTCGAGGCCCTCGTGGAATTCTTTCACTTGACTCCTCTTAGTTAATGACTGCAGCATTACAGAATCAGGCCAAAAGTATGAAAGTTCGAAGGGATGGGCAAATCACATCATGACTGTCATGACATCATCATACAAATGACACAAGTTATGTAACATGCATCCGTTACTTAATATTGCCTGGCAATGTCATGATTCATGTGAGGTCATCATGACCTGTACTTATGACCTAGGGTCATTTAATCCAAATTTTTGCTTTTCAAAAACTGGAATTCTATTTTCCAGTCTCAGATCCTTCATCTTCTTGGGCTCTCTTCTTCTTTTTTAGTAATGTTTTATTTAAATATTTGTGTTTTATGTATTTATATGTATTTAACCAGGACCAGGTTACCTAAGGGACCGCCTCTCCCCTATGTCTTCAACCCGTCCCACCCGATCGCACAGAGAGGGCATGCTTCGGAGCCGCTCAGTAAAAGAACTCCAATTAGCGGGGTCCAGAAAACAGGCCTTCTCTGCGTGGCCCCCGCTCTCTGGGACATTCTGCCCCCAGAGGTGCGATTGGCCCCCTCACTCCTGGCCTTCCGAAAGGCCTTGAAGACCTGGTTCTGCCACTTGGCCTCGGGTGGGGAGGGAAGACCTCAAGCGTGGGGATGGCTAGCCTCATAGAGGCCTGCTGTCTTCAGCCCCAGATCCTTCATCTTCCTGGACTCTCTTCTTCTTTTTTAGTAATGTTTTTAAATTGATGTTTTATGTATTTATATATATTTATGGTTTTAATGTTTTGTGTGAGTCGCCCAGAGTTCCCCCATCGGGGGGAGATGGGCGGGGGAGAAATTTAATAAATAAATAAAAATAAATTAATTTATATGTATTTATGGTTTTAATGTTTTGTGTGAGCCGCCCAGAGTCTCCCATTGGGAGGAGATGGGCAGGGAGAAATCAAATAAATAAATAAATAAATAAATGGTTGGATTCATAGACATAAAATTCCCCTCAGAGAGGGGAAGAGAAGGGAGTGGGCTGCAGTCAAGTATTGCATGTCCCCAAACCCCATCAGACAGTAGGTGAAAATACAAAACAACAGAAAAGGACTTTTGGTCATTTTGAGAGCACTGTCTGAAGGTATCTCAGCCATGTGGGAATTTGATAACACTAGTTGGCTTGGCAGACCAACTTGGCCCTGAAGGCATGGCCCCTTCTGGAGGAACCTGGGAGGCATGTGGTTTGTTGTCTCCCCAAAGTTTACACCCTTGGTTGGATTCACTCAACAAGCTAAGCCGTGTTTGTTTTAATCGTGGTTTGTTAACCAAACCATACTGGCTTGCTGGCATGCAACTTTAAACCATAAACTGTGTTTTACAAATCATGAGGGAGGAATTTATAAACCCAAGCTAAATGTACCACACTGTAGCTTGGTGCAAAGTGTAGCCATCATGACTACTATTTGTTCAATCTCTTCCAATTCTTTGTGATCCAGTGGACATCATTTTACTGGAATTATTTTTCCATAACAGCAACTTTGAGTACTTGCAAAATTCTGCTTGTGCCATCAGTGGTATAAATATAATCACCTTGTCTTCTGTTCATCTCTTTTTCAACTGCCTTTTGTTTTTCCAAGCATTAAGGTCTTCTCCAATGACTCGGGTCTTCACACTATGTCTCCCAAATACTTACACTTTAGCTTCATGTTTAGGGCTTCCAGGGAGCAGTCTGGTTCTTCTTGCACTTGGAGGTATCTCAACTGCCCCACACTGTCCAAATTTAGACTGCAAGCAAAGAGAGGGACTTTATTCTTCACTTGTGTTTTTCTGAAAGCAGAAAAAGTAGAATCTATACTGTACCAAAACTAAAATGTGTAGCTGTGCCTTGAAGTGATATGAAATGCCAGGAAAACATCTACCCTTGCTTTGTGCTTTTCAGTTAGAGGGTAGGATGGAGGATATGTCTTGGAAACAGAAAGAAAGTCTCCAAGGTCTCCCCATGCAGGTCCTTTTTCTGGAGGTGGTAATACTAACAGATACTTGCTTTAGAACAAGGCTGGGCTTACGACGATTCAGCAGGGCCTGCAGTCAAAGCTCTGGCCAATTTGTCATCCCAAGCAACTGTTTGCCTCTTCAAAGATGCAAGAAAAGGACCCTGCCCTTCTCCCACCCTTCTTCCTCGCTCCCTCTCTTTCAGCCTTTCTTGTACTGCCAACGTACAGACACAGCTTCTGTGAGGGGTTTTTTATTTTCAAACCTGCAACTACAATGATTGTTGCTCTGTAGCCTTATGTTCTTGGGGGGGCACTGGCAGGACCTGATAAATGCACACTTTATGAGCCAGTCCTGCAGGTGTCTACAGGAGTGTGTGTGTGTGTGTGTCCATGTACTTATGTAATCACTAATGAATAGTAGCAAGTGATGAGAAAGCTCTACACAAGCTCTGGCAAACCAAACTAGGCCAGGCTTTTATCCTTCTGTGAGAAAAGCTGTGTTTCTCTTTTTTTCCCTTCCATTCTCCACATATATTCCTGCTCAGAGTTCTCCCAATTCTTGGCTTGGCGCTGCTTCATTTACAGCTTTCCTGGACAGATAAGCTCCAACAGAAGGAGGGGGTTGGAACTGCCATTTAAAATGATTCCCCTTTTTGAAGGCTGAGGCTAGAGCAAATGACCAAGTGGGACCACCGTTATTCAGTCCAGAGGGCTGAAAGTGAAGCACTGAGACCATCAGAGCTTCTGATGTGTCTTGCAGAAGATACATCTCCAACTGGTGGAAAGGAATTTGAGACTTAACTCCTTTCTGCACTGATGGCAAAGTTAGTAGTAGTCTGGGCCTAATTCAATAGTGAGATATTAATCATGACTCAACCCTAAGCAGGTTTGGTCCTCAACTATCAGATCCAGCTAAAGAAGAGATTTATTTATTTATTTATTTTTCAGGCTTGTATGCCACCCATCTCCCCCAACGGGTGACTCTGGGCGGCTCACAATAATGAAAAAGAAGAAAAAACACAGAAAACACAAGTCTCTCCAAACATGGCTAAAATCTATAAATAATTAAAAAAACATATATTAAAAATGCCCTAAAAACCTCCTCTGATTTTAGCCCTAAAAAACCTGTAAGATGCTGGGGGGGGGACAACCCATCACCCCACCAGCCATCTCCACAGGTGCCTGTGGGCTTACTGATGGTTATCTTGATCATGGTTTACTTAACTCAGTTTTCTGAGTTCACACCACATTCAGAACCACAAGCTGATCATGTGGAATGAGTTCCAACAAATACTAAGCTAGAATATATTTCTCTAGTTGGTGTTTAATATATCGTAAGAAGACACGTCTAAAGAGGAGGAATAAACAAGAAAATCCAAGGTGAACAACCAAAGGAGGATGGAAATCAGGCAGAAATACCAGACTATGGATGAAGAAGTATCATCTAAGTGTTTAGGTACAAAAAACTCCAGTAGAGTAAAATTCATACCATGTGTTGCCCAAACACTAGTCCGCTACAAACTGAAGGCTTCCTAAGTCAAAGCCCATTCATTACTTGCTTTTTTCTCAGCAAATTCTTACTCCTAAGTAAACCTGTTTTTCTCAAAGACACTTTTCCTGTCTGTGAAGTTTAAGAATTTGAATCCTATCCACCTGCACTTTCTAGAGCTAGGTGGTGCTATGATCTCATCTTCTGAATCAGGTATGTGGCCTTTGTTCATCTGGGAACTTGATTCTGGACTTGAAATCTCCAGTGCTCCAGACCCTTGGCTCCAATTTGGAGTTTGTGGAAGTCAGGTGATTTTCTGTGAGATCTGATGGATCTGGCAGAAAAAGTCTTCAACTGGAGACATGACTCTTTCTTCCAGCCTTTCCAGTTCTTATCAGCACACCTAAATCCTTTCATTCAAAAGTGGACATTTTATGGGGGAACCTGCTAATGCTCCTGTGTCACCACCATTAAATGCTTTTGATGATACTAGGAGCATTTTTCTATGCTTGTCCAAACAAAGTATCATATCTCAGTGGTAGACCAAGTGCTTCGCATGCAGAAGATTCCTGAAACCCTGCAGAGCTGCTGCTTGTCTGTATAAATAATCCTGTGCTCGGTGGATAAATAATCTGACACTGTATACATCACAAATTCTCCTCTCCTTACAATGGCAGAGAAGAAAGAACCCATTTCTTCCACTTGCTGATTCCACAGCTATTCCTTCGAAGTTGTACAGATCTCTCTGTAGGAAAGAGCAAGAAATAGGGCTCAACAACGTGGGCTGAGAAGGATTGTTTCCATCGTAAGTCAAGGACTACTAACTGAAGATTTAGAGATCAAGGAAGGAGATAAGAATCATCCTCTAATTTTATTCTGCCCAGGAACAAAGTCTTCAAGATTAATCTCCCGTAATGGCCTCTATAAATTTGAGGTAGCAAGTTGAGGTTTTTGAAGATTTGGATGAGTTTCCAGGGCACATAATTCCAAGAAAGCCTTGGTATGGGAGAATCCTGGTTCACAAGACATGATATTGCTGTCTAGAATATAAATGTGGTTTCAACTTCCACCATAGTAGAGACTGGATTGGATATAGAGGCCCACCCATGTACTCACCTCCCCCCAAAAAAGCCCCCACATTTGACCATATGAGTAGGTTTATGGATGGAATATAAAGAGCATTTTCAAGTATCCATCAAAATAGGAGAAGATCACGGTCACATAAAGGTTGCTTGGTTAGCTAGCCTAGTTACATAATTCTTGGTAATTAATGAGAGTAAAGCAGTGAAACTGAAGCAAACCTTGTGCATGTATTTAATAGAACAGTTGCAGACAAATTAATGTCCCAAGAACTACTTACCCAAATATCTGTCTTAGGGCAGAGGATAGGAGAGCAAAATTCACATATTATATATCATGATAGGTGGCCCACAAGCCATATGTATACGGTTTTGTTTTGTTTTTCCCTCTCACCAGAACATCCTGGATTGAATGCTGAATTTTGATTTCATTTTATTTTTACAATGGGCGAAACAATAGACAAAGCCAGTGCATTCAGCCACCAGATTGGCTCTTTGTCTGCAAGAGGACAAACGTTTCAGTCCCACCCACTTTGGTGACATCATTGTATCGCTGGCCACACCCCCTGCAGCTCTTGGAGACAGGATGGGGAAAAGCTGGTTCCTTACCCCAGGAAAAGTTGTATACGATCCCACATAAATCCCAAATGCACTTTCGCTTTTGCGATCAATCAAAATGGGCACTCCTAAAAATAAACCCTCCCCTGGCCAGTGGCTGTGCAGCTCCAGTTGACCAGCCCTACAGGCAATAATTTCCTGTTTGCAATCTAACTCGCAATCTCTCCTTTTTCAGTGTCAGTCTTCTGTCAAACAAATAAACGGAGCATCACATCTTTTTATTAAATAAAAAAAAAACTTTTATGGAAACCAGATGGTAGGAAGACAACAGTCTTGGTCTATTGGCACATTCGTTCACAGAGTTGGTCTAGGGGAATGTAACATGCCTGCCCCCTTGCTCCAAAGATCCATTTCAATCTCCATTCCGTTTCTAGACGGAGTCTCCTTATATTCCAGCATTTTAAATTAGCAAATGCAAAATATGTTTAGTCTGTAGCCAAGCAAAATCCACTGCTTTAACAACATATGGATGGTGTGCATGTGTGTGCGCGCGCACGAGAAAGAAAGAACTTATAGGAATTCCATATTGTTAAGCTTCTTTGCAGAACTCCCTGGATGATGTCTATGCACACAGAAAGAAATCAATATATTTGACAAACCCATTTTTGAAGGCATAACAAGTTTATTCCCCCAAGAATGGGAAAAAATGAACGGCCACCCCCTCAGTTTAACTCATGTGCAACTAATCTTCAAAAACACTGTATTTCTGGCCAATCCCTGTTTGCATAATTGTTTCTACTTTTATTTTTGTTAGCTACCTAGAGAATTGCCGTTATCAAGAGAGATATAAAGTCAATTAATAATCCCAGTGCTTCCGTATCGAGTGTTGTTCTCCGAACAATTAAAATGACCTCTTGCAGGCTGACACACACGTGCATTCTCTTTGCCAGAAAGATGACTATTTAACTCTATGTGCCTGGTGGGAAATTTTCTAAAGGCCAAACTACCAAAATTAGTGTTTGAAAGAGGAATGGCAATAGTGTAATTCTCACTCAGTTCCACAGTTGTAGACTTCTTACTACTTAGTAAATTCTCTCCGTCTTCGGCAATTCACTATTAAAAATAGGTTGCAAATAATAATAATAATAACAACAACAGCACAAGAACAATAATTCTAGCATGGAGATATTGCTTATTTTTTGCAGACAGTATTTGTACTCCATGATTTGTTGCAAGTTCTTTCAAAGGTGTAGACACTATTTCCCGCAGTAATCTTTGCTGTAATCCTCAATTAAATCTTGGTCCTGCCAGCTAATCACCCAATATCTCCAGTAGGTCAATACTTTCTCTCAAGGCATAAAGTACCTTTGTGATTTATCGCTATCAATACACATTATACCATTTTCTTGGCAGGTCCTTTCTTTGGGTCAGACTCACTTCTAGCTGAGAAAACTAATCCAACATTCCTGCAGATCTGCTCTCTATCCTGGATAAGTCTTATGAGATGTCTGTGGAATTATACAGGTTTGCATCCTTCTCAACATCTTTTTCTTGAAGCTTGTTCCTTCAGAGTTTTGACTTTTCTCGTAGATTTTTTCTCTCATTCTAAAGCCATCATTAACTCGTGCGTCTGTGCAGTGAGCTGTAGAGCAATCATGTCTCTGTCATCATTACTTTCCACTTTCTTCTCAAGGCAAGGCGAGCTAGATCAACTGCAAACAGCCACGTGGCTGCCTACAAGAAGACACAGTATTTGCAAAAGGTTTTGTAGCCCATTTTACCCTTCTTGGAATGATCTGTTGCAAACTGCCTGTGCTAGAGAAGCTACCAGAAATTTCTGGTTAGATTTCAAATAACTGTTCCCAAGAGCATTCCAGAACTCCCTTTTTGATCCCCAGGTCAGATTCTTTGTTTCTGAATCGAGGACACAAGGCCATCTCTGGCATGGCGGCACCCCTCCAATCCACACTTACCTGAATTAAGCCAGTGCTGAGTCATTTTGGTTATGATTTAGGTAAATACTGAAAATGCATCTATTTATTCCGGCCCTTAATGAGTTTGTCCAGACTAGCAATTTATAGTGCCACTAAGCCATTGTTCTGGTGATAAATCACTAAACCAGACAGGATTCACATCACCAGAACAATGCCTGAGAGAAGCTGTACATTGCTCGTGTCCTGAATCTGACATCTCAGGATGGTACTGTTCTATTATTTTATGCATTTTATTTCATTTGAGTATATACATTTCATTTTATTTGGTTGTATTTTTTTAACAGCCAGGGATATCTGCAGGAAAGGTAAAAAATGTCAATCATGCTCACAGTAATAAAATGGGGGGGGGGGGGGCCTTCATGCAGCCACAGATGCCATCGACTTTTTTGACCCCCATCCAACCCATGGATGCTCCTGTGAACAGTATTTCTGTACCTCCCCAGTGACATTTCTCTGCATTTTACGTTGGATATTTTATATTTTGCCATTTATATTTTATATGTCCATTTCACCTCAACCAAGCCACACCAGAAGCCACAGAAAGCTTTACTTGCATGCTTACAAACAAAGCCATTTCCTTAACTTGGGTTGAGGCTGTTCACTGTGGTTTGAAACAAGCCACGCTGTTTCATACTCCAGACTACAGTTAGCCAAAAGATTTCGCTGAGCATCGTTCCTTGAAAAAGGGTCTGGATTTCTGGCCTTTCCCTCCGCTTCCCCCGACAGCAAATGTCTTGTGCCAACTTGCCTTCCCCTTTAGCCTTATATAGTAATGGATTATAATTGTGATTCTGCTCTTCAAGCAGACTGCCAGCCCCACATGCACTCAAGGGCTGCAAACGAAGGCAAGACATAGACACCTCTCTTTTGCTGCATCATGAGAGGCTGGAAATGCAAACACACTGAGGGATAAAGAAATGCACGGACCTGACGGAGACCTTGAATATAATATGGAACTCTAGCTCAGGGCTGAAACTCCACTGACCATGTTGCACAATCTTCAGTAGAGGTCCATAACCGCAACTTCGTTTCACAAGGAGGGTGTGGGTCTGAGTGTCTGCATCTGTGTGCACACACATGTGCTCTCCTCCCCATATATTAAAGAACAGAGTGATGCCAGGCAACCTCCAGAGATCAAAATGGATATTGGCATCATTTCCAATAGATACTAACAATCCTTTGTATTGTCAGATCTCCAGAGCCGCCTTCTCAGCTTCGGTGTTTGCTCTGCCCAAGAAAAGACGGCAAAGCAAGTTCAGTTCAAGTGCTGAAGGAATTACCCAAAATCAAATTTTAAAAGGGTTTCTTTCTTCACGCATTTGCCTGGTACGTTCTTGCGTTGGGCCACATTTCAGCTCGAACCTTTCGGTGCATCTCCTTTGGCCTGTTTGAAACATCTCTGCAAATGGATTGTTCTCTCCCGCTTAATGTACCCGTATTTGCAGGGTTTATTAAGACATTTCCATAGCGACTCAAACCCTTCTTCAAAGGGTTTGTCCTTTCTTCCTTTAATAAGACCTCCCCCCCCCACATGCAATGCATTTGTTACTCTTACAATAAAATCTTTAATGATCATAGTCCCTTCCTCTCCCCAACCCCCATCCCCCCAAGTTCATTGCAACTACAAGGCAAAAAAAAGAAAAAAGAAAAGAAAAAGAAGAAGGAGGAGGAAATTCACCACTAAGCTCTGTCTGCTGGCAATTCTGCCTTCATTAATAAAAAATGATGCCCGGGAAAGCAAGAGAAATAGTTTGATCTTGGCACTGAGAAGAACAGTGTGCAGTGCATGTGAAACCACCCAATGTCTGATTTAAGGCCGTTGTGCATACTGTGCAACCTTTAATGATCAGTGCCTTCTTAAATGATAGATTACACAGGTGGGGGGGAGGAATTAGAAAGAAAAAGGTGGACAGGAAGTCTATTTTTCCTTTTTATTTTAGAAGGGCTCCGGTTGTAACAGCAAGCCTCTCTCTCTCTCTCTCTCTCTCTCTCTCTCTCCCCCCGTGTATCTTTTTTCCAAACCAGGGTTGACATGTCGGGTTTCATCTTTTGCCTTCCCAAATCCTTGGCGCCCCTTTCTCTTTCATCAACCCTGCCCACACACAGGGTTTTTTTAAATCTAGGAATCTCTCTGCAGAAGCACCTGAAAGGCAGAGGTGCGAACTTAAGACTCCGCCACCAAACAACAGCGTGAAGCTGCAGCGCTCAGCAGACCATTTCACTGCCACGTCGCTTTAAGAATCTAGACTGAAACACCTTAAATGAACTCAGCAGCAGACAGATTTTTTTTCTTTCCAAATGTCTCGGCCCTTGTTGCTTTGCTGCTATCCGTGATGTAATTTTTCAGGTGTCCATTTGCTAGATGGGGACTGGAACAAGTCTTGTTGCTAGGACATGAATGGCAAAGGCAGACTTTATTGGTTCGGGACGTATTCGCTGCAAGCCAATCGCCGGGCAGAAGTTGGAACAGAAATGAGCTGGGGAAAGGTCTGCTGGTTCTCACAGTTCATGCGTTTGCAATGTCAATGCGAATGTAGAGCAAAGTGATATATATTAACGTTAAAAAAAAAAAGTCCTCACCCGGCTGATGATGAAAGAAGTCATCAGAAAACATACCGTAATCTGTTGAGGTATTGAGCCAAAGACAGAAGTAAAGAAAGGCTATGCAACACAGAGCTTTAAATAAAATTTTTATTACCTCCTTTTGCTCCGTATTGTAAATTACTCCTCTGCTGGCTGTCCTGTATTTTTAGTTCTCCCTCCCCCTCTTAAAACGATTTAAGGCCCTTGTTGGGCAAATCATTAAAAGGACCAAGAAGTTGTCCTGACCGGTTGAAATCTCTCCCCTTGCATTTGGAAAGCTTTCCTTTCCTTTGGTGCCTGCAGATCTGTAGAGGGGAGAGAGAAGGAATTTGGGGAGGAGAGGCTGGCCCAAAGTTGCCATCAATTATGATTTTTACAATAGAAAGGGAAGTTATTAAATACTTGGAGAGTTATCATCTTAATGATATTAAATTATGTCTACATTAAATTAAGGCAATTTTTTTTCCTCCCCAGTTCTAGAAGTGACTGTCCCAAGGATGCCATGTGAATGCCAGAGACAGCCTTTGATCCGAAAAATGTGGCATATTGTCTGCTAAACCACAGCTTCTATGAATGCATCTGTTTGATGTATTCCTCTTCACGCAATTCTTGAACCAGCCCGTGGTTTTATTTATCTTATTTATCTACTAGATTTATATCCCATCTTTCCTCCAGTTCAAGGTCACACACATAAAACCCTCCTTCAATTTTTCCCCAAAACACCCCTGGAGGGACTGATCCAAAATGACCCCAATGTGTTTGCAGGTTGAAGGTGTCTAACCTCATAACCACAGCACTATGTTGGTTCTGGGATCACTCTACACCAGTGTTTCTCAACCATGGCAACTTTAAGATGGGTGGACTTCAACTCCCAGAATTCCCTAGCTAGTCATGCTGGCTGAGGAATTCTGGGAGTTGGTGTCCACACATCTTAAAATTGCCAAGGTTGAGAAACACTGCTCTACACCCTCACCTTAAACTAAGTGGGTTGAATTGCAGATTCAACCACTTTCTCAACCCTTCCCAATTCAGAGCATGGTAAGGAGAAAATTGGTTGGAGGAGAAGTTCATATAGCCCATTGTGAGGTCATTAAAGAAAAAGATACCATCTGATTCATAAATATGTGCAGGGAGGGGGTGAGGTGATCGTTATCATCCTACTACATTATGAGAACTTTCTGGCGTGTGATTGAGGAAACTATACTGTCCACAGGGGGTAGAGACCACCATTTGTATGTTAACTCATGAGTTAGAGTAGGTTGCTGCAGAATGTCTGGTAGACATCAGCTGCAGACAGCCAATTTCTATAGCACTGGAAGGGCCAAGGGAAGACAACTGTTTGTATGGTAGAATGTCACAATAGACAACTTGTGTAGTGCAATTGGTAAATGGTATAATTATGTGCATTTGCTGAGTAGTTCTGGTAGTTCTGTTTAACCAGGTGGCTATATTCATGTTGCTATAAAATTTAGTACATAGTTGTCTGCATATGACTAAAGGAAGTACGGTAGTAGCAAGACATCCCATGCCTTGCCACAGAACAACCAACTGCACAAAGAGTTGCATTCAAGCTACCAGATTTGCAGAAATCAAAGTGACCACTAGATGGTAGCAAAGAGGTGCAGAACATTCTATCTCCGTCGCCATCTCGTGGTCATGAAGGATTTTGCAGCCCGGATCTTGGGGCACTCTTCAGTCACTGAAGGCAGAAACTGCATGCATGGCCATCGGCCCACACGGTTCTCCAGAACAAGGGCATGATCAGAATCGTTCTCCCCACTTTGGACTGTAACTTAGTAAGTTACTTGAGAGGAGAATGGCTCATCCCAAGGTAGTTGTGATTATTCTGGTGGGTTGTTGTAGTGCTTAACTATTTGACAGAAAAGGGACTGAAAGCCCTTTGTTTCCCAAAGCCCATTAAAGTTGCAATGTAATATATCTGACTTCCTTTTATTTTTTCAGAAATCAATGTACAAAAGTTTCCTTTTGTTTTCTTGCTTTCATAGCAATGAAAAGAGAAATTTTTAGCATCACTTGGCCTACTTAAAAGCCAGCCTTTATAGTTATACTGGGGCTCATACAAATCCAAGAGTCGGATTACTTGGGTGGATTCTAGCCAAAGGAATGTGTTCCTTCGTGTAACTGGAGCACAGCCTCAAGCCACAAGCAGTTGAATTATTTTATGACACCCCCCCCCCCCCCCTTCTACTAACAGAAGATGCAATGCTCTTCTAGGACATTTATCAGGGTAGGTCTGAGATGGGCCTCAAGACTAAGGAAAGTCTTCCTTTCTTAGGGGCTGGAAGGATAATGAAACCTCTTTATATAAACAATGGTTATATTGGTTAACTGCCAGCTAGAGAAACCATCACTGAGTGTCCTACAGGATCATGCAGTTAACTGCAGCTCAGTCAGATGGTTTGCTCAATAGGGACAGAAAATGGTTGATATATGGGAACAATGACTCAGGAGACTGGCCTTAACTTCATTGCATGTGGAGAACATACATCTTCCAGGCTGGATTCCCACAGATGTCATCATGATTTAACTATAGTTTGTTGAATGGGCCAGTTTGTATTTGGATGAGAGATGTTTTGGAAATCTGAGGGATAAGAGGCCAGACTGGGAAGTTGAAGAAAACATTTTAGAAAACTCCAATGGCAAACCACTTTTTACAGTCCAGAAAATTGCATGGATGTCTCCATGAAGTCACCCCCAAAATTGAGCTTAACCGCACCTCATTAGCTTATGGACAGTGGTTGGGTTTGCACATACCCTAAACCAATCACATACATGATATGTGGATCAGACCTCAGTGGGGAAATTTTCTTGGAGCATCTGAACTGTCTGCATTGATGGTTGCCTGGAGTCTCAAAGTGTCACTTCCTGGCTTAATATTGCTTGTTAGCTTGCTCTGTTTGTTTTCTCCAGGAATTCAAAGTGGCTTGCATAGGAATCTTCCTTCCTTTTCTCAACACAAAACCCCTATGTTATAGGTTGGACTGAGTGAGAGTGACTGGCCCAGTGGGACATCATGATGGGAGCTAGACTTGAACCTAGGTCTTTCAGATCAATACCTTAACATACATCACACTGGCTAACACAGTTTCTTAGCAAGTCTTCTTCTCTTCTACCCATCTTTTGTCCCCATCACCCACCAAAGCTCTCCAGATAATGCTGACACTCCCGCAACACAAGTAGTGAACCAACTGCAACACTAGTGTGGATCTGGGCAGCAGAGAGAACTGGGGCCAACCCTTATAAAGTTTCATCACTGAAGAAGCCGGAGTGCTGAGGCATAAAGAAAAACAACCCAGACTTCAAGGTAAAACAACAAATAAGTCCTATAATAAGGAGCAAAAGGATGACACCATTCCAACCCCTTCAACTAATTAAATAGAATTCACACCTTTTCTTGCATTTACAAAGGTCTAAAGACATTTCACACAATGAAATAGCAATTGCACAGGTGATGAAAAATCATGGCAATGTCCAAGCCTTCAGGGCTTTAGAAGGCACAAACTGGGCCATTTTAGAGAAACAGACATTTATTGGCCACTCCGGAAGAGGGGTGGTCAGAGGACCACAACATGGGAAATGACCGAGGGCATTTATGACAAACTTTTATTCCAGCCTATCATTATAGCTTCGGAAACAGGAGCTGGTGTGATTTGGATGTGAACTAAGCATCATATGGTTCTTGTACCGCTTCTAGCTAGTCCTTCGAGAAAGGTATTGTTCTGGGTGTTAACTGAAGCAGAAAGACTTCTAACTAGAGTTGCAACACTCAGGGTGCAATCTTATCCATCCATTCAAATTCCCATAGTATCCATCCAGCCCAGTCACTGATATCCAGACTAACGGGCCCCCTTTGGAGAAGGTACGCTACACGACACACCTTGCTGAGTTGACTGGGGCTCACTTTGGAGTCGAAAAGTCACGCATTGAGAATTTATGCTGTTTAATTGCTGAAAAACATTTTGATCAACTAACGAAGTGCCCCAAATTAATCGGCCAGCAAAATTCTTTGAAACAACTATGTGGGTTGTTTTGTTTTGTTTTGATTTTTTTTTCTAAATGCAAATTCTGGGCAGATGGCGTCTGCCAGTTTTATTTTAAAACAAAGGCATTTCCTTCTGGATAACCGAATATGAGGAATGCCTACGATGAAGCTAAAACCAAAGCATGCTTGTTGGAGTCTAAAATATTGCCTTGCGTGAACTGAAATGTCATTTCAGTCCTAGGGGATCCATCCTCCACTGACTGAATCCATCCATCCATCCATCCATCCATCCATCCATCCATCCATCCAACCTCCCCGATCTGTTATGACTCTGGGCAGCTTACAAAATACACCGTACAAATTCAATAAAAACACCCAAAACCATCAAAAGTGCAGAAGAACCAACAACTATTTAGAAAAGCTAGATCATCTCACAAGGGGTCCTTCACGCACTCTAACTCAGGCCTGGGGACAGAGCCAGGTTTTAAGGGCTTGTCCAAATAGAGCCAGATGGGGGTTATATGTATCTGGGAGGAAATGGTGCTCCAGCAGGCAGGTGCCGTGAATGAGAAGGCCCACTTCCTGGGACCCACCAAGTGACATTGTTTAATCATTGAGACCTGGAGCCTGGCAACTCTGTCAGATCATATGGAGTGGGTGGAAACTGCAGGAGATAGGCAGTCCCTCAGAAAACCAGGCCTTTGTTCCCATAAATACCAACGTTGGGTCCGTGTCAATGAAGGTGGTCTCCTTGGGCTGTACAAACGGAGTCCCTTGCATCCATCTTTATTTTTCTCTCAACGGAGGCGAAACAATGAAGAAAAATATTACGGGGACATCAAATGCCTGTAAGTTGAGGGGAAGGAAGATGAACATTTTGTTCATGGTATCTCTAAACTTTAAAACAGGCCCTGGTTGGATACAGAGGAAAGGGGAAAGACATAGTGACAGATCATGTTAGACTGAGCCAAAAACTGGGTTGGGTAGTTTGTGATTCAATGTATTGTTGGAACCGAGGCATTATCTTGGCAAGTGGGGTGGACAGACCGTCATGTCCACAATAGATCATCTGATCTAGACTGGACTAGCTGGAAGCTTGTGAAACCTTGTAAAGGAAAAAGCAGGAAGGAAATTAAGTTTGTGTGTAATTTGACCCTTGCTTTCAGAATCTCCTTCCACAAATGTAGGCAATTGTCCCATTCTTACTTTGGTACCATTTTTACATTAGAAAAATGAGGGGCAAGTGCTTTGGAACTGGGAGGAAAAACTCATCCTTATTTTCCTAAGCCTCACGCTACCTTTACCCATAATATTTATCTAACATTATAATGCATATTCTAGGAACTTTAACAATATGTAAGAAAAGAGGAGGTGGGGGAATGACAAGAAGGGAGTATCCACAATGAAATATGTCATAGCGAGCCACTGTTTAAAACAATGCAAGGTCATTTTTTAAAACCAAAAGAGTTTGGGTGTTTATTCAGCAGGAACCTAAACGTTGGTTCCAGGAAGGTTTATTTGGAGAAGGAATTCAATAATCTTGATGCTCCAGTCAAAAGAGCTCTTTCCATCATCACCCAGAATCTTATTCCTGAGGGAGGAAAGATGCAAAAACTGGAGATGGAAGGGAAACAAGACCCTTGCAGAAGGGTGTCAGTCCTCTGCCTGTGCATGCAGCCAATGTGAGGGTCAGGGTTCCTTAGATATCTGGATCCCAAGTCATGAAAAGGCTCTAAAGGGCAGAAACAGCAGCTCTGATTTTGCTCCAAAGTGAATAAGCGGTTGTGCACATCACAATTGCTGCATCGTGTTCTCAATCCACTGGCCAGCCCGAGGGGACTCTTTTTTAATGGGACGGAGGCAGCAGGTAGGACCCATTTAGGAACATTTCTATCACTCTAATGCAATGTTTTTCAAACCTGGCAACTTTAAGATGTGTGGACCTGGCTGGGGAATTCTGGGAGTTGAAGTCCACACATCTTACAGTTCCCAAGTTTGAAAAAACACTGCTCTAATGCAAGCTGATTTAAGCATGACGGGGCTGTTTATATGCCCTTATGGCCCAGATTGCATCTGTTTGATAAGGATGCCAAGAGATAAAATTTTCTGGGGCATTTATACATTGTTTATAAAGACATTTTAGCCTAACTCTAAGCAAGGGCTGCTTTGATTATAAAACACCAGATTTTTCAAAAGGCGGGGGGGTGGGGGGAGTTCTCTTTGGCATTGGATCACTGCAAGCAGAGACTAGAAAGACCTTTGGCTCAATCCATCCCACCTCTTCTTCTCCTGCCACTTTCCAAAATCCAGGGATAACCTGTTGATTACATAAAATGTGAAGCACTACAGAAATGGCTCGAATGATGCAAGCAAACCCTGCAAGGTTAAAAATCTGGTTAAGATGGAATGCAATTGCTTTTCCTACTGCAACCATACCCTCACTATATCAAGAAGGCAAGACATGCCAAAATCCATGTATCTCATCACATCAAAAGGCAAGGAACCTTGTGATTCAAGGTGTCTCTTCTCCATAATCGTCCTTCTCTTTTGACTTGGTAATTCTAATCTTCAAAGAGAAATCCAGACTGGGGCATCTTAGTCCAATATGTATATTCAGTTCCAGTCTGGTAATATTCCTTCCACAAAAGTTCTATTGTTAATGTCAACTTGGAGCTGAAAAGGCCAACAGCTGTCAAAATGTGAATAGGGGATCTTTGGCCCTTTAAGAACTGTGTCTCTCGTTTTGCCTTGTATCATTAAAAAAAAAAAAAGCCGTATTCTTATGCCGACTTCATTCAGATTGGGTTGGGTTAAACAAAATATTACAATAGCGAGAACTCATCTGGAACAAATAATTTTTGGAGGCCACCCAAAGTATTACCAAGAGGGACAGAAAGGAGATCTATGCCTGGTTTTGCAGAGGGTGTAAAGTCTATGTTGCCCCCTGGTGTATTGTAGCTGTACTGCAATGTTCCCCAATGTTCATAATTCATATTTTGCTTGGTCTGCACTTCAGGCAAACCTACGAAGACTTTGGAAAAGCTTTCTCAAGCGTTCATGTTTCAATATCCCTTTATTTTTCCTAAGCAGCCTTTTAATGTTTTAAAAAGTGGAAATGCTAAATAATGGGAATTGGAAACCCACCAAAGGCTGTTTCAAAGGGTCCAGATTTTTCCTGCTTTCAAGAGGTTTTACACTGGCTAGAAAGCATGGCGTTGCACTGGGTCTCTTCGGCTGCCAGTCGGTTCGTTCAAAACACAGGCCAATGGCCTTTTGAAAAACAGAGGGGGCACTGGATTAAAAAAAAAAAAAAGTGAGGTACATATGTGTGCGTGTAATTTAAACAATTAAATGAAGGTGGATTTGCATGAGAATCACATCTAAATGATACTTCATTTTTTAAATTACTTGGAGGGGGATTCCGGCATCATGAAGCAGAGGGCAAATGTCATAGGACAGGATGTGTTTCAGGACTGTGCATTATTCATATTCATAAGCGTTGGTCAGTTTGGTCTCCTGGTTAAGGGGCTGGACTAGGATTAGGCATGAGCTCTGCCTTAGGCGCAGAAGCCAACTGACTTTGGGCCGGTCCCTCTCTCTCAGCCCTAGGACGAAGACGAGGGCAAAGCACTTCTGAAAATGTTGCCAAAGAGCCTACAGAGACTTGTCCATGGAGTCACCAGGAGTCAGGGTTGAGTCAAAGGACCAGAACAGTAAGAACTTAGAGAACATCGTGCTGGAAGAGGAATGGATGGAACAAAGAAAAGGCAGAAATGGATTAAAGAGATTGGGAATCTGGTTCTCCCCCCCCCCCCCCCCCCCCATTGGTTAAGGTGCCGGACTAGGGAACCTGATTATTGATCCTGCCTCAGGCACAGAAGCCAACTGGGTGACCTTGGGCCAGTCCCTTCTTCTCAGCCCCAGGATGAAGGCAATGGTAAACTGCTTCTGCATATGTTGCCCAGAAAACTGAATGGACTTACCCAGGCAGTCACCAGGAGTCAAGACTGACTCAAAGCACGTACCCAAACCTAGATTTATCCATATGCATGGTATACTAATGTAGCGCAATATACAGTACTGATTTCTGACTAGCTGGGTTCCTTTTTTGACAGTAGAGAAGCAGGACTGTGGAAGGAAAGGTACCTGGAGGGATCTAACAAGCAGCAAAGCAAGCGTAACAAGAGGCAGAGGAAAGCAAATTCATTTCAGGCGGGGCGAATGAAGTAGGGAAGCTAGAGTTACCACATCTGGGCTGCCAACACCCAGATGACCATTGCATGCAGCAAAGAACTCCCATTTTCCTGCGGTCTTTCTACTACCATCCTAAGGGTTATCCGAACGTTTGCAGCCCAGAGAGGGTTGCCTTAAAAGTCAGTCTGAGACTTTGTGTGTGCTGAGAAGTTGGTGTTCCTAATCTTCAATACCAGGGACTGCTTTGACTTTAATTAGGAAGTACAAAAGCAAGCCCAAGGCTATTGGCAAGGTGAGGAGGTGCATCACATCTGTTTTTTGTCATTCAGGGTGGAAGCTACAGTTTCGTTTTTCTTCCTTTGCTCCTTAGCACCACCTGCCGGACTCGGCTCTCAGACTGGCCACCAGCCACTACCCAAGGAACACGCAGCCTCTTGGTCAACTCCACAAGCAACTGCATTCCTTTCTAAGGTCAGTCATTTGTCTATTATGTCATTTTGCCCACTTTTGTTACCCAAGCTTGCTCCTGAGCATAGGCTCAGGAACCAAGCAGGGTTAGGCCTAGTCAGTACCTAGATGGGAGACCGAGACTGACTGAATAAATCGTATTATGAACATGCTTCAAGTTAGTTAACACAACCCCCCTCCCCTTGCTCCTGCTTGTTTTCATGAGCGAGAAGGTCAAGAAGCTTGGCCATGCAATTATACGCTGCTGCACGGATAGTCCTTGCTGAGGACTGATCACAAGCTGAGTGGGGATGAGGGGTGTTGAAGTCCCAGCACATCTGGCCAGCCACCTCTTGGCTGGGAAGCTAAGAAAGGTTGAGCCTGGTTAGTACTTGACTAGGAACCTCCAGAAAATACTAGAGCTGTAGTCTAATTTAAAAAAAGATTAGAGAAGGCAGCAAATTCCAAATTACTACCAAGACAACTGCAAGGACATGTGTGCACCACGTCCTCAGGAGCTCGAGGGCATCTTTACCTCGCCTTTGGTATCCATAGATCTTTTCTTGTTATGTACTTCACCTTCCCTCTCTGGTTTTGCAATCAAGAAAACATTAATTCTGTAACTTTCCATCTACAAGTTATACGGCCAACGTCTCGTTTCCTTTTTTAAATCCCCAATTCCAATTTTGGCAAGATCTCACTTTCTGCCTGTCTTGACATAGTGGGAAACCTATCTTTTATTAAAGGGGTGATTCAATGTTTGGGTTTTCTGTTTTGTTTTATGCACTAAGTACAAACTGGGACCACATCTCATGCTAGATCAGAATGTAGTTTGTTTGGGGTTTAAACTCAGGCAATGATGGCTTTTAAGAACCCATTGGTACAAAAAGCATGGATTTGTGGATTGTGTAAAACTAATTGTTGACTGTCAAAAAATACCCCCAAGACAGACAGACAGACAGACAGACGGGGTAGGCAGGTAGCTTTGGAACTCAATATATAAAAGTTTGCTTTCAGAAAACCCATCTAAGACTCTATATTCAACTCCTGCTTTCACATGTGCAAAGAAAAACAGGAGTGTGATGCTGCAACCCTGCACATAGATTTCTGCAGTTGCTACCCCTGAATCCTCCAGGTGGGAGATGAAATTGGAATTGATACAATTTTTGAATCTGTATGTCCACATCTAAAGTTAATACTGCTGTGCTAACAGAAACAGGATAGGATCTAAATTAATTTCTTGTAGCAATCAGTCCTGGCAAATCTATGAATTATGGAAAAGAACATTTGCTAATTCCATGATAGTCAGTGGTATAAAGTCTAATACATACATAATCTTTTTCAAAACCCTGGTAACACAGAGAGGTTTCTTGAGGTACCAGTGTGAGGCTACCACCACAACAGCTGTATCCAACCATGACATACATAGACAGTACTCCCAAACACAGACAGAAGTAAACACACCATTCCTAATAGGGTTTTCATGGCATTCTTCTGCCAGTGTGCAGTTTCTTACTCCAACTCTCTCTCTCTTGCTCCTTATTCAACACACCCAAGACAAAAACAATGTGCCTGGCACAATTTCCTTGCGCTTGAACTTCTTGGTTGGGGTGAAAACAAAGGATCTCAAGGATGACTCTGAGCCTTTACAAAATGAGGGTGAGCAAATGGTTAAGTCAAGCAAGTTGAAGCACAGATCATGTACACAGAGTGCCCAACTGCCTTTCTGGGGAATCCTGCATCCAGGATTCCTCCTTGGTGGATGCACATCAATAGGATTCAAAACAAGAATCCTATGCCCTTCTATTTTCAATAAAGACCTAAGAGGCAAGTCAGATAGGTTTATTGATTTATTTTGCAATCGACTGATTCCTTGACTCAGTAGTAGTAGTAGTTGTTATTCAAGTGGGAAAGAAAGCTGACATGGAAAGGCAAAGAGATCCCTTCAAGACCAGATCCCTTCAATTTGAGCAGAAAATAGGATTTTAAAAGAAACACCTAAAGAGAACTAAGACTAGGGATTCAATTCATATGACACAAGAGCCTTATTGCTGAGTTCTGTGTAATTCCAGAGAGCTGAAGGGCCCTAGGAAGTTAAAGAAGAAACAACCTTGGGTCAAATGGCAAGAAAATCAATCTACAACATCCAGTCCACTGACAAAACACTGTATGGAATTCTCCATTTCTGATTACTCTAGAAACAGCTGCTCTGAGCTCTCAGACTTTAATTAGCAGCAAAAAGGAAAAAAGAGATAACTTGATGCTCTCCAGAAATCTTGGGTTACAACTCCAATAACTTCTGGCCATCAACCATGCTGGCTGGGCTTTGGTTGCCCCAGATGTGATATGGTTGATGGACAGATAAGAGTTGGGAATTACAATAGGACACAATTTTTCCCCCTGCAAATTTTATTTAACTAAATAAAGTGTATTTATTTAATTAAAATAAATCTTTAAGTTCTCCCTCCTGTTGTTGTTCTTCAGAAGTGAGACTAATCAGTTTCTAAATTCAACTTTGCAAGCAGGAGGGTAATTTTGCCTGAGACGTTTCTAGCTATAGAAACTGGACTTATGATATCCTAGAGCATCTTTAGGTTTACAGTTGTAACAAACCAGACATCTGTTCATCCTCAGCAAAGCTTTTCAAAGCCTAAACTGACAAACAGAACTGCAGTTAAGAAAAGCAAAACTTGTAATAAAATATGAAGCTTCCATCATTCTTTTTCATTTTGAAGGTAAATTATTTGGATTAGGTCAACGGCAAAACACTTTAGCCCCAGCCCTAAATTTATTTATTTATACGATTTATATGGCCGCCCATCTCACAGCAACGACTCTAATTAGACCACAGCTTCTTTATTGAAAATCCGTAGAAGAAACTTGTTTGAAGTTCTATGTTATGTCTAATTTGGCAGAAGGGATCAAGACCGAAATGCATCTGGTAAGAGGCAAAGCTTCAGGCACCATATGAATAAAATCAGGTTCCTCTGAGTCCTGATCACAGGAAGCCAGTGGTTTTGAGCAGGTTCTCTTGAAGTAGAGAGCCCTGTTTTCTCCCAGTGATCTTACTCAGAATCATTGATCTCCCATTGCTATTAATAATTCACTGTTCATTATTGGCCAACTGTTTGTGCTAATCAACTGGCTGATGGGGACTCTCATGGCCCAGACTTTTTGCCCAACCTGTATGCTGCCCATCTCTGGCCTATATTGATTTGTGGATTGTCCATCAGCTCAGTGGTCAACTTCGAATTTTTAAAACAGTGGCCTATCTTTCTGGGGTCTTCTGAAGCCCCAATTCCATGGCAAACAAAGTAGCAGTACCCTGTGGTTCTCCTTTATTCATTCCTTGTCTTTGGATGTGTTTTTGCCTATAATAAATTACAGGACCCACTTAATACCCAATTGGACTAAGTGTCAAATCCCAAAAGTGATAAAGTTTTAGACATCAAATCCTTGATTCTCAACAGGTTTGGTATGGGTAAGTTGTTCCCCTTCCTTTCCTTTCTTCCAGAAGGAGGAACACCATCTACATATCTTATTGCCCTTCATTTGCTGGAAAGACCATTTGAGCTGGCCGATTCTAAAGAGAAGGTAGGTTCATGGCTCTGCCAAGGAGGGAAACATTCACCCAGTGGAAATATCTCAGAATTATACAAAATTAATGGTACGAAGCAAAACAAATCAGTGCAGATATATTTACAACAAACACATTAAAAAACACAAGCTTCAGCACGGTTTTGTGCATAAAACAATCACAAAAATATACAATTTATTTAAAGCTGAAACTACCTCTGCCCCACTTAGTTGTATAAAATGAATTGTTTCTGGATTCTGTTTCTCTCCAAACTGTACTCCTGAACCTGCTATTATGCTATTTGTGTTAATTTTTGTATGGAGGAATCCACATTCTAACACTGGAACAAGTCAAGAATTACCAAATATTCATAATTGTTGAAGTTTGGCTTTGGAGTCCAATCTGCATAGCTACACCATATCCACAGTTTCAACCAACTGGCAAATGTATTATAGTGAATACAGAGGTTACATGCATAGCTGCTGTTGGAGAAATGCTGTTAATGAAAATGAAGACTGTTTCTGAAAAGCCCAAGTCAACCAAGATTTTTCATCTAAGCAATTTGTCTTTAATCAAAACATGTATTTTGAAGGGAAAGTAACAGCAAACACACAATCAACTTAACAGCATTTAAAATGAGTTAAACTGGGTTGCTAGTTCACTACCTGAGAGCCATTTTTTAATTTTGTTTTGCTTCTCCCACTGTTCTTCAAAATTAGGAGACCTTAGCTCATGTGAGAGGGGACTCAAGGCATCAACAGAAGGCAACCAATGTGGGAAGTGCCCATTCCTGATCAAAGTATTGAAATATGAATCAAAGCTCTGGATGAAAAAAAAAAGGCAATTTTGGGCATCTGATCCCAAGGCCCACTTTGCTCGGGCAATGCTACTAGATCCTAACCTGCATAGAGTTATGGTCCTCTTCTGAGGCCTAAAACATGGAGAGGTTCTGACACACATCTGAAGATTCAGGGCAGAAGTAGGCAGTTTGGTTTTCCTTGCCCAGGGGTCCTGGACTTCAACTGCAATCAGCCTCAGCAACCACAGAGGGTAGCAAAGGATTGTAGATGATGTAATCCAAAACATTACCTATCCTGATCTAATACACCCCACCTCCAGTAAACATCTATTTTCCTACTTTTCTTCCAACTTCATCTGTGATAGAGGAAAGGTGGGCCAAGGCACTCAGGAAAAGAAGTTTGAAGGGCAATCTAAGTGTCTTGGAAGGCCCCAACGCATCATACCATTTATGGAGCCTCAAAAGCACAGAAGAGTTTTAGTCCCAGTCCAGAAATTCCTTGAGGACATTTGGAGAGCCACTGAGTCTACAAAGGCATATCATCATCATCATCATCATCATCATCATCATCATCATCATCACAATGCAATATATTGTTTGTACTGATGTTTCCGTGTCAATAAATAGAAAATCCCACTTCTTAAAATCCTGTTTGCATGCTGGCATGGCCTTGGGGCTGTATCACCTTCTACAGACTCCAGACAATTACAATGCAATAGGAAAAACAGAACAAAATAAACTCGGTGTACCTTTTTTTTTCTTTTTCTTTTTTTTGCATCTATGAACACGTGCAAAGTAATCTGCAGAAAGCATTTAAGCCCTCAGTTTGACAACTTAGTAAGTCTTTCATTCTACCCGCCTGACCTTTTTATTTTACTTTCTCATAAAGCATGAAAAAGTATTCAGAGATAAAAATAATAGGTTGTGTTTGTGTTTTACTATGGCAATAATACCTGATTCAATTACAGGAGACAGAAAACAAACAGAACAACCCAACTGTTTTGCAAAAGATTAAAGTGGCATATCCCTACCCAACAATAGTGTGCATGACTGAGAATTCTGGAACTCTGATCAAAAGCAGATTTCCTAATAAATTAGTCGAATCAACCAAAAAAAACCAACAACCCAACAACCTCCCACCCCTCATATAAAACATAATACAAATAATTTTTGCCTGTCAGTCAACATAAAACCTTCAGGAACTATTCTCTCTCTCTTTATCGATAGATATAGATATAATTATAGATTTCCTGAATATTTTTTTAAATAATTTTTTTTCTTAGGAAAAAGAAACACACAGAAAGGAAAAATGAAGACAGCTGAAATTGATCCTGAGAGAACTGTGTTTTTTCAGGCAAGTAAATTCATGAGTCTGGGGTACAGATTTTGAGCAAGTGCCCCCTGAAACTTACAGGGGTTTGTAGCAGCAGGGTTTCAAAAAATGAAGGCCCCAGGGAATTGGGAAACTAAGCTAGGTAAGGGTATCCAGAGGGGAGGACAAAAATGTCAAGATGGCATTTATGACTTCACAATCAAAGCCCCATCCCTGAAGCTAAGCTAGTCATGTTGTTCCATGTTCTCTGCTTCTGTGACCTGGCCTTCCTCCAGTGGAAAATGTCCTATTCAGTCCCCTTTCTCCTCATCTTCACTTCATTCACTTAGGACATTTTGTAAGCACCTCCGGTCAAGTTCCCCAGAGGTAGAAAGATGTTGGTGACCAAAGGCTTAATGCTTTAGGGGATGGAGACTCATTAAGAGTGAAGATGTCACAAACAGAACACGGTCCACCACATACCTGGGATTTTCTTTGAGGCTTTTTCAGGTTTGGCACTTTGGCTATCTCTTTTCAAACTGTGATAATCCTGCTTTAGGGTTTGCATTGCTGTTTTCATATACTTCCAGCATCCAAACTGCAGGGAATCACCAATGTTTGGTCTGAGGTGATTCCAGAGAACCTAGAGAAGGGCTTCAGGAGTTGCCCACCTCTGGCCCAGAACACCCTCAGAGCATGTTTCTCCTCCCCTTGCATTTTTAGGCATTACATATCAGACGCTAAGACACAGCAGCGTGCTCTCTGTTCAAGTGGGCCAAAACCAGAGATGTTGTCTGCCTCCAAAAGGTGATAATCTAAATCATCACTCAAGGAACAGAAGAAGAAAATCAGCCCAGTGTTCCCACACAAGGTGCAAGATGTGCAAACAATTCAAAGGACAGGATTCTCTTCAAACCTCTGAGCTCTATCTAGTCAGCTTGCAGAGGTCAGCTAGAAATAAGGGACTGGCATCCTATGGCTGGGGTGGGCAACAATTTAACAATGTTCAGTCTTGTATTTGACTCATTACTTCTCATCAAAAGCTGGAAAAGTTTCTGCAGTGCAATCTGGGTGTGTCTACCCCGGTAAAAAATTAAACTGGAAATCACTTTTATCCCATACAGTGCCCATCACAATCAGTGATGTGGAGCACAGGGCAATGGAGAATTTGATGAGGCCATGCCATACCATTTCATTAATGCACACTGCAAGGAAGGATTCTCTTAATGGCAGACTCTCCAGTGCCCCTTCTGTTTTCATCTTATTCTTTCAAAGCCAGAAGAAATGTCCCAAGATCCCAACTACCCACAAGTTCTCAGAGGATCAAAGTCATTGACAATGGAAAATATCTCACAGAATCAAAAGTGTGCCCAGGAAGCATAGCTTTGTAAGATTAAATTGAAGTTTGGAAAGAAGAACAATGAAAGAAACCCAACAACAGAAATTCTCACTAATCAACCTGATTTGAAATTTCATAGCGGTGTGCTACAAAGTGTAATCATTATTTCTTTTTTCTTTTTCAGCCGATACAAAAATAATGTGTTGCAACTCAAAAGTGCTTTTTAGTTTTGTTTTTAAAATAAACAGTTGACTTTTTTCTTTATCAAATAAAATATTTACACCATTTTTGCTTTCCGGAATCAGAAATGCTCTTCATGCTATTACCATGGGGACGTCGTCTGAAAAACCTGTGATCATTGCTGCTTCATCATCTTCGTCTCCTGGTAAAACAAGTCACAAGGTTATTGACACAAAATGACAACGTGAGTTATTCAATACATGAAGAAATGTAGAGATCGGCATGAGGGATCACTGGGGGCAGAAAACATTCCTACCTCCCCAGTGATCCACAGAATCATCACTTTGGAAAGGTCCAATGAGGCCACCTAATCCAAACTTAATATAGGAACCCAAATTAAAGCATTCATTCATTCATTCGCCACCCAACTCCAATGGACTCTGGAGACAGCTGTCCAGCCTCTGCTTGAACACGTCCAGTCATTTCTGACTCATATTCATCCAAGTTCCTTTTCATATGTCCTCCTGCCACGTATCTAATACCTGTGAGTTTGTTACCATTCCCTAAATGAAGAGCTTGTTATCTGTTTCTATCAAACTGCATTTTGTTATTTTCCACTCACTTTTCAAACCTATCAGGTCAGTTCTAAACATTAACTCGGCCTTCTGGAATATTAGCTACCCCACTTGTTTTTGTATCATCCGCAAGTCTGAGAAGCATTATCTTCACCTCTTCATCCAAACTGTTAATGAAAATGCCATTCAGCCATATTTAATTAGCTTGCTATCAGAATGTCACATATCTTGCTGAAGTCAAGATATAGTACATCTGCAGTATTCCCCAATCTACTAGAGAAGTTATCCAGTTAAAAAAACGAGATAAGGACAACCTGATAAGACTTGTTTTTGATAAATTCATACTGCTTTTGGATAATCTCATATTGTTTTCAGAGAACTTATAAACTGATTGCTTTATGATCTGCTCTAAAGTCTCCCTAGCTACCAATGCCAGGTTGGTTGGCCAATAGTTCCTTCAGTCTGTTTTATTCCCTCTTCTTGAAAAAAGACCACCAGCAAGTTCCTCCAGTACTGTAAGATGCAATCCACCTAGCCCCTTCAACCAGTTCTCCATAACTACCCAGTGGAATGTATATCTTCTCAGAGAAGACTGTCCCAAAAATTGCATGAGAAGTGCGAACCATAATTCAATGGTTCAGAGCTCCTGTTGACATTTAAATGGTACTTGGTTCAATTTCCAGAATCTCCATATTAGCTTAAAAAAACCCTGCCTAAAAACCCAGAGGGCTGCAGCTAGTCAATATAAGTCAGGGGTGTGCTACTTTTGTGATCCTAGACCCTTTAGCAATGTGCTGGAGGTGCCCTCCAGAAAGAAGACCAGGAGACGATGTGGACGGAGGTAGTGCAAAACCCAAATTTACTTTCTTAATTTTAAATGTAGTTAATAAAATTGATTCAATATCATTCATGTGATTCATCCCATGCCTTTAAAAATTTCCCCATTCAGTCAACTTAAAAATGGTGATTTTTTTTCCTTTGGGGAAGGGGGGGATATGCACTCCTGAAGTCAATAATACAAAGTTGGGCCAACAGTCTCTATAAGGCAGCTTTCTACATTCCTAATTGGGCTGTGAAGCAGATGGTGGACCTATTAGTTCCACATGGATCCCATACCCTTTCCTACCAGATGTAGCTAAATAAGCACTGCAATGGAAATTGAACAAGCTGATTATTAATACTAAACCTCAGTCCAGGTACAGCCAACGCTTGTACCTTGATGTAAATCCAACAGGGCTTCACCTTTCTGAACTCCACCTAAGCATTCATAAGAATAGAACACCACTTACCTAAATCATCCCCAGAGGAGAATATGGCGGACCCCAGTCGGGAGTTGTAGTGACTGTTGGCAAAGGCTGTGAAGCTATTTTGAAGTCTTCGATGCCTCATGTACAAGACCACAAACCCAACACCCACTGTCACTAGTAAAAGAAATAAGACTGGCACCACGATGGCAGCAACATCTTTAGATTTACCCAATATTGATGCAGTAGCATCATCTTCACCTATGGAGAGGGAAAAGGGTTGAAGAGAGGAAAGAAAAGAAAGGGGAAAGACAAAAAGATGAATGAGTAGAACTCATGGAGACTCAGTTGATACAAGTAAGTTCTCAGAATAAATTCAGAATCATTCTCAACATGCTACTGTTGAGTAGAAGACCAGACATTGGCCAACTGGAACAAATATGGTCGCTAAGAAGGATTCAAATTCATGTCTCTGTCTCTGCTCTTCTGGGGGGTCCAAACAGCAGTGGTGTGGAGAAGCTGCCTAGAAGTGACAATAGAAGAGGGAGGCATTCTTCCTACCTCTTCCCAGCTCACTGTAGAGAAGAGTTGCAGGCTCCCCGCACATCTGCCCACTGTACAGACATCTTGCTTGCACCGTGAATGAATAATTGTGGCCAACCTTCAGGTGGGAAACTTTGAAGACATTCTCGGTAGTGTTCCCCAGATATGTTGTGGTGTTGGTCCCAGTGTCAAACATGTGGACCTCATACCCCTGAATGTTGGGGAAAATAAACTCATTTAAGGTGAATGGAAGGACTAGAGAGTGTATTTATGATTACGCTGATAGTTACTTTTATTGGCTGGTGACCAAAATGTCAGTGTTCTCTGGATACTTAGGTACATTACTGCAATTCTTGCATCTTCCCCCATTTTACGCTCTCAATCCTGCAAGGTGGGCTGAACTGAGAGCAAGCAAATGACCCAAAGTCAATTCACAACCTTTCTGCCTGGGTGCAAATTTGAACCCGGGACACCCTAACACTTACTGGCTGACTTCCATCTGTTTTACTACAAGGAAATAATGTCCCCCGTAACCCACAAAAAACATAGAAGGGCAAAACAGCTTCTTCCTCTCCAGAAATAAATGATGGCAAGTCCTTGGGGCTGGTAGGAGATCTAGAATGGTCTAGAAATGCAACCATGAAGGTACTCACTCAGAGCACAGAGAGGAGACCAGGAAGAAAGTGGGAATAAGCAGCTTATGGGATTTGTCAGGGGAGAAATAGAAAAGGCAGAAAACCTTTTTTATTTTCCAAAACTTTGAATGCCCTGTAGATTATTTTTATGATGTTTGAAGTCTGTTTCAGGTCCACTATTTGCTTTCAAGCTGGTGGTATTTCATCCCATTCCATTTTCCCTTACTCTACAGAGTAACAGAAGCTTTGAAAACCTGGTTTGGGTCCCAGACCTGGGGTAGATGTTTATTATTTGTTGTTTATTGTTGTTTATTGTTGTTTATTGTTGTTTATAGTTGTTTATGTTGATGTTGTTGTTTATTAGATTATTTTAGTCTGGGCTGTCTGATTTAATGTTTTTAGCTGTTTTTGTTTTTTTTAGTTTTGCACACTGCCCAGACCCCACTGGAGTTGGACAGCCAATAAATTTTAAATAATAATAATAAGAAGGAGTAGGAGAAGGAGAAGGAGAAGGAGAAGGAGAAGGAGAAGGAGAAGGAGGAGAAGGGACTCAATCGGTGAATAAAAATGCCAAATCCAGTCTAAACATCTGGCTGACTGTGCGATCAACCATCATCATCACCAACACCACCATACTGCACTGGGCCATAATGTAGTTTCATTTGGGCTTACTCTGTTGTCTGAGCCCTGACAGTGTGGTTTGCAAACCATGCTTTATATTGTACTGTGCAATGTAAACACACACTAAACCATGATCCTGTGAACTGTTGCTTGGTATGTCGTGTGAACACCACCACTTTGCATGCAACCCTGGGAACCTGTTCAAGAGGCAAATAAAATACGGGGGCGGGAGGAGGAGCATCATTGTAACCCAGATGCAACCTACCCGGCTTTCATTAAACTGGCTTTCTTTCAAGGCTAAACTCTTCCAAAACAACAAGATGTGGTTGTTTTCTGGTATAATCTTTAAGGCATCTGGTGCAGCCAGGGAAACTGGAACAGAAATTAGAGAGACAGGCGGATACCACCAGTAAATGTAATAGCGACTTATTAGTAAATGCAGAAAAAAGACCCATTGAATTCAATGGGGCTTGCACTCTGGAAGATGACACGTTCAGCACAACATGCTTACACCAAAAGGTTTCAGCCTTACCTGTGTTAATTTTCAAGCTGGCTTCTTTGCTCATGTTTCCTAGCTGTATAATGATGTGGTACTTTCCACCCGGGTCCAATTTTTTGATGGTATATTCCACCGTGCTGTTTCGCGTTTTCACCTTATAGATGCGATCTGTCTTTCTTATTAAATCTTTCACAGCCACAGCGTACAACTGGGAAGAAGCAAAGGTGGAAACAAGGGCTGTGGAGATGCAATTTCCCCCAATGCCCAACGTGAAATATTACATTCCAGCTGGACCATCTCCTTAGGGCAGTGTTTTTCAACCTTGGCCGCTTTAAGATGTGTGGACTTCAACTCCCAGAATTCCTCAGCCAGCAGGTTGAAAAACACTGCTTTAGGGGGAAAGAGCTCCATTGAGAGTTTGGCTGAGAAAAGCTACTTCCCTTCCAGAATGGTATTGGTAATTAATCATGGAATCAAAAGTTAGCATCCTATGTTGAACCCAACCCCTCTGGCCCTGGGCACAGGCCCATGGCTCCATGTTTATGGATCAGATCAATGGTGTCTCTGGGCTGGTGTTCTGCCTTGTGAGGACCACCGTCAGCAAGGTCCCTCTGTGAGGCCAAAGCAAGGCAGCAGTGAATGTATCTGCCCAAGACTGGTGATGTCCTCAATACAACAGTTCTACTTTATCTATCAAGGCTAACCATGATCCAAAGTCTTCTATTTGAAGCTAACAAGGCTGGACATACGCCCTTTCCCTTCCAAAAGAAGAAAGGTCTAAATGCTGTGCCAAGACCATGACCGTGAGTCCCCAACCATATATAGGATCGACGTGGACCAAGCTTGGAATGGCACAACCCCCTTACCATATCTTGGTCAGGGGAATCATAAGGTGACTCCCACTTAATGATGGCAAATGTTTTTGCCAGGTGGACAGAGTGAAGGTGTCGAGGGGGAAGGCGATTGTCAGGAATCATCTTCACAACGATGTAATCCGATGGCGGTCCTTGGTATGGAGAAATAACTCGCACCTGGAGGAAATGAGGTGTCAGTGGAGCAACTCAGTGGAGTCACACATGCTGAAAAGCACAATGTGGATTTTCCAGACCATGAAGCATAGCTTGAATCAAGCCAGCATGGACTATTTGATCTGGTTTAGCTTCTTTGCAAGCCAGTGATTTTCATTCTTTGATAACCTATGTCCCACCAGCCACTCAATCAAAGAACCTGGATCCCACCGTGATAGAAAGACAAAACTCCCTCTAAGCTAACAGAGCATATTGGACAAATCATGGTTAAACTACAGCTTAGCACAACATACAACCCTACTCAATCATCTGATTAAAGGAAACCTGTCAGATATTCCCTCTGATCTGCATTAAGGTGATTTAGCTGGGTTTTTTTAGACATTACTTTTCAAAAATAATTTATTAGAAGCCTATCCTTACCAGGAATAAGTACTGCTCATCCCTGTTAACAATCACAGTAATGTTGTGTAGAGCGGTAGTTGCATTGCTAGGATTCCGGTAGAGTTCCAAGAAAGAGGTGGCATAAAATATGCCATACAGCTGCCCGGGGGGAAGGGGTGATGCAGGGAGAGGAAGTAAGGGAGAACAAATTAGCATGCTGCTTCTGCTATTCTGCAAATAGCATCCCAGAATCCTTTAGCCCCAGGGTTTTCAGGCCATGGAACCTTTAAGTGAAAGAAAAAATTCCCAGGATCCCTAATCCACCAAATGGCAGCCATAGCATATTTTCTGCAGGAAACAAGCCCCATCCTTTCCATTTGAGTGATGCCCCCCCTCTTAGTCTCTTGTGAAACTGCATCAAGTTCTCACGGAACTCCAGGGTTCTGCAGAACATAGTTTGAAATACCTTGCTCCAGTTTATTTTGTTTGTTTTTTAAGAATTAAGACTGATGTCACTCATAGGAGAGTGTATGATAAACTCATCCACTCCCCTAAATTTAGAAAATAGTCTACTTTCTAATTCTTGAATGACCAAGGATTACAAGTGAAACGGGGGAGGAATTGTAAGACATGCCAAGAAGTTAGGGCCAAGTGACCCATTTGCGGGGAAAGGGGAAAACCAGAATTTCCCATTTACTTTTAGTGCTTTCCAATCGTTGTTATGGCAGATCCGCCATGCCCTAATTCAAGAGGGGGTTGCTTTTGATCTGTATCCAATTCTGCTTGTCTCAGGGGACCACCAATGGTTATACCACCTTCCTTTTTTTTTTTACATTTCAAGACAGCTGCAAAACCTTTCCTTCAAAGCGTTTCAAGCACGAGACTGTGAATCTCCCTCTCTTTAACTGTAAAATTGTGGTTTGTACAGAAAACTGGCTCTTTCAAACAGCTTGAGAGTGTTACAAGCTTGGAACATGGTTTTATGCCTCCAACAGAGCTGTTCTAGGCTCAAGATAGCCCATTTTGCACTCAAAATGGGAAAGTTCTGGATTCAAAACAATTCCAAAACTAACCTTATGCATAGTCCTACTTTCCCACATAGACAAAGGTATGGTCAATTTGCATTGCAGTGATTATTTACTTACACCTGGGAGGAAAGGGTGTGAAATGCATGTGTTAGATCTTCAATGTGCTTCTTGGCCCAATTAGGAATATAAGTAGTCCTTGTTTAGCAACCACAGTTGGGACCAGCAACTCGGTCGTTAAGCAAAGCAGTCACTAAGTGAAACAGTGACTGTGCTTATGATCTGACTTCAGATTTCCTTTGCTTGACTGAACTGTGAAGGTCATAAATGTGAGGACTGGTTGCAAAGTTATTTTTGCATCACCATCATAACTGCGAACAGTCGCTGTCCAAGGCAATCACTAAACGAGGACAACTTGTACAGAAAGCTGTCTCACAGAGAGACTGTTGGTCCAACTCTGTATTGCCGACATCAGGAGTATACGCTCATCCCCACCACCACCATGAAAAGAACTCCCAAAACTTTGACTGAATGGGGAAATTCTTAAATGCGTGGGATAAATCAAAGAAATTGCATTTTTACCACATTCCTTGGACCACTCCAGTTGCACTCCACAGCTGTCTGGTTGACAGCTTTGGCTTTCAGGCTGGGTGGGGATGGCCTCGTACCGCGTGTCACCACATGTGCAAAGGAGAGGGGGCTGTCACCTAGTTCTGTCTTGGCCCAGGCAGAAATTTCATATGGTGTCTGAGCAGTCAAGTTCCTCACTGAAAAAGAAAAAAGTGAATTAACTGGAGATCACAGATACCTCCTAACCCCACAAAAAAATGGTTTCAAAATGAGTCTGACCCACTATTTCAGGTCAAACTTTTAATGGGGAGGGGGAGGGTCCTGAAGTCTGCACAAAAACTATTTTAAAATTAGTTGACAGCTTGCAAAATCAATCCATTCCCAGATTTCAGCAGTCTCATGTGAGACTGCCCAAATCTAGCAGGAAATGTCAGGTAGCTTCAATCTTTTTTTTTTTTTTGTGAAGAATTAGAGTTAATCTGAAGGTTCTTTAGAGGTGTCAGAGACACCCTGGCCAGTCCCTGCAATTCAAGGTCAGTGGCCTCGGCCAAAGAAATGTAATTTATTGCCATATTTTGCTGGGAAAGGCAATTCTCTGCCTTCATCAACACTTGTTGGGCAGTAGAACACCTACTCTACTTTGTTCATGTTGGGAACCTTTATTTCCCACATTCCACCTTTCTTCCGAGAGTTCGAGAGGACTCATAAACTGCACTCTTTCCCCAAAAAGCAATCTACCAACTGGGTAGGTTAGGTGAGACAGAGTGACTGAGCAGAAGTCATCGGTGAGCATCCATGGAGGCTAATATTTTGCCCGAAGGGTGATCAAAACTGTTCTGCACACTTTATTATATTGCCCCTTTTATGTTGGCACACAGTCGGAGTTGATAACCCCACATTTAAGTAAATGTGCTGGTCCTTCTGATATATTTTACTTACAGTTTTTAGTTCCAGGTATTCATGATTCTGTGGAGTCCTTGGGGTTCTCTGAGCTGGGTTGTTTTCTTGCAAACGTTTCATTACTTCATTACTGAAGATGTTACCTAGCCGAGTAATGAAACATTTGCAAGAAAACCACCAAGCTCAGAGAGCACCAAGGACTCCACAGTTCAACCCTGAGCTACACATATTCTTTTCTATTGATTCATGATTGTTACTCTAAATGTAGCTAAATTCTGCTATGCCATATGCAAAGCATGCAACCGATACAGCCTGTTGTAAAATGTACAAATTGTACATTTTACAATTTGTGTTATATACTGTATATATATATACACACACACATACTGCTTTATTATGTGCTAGCCTTTGATCACAATAGAGAAATTTTGATTCAATTCAACTCAATTCAAGTGTCCATGGCCAAGGGTGGATTAGAAACTGGATCTCCTTTTTCTCTTGTACTTTTCCTGCGATAATCTTACCTGTTTGCGCTGACTTTCCCCCATCTACGAAGAATGATCTTTTCTCTTGCCTGTGGGTGTCAAAAGTCCAGAAAATTTTCACAGCGTAGCCGTTCACCTGTCAGCCAGCAGCACAAAATGTGTGAGACAGACATGTAAGTATCTGATCAATTCTTGGGTGGTTTTGTTTTACATGATTGGAATAAAAGGGCCCTGTCACCAAAAAGCAATTTTTATAAAGGAAAACCTGTCAAGCTATTTGAGAACACAGAAATATTATGATTCTGAAAAATGGCTGAGGACAAGGAGCTGACTTCTCTCCTTTGCTCAAGGAGTGGGCTGGCCCATAAGTTGAATTACATCTGAGAAAAACCTGTACAGGCAAAAGATAAAGGATCATTCTGAACAGAATTAAAATTAGATGAAATTAGGGACAAAATCTCATCTTGACTATCTAGATCAATGTTTCTCAACCTTGGGAACTTTAAGATGGGTGGACTTCAACTCCCAGAATTCCCCAGCCAGCATGGCTGGCTAGGGAATTCTGGGAGTTGAAGTCCACCCAACTTAAAGCTCCCAAGGTTGAGAAACACTGATCTAGATTCTAGCCTCAAGAACTATGTAGAATTAGGATAATTAAACATTCTTCTGCCCAGTTTAATTAGGATAATTAAACATTCTTCTGCCCAGTTGTAAACTGGTATCATAAACACCAAACTGCACATCCACACCCACACAACCATTTTCCCCTATCCTTCCCCAGATACTTTTTTATTTTCAATTGCTCCATCTTAGGAAATGTGTTGAGGGTGTAGCATCTGGGGATCAACATTATAGATGGTTAGAGGTGACGATTAAAAAAAGAAAAGAATATATCTCACCTGAATATTAGCTTCTAGTCTGAGGGTAAAGCTTATCGAGTTTTCGTCATAACTATCAATATGGATAGTAGGAGGAGGAATAACTGGAGTCAAAAGAGAGAAAGAGGAAAGGAGAACTGGCATCAGATTTGACATTGTGATACCATCTCCACAAAACAGACATAAAGAGATTCCAATTTACCGTAAGGACATCAGAAGGATGACCAGGGCTCTCCGCTTAATGTGCTTTTTCATGGGTCCCAGAGCCCCTTCTGAATATTTATTTATCATATTTACATTTAAATTAGCAGCGCACGTTCCCACCATGCGGCAGTTATGCCCTGTAATTAAGCAAAGCATTCTTTGAGTGTCAACTCAAAGCCTGGCAATTTCATGGACATGAGGGGTTTGGGGGCAACAATATGGAAGTGCTTTCCATTGTCTTCTTCAAGGAGGTGCTTTTCCTCTGTAACAGCCCTGGGATTTCTCTCATCCAAGTAAGAGCCAAGGCAGATCTCCTGAGCTTTTTGAGATCAGCCAAGGTTGGGTAGATGCTGCCATCTAGCTGTGTTTGCCACATCATCAACTCTTCTCCTTCTTCTGGACAAGTCCTTGCCATTTTTTTGGCAACATTTTCAGAAGAGGTTTTTCCAGAACCTTCTTCCTGGATTGGGAGGGAGCAACTGGTCCAAGGTCAGCTAGCTAGCTTCGTGCCTAAGAGAGGACTAGATCTCATGGCTTCCTGTTTCTATCCTGGTGCCTTTAGCCATTACACCACATTGGCTCTCATAATCTCTTTAATTCATTTCTGCCCCTACCCACCCAGGTAAATGTCTTCTCTTCATTCCATCCATTCATCTTTCAGCCAGGTGTCCTCTAAGTTATTGTTCTGCTCCTTTGAGTCAGCCTAAATTTCTGATGACTACACAGACAAGTCCTTGCAGGTTTCTTGGCAACATTTTTGGAAATGATTTGCCACTGCCTTTTTCTTAGGGCTGAGAGAGAGGGACTGGCCCATCACCCAACTGGCTCCATGCCTAAGGCAGGGCTAAAACTCACTGTCTCCTGGTATCTAACTAAGTGTCTTTAATTACTAGACCAAACTGGCTCATAATTAAGACAGATTTAAAAAAAAAATCCCTTGCCCACATAAAGAAACAGAAAAAAACCAGCCCCATCTTCATGTTAGTGAGCAAAGGTTTAACTAACATGGAACATAAGTCTGGGAAAATAAAGTCAATGCATTTAATATAACAAGTTATTATTTATAACAAAAGCAGGTCATTAGCCACCAAGGATGACTTGGTAATTGGCATATTGAACGAAAAGGAGCAAGTGGATTTTCTCAAGGCTAAATGATGAATGCATTAATCATAAATCAACCAAACAGGAGAGGTAAGAGAAATTTTATTAAAGGCCAGAACCATTTAAGGATTTGGAGTTTCCTCTCCTGTCCCAACCCCAGCATCTAATGCAATGAAAGGGTCCAAGAAATTAATTCCTGAAAGGTTTACCTTTGCCTTTTATAGTTCGTATGGATTTGGAATCGCTCCAATTTCCCACTCCACGGCTTGTTACTGCAGCAACCTTTTCAAACCAGAAGGCTTGTTAAAATAGGCAAGAAAGTGTCCTGGATAAAACAGCTATTTTTAAAACAATATGAAAGCCAAGGGAGGTTATAAGTGATGGGAGAGAGGGAGGCAAAGATGCCATTTTCACTGTAATTCTGCTGGAAACGCTGAGTGATCAAAGACAGAATAATTCCCACCTTTCTCAATGGGGTAGTTTCCCAAGTGTAGGGACTACAAACCCCAGAATCCCCAGCCAGTGCAACCCAAAGGCATCAAGTTTGGGAAGGCAACTCCAAGAAGCCAGAAGCCTCCAACCACTTGTGCCAAGTGATGGATCCCAGCAGCCCCAGGGAGATTGTGCTTCTAACCACTGGTGCCCAGGTGGACCTTGGGGCTCAAGGGCCTCCGCATCCACAGGCAAACTGTGGTGGAGGAAGATGATGATGGCTAAGCACACAGAAAATCCCCAGACAATCACGGGTTACTCTGGTCAAAGGAACTACCCAAGACTGCAGAGTTGTCTCCATCAGGGAAATGTAAGAGAGGAAGAGAGCCAGAAAGAGAGTCCAATGTCTTGCTCGATACAAGAAATCTGGAAGACATTCCCAAAAGAAATTCCTACAAGAACAAGACCGTCTCCTGCTCTACTTAACTGGCTCCACTGTCAAACAGCCCTGATCGTTAAGGTTCTACCAAAATCTGTCCTTCTGTGACCTGGCTGCATTAGACTGCATCCTGTCCTATAAACGTGTGTTTTCTTTGGGGCGACAGAAGAATAGAAACCTCCTAGTTCTACAGGCAAAGATCATTTAGTGCTAGTAAAGAGCTAATAAAGTGAAGCACCTACTCACTCTGAAAACATATAAGGCGTTGACCTGCAACATCTCAATTTCTGAATAGTTAGTGGGCGCCCTCATGGAAGACCATTCCTTTGATCCGGTTCTGCTGTATTCCACCTACCAGGACGGAAAAACAGGGGCAACCATCTCCTTGCTAAAGTCATATTTCAGCAGGCTAAATGTTTAAAATCCTGCCCTAACCCCAGATGAAGGGTTTGAATCTGCAGGTTTGACTTCATACATTTGTGGAGTGAAACCTCAATTTAACAATTCATGGGAGGGGAAATGGCACCCCTATCCCTGAATGTCTGTTAAAACCAATTTTCCATCACTTGGGTCAGTTTATATCAACGTACACAACGTACACAAGGAGGTGGCGCAGCGGCTTAATGACGCTGAAAGTTGCTGGCCAGAAATGGCTGACACTTCAGCGGTTCGAGTCCAGCCTTCGCGTTAACAGGGTGAGCTCCTGTTCCCCCCCCCCCCCAGCTCCTGTCAACCCAACAGGTCGAAAACTCATGTGAGTAGATAAATGGGGACTCTCACTCCGGTGGGAGGAAAAATGCTGGCAGCGCCTTGCACAGAGAGACGGGACCAGTTGCCGGTAAGCGCGAAACCGCGCTCGCCCGAAAAAAGGGCGCGAAGCAACGGAAACCCCGCCTCCTGCGCTCGCCAGCTGGGCTATGCTCTAGGAAGGCGGCTCTGGCAAACCACTTCCGAAAAACAATTGCCTTGAAAACTGCAAGGATTCGTCCAGGCAGTCACTGCAGGGTCAGTAATGACTGAGCGCAGACAAAAAAAAAAACCACACAAGGAGGCAATGTACTTCGTCTGCATAATAATGTAAGTTTGCATCAATTTATGTAATTTTAAAAAGGATGTAAATCGATGCAAACGATGTTAATTTACGTGAATCCCCGACTTCTTTGGAGAGACTTTGCCCATTAATTTAAGGTGAGGTCTGAATGCAAATTTTGATTGTTGGATTCAGAGCCTGATGAAAGTCCAGTTACTCTGCTGGAGAAGTTTGGGGGGGCGGGGGGAGGGAACAACCTGATATTGGCTGATGGAAGCTGAAGTCCAAATCAGCTGAAGGGCAGCTGGTTGCCTATCTCTGGATGACGTGGCTTGGAATCTTTTGAATATAGCTTTATCTGTGGATTGCTGATGTATTTAATTATGGGATTTATGTCCCATGTTGTCATCAAGGGTGGGAGACGCTCTCCAGGGACATTTGTCCCTGGAGTGCAGCAGCCTGAAGATGTAGAAAGACCAGTAAGCAGATGCTAAGTACTTCTAAGGCATGAATACTTCAGTTGGCACCTTCCTTGTCCCAGGTTGTACCCTGTGCTCCACTAACTACTTTCAGCAATAAAACACCCATCTGACTGTCCTCAACTCTGAGAAAGCACATGTGCCTGTCCCCAAATCCCTATTTTTGCCAAGATGCCCCTTGGTGGCCAGAGAAAAATAATCCTGAGATACTTACAACATATTCTCTGATCAGCCCATGGGCATTTGCTGGAGGGGCCCACTGGCAAACCACAGTACCTTCAGCTTCTTTCTTCAGCTGCAACTGAAGATGGCGGGGGGGATCTGGAACTGGAGAGAGAGAGAAGGTGGGAGGGAAGGAGGAAGGAAGGTAAGTAGATAAGTAGGTCCTGTTGAAACAAGCCAGGGACTCATGAATCCCAGCTTTCTGTACCCCTCAATGACCAACCAGATACATCAAACTCAGGAGCTTGGAGAACAGAACAGCTGTCTTCCTGCCCTGCTGTTACCCAGCCCCTAGTGTGTCCGGTCTGCTGCCCGAGATTCTGGAGACCCCAAAAAGCTATCAACACTAGCAGCCACTGATAGACCATTCCTCCAGGCATGTGCCCATCCATTCTTTGGTAAAAGGGACAGGACACTCTTGAATCAATGCATTCTATGAATGCATATGCCCTCCTTATAGCTAGAAGTTCTCTTTGGTCCTCGCAGCTGCGCAGATTAAACAGTTCAGTCACCCTTTTGTGCATAAGGTTACAGACACACACACACAGGATGAGGAAGGTAGAAAGAAATGGTATTCATAGTCATGAGAAGTCTGAAAGGACCTCCTTCTGCGTCATTCCAGAATGCCGAACACAGAATAATGATCTCAAGGGACAGATTTTGGTTGAAAATTAGGAAAAAGTTCCCAATTCCCAAAAGTAAGAGTGGTTTGAATGGAACCAAGGTCCCAGAAGGGTTGGTGGCCTCTCTTTGGTTGGAGAGCCGGGATCACCAACTGTAGGGTAAGGCTATTTGGAGATTCCTGCCCTGAACATCTTCCATTTAGAGATCATTCAAAGGTGCAAGACACCTTCTCCTCTGCAACTGCATACTCGGGCTCAAGCAAGATGGGTTTTCATCCCACCATCGCCCCACTCCTGCTGTGAAGAACTGGACTGGCTTACGTCCTTCCGGAGTCCGTAAGACTATGAAATCGTTGGTATTGTACACTTTGCTCAGGCACTGGACTTGAACTTTGACCTGGTACGTGCAATCCGGCTTCAGGACTTTCAAGATGCTGTTGGTTTTGTTGCTGTGAGTTTCAACAGATTTCCATATGCTTTCTCCCACCATCCTAGATTTGGGGATTGACAAAAACCACAGGCAATATTGAAGCTATTCCATGCATTAACCATTTGCCTTGAGATCACTATAAATACACTTAATTCCATCCATGTTTGAGTTCGCGCATGCTAAGCATTAATATGGTTAGACTGTTACTTAGTATGTTGTATGAAACCAGCCACTTCTAGGTTCTTCAACAAAACACAGTTAAGCATGAGCACACTGTGAAGTGCAAACCAGGTCAGTGAAACCATCAACACAAGAAAAGGACATGGCTCAGTTCTGCCTTCTCCACCCTGGGGTCTCCAGCAAGAAAAGCTAATTTTGGGGTGCCACACAATACTATATAATTTACTACGGATACCATGAATGGAATAGCAGTTGTACTAATAAGAGGTTCTATGCACACAGGGCCTAATTTTAAGCCTGGCGTCGAGCTCCCTGATGCCAGGATTGACCAATAATGCTAAAATCAGACAATCTACCTGTAATAGATATTGTAGACACAGGAAGCAAGAGGCATCTTCTTCGGCTGAGCCCAGGATAAAGTGATGTTGCCCAAAAAGTCAGCTGTCCACTGCAGGTTCTGAACCTTATAGACAAGAGTATCATCTATGTAAAAAAAAAATGAAAAAATGTCCGGCTTTGGTTGGGATTGAAAGAAGGGATTGGAAAGAATCAGGGCTGATTCCACTGATGCAGATTATTGCCAGTCCTATGCAGAAACAATGTGTTGGACTAAAGGCTGCACCAACTTCCTTCCTTCTTCCCTTCCTTCTTCCCTTCCTTCCTTCCTTCCTTCCTTCCTTCCTTCCTCCCTCCCTCCCTCCCTCCCTCCCTCCCTCCCCCTTCCCCCTTCCTTCCCATCCATCCATCCATCCATCCGTCCGTCCATCCAGTCAGTTCATTTACTTACTATACATTCCCAGTGTACAGGCCAGCTCACAGCAATTAACAATAGAACTGATCATCAATTAGGATCCAAAGTTTTGTATTATCTTTATAAATTATGCCTTGAGATTTTTCTGGAAAGCTGATGGATGGTGAGACTAAATTCAGAGAATTGGATCCACCACTCCTGGCTGGAGTCCTAGTTGAGTTCAAGCGGGCTTCTGTCCAAGCCACCCAGACCCAAGGCCCTTGTTCACAAGACAGTTCCTGGATAATTGTTCCTGCCACTGTGCTAGCAACAACTGGGCCAAAAATGTTCTGCTCTGCAGCAATGACAGGGTGGAGAACCGCAGCTCCTTCACCAGGAGTGAGAAAGAAGTGACATATGCAGCTGCTTGCTAACATCACCATGGTGTATTGTGTACGGTTCTGGGCACCCCATTTCCAGAATTATATGGGCAGGGTAGGGGGTTCAGAGGAGGGCAACAAAGAGGAGATATGGACTCAAGGACCTGCCTGCGAGGACAAGCTGGAGGAACTTGAGATGTTCAGTCTGGAGAAAAGAAGACGGAGGGGAGACATGATAGCCATATTCAGTTATATAAAGGGAGGCCCCAGGGAAGACGGTCAAGAACTATTTTCCATGGCCACAGAAATTAGGACCAGAAATAAGGAGTCTAATTGCAGCTATCTAGCTTTGTTTAAATACAAGAGGAAAAAATGTTGATGATACATTGGGGGTTCTCCATCTGTGGAAGTTTTAAGAAGAAGCTGGACGGCTTCCTTTAAGGATGGTTTAATTGGTTTCCCTGCACATTGTGGAGGGTTGGATTTTAGGGTTTCTCTTCTCCCACAGAGCATGGACAAAAACACAGCCCATTTTCATAGCCTGTAAAGGGGCTGGTGAGTTGGACATTCCATTCTGTGTGCTAAAAACAAGTGCAACATAGAAACATAGGCGTCCAGCAGAAGCCTGATAACTTCACATCTGGCGTGACATCACTGCCCATCAAAGTAAGGATGTCAGAAGCTCATGACCTCACTTCCCCCATTGCCCCCTCCCGGCAATAGAAATAGAATAGTGAGAATAGTTTCTAATCCTTTCCCTGATCCACTGATTTTTCTAACATCAAATTTCCCTGCCCTGGGAAAATGGCTCCAAAACAATAAGGGCTGTTCTTCAGAATTCCAGCCAGGTGGCCATTCTCCACATTCTGGTGGGTGAGCAGAATCTGGGCAGACTTCTCCAGATCAATATTTAATTAAAGAACTAAAGACTGATGGATGCTCAATGACCCTTTCTGCTTGGGGAGGAAAAGAGTTGCATGGCAGGGTGGGGAGAGGTGTGCTACAGAACGGAAAGGGCGATCGATGGCCATTAACGTGAATGTTATCTCACCCATAATGAATTGAGGACTGGACTTTTGCTGACTAAACAAGCAGGGATGATACAGAGGACGATGGGAGGAAGAAAAACCTGGGGAAAAGACATCTTGACACAGTTCTTCAGAAATGTGCTCCACACACCAGCCTTATTGGACAGAACATTTTATTTCAACGGGTGGAGTTTCTGCTGATCTCTGCCCCACATTTAAAAAGGAAAACCAGCTCCTAGCCCGTCACAGGGCAAGGTGAGTTTTCTTCCTCCAATGCTAGATTTCTACTTGTACGGGGCTATTTATGGAAAGGACATTCCATTGGTTTAATTAGTTTTGGATTCCTGTTAGATGCTGTGACTTACCAGTACAATTCCTTTCATCGCTGCTGTCTGGACAGTCTAGGAAACCGTCACATCGTTCTGCCTTCATGATGCATGCCTCTCCATTTTCGCATTTAAATCCACTAGGGCATAGCAAGGTGCTGTGAGTCGCTGGAAGACAGAAAGAACATACAATACTTATGTCTTATAACAAGAAGACTGGGAGGGCCTACTCAGTTGCCTTGCGCTAAGTAATCTGATGTTGTGTTTTGAATAACAGAAGCATTCCTGGATTTTGGTCCAGCCTCTTTTCCTGAAAGCCTAGATCTTTTCATCAGGGACACTGGAGATTGAACTCAACACACCCTAGCTACAAAGCATTATTCTTGTCCAATATCTATTATATCTATACAGCCACTCATTGACAAACATTCTCTGGGTAGCTTATAAAACAGAATAAACAGCATTCTAATATCAAAAATACAAAATTCAACCATTAAAAAAACAAAACCAGATCAGCATACAGGTTTCTTGTAGCCAGTGATATGGTAAATGTGTAGCTCAGGTTTTTTAAAAAATCACATAAAGATCATGAGAGACCCAAGTTAGTTTAATGTACAAGGCTTAGTGATTTTTTTTTTTAAAGACCTCACTACAGATGGTTTTTCCAGTAGTAATGTATGGCTGCGAGAGCTGGACCATAAAGAAGGCTGAGCGCCAAAGAATTGATGCCTTTGAATTGTGGTGCTGGAGAAGACTCTTAAGAGTCCCCTGGACTGCTAGGAGGTCAAACCAGTCAATCCTAAAGGAAATCAGCCCTGACTGCTCATTGGAAGGATTAACACTGAACTCAAGCTCTGATACTTTGGTCACCTAACGCGAAGAGAGGACTCTTTGGAAAAGACCTTGATGCTGGGAAAGATTGAAGGCAAAAGGAGAAGGGGACGGCAAAGGATGAGATGGTTAGATACCATCACTGAAGCAATGAGCATGAAACTCAGCAAACTCAGGGAGGCAGTGAAGGACAGGAAGGCCTGGCGCAATATAGTTCATGGGGTCACGAAGAGTTGGACACAACTTAACGACTGAACAACAACAACAACAACAGATGAAAAAGATCACATAGAAAGTACTAGGCAATTTAGTGTGGTTGGCAAGTTAGGGTATTACTACTGAGAAAGTTGGATTTGGTCCACAAATTATGCTCAGTCACGACTTCTTTAATTATGATTGATTGACCCCAGTTGGCTGGTTTATTCAAAACACACTGTGCCAGGAACCATGATTTACTCATCCCAGTTGTTGGGTTCGTTCATTCAAATCCAACCAATTTTATGGTTTTGTATGATCTGTTTGAACCCAATTAATGGAGAACTGAGCCACTGGTTGTGAGCATCAAGGGCCCGTGCCCATTTTTCAGGAAAGCACAAATAATCATACCAATCAGGAGGCCGACAGCAGCCATTCTAGAGGGTTCCCAGCACCAACTGGCAAGAGCGACGGCAAGGGGGCGTGGGGGAGCAGGAACCTTGAAAGAGCTCCCCACAAGCCCAGCAAAGACTTACGGCAGTTGAGTTCATCCGTGCCGTCCTGGCAATCCTTCAAGCCATCGCAGCGTTTCCAGTTGGGAACACACTTCTTCGTCCGCTGGCACTCAAACTCAAACCGGCTGCACCGTCCGAGGATGCTGGCCGATGTCGAAGTCACACCAATGGCTGGGTGAGCAGAAGGTGGAAGAACGCATGCATTATCAGAAGCCAGTGGGCATGTCGCTATCCTGCGGCATTAAAGGCTAGCTTGGTGGAACGACAATTTATCTGAGTCTGCAAGGTCAGTTTCCTTGCCTCCCGTACCACCAGATGGCAGCCTCAGTCTGCTGAGACAGGAGACAATGGACGGAGCCTCAAAACCATGATCTGAGCCTTCCTAGTTCTGAATCGGAGCTGTAGGAGGCTGGTGCACCCAATCGCTTCTGGGCTGGCAACTTCAGCAAAAACATGGCCTTCCCCATCTGCCAATGCAGAGATTTTCAAGTATCATTCCTTCAGGGAATGGGCCCTGCAGAAGAATCTTTGAAGATGTTCACCCGGTTCACATGGTATGTAAGCCAGGTTGCCCTCTGCAAGTTAGCAGTGGCCCCCAACAGTCTTCTCCAACTTGGTGTCCCTGAGATATGCTGGACTTTGCCCTTCCTCCTGCTCCAACCAGCGTAATAGGCAGATTGATCCATATGGACTTTGAACACTGTGCAAACCCAGGAGCTGTGGTTTGTTGTGCTGCACAGGCCAAGCCACTATGGCTTGTTCAACAACCACAGCTAAAAAAAATCCTGCCTTGGTATTATGAGTGAACATAGCATGTCCTCAATGGTTGCCAACTGATAGCACTGGAAAGTGAATTATTCATCTTCCAAGATACCCTGGAAGTGTGGGTTTTCCACGATTCCTTCTGGCAGCTCTTAGGCCTTCTCCATGTTACACTACTTGGAAGCTGTCTTTGCATTGCGCCACTGAGGCAAATGATGCCATTCATGTCAATTGCGGAATGGTGTGAAGTCATCCCCCCCTTCTTGTCCCCCCCCAATACCGATGTCTAGAAAACAGTTGAAGGAGCAAGCATGAACAGAAGGGTGCCTTACGTGCAGTGGGACAGGCCTCCTCATCTGATCCATCTGCACAGTCCCGGTATCCATCGCAGACCCAGCTGTTCATGATGCAAGCCCCACTATTACACCGGAAGTGATTTGGAGCACACGTGGCAGGAACCACTGTGGTAATGGGGATGACCGCAGAGCCTAGATTTCAACCAGAACGACTTTAGAGGAGCTCTCGAGGGTCACTCCAGTTCCCTGGTGTCAGCCCCTCAAGGTGGGCCAGTCAGGAAACAGAGACTGCAGTGATTCCAAGAATGCTAGTTTATCACTGTAGGGTATCATAACAGAAGCCTGAAAGCCTATCCAAATTTCACTTAATCCCATCTTATACTAAACAAAATCAAGGCAGGCATATTGGAGTTACTTTCTCATGCTTCCGTCTATCTCTGGACTCTAATCTCTTCTCAAAGTCTGTCCTTAATGGCTCGCTCATACCTTCTCCAAGGTCAGCTCTAAACTCCTTTACACCTAGACCATCCAGGTCAGTGTCCTATGTCCAAAACCTGTCCAGCCAAATACCTTGGGGAAGCAAGGCACCAAAGTTCACCATAATACTATTTCCCCCTTACTTGTCCCCAGACTTCTGCTGAGAACAGCACTTCTCCCAGGGGAGTGCAGAGTCTTGGACTCCAGGGCCTTTGCATGGACTGCTGGTCCCAAAGAGGATAAGGCTAGGACAAAGCAGCAGGCAGGTTCTTCATCTGACTAGAAAAGGGAGCAAATAGGATGCCCCAAGATTCACTCCTGGGACCATATCCTTCAGAAAATTATTAATGAGTTAGATGGAGGGAATGTTTATCAAGCTTGCAATGAAACAAAGCTGGGTAGGAAAGCTAATACTACAGATGAGAGAAATAAAGTCAGAAGGATTTTGACAGATTTCATATGTGGAATGCAATGATCTTGGAACAGTAGTTTGTTAGAAACAGAATATAAGTCAACAGTGTGATGCTGCTGCAAAAAAGGCAAATGCAATTTTAGGCTGCATCAACAGAAGCGTAGTTTCTAGTCACAGGGCCTAATAGTACCAAATTTGAGCCACTGGCAAAGAAGACTCGCTCTTACCACCACATGACTTCTCATCAGACCAATCTCCACAATCATTTTCTTTGTCACACTTCCATCGGTTCGGAATACAGTGCCCATTGTCACACTGGAACTGGTAATAGCGAGAACAGTTCGGGGCTTCGGTTGGGTTTTCTAGCAAGGACAAAATATTCCAGTTAGTTTCCACCACCTTAAAGGCTAGGGATGTATAAACCAGCTTTTTAAAGGCATGATTTTTAAGAAGTAAAATATAACACACCAGAAAAAGGCAGCTAACATTATTCCCCTCTGAAAAGTTGTGTATAGCTCTGACGATGACTCAAGAAGATTAAGGGAAGAACATTTTTGTTGCAAGATTAAAGAGGGAAAACTAGAACTAAAGTAAGATTAAAAGGGGCAGGGGGAGAAGCATCTGTTAGAAACCACAGTGGCATCAAAATGGTACCATCCACGTCACGATATCATTCAAATGGAACGATGATGTGGTTTGGGCGATGATGTCATGAAGTGTGACATCCCTCATTCCCCACTCCCACAGACGTCTCCTTTTCTTCCAGTGAAACAGTCTCAGCTCACCACAGTTTGCCTCGTCAGAGTAATCTCCACAGTCATCGGTGCCATCACACTTCCACACCAAGCTGACACACACGCCGTTCTGACACTGGAAGCTGAACTGGTCACAAGTGCGATGGAACTCAGGGTCTTGGGCTGCAAGCAACACAACTGTTGTCAGGGAAGGGAAATTCCACCACCCAGGCTTGAATCCTGCTGGCAACAGCCTGGACCTCTTTGAAGAACCTCAAAGGGCCACTCTGAACAGTCTTGTCTTTAGATGCTACCATGGATGGCTATTCCACCAGCAGACGGTGGACCAAGAAGGATGAAGACACCTAGAACTCCAGGATAATCCCATCTGCAACCTCCTGACTCAGAACCTGGGGCCTCACCCACCAGTTTCAAGTATCAGCTCACTTAGTAGTTTAAATATTCATTTCTCAATTCTGCAATCACATCCCGCGAGCTCCGTTCACATCACTAGGCCAAAAAATGCTAATCTATTATCCAACATTTATACAAGGTTTAAGAGCAGTGATTTTGCATCCATTGACTGTTCTTCTCCCTATCTTAGTCCTCCTGAGGATCCTTCATAATATTACAGTGATGTCACCAGAGAGGGTGGGGGCAGAATTTTCTGCCCACTTCCCCTTTTCTCTAAAAGCAACAGAATATATTAAGCCTATTGGACGCTCAATGCACCTCTTTTACATCCTATTCTTTGGAAATTCCCTGACTTATGCTGTCATTCAATTTTGATGGTGCAATCTCAGAGAGTTGGGGAGCCATAAATGTTGGTGCACAGGACTCTGGGCTGACCACCGCTGGCTTAGAAAGTGGAAAGCTTTTCTTGAAATCCTTAAAACAGCCCTCCAAGACAAAATGTGGTCCAAGGACCCCTGAGGTTTCCCCAAGAGCCCCTCAGGGGTCTGCAAAATCAGAATAATTTGCCAGCCTATGTTGAAAAATAATACAATAGTAAAATCCCATCAAACCATCATGAGAAGGTTTGCAGCAAACACATCCATTTTAATTCTTAATATGGTAAATATCGATAAATATAACCATACGAACAAATGCTCTTTTAGGGTCCTCCATAATTTTTAAAAGTGGGAAGGGGTCCTGAGAGCAGAAAGTTTAAGAAACACTACAGGTTGGGGGGAGTGACATTACAGTAGTCCTGACACAGATATTGCATTCATGTTTTCTTTTTTAAGTGCAGCCTATAGAGTTCCTTCTCTATCACACTCCATTCCCTCACTATACCAATCGCTATCCCATTCTGGCTAACAGCGAAGGAAAGAAGCTTCTCCAGAATCGCAACGACCTTGTCTTAACACCTGAACTACTTGCAAGAATCCAGTTTTCCCAGCGGCTTTACTTACAGCACCCGGCATAGGAGGGGTCTTCATCCGAACCATCTCGGCAGTGCACCGTGCCATCGCACACCATGGAGCGCAGCAGACACTGTTGACGGTTCTTGCACATGAAATCCATGTAGCGTGTACAGAGGGATTCTCCAGAGTGGCAAGGCGCAGCGAGATTGGGAGGGAGGAAGGAGATAAAGGAGGATAAGCATTGGGAAAGAAAGCTTTACCGTTCTGGCTTCTTTGGACCCTCCATCAAGGATTTTTTTTTAACCGCTGATCATTGTAGTTAGCAAACATTTAAGTAGCCTCAAGATAAAAGTCCTAGGGCAGCACATGGATCCTCATAAAATTAAATATTAAAAAAATACAGAAAGCAACCAGCCATCTAAACTCAAAAGAATCTAGTCCTGAGTGTGCACATACGTGCAGAGTGAAATGATCAATTGCAAATGCTAATTAAAAGGCGTTCCCAAATGTTTAGGGCAGTTCTGAGATTTCACTTCCTTGTGGGCACCCAGCAACCCCACCATCATCCTGGGCATAACTTTGCAGTGCACTCACCACAGTGTTGTTCATCTGAGCCATCAGGGCAGTCCTGTGCCCCATTGCAGCGCTTGCTAGAAGGGATGCACATCCCAGTCGAGCACTGGAAACCATTGCATTTCCTCTCTGTCGTTCAATCCCACAAGGAAACAAAGAAACCAAACTTAACTTAATCTCATGAGACTTTCAGCAAACCTAGACTAATGCCTTTGGTCTACCAAAGCAGGAAGAGTTGGGTAGAGGATGAGATGGCTGTGAAAATTAATTCTCATGTGGTCAAAAGCCAACAGCCTCATACCAGATCTGGCCACTACCAAAACAAGGAACAGATGGAAACTGCATCATCCTACCCACCCATCCACCTACCCAAAAGAGAAATGCTTTTAGCCATTTATATAGAGTGCATAGAAGAAAGAGGCGCAAGAGATTTGAACACTGATTGTTTAAATAGCGCTCACATTTGATACACTAGAAGTTTTGTAATTGCATCTTAGTATTGCTATAATAAAGCGACCTTGTCAAAAGTTCCTAGATCTTCTGTTTAATTGGTCTAGCTCACTGGGAGAAGTCTGACAGTGGTCAATGTTAAGAGGAAGTTAAACGTCAGAATGAAAGAGAGAATTTGCCTATATCTAGAGAGAAATTCCATTACCACAATTGATGGGGTCCTCATCCGTTCCATCTTGACAATCAGTGTCCCCATCACAGGCCCATCTCTGGGGGATGCAATGCCCATTTTGGCAACGGAAACTGGAGGCTTCACAAGTGTGATAAACAGCTAAAAGCAAGCACAGCACAGACTGTTGACTTACCAGCATGGAGGGACCAAAACAGGACAGAAGGGCAGAGAAGTACATGGAAATCAAGATAGCAAATTGTGGGAGCAAACAGCAGGAGTATTCAAGCATCAGCAATAGCACCCCTTCTGGCTGCACATAATCTCTCGTAACCCAGCCAACGAGGGATCAACAGTCCATCACAAAGAAGACTTAGAAAAGAGTAAATTCAGTAACCAAGTGCAGACTGTTGTGTGAATGCAACCAACCTAAAGATAGCTCCAGGACACCAGCTGTGTTTGTAAACCAAAACAGTCTGAAAGAGAAGATTTAATGGGCATAATTCAGCTGTCTTAAATGTCGAACTGGCTGCCCTTCCAATTGCTGGGTAACAAGAATATAAACCCTGCTGTATTGGGTCAGGTCAAGCTGACCATCTCAGCCTGTCATGCAAGATCACCTTGATCACGATCAGTTCACGAGCAAAGCCTGGAAGTGACAGTCTTCCCCTGCCATTTGTCCCTAAGACTTTGATCTTAGACTTTGATCTTAGCTCTGATTGCAAACACTCACTGGCAGATCCGTTCCTCCTCCACTTGCCCAAATCTTCTCCCAAAACCAGCAGTCAAAACATATTTGTGGCAGTACATTCCACCACTAACTGATGCCTTTTGCAAAGAAAGGTGGCTTTTTTCCCTACCCAGTATCAATTTATGGGGTAATTTTGAATTCTAATATTCTACAGGAAGAAATTAAATGCATTGCTGTCCTTTTTCTCAATCACCTGTATTTTCCCGAACATCTGTTTTATCCAAAACATCATGCTAAAGAGCCCTGATAACTTTGTCTTTTTTCCTAGGACTTGTGGAGTGTAATCCTAGAAGCCTTAAAGAAGTTCATATTGTTTCATGGAAATATAAAGTTGAGTAGCTCTGGGTACAAAATAAACATACCTGGTTTTTTAGGGCATTCTGGCCCTTCCATCTTAGTCTGATTACATATTTCAGTTCTGTTTTTACCAGGAAGGAGAATCAAGTTCACCATCCTAACTAAGTTCTCTGCTGCTTACGCCAGCAAGAGAATGACATGTTTTTACAATATTCTAAGCTATTATGCTCTTCTGGAGGTAATATTTTATTAAGTATTCACTGTGAAAAGTAATTACTTTCCAGTAAGAACCTGCAAAGCCAGCAGAGGGGCCCTTTTGAAAATAATTTCAGATCATCTCAAGCCAGAGCTTAAGAACAGAAGATCAAACCAAGCAGGTCTTTTTGGAAGAGTCTCCTGTCCAGGCACCAGGCACAGAGAAATCAGCCCAGCCTCATTGATGCCACTTGATTACTGATCGCTCCATCTTGCAAGCTGTCACAGGCTGGGACGCAACCAGAGGTGCACCATAAAACGGTACATTGCATGACTCTAATTGACAAGTCCTGTTAGCTTAGAGGCAGGCCATCTGTTTGTCATTGAAGCAGGTGTGAGGTATGACTCCAGGCATCTTCATTCCTTCAATAGAAGTCTCTCAGCCTCCATCAAAAGCAGGGGGTGAGGGGTACAAGCTGCTCTCCAGCTAAATCAGAGTGGGGCGGCCATAGAACCAGTTAGATAAATAAATAAGCCCGTCTCAAAAGATTGGTTTAAAGCTATGGTTTGCTTAACCCTAATTTGGCGACACGGAGCAAACGGCTGGGTTTGCATGACCCCCTGAGATGAATCCATGCAAATGTCATTGTGGTCTCATTGTGGTTAGAGGGTAATGTGTGACCCAGGCCAAACTGACAGGCTTTGTGGCCTAACGCATATGTGTTCCTCCACACTTCATTCCTTGCTTTGCACTGGAAAAATACTTGGAAGAAACCTTAGATCAGTGTTTCTCAACCTTGGCAACTTTAAGATGTGTGGCTGGCTGGGGAATTCTGGGAATTGAAGTCCACACATCTTAAAGTTGCCAAGGTTGAGAAACATTGCACTAGATGTTATCCTGGTGTGTCTTATCCCCTTAACATCCTTCTTTATGAACAGCATCTCCTCTTAATGACCCAGTTCACATATTGGACTAAATCATGGTTAGACAACTGCCTGTTGAATAAGCTACAACTGGCTGGGCTGAGCTACAAACCATAGTTTACACATCCTAGCAGCTGGATTCACACAACACCACTGACTCTGGGGTTACCAATCCCAAAGGTTAGGTTTCCACAAGCTTAGCTAAACTCAAGCCCCCTCATGATGACTTGCTTTTATTGTATTTAATTTTATGTATAATTAAATTTATATCCCATCTTTATTTTGTGCAAGGCAGCATACATGATGCTCCCACCTCCTATTTCCCCCAACAGCAACCCTGTGGGGTGGTTTGGGCTGAGCGAGAGAGCAACCAGCCCAAAATCTCCTAGTCACTTTTTGTCCCTAAGGGAGGACTAGACTCAATATATATAAACCAAGCCAGGGTGTCATTTTTGATGTTCTGAAGTACTATTATCCAGTTGATCACAGCACAGGAGGAAAGCCCATCTTTGTGCCTCGTATTATCAATCAATCAATCAATCAATCAATCAACTTTATCAATTCAGTCTATTGACCATATCAAGTATAAAGGAAATAAAATAAAAAGCCATTGTAAACATACAGATAAGAATGAGTAAATATAAGTAAAACTGTGATACGAGTTCATATCAAACCGTCACCCCTACAGTCAACACCAATCTGGTCTAAATAATCTGTCTTCTTTGTAATTGCCTTTGATATGAAAAGTGCAGTCTTACTGGTAATACACAGGTTCTTGCCCTATAAAAAGTAGAAAAGTTTCTGCTGGCTGCTCCACTATTTTTTATTTTTTAAATATAAATCTAAGTGGTCAGTCCTTTCTACCGAGTATAATTTGCAATCAAATAAGATGTGTGCGGTATCTTCAGTAGCAGAGGCGCCACAAGTACATAGCCTGGTATTGTAAAACTAGAGGTCCCACATATTATAAAATTAGAAGCATCACATATTATAAAATTAGATGTACCACGTATTATAAAATTAGATGTACCACATATTATAACACTAGATGCACTCCATATGATGAAACAAATCCTAAAGAAGCTGTAAACACTGCAACAGATGATATCTACTGAACAGCAATTGCTACCAAGGGCTTCATCCTTTCATTGAGAGAGAGAGGAAGAAAGGGCCCTCACCAGTGCAGTTTGCTTCATCTGACCAATCCCGGCAGTCATTGTCACCATCACATTTCCACGAGAGGCGGATGCACATCCCCGAACTGCAGCTGAACTCATCGTTCTGACACTGGTGGGCTTCTGAAAGGAACAGGACAAAATGGTGCAGGGAAAATTCAGATTCAAGCTACCTCTATCAGTTAGGCTGACTGGAAACCAAGCATTAAGGCTGAGTCTGAAGGAGAGACCCAATAATTTTCTCTTTGGTCTCTCCTAATCCATCCCATCCCCACAGACTTTCTAGAACAATCTCCTTTCTGCAGAAAAGACACAGTTGTGCTTAGGTAACATGTGACAACACCTCACTGATGTCAACTGGTGGAGAAAGAAGCCAGATGAGGTGGGTTTTTCTGCAGGATCAGTTGAAGCCCTCCTTTACTTCTCCCCTTGCACAAGCCCTCCTCCTCACCCAGATGTTTGGCCTCCACCGAAGTGATGGTATCACAAAATCTAGTACCGCACATAAAATCCACCATGGCAGGAATCACATCCTGAGTTTACAAACGTGCCTCTTTTTGCACAAGGTCCTTCTTGCTTGTTTTCTATGGGGTACCAAGTGCCAGACTATATTCCCCCAGCAAGGTAGGTGCAACACCTGAGACCTGCATGCATCTGTCCTTCTGTATCCATGTCAACAGAAACATTTGGGATGTGTCAAAAGGCCCAGAGATCTATGGCACTTCTGCTGAGCTTACCACAGTGGTTCTCATCGCTACTGTCTCCACAATCATCCTCCAGGTCACACTTATAGGACAGGGGGACACAGGTCCCTGATTCATGGCAGCGGAATTGGGTGTCAGGGTCACACACAGTTGTTGCTGTTAAAACAAGATTCCAACATCATCAACGTGTCATTTTGAGACATCAGCAGCACCATCAACATTAAAGTAGGCCCACCAGGAGTCATTTCAGAGCCACCAGGCCCCCTAGGGTGGGCAGGAAGGTCTAATGGAGGAAAAGGTTGAAGGACAAAATGTGCAGTTTAAGCTCTGCAGAAATGCCAATGCATCATTTCATCTCTTAAAGACAGAAAATCTCTCCAAATTTGTCCACACCCACTTTAGAATGCCCATGCTGTGTCCTGCAATGTCCAGCACGATCCTCACATTTCCTTTCCTTAACCTGAACAACATCCTAACCAAAAGGGCCATTAGCCCTTTCCTCACTGTCGATTTCCTCACTGACACTTACAGTGTCAAAATTGACAACTGTAAACTTCTTTGAAGAGGGGCCGGTTTTGATCACGCACCTATGCAAAGCCTCCCCCGTCCCCCTACAAGTATCCGCATGACTTACGGCAGTTCTTTTCATCACTCATGTCCCCACAGTCATTGTCATTGTCACATTTCCAGATGTTATTAATGCAGTTCCCATTTGAGCATCTGTACTGGTTGGAGAGACAGGTGTTTTCTGGATGCCGGCAACAGAGAGACGCAGGTAAGGAAACCAGCACAGAGAATCAACAACCATTAAAAAGGAAAGTACAACCTGAAACTAATGCGTACCACAGCAGCATTTAGCCAACAATCCCAGTTCCCAGCACTGCAAGAAGGCTTCCCAAACACAGCCTTTGTGGTGAAGAAGCTTCATAACAGCTCTCCAAGATGATGGGTCCAGAGGCTTCACTCAGTGAAGTCCAGAGCACTTGTAGACGCAATTCAAGATGCTGGTAGTCACTTTTAAAGCTCTTCGTGGCTTGTGACTGGGCCACTTATGGGACCAGTTGTTTCTACCTGTCCCATTCAGTCTGGTAGAAAGGGTGTGCTCTGGGTGTTGGCTGGCAGAGCCAAGGACAAGGGCCTTTTCTGCTGTGGTGCCCACCTTGTGGAACATCATTCCATCTAAGGTTACATTAGCCCCATCCCTGCTGGCCTTGGATATGTGATAGAGCCCATCTCTTGGCTTTGTTGATGGATATTTTAGGATGCTTGGCAGCTATGTGTTTTTTTATTTTACATGAGGTATCTTATTTGGTTTATCTATTTTATTGTAAGCCACCCAGAGTCACGTTTGTGAGATGGGCGGCTCCATAAATCTAAACAAACAAACAAACAAACAAAGCTTGCAAACCTCTCTTTGGGGCATCTCTAAGAGCATATACGAAATGGAAAATGTGTTTTGTTTCAAATCCGAAGCAAACGCTACATGTTTCAAATTTGAAGCAAACACATCGCATTCTGGAAGTTCTGCCAAAACACCCCAAATAAGTTGCAATTCTGGTAGAAAGAAAACCTGGATGTTTAGTTATTCTGGGTTTCAGTCCAAACAAAACTGCCGGGGACCCTGGAGATGTTTTGTGGGCAATTAGAACCACTCCTCCCCCCAGCACCTCCCAGTGCCCCATCAACCCACCTGCTTCCCTAAGTCTTCCTAGCATCTTCTCTTCCTTTCATCTCTTTCTCCCAACCACTTTCAACATCTTTGGCTTCTCCCACTTTTTTCTCCCCAGACACTTTTGCCAAGAACAACTGAATCCAGAACAAAACAGCCCAGTTTCATTCCATATCTAACCAAACACTGTCTTGGACCAGAAACAAACCACCAAGAACCAACATGAACTGTACATGAACTGTTTTACACCCCTCCAAAAGACTCTAACAAGGTGTATTAAGGCTGTGCAACAATTCGGAAATTGTTTGGAAGGGGATAATTGGCCCAGGCAGAAACACAAGGCTACCCTTTGTCTGCAACTCTTTAAACAAACTGCACCATTTCCCAGGATCCTGTACTGCCTCATGATCCTGGAGAAAAGATGCAGATGCTTTCAAGGGGTTCCATTTGCATCCTCACACACTCAGAAGCACTTTTCTGGCATCCAGTCCGAGATACTGCATAACAGCATCCAGATATATTCCTTACCTTCTTTGACGCAGGTGCCATTCTTCAAGTGATAGTTGGGTGGACAATCGCATCTCACCTCCCCTGATGAAAGCACATGGCTGGAGACCCCGTCAGGACATCTGCAGCTCTGGTTATTGTTAGCCCTGGGCAAACACAGCAGGCTGCACGGCTTGTCCGCGCACGCATTCTCTCCTGTCCAGAGGGGAGAAGGAGAAGGAAGGGACTTTGTAAACCAAGCTTCAGGAGAACATGTTGCCTTCAAGAGTTGCCACTGAAGTATCATTTTTAATTATACTCAAAAGGGAAAATTATTTCCTTCAGGGGGGAAAAAGTTCATATTCATTGCAATTGATAATCTTAATTTTAATTAACCTTCAGTGAAATCAATATCAGCTTTTATCCCTTGCTCTGTTAATTTTTGGGGCCCTTGGCATAATAGTCAGAAGCTAAATAATGCCCTGAAGTTTATGGAAGAAAGTTAGAAAGCCATAACCAAAGAATTTCAGCAGGAATTAATGTAAACTGCCTGCATCTATTGATTTGGGAGGATATAAGTTATATCATAAACAAATTAAACACCTACACACATCCAAAGTTCTAACAATTCAATAAAACTACAGCCCAAGAGCAAAGGAGTAAGAACAGTCTTCCTCAAGGTGATTCTTCACAGGAATAGTGGACTACAATACCATTTCAACTGGAGGTGATGGAAGTTGTAATCTGTATGAGAGGGCATCAGGTTAGGGAAGCTGTATTTCCAAACAGGGTTCCTAGCACTGTGTCTGCTGTAAGACAGAGCTCATTCAGACTTCAGCAGCAGCCTGCTGGGAAGAACTCACACCATTCATCAGGTTTCCAAACAACCGAAATTTAGAGTCTCCTGTCCCTGCCATATTCTGCATCCCTCCCCAGAATCACTTTATTGCTGTCGGGCTCAGCCCAAGAATCACATGAGAGAGTCCGGAAATCAGCTCAGCTTCTTTATTAGCATGCACCTAATAGACAGAATCTCACCAGACTAACTTTAATTCCCCAACGAGAGCAACTATAACCATCAAGCCCTTAGGGAGGGGCCAGTTTCTTCCTCCTTACTTTCACACAGTCCAGCTGGGGGCTGAGGAAATGCTTGGAATGTCACTCCCCCTGTCTGTAACCTTGAAGCTCCCTTCCAGAATCCTCCCCGCTCATGCCTTCCATCACAATTGCCTACATATCCACAAACAAGGGTATTAATGCATATTACCTTCCACTGAAGCCCTTCAAACTTGAAATATGGAATTACATACAGTTTAAGTCTGGTTCTTAACATTCAAGGGAGATGTGGCAGAGAATTAAAGGCCACATTTCTTGGCGGCCCAGAAATACCTGCGGTCTTTCCATGGTAGAAGATTTTCATGTCCATCACACCATTTAGATGGTCAACCAGCGTCTCCATTCTGGCCCCATTATGCTTGGAGGCTCTGAAAATGCTCAGTTGCGACCAATCATTCCAATAGATTTCATTCTGGGAAGAAAAATAAAGCAAACCTTCACTCTTTTAAACATTCAGTGGAGGACCAGACATGGAGGTAGATGAAAGACAGAACCATACAAGCAAACCGTGCTAATTTTGCAAATGCTTAGCGATAATGCTTAACCTCTATTAAATTCATAATTCACATATATGAGTTGGCTTCACATACAACATTAAGCCAAGATCATACCTCATATTCAAGCCATAACATGAGTAATTATGCTAGTGCACACAACCCCTCTTGCTCCTGCTTTGATCTGTACAAGCAAGTAAACAAGCCAAGATGGACAGCTGTGCTCTGCCTCACACTCATAGTGGTTCTGAGGGTTAGTGACAAGCTGCCTGGAGATGATGGGAGTTGAAGTCCAATATGTCTGGCCAAATTAGTCTGAGTTGGGAAGCTAAGCAGGGTTGAGCTGGTTAGGACTTTTAGAAAACCCAGAACTGTAAGTTAGAGAGGGAAATTTTAAAAAATTCTAGAAGAAGGACCTTGGTTTCATCCTACTGGCAAGAAAGCGACATGGATGTGTCTATAAAGGCACTAGGAGTCAAACACAACTGTTTTTAACACCTAGAGGGTACTAGATTGATAATGCCTGCTCTATCGTAGATGTTCCAGAAGTACCTTAAACACAGCAATTGCATAGGGGTGGGGAAGACTATCCAAGATGACTGATCTCTGCATGCCGTTGAAGTCAACCCTCTCAATCCTGTCCATGTAGGCCTCCGTCCAGTAGATCCAATGATCATCCACTGAAATCCCATTTGGCCACTTCACTCCCTCGGAGACAATGCAAGAAGCAGAGGAGCCATCCATTTCACTTCGATAAATACCGGGCCGGAAATCCCCCCAGTCTGTCCAGAACATCAGTCTGGGAATGTAAGTCATCACAAACAAGAGATACGAGAGAAATATGAGGCTTAAGTCAGGCCTGAACTAAGACCGAATGTATCTCTCCTGGTTATTTTAGGGATTTTTTTCAACATACAGAAGTCTCAAGATATGAGATTCAGCTTTCTGGATGATTGCTTTGGGGCCCTGGCTGCAAGTCCTCTGAAGCCAAAGAGAAAACAAACAAGATCAGGGGATATGACTAGTTAGTGACTGAAGAAAATCCCAGTCTTTACAGAAGACACCTGCTTTTCTCCTGCTTTTGCTCTTCTACTGTTTGTTACTGTTTCCATTTGGATGTTCATCTTCTTGAATGTTACCCACCAACCTGAAGTTGAGAGGTCTTCTTCAATGGAGGTTTTTAGATTTGCTCTTAGCTTGGCCTTTGGGCTAAGATTAAGCATACAAGTAGTCCTCGTTTAGTAACCACAATTGGGACCAGCAACTCGGTCATTAAGGGAAGTGAAACCACAACTATGCTTACGATCTTACATCAGCTTTCCTTTGCTTCACAGGTCATGAATGTGAGGATTGGTCATAAAGTTACTTTTTCATCACCATCATAACTGCGAATGGTCACTAAACAAGGACTACCTATAGTGGAATTCCCTGATGGTTCAGATAAATTTAAGCAAGAAGGATGCAAGCTTGAATTCTTGCAAATTTTAAGCTAGGACAGCTGCTTTGTAATTTCAGTCAACACAGGACAGAATACAGGGTGGGAATGGATGTTTGTGGTGTGTTCAGTGTGCTGGAACACTGAGAATCTATATCCAATTTGTGTCAGGATGAGTCAAACTATTGAGAACAACCATGAACCCTGGACAGGAAACAGAAACTGAAACTCCACTGAAGTTGACTTTTTTCTACAAACAAATTTCTGCCAGATTGCCCAGGCCATGCGGGTGGAGGGGAGAATGTGCTGTTCCCCCCTCCCCAAATATGAATTTTATACTTTGCATAAATGGGTTTCATTCTTGCCCTTGGATCTTCATCCTCAAAGTTACCCTGTGAAACTGTCCACAGGGGCTGTCCCTTTCAAGTCTTAAGAGGAAGCACTCAAAGCCTTCCTACTTACCCTTCTTTGGGCACCAGAGTTAGGGCCCGGGGTCGCTCAAGGACTGAGGAGTTTAAAATGGTAAGACGCAAGTCCCCGTCTGGGTTGGCAACCTGTGTGAAGACCACAAATTGGAGAACTATGACTATTATCATTACTGACCCACTAGGAGGCACTACACGGTTGGTTTCGTCCTTGCTGGAATTTATCAGGCATGGGTAGTCCCATAGGTTAGGTCTTATTTTTTGTATGTCCAACCTAAAGGAGGGTTGACCAGCTCCAATGAATTTCTGAAGAATTCCAACAAGAACAAAACACGTCAGTATTGATAGCCACTGTAATACAATACAGAATGATACAACACCCCACTCTGGGGGAAGGTCTTGAGGCCTCTAGCATGAAGGCCAGTCAAATTAACACTTGTAGCTCTCTAGACTGAGAGTGAAAACAAAAAAGGAAGGTGTACCAACCATAGCATCTATGCTTACACTATCTGCTGTCCTGGGCAGTGTCAGTACCACAAGGACTGGAATCTAGCCCATATTGTACCAAGCCACTGTGTTTTGCAAACCATGGTTTATTGTCTCAGCTTGATGTACAGATGCGGCCTGTTATGAATAATTCAGTTAACCATGTTTAAAACAAGCCACCACTTAGCACACACAATGTGGATCCGGTTCTTGTTTCTTTCTTTGGCTTCATTTAGAAGCCAAAAGAAGCTGTTCTCATCTTGCTAATGCTAATGATTTGTATTATGTTAATGCAAAGCCCCAGCAGGCAGTCAATAAATCCAGATTTATTTTCTCCCCACCCACACCTTAGAACTGCCAAGGGCAAAGACAAGGTTAATTAGAAGTAATTAACCCCCATTGTGCAAGCCCTTTTACATCTGTCCTCTGCCACCAACTCTGTTGCTATAGAGGACACAAATCCCAAATACACACAGCAAAATTCAAGAAATTGGCTTTCCTCAGTGGGAAGGATCACCTACGCCAGTCTCCCAACCTTGGCAACTTTAAGATGTCTGGATTTCAACTCCCAGAATTCCCTAGCCAGCCATGCTGGCTAGGGAATTCTGGGAGTTGAAGTCCAGACATCTTAAACTTGCTAAGGTTGAGAAACACTGATCTGTGCTCTGTATTCGGGGTGGAGCTCTGCTTGAGTGACAGGCTCCCTTCTTGAGTTCCTGGCTTGTTTCCTACAAGCAGAAAGAGGCATACCTCAATTTTGGGAATGCCGGCATTCACCCAGTAGAGCAGTTGACTGATGGGTTCGAAGGCCAACGCTTCAACAGTCTCCAGGCCAGTGCCGATGATAACTTCCTGCCCAGAACTTCCGTTGAGACACAGGCGCTGAAAATAAGCACAATGGATCTGAGCCATCAGAGAAGTCAACTGCCAGGTCTGATGCCAGCAAAACCCAAGAGAGAATCCCTAAAGCTAAGACCAGCAGGATAGGAAGAAGTGGTGGAGAACGTCCACTGACTTTGCAGCCTCTAGACGTCTTAAGACTGCACCTCCCAGAACTTCCAGCCATTACTGTAGGTCAAGTTAGAAGAGGTTGCAGTAACACCTGGGGGCTTTTCCTTCTGGGTCAACTACAGAAAGCAACAAACACCCACATTTTTCTTTATATCCCACTTTTTCTCTACCACCCAGTTCAAGATGGATACAGGAGATCTTTGGAGGAAGTATCAGAATTAGGAGGAATTATCTAAATGAGAGAGAGATGCCTGCAAATCTGACACCAGATGTCTTCATTTGTGTTGGAGGAACAAGCTAAAAAAACCCCCTGCATTTCCAACATTTCCCCAAGAACTTTTCCTGTCTCACTGAAACCTGAGTAAGTGACTTTGAGCCAGCCCCCAAACTCAATGGGACTAAACCCCCATCTAAACAGAAGCCATTATCTGAAACAGAAGGCTTGATTTCCTGCTCTGTCAATCTTCTTTCTTTACTAACCCTCCTCTCCACTCTCTTAAAAACAGTCTTGCCAATTTTTCCCTGGCACAGAATTTTCTTCCTTTGGGATGTCCAAGAAATCAGAAACTGGAACAAAAAAGCCCATTGGAGTCACGGCCCTCCTGTGTCCCACCGCAACAAACCTCAAAATGCCTTGAGAGTTTTGTTCCAACCTCAGAACAAAGCTTCCAGAAAGACATGTTCCGTTTCGAGCTTGAAATGTTCAAAATAGTCTGTTCCTAACCCAAAACAGACTAGGTTGAGATTGTTTGCTATGTCCAGAAATCCCTGAAAAGGCCAAGTTTTGTTCTACCCTTGAAACAAAACTTAAAGAACACCTCCTTTGGGTTTTCAGCTTGGAACACTTGAAAAACAGCTGCTTAGGGTTTACAATATGTTGCACGCTTTCTTCTTCAGCCACCTTCAAATCCAGTGGCAAGGTAGAATTACCTTGCAACAAAGGAGCCCATGCAAGTCACTAACCTGGATAATGTCAAGAGTCACATCAGCCCAGTATAGGCAGTTATGGTTGTAATCAAAGTCAAGGGCCACAGCCCCACGCAGCCCGGTCAGAGGCAACTCTTCACTGAGACCAGAGGAGAGATCGTACCGGTGGATGGCGTACCTTGTTGAGTACAAGATGAACTCATTCTCCTCTGCAGAAAAATTGGCCAACCAATGTTTTGAACCAGAAATTTTACATTTGGGAAGGAGCATTTACTGAGATCTAATGTCCTAAAGGGATGACTGTGAAGATTCTGCTTCTATAGCATCATCTCTAGCTGATGTAAAGACTGAAAAGTTTTTATTTTCCTCCAAAAAATGGCTAAGATTTAAGCATAACCAAGCAAACTTTTTTTAACCATAGGCTACATTGTCAAGTACCCGTTTTTCACCCCCAATACGTATTTTTATTTTAAGAAAAGGAGGAACTCTCCTTCCTATCTTGCAGTGTTTGTCATTTGGACAATTTTAAGTCCTTTTTATTTCAACTAATTTTAATTTCTTTTTTAAAAAAATGTTGCCTGAATGACGCAGTGGATGTTTCCCAATCATTTAATCAAAGCTACTGATCAACTGTCTTAGCAGGCAGCAACCCCTGGTCCATTTTGACTGATCTCAAAAGAACAAAGTGTGTGTTCATTAGTTAGCAGGAGTCAAGCTTAACTCAAGGGAGACTTTATCTTGCTGACCTACATACCCCACACCTTTGATCAATATTATTTCTGCAACAAGAGCCTCCAGCCCTGACTTACCTGCTAATGGACAGGGTACAGATTCCCCTTCTAACCGGGCCTCTATGTCACCCCCAGAACACGTGTCCCCTGATATCTTGCGGTAACTAACATCAATAAAACAGAGAGTTTTGTCAGAAATACCATGGCTGCAACCTGAGTGCCCTTATCAGTTTAACAGCACTGGGAATAGGCTACCCTACGTGGATGACAAATTATTTTCTGAAACCTGTTTGGATTTTAAAGGGCAATGCCCTTTAAATACAATACAATACAATACAAAAAGTTTTTGCAGGTAATACAACAATTGATTGCATTAGCATCTGCGGATAGGTGGGAAGGGATAACATGTGCATTGTAACACAGCGACACAAATCCCAACCCTTCCATACTTGCATGCAATGTTGTAATGCAAGTGGGAAAAGGCAGACCCTGAGACATGGCTTATGTTTCACCATTTTGGTGTCATCGTGGTTAGGAACGGATTTGTTTGATTTATATCTTGCTTTTTCTCTAACAACTCCATCTGGACACTACTCTTTTTCCAGTCTTATTCCACAATAATCCCATGAGGTAGGCCAGTCTGAGAAAGAGAGACTGGCCCAAGACAGTGAGCTCCAGGGCTGAGGCTGGACTTGAACCCAATCCCCACTTTTTCTCATCATCTCAAAGCTGTATTGGCACAAGCTAACCTCAGTTAGGCTTAAATTTGATTAAACATTTCTGTGGCTTAGCATGTAGGGTGAGCTCAGATCATTTGATTAATGGGTTAATTCATAGCTAGCTTAATTATGTTGTGTGAATGCAGGCAACGCAGTAGTGTTACCCTCCCCACTTTAAGGATAAATTACAATCATCTTCTGAATAACAGGTAATTGCAATTATAATTGCTGCTTTTCTGACAACCTTTAAGAAAAGCCTAGAATCCTTTTTTTTTCCACCTTAACTTCTACTCTACAGAAGCTCTTTTAGCCAATTATCTCGATTTTATGTCGATACCATGTTTTATGTGCTGTTTTGATTTCAATTTTCATCTTGGTTTGACTACATTATCGGGATACTATTTATTGTTTTACAACGCTTTTAATTCTTTTATTACTTTTAATTTACTTAATTGCCTGTGACATACAGGAATGTATCCTGTTCAGATAAAACTATCTAGACCAGGATTCCTCAACCTTGGTGGCTTGAAGATGTGTGGACTTCAACTTCCAGAATTCCCCAGCCAGCCATGCTGGCTGGGGAATTCTGGGAGTTGAAGTCCACATATCTTCAAGTCACCAAGGTTGAGGAACCTTGATCTAGATGGTCACTAGCACGCAGTTATCTCCATCTCAGTAAATCATTCCTTTTTTAGAACAGAACTTTATCTTGAAGATTATATTTCTGCCTCTCTCAAAAATCTTTGCAAGCGAGCACGATCAACCTTGCCCCAGCCCACGTGACCTACCCCCGTGTCTTCTTGTAAGTTGATCCAACCGGGCATGGCACCAGAGGAGAAAAAGATTTGTCGCCAAACTCAGGATCCGGAATGCACACTTCTAATGACAGGTCCTCGCTTAGCTTGAAGCCGAAATCACTAAAGAAAAGGAGGAGAGCAAAGCATAATATTTCTTCTAGTTGTTGTTGTAATGCACTGCCCGCCTTACCAAGTAGACCAGATAGGAATCAGAGTCAAATGAGCTCATTCTACTTTACTGTAAAGCTACATTGACAGAATCTTGCAAGTCTGAAAGTATAATTCTCCCCCCAACCCCATCTCCTTTACACCCTGAGAAATTAGGGAGAGTCTTTCCTGAGCCTTTTGCCCCACCCACTATCCAGCTGCAGGCTGTGCATTCTCTTATCCGACTGTTCTCTTAGCAGCATCTCTTGGCCTGTCTCCCAAGGTCTTTCCCACATACCATTACAAGCACATTTGTTTCAAACGCCAGGAGAGCAAGTATTCAGGAACTGCAAGCAGTTAAATAGGAGTATCACCCGCAGAGCACCCAAGGGCATCTCTACAGGTTCAGAGGGCACCCACAACTGTGCAACCATGCATTGCACTGCATGTAAAAAAAGGCGACAGGTCTTCCCTCACACAGTCACGGCTACCATCTTGACTTCTGTCCCTCCATTTTATGGCAGCAGAGGTAGATGGATTAAATAAGGAAAGGGTTAGGGTTAACCCTCTTTCTTGCATACCTTTCTTCAACCCTAACCAGCTCCATCTCAGCATGGGAGGGGAGTTGTGAAGATGGCCAGTTTGATTTTTCATTGGCTGCCTGAAGTCTGCCCTGGGGGGGGGGTTATAATGCAAACTGGACAGGACCAGGATTTTGTGATTATGTTTTCCTTGATTTCTGAGGGCAGGTTGTTGGTTTTCTTTGGTTTATAAATTGTGACATCTATGGGGGGAGTGTCAATCCACAAAGGCAGGAAAGCATGACTACAATTTCTAGAAAATGGGGGGAAAGGCAGTTTCAGGTGCATAAGAAGGGAATTTAAAATCTTTACAGAGATCTAAGGTAGCCCATTTCCTGACCTCCGATATCTAGTTGTGATATCCACTGCTTACAATTAATACTAAAGGAGAGGATATATGAAACTAAGTAAATTTAGGGAATACACAATGCGTATTAAACTAGACACATAAGGAATTCACACACCCCTCCCCATGGCCTAACAAAATTTACCCATGGTTTCACTCTCCAAGTAGATTGGGAATTATGGTTGCTGCAGTCCCACACATCTAGATGGCCCCAACAGAGAGGTTGACTCCACCTCGAGTATCCTCAACCTCCAACATTTTTCTTAACTGCAACTCACCAGAGACCTCGACTTACCACTCGTAGTCTTCCCTCGTGCAAGAACAATTGGAGACCAGGAATGGCCGATCAAAATCTTCCCCGTTGAAGCAAGTGGCATGAGGAGTTCGCCTTTTGAAGACTGTCTTGTGCCCCAGGAGACACTCATTCCCACGTTCATCGGAGGGGGACCACAGCTTATAATCATTTTCCGTACAAGGCACCCCTAGGAAATCAGCAGTGGGGTTGGGTTATTTTTTAAGTGGTGGGGGGAGCAGGGAAAGGAAAACCATGCCATGCTACAAAGACAAGCTTTTGCCTACACTGAGCTTAACAAATGCCACAGGAGGCCATCTCTTTGACTTACCGAGGACATCAGTGGTGTTGATCTGCAGAATCAGCCAACTGTGCCCATTTTCTTTGTAGGATCCAAAGATGGTAAAGATGGTGCTTTTTTCCCCAGGTTCTGTCAACAGGCCATAAACAAAGACAGGCTTTTCCGAGAATGTGAAGGTTTTCCAGGTTTCTCCTTCGTTCGTGCTATACCTACGCAGAAAGAATGGCAAGGATACATCGACCACCACCTTGGTCTCAGTCATGCTCCAATCCAGCAACTTTTGCTTCTGATAACCCCTGTTTCTTGCTAATTGCCCGTAAGTTCAGGATATAGCCAGTGATGCAAGAACTATGAGCTGATTTTTTTTGTTTCCTGTTGGAAGACAGGTCAGTTGTTTCGAGGCACACTGGGCCCGTCAAGACCTGCAGTGGCATTACGTGCCTGTTTTACCCCTCTTGATCTGAAACCTGAAAAATTATGTTCCTGGAAATTGGAAACTTGCTGCCAAATTTCAGCAGTACATTCTGGGGGATTGTGGGGGGCTGTGAAATGGAATTGGGGTGCAGATTGCCCACCCTTGCAATACAGGCTAAAACTGAACCAGGGCAAAGCCCTTCAAGTCCCCTGACAAAAGGGAAATCCAACCAACGCAGAGGCCTTTTACGTTCCATTCATCTCCATCCCTTCCCCAAAAGCCAGCAGAAGTTGTTCTGGCTGAGATTTGACTCCTGTTCAAAGCTAACAGTAATTTTGGGGCTTGTAATAAAGCCTAAAACTAAACTTGAGGACTACCACAATCTTGGTGTCACCATCAAAAAGTTACTCTCATGCATGTTTTGAAAACCACCTCAAGGACTTTCCGGAAGCTTTTCAAAGTGCATTATTAAGGAGACTGGGCCAGAGATCTGCTGTCTCTTTCAATCATCTCCCACAGTTTCTTCCTTACTGGAGGCTAGAAAGGGGAGGTGATTGGGGCTTCTTCCTACAAATGCTGTATCTCACATCTGAGTTTCAAATTAGATTGCTCATTTGGAGATGAACCCAATCTGCTGGAAACTTTGGCTATAGGGACTTGAGTGCAATTGACCCTCAAAAGAAGTGGCCTCATTTCTCAGGTCTTCAAATTCTCCACCTAGAAAGATTTAGATAATGAATATCAAGATTCCTTTTCCATTCTTTCGGGTGGCTTAAAGCAAATCCGGTGGAAGATAAATTATCCTGGTTTACGACTCTCTGCTAGCTCAGGCAGAATCGTTGGTAGCCTTACTTACTTCAGCTGGTTGGTTTCTGCCCCCTGCGCCACAGCCATGAGGATGCCTCCGTGGTCTCCCCAAGAATAATAATGGGGCCCGGACAGGACCTGAGAGAGGAAGCAAACAAAGGCGCTGGTTCACGATTGCCATGGCACGTTTCAGATGAGTATTGTGTACCAAGAAAGAAATATAAGCATGCACGCACAGGTAAATTCATAGGGCATTCTGAAAGTCAACGTCCATGTTCCTACTTGCTCTAAGAAATCCATCCAAGGCTGATTCTAATTGCCATTTTTCCCATCAATGCATCATGCAGCTGGAACTCCTCCTCTCTGAAAAGTTAAGCAAAGCTGGATATATGTTCAAGTGTTCCAGAAACCCACTGTTTCCTCAGGTCTAATACATCTGGAAAGCACCAGATAAGGAAAAAGCCAAGCTAAGCTCTTGGCACCTTCAGTTTTGGCTGGTGGAAATCAGAAGATCTAGATTTTAGGATTTTCTGCTTATCCAGATGTCTTGGACTCGATTTCAGCTGGAAGCCCCAGTACTTGACAGCCGTAACACACGAGGGAGTAATCAGTTGCTCCCAGACGTTTTTGCATTTGGTGAGCCCAGAGGCCAAGCAAGAAAACAAAATCTCTGCCTTCTGTTCGCTGCCTTCCTCTTCGCAGACTCGGCGGGAGCCAAACCAAACCCGCACCACCCCCAAAGAGGAAGGGGAGGTGGCTCTGTTCACAGCACTTAAACCCTTTGCAGATGTCGGAATGCAGGCTTGGACTAGCACATCTGATCAGCCCTTCCACAAAGCCCATGGCCGAGCAGGCCACCCAAACAGCCAAGGGCACTTGCAGGAATGGGAGCCAAGCCCCACTGGGAAGGCAGCGGGCCAAACCCTTTTGGCTGCTCACCCTGCGCTCTCCCCACCCCCCCTTGCCAAAGATCAGATCATCCTCATACACGTGGGTTAGGGTTTTGCCAAAGCAAACCCAGGACACAGATGCAGGCAAGGAAAGGACAACAAACTCCATTCCCCATAAACGGGCAGCAGTGTTGCTTCCCGACTAGAAGAGGGTTGGGCCTGATCCATCAGCCTAGAGGTGCTGCAATCCAGACCTGCACGGAAGTTGTGAACTCCAAACCCAGATCCACTGGGTTCCAAAAGGTGTGGAGTTGCTGCCCTGATTGCAATTCACGCATATTCTTTTACCGGTTTTCTAAACCAAGCAGTGAGGGTGAAAGAGGCGCTGGAGTTTAAGCCTAGTGTCAGTTTTAATGTCTCGGTTCGACCAGACTAAAAGAAGCAACCAGGGTAGTTTCTACAACCCTAGGCAAAGCGGTTTTGGTTACGCCAGCTGGGGATGATGGGAGTAGTGGGTCAAAGCGTCAGGAAGGGGCAAGGTCAGGAGAAAGGTAGTGAACAAGGACCTACTTACATGGCCCTGCTTGGAAATCAAATGAAAACAGAGCCAACATTCCCCATTGGGTTTGCTCTGGTGGAACCTGCTGAGCCCCAGAAACACAAGGTTGAGGCATCATCAGCTGTGGCGCAGCTCTTTTCCCAGTGTTTAAATGCCTCCTGAGCTACAGGAATGCCCCCGGCCCCAGAAGCGGACCTGGTATTTCCTTACCTCCTGCCATCTGACGCCAGCACTGCTGGAAATGTACACATTCATTTTACTCGCCATGTTCTTCCCCACAGAACCTACAAAGAGAAGCACATGAATCTTGGAGTGATTCTTTTGCTTTTAATCTGTGAATGTCTCAAGAAGTTTAATATTTAGGGGTATGGGGTAGGCTGATTTACCATCCCCAAGTCTGTCTCACCAGCACACAGACCAAACTGAATCAGGGCAAAAGAGACTGATTGGATGAAGACGCACAACGGAGCCTTTCTCTATTCCCAGTTCTCTAAGCTACATGATCACCGAGCTAAGGAAAGTAACTCTGCAGGAAAGACACAGTAGAGGAACTATGGCTGAGAAATCGCTAATTCACTTTATGACCCATAAACTTCTAAACAACCTTTCTACTCATCGGGGCAGAGCCAGCCAACTTTTCAACAGGCACCACTGTGTGATGTCCATGGCAGGACAGGCTGCAATTTAAAAAGAAAAAAAAGAAATTAAAAGGGTCCAAATCTTGCGAGACTTTGACCATCTCCCCTTCAAGACCTTGATGGTCTCCTGAGATCTCTGGAGGCAATGCTGATATCTCAACAGGATTTGGCACTTGTGAGATAAGAGTCCTTTTCATTTTCATTAATTTTTAATGTATAGATTGGGGATTCTGTGGGTGCCTGTGAGGGACCACCTGGGTGCTGCAATGCACGGCAGATCCAGGTTGCCAACTTCTGATCTAAGAAGTTTCTTCTCGATGTTTACCCAACGCTGAGCCTGACCCCCTAAAATGGTGCAGGACATCTAGTGGCCAGAGAGAAAGCAAGATGAAGTTATCCTCAATTGACATTGTGCTTTTACCATCAACCAGCCAGATTTGTGGGGAGGGGAGCAAGAGGATCAAAACAAACCAAGCAAAAACAATGTTCTACCTGTTGCAATGATCAGTCCTGGAGCAGATTCTTTGGATAAGATGGGCATCCTGCGCAACTGGAAGTTGAGGAGCTGGCTCAGTCGTTGGGCCAAGTGAAGGGAACAACCCAAAGAAAGCTGGTGAAGATGAAACAGAAACATCACTTGCCTTGTCCTACCAAGAAAGCTGCATTTACCATTCTGCAATCTGTGTGTGTTATCAAGGGCCCTCTTGAAAAACCACAAGGCAGTTCCAAAAACCTGCAGCTAATTCCTGCTTACAGGCATTTACGTGTCTTCAGCACATGTAGTTTCAGTTGCATGCTGAAAAAACACACCACCCTTTTGGCAAGGAGCATAAGTGTTGTTAAAACATCCTTTCCAAGCGGGTACATGTTTAGAAGTAATCAGTTGAATCATTAAAGGGCATCACAACTGCCTCAGCCAACATTCCTCATGCCTCGTGGAAAATTCGCACAACATTTGTCTGCACAGAAGAAATGGTACATGTGTCCCAAACAATATGACCAAATTTCCCAGTCTATGTGCATACGTTCCAACAGGCCTCATATGCCTACGTATTCTTCATCTTCTGCATTGACAATAAGCATTGGATTCAACATCTGTCATGGTCTGGAGAATGACCTTGGGAGACAGGAGGGAGAGCCGCAGGCTGGACAACCAGTGCGTAAAAGATATCTCATGCCACAAAAGAAAAAGGGGTGTGGGAAGTGTTTCAGAAGGGGCCCTCCCTAGTTTTCCGGAGAATAAAAGGAAAAGAGGGAAGAAATATTTTCAGTCTTGCAAGATTCTGTTAACAGAGCTAGTACTCCTGGTTGTGCTTCTTGTCTGGACTACCTCGCAGGGCTAACATCAATCTTGCAAAACTGAAAGTATTTCTCCTTCCTTTCCTTTTATTCTCCAGAAAAGCAGGAAGACTCCCTTCTGAAATGTTTCCCATTCCCTCCCTCCTTCTCTGGGCTGAGATAACTTTTACATGCCAGTTGTGCAGCCTGCGGCTCTCCCTCCAGTCTCCCAAGGTCATTCCCACAGGCCATTACAACATCAGAGTAGGACGAGAGCTATTTTCAGCAGAATTTCTAGGAGAAAAGTACTCAAGGTTCTTTCCTGGAGGGTCCCTCAGATATTGTTTGGCTGATTAGTAGGGCAGAGAACCGGGAGGAAAGGTTATACTCACAGCTCACTTTTCACTGTGGTTCAGCACAGATGCTGCAGACTGCATAAATTTAGATTTGCATCTGCCCCGACGTGCAAGCACAAGTTCCGGGAGAGAAAGTGACATCCCGTTGTTCAAAAAGTATGCATACTCACGGAAGAACGTGCACACGATCCAGAAAATTGGCCGTGCGCTGCTGCTTGCGCATCCCAATGATGACCAACCAAAAGAAAATAGTCTCACCGTTGTGTGCTCTCCCCAAACAGCACCTACTTTTAGAACTCGAGTGAAGCTTAACCAGGACCCAAGAATGCAATGAGCGATCCAAAAGCCTTTAGACAGGCAGCGTCATTCCTTTGGATGTCGGCATCATTACCTCACAATTTATCTTTTCGCCATAGTGAGTATACTCTGGAGGCTGGAGAAATTCCCAAGTCCCACCTTTGTCGAAGGTGATGACCGAGCGCATGTTCTCGTCGCTGAACGAGCCGTTGATCAGGGTGGTGATATAGACCCCCGGAATGCCCTCAACGCGGTGGAAGTCTGCGAAAGGCTCGGTTGCGAAGTATCTGCCAAAAGAAGAGCTTATTCGCCAAAGACCCAGCAGCCCTTCGAGGTGGGCCAGGTCAGGAAACAGACCTTGCGAGAAATACTGGAACTCCACTGATACAGGTTATAACAACAGAATCTTGAACGCCCAACAGTGTTTCCCCTTCTCTCCCTCCTATACGAAAGAGAGTCAAGATGGGGCATTCTTGAGTATCTTCCTCACCCTCTCCTGTTTTCCTGGGCTAAATGCATGACTTCCTAGTGGCCGCCGTGTGTCTTCTTCAAGGCTATCTCCATTCTCCTCTACCTTATCCACGGTGGGGGGAAATGCAAAGCACCTGAAAATCACAGCTGCTGCAGCAATGTTCCCTAGTCGAGCTATTTTTTTTTTTAAAAGCTACCTCTATTAAATTGAACTTCCCAAAGAAGCTCCTGCCATTTGCCTCGCTCACCTCCTCCCACAAAAGGCTGCATCATTTCAAGTCCTTCTGCAGCCCAGGGATGCAGCTTTGCTTTCATGGTGCAAGCCAGGCTGGCTTTAGAAGGACTCAGACGGGTCGCTATTGGCCCTGCGAGGCAGGCCAGGTCAGGAAACAGACATGGCGAGAAATACTGGAACCCTATTTTACTGATACAGGTCATGACAACAGCAGACCTGGCTCTGCCAATGGGCATGGGGCGTGAGGAGGAGTAACCAACCCTGGGAATGGCTGGCACCTCGAAAATGCCCCCTTGGGATAACAACAGTCACTTACCATCAGTTACCTTGGCAATGTTATTTATTCATGAACATTGGTTTATTGTATTTTAATCAGTATGTTAAGCAGTATTTATTTTTGTTTTTGCTATAATCTGCCCAACGTTACTCATTGAGTGAGATGGACGGTGACTAAATTTGAATTGTAAATCAATAAATCTTGAAAGCCTGACAGCATTTCCCCTTTCCTCCCACTTAAACCAAGAAGAGTCAAGGCAGGGCAACGATCTCAGCAGACTTCTCTGAGGTAATCTTTGCCGTTCTCTACAGCACCCACCCCCCAATTCTAAAAAGTAGGTGGGGTACGGGAAGGAAATTGATGGGGTGAAAACACAGTGCTGTGTTGTGTTGTGTTGCGTAGTGTTATGTTGTGTTATGCTATGCGACGCTATCTTATTTATGTTGGTGTCCTGCTTCTCATTTAAAAAACCCCCGATTTGCTATAAAATTCGGACCATTAAAACTCAGCTAAAACAACTGACAAAAGCATGCATTAAAACACTGCATAAATGTACAAAATAAAATAAGCAGTAAAATAAACCATAGCAGAGTAATAGCAGTAATAAAGGGTTGAGAACACTGCAACAATGCAACATGTAATTAAAAAGGAGAAAAATGACTTTGCCCATTGCTGAAAAGATAATAAGAAGGATTTAATTTCATATTAAGTACAATTTTATTGGATTAATACAATCTAAAGGATGATGTCCTAAGTGAGCAGGGCCACAATGAACATTTAATTTAATTTGATTAATTAAACTTCAATTCAATAGGTTCCCAGTCAAAACAATGACACCTCAGGTATTTTACAATCTTCCCCATCTCACAGATCCTCAGGTATAGCTGACCCCTCCCCACTTCTGTCCAAAATTTGTCACTGAACTATGATTTCGATGTTACACAAAGGAACAGTATGAAACACACAAGTAACAGGCTTACTAACTGCACTTAATTTAATAATTCAATCTTAAAATGTATATTTTTGATTCCTAGATTGACTACTGGGGGGAATACAGCTCTCTACAAGTCCTTCAAAGGCTACCCCAAGGCCCGTGGGGTGAGAAGGCTCATGGGCCTCTGCTGCAAAGGTTTATCTCAACCCTTTCACCAACTACAAAGTGGAAGGTGGATCTATCTTCTACCGGGTCAAATAGGATGGGCGCGCTGTCATCTGATGGGACCTTGGAGGTGCACCTTCTCTGTAGCTGTCCCAGCCCTTTGGAATAGTGCCCCCTCCAAAATTGGAGAGCCCCCCACCCTTTTAGCCTTCCGGAAGGCCATGAAGACCTGGCTTTTCCCCCAAGCCTTGAGTTAGGAGGGGGTTGAGTCAGGAGGACCATACAGTACTATGGATGGTCTGGCCTCTGGTCGGTCTGCTCTGTTTTCATCTGGTGGGTCTGTTGGTTATGAGCTGGCTGAGATCATTATGTGAGATCGGTGGTCATAATACACTCTTCAAATTAAACAAATACTTGTCTCTTGTGCCCATTGCCCAAAACTGGCACCCAAGAGAGAGCATCTCGTATCTCCCAGATGAAGGAGCGCGCCAACCAAGTCATCTCTCTCCAGGAGCGTCATCCACTGCCTTACCTTACTAAGGTGTCACTCCCTGCTCCACCAGGACTGTAATACAAGATGTTTTCCAAAGTCAGCGAAAAGCGAAGACCTTCAGCTTCAGAGATATAGAGGCTGGTGCTGTTGTTGCTATAACTGACGCACACAAACACCTGGTCTTCGGAAGTGTCTGCAATATAATACTCCTTCAAGACAAAATTTGGGAGGGGAAAAATGTTGTTGTTGTTTTTTTTAAATGGGTACTAAAAAAGCATTCGAGCAGGCACAGTGGCTTAAATGTGTGACTTCTATGCCCAAAAATGCCATCAGAGTCTCATTCCTTGCCATGGGTTCACTGTGACTTTAGATAAGCCTCAGTTTCTCCTGGCTGCACAACGGGCATAATGATATCGCCTTTCAGACCCGCTGTGAATAGCCAAAAGATAGGGTTCTTTTCTTTGCAAAGCATTTGTTTAAAGAATGCTTACAATCTATGGCAAGGTTTCTCAACCTTGGGAACTTTAAGTTGAGTGGACTCAACTCCCAGAATTCCCCAGCCAGCCATGCTGGCTGGGGAATTCTGGGAGTTGAAGTCCACACATCTTAAAGTTCCCATGGTTGAGAAACACTGATCTGTAGAAACATGCAAAAAGGAGAAAAACAAAAACAAAAACAGAAAGTGTGCTGATTGTAGAGGCATGGTTTATGGCTGAATAAAGTTTCTAGTCCCCCTCATTTGTGCATACCTTAATGGGGTGCCTTGTTACAAACTGTGCAGCCTGCATTGGCTTCCGGTTAAAAGACACCCAGAGCTGAACAGATGTTTGCTGTTGATCACCTAAAAGAGGCTGCAAAGAGAAAGGGAAACAGAGAGAACCAAACATTATGGCTCTTTTTCATCCTGAATCAAAAAGGATGATTAAACTTCTGCAAACTGAAAAAAAAAAATCCTTCACAAGGCCCTAAATAAATCTTCACGTTCCACTGATTTTCCGGGACTAAATTTCAGCTTAATATTTAAACAATTCTCTCTCCAGGACTCTGGCAATGCAATCAAATGGAACAGGAAGTCACCGCAACTTTATCAAAAGAAGTCTTCAGGGCAACACTCCCAAGCAAATTTGTCTTATGAAATGCTGCTTACCTGCTCGCCTCTGGTGAACAAAGAGGTAAGTCCAGGCGATCAGCCAGGGCACCCTTGCAGAGTGGAAAGAACCAGCATTTTTCTTCCCCCAGGTTTTCAATGTCCTTTTAAAGACTCATACAGGGTCTTTCCAGGACTGCTTCTGTCCCAAATTACTTTTTTACAGGTAAGCACTTTTTTTTAAACAAAAACCTTTTCCACGGGAGCCTGCCAAAAACGATTGCTCCAGACTGACCGTGGCTCAACCAAACGAATCCATTTGTTACAATGGGATAGTTTAAACAACAGTGGTTTGGGCTCCCAGCCTAAGCCAACACTCATTCACTTGCTGGTTGGTATCCAAGCAATTAAGCAATGCCACAATGTTGTAACTATGCTGTGGTTGCAGATTTAAAAAGAAGTGGCGTGTGAGTGAGAGCAAGAGGAGATCCTTCTCCCTTTTTTTTCTGGAAACATCATCGGCATCGTATCACCAGTGAACGCAAAATGGCTTTTTATCAAATCAAGCCATCTAATCCCACCCCATCTGCTCCACCTGGCAGCAGATGCCTAAAATCTTGGCCAGAGAAAAACTGCCCCATCAGGGACTTCTCCATCCTTTTCAGTGGAGATAGCAAGGATCAAACCCAGGACTTCTGGCCTCACATCCTATGAAACATTTGGTCCACCCTGGTCCGCTGTCTTGACTTGGAGGGGCAAGCCCACCTGAGCAGAGACTTTTTTTAATGTCAACAGCCAAGACTGGATGCCCATAGGTGGAAGAATTCACATGCTAACTTTCCTACAAGGAATCCTAGGCAAATTCCAGCATCTCATTCTACTCCGACTGCATCTTCTTCCTGTGAAACTCAGCAGATGTTTCTAACACACACACACACACACACACACACACACACACACAGAGCCTCTTCTTTATAGCCTATTGTGCTCTCCTTCTAATTACCAGCTAAGCAGGAAAGGAAAGTGAAAGAAAACGGAAGAGCTGAAGAATCAGACAAAGCCATCAACCAGTGCCATTTAGAGCTGCTAAGACAAGGTCTGTCTGTCATGATGGTGTGACTGGTCATCAGTTTTTTCCTTGAGAGAGGAACAACACATCAAAATGAGAAGGTAAGAGGCCAGAGCAAAGTAGGAAAACTTGTGAGGATCAGCACAGAGGCTATGACCTTTCTTAGCATAAAAGATGAAAACGGGGTTCAAAATGTCATGTCCCAAACTCGTTGGCCAGTGAAGGGGGAAATTCCTCTCTGTGCCTTTCTACCTTTCCTCCTTTCTGAGAAGGTCCATCGCGTGCAGGCGAATGGGAGGGTGGGTGTTCACTTGTAGAACATGTTCTAATAAAATAGTTAGAAAGTGACCAGTTGTGTTCCTGCCTGTTTGATGGGACCTTCCCCATCAACCGTTTTGACACGGTATGGAAAATCTCTATGTTTTCTAAAGGGAGGCCAGGGTAAAGGGCTTTCAACTTTGCAAATAACCCCAGAGAACTATGTCAGAAGTTTAGAAGCCTCTGAGAACAGCAGGGGTTTAGCTATCCCATCCAAATCAACTGTGCATTTGGACCAAGGTGCAAAAACAACTTTTTCATGTGGTCGTTCGCAGGGCGGCTGGTCCGACACTGCTCAATGCGCTCTTTGATCTTCAACAGAGCACCTCTTGCATGTCCCGCTACGTGTAAAATGAACATCAACAGCTAATTCTGCTTTTTTTCCTGGCAGGGCTGAGACAAAAAGAGACAAGGCTGGCCCCTCTTTATTATAATTTAGGAGAGGGGAGATTAAAACATTTATTTTTATCCTGTTTTTTTTGAGCTTTGCTTTTTATGCTGCTGTGATTTTTTGTTTTTATTGACATCTGGTTGGATTTACCAGAGACAAATCGTTTTAAGCCAGCTAGAGGCCCAGATAGGAATGGGTAACATGTAAAATTCCTTAACAAATAAACTAATATTTTCCCCTCAATGGCCTATGTTAAAATGTTTATTTATGTTACTCTAATAGAAGAGAATATCTGTAGCTCAGGGTTGAACTGTGGAGTCTTTGGTGCTCTCTGAGCTTGGCTGTTTGCTTGCAGACGTTTCATTACCCAACTAGGTAACATCAACAGTGCTAGTGAGTGTGGAGTTTGCTCCCTGTTTATATACAGTAGCTTGCCCCACCAAGCTACACCCCCACCAACACAGGCAGGCAAGCTACTGTATATAAACAGGGAGCAAAGTCACTAGCATTGATGACGTTACCTAGCTGGGCAATGAAATGTCTTCAAGCAAACCACCAAGCTCAGACAGCACCAAAGACTCCACATTTATGTCATTCTTATGGCCTTAAACTAGCACTTGTTGCACCCAGTCAGCTGCAAACTGTGCTAAACCTCGTAAGAATCATACATCTGAATTGTAAATACAAACTGAATTTTGAATACAAATTGAAAGGTCCTAGAACACCCCTTTAGCAAACCCTTGGTTCTTCTACCAGCTGGAGAAGAAACTGTAAAAGATTCCGACACAGCAAGGCCTTCCCTGTTTGAAATGCTTTCCATAAATCCAGAAGGGCCTGGGGCCATCTTACAGTCTGCGGTTGGTTGGCGGAAGATACCTCTGCAGCCCCTGAAAGAGCAGTTCCTTACCCCAGATTTTGTTGCAAAGAGATATTTGTCCCTGAGCTGGAAGTCTTCGACCTCTTCCAGCAAAATCTCTTTATTTTCCCGGGTCTGGAAGAAATCTGTACTGCGGAGGACCGTCGAGGACAAGGTAGGTTCATGCCGCTCGATATAAATTGTATTTGGCTTGTCATACGGCTCAACACCCCTTAGTGACAAAAAAAAGAAAAGAAAAGAATTGGCGTATGAAAAAAAAAGTGATGGGGCAATTCCTTCATTCAGATCCACCAAAAGGTCAACCCAAAAGGGTGCAAGCTTTTGAGTTTTCCAGAATTCTTCATCAGGGGATGGAGAAGAGCTGGGTCTCTTACTATCTCTTTCTCTCTACACACTTATACAAACACACCACAACAGACTTCCCAACTGGGTGTGTCGTGTAACTTGCAGAATGTACCACCATGTGGTCATAGGCCCTGACAGATTAGACCAGTGTTTCTCAACCTCAGCAACTTTAAGATGTGTGGACTTCAACTCCCAGAATTCCCCAGCCAGCCTCCTCTACCCCTTACTGGCTGCTTCCAACAGTGGTCAGCCAAATGCCCCTAGGACACAATTTTCCAATCTGGGAACTAGGGACCTCTGGCAGTCCATGTGGATACCACAAGCAAAGGGAGGGAGGGAGAGAGGGAGGGAGGGGGCAGAAAAATAAAAATAACCCATTTTTAAAATCTTGGCCAAAATCTTGGGAGGTCACTGAATCTCACAAGATTGGGACATTTTCATTTGAAATCACCCCAGACTGGGCAACTCTGGGGCACTGAATTGATATAATTGAATTCAATTACTTTTCATTTAATTTTGGAGTCCCAGAGGAGGAAGGTGTCCAATGAGCAGAGGCACTTAATAATCATGCTGCCCTCCTATTTTTTTTTTTTTTTATGGTTGTCCCCCAAAGCTTTTGATGATAAGACATCTTGACTACATAAAGGCAAAGACTGGGATTCAAGAAGTTTGTATACAAAATCCAAAGGCAACTACCCATTCTTAGAGGGTGTAAACTAATAAACCCTGAAATAAAGCTTTAATGTAGTCCATGACTTGATTCACCAGGAACTCTTTTCTTCATGGGGGAACATGCTCCAAAATCTGATACAGACACCCTACCCTGAGAGAGGCCATGGAAGGGAGGAGTCATTCATGTATTTCTTCATTGAATTGACGCCTATCCTACCTTTCATTGAGAAGGTCAAGGTGGTGTAGAGTTCTTCTTCCTCCTATTTTGCCCCACAACATCCCTGTGAGGTGGGTTGGGCTGAGAGGGAGGGTCTGGCCCAAAGGCCCTCAGGGAGCTTCTCTGGCTGAGAGGGGACTAGAACCCAGGTCACCCTGCTCCTAGTCCAACGTCTTCCCCACTACACCACACTGGCTCTCAACATTCTACCCCCTCATTGAGAATGAAACATAACATTTTTAGTATTGTTTTAATTCTATATATATTTATATAGTTTTATATAAATATATATAACTAACTATAGTTATATATATTTATATATATAACTATATATATATATAGTTATTTATATATATATAAAATATATATAACTATAACTATTTATATATAAATATATAAATTTATATTTATATATATACTATAGAATTTATATACTATAAATTCTATAGTGTTTTATATATATTTATAGTTTTAATGTCTTTGTAAGCCGCCCAGAGTCCCCTATTGTGGGGGAGATGGGCGGTGGAGAAATCCAATAAATAAATAAAATAAATAAAATAAATGACAGGTAGTTCTCAGGTTACAACCATTCATTCAGCGACCAGTTATGATGGTGCTGAACGAATGGTACTTATAACAGGTCCTTGTAGTTCTGGCCGTCGCAGCATTGCTGAGGTCATGTGATTGCAATTCCCAACATTCCCTGCCGGCTTCCCACGAGCAAAGTCAATAGGGAAGTCAGCAGGAAGTTGGAAGTCACGGTCAAGCGAGGTCCTCGCTTAATGATCCATGCAGTCCTCATTTAACAATGGCAACCATGACTGCTGGAATTGCCATTGCTAAGCAATGCGGTCGCATGGTGTTGCATTTGATGACTGTGTCGCTTAATGATGGCAATTCCAATCCCAATTGCTGTTGTCAGCCGAGGACTACCTGTATTTGTTAATAATAATTAAGGAATTAATTACAGGTTAAGGAGGGGAGTGAAATTGTGCAGGGGAATAAAGACTCCTTGGAGTCCCACAAATAAATTCCAGAACTCACCAAGCAAAAGACTTCACATGTTCATGAATCATAATCCAGGTTTGCCCAAAATCATCCGATTTCCAGAGCTAAAAAATGAGAAGGTGGCAACATATATTGAGATTCAAGATAAGGCAAGCTAAATTCAGAGAGCAGGATAACAATCCATCAAGGTTTATTCTTTGCCAACATCCAGAGGCCACATCTCTGAATGGATCAGACCAAGAAACGTGGAACATGTGGTTAGAGAAAGAGCTGAAACGCAAGAGCCAATCAGCCTCAAGAACCCCAAGGAGAGCTGTAATCATCCTCTTCAAAGGCCTGAAAGGAAATCACATCGAAGAAGATCAAGACCTGTTCTTTTTCATTCCAGAGTAGGATACCGAATAATGGATATCAATTTCAGTAAGGAAGATTCTGGTTGAACATTTCAGGATAAACTTCCTAGTGTTAACAGTAATTTAACAGTAGAACCATCAACACAGATGATGTGTGCCTTTAAGCAGAAGCTGCCTTGGGAGGGTTCTCCTTTGATTCCTGCATCTGAGCAGTGGGTTCTACTAGATGGCCCCAAGAAAGACTTCCAATTTTAGCATTCTGTGATCCTAATGAAAATTCAGTTTTCTTCCCCAGTTCTACCCACTAATTTTGGAAATGCAGTCCTCCCCAAGGACCAAATATAACTCTTTGCCTGGGGAAAAAAAATTGTGCACCATGCCTAAAGATTATGCAAGAGAAAGGGTGCCACCTGCATAAATTGCAGAGGTCCTGTCAAATTCTGCTGTTTGGAGCACAGAATCCCAATATTATTATTTGGTTCCGGTTATGGCTGGCAAAGCAGAGGAGAGCAGAAGAGGAAGAGAACAGACCTCCCTGGAATGTGAGTGGGAGAGCTGCCAAGCATTGGTCCACTTAATCATCATCACTTATCAAGCCAAGATTGGACATCCCTTTGACTGGGATGGTCTGAGGACTCCTCTCCTAGGCAGGGGTTGGACTAGAAGGCCTCTAGAAACTGAACCTGACTTGAAGCTAAAAATGGTATTTGAGCAACAAGCACAACAGTGACTAAGTTGGAGGGACTGGAACTTAAACTAAGAAGAAAGGACTCAGAAAGATGAGCTTGTATTGTGACTACATTTATAAAGAAATGGAATGGGATCAGATTATAGGATGTGATGGGGGGAAGGGAAGGGAAGGGAAGGGAAGGGAAGGGAAGGGAAGGGAAGGGAAGGGAAGGGAAGGGAAGGGAAGGGAAGGGAAGGGGCAGAGCAAAGAGTGCTGTCTAATGAGACCAGAAAGACTGATATACGGTATTGTATTCACCCCAGGGCAGGATTTGTCTGTGGCTAAGCAAAAAAAAGACATTGGTGCACTGGAGCAGAAAGAAACCATAAAAATACTGGTGTGTAACCACAGAAGACAAACAGCACTGCTCCTGCCAAAATCAGAGCGGCCCAGTACATTCCCTGGCATCTCTCTCCGTTTCCCGATTCCTATCCTGTCCCTTCCAAGCACCAGCAAACAATGTGAAGCAGAGCTAAAGAAGAACAAAAGCAGGATTCTTGTCCGAAAGGGAGTTGGGGGTGGGGGGAGGGCTGCTGCTGGCTACTTTTCTTCCATCAAGGGGCCTCGGTCCTGGACAGAAGAGGAGCAGAGCAAAAACCCAAAGGCAGCTGATCGTGCACAAGATCCGGATCTGTGTGAGCAGCTGAGGAGCAGGGAAGGAATGGTGGAAATATGGAAGTTGCAAGGCCAAGGGGGAGGCAGGATCTGCATTCTTCCCCTTTCAGATGCGTTGGGCAGCCAACATACTCCTTAGCTGGGGTGGCCAACCATGATATGGTCATCTAGTATCACCTCTGGAGGCCCTCAGGGGTGGAAGGTGACATCATTGAGGCCCAAAGCCGGTTTGAGCCCTCCTAAAACAGCCAAGGCCAAACTGGGATGACCTGTGATGGAGCATAACTTCATTCAATGTAAAGGAATTAAATATTGTTAAGGTAATTATGATTGCAGCCAAATTATAATCAGGAGACAGCTGTGCAGGGAGAAAGACATCAGGGAGACCCTGGGGCTGAGATGCTACATCAGAGGCATCTGTGGGAAGGAATAAAAAAAATCAAGGTGTCAGCTGCAACTGTGCAATCAAAATTCTGCCCTTTTTTATGTGCACTGCACATATAATAGGGGTGGGACTTCAATCGATAGTCGCAGCCACCATCTAGATATCTTTGATGCTCCCCACGGAAGACACATGGTAGATCTGTTGCACCAGATACAGAACTCCTCATGATCCAGCCGAAGGGGAAGTAGCTGTTTGCAGAAACAGCAAACCCTGGGAGGTCCAGGAAATTATTCCTTAAGCCCTTCAGATTCAGAATGCCTCGTTTGCTGCCAAGAAGAGGTTTATGGAAAGCCACCAAATCTCTTATTCACCTGTTTGTTGGGATGGGATCGGTCGTATCCCAGAACAAGACCGGGGAGCTGGCTGTGCAGAAGTAGGTCTGCAGCTTTGAATGGAATTGGGAAGCCTTGAATGGTGGTGCAGAAGTCCGTCGTGAGCCAGAGGTACTGGGAAAACGCATCGACAAAGATATACTGTGGAAGGGAGGGGAAGGATGGGAGGAAGACAAAACAGGTTTAAAAAATAGGTCAAGAGATCTCTATAAAATTGTGACTGAGCTGACACAGCAATAGGCTAAACTATGGATTGATGGATAAACTCGATTAGTTGGATAATACAGAAAGCCTCAAAATATGGGGAGGGTGCCTCCAACATGCTCTCAACATTAATTTAATTGATTAACTAGATAAGCCGCCTGACTCCCAGCAACAAAGGTTGGGACTCCTGTTCTAAAAGGTTCAGGTCTGATTACGCACACACGGATCACCAAGCAATAACCTAGCAAGAATTCCTAGCTTGGGGTTAGGTTTTCATGTTTTAAATCATTTGTAAACTGCCCAGAGTTGATGGGAGTCGGATGGCATATCAATTTAATTAATAATAATAACAATAATAGCAATTTGATACAAGTTTCTTCCACCGATACAACAGAGTTAAAATAGGTCAGTAAGGGCTCTTTCTTCCAGTAAAATAATTCTGCAAATCTGGCTCCAACCGCTATGTGGCTGATAAGATGCCCTTTTTCTCCATTTAAAATATTTTCCCCTTGCCTTTTCAATCTGGACTGAAAACAACTTAGGAAAACAAGTTTTCCTTTAGAGAAAAATTAATAGCAACAATAAAAAGGGCGACCTGACGGTGATTAATAATTTGGGGAGATCTATAAAGGGGCAGCAACAAAAGATAAGTTTCCTGAAACACTGCAATGTTTGCACCACAAATCCTGCATCTGGGACTCATCATGTTTTTTTTTTCCCATCCTCCCACTGTGATCCTCCAACTGGACAAACTTGATGAGAGTCAGAAACTCCCCAAGGGGCAGGTGGCAAAAGACAGAGGTGTTCAGAGAGCAGGTCCTACATGGGTTTACACACACACACACACACACACACACCGTGGATCAGACTTCAGGGGGCTGCTATTCTAAATTTTAGGATGGGAGTATAAATTCTCCTCCATTCAATAGTCAATCTACTTATTTCCTTACCCTCTTATTGTCGGCCGGACTGTGGTAGAACTGAGCGATCACTGCTCGGCTGGAGTTCCCCGGCCCAAAACTGAATTTTTCTGATATCTTTTTGAACGTTTTCCCATAGTCATAGGAGACATAAACCTAGCAAGGGAAGATGCAACCATGAGAAATGACATCGCTTTTACAGCCACTGAAACATCTTGCAGTTCTGGTTCAGAAAGAAAACATTTGGCTTTATAGAGCAGGAGGTAGAAAAGGAGCTGTTTTTGTACCACTCAGTTTCCAAAATGTGGGGCTATGGTAGTTATTCCTTGCCTTAAAAGAAGGTGCAAAAGAAATTCCAAATTATTATTCTGAAAACAATCCATGCTTAGTCACAGGTGGGGACAGGGATGAGCAGAGAGGGCTGTTTGGAAATTGCCGTTTACACGCAGGCTCTCGTTCCTGGAGAGATCCTTGAGAAAAAGTAACCATTATAAATAGTCACCTATCTATGGCACTTGACAGAATTACATCAGTCCCCAAATAAGTAGAAAGGACTTTAAGATTTAATTAAATGAATGTTGAACTATTGAAACATTAATTTGATTATTAAAGAATAATTAATGCTTTAATTATTTAATTCGCTTGGTGCTTTAAGTATTTTACCCTGAAATTGCTAATTGATTTTATAAATAAATATTAATACACTAACTTTATATGTTAATTGCCATTCCCTGCTCCAAAAATCATGTGCCATCTATTCATCCATTCAACCTAAAATCAGGTTTTCTTAAATTTGGCTCTCCTAGATGTGGTTGCTCTATTATTCCCACCTACATGTTCAGGAATGCTGAACTATAGCTATAATTCAAGGACCACCAGAATCCAAGGTTAAAAAAAATTGCTTTGCACTTGCTGATTTCTTTAGAGAGGAGGGGAAGGGGGAAGGGGAGGGGAAGGGGAAGGAGAAGGAGAAGGAGAAGAGGGAGAAGGAGAAGGAGAAGGAGAAGGAGAAGGAGAAGGAGAAGGAGAAGGATCTTTCTCAAATCTCTCTAATTTGGTATCTTAGCACAGTTCACAAGGACAAGCAGGAAAACAGAGAAATTCACTCCTGCAAAAAGAAAGCCAGCCCCTCTTTCACACACCAAGTGATATCCATTTAAAATTGTCCATTTAACAAATGTTATGAGAATTTGATTTCTTGACAAAGCAACTCCATGCTGCCCTTCCTGATCCAGTGACCTCCAGAGGTGCTAGGACATGAATTTCACCCTCCCCAGACAACAGGGTGGGCAGAAAACAATGGGCATGGTAATCCAGCACATCTGGAGACCACCAAGCACAGGGAAATTGCTCCAAACAGCTTTTATTTTAAAAAAGTAATCAGAACCTTGGGTTTTTTTCATCTCTTTTAAATGCAGAATGAAGTAGCACATTCTGTTGATGCTCAGAAATAAAAAAAGTTGAAGTGTCTACTATGTGGGACGTATTTCCAACCTAAAAGCAAAGTAGATATTTTATAAACAATATTTAGCCAAGCATAAAACACAAAATACTTACATCACTAAATTTGGGACCTGGCAACGCTAAGCTGTCCCTGGCCAGAGCTACAATCACATCGCTCTTCTCCCCAGCCCAGTGAACAACCATTTGATTGTGAGAATCATTCAGGCTAACCTGGAAAGAGAAAACATGGTTAAAAGAGGAGCAACACAACACTAAGAGAGGTAAAAAGTCAAGGAAATCTCTCCATGCAAAGCTTCCTAGCTCAATTAAGCTCTTGAAGAAATGAGAAAGGAAGAGACTGTTTGGTTACCTTATATACTTTGTTATTTGAAGGAGGAACAACTGGAGCTCCAGGGTAGGGCAGTTTTAGGATCATTGAATTCTATAGGTCTTCTGTGGAAATTTCTATCATCATGTCTCTTTGCCATGATAATGGCATGAAAGACTAGCCACCATGATTTTCTCAGAGGAAGATGATGACAATACAGCGCTGGTCTTTTCTCAGGGTCAGTGCCTTCTAGTCTCTCAACCCAGTGCTGATATATTTTTTTAACACCTTGAAGAGGGAGAGATATCAGTACTCCAATGACAGTAACTGGGGAGGGAGATGTGTCCAAGAAATGAACTCCCCTAGGATTTCCATTTGATCCACTCTCTCTGAGCTTTTCAGAAACCTGTAAAGACTAATCTCTTTTGTCTAGCCTTTAAAGCCCAATTAAATTTATGCTTCATGTTTTCATTTTACTTGCTTTTAACTTTCATGTGCATTTTGTCCCCTGCATCTGTTGTTCTAAATTGTAAGCCATCTCAGGTGTCCTTTCCCAACAGAAAGGTAGCTTATAAATCAAGTGAATAAATTAATGTGTGATGGAAGACATGAGCGGGGAGGATTCTGGAATGGAGCTTCAAGGTTGCCGGGAGGGGGAAGAGAGGTTCCAGGGGAAGCACCTCCTCAGCCCCCAGCCAGAGTGTGGGGAAGTCAAGAGAAGGAGACTGGCCCCTCCCTAAGGGCATCATGGTTATAGTTGCTGTTGCTGGGGATTAGAATAAGTCTGGCGAGATTCTGTCTATTAGGTGTTAGCTAATAAAGGAGCTGAACTGATTCTGGACTGTCTCACTGTTGTTCTTGGGCTGAACTTGACAGAATGCCTGTATATAAGCTTCTCCAGAGATACTTTAATCAGCTACAACCCAGGCTCATCCATTCTGTCAACAAGTTCCTACGCTGGTTAAGAATCAAAGGAACTGTAGTCCACTGGTTCTGTGGCTGCTAGAGTCCTTGATGGCTGAGAATTATTGGGGGTGTAGTCCAACCCACCTCAGGATGGAGCTGGCACATCAACTGAAAACATTCCCAAGGGTTAGTTAGATTCACCATGAAAAAGCAGAGTCCTACAACTTTTTGTTTCCTAGGTTTGACAACCATTCTGAGTAGCTGGCTCTTCCCTTCTCTCTTCTCACTCCCTTTCTTAGCTCTTTGGTCACTCTTTCAACTTACTCCTCAGTAGTTCTGCACAACAGAAGAGCCTGTTTGCTTATCAAATGAATAAGCAGCCCTTGGGAGGTGAGGAGATGCTGGCCACCATTCGCTTCTCTCCAAAAGGATAGACATTTCCACCAGGTTGGTGTAGCTGGTTGGCTTCAGTGGTGGAAAGCTGGTTTGGAGCACACAGAGGTCCAAACAGAATGCCTGCCTGCAATTCCTAAAACGGGCCTGCAGAGCAGGGGGTGGGGTGGGGGTTCAAAAAGTCCAAACACAGCTTCCCCTGTCCTTAAAACAGCCATACATTTTCCCAACATCAGACAGCTGCCCATATTTTCTAGTTTAGGGAGTTGCAGACAAGGGTTAACCACATGCCCTACATGCTCCACACCAGCTTTTTGCCTTCAAATCCCAGTGACCACCCAGATCTAATTTCCAGCTTCACCTCTTCACCACTCTTTCGCCAGCCAGATTGCTTTGCATTCAAACCCAGGGGAGATCAGCCGTCCAGACCCTTCCAACTTGGCACAGGCTGTGGCTGAAGAATTAATGCATTTTCAATACTGTGATGCAAGCCTTATAAATAAAAAGCAAAGCAAAGCAGCTGTACCGTCATTCACAACTGTGAGAACAAGTCTTTGCATCTTTGGCTGTCGCAAGACCAGCAACACCTGGAGATTCTTTTGATCTGCAGCCTTCCTTCCAGCAGACATTTGCAACTGAGGCACAAGGATGAAAGTTTGGGTTTCAAGGGAAGTATTGGAGTTCTAGCTTTTCTGACAAATTAAAAACGTCAGAATTGAAGACCGTGTCAACCGAGAGGTTTTGAAAGAATTCTAAGAAATGACAGGGCAATCAATGAAAAAAAATCACTTATCCCTAAGCTTGTGTTCCATGTCAGATGCCTGGAAAGCAATATAACCCCCTCCCCTTTTTTTTTTCAAAGAGATGAAGAGGCATCAGAGAAGGGATGCAGGAAATTTGCTTTCCAGTTTGCTGTAAGAAAATAATTTGAAGTAATGATTAAAGATAACATAAACAGAACTAAGTTGTGCTGAAAAGGAAGGAGTCAAACTCCTATCTGCCAATGCAATCATTTGGGGTGCACTAAAATCATATTCTAGGACAACATTACTCACTGAGAAGTAAACTGGCAAGGCCCAACTCTCATTGTTGCCTTTTTTCCCCCCATATTCATCCCAAAGTTGGAGTAAAAATGTGACATTTTCTATTTTGCCCAGCAAGGATACTGGATGTTTTCCTGATACTGAAGCCTGAATTTTCTACCTTATTGTTTTTAACCTACCAGTTCTGGTCCTGCCTTTGGGGACAGCAGAGAATAAGGCCACTCCCTCTTGTGTGTGACACTCCTTCAGATGTCTGAAGACTGCTACCACCCCTCCTCTTGGTTGTCCCTTCTGCAAACTGAACCTACCCAGATTCTTCTACCATTCCTCACAGAGCTTAGTTTCCAGACTTTCCACCATCGTGGTAGCCCTCCTCTGAACTTGCTCTAATTTGTCACTGTCCTTTTTGAACTGTGATGGCCAGACCTGGACACATTATTCTAAGCAGGGTCTGACCAGAGCAGAGTAGAATAGAAGAGTTACTTCCCTTGACCTGGATTTTATCCTCCTGTTAGTGAACCCCATGCCTCTTTCTCTCTGTGTGTGTTTGTTTAATCTTTTGGAAGCTGGCATGATGGAAAGCAAAACAGCAGACTTGAGCACTGCCTTTATTTGCAAGTATGCCTCTGGACATCACAGAGATTCTTCAGGTATTTCTGGAAAACAGAAACTTAGTCCTTTACTTGGAAATCTCATTTGTCCAGAAATTAGACATAACTAGGATTAGAGACAGCATCCTAGGTCTAGAAGAAAGTACAGGGAGCAACCTTATGAGTTTGCTTTCTGGTAATTAGGTGTTCTGTGATAGGGAGTGTCCAGCCAAGCAGCCATTTGAGGAAAGGGCCAGCCACTTCTACTTTCTGAGTTCTCAAAATCCTGGCTCAAACAGACTGTCTACAAAGAATGGCTATAAATCTCCAGGACATCTACCAATCTAAATCCAAGATTCTTTCTGGTCAGCCTGACCATATAAAAAAATCCAGAATAGATGTTAAGAGACAAGATTATATTTTGCTGTTATCAAACATTGGCCTGATTACCTCCTGAGTGGTCTTCTAGCACCATAATACCCCAGGCCCTCAGGAAAGGTATGAAGAAGCTGGGTAGCCATTTAAAGAAGACCCCAAAGACCAACTCAACTTTTAGGAAGAAACAAGTTTCTTAAGGAAAAAAATCAGCACCCTCCCACTTAGGCACCCTCATTCTGTCTGCCACTTATGCGCTGTCACATCAGGCGGATGTCACCGCTAAATATGGACTCAGAAGGGGAGTCCGTATTTAAAAAGGGGAGATTGAAGAGTAAAAATGGTGCCCTTCAACTAGAAAGCAGAGCTAAGGAAGAGATTGTTGTTAGGTGGCAAGGAAGCACGTTAATCAGCTACAGTCTCCTTGCAGGATAAAACATCTAAGCAAAGTGTGGGACCTTTTCCTTAGAAAGGAGCAACTCTTGGGAGCTTTGCCAAGGAAAAAACAATGGCCAACTTGTTTGAAAATAATACTGAGGACAAAAAGATAGGGATGCTATTAAGGTATCCACGCCTATCCCCTGATAGATGCCAATATAATGGGCCATATGGTGGCCTCTGTCCACTAGAAAACCATATGGATTCTCTTTCTTTTAAGCCACTTTACACATCTGGGCAACTGGGGTTCTTCCAAAGAAGACTCTAGGATAGCACACTGGATTCAGGAATGGGGGGCAGAACATCCCTGGTTTCCCCGAAGTCCCACATGCGCTGCTCGTGCACTCAGCTTGTTCAGGCAATGGGCTAAAGGGAAAAAGAGGGGAGCCCACGCTAATGCTTACACCTTGTCCATCAACATTCTCAGGTTGGGTTGGCCAACAGGTCCAGAAGGATCTACTTTGCTCTCGCAAGCAAGCTTTGACAAAGCATGGTTTACCATCAACCAGGGGCCAAACTCCTAAGGCCATGTAGGAAGCAAAATGAGGAGAACGTCTCCTTCTTAATGGACATAGTAAGGACAGAGAGATCAAAGGCCCTGGGGAGGGTTTTGACCACCATGCTTAGGTCCCACTTCTTGCTCTCTCAAGAGTAGAACTGTTTTTTGAGAATTTGGAGGCTTTTAGTCCTGGGAGGGGGTCTTCTATAACACCATTGAGGGAGTTGCATGCTGGGAAGCTTCTGTGGATATGCCAACCCAGTGCTTCTCAACCTTAGCAACGTTAAGATGGGTGGACTTCAATTCCCAGAATTCCCCCGCCAGCACTGTCCTAACCTATTATTTCTTAATCTGGCATTTTTATCCTCTCTTTTCCCCCACTTTACTTTAAAAAGCAAAACAAAACTTCCAGGGCTGTTCATGTTAAAAATAATACATTAAAACAATATCACCCCCACAAGAGAAAAACAACAAACTAAAGAGAATAAAGCAGTAAAAACAAACACAGGAAAAGCAAAGAAGACAGAGAAATACTGTACAAACACAGCTAAAGCAACAGAGTAGCAAAACCAACAATTTTTTAAAAGTCTGCGTAAATTAATCTATACTTAAAAGGTAGTTATATTATATTTGCTTTAGGGTGTTTTTTTTTTTAGGAGCATTTATACAGCACAATTTAGGAAATGTTTTCAGAGCAGATGGCAAATCCTCATTAAAACTATCAAGCAGAAAGGCCCGGCAGAACAATGATAAAGAAATACCAGTGCAAAACCAGAATATTGATTCATAATACGAGGCCTCTGCAAACACACTAACAAATCTGTGCGTTATTGAGAGGGAAGTGAGTCTTCCTAACAGCCCAGTTCATAACCAGCACATTGCTACAGAACAGCATTTCTCAATCTTAGCAACTTTAAGATGTGTAGACTTCAACTCCCAGAATTCCTCAGCCAGCATGCTGGCTGGGGAATTCTGGGAGTTGAAGTCCACACATCTTAAAGTTGCCAAGGTTGAAAAACACTGTTATAGAAAAAAGGGGAGTGGGTGAGTTTGGTAATTTAACCCACAACAGGGAATCAAAACCTAAAATTCCAAGAAAAGGTACCATTTTGTGTCCTGACCTTCAACTGTGCAGCTTCCTATCTCCAACCCTACCTCTCCACAACACTACAATTAAATCTTTTCTAAAGAAATCGATAAACGCTTACTCAAAGAACGGAAGAATTTTTAAAAGGAATCCAGCAATGCTCACCCAATCCCTGGTTATGCACCAAAGAAAGGAGGAGGCAGATTTGTAATCTGATAAGGATCGGAAAAGGGAAGCGGTAACGGGCAGATTTACTTAAGGCAATTTCGAGAGAAAATACAGTGGGGATGGCAATGCAGATTATGACCTGCACAGTAAAGCTTTTCCAAGCTCAGTTTTCCAGCATGGTCATAATTTTCAAAGGTGCAAGTTGGACAAAATAAAGCATAAAAAAGTGCTTTAAAAGCCTGTCTTCAGCCCTGAGTTTAAGATTCCCCTTTTATTCCTTAAAAACTCCCCAAAGTCCAAATCTCCTCTCCAAAAACAGCTCTGAAAATGCTGGCCCTGTTCACCCCATGATGTCTCTGCATCACCAGTTACTCTGTCAATGGCCCTTGGAAATTTTTATATTTTTGGAATACAGGAAGTTTGAAATGTCTGCATGTTTCTTTAGTTCAACACCATCCTCCCCCATCCCCAGGATTAGAAATAACTAGGTTTCCAGATAATACCTATCTTCTCCCAAGGAGAAGATGCACGTGCTTCCAGTTTCCTGCAAATCATCTTTGGATCTTTTCAGAACGAGAGAAAGGAAAAGAAAATGAAATTAATAACTCAACCAGCATGCCATACAGGTAACGGTAAGGGAAGCTAAATGCATAGAACGTGCCTAAAACTAAACCCATCAGGAGTGCAGATATTGTCTCAAGGTTAAGGTCTTATGAAGGATGTAGACAAAACCTCACTTTGGTTCCCTTTCAGGAAAGGAGCATGGATGTCGGAAGGAAGTAGCTGAACTTCCATTTCTATGCTGGTAGTTCCAGCTTCTGTGAAATGCAGAATCTTCTCTCCAGATGCAACTTTGCCCCTGGCAAACCACACATGTACACCAACAGATGCACAGACACCTACCCCCTGCATGGGGTTGAACGGAAATTTGTTTAAAAAGATTTAGGAGCCCTTCCAGTTTGGGGAGCAAATCTATGCTTTCTTCATCATCAACTGTCCCATTTTCCCCCTATTTCTTTTGCAAAATGAGAAATTTGTTGGGCTGTGTCCAGGAGATCCACAACCTGAGAAAGAGAGAGAGAGAGAGAGATGTTCTTTCTCAAGCAATGCAGCTAAGAAAACATCTAAATTGCCATCAGATTTTGGAATGATACAGCATTTATCAGGATATTCCAGTGGAGGATCTGGAACAAAAGGTTGCAGCGTGGATTGTGTCAGGGCTTCAGCTAGGCCCTTTCCCATGATACCACATTATTCCCCCTCCAGCCATCAGTACTCTGTGCCTAGTGAGCAGGCATAGATACCCATCCATGAGGCTGATACAGCCAACATTCAGAGAACCTTGACAAGGCAGGAAGGTCACTTCCAGCTCCCACCCAAAACTGCTCCCAATGGATTCATTCTCCCTAAGAGACTTCTAAATATGAAGCCAACTGTTCATTAACAGCCTGTTTGTGACTCAGACCCTGAAGTTGGGCCCAGGAGACCTGGAACCATTTTCTGGAGCCGCCCCTCAGAAGTAAACAGTGCTGGTAGCAGGTGTTCAGCCGCAGGTGACGTCAGCCCTGAGCTGAGCAGAAAATGCAACAGAAATGTTAATCAGCACTTCAACTCTTCACAAAGTAGGCAGATCCTGTTAAGGAATTAACTCCTTTATGAAGGATAAATATCATTTGGGTTTACTGGTAGGCGGAGGCAGGTAAAAAGCAAGGAAGGTGCTATTCATTAGAGTAGAAGTTGATACGCCCATTCATCCAGCTTTGTTTTCTCTCTTTTTTTGTTTCTGATGAACCTGCAGAATCTGGTCTTTGCAGCCCCCACCCAGGCACTGGGGGTGGCACTGAGTCCAACAGTTTTAAGATGCTTTCTGGCCACAGACTGATTGCACGAAGCCAAAGTTTGCTTAACTCTGGTTGGTAGAAAAAACCTCTCTTGGCCACGGTTCACCCAACACATTAAACTGCAAACCATGGTTTGCAAATTATGATGGGCTGGTTTTGTGCCACACATTAAATCAAAACTAAACAAGCCACATTATGGCTGAGCAACTGTGTGAAGCTGGCCATAAAGTTTATCTTCACCATTGTAGACTCTAGACTACTGTGATGGCTGTACATATTTCACAAATAAAGCCACACGCAGTACACCGCTCCTTTTCCATCTATTTTGTGAAATAGGCCAGCCAACCTTGTACTGCAAAAATTTGGTGAACAAAGGAGAGATCTTGATACCTGTGGCTCCCTTCATCACCTGCTGCAGAGAAGAGGGGACTACAACTACTATATCAGCCCCATCTAGCATGGCCGAGATTCAGAAATAATGGGTCTTCTTGTTCAGAACATCTTGACTCTACCAGCGATAAGTCACCGTGCATTCCTTAGCTCCTTTCCCATTTCCAGATTCCAAAAAGCCAATTTAACATTCAGCATTTCTCCCATGATTTACAGTGTTCAATGCATTTACAAGAACCCTGCAGATTGAGCCTTTTGGGAGCCAAGGCGAAATCAGGACAGAACAGATTCACAGCAGTGACAAGATTTGAACCAAAAAACTCTCCAGGCACTGTGTTAACCAACCCACCTATCCACTTCTTTGTGGATACTGTCCGGTAACCTGTGAGTATATTTCCACCTTCCTCAACCTGCCAGCTTGCCAGATACAGTGGTGCAAACCCTTTTGTTTTCTCCAAAAGGCCATTCCCACCACCAGGGATCAAGGGGAGTCTCTAAGAGGCAAATACAGAAAGGTATTGAGCCTTCATTCCAGATGTGGGCACCAGATGTGTGATGTGGGCTCCTTGCACCTCACAATACCAAGGAGTGACTCACACAATGCAATCAAGTAAGAAAATGCAAGTGAACAAAAACACAGGAAGAAAACCACAAGATAATCAGGCATGGGGGGCGGGGGAGAAGTTCAAGTCACGTTCATAGTCTCAATGTAATGAAGCCACCCAGTCAAAGCTCTTAAGAAATCTCTTCAACTCAGAGATGTCCACAAGAAATGGGCAAAAAAAGTCAAGCGTATTGTGATGCATGTAAAAAAGTGGTGGGGCTTTGATTGTACCACTACCTTGACTTTGTTGACCTCCCCATGGATACCATGGATTATCATGGCTCACGTTGTGTCTCAATCATCATCACTTTGAGAATTGGCTAATTTGAATCTTCTCCTCCAAAGGACCAAACAAATACTCCATTTCTGCATATGGGCCAGTGAAGTTATGGAGATCTGCAGAACTGTCCCGCCTGGGGGGAGAGGAGGGCTAAAGTGGCTCTCTCCCTGCAGTTAGCAGGGAATGCTGTAGATTTTTTTTTAATTGTCTTATTAATTATTGTATTTAACTATTGTTTATTTGGAAACTGCCAGGAGTCATCCTCAGATATGCAAGTATGTAAGAACCACAAAGCCAACCAACCAACTCAATCATTTGTCTCAGAAAAGTACCTCATACTTTTCTCATTTGGCTTGAATGTGTAAAGCCAGACCTGAGATCTACAGACACAGTGAAGGTTCATTTTCCCTCCTTTCTTTTAGGGGGGAGGTGTGATCCAATGGCCCAGAAACTCCTAAGTTAAACCCTGCACATTCCCAGCCCCAGGAATCTCAGATATAGTTGAGCTGAGACTCACGCTGAAGCCAGAGCCCGTACTGCAATGACAGCTTCCCCCAGACTGACTGAACAGAATTCATCCAGATGGTGTCCTACATTTAAACCCTGGGGAAGAGTGACGGCACTGCGTAACAAATGCATGCAGGATGACCATGCTGAGCTTTTCAGTATAAAAGGGCGGGGGGGGGGGGTTGAAAGAACAGAACTGAATCATTTCCTCTATGCCATTCCAAAAGGCACCACAGCAAACCTCACCTACCCGTCCTAGCGTGAAAGCCACCAATTCCTGCTCCTCTCACCCTCAAGGTTGAAACGATGCATTTGCAGTGATAGAGCAAGAGAGTCATCCATTCCAAGGATTTCATCACAGCTATGCTGGTCTATGACCGAAATAAAATTGATTGATTGACTGATTTCATCACAGCCTTCCCCAGCCTGATGTCCTCCAAGCTGTTGTTGTTATGGTCCTTTGAATTGACCCTAACCCCTGCATGAGAAGCCCCTGCAATTTTCTTGGCAACATTTTTTGGAAGTGGTTTGTCCTCACCTTCTTCTTCCTCGGGAAGAGAGAGAGGGACTGGCCCAAGGTCACCCAGCTGGCTTCGTGCCCAAGGCAGGACTAGACACCATGATCTCCCAACTTCTAGCCCAGGGACTTCCTCTGCTCTGCTGCACCAGCTCTCGTAATCTCTTTAACCCATTTCTTCTCTACCCACCCAAATAAATGTCTTCCCTTCATTACAAGCATTCATGGGAGCTAATCATAACCCAGACGTAAGGGAACAACCACTGAAATGACCTCCACAAAGGAAAAATGAACATACTCTGCACCTTCACCGCCATGGGAGGAATTCTCAGATCACAGTAAGCCATAATTTGCTTAACGATGGTTGACTGAATAAGTACCCACTGGTTGTGTTCACACAATAAGCTAAGCACATTTAAAATAATTTGCAAGGACAAACCAGTTTTCTGCCAATTTAACTAAGCAAAGTTATGCTGACACCATCCTTCACCTGTCAGATAGAACAGCAAGAGGTTTGACTGGACAATGGCCCAAGAGTTACAGAATGACAGAGATAAAATACTTAACTGTTTAAATCTGTACTCTGCAGATTTAAAAAGAGAGAGCAAGAGAGAAAAATAACAGAACTTCTGCTTCCTTCTCTGTTACAAGAGATTTGGCATAGATTTCATCCTGTCTCCCAATGTCTAACACATTGCCTTAGGGCAAAATATTACGTTCCAAGCTTGAGTTTCCTCATCTGTATAATCAGAGTAATAATAAATCACCATCACAGACTGGAGCAATAATGGATGAAGAAATCAGAATTACAGAAGCTAATTCTGCATGAGAATTAACTGCACAACAGCTGTAGGGAAGACTATATTTCACATTCTAAACTATGCAAAAGATTAACATTTAATCCTTTTCTCGAAAATCAAGGCATTTCTGAGATGTCAAAGGAAACACCCGCAGGCAGCAGGAAACAGGAAAACAAGGAACTATGATTAAAGTTAAGGACCACAGGTGACCAGCAATCCATTTTCATTACACTCAGGAAGTTATGTTCACAAAACAACAAATGGTATCTTGCAGCTACATTCAGTTTAAGCAAAATATATTGCAAACCTGTGCCAAACAAGTGCCCTCCAGATGGGTTGGACTGCAACTCACAGAACCGCCCAGCTGGTACAGTCTCCATTCCAGCTAGGAACTCTGAAATTTCAGTCCCATCGTGATTGGAAGACGAGAAGTTGGGAAAAGCTGTTTAATCCAGTGTTTCTCAACTTCAGTGACTTTAAGACGTGTGGACTTTAACTCCCAGAATTCCCCAGCCAGCATGAGAAACACTGTTCTGTAGCAACAATGTACTACTGGGCTGTTGGGAAGACTTATTCTCCACTGAGAAACGCTGGTCTAATCCACTGAAGCCCTTGGATCAGCAATCCAGGGGATGGCCTCGGCAGCTCAGCCCCTTCCTAAATCCTGTCTCCCCATGTTGTGCCCATAGGATCCCCAACCCCCAGGATCCCCAGCCAACACAGGTCACTTCTCTACCTTACCTTAACTCTAAATCTTACAACCTCCTTCTTTTTTTAAGTACAAGAGTTCTTCATGGCCACAGATCATCTCCCCCATTAAAAATAACTGCTTGGAAGAACCATAAGCAAGTGGAAGAGCAAACAGCCTGACCAACAGATTCTAAGGGAATCCAGTGACCACTCAGGGACCTGGAAGTCCAACAGGGGCTTGAACCCTCTAGCCAAGCCAATGACCCAGTTGAATGAGCACGCTTTGCCTTTCAGTAGAGAACCCTCTGGTGCTATTCAATCGGATGTCCTTGAGAAGTGTTGATTGATTGTTTCAATGTCCACAGCCTGTTGGACTTGGTGTTCAGTTCAGAACAAAAATGTCTGCCTCAGGCAAGGAATCTCAAGAGTCCATTAAGGGAATGAAGTTGTGAAACTACTATCCTTTTCCAAGTATACATTCCTAGGAGAGAAATATTTATTCAGCCTATTTACCTGAATAAAAAGGCTGCATATTGACAACTCCGGAACCAATGAGTTTGCTAAGGATCCCATGCATTTTTTCCCCACAATATCTAAAAGGCCATAGAGACCTGGCAGTGATGGAGAAGCAAGCAACTAACTATGAATCCTTTTCTAATAACCACTGTGGATTTCAGAAAAGCACTTCTATCTCAGGACCTCACAATGCAAAAATCTCTTCTTGCAAAAGACGAGCAAACACCTGAACATGCAGACAGTTAATATCAACAGCCCCACTGTTGATACAGAGTTACGCTGGTAGGAAGGTTTGAATAACAAGACTGAGCATTATGATGAAATTGCAAATGGGAATTTCAGATTTGTTTTCTTTCTACAAGGACACCATCCTGTCCATGTTGGTTTAGAGGCTTTAAAAAAAAAATCTAAGCCCACAATGGATGCAAGGAAGAACTTGGCTGTGGAAAGTTTTCCACCTGAAAACACAGAAATTGCAAAGATAAGCTTTGTAATTTTGCTGATTGCAGAAGAAGTGATCCAGTCTCATTCTGAACACGTCACTGAGAAATAAAGACTGTCACAGCAAGCAACTCACCTGTCTAAAAATGTTCTCCAGCCATCTCTGGTGGCCCATATATTATTGTTTGCTGACCTTCTGGAATCATGAGAACAGGGAAACCCTAACGCAAAGAACGGAATATGCTAAAAAAGGCTAATGTTGAAACTGTGTTGGCCAATGTCAGCTTGACCCAACCTGAAATACTGGATTTTTATTTCTAGCCAACAAGTAATTTATTCATATTGGAAGTGCACACACCAGTGTGAAGAAGGCCGATCTAGGATATGACCTCTAGTACTACAGTCATGTGACACCAACCTGTTGATGTTGGTTTGTGGTTGAATTTCAAAGGCATCCAGTTGGCTACCAGGGGAACTGAATGCCAGACTACATAGGCCTTTGGGAGTGTTTTTTTTTTAAATAGGAAATCAGTGCTCTTGAAGTTGGAATGATGACCATGAGACAGACAAATCATCCTTTGAAAAAAGGCTGTTTCCCTTCCCAGTCACCATTCCTTCATAAAGTAGGGAAGTGGCTTTCTATCATGGCGAAGGGCTGTTCTTGGCTCCCATCACATTTACATATTAGCTTGGCCTAAGAAAAGTAGTCTAGTTCTGAAATGGATTTCCTAGTTCTCACTCCTCTACAATATGGGATGGCTCAGACTTTATTACGCACCCAAAAAGAAGCAGAGGGAAACATTGCTTATTCCAGATTTTCAAACAGCTCTGGGCTCCTGGGAAAGGGGAAAAGCAGAAAGAACAAAGGAACTGAAAAAAAGGAATTCAATCATAGAAAACACTCTTTCCACAGGTGCCCAGACAGTGAAATTCTCTGGCCCAGGAGTTTTGGTTTAACGGTATTTGGACGTCCACTGCAGACTTGACTTCTCTCCTAAGCCTTCAGTCTTTTCAGAGCTAATGAAAATTTGGGCTTTCTGAAAGCCATTTCTTAACCTAATATCTTTCCTCTAGGTTTTGCTCCCTTCAGTATCCTGCAGACAAGATGCCAAGGCAGCAAATAAAATAATAAGACCATGTTGAACTGCCAGATTCATGGCTCTCAGTTAAAAAAGAAGGCAATATTTATTTCCTGGGGGTAGGGGATAGCAAATCATCTTGATCTGGATAATCTAGCAGGAACCTCAGGAGCACTTTTAAGCAAACAGAAAGTCTACTGTGTTCTTCACACTCTTTCCCATCTTTCCTAAAAATAGTGGTTGCCATTTCTGACAATAGTTCCGACTGCCTGTTAGAAACGCAAGTAACTCTTTCATTTCAGCATGGAACTGCAGTTCCCCTCTTCCTCACAACTCTTCTCCATCCTCCCTAAATTTAAAGATAGTTCCCTTTTAATTTCCCATCAGCTATTATGTCACGGAATAAAAGGAGACGACCAGGACTTGAGATCTCTCATGGGCTCAGCAGAGACAACACGTGCCTGCAAATGAGGCGAATGACCTTGTCTTGGGACAGAGATTGAGAAGTTTTGAGAGAATACCCCTATTGTTCTTGCACAAGGAATTCCAGCTACGCACGTTGGATGACAACCCTGGATTTCCTTGTTCTTAGGTGGGAAGTGCCAAAAGCTACATCAGCATCTAAGATAAGGTGGGAACCAAGCTCCCAATACTACTTGCCATGGCTGATGGGACTCTTAGGTGACGAACCTCCGCACCATCTGGACAGCTGCAGGTTGCAATAAAAATGACAGTCCTAACAGGAAAGGAGGAATTGTTTGCAGACCACCGGCAATCAAGTCCCATAAAAACTGGGACTTCCAGTTCTTCCTACAGGCCAAAGGCAGACCATGAAGTCCATTTGCAAAGCAGGCTTGATTAGCACAGACTTTTCAGGCCGCCTCCCCCCAAAGAAACCCACATCCCAGCAAGAATGAAAACAAACGGTTCATGCCGCCTGGGCCAAGGTGGTCTCACTGGACCCCTGTCCAAACCACCCTTGCAATGCTCCTTCTGCACTGCACCATGGACCAAGGATTTTACATTTAAATATCTGCATGCCTGTAGATTTGCAACCCTGCCCCCACCACTTCCACACCTCATTTTCGACCATCACCCTCACTCCCTTTGCAACTGAACAGGAGTCACTTAGCTGTGATTCCCCCCACACCCCAAGATAAAGTAAGCTGAAGTGCTAGGCAGGTTTCTTGGCAGCTGCAGGGAAACTGAAGCCCCCTCTTCAAGCAGCACCAAAGGGGGAAGGGGCAGAGGGACCACTGAACAGTGGTTGCCTTCTCACAAACATCATCAGACCCCCTCCCCAAAAGAAAACGAACGCCAGCCCTCGTGGGTGCAAATGCAAAAAAAAAAAGGGGGGGGGAAGCATTTGGCGGCAAAGAGGACCTTCCAAGGACGTTTTCCGAGGGCGCCCCCTCCTCCGTCCAGATTCGGCGTTTTGCTTTGCTTCGCAGCCGGGAGAAAAAGCTGGTTTTTAGGCCAGCTGGGGAAGGAGCGGGGGAGGCTGGCGAGCAGGATCGCGCCGCCGGCAGGAGAGCGCGGAGGAGAGGCGCCCGGGGGCCGCTCACCTGGCCGTACACCTTCACCGGCTCCTCCTGCGGCGGCGGCGGCGGCTGGGCGCTCCTTCTCCTCCGCAGCTGCTGGCCCCGCGGCGGCTGCCTCGCGCCGAAGGAATCCTGCGCCCGCAGCAGCGCGAAGCCGCGATCCTGGGGCCGCGCGGTCAGCGCGCGATGCAACAGCAGGCTCCTCCGGGAAGCGGCGGCGGCGGCGGGCGGCCGGAGGGGCCCCGCCAGCAGCAGCAGCAGCAGCTGCAGCAGTGGCAGCGGCGGCAGCCGCCGGACCGCGGCCGGGACAGAGCTGGGCTTCCCGGCGGCGCAGCAGCTGCTGCCGCCTGTCGCCATGTTCCTCGCCTCCGCCGGCTTTGCACGCCTGGCAGCGGCGAAGTGGGGCGCCGCCGCCCGGAGAGAATGTGCCAAGGGATGCTCGGCTGCGGCGCGCGCCAGGGAGAAGCCCCGGGCTGCACGCGCCGCTCCCGGCCGGGGCAGCCCCTTTCCCGGCGCGCGCGGCCCCGCTCGCCTAGGCAGGAGCGGGCGCCCAGACGGTGCGAAGGCGAGTCAAGCGTAGGCTCCGAAGACTCAGCACACGGGGGCGCGCCCGCGCGCCCGCGCGCCCGGACCCAGACGCGTGCGCGCCCCGAGCCCCGGCCACGCACTTTCCTCTGATCTTCTCTTCTTCCTTCCTTCCTTCCTTCCTTCCGTCCCAGAAAGAAGGGGGGGCACATGACTTCTAAGAGGATAGAAGTGCAAACCAGTGTGCTAAATACTAAGCACGCTCGGATCATCTTGGCACTTTTTTATCCCCTCTAAAGGAAGAGGGGAACTGTGGGTTCTCTGGTTCGGCTGGCTTGCTCCCTCCATGCTGCAACAGCTGCTTCCCTCTGATGAATTGCCCACATCTGGATTGTTACTGCACTGCTGCTGGCTGCAAGAACATTCAGTGAGGACACAGTTCTGCGCCAATCCTGCAGGCCACAAGCAGGCAACTGCTGGTGGCTGGTGTTATCACTCTGGGGTTCCTGACTTTGTGGTTTGGATGGATGGCTGATATGGAAGCGCTGAATCCTGCAAATGTTTACCTGTTTTAGCCAGAGGTTATGACAGTTTGCTAGATGTCATTAAAAGCTGTGGTGAATGTCAAGTACAGCAATGAAGTGCAAATGTGGCCTGGGATAATATGTGACCAATCCTCTGCTTAGCAACCCAAGGATGGATTTGCTGCCCTTCGAGGTTTCTCCTGGTTGGGCATGATAAACAGATGGAATAAGACCCTTTTCTACTCTCCACACTCATGTCCTCATCAAGATCTACCATGGACTGTCATCCTTCTGTGCAGCTTCCCAGCTCCCTTATTTTTACTTTACAGTTGCAGGCTGCTATTCCAGCTGTGTTCCCAGGGCAAATCCTGATGCAAAGAACACCACGGGAAGAATGTTTTTGCGCATCCAAGGAAGGGACGTGGGCTTGGCGCAATATGCCACAGGGATCAGATGGAAACTGCATGTATGGGGAGAGCAGCCGGGTGAAGGGAAGCCAGCGCGAAAGGAAGATGCTTGAGCAGTGGGCAAGAACAGGCAGGAAAGATGCTTGTGGGCAGCTGCTGCATGTTGAGGGTGGACAACTTGCAAACCAGAAGCCCGCCCTGCCCATGACGGCTGCCAACAGACAGAAGAATCCCCCATCAGGTTGAGGTGGGAAAGAGGATTACAGTTAGTCCTAAATGAGGCACATTGTAGTTAAAATGATAAATCCCCCCTTACACTCCTCCTCACTCCACCCATAGGGGTGGTGTGGACCCATCTCCTCTCAACCCCCTTGCTCCCCTGCTACGGCCCTGCTGCCCTCTCCCCCAAAGCTTGCCCAAGCCTTTTTAATGGGATTGATACTGCTCACCTGGTGATCCAAAGGAGAGATTCACCCTCCCTTGACAAGGAAACAGGTCCTATCCAATCCAATAAACCAAAAGATCAAGAAAGGATGTGACGAGGGACACTTTGCTACTCGGGGAATTGGGGAGCACAAAGTCCAGGCCAATGTCATTTTCACTGGTTTGCAAGTCATCAGCACACAAGAGAAAGTCTATATATAACCTCACGCCCAGCCATCTTCTGAGACCAATTCTAATCACTGACATCTGTCCAACACTAGTCTCTTCGATGTTCTTCCATCCTGCAAATCCAGTTCAGATCCTTTTTAGAGAAAAACCAAGAGAGATTGCTGGACTCCATCAATAGAACACAATCTTTCTTCTGTTTTTAGGTAAAATAAGGCTAATTAAGAATTATTTTCCTTATGTTGGGAAATTAAATAGCATGGCTTCTTCCCCAAGAAACTGAGGAAACTAAGATGCTCCCAGGACATGTTCAGCATTACGGTCCTTCAGAGGAGCAGAGGAGCTGCATTTACATTAAATCATAATGTGGTTTCTTCAGTCTCAGTTTAGCATGGCCTTTCCTGTCCTGCTGACTCCAGATGTTTTGGACTCAGGTTCTTTGAATTCTTCATCAGCCTGACTGAGAAACATGTTATGTAATTCTGGAAGCTGAACTCCAGAATGTCTGGAGATCACCAAGTTGGGGAAGGATGATTTTGCAGGATGCATGGATTCAGTCATTAACCACGATTTATGGCTAACCTTGTGTAGGAATCTACCATTGTAACAGCCTCACACATTGCACTTCCTTCAAAAACAAAGAATGCCATGTTGTGGCATCCTTGTTGCTCTCTGAGCTTGGTTGTTTGCTTGCAGACGTTTCATTATCTGACTAGGTAACGTCATCAGTGCTAGTGAGTGTAGGGTTTGTTCCCTGTTTATATACAGTAGCTTCCCCTGCCCATGTTGGTGGGGGTGTGGTTTTCTTCTTGGTAGTTCCTTGATTAGGGTATTGTTTTCTGCTTGATTGTTTGTCTGGTGCTAATCCCTGCTTATCCACACCCAGAAAAACCACACACCCACCAACACTGGCAGGGCAAGCTACTGTATATAAACAGGGAGCAAATCCCACACTCACACTGATGATGTTACCTAGTCGGGTAATGAAATGTCTGCAAGCAAACAACCAAGCTCAGAGAGCACCAAGGACTCCACAATTCAACCCTGAGCTACAGATATTCCCTTCTGTTGGAATGCCATGTTGCTTATGATCTTGCAAAATTTGGGAATAGCCTGAAATGGAGGCTTCTGTGTTGTTTATTTTTTATTGAGATCACCAAGCAAATAATGTGTGAAACCGCCCATTTTGACTTGTTTCACAAAGCTAAAATAAACCGGGGTTTATCTCTTTGAACAAAGTCAGTACCAGATACTTGGCCAGAAAGGCTCAGTTTCCTCAGGAGGGGAGGGGGAACAGAATCTCCCCATGAAGAAGAGTTTTGAGAGCCTCCCTTTGACCAGCCATCTCATTCATTTGGAACAAATCAGCAGGCTCTCATTTGGTGCCAGATCTCCTAAGGTGGGCAGAAAATTAGCCAGTTGCTACTTAATCTTTTCCGGTTTCTGCAGTCTGGCCAAGTTTCCTTGGCTCATAATCCCACCAACAGAACTGTTTTCTCCAAGTCTTGGATCATATTGTTAATAACATCATAAAGCCACTTCCTAAGTCAAGTGAGGGGAAGTAATATGTCCAAAACAGTCGACGCTATTAAGATCCACAAAATTGAGCAAGGAAGTGTGGGAAGTGCTAAGATGGGCTCCTGTCAATAAATTGCTTGCCTTCCTTTGTTTCTGGAGTTCTTCAGCTATGAGCTTTTCTGCGCTGCAAACATTTGGATCTTTTCATAGCTCCCAGAGTTTTGATGTGTCATCTGATTTGAATTGTGCGTGGTTATGAAAGGCTCTGCATTTTTATTCAAAGGATTCATCTCTTGAGGTCCACGAACATCATCCCCTTACACCTTGCTGTGTAGAAAAGTATTGCTCTTGCAGAACAAGTGAACAAAGCTTTTCAGGATGAAAAACAAGCCTTCAGGGAGTGTGATTGTGGGGTGATTTCTCATTCCTCCTTTCCACTTCTCAAAGTGCCCCATTCCCAGCTGGGCTCAGATTGGACAGGTTTCATCTTCCATCCACAATGAAGACAGAAGACATTCCAGTCTGGAAGAAGCACCCACATTATCCATGGATATCCCTTTTAGAGTTGGGAAATTGAGGTTGCCTGGCTAATGGACAGCTTTAATAAGGCACTTAACATTTCTGGTGCTCAGGATGCTGGGTCCCAATTAAGTGGATTTCCCAGAATCAGGGATCTGCTTTGCCAAGACAGCTGGGTACACTGTGTCTCTTGTTGCAGACATTGTAGAAGGAGATCTGTGTTTGTCTATGGTAGCAAAAAATCAGGAGTCTGGGAACATCTTTTTTGACTCACAAATGTTATTCAAAGGCATTAGCCTCACAAGTCTGTTGTGAGAAAGCAGCAGCTGCTTTGTGATTGCAACTCCTGATACGGCTTCGCTGGTGGGGTGGGACCAATTGTGGATACGTTTGCAATTTCTGAAATCTGTTGTCTTTTTTGTGGTAGGCTAGCCTCTAATTCAGTGCACTATCCATATTCGCTATCCATGTGGGTTTTTTTAGTAAAAATACAGGAGTGGTTTACCATTACCTTCTTCTGCACAGTTTGAATTTAGGGCGCTGGAAGTGAAAGTTGGACTTTGAAGCACGATAGAAAGAATATTGAAGCTTTTGGACTTTGGTGTTGGAGAAGGCTTCTGAGAATACCAGGGACCACCCAGAAAACAAACGAATGGATCATCAAACAAATCAACCCAGAGTTCTTACTCAAGGCACCAATGACCAGGCTCACATTTTGGATCCATTATGCGAAGACCCACTTCTGGAGAAGTCAGTAATGCTTGGAAAGGTGGAAGGAAAGAGAAGGGTATGACCAGCAGCAAGATGGATGGACTCATACAGTGGTGATGGGGGCACTGTTAGAAGACCTGAAGGACCAGGTTAGGGACAGATCCTCCTGGAGAAAATTTATCTTTGTGGTTGCGAAGAGTCGACACCAACTCGATGGCCATAATTCATCAATCAATCAAATTTAGGGCACATAATGTTTTAGAAGATGAGCTAAATGGGAATTCTAGAAAGAAACATTCTAGAAAGGAAGTCTTAAAACCAAGCCTTTGGTTATCATCGCTCTGTTTTGTATACTCTCAGACTCTTTTTATTTGAGATTCATAGGTAACAAAATGAAATATTGTTTCATGCTCTTCGGGGACAGACTGACCTGGATTTGGTTTCCTTTAGATATGGAAACCCTGAACCACTAAGATGCAGTTGAATGGGCCTTGTAATCTTTTCTTTGTTCATCAAATATGCAAGCATCAGATTTGCAAAGGGAAATATGCCCCATGGTTTCCTGGCCTTATGTAATTAACCTCTCTCTGTGTGTAGGTATTTCAGACTGTTTTTGTTTTTAAGGCACCTTTGCATACATCAGACCCCATCCTTGAACAGACATGGGAACCTTTGTGGAGCTGTGGATTTGACATTAGATTTTTGGTAAGGGCCCCAGTTTCAAAGCGATGCCAGATAGGGGTAGTCTAATTTGAGCTCCACGTTCCCTTTCTTGGTCAGGATTTCTTTTCTAAGCCATGCAAAGCTCGTTTTAGAAGTTAGGGTTAGGGTTAGGGCCTAGGGGGCAGAAGGAGAGACCACAGTCTGGCAGTTGCTAATGCAGGCAGAAAAAAATGTGGTCTTGGCGCAATTTCAAAGTGACGTGTTTCTGATAGCCTGGGCAGGAAGATCGTACCGTTCCTCCTGGAGTTGTTAAACTAATTCCATCAGTTCTGCTTAAGCAGACTCTGAAGGACACCGGGAGGCACCTGTGCAGGTCTCAGGGTCTCACTGCAGCACAAGAGTTTTGAACATACCGGAGCCGCCTTTTATACAGCAAAGAGTCAGGCCTCTAGCTGTAATAATGTAAAATCCCCCATCAAAGTCTTTCCAGGCTACGCAGTCGACTGTGCTTCTCAAGCTGTGGCCGGGTTAGTCTCGTCCTCCCTCAACAGCTGCCGTTCTCTCTCAAGAGAAGCTGCAAAGGATCTCGCTGTTGAAATACGGTGCCTTAAAATTGCCCGGTTACAATAAAAGGCAGATCGGAGGAGAATGGTAATGAAGTAATACGCCATCAAGGAGACTCCTCTTCCCAGATTCTATCCATTCCTGCAGAAGACCGCCATAAATTGAGAACCCGGTGTAAAACCCAGATTTCAGAGTCCTCGAAGCGTCAAAGAGATACTTGTTTTTAAAAAGCAAGTGGTGGCCTGGGGAAAGGGGCTGAACTAGGCCTTCTCTGCAAGGCTGTTGTGAGGATTGCCCCAGGAGGTGGTCTCCAAAGTAGACTAGAAAGAGCAAGGTTCTCGTGATCTTTCAGACACCATGACTCCAAAATATCTCTTACTTTGGAAGATGACAGGTGGAAATTCTAGGGAGATTAACAAGGTATATTTGCCATATATAAGGCTCAGCTAACAGATCACACTTCTGGGCTTCATGGGGTGATTTTTTTTTTTTTGTAAGGAGCTGCAAAGTTTTGAATCCTGTCCATAGTTCTTCTGCAACAAGGCTGCATAAATTACACAGTACCAGCTCTTTCTTCTTCCCTAGAACAGCATCTACGTGAAGCTAATAGTCGTGCTTCCCTAACCAGAGCACAACCGTGACCAATAACCATTATTTTTAATGCCACATCCTCCTGACATTACCTCCATTTCATCCCCAGAGCAATATGAGGCAGCTTAAAGCAATCTTTAGCTTTTCCAGTTGTATAGTGGTGTTTTCCCTCTTCTTTCAACACAACATTTGCTGTGGGCACGATCTCACCAGCTTCAGTAAAAATATTGCTGACATGGTCCAAAGTGGGATCTCCACTTTAGCCGCCTTCGCCCTCAGGGCACTGGGATCTGCCCTCCACAGCCAGTTGGCTTGGGCTGCACCTGGCTGGACATTTAGAGAAGCAGCAGGACAGTCGTGTATACATTTTGTGACTGCCAAATTTTCAGTAACAAAGGCAGAAAGTGGGAGGTACTCTTCTTCCCTCCATCAATGAGGAGAAAACTTCTAGACTCATAAAGCGTGACTAAACCATTATGAAACACAATCTTAATTAGTTCGAAATCCCATTGATCTCCCTTCCTAGTAAGTATCCTGAGGACTGTCATCTTAATAATAGGTTAAATTGTTACTTTCAATCAACATCACCATCATCTACATGACCCAATGGCCTTCCTTTTATTTTTATGAAGCTCGTGTCTTTAAATTGGCAGCACATGAGATGATTCGCCCTTTGGCCCCATGTTTCAAAAAAGAGGATGCCTCTTCTGAAAGGCCAGCCAATACCCCTGTTTTGTTTTTCATATAATTTTATTAAAATAATTGTGAGTTGCCAGTGTTAAATCTGCCCTCTGATTAATCAGGGCTGGCTTTTTCATCAGACAAAAGGCTTTTCAATCAATCTAGCCAATTCATCCATTACTGCAGCTGGATTAGAAAAAGGCAACATTTAAACAATGCTTTATGGCTTTCTTTCTCCCCCATCGGAGGATGTCCAGCCTGCAGAAGACCTTGGCTGAGGGAAACGTGCATACGGCCTCCAGCTTGTGAACGATGGCTCGCTACTGTCCTAAACCTGTAGTTTCTCCTTCTGTCTCCCATCTCCACCCTTCTCAATGTCATTTTCTTTTCTTCAGCCCTTCCCTCTCTTCTTCCCGACAGCCTTGTTGGAGCTGTCCACCTTTAATCCATTTCTCTGGGACACCCGCCCAGCTCTTCTACTGACTGATGTTTTATTGTCATAGACCATTTTTATTATTCACATTTAAATGCAGCCCTTCTGCCCACAGTTCACAAGTTAGTCACAGTCAAACAGACGGTATTCCTTTATTCATCTGATGCTAATTGAGAGCTACCAGGGCCAAATCAGAGCAAACTTTTTAAAAATGAGATCAAGTCTTAATTATTGTTCTTCTGAGGGCCTCTGCAGGGAAAAGGCCACAAAACCATGAGATTGAAGCCTTGTCTTTTTTTACATGCAGCTGCGTGATTGTGCTTGCCATCTTGACTTTTCTGACCTCCCCGTGTACTTCCATTTTTTAAAAAAATTGTTTTACTAAGTTTAAAAAACGTTAAATTGTTTTATTGAAGATTATTCATATTGTCACATTCTCTGAACTCCTTTGGGAGCAGAATTAAACACATACGGTAATAAAACCAGGATAGCTTAAGTTGACATGAACCAAAGTCCTTTCCTCACCCACCATTTATATTGGCACCAGAATGCCTTGGCAAATCCCAGCATTCCCCCTTGATCCCCCAACATTGGCCTTGTTCTTGAATTTTGCCGAACATTTGGTTCTGGGAAAAAAAGAGAGTGAGTTTCCTGCTTAATCTATCACAGAGCCAGAGTGCTTTAAACCTTCTTCCTCGTTTCTTTTGGTGTTGATACAATCTATCTGGCCTTGATAGTTCATTAGTGGACTCATGGGATGTGGCTTTATCTTAGGCGGAGGTGGGAAATAATAGTTCATCAGCCAATCAGCATCTGCAAAATACTCTTCCGCCAAGAATAATACATCGGATAGCCGGCCGGCTGGCCAGGACAGGATGAGAGTTTAGGATGACATGTCTTATCCTCTTCAGCACGACAGCTCTCTGATCTTTCGGCAGGACATTCATCCCAATGTTCATCCCGCCCCTGCCAAAAAAGATATAAAGGTGCCTTGGATGCTGGCATGAATTGAGTTCTTCTGGGACTCAGTGTACCCTCTGTTAAGCCACACTGCTGTGATGCGCACTCTGAAATGCTGCAAGCAACAATGGCAGCAAACGCCTAGCCGTTCTGCTCCCTCCTCTCCTGACGCCAAACACAAACGCATTTAATAATTAAATGTGTCTGCCAGTTGTTGCACGATAGCAGCATGTACACAGGCACTGCCAAATGCAAACAGCAGACAGCGTGGGCTCCCTTAAGGCTCTTGGATTACAGAATCGGTTCAGCTTAGTCTCCTGCTGCAAACTGTTTGTGGAGAGTGCGCAAGCACATGCTTGTGCTGTCGTTTCCCTGTGACTCCTCTCCTTCCTGCTCACTCTGTTCAGGCCTAGTTTCTCAGTTAATTCATGGAGCTCAACAGGTCCAAATTGCCCGTTATTAGAGGCAAATGGTATCTCCTGAGTCTCCAGCATGACTCAGGCACCAATGTTCCCATGGACACGTGCCCTTGGCATACATTAAGCTTCCTGCTCCACCAAACGTTAAAAACAGGAATGCATTTTTTAAACAAACTGGCATGGGCAGGCAGCCAGGTAAAGGGCCAGACTCCAGCACTGTCATTCTTTAGAGTGTGGAAATTAGCAACAGTACCCTATCGGTGCTGTGAAAATGCAGATGATCACTGGAGGGCAGCAGAGAGGAGAGATACATTAAACCGCTCTTTCCTTTCACCTAATGATCATCTGGATTTTTGCGAGCAAGATATGGTAGCTCTACACACAGAACTTTCTTAGGAAATGAAAAGGAAGAATAGCTGAAATTAGTGCTTTGTTTGGATGTGTGCCCACTTACCTGAAAAGGGAGTACGGTAAGCAGAGGTGGCAGGGAAAGATTTTAAGATATATCAGGTAGCATTCTGCTAAATGAGCCGTCTGAGTGGAGTAAGGAAACACGCTTCTCCATGCTACAGAAGAATGGATGCAAAGTCATTTGGCCTCATGTTTCCCAATTATTTTCAGTTCCAAAGTGCTGGAAGGTTCTGAAAATTTCAGCATCAAATACTAGGGCAGAGAGTCTGATTTGATCAGCACCTTTTCTCACTGCCAAGATTTTCGTTGGGGGGGAAGAATGCTTATAATAAAAATTATTGTCTTTTCTTTATTCTTTCTCAATATCTGTGGTCAAGCTGTGTCAACAATGAACTGATAATTTTCATCCCCATTGCCAGAGGACAAAGCAGGACAAAAAATCCCCACCTTCTTCCAGCTCAGGAGAGCTTCAGGTAATAGGTCTGTGAAGAATTCAGGATTCCTTGAGCATCCATCAAGGTGACCTCCTTGAGTCCTGCATGTTCTGTCTTGTGCCATTTCCCAGATGGATGAAAGGCATACCAGAGACACGCGTGGCTGCAAGCAATGTTTCAACCTTTGCTCCTGTGTCCTCTGTGCTTAGGAGGACACTTAGTCAAAATGTCTGGCAAGGAAAAGTTCTAACCTCCGTGCAGGGCAAACAGCAACCAGGCACAAGTTTACCCTTGAACAAGTAAAACAATAAAAGGCCTTTTCTGCTATCCTTTTTTTTTTCCTTTTTCCATTAACTGCAGAAATCAAGGGAGACACTAGATTTGCAAGAGCTGCTTTGTTGCAGCTCGCACCACTGCTGAATGTTCACCTTCAATGATTACATGACTCTACCAAATTCTTGTAGAACTGCAAGTCGTAGCAAAATGCTGGGATTCACACAACATCCTTTACAGTTCTTTAGTGCTGGATCCATAAATTAAGATGACGAGATCAGGCCATCCATAAATAGCCAACGAAGGGGCCGTAATTTATTCTCTTCATGTCAATTACTTATTCATTTTGGCCTCTGACCTCTGCATTGATCCCAAATTAATCTGCAAACAGCTATTGAAGTTCATATACACGTGCTCAAGAACATCCGCATTTAAACAAAGAGAGAGTGTCCATAAAGAAGCAAGGTCAGCAGCGGGGCAGGATAAATAAATGGTTGCTGATTCTTCAGACAGTCTCCTAGGCAGCAAATCACCATTTTACTGCAATGCAGCCCCTTCAAACAATGTACTTTTTGGATATGGAGAAAATGATAGGCTAAGAGATGTAATAAATACCTACCACCGTTTTGTTATTAGGAGCCCCAGTCAGAGGAAAGGCTGTTTAAAATGTCAAGAAAGAAAGGAAGGAAGGAAGGAAGGAAGGAAGGAAGGAAGGAAGGAAGGAAGGAAGGAAGGAAGGAAGGAAGGAAGGAAGACCGAACAAGCAAGCCATTTCAATGTTGTTTAATTTTATAAACAAAATCTCAGAGGCAGCCTTGAAAAATCCACAAATATTTAAATGAAAGCCTATATACATAATACATATATACATAAACATATACTTTCATTTAAATATTTGTGAATTTTTGTGGTTATATATATATTTTTGTGGATATATATACTGCATTGTATATATTGTATACAATGATACTGTTTCTGACTTCAGATGCTTTAGGAGAAATATAAACCTTAATGTTTGAAAACCCACTGCCCATGCTCATTGCATTCCGATTCTATTCCAGATGTCAATTCTTCAAATTAGCTTTTAAAATCCAATTATTTCATGCAAGATGAAGGCAGGAGAGGGGATGACAGACAATCTGGTCAGAACAATCTTAAAACAACATTCTCCAACCTGGAGCCCATAAACTGAAAAAATCGCAAAACTGGGAATGAGATCAAGATCCGTTTTATTCAATGGGATGTTTGGCAGGGGGTTTATCCATTGCTCCATCCAATTAACTGGGGAGAGAAGTTTTAACAAAAAACAAACCTAAGGCATACAATTAAATATTTAGTATACTTGCAGAAACAAACGTTTCTCTCAGACCCACATTTCACACATTTACCAGTGAATACGGGGCAATTGCAGATTTCAGACTAACTTGACTCAATGACCAATTGAAGCGGAACTCAAAGAAAATCGTAACGTGGAACTCCTACTACTTGCACATATCAGCTTCACTTGGTTACAGGTTTGTTCAATCCTGACAGCTGCCCGCTAACTGGCCCCAATTAAAGGAACCGCTTTGACGCCTATTTCTTGCGTGAACAAGACATATCGCAATTACAGGCCTGGTACAATTAATGTATTTTAAAGAATAAAGCCATTTCCGACAAGAAGCCATTTGACCAACACCAGAGAGTGAGTTTTTAGTCCTTTGCAGCCGTTGCCAGTTCCAAAAGATCATTTGAAGCTGAGACCAGATGTTTATCCTCCTCATAAAATCCACAAAGACTTCCCGCACTGTTCATTTTGTAACTCCAGAGCTTCCAGCCTTCACTTGGGGAACTATTTCCAGACTTGGAACCCACCAAATGTTGAAGCAAAGGCTTGAGTGACACTTAAGTCATGGGAAGTCATTAGTTCTAAGTTACGGTGAAAGCCCCAGTAAGAGGTAGTCACTGACTAATCTTCTTCATACCTGGAAGTCAAGCAGGGTGGGGCCTGCTGAGTTACCTTGACTGGAAACCACCAGAGAAAGTTGGGGCTGAAAGGTTAGGTTGGGAAGATGGGGGACAAATTCAAACAGCAAGCAATCTCAGAAGTCCCCTGGCTGGGAGTGTCCATTCAATTTTTAGTCCTTCAGAGTTCCCCGTTTTTAAAAAATTGCTGAACTGCATTTCATTAGGCCCTTTTTTAATATTAAAAATAGGAAGCCCTTCGCAGTGTTTCCCTTTGGATTTCTTTTGGAAGAAAGGTGGCCTTTCCATGCCCCCAATGCTTTTTGATTCTTCCGCTTAAAATGTCCTGGCTTGTTTCAAAGGCTCCACCATGTGGCCAGACCATACATGTTTAAAATCTCATCTCAGCTTCAAAAGGAAGACATTCCTTCTTTCCCAGCTTCCTTCTACTTTGTGGGGGATTACCCTGAAAAGCTGGTCTGAAAAGAATCTGCATGTAAGGCTATTCCTACTCAATTCCAAACAATAATAAGAATTTAACGAGCGGGGCTATTATTACCTGGCATCCTAGAGGACAAAACTCGTAATCTGTAGTTAGATTAGGCCAGGCTCAGGGAGATAAACATTTTCTTAGTTCGCCAGAACAGCGTGGGAGGAACAAGAGGATGAGACTGGCACCTCCCTGAGGAATTCACACTGTTGTGGCTGGGTGACTTTGGGAACTGGGGTTTTAGTCTGGGAAGATTGATGTCAGGCTTAGCCCAAGGAACTCCAAGAGACAATGCCAATTCAGTCCAGCTATGTTTATTAGATACAACCTCTAGCAAGAATCTTCCTTCTAAGCGATACCTAATTGCTCTCTTATTCAGATTCAAGAAACAAGGATTTCCTTGCTGACATTTGTAATCTTCCTCAAAGGCCAAAAGGGTGTTTTAAATCTCAAGCAAATGCCTCTACTGTCCAATGGTAGTGTAATTATGTTTTTCTCTTTTTTCTACTTCTTGAATCCTGTTTTTATTCTGTTTATTTCTTTAGTTGTTGGATTTATATACTGCCTTTCCTCCAGGAGCTCATTACCCTTCCTCCTCCCATCTCACCTCCCAACAACAAACCCGTGAAGGTCCCAGTGAGTTTCCATGGCTGAGAGTGGAGGAGCCAGCCTAGCACCTCAACCATTACACCATACCATTTCTCCTTTACAAGTAGTTATTATAATTCTGTTTCATCTTTTCTTAGCTTTGCAGTCAGGAAACATGATAAAACGAATGCAGCTCTCTCCTGCAACTTTATGACTCACAAATCCAAGCAGCTGGAAGTTGGCCTACCATCAAATCCCTACAGTTCGCTGAGACATAGATTGGGTCATACAAGGTATTAAGCCATAACCCAGGGTTTTCCAGCCCGTGACCAGATTTACCCAAGGCCAAATATCAAAGAAAACACATGAGGGCTTAGCATCCCTTCCAAAATAAACCTGAATTTATTTCAAAATATTCCAGTGGAAATTCTGCAGAATTAGGGTTTGCACAGCATGGGGTATTACCTTCTGGTTCCATTAACAGAAAGCACATAGGATCGATTCACCCTTAATTTCCTAAACAAGCCATATGATGTAGTTTACTCATAAAACTACTCCAAAATCAAACTCCAAGATCAAATCGTTATGACTTCAAATTGTGAACCCATTCACCATCTTAACTTTTATACACATGAACCAATAGAGTTCAATAAACCTTTCATTTTTTTGTTAAATGCGTATATTTTAAGAAAGAAATTTAATATACATTGGTAGACAACCACCAGGCTCTGTAAGGCACAATGAGAGGTTCTGCAGGAAAAATATATGTTTAAAGCTCTCTAAAATTTCTGTTGCAATCCATAAAGCTTCAGTTGTGAATGGCAAAGAACCACATTATGCCGAAGCTTCCTACAGAACATTACACACACTTAATAATACAATGTATTTGCACAATGAGAGGTACAAGGTCCTAGATGCCTTGTAAGAAACTGTGGCCTCAAGGTGGCAGCACGTAGCTGATTTGCCCTGGGTTTGGAAGCAAAGTAGGATCAGGCTTGTAACTTGGATGGGAGACCCAAAGGAAATCTTAAGCATTGCAGGCTAGACTGAGAAGTTGAAAAAAAAAATACCCTGGAGGAAGGCAGTGTCAATATGGCCAGGCCAAAGAGCAGATCTTGACTTGACAAGCAAATTGGGGAAGATGGGGCTTCTTGGATGTAGCTGTGATGCTGGCTGTGTGGTTATGAAAATCTATCCACAGACAATTCATTTTAATGATTTAATCACCAGAAAACATCAGAACCAATAAACCAAGAAATCAACTACACTATATACACCTTCATTTTTTAAACTTACAAACACTGATTGTAAATTTTATAACTTATTGCAACAATAAGTTTGATCCTTTAAAAACATTATTAAAGAGAAGACAGTTTCCACAGCCTGCCTAATTTTTTGAGGGGAGGAATGACAGGACATCCTGTATTACAAGAAACAAATCAGAATTTTTTCACATTATCTCCTGAACTATTTGCATTTATTTTATCGAAGCAATAATATTCATCCTGATAAATATATGTTGGGGGAATGATTTTAGTCTTTAAGGTGATACATACTGAAGAGGAGAAAAGCAAAAGCAATGATTTAGAATACCCTTCTTCCATCTGGTGTTCTCCAGATGTGTTGGACTCCAGCTCCCATAATCACTAGCCAGCAGCACTATTTAGTACATCAAACCAATGTTTCTCTAGAGAAGTCTCACTGAGATGAATTTAGTGGTAGATGGAACCTTGTGAGCAAAGCAATACTACATACAAAGTGCAGCTCTTAAAAATTTGTAAAATAATTTGTAAAATAATTTGTGAATTTGTAAAACAGCTCCACAAATGTAAACTCAATCTACATTTTCACTTTGAGGGTAAAAATCAGAACCTCCCCCTGTTCCTAGACATGTCACTACAGAAGTTTGAAATGTATTGAAGACACATATATATCAGGCCTCTTTGCAAAACAGAGGCCATGATGTCTTTGAAGGAGTAAATGAAAGCATAAGTTCCTATGCTTTATTTCTGCACTTGCGTCTAGATACATTATGCTTAGCATGACATCTCTCCTCATCTCGTAACTTATTCAACAGTTGTTCAGTGAGACTTCATTATTCTAGACCTTGACTGGACTTTGCAGGCAATGCACAAAATTCTGTTGCCACTTGGTGTCATTTGGGTATTGATGCTCTGATGCAAATTACATCATTTCCACTGCTTTGACGATGTACTCTTCAGTTCAGGAGTTAAGAAATTCCTCCCACCAATTCGTCTGTTAAAACAAGACTAAAGTGCATTGTAATATGCATTTTAGGATACTAATTTCACAATGGGAACAATGACTCCATTCACACCAAATCCAAAACACACACTAATATATTGGTATAGCAGTAGCCATTCTTAACTGGCTGCACAGTAACAACTTACAAGGTCTTGCTGAAATTTGCAAGTGAACATCTGCTGAGGATGGACTTAAGAGCAGCACCGACCACTTCCTGATTTCATTCCAATGGCAACAGGAGAATTCACTTATGGGTGCTTTCTCCACTACTGGTCAACATCAAAGATCCTGCTCTGCGATGAGTCCGTATTTTCTTTCTGCCTTCTCATCCTAGAATGCTGGGTGCCAAAGGCCTCCATTTCCAAAGCTGTTGGGTGGGGAATGGGTTGAATTCTGGCTACACAGTTCATAAGGCATAGAGGTTCCTAATACTTCAGTTGGGAAGGATTGCTATTTATTTTTAACATCATCATGTCCTAGTATTTTCTGATCCCCATGGCCATTTCCCAGCTTTTTCAAATATTCATGGGGCCCCTGACCTTCAAAGGAAGAGGGATTTTTGTATGAACCTCCAATTCTATCCCAGAGTGTAAAGTATTGGCCATAATTGTAATCAAAGTATAGGTGGTGATCAGTATGATGGGCAGCTCCATTGATAATCTGCTTCAGCACACCAGGAACCCGATAGCACCCGTCATGAATAGAGATTGACCAGATATTGACAATGACATAGAGACCCAGATAGGTCACTTTGTGAAGAGGAAAAAGGAATGGGTAGATATGATAAGGGACACTCTGAAGGAAACCATCAAGAGGGTGAAAAGCATGGCTGGCAAATGGAGTTGTGATCTTCCATGTGTGGTGGGGCTTGTGAAAACGCTGCAGAAGAGAGAAAGGAATGAGATCCTTAGAATGAAGACAGAAACAGACCATGCCAGTTTTTTTGCTGAGGTCCCTACCAGCCACAAAAATAGCCTCCTGGATAATCCTAATTCAATTTGCCATTTACACTGTGAATTTCACCAATGTTACTCCATCATCACTTGTAAGGACAGAACTAAGCACTGTGGAAGAAACCATGTTGGTGCACATAATGTTCCACAACTGGCTGCCCCACAATTGAAGACTAGAAAAGTTTGCCTCCGTCTGCTACACCACTGGAACGTTCCCACCAACCAACCTATGAACATTCATCAAGGCACAAGCCCTCTCTTGCTCTGTTCCCAGCAACCAATATTCATCAGTATATTGCTTCAATACATGCAAATTGCAGGTGACACTTTGTTGTGGAAACTATCTTGCCATAGGATTATTTATCTTACCTTATATAAGAGCCTGTGATGGAGAAACCGATGAATCCAGTAAATGCACATATCGGTGAAGAACAGAAATGAAAGCATGCTGCAGACAACACCGAACCATCCTAGATAAGGGAGGGAAGGAAATTAGAGACTGGGCACAACTCCAGTAGATTTAATACACATTCATGAGAACAATGACATTTGTCAAATTTATTGACAATTTTTATACATTTATTGAGAGAAGTTTCATCTGCCTTAGCAACATTGGGCAGATACCAAATCCAAGAACAGGGTAGTCAAAGAGCAATCCAGGGAGAGATGGGGTGGGAGATTCTAAGATGGGTGGCCATTGCCTGAGCTTGTGAATGTTTTTCTTCTTCCCTTTCCCTCCTGTTCCTTCTTAACAGGATGAAAATAAGCTAGGTCCCTGTCAGAATTTGCATAGCTTTCCCCCTATCCTGGGAGCAAGACTTCGGTCTGCCCCTTTTTTCTGCCCCAATTCTGGCAGTAAAGAGGCCATGATGGGAGACCTCCCTGTATTGGAAAAAGGAAGTTTCCTAAGATTGCCTCCTTTTCCTGTAAATCAGTATTTCTCAAAGTCGGCAACTTTAAAACATGTGGACTTCAACTCCCAGTTGAAAGTTGAAGTCCACACATCTTAAAGTCGCCAAGTTTGAGAAACACTGTTGTAGATGCTGTAGGAGGTGAGCCATGTTAGTCTACGGTGGCAAAAAATCACGAGTCTAGGAGCACTTTTCCAACTAATGTTTTTTATTCAAAGGTGCCAGCTTTCGTGAGCTGTGGTTTTTGTGCTCTGGTGAACTGAGCTACAGCTCACAAAAGCTGATGCCTTTGAATATAATCTGTTAATTGGAAAAGGTGCTGCCAGACTTCTCCTCGTCTTGTGAAAGTCTTCCTCCCTGCAGACAGAGCTGTGCTCCATTTTGTGCTTCTTAGAAGTCTTAAGAGGAATCACAGGCCTGCAGCACATTTAGAAGAACATGCAGCTGTCAACTGGAAACAGCTTGAATGGTCTAACTTTTCCATTCGAAGGTAATTAAGAAATTGCACAAATATGTGGGGGGGAAATCATCTAATCAACTAAAGGATTGCTGCCACCATTTCTTCACTAATTAATGATGCAACTTCACAGGTATGCTTCAACAATCACTTCCTTGTGACCCCAATTTAACAGGCTAAACAGCTAGTTCACTGACAGATGCACATAATGAAGAAAACATATGGATGGGCAGGCTATTAACAAAGTTAACAGCACTCCATTTGTGATTAAATTATAATTGCAGGGGATTTTCTTCCATGCTTTCTAGTAGTTTACATTTCAAAACCTTCAATTCCCAACCTTGAAAGTTACCATAAAATAGCAGACATAATTCAGAACATTTTCCCCTAAGCTGATACACTCCAGAAAAGTTGGAACTACAATTCCACCACAGCAGGCCAGTTCTAAGCTACTTTACTTTGCATGATCAGGACAAAGATATACTCTTGGATTCCAAAATCTCTGGAAGTAAGCAGAGAGTTTTAAGCAAGAGAGAGAGAAAGAGAAGGAGAAATAGAGAAACAGCAGCAATGACTGGGGAATGAAGCAGTTAGTTTGTGGGGGAGACACTTGGTTGATCTTTTAAAAAATTAAGCAGAGTTGGATCTGGCTAGTACTTGGGTGGGAGAACACAAAGAAATATCAGAGATATTGGCTAAAGTAGAATGTTTAAAAAAAAAACATCCCGGAAGGAAGCCAAGCATTTCTGTATTCTTGTCAAGGCTACCTGGACACGACCATCTATTCCTCAGGAGTCAAGTTTCATTTGGAAGACTTAACTCTACTTCCATTCTGTTTTGTTTTCCTTCCCCAAATCATCCTTTCATTCAACTTTTTCTTGAAATCTGTATTGCCCCTGATTTATTTTAAAAGAGGAGGGGGGAGAGCAGGGGAGTGCTAGTGGCATTTTGAACAGAAAACAGAAGTCTTTTCCCTGTCATTTCTGCAGTCAAGACCTGCTTCTCACTCCACGGTGCCTCTGGACTGTGAGAGAGAGAAAAGACCGGTTGAGGAACTCTCAAGGGCTAGAATGCATATGCAAGCAGGAGTTGAGACAGATGAGGCAGAGCAGCACTGAGGGCAGTGTGGGAGGGTGCGCCAAATGGGTGGCTTACCATATGGAGAGTCCCCAACGTCATCGTAGAGCTTACTGTAGCCTTTGACCTCAGCAAAAAAGATGGCAACGGTCGGAATGCTGATCAACGGCAAAGACAAGACGGTATGCTTTATCTCCCGCTGCACTTGATTCTGAACACAAAAGCAGACAATGTGTAAAAATGCCTTTTAAAATCACCGAGCCCTTGTGACTGGCCAAAGCCTGTGTCAGTATCTTAGCAATCCTCCACAAAGGGTGTAGACCTCACACTCCCCACTGAACGTCTGAGAAAAGGGGCTTCCCTAAAGCCGTTTAATGAATCTGTGGCAGACTCCTGCTTTACTGCTCACGTTAGCCACTATGCAACATTACCTTAAAAATCTACATATTTTAAGAACACATCATCTTATCTCCAACAAAGCAGTCCAATTCCCACTAAAAGGGCTCCTCAATAAAAATGAGGGTGACTAAGCAAGGAGAGAAAAGATGAAATGTTCCTACCCACCAAAAGTACTATATAGATTTATCAAAGAGAATGCCCCCCCAAGGCTTTATGGCATTAACATCATTAACAAATTTAAGAAGAGGATTAAACATGGCACAACTCAAAACAAGATAAAGAGTTCTGGCTCATCATTAGATTTGGCCTCTCATGAGTAACTGAATGAATAGAAGAGAATCTCTGTAGCTCACAGCTGAACTGTGGAGTCCTTGGTGTTCTGAGCTTGGTGGTTTTCTTGCAGACATTTCATTACCCGACTAGGTAACAACTTCAGTACACTGAATGAACTGAATGAAGTTCAGTTACAACTGAATAACATCTGAATGAAACTGAAAAATAACTGAATGAAATTAAGGAAGCAGCAGCTCTGCTAAGTTGCTGTAACCCACTCACCTCTAAAAACTGAGGATGTTTCTTTAATGAGTGATCGAAAAGAAAATAGTAGCTGAGAGTGGCAAACAGAAAATAAAGGGTCATTGCCCCTACGTTGGTTATAACAGAGAGACTAACAATCTGCCGGAAAAGGTTGTCTTCTGGCCACGTTGCTGGATAAACCCATGGTGTCAAAATGTAACTATCTGCATAAGCCAGGACAAGATCCATTGCTGTGCCTGCAGGAGATTGCCAGGAAGGAAAGTGTAACATCAAACACAGAGAAACATAGAATGTCAACTTTCAGTAGCCTAATGTCTTACAAGCTCTGAGCACAAGCCTATTATTGTGCAATGGCGATGCTTCATTTACTTGCATTTCACTAGTTAATGATGCAACATCACCACAGATCTGCCAGGCTCTGGATGTGTGTACCAGCTTCTTCTCCTAGTGCATAAAGATCCAACTTTGGGCCAGAGTGGGAAAAGTGTGCATAGGAGTGCAGAAGAAATGATCCACCTGGAATAGGTGGATGGTGTATTGATGACATCCCACTTTCTATGGCTTGCTCCTCATTTCGTGGTGTCAGGTTATGAAAGTGTTCCACTCAGTTCCTATGCGGGACAAGCAGTACTCAACACCAACACACACATACGCTACGGTGAGAGATTTCGATGCTATTGCCAAGATTTTCTCTCTGTGTAAAGATTCAGGCAAATGAAAGTAACAAAGTCTCTACAATGCATCAGTCACAATGGTGTTTACTTCCAAGAAAAGAAACATACAGGTTGAGTGAAAAACTGAAATAATCTTGTGTTGCACTCATTTCATTTTTGGCAATTTATTTAAGAAATAATTGTAGTAATTATAATATCCTTCTGAACTACATATCCCAGTGCCAAGATTTTCTGGGTGAGCCCACCCCAAAGATCTGTTAATCCAAGGAAGAAGTTTACCTGTATAAATAATAGAGAATGCACTTCTCCTTATTAGCAGGGTACAGAAAGGGACCTCAATCACTGGTTTTCAGAATATCCTCAGTTCTGAGTCGCTTCTGGGATGGTGGTCCAAGCCTCTAAAAGTAAAGCACAGCAGGAAGTTCTAGGGAGGACAAGTCAAGGGTCCCCAAACTCTTCAGCTCATCAACCCCTTCATGAGGTTTCAGGTTGTTCACTGATCCTCAAACATTATATGAAAATAATTTAATAAATACTGCTTTAATAGTACTACGAATAACAACAATAATAGAAGCAATTCAAGGCCGCTCTTGCTGGCGGCTGACCATTCAGTCCTGAGTAACACTAGGGGAACAGCCGCTAGCCACCTCACCCTTAGGACTACGAACCAGCATGAAGCTCTACAGACACCCCAAAAAATTAATTGGCCCAATCAACCTTCCATCATTTATCAACACCCAGACACTTACTGACCCCCCTGCCACTTATTGACCCCATGAATATTCCCATCAACCCTTGGGGGTCAATACTGACCACTTTGGGGCATCCTGTTCTCAGTAGTCATAAATCCCATTTTTGATGGCGAAAGAAATTAAAGGGATCTTTCCTTAAAGGAGAAGGTTAACTCTGACAAATACAGCTTCATAAGGCTCAGATCTCTCTTTATTGTAAGCCAGGCAACCCCACCTGAATGCCCCCCAGATAACCGGCGTAGCCCCCACCTCAAGGGGGCCTGAACTGGGAAAGGCTGCTCTAAAGCAAGCCTCACGAGATGGCCCGGGGAAGTACGTTTCCAAAACGGGCTGGAAAATTCTGGGAGTTGAAACCTGCGCTCTGGAAGTTGCCCAGGGTTAGATCCTCTGGCTTATCCAAATCTCATTTTCAGGGAGACGAAACGAAAGCATCCATCCCGTTTCAGGATCATGCTCTCACCCACGGGTTCGCTTATACAGAGCAAGCCATGCCGGAAAGGAGCGCACCAGGAAATATTAGCCCTGTAAATTAATCTGGGAGGAGGACGAACTACCTTTGAAGGTCGACTTAAATCAATCTTCCCACACCTGGGATTAGTATTTCTCAACGGTGGCAACTTTAAACCGCATGGATTTCAACTCCCAGAATTCATCAGCCAGCCATGCTGGCTGGAGAATTCTGGGAGTTGAAGTCCGTACGGCTTAAAGTTGCCGAGGTTGAGAAACACTGCCTGGGATCCTCAAGGTACGGGGACCGCATTTCCCAGGAGCTTCAGCCGTTGCCACCCAGGCTGGGGGATTCTGGGAAATGAAGTCCAGGCGCCTGGCGAGCTCAAGCGGGCAGCGGCTGCCTCAGGAAGGGGCGACTGCCGCGGCGGGAGTCTTCACCCCCCCTCCCCCCCGGGAACCGCGGGACGCTCCTCCGCGCTTCTCCCACCTGGATCCCGCCGCTCCGCCACCAGCCTCCGCGGCCCCGCACTCCCGAAAGCCTACCGGTTTGGGTCCATCTGAGGTGATATTTAGCGGGCCTCTGCGCCAATCAGCGCGCAGGAGAGGCGGGGCGTCGGCGGGCAAAGTCGCAACGACTGGCCGCGGCGTTGGGAGGAGATGGCAGACCGAGAGTCGCGCGATGCCCGCACCCGAGGGTTGGCGGGCATTGGGCGGCGTGACGCGAGCCTATCAGGAGCGCGGGGACGGGGACGGGGGCGTGACCTCAGGGGCCGTGGGCAGAGCCGCGTGTCCCGGTTGCTTTTTACCTCAGAGGCGACGCGTTGCTTTCTTACCTCTGGGGAGCGGGCGGCCCTCCGGGAAACCCCCCCGAGCCTTGCGCCGCCTTCACCCGGGCTGATGCCGGTGGGGCGCGAGAGTTGGCTCCCCGCCACGGAAGCTTCCTCGTAGACTAGGTTCCACCGCTCGGGTTGGCCCGCGCCCGGCTCTTGGAGCGTGCTCTGAGGGGAAAGGGGAGGAGAGGGAGCCGCCCCCGCGCCGCCCGGGGCTCCTGGAGCGTGAGAGGGAGCGAGGAGTCACGAATATCGCCATCCAGTCTTCCCAGTGACGTTGAAGACGGTCCTTCAGGTTGCATCAGCGTGGACATCGTGTTCTCTTTGAAGAAGAGGCGGCTTACCTCTTGGTCCTGACAATTGCACTGTTACCACCCGTGTAAAACAAGCGATTGTGGTTCATTAAATTACCTGTATTAGATGTGGACCAGATGACAACATGGCAACATGGCAAGGCAAACAAGCACCTACCCCGAGCAGCGATGGATAGGATTTTTGTAACAGTCACAGTATTGCAGGGAGGCACACCCAAATTTGAGGGAGGTCATAATTTGGGGGGCGGCGGAGGGGAAGCTTGTACTGCCAAAGCTGTATGGCTGCTAGAATTTGGTCCTGATCTGCCTGGACAAGCCAGCAGCAAAAGAGAGTGGAGTTCCTGCTAGGCGAAATAAATATTGATGCAAAATTAATATGGCATAGGAAACGAGAATGGCTGTCTCAGAACGAAAGCCCAGTATTTATTTGTTTGTTTGTTTGTTTGTTTGTTTATTTATTTAGTCCCCACCCATCTCCCCTACAATGGGGGACTCTGGGCGGCTTACAACCACTAAAATCACAATTAAATTAAAAAAGTTTAAAAATTATACACTATAAAACTAGAAATTTACAGAAATAAAAAGCTAAAAACTCCAAGAGGGCAATAGGGCCCCACCAGGCCGCTAAGGGGCCAGCCAACCCCATTTCTGATATCCTCCCTCCCCGCCCCAGGCCAGATGGCAGAGCCAGGTCTTCAACTCCCTCCGAAAGGCCTGGAGTGAGGGGGCCTGTCTCACCCCCGGGGGCAAGATGTTCCAAAGGGCGGGGGCTACAGCAGAGAAGGCCCACCTTCTGGACCCCGCTAGTCGAAGTTCTTTTACCTTGGGGATCCGGAGCATGCCCTCTCTGTGAGATCAGGTGGGACGGGTTGAAATCGTGGGGGCGAGGTGGTCCTTCAGGTAACCTGGCCCCATGCCATGTAGGGCTTTAAAGGTGATAACCAACACCTTGAATTGGACCTGGAAGCAAACCGGTACCCAATGCAGCTCGCGGAGCAAAGGTGTTATATGGGTCCTTCTTCGGGCCCCAAAAATCGCCTGCGCGGCCGCATTCTGGACCAGCTGAAGCTTCCGGATACTCTTCAAGGGTAGCCCAATGTAGAGCGCATTGCAGTAGTCTATCTGGGAGATAACAAGGGCATGAGTGACTGTCCGTAGGGCATCCCGATCCAGGAAAGGGCGTAACTGGTGCACAACCCGAAGCTGTGCAAAAGCCCTCCTGGCCACGGCTGCCACCTGCTCTTCGAGCAGGAGCCGTGAGTCCAGGAGGACCCCCAAATTATGCACTGGGTCTGTCTGGGGCAGTGCCACCCCATCCAGAACCAACGATGACAACGTCCCGGATACAGAGGAGCCATTAACCCACAGCCACTCCGTCTTGCCAGGGTTCAGCCGGAGCCTGTTGTTCCCCACCCAGACCCTTACAGCCTCCAGGCACCACGGCGGTCACGGCGTCACTTACCTCACCAGGGATGGAGATATATAGTTGAGTATCATCAGCATACTGATGATACCTCATCCCATGATGGCGGATGATCTCGCCCAGCGGTTTCATATAGATGTTGAAAAGGAGCGGAGAGAGAACCGAACCCTGCGGCACCCCACAATGGAGGGGCCGAGGATGGGACCTCTCGCTCCCTATCACCACCGATTGGGATCGGCCCCGGAGAAAGGAGGTGAACCAGCACAAAACCATGCCACCCACCACCATATCTCTGAGCCGTCCCAATAGGATACCGTGGTCGACGGTATCGAACGCCGCTGAGAGATCAAGAAGAGCAAGGATGGTCGCACTTCCACCATCCCGCTCCCGCCAGAGATCATCCATAAGTGCGACCAATGCCGTTTCCGTTCCATAGCCGGGCCTGAAACCTGACTGATAGGGGTCCAGATAATCCGTTTCCTCCAGGACCCTTTGGAGCTGCAAAGCCACCACTTTCTCCACCACCTTCCCCAAAAAGGGGAGGTGGGAGACTGGGCGAAAATTGTCCAGTACAGTAGGATCCAGGGAAGGCTTCTTGAGGAGGGGGTGCACCAACGCCTCTTTAAAGGGTGCCGGAAACACTCCCTCCTGCAAGGATGCATTAACCATCGCCTGGATCCAACCACATGTCACCTCCCGAGCTGCTTTCACAAGCCAGGAGGGGCATGGGTCCAGATGACAAGTGGTGGCCCTCACAGTCCGGAGGATCCTGTCCACTTCCTCAGGAACAACAGGATCAAACCGTTCCCAGATAACAAGGCAAGAACGATCCCCCGGTATCTCCCCAGACCCTGCACCACGCTCGGAGTCCAACTTGGAATGAATCCGAGCGATTTTATCCTGCAGGTGCTCTGCAAATTCCTCCGTGCGGCCCTGCAAGTGAACCCCCAGATCCCCCTTACCAAGGAGGGACCTGGTGATCCCAAACAGGGCCGCCGGGCGGCACTCTGCAGACGCAATAAGGGCAGAGAAGTATTGCCGCTTCGCCGCCCTTATCGCCACAATGTAGGCCTTAATGGCGGCTCTAACACGTGTTCGGTCGGATTCCGTCTTTGTCTTCCTCCAGCGGCGCTCTAGGGGTCTCTTAACCCTCTTCAGCTCCCTCAGCTCCTCCGTAAACCACGGGGAGTGTCGGGGCCGACGTGGCAAGAGAGGCCGCAGAGGCACAATCCTATCCAAGGCCCCGGCCGCCTCTCTATTCCAGGCAGCAGCCAGGGCCTCCACTGGACCGTGCAGCAGGTCCCCGGGAATATCCCCCAGCTCCCTCTGAAACCCTGACGGGTCCATCAGGCGCCGGGGGCGGACCAATCACATGGGTCCAGCCTCCCTGCGGAGGGGGATGGCATAGGAGAAACTCAGGGTCACCAGGACGTGATCTGACCATGACACCGGGGAAAGCTGTACATCTCCCCTCAGATCACTTTGCCATTGCTCAGACAAGAAAACTAAATCCGGCATGTGGCCACTATCTCGGGTTGGGTCCCGCACAATTTGAGACAGGCCCATGGCTGCCATGGTAGCCATGAACTCCCGAGCTGCCTCCAAGGACCGTCCCAGGGATGGCAGGTTGAAGTCCCCCAGAACCATAAGCGTGGGGAACTCTACCACCAACCCCGAGACGGCCTCCAGCAGCTCAGGCAGGGAAGCTGCCACGCAGCAGGGAGGCTGGTACAGTAGCAGCACTCCCAACTGTTCGCGGGCGCCCAACCTAAGAAACAGTGTCTCACAGCCAGACACTTGTGGAGCAATGCCCCTGAAGGCCACTAGAGAGTCTCGGATGACAACAGCCACCCCTCCTCCCCTGCCCTGGTATCTCGGCTGGTGCCACACCGTAAACCCAGCTGGGCACATTTCCGAGAGGGGCACCCCCCCTCAGGCCCCAGCCAGGTCTCGGTAATACATGCCAGGTCTGCCCCCTCCTCAGTGATTAAATCACCTATGATGGGGGCCTTGTTTTTAACTGACCTGGCATTGAGCAGAACAGCCAGAGGCCAGGGCCCCTATGAACCTGCTGGCCAGGACCTGGGAGTGAGCAAGGAGGGCCGGAACACGCCACCGGCAACACGCACCGGGAGCGTCTTCCCCTAAGATGGCCTGCCCCCCTGCTCCCGCCATAACGTCCCCTACCCATCACCACCTCGATACTGCAGCCCCCCCCATCATCCCCGGGGGTACCAGGCCCAAATACCTCCAGTCCCAGGCCCTCGGAGTTCCTATTCTGGGGTAGAGATCCCTCCATCCAATCATACATCTCCATTCAAAACCAGTCACTCCCAGATGAGGGGAGATCTCGCCCACGCACCAGCTCACGCTCTCGGCGCAGGCTGAGACCCACCCCCCACCAACCTCACATCACGATCACACTCTGCCCCCCTGCACAACTCCTCTCACTAGTCAGCAGGGCGGGCATCCCATACACACACTCACACCTCCTGGCTCTCACCCAGCAGGTGGAGCCTCGCATCCCCCATACGCTCCTAGAGTCCCCCCCAGACTCTCACTACCAGGGGGGAGTCCCAAATAACCCACTGGAGGAACCCCACGGCTCTGCACTGGCACTGGGCAGGGTTGAATAGGGGTGGCTGGATCTTGGAGCCCCAATTCGCCCCTCTTAAAGCAAGGACAGTTTGGGATGCTGTCTTGCACCCCCCCTGCTGCCCCACTGTTCCTCCAACCGAGGGATCTTCCTCTGCAGTTAGGCAGCCGCCTTGCAACGGGGCTTGTTGTAGTTCGCCGCACCGTCGGAGGCTCGTTGGGGGCTGCTGCTCTTAATCGGCCTGGAGTCCGCTGGGTCGATAGGTCCAGCTGGGCCTGGGGTCGGGAATGCCGTATCGGGCCCCGCCAGAGCTCGTTGCATCTACTGGAGTTTGCCACACTCGGAGTTTGCGGTTCATCTAGGCTCCCTGCCGCTCGCTGCGCCCCACAGGGGCCAGATGAACTAAAAACTTGCCGCTGGTCGCCGCCCGGCCAAACTCTCCGCGCCACTCCAAAACTCGATGGGCCTACCACGCCCCACCGGTGCGTCCCAGGGCCCGCCGCATCGACCCCACTCCACTCTAGGGATAGATGGGGCCAGTCGCCCCACACCGCCCCCGCGCCGAAAACAGCCAGGTCTGTCACCCGTCGCTTGCTTGGTGTTGCCGCTCTCCGCTGCGCTCCGCTGCTCCACTACCCGTCCCAGGGCTTGCGCCTGGGGGACCCATCCGAGGGGAAAAACCCCTCCTAGGCCTCCCCTTGCACCCAATTCAGCCCTAGGAAAGGAGAAAGTCCCAGGGGAGGGGGAATAATCTTACAAACTTCCCCCTAAAGCGGCGTCCGCGCTCGGCGTTTGCTGGCTGACGTATTCAGTAACAATGCAAAGCTAAGCAAGCTTGTTGTTAAAATTATGGTTTTAAATCTGATAGGTTTATTATTTGCAATGAAAAGATTTTATTTTATAAAGTTGTAGACATGTGATAAAGATCTGACTGCTAGTTGGAAGAAAAACCATGAGAGTTAGACAAATTCTTAAGGGAAGAGCTGTAACTGTCAGAGTCTGCACACTCATTCCCAAAGTTCAGTAAATCCGCTGTAGACTAAACAGTTCCATCAAAGATTTCTTTATTAGGAGAAGTGCACAGCAGCATAGATTGTTGAGTCTAATTCTACAAACGAAACTGTTCCCTTTTAAGCCTAAGTTCCCCCCTTGCTTCTTTCTTTTCTTGCTTGAAATTCTTCGCACCTTGCTCCGGTTCTCACAACACTTGGCCTTGGAGATGCCTGTGTAGAGATAAAGATGACAGCACCTGCCCTCCTCTCCCCCCTTCAATGGCAGGTCAAATTCAAACCTTTATTGGCATTGCACACATTAAAATACAAGGAATTAGCATATCATAAGGATGACAGCAGGAAAACAATACTCAAAGAAGAGTTTGGTTACATTTCCTTTTGAACACTTCTTCCAGCGACAATTTGGGTAATCTCAGGTATAACATCAGAAAGCAAATACCGGCAGGATGACACAGGATTCACATCATTCAGAGGATATTTGCCCTGCAAAGGTCTTAGAAGCAAATCATGCCGAAGAAACACAAATAACAATCAAAAATGATATGATGGATTGTATCTGGGCTGCCACAAAGACAGAGCCTGTCATGGATGGGAATGCATTTATACCTTCCAAGGAGCACCTTAGAAGGAAAAGCATTCACTCTAGCCGAGAAAAAGGCCCATCGCTGGGAAGGTAACACGAGATCGTTGAAATAATGCGCCATCTTGCCCAATTGATTTTTTATACCAAGCATAGCAGGGGAGCATACACAAGGTTGGGCTGGTCTGAATTTATGGTATTCTAAGTCCAAAAGTCTCTGTTTAATAGTGCTAAATGCATAGCTTTCATCTGAGAGGTATAGGTCCTCAATTGCAATCCCAATCTGCTTAAGCTTGGATGTAATATGTCGCGACCACAGCGAGATCCATTTGTCTCCTTTGAGATATGATAACAGACTTCGAGGAGCTGCTCTATATAAGATTCTGAGCCAATATTTAATTGTTAAGATCCAGGCTTTAGTTTCGATTAAATTTTGACCCGTTTCTAGGCAGATTATGGGATAAGAGACGCAATTAGGAGCCCCTAAGAGGTGCCTCAGAAAGGAGTCCTGTATACCTTCCACTTTAGCGTTAAAAGCTCTCAACCAAAGAGGGATACCATAAAGTATTTGAGAGAGAGTTTTGGCTTTAAATAACCTAATTGCTGCTGGTACAAATTGGTTGCCTCTTGTAAAATAGAACCGTTTGATCTGGGCGGCGGAACAATTGGCTAAGTGAATTGACGTATTACAATGAGTTACCCAAGAAAGATTATAGCTAAAAGTAATGCCAAGGTATTTAAAAGTTTTGACTTGTTCGATTTCTATACTGCCCATAGACCATCTCGCCGGATGCCATCTTTTAGCAAATATTATTACCTTTGATTTGGAAAAATTGATGGTAAATGAGTTACTTTGACAATAATTATAAAATGCCTCCAAATATCTTCGTAAGCCCACTCTCAAGCAGGAAAGAACTGTGGTATCATCGGCATAAAGTAACAAAGGAGTAGGAAGGCCGCCAAGACTGGGGGGATGACCATTAACTGAACTAAGGGAGTGGGCCAAATCATTCAAGAAAAGATTAAAAAGGTGAGGAGCAAGGACACAGCCCTGCTTAACTCCCTTCTGCGTGGGTATTCTCTCTGTTAAATGACCCTTAGTTGAATATTTAACTTGGCAAGAGGTGTCTGTATGCAGTTTCTTTAATAGGAACAGCAACCTCAGGTCTATTCCTTGTTTCTTCAGTTAGACCATAGTACATCCCTCGGGATTAAGTCAAAAGTGCTTTTAAGATCTATAAATGCTACAAAAAGCTTTTTCTTTCCTAAAATCATGTATTTTTCAATTAGGAAGTTCAGTGTGAGACAGTGGTCAATCGCAGAATTTCCTTTGCAGAAGCCTATCTGTTCAGGCCCAATTACATCATTTGTATACATCCAATCTAGTAGGCGGCGTTCAAGATGTTTAGCATAAAGCTTGCCTAAAATAGATAAAAGGCTGATTGGACGAAAATTACTGGGCTGGTCAAACCCACCTTTCTTGTAAATTGGAATTATTATTGAATTGAGCCAAGTGTTCGGAATTTTGCCATAATGATCAATGAGCGTAAATAAGGAAGCCAACGGCTGGGCCCACCAATCAACATATTTTTTAAATAGTTCAGCTGGGAGCCTGTCCGGGCCAGGCGATTTTCCCATTTTTAGATGGGCAATTAATTCAATGATTTCATCTGCGCTCACCGGAGGCCACGGTGGTAAATCTAAGGCAGTAGAATCATCTTCCTCATTGTAGGGAGCTACAGGGGCATCATACAGTGTTGAGAAGTGTGCCACCCATTGCTGAGATGTAATAGGGGTGGCAAAAGAGGAGTTATCACTGGAATTGCTCGAAGTAAGTTTCCAGAAAGATTTACTGTCCTTACATTTGATAGCCCTGTACAATTGGTCCCATTTACCCTGAAGAAATAATTTTTTTTTCTTAATGATAAGGTCTTGGAAGCTTTTCTTATGATTTAAGAATTCATTATATTTACTAAAGTCCCCAGCCTGGCGTAATTCTTTAAATATGCATCTCAGTTTCTTTTTCCGGATGTGGCATTCCAAATCGAACCAAGTGGCAGATTTTGAGACAGCTACCTCAACAGGTTTAGCTTTTAGACTACATTTGCTAATTAAGCAAGAGAAGATAGAAATAGCATCTTCAACCGAAGTTGAGTTAGTTAAAGCCACTCGCAAGCTGATCATTGGTTCAGATCCAAGTAAAACATGGAAATCCTTTTCTAAAGCTGCAGACCATCTGATTCTTTTAAGGATATTATCGGAGGCCTGGCTATCATAAAGCGGTAAGTGCGCAAGGTTTGATGAGTTACATTTTAAAACTATAGTCAAAGGCAGATGGTCACTTTCGATGTGAGATTCGAGAGTAAAATAGGGAATATCAGGCAATAGGCTATATGAGCAGAGCATATAAACTATAACACTTTGACCCCTTGTGGAGCTAAAAGTGCACCCCTTTGAGTCAGGGAAGCAGCTTAGACCATTCAGGATTATCAAATTGTGCATTATGCAAAGGTCTAACATCTTTCTCCCTGCAGTGTTAAAAGTTGCATCACTAGATGAGCGGGGTAAGCAAAGAATCGGCGGTAGGAGCTCTCTATCATCGAAGCCTAACTTTGAGAACCAGTCATAAATGCTATTTCCAATTCTAGCGTTAAAATCACCAGCCATAAAAAATTGATCTGCAGGAAACTTTTTGGTTAAGAACAAAATGTAGTTAAAAAGCTTGTCCCAATTGGCAATATAGTCACCACCTTCTGCAGCCTGGGGTAGATAAACATTAACAATAATAAGATTCATGGAAGGTAATACCAACCTAAGTGCTTGAGCTATAGGGGGACATGGATCTAACGATAAAATCTGTGCATCAAGATTAGCATTCACTAAAATTGCTAATCCAGCCCTATGACGGCCCTTACTAAAAAGTTTATATGCTGGAAGAATAAAGTTTCTAAAACCATTTAAATTAAAAGGGTTTGCTAACCAAGTTTCCTGCAAAAGAAGACAGTCAAAAGAGGTTAAAAAATTTTAAAAATCCATGTCATGCATTTTGTTTCTCCACCCCGCTATGTTCCAAGAGACCAAACTCAAGGAACCGGGGGGGTATAAGTGCTTAGTCAATCCAGCTCAGTTATGTAATTCAGAGAGTTAGCAGGATCATCGAATATGCAACCATTTTGGGGAATGGCCTTTGAGGTAGAAGGTACGGCTTCCGTGGTTATAAAGCTTGAGTCAGTCAATAACTCCAGGGGGTTAGTAGTAGTCAGGCTGGTCTTTAAGCCTTTAGGGATCATTGGGGTAGGCTTCGCATAAGGACTTAGTGGAGAAAGGATCATAGACTCTTTGTTGTTCACTGCAGAGCAGGGAACCTCATCATCTCTTATGTTTTGTAGTCTGTTTTTTATTAGATCTAATTTTTCTAAAATCATTTGTTGGTCCGGGGTGGGTAGGGTTCCAAAAGAACAAAGAAGATCTTCTTCAACTGAGTTTTCCAAAATGTTGTAGAGTGTGCTGTTCTGAGGTTGAGTCCACTGTTCATCGATGGATTCTGAGGGCTGTTGGAATTCTTTTGCAGACCTATCTATCGTATCAGTCACTGCCAGCTGAGGGAGCATTGACTCCTGCTGCTCTAATTGGGGTTCTTCGTTGGCTGGCTTAGTTGTTGGCCTCTTAGGGAACAGGGCCTTGATTGTTGTATTAACAAAGACACGTGTTGAAAAAATCCCTTTTGTCCAAAGGTGCTTTTGGTATTTTTGGATTAGTAAGGGCAGTCTGGCAGACTGGAATACTAACATGATTCTTTGTGCCCATGGAGTCTGATTAAGGAGTTCCACTGATTCCAAATCAATCGATTGAGGTCTAATGCGGAGAAGCACGTGAAGATGGGATTTAGCCTGAAATTTATTCTTCCAACTTGGAATTTTCCCTTTATAAGTACACACTGTTAAACAAACTTTGGTTGGTTGTAATACCAAAGATTGGGTATAGACTTCACGCTCTAGTGAAATCTCTAGTTTGCTGTTAATTCTCCGAGATGTTTCACTCTCCTGAGCAATTGGGTGGAGCTCGACATAATTGCTGAGCTCTTTGAGTAAATGCCGGAGAAGAGACCTGGGGATCATGACGTAGTTGGGCAATTTTAGTGTGGAGCTTCTTCATCTCAGTCATAAGACTGGAAAGATAAGTTTCAATTCCTTTTATGTTTGCAAAGATACGCTTCACTGTTTGAGCAATTAGAGCAATGTGAGACTGCTCAAAGGTGAGCACATCAAGCTCTTCCTTTTCTTCTGACTCTTTCCAACTTCCTTTTCCAGTTTTCTCTGACTCCAAAGCTCTGTTAGAGAAAAATGTATGCTGCTTCTTTAATTGCCCCTCCCCAGGACTAGCTTCAGCGTCTTCTTGCTTCTCCAACACCAACCCAGATACATTTCCGCCCTCCAGCTCCACAAACTCACAGCAGTCAGCTGCACCACCAACAATAGAGTCCTCTGCTCCCTCCTTAGAGGTAAAAAAATCTTCTATCTTAGTTTGTTTGCTGGCCGGTAATAAGGTTGGCTCCTCAAAGCTCCTTGGATGCTTGCCAAGGGTCATCGTCCTTCCTCCACTTTTGCACTTGCTTTTCCCAAATCCCAATCAGATCCCTGTTGCTGTTAACTTGAGGGTTTTCCAGAGGTGTATATTCTGGCCAGTTACAGTCTTATAATTGGAACTAAGTTGTAGTCCACATTAAGATTTACTTTTGCCATTTGGTAATAATACCAGGATTTTTTCTTGGATTAAAAAGGAATCTACCTTAACTTCTCAGAAGTTTAGGGAACCTCTCCAGGCAGCTCCCCCAAGCTCTATCTCTTCAGCACCATTTGCTACACAAGTGGAATAAAGAGGCTATTAGGCATGATTGAAACCAAGAAATATTTCTGAATTCCAATCCAATGGCAGGTCAAGCAAGCGGTCTGCAACTAACATTCTTTCTATTAACTCTTTACTAAGCATAATAAAACTAATTTAATAGCTTGCGTAGATCCTGACAGTAACACAACTAGGATATGTATTGCCAAGAGTTTGGCTTTCCCAGTTGTAATACGTGGCTATGAAAGCCGAACCATGAGAATGCCCAAAAGAGGAAAAATGAATGCCTTTGAACTGTAATGTTGGAGAAAGTGGTTGAGAACTGCTTGAACCGTAAAAAGAAAAAAATCATGAAGTTAAGCCAGACTACTCCCTGGAAGCACTAATCATAGAGATAAATATTTGGACACATAATATGAAGAGTCACTTGGAGAAGGTCTTGATACTGTTGACACAAACTGGAGCTTACAAGAACTCCGAAAAGCAGTTGATTGACATATTCTGGCAAAATGATTTCACCGGGTCACAAAGAGTCAGAGGCAGCTTGTAGATTAGAATGTAATTATTAAAAATGTTGCATTTATTTCTTGCTCATTAAAATTAACCACCTGGCTCTCAGCTTGCCTGTACAGGTAGTCCTCGAGTTACGACCACAATTGGAACTAAAACTTCCATTGCTAAGTGATGTGGTTGTTATGTGAGTTGCGCCCGATTTTATGACCTTTTTGGCCACAGTCATTAAGCAAATCACATGATTGTTAAGTGAATCTGGCTTCCCCCATTGACTTTGCTTGTTGGAAGCCCCCTGGGAAGGTGGCAAATGGTGATCCCACGACCCTGGGATGCTGCAACTGTTGTAAATACATGCCGGCTGCCAAGCATCCAAATTTTGATCATGTGACCATGGGGATGCTGCAATGGTCATAAGAGTGAAGACTAGTTGTAAGTCACTTTTTTCAGTGCCATTGTAACTTTGAATTGTCATTAAATGAATGGTCATAAATCAAAGACTACCTGTAATAAGTTTGAAATTATAGTGAAACAGGAATGTTCTCATATAATGCCTTGAAATACTGTGATGCCATGGAGCTTTGAATACACTATTTCCCTTTCTGGGAGAGCTCTTGCTTTATTCCCACTCCTGCTGTTCAACTGCCCTAGCAGGTCTGTCATGAAATGATAGCTGTTTAATATATTGTTTTTCAAGCAACCAGAAAAAAGTACAACTTGAAGTAACACCATAAATGGAGGGCATTGTTCTTTCTTCTGTGAAGCAGGACCCAGAAGCTTATCTTTCTTTTTCACTCCAGATCTTACAGCAGCTTGGTACAGAGGTGTCACTGTTAAGGTATTCACCAAAAGTGTTCCCTTTAAGGAGTGTAGTAGCACAGCAAAACACATCTCAGGTGAGAAAAGGTGGAGCCGGCACTCTATGATTGGATAGCTGGAGTATAACAGTAGGCTGTATCCCCAAGCAAATGTTGTTGGGGGATGTTTGGAGAGGAAATACTGTTGCTGAACTGCTACATCGGACTGAATTGTAAGTAAATGACCTTGGACTGTTTAATTGACCATTGCCTATATTGTATATATTTGCTCATTGTAAATACAAGTCTGTTGGACTAAAAGCTGTGTTTGACTTGTTTTTACCACTGTGCGTATCGACTGGTTTAGTAGATATATCTCCAAGCCTATCCCCGGATAGTCACTCATGTCCTTTGAGCCTTGTTTCCAGCATTTTAAGGTCCATGCTGGTGGTGGTGGTGAGGACCATATATCAGGTTAAAACTGTTTCTGAGAGTATACACAATGCTGGTCCGGAAAGGGTTTGGAATGGTATCTCGTGTGCATACTGGCACACAAACAAGGTATTTGTCAGATGATTTCATTCGCATACTGACTTCATTCTACTTAATGTGCAAACCAGGGTCACGCTTGCTCAGTCTATAGGTATCCTTCCTCCATAGTGTGGCTATAATCGTAAGATGTTTCAAACCTTCTGGTGTTTCCTTAATTTTTTATTCATTTATTAAATGTTCAATTCTGCCTTTATCAACTTGTTACATTTAATATCATTCTCCCAAGTCTGATTGTAGAAAATAAGAGTTTTGTGGTGTGGAAATCTAGGATCACGATACTTGGCTTTTGTTTTAATTTTTTTACAAAATCCTATATCTAACAGCTTGTGTGACTGGGTTAAATTTGTCCATGGGCTTGCAATACTCTGAAATGTTGCTTGTCCTTATATTACACATGGCTTCTCTGTGCAAGCTTTGCAGATTGATGGGTATATTGACACCCAAGGACTGTGTTTGATGATGAGGGGAGAGAAACCCCAATGGTGTGAAGTTATTGCAAAGCAGGATTATGCAAACAACAATCTCCGGTAGATGGAAGTAGCGGGAGCAAATATTAGATTCATGTTGTACTGCAACGCAGTTTAAAAATAGGACATAAAATGTGAAAGTTTGGCAGGACAGAGAGTTTCTGTTTCTCTGGGCTCCAGTACATTAAACTCTAACCTGATGGGAGTTATAAAAAACAATGCTGTAGTTTGTGTTAAATGAGGGTGGGTTTTTTGGTTTTTTTGCTCTGTCCCCTTTTCTTTCTGTCTAACAGAGCCTGGATCCTTTTTACATATGAAGGCCTCAGTTAAAGAAAGCTTTATGCTTGTTTCTTCAGGTCAAGTTCTTGCCTTCCCTTTTCCCTTTTCATCCAAATTTTCAGTGAAATAAAGCCAAATGGAATAGCAGAGGACAACAAAGATCTGTTGGAATACAAAAGATGAGTTTGTTCAAGTTGTATGCAGGCTGGGAGTAGGGTTTCTTATTACTTTCTTAGGGACAGACAAAAACAGTGGTTGGATTAGGGGTTTGGAAGGTAGGTATCCTGTTGAATCAATTCCAAGATTTTCAGTGTTTAGTTCTTCCCAGGGACCAGCCAGATACTTCCAAGAAGCTCACAGGTTTATATGGAAGTGATGTTAATGCCAAATAATGATTGTCCAAAATGATAAAATGTTTGCTTTTAGCCTCCTGCCTCTGATACACAATTATTTCACAAATATTTCTCTATTTTTGTATGCAAATGTGCAATAAAAAGGAGCATGAAAATGTATGGCCATCTTCATCATTTAATTTGTTTAAAAATCACTGAAATTAGATAACAAACTGCAAAACCATCATATTTATTTGGCCTCTTTGCAATCAACTACCATATGTTGTGGGATGAACATTGCACAGATCCTTAGTGATTCCTTGTGGAAACCCACCAGAAAACAACCCATTTTTTTTTTCTGGGAAGGAAGGATGCTTGTTAAACCCCAATCAATAGCATGGATAGGCTCATGGTGTTTTTAAACCTTTATAGCAGAGTATATTCAAAACATTGTTTATGGACTAGCATGTCAAGAAAAACATTATGCCTAATTGTGCCACAGGTGTTTTCTAAAGCCCCAAATCTAAGCAAACTTCACAAGACAGAAGGCTGCCAAGAAACATGACCTTGTGCCTCACGTATAATTTTAACACTGTTCAGGTAAACACATCTAGAAGGAGGCTACCCAGAACTCAAAAAGTGAAAATCTGTTCATATAAAAAAAAAGTGTGCGAGGGGCTACAGTGTAATTGTAATAGAGACTGGGGGTGTGTTTCAGGGCACCTTTTCTCCATCTCTTGATCTTTCTTAGCCCTCTGGACTGAATGCTGGGTATAAACTGATGGGTATGCAGAATTCATTAAAACCTCAAAAGAAACAGCTATAGGCTGATTTAAGCTCAGCGATGAGTGGTTTGGGAAGCAAACTTCAGGATGCAAAATCCATGACACTCAAGAGCCCCTCTTGCCCCTTACTTTCCCTCCCCACCCCAAGTTCAGAAAGTAGCCAAGCTGCCCAGATGTTTTCCTGCAAAATTTAATAATCAAGAGTGTACAGAGATTTCTGTAAATGCAAAGACAAAAGTGGTTTCTAAGAGGAAGATATGCAATCAACTACTGGCTATGCATCTTGCAGATCTAAGAGTTTAGAAGAATGTGGTGCCCTGTTACATTTTTACAACTTTATTAATGCCATTTAAAGAGGCCAACAACCCCAGTGCTGCAACAGGCAAAAAAATGTGTTGTCACAAATGGGCTTGGACAATCACGTGGATTGCAGGTTTAGGGTTGTATGTGTTTATCCTATACGGACTTAGGAGGTTAAAGCAAATTTCAGTACTTTAATAGAAGATGTGGCTGGGCTGGACTGAGACAGACTGCACCATAAGAACAACTGGCTGACAAGGAGCAGAAACAGCCTGGCTTGAGGCCCAGGTGAAGAGCTGGTTGCTACAAAGAAAAAAAGAAAAGAGAGAATGAACACTCAAGCACATGTTTTAAAAATTATGTAGACTTTGATCAGAAAGATGTTGTGGTTGCAATGTTTAATCAGTGGAAGTTGCCACTCAGGTTAGTGTAGGATTAATGGAACTCCTACATGGAAGTAAGCATGATTGGATGCAGACTTGAGTAGCCCTTGCATAGAATTGGTTAGATTTTAAGATGCTCCAGTATCAGTTCTGGGTATTACTTTTTAATGCAAATGCTTTTAAAAAGGCATAATATTTAAGATGAACGCTGAACATGAGAACATTAACTGGAACTGAATCGTGGTTTATCTATGTCTTTGAGTCATTGTTCTTATTGGTTCCAGATCAGGTTTACAGCATGCCTTGTCTATTCTAGTGAAGTCTAACTATGCACAGATAGCTAAGGATAATTTCTGCCAATGATACCACTTCTTGATTTGTCACCCTAGGGAATGGCTAGAAGGAGGCCTTGACAAGGGGTCCATCACCTCGACAGCTCTTGCCATCTTCCTGCAAGGTACCAGTTACGCAGCTGCAGAGTGGCCCATCCATCTGGCTTGTGCATATCTGTTCGCAGCCTCCATTGTCTTCACACCAATCTAGGCCTAAAAGGCACAAGTCAAAAAAGTATCAAAGAAACCTGGATGGGAATAAGCCACTGAGGATTACAAGATGCTGGATTCTTTAACTACCCCAAGATTTAATGATGCGGCCATGCAGTAAAATTGATCCAAATTTCTGAATGGAAACCTGGAGAAACGTCACACTTACGTTTTCTTCTGATTGGCCCCACAGAAATGATCTGCTCGTTGAGGTCTTTGGAATAGTCATTGGCCCTCCGTGTATTCTGTGGACAATTCTGACCAAGCCAAAAAGAAAGAGAGACAGAAATGCTATCCTTGGTACACAAGTCCTGTTGGCTTGAAAGCATACACGTGGTCTGTCAATAGCGGTTTTTAAGAATTGGCAGAGTCAGGGCCCATTGGGCTGAAAGTTTAAGGGATGAAATAGGTGTCTTAATCATCTGCAAGGTTTAAGGCATCCATTTTTTCCCCTGTAAAAGTCTTAAAATGCAAACCACTGAAATGCATCAAAAAGTGCAAATGCTTAGCCTTATCTCTTCTAGGGGCTCTTTGAGCTACAAAACAGAAGCTGTAGGTCCCTGTGACTAAAGTCGTATCCTGAGTACATGCCCTTTAGATTTTATTGCCCTTCAAAAATCAACCTAAAAGCTCTGAGATAGATTGCCATTTTTGAAGACACCATTAAACAGCCCACCTATGCGAGCTGCACATAAAGTTCTGCACCACTTACTATTTTACATGAGTATCTTTCCGAATCGCACAGTGAGACTGCACAGTGCAAATGAACCTCGTCGTAATCTCCAATGAATTTGAAAACAGTGACGTGAAAACGGCAGGTCAGGGAGACCCCATTCTCCTCAATTCCGATGGTGTTGTCCTTGATGTTCTGACAACTGCAAGGGAGAGGAATGTACTGGTTAGGTCCCGCAGAGCAGCCAAGAACTGGCAAGTTTTTCTTCTGGAATTGCGAACATGGGGAACTGAAAAAGTGCGTCCCACCCTTCTTCAATGATGAAGTATCTGAGCTTGTCATTGCTGTCTCGCGAAGGTGTTGCGTAACATTTGTTCAGCGTGAGGATGAGGTGAGTGGAATCTGCTCCCAGGACGAAGATGCCAACGTACAATACATCACGGGTGGTTAGCACAACTTCTCCTTGCCTGTAGGGATGCTTGTAGGATGAATTTTTATATAGGGCCATTTTGGTAGTGAAACTGCCTTCCTTGGTAGGCACAGTCAGATTAATGACACTTGAGAGAGAGAACGAGATGGAGAGAGAAGAACTGTTAGAAGACTGAAAAGCCATTGGGATAAACCTACTGTTGGAGAATTTAAAAGTAGATCTCCTTTTGGTTATTATGGTTGCTATTTATTGATTCATTTAGATGTATTTCCATCCTTTAAATGTATTACCAGGGCTAACCGTTACCAAAGCTAATAGACAAATAAAACATTAACTCTATATTATTAGCTTCCAGTTAAAACAGATTTCCAAAAGTTGCAAAGCCAATGCTCGGAAGTAATTTATTTTGGATCTGACCATTTCGTTAAATAGGAGAATAGACAAAGAAGGTCAGATGTTATTGTTATGATTGAAAGTAAGGGAGAAGATGATGTATGATGATGATGATGATGATGATGATGATGATGATGATGTCAAACTCAGAAGATCAAAGATCTTAATTCCATTCTTCAAGCAAATAAATGAATAAATAAAGCAAGGGCTACAGAAATTGGTTCTTTTCAAAAAAAAAAAAAAACCTCAGCTGATGTTACCATTTTATCAGAAAGATTCTCATACATCTGAAGGGATAGATCGTCATGGAGAAGATCTATCTATGTGACAGAAAATGACTTGATGGCACATAATCAATCAATCATATATCTGAATCAAAGGTATAGATATGTTTGAAGGCAAGACCTTTTGCAATCATGTACAAAGACAAAATACTAGGATTGTTTAGCATTTTATTCAGGCTAGTTCATTTGCTTTATGGGGGTGTGCTTTTACTGACCCAAGAGATCCAATCTGAGTTCCTGGCCTCACCCTGCCTGCTCCAGTGCTTGCTCACATTTTCTTCTTAGCAGAAGAAGGAGAAATACCTTCTCACTGTTATTTTGCCTGATTTTTTTTTCTTTTTTAAAGATCTGCATGAAGCTGAAGCTGACGTGACTGATGATGGATACTGATGCATAGGCTTGGAGGTGACAAACAGGATTGGCAGCTTCCTGCCAATAAAGATATTTTTAATGCACCAGCCCCAAAAAGATCACTTTTATGCATAACCTCTCATACTTCCGTGGATTCTAACATAAGGGTGACATGAGCACCTGCACAATAGGAACCAATATAATATGTGAATAGTCTCCAACTATTCACCATGGTGAGATGGGCAGCCATATAAATAGAATAAAATAAGTAAAGTAACATGCTCTTCTGAATGTCACCTGGATCCTGTACGCCAGTGTTTCTCAATCTTGGCAACTTTAAGATGCGTAGGCTTCAACTCCCAGAATTTCTCAGCTAGCGTGCATGGACTTCAACTCCCAGAATTCTGGCAGCTGAAGTCCACACATCGTAAAGTTGCCAAGACTGAGAAACACTGCTGCGCACCTCCAAATGAAGTCTGTGAGATAATGGAATGCCTCCACCCAACCCTCCATGTCTTCAGAATGCCCAGAAGGTCAACACTGTTTCTCTTACCTGAGCATTGGTCTCACAACAGAATCCAAAGAAATTTTGATGTCAAGCTCATATGCACAGGAAAATTCAACGTTGATGGTCCTGTCCCGGGTAATGATATTTCCAGTGTTGTTTGCACTTTCAATCCAAACTGTGTTTTTATACATAATGTGGGTGCTATTGGACTATGCAGAGGAGAAAAAATTCACATGCTTAGGAAAACAGCCTGCCAAATGATGCATTTATCTTTTCAGATCCTGGATTGTGCACTCTCATACTCTGAAGTTTATGCTGCAGACTTCATGTCTTAATATAATTAGGGTGGAACTGAGATGGCCAGCTACGAAAAGATCTCTAATCCACAGGGAACTATCTGATGGCCAACTATTTCATGTCTTCTAGGAGTGGATAAACTAGGAAGGAATGGAAGCTGGACATGTAAACATCCATGCCCAAAAGATAATAGGCCAGTGATAAAGTTCCAGATGTGCCAGTGCTGATGTGTTTTGGCATTATAAGTTTCTATTCACACTGCCTATTTTATCATAGAGGAAACATTCCAAAGAACTAAATGTCTATGGTGATTGTTAGCCTGGGGCTAAATTTCCAAGGAAGAAAATGTATCCAATGACACCCAAAGAGTTGGAAGCATTGCGGGAATTCATTGATAAGAATCTAAAGAGGGGCTTTATTGTACCTACGCATTCTCAGATTGCTGCACCGGTGCTATTTAGGGAAAAGAAGGATGGCTCCCTACGTTTGTGCACGGATTATAGAGGGCTAAATGCCATTTCTGCTGACAACCGGTACCCACTCCCCTTGATGAAAGACCTGTTGGCCCATTTATCCAAAGGGAAAATTTTCACAAAGCTGAATTTAAGGAAGGCGTACTTCAGGGTGCGAATCCGGGAAGGAGATCGATGGAAATCCGCTTTTAACATGCCCCTGGGGTGTTTCCATTATGAAATAATGCCGTTCGGATTAAAAGGAGCGGCGGGGGTGTTTATGAAACTTATAAATGAGGTGTTACAAGAGCATTTATACCAGGGGGTGTTGGTTTATCTGGACAACATCCTGATTTACACTGAGACCATGGAGCAACGTGTGCAATTGGTCAGGAAGGTGCTAAAAAAGCTACTGGAAGCTCAATTGTATGCCAAGCTCTCCAAATGTGAATTTCATAAACAGCAAATTGACTATTTAGGATATAGAATTTCGCATCAGGGAATTGAAATGGACCCGGTAAAGGTGAGGGACATTACAGGTTGGGAGCCTCCCAAAACCAGGCGTCAGCTTCAAAGTTTCCTGGGCTTTGCTAACTTCTATCGGCAATTCATACCCAACTTTGCCCAAGTAGCACTCCCACTCACCGATTTGTTGAAAACCAAGGGCAGGGACAAAGCGAAGGCATCAAGACCTGGAGCCCCCTTGGCCTGGACTAAGGAGTGCCAGGAAGCGTTTCAAAGTTTAAAGCGTCTGTTTACGGCTGAACCGATCTTAAAACACCCTGATCCAGAACAGCCATTTGTCATACAGGCAGACGCTTCAGATGTAGCAGTGGGAGCTGTGTTGTTACAGAAGGGGGCAGGGGGGGAACTGTTTCCATGTGCGTACATATCCCGGAAAGCCCGGGGGGGGGGGTTCAATTTTTAATTCAGTGGCAACATTTTCCCAACTCAATGGCTGAATGGGTTGACAAGAAACATGTAAAGGCTCCACATTTAGTTAAAAATTTTTATGATACTTATCCTACAAAGCCTTAACAATTAGAATGGTTATTGTATTATGTTTCTCTTTGCTTTTTCTTTTTAGAGTGAAGAAAAGGAATCATCTGACTGACATCCTCTTTTGTGGAGGGGCAGGATGTCAGAATCCTCGCAAGATTTTATAATAGATTATTATATGGCTAGTTTAAAAAATGGCTTTTTTTACATGCTGCGGTTCTGCCATTGTAAAAGGGGAGGGGGAGCAGGAAGGAGAGACCGTTTGAAGCAGATGGCTCCTTATCACAGGCCCTGGAATGTTCAAGGCCATGCCAGCGAGGGAATCAGAAGACCAAGAACTAAGGGCGATGTAAGGGGGGGGGAAAGTAAGAAGGGCGATGTAAGGAGGGGGAAGTAAGAAAAGCAGTTTTTGGCGCGCTTTTGCTCAGTCTCAGCAATGCTTTGGATCTGTACACTTATTCTTAATAAATGAACTTTCTTTTGAATCAATATTGGTGGCAAGGAAAGTTACTGGATTTGAGATCAACAGGTGGCAGTTCGTTACAGTGATGTTCTGAAAGCAGTGATGAAAAACATTTCCATAGCAAGATGCATGTGAAGTTAATCCAGAAGCTTTGATATGGAATCAAATGTCATAAGGAGGAAAATACATCCAGAGTTATCTGGAGGTTGAGTCATGGCAACTGGACTTCTTTTCTTTTGATTTGATACGTTTCACTGCTTGTCCAAGCAGCTTCTTCAGTCTGCCGAACTTTGGACTGAAGAAGCTGCTTGGACAAGCAGCGAAACGTATCAAACCAAAAGAAAAGAAGTCCAGTTGCCATGACTCAACCTCCAGAAAATTCAACCTGGATGACTGAGAATCTTCATCAACATACATCCAGAGTTCCTCAACCATTCTGACCTGCACAATGTTTCCACAGTTGCCCTTGGTGTTATTGATCTGGAAGGAGATGAAATCTTCGCCTTCAATACCAGGACAATGGCGGTCATTGATGCGGACACCTTCCCTTTCAAAGCCCAGTTGGAACAGCTTGCACTTTGAGATGGACACCTCCATTAGGGCAGCTTTGCAGGTTACCTCAGCATCTAGGATATCATGTGTGTCTGTGAGAAGAAGGAGGATGGTTACCACAGAAGCCTCATAGGGAATTTTTCATCAGGGTCTATTTGCAGGGCACTCACTGTTTCCATAGGCAGGAGGTTCAATGCAGCCACACAATTCTCCATCATTGTCCACTTCACAAGTTCTGTTGGGACAATCTGCTCCCATGCAGGGGTCTTCAACCACTCCTGCTAAAAAAAGAGAAAAAAAGGTGGGGGTGGGAAACAGACAAAGATAACTGATTTATTTTAAGGAGTGTTCCTTTTTTAGGAGGAACTTTCCATGAAAGGTAGGAGGCAAAGTCTAAGCAGGAAAAAAAGAATAGTCGTGTACCAAAATCTGCCCTACCATGTCCTCAAGGGTTTGTTCCCCTGATAAAAAATCATCTGCTTCTCTCCCTCATTCTTAGGGTGCTCTAGAATTTCTCTTGATGGCCATCTAATGGGGAGACCTTTGTTATGCTAGCAATCAGGGAAGAATTCATGGTGAAAAGCATGGCAAGGAGAAGACTTCCACACCAGATATACCCATGTTTCCATTCTTTTACTTTCTGCTGGAGAGAATGCAATGAAGAAACTGTCTAAAGAGGGACTAGGGTAAACTAAGACAAGCTTGCTTACAGCAATTTTCCTTCTCAATCCACTCTGTACTGAGGATCCCGAAGGAGCGACAGGCCTCTCCATATGCTGCCAAGGAGCCACAGAGCTGATACTTCTTCTGGTTGTAGCAGCCATCAAGAAAACATGATTCGTAGAAAGGCAATGGGTCTAGCAGTCCATAACAAGGCTGGAAGAAACCTTTCATGTCAGTGAGCCTGAGGCAGTAGCTGTCACTCTGCAGGACTTGGATTTGCACGTTGTCACAAGCAGCAGCATATTGCGAATACTGAAGCTCGTTGCAGCTGGAGGCATAAATGCAAAAATTACAGAACCAGGAGGGAGTAACAAGAGGCAGGGAAACCATGGGGAGGAAGACAGGAGTCACTGCTTGCATGAAGGCTATCAAGTGCTTTGGCTTAACCCAATGTGTGAATCCAGCCATTATGGTTTATAAACCATTATTTTTAGCTTAGCATGCAGTTTGAACTCAGCCAATGTAATAGTACGTAGGAATGACCTTGGGAGACGGGGGAATGGTTGGATAAGAGGCAGCTTAGCCCACAACAGGAATGTGGGCATGGCAAACCCTAGTTTCTTGGGTCATAAAGGTGAAGGGAGAGAAATGGCCCTTCAGATTTACAAGATTCTGTTAATGTAACTGTACAATAAAGTAGAATTAGTTCATCTGGCTTTGCTTCCTGTCTGGACTACCTCGCAAGGCTGACATCAATCTTACAAATCCGAAAGTACATTTCTCCCCTGTCAACTAGGGAGGGCCCCTTCTGAGATGTTTGCCATGCCCCCATTCCTGCTGTGGGCTAAGCTGCCTCTTGTCTGACCGTTGCCCTGACTATGGCTCTTCCCCCTGTCTCCCAAGGTCATTCCCACATACCACTACAGCCAACTTTGGTTTATTCATTAAACAATAGTTAAGCAAACCATGGCTTTCCACAAGGATCAGTACAATCATAATGTCATGACTTTATGTGTTCTTACCACATGTGGTGACCCACCCCTGGTTAGGCTCTACTGGCAGGGAATGATTTCCAGTACTGGTATGGTTTTACCCACTCAGGTTAGCCATTAGCTGTTCTCAACAGAAAGGACAACAGAGGCTTTGATTTAAGCTCAGACTTTGCCAGCTCTGACTTGGGTCAATCCCCTAAACTCTAACCCTTCCTAAACATTGGGTTCCCAGTTCCTGTCTTTCAATTAACAGTAGTTCAATGCTCAGCCCTTCAGACGTAGGGATCCAGTAGCTGCCTTTTCAGATCACTGAGCATAATAAGTATTTGACATAACCTGCCTAGCCTTTGAAATCAGAAAAATAACCTTAAACAACTTCAGGAAAGTATGGAGTTTGGATTCTCCACCTTCTTCTCCTAGTTATTGCAGCAGACCTGGATTCTGTTCTTTCTTACCCTTAGAGTTGGCAGAGTGAGGTAGGGGTACCAGTGCAACTGTGAGCCTTTCAGTGCCCATCCTAAACTACAGCAGAACAGTTTGCTACTAAAATTAGCTGGTGAAATGCCATTAGGAAGCTTCTCCCCTCCTCACCTACTTTTTCAAACAATGCTTTGCATTTCAAAGTTTGGGTTGGGGTTTTATTTTAGGATGTCCCCGCCCAACTGCCCAAAGTGGCCCATCCAAATTACTGTTGATTTCTTCTTTGTCTGTGCAATGATTAGTTATATGTATATCACAAACAAAACCGCTACTATTAAATGTGGCCCCTGGCAGCCCACAGATAGGTAAATGTGTGGCTGTTAGACACAGATGAAGTGAACATGTTCATCTCCTGGACATTGTCACTCACTTGGTCCAGCCCATTACCTCTTCTGCATGCCATTGGTTTTCCAGCTCTGGGCCAGGAAGACGCTGCTGACCACCGGCTTCCCTCGCAGGGTGACGTAGTCATCGGTGTGATCTCCATTAAAATTTCCACAAAGCCCACAAACTTTGTTTTGCAAGCGCTCACTGATGGCAATTTTGATGATGTTGAACCCATTGTAGTGGATCTGGATATCTGGGCTCGTGTCTATGACCAGGAAACCCTCCAGGCTGTAGATTTTGGTTGACAAGCCCGTCACAAAAGGAATGCTGATGGATGTCCCATTAACCTAATTGTGGAAGTAAAAATACTTGAGTCTGAAAGACGCCCCCCTCCGCTTTTTAGACAGGTTAGATTCCCTCCTAAAGTTTGGAAGTCTGTGGCTTTGGGCCATGCATCTCCCCAACCCTCTATCTGTGGCCTTTTCCACTTTCTTTGGTGGCCTCTCAAACGTTGGCAGAGTGATTGCCAAAACTGGGAGGCTACTGTGCAGCCTCAGCCCCCCCACCCCAAGGTGGCTGCACCCCCATCCAAAAGACTCTGAATGACTCAGTGCAGTACCTTAATGGTATTTCGATCGCTGATAAGAATCTGCTCCTCATTGATATAAAAGTAAACCGGTGAAATTACAGTCAGGTTGGGGTAGGACCACTTATCAAAATTGATGATAAGCTGGAAAGAGATGTCAGGGAGCTTCTGGCAGATGGTGGAGAGGACAAATGCGCAGTTGGCAGGGAAGTGGAGAAAGGCGCCGTCAAATGTGCGGAAGACCCCTCCGCCCGCAGCAATGCAGTAGGAGCTCTTCATGCTGAAACAGCCCCGGACTCCGTTCTGGAGGGCGCACTCCTCATCTGATTTGCACTGCCGAGGGTCACACTGGATGAGGTTGCGCCGAAAGCAGCGGCAACGGCGGGTGCAGTCGCTGTTCCAGAAAAGCTGCTTGGGCTGTGCAAGAGGAGGGAGGGAAAGGCAGAGACAGGTTGCAAACAGTTCTTCCAAGGGATGGAAGCCGCACCTCTAAAGCCCCACTGAACCCCCTGGAGAACTGCAACAAGGGTCCAGCGTCCATCTCTGAGGCTCCTGCTCTGTCCTTCTGCTGACAAACACATCAAATGGCCACCAAGAGGTGGTCTCATGGGCCACGTCAGCAGACCTAAGGAATGCCCTTCACAGAGTAGTCCTCCCGGCCCATCACTGGCTCAGCACTCCTGGAAAGCTTTGAGGTCTGGCTAGGTGCCATTTCTGTGCCTTCTTGTTGGGCATGCTGGGACTTTGTCCTTGTCTCACTTCAGTCTGAGGGATTTTGCCCTCTGTGTTGTCTCAGCAGTTGTAGGAGCATCCAGTTGACCTTGTCTGGGCACCGTTAGGACATGGGTGGGGCCTATCAGGGAATCTCAAAGCTGCTAGGCCAGACTAGGACATTGGAAGAACGTTCTCAAAGGCAAGGGCAAGCTACTTCCATACTGTTAGCAAGAAAACTAACAGGACATGTCCATTGAGTCAAGAGGAGCCAAGCTGGACTTACAGAGATGTTACCTGCCCATTGCATTCTGGGTTTTTTTGCTGTGATTTTTGTCCCTTTTATTCATTTCATTTTGCTTCTTGTTCTAATGGAGCACTTACTCCAATTCTTTGCCTTGTCCAACGATAACATATTTGCTTATAGCTGTGATGGTGTGATTTATTATGATAAAATAATTTTATCATTAAAATTATGATAATGATAATTTTATGATTGTGATTTCTTGATATGTTTTGATTTGAAGAGAAAGGAGCATCCATGCATGCAAACACACACACACTTTTCTGTATAGATAACATTATATCAAGTCCACTGCCATGTTATCTGCTACGGATTTGCAGGGCTGGTATGAGATAAACATTCATTCCATTGTGCTGGGGTTTCAATACATGTTTTTTCCTGACCTCAACTAAATTATTTTTAGTTAGATAATGTAACATGATACATTCATATGCAATCCACGTGTACAAAGAACAGTTGCCAACAACAGTGAACTAAAAACCTGTAGGTTTGTTTTCCTTCAGATACAAACAGTAGCCTATCTACACAATCTTTTCCAGTTCATTGCATTAGTCGCAGAGTGCAACCATGCAGAAACCAACTGGTTCCTCCAAAAATTTACTTTTCACCAGGAGAGGGCAGCTGTGTAGAATATTTCTTAGTGGATAGACTGACATGCCCTCTCATCAGAAGCTCTAAGTGCTTGGCAAACCAAAATCTGTGGGGTTTGGACCAATATTCTCTCCAAACAAAATCTTAAAATGTCTGTTTTGTAGAGGGCACCAGATGTATAAAAATATTGGATTTTCAAAATTATAAGAACCCTTTTCAATACCCTATTCAGATGCATTCAAACATTCTGTTTTTCACTTGGCGATAGCAGCAAACCAACATCTGGCTAAGCTAGAAGCAGGTCAGATGAAGCACGTACAGCAACTCATCTCATTTCTCATATACAGTGTGTGTTCAGCTGCATCCCCAGACCGTGATTTGGGATGATATGAAAGAATAGCTTAGAGCCTTAATTCTACACATTTCTTCCTTTCTTCATCCACATTTTAGCTTCTGCAATATGAAAACTTATTTCTGGATTTTTTAGCATGCTATAGTTTGCTGTTGAATCCAAACATAATACACTATGTTTTATATAACCCGCCATGGGCCCCCCAAAGGTAAGAACTTCAGATTAAAAAGTTTGAGATTCTAAAATCTCCTTGGGTTTTTTTTTTTTTTTAATGCATCTTCTGACTTGAAGACCTAATTCTGGCAGATCAAAAGACTTGTGAAAGGTTCCTGACCAGTGTTCCTGGTCTGCTACACTCATCACCTGTAAAAGGGGGGAAATTCAAAGTTAGAGTTGCCATAGCAACATCTCTGCCCTCTCCGCCAAAGGCAGTGATACCAATGGCCTTCTGACTGCTGAACTGTAGCTTTGCAGAGGAGCATAGATTACATTCCACTCTCTCATTACCAGATTTATAGCATAATGGAGAGCAAGAATGTGGTCTCATCAGATAAGTCCTGCTACCATTTTTCTTTTCCTTGGGAGGCAAAAAGCCAGCTACAAGAAAGCAGAAAGCAAAACTAGTATCAGAAATGGTTCTTCACAGCTGCTTTCTCACATTGTGGGGTGAGAACATCCAATGATTTTTCTTAAGGTTTGTAATTCTGAAAAAAGACAGGAAGCTAAAGGCTGCTTCTAAGAGACCTACTTATTCTTCCTTGGCAACATTACTAGACTATCTGCACCTTTCAGGATTTCGCAGATAGGAAGAAGGGTATGCCCATCTTTAATCCAAGCTACCTTCTCCAAACCTACAAAACTACTTTATTTGGTCAGATTACCATATTCATGTTGGTGGCCCATGGTTGCCTTACTTGGATTAGCAGAAACTCTATGGGGTTTCATAAAACTTCAGCATGCAAAGGATGTTCTACCACTAAACCAGGGTCCTTCCTCTGCTACGAGAAGCTTAATCAGAAAGCAAGCACTGCGCTCCCAATCCAGGGACAATGGCCAGCGATAAATCATGAGGACAATGCTGGCCAGTTCATGCATGGAGAGCAAGAACCAAAGGCAATCACCAGAGTTTGAAATGCACCTCAGATTCCATACAGTTGTGAAATGGTAGAGTGGGACCTGCATCTGGAATTGTATAATGGATGTTTTTCAACAATGCATTCCCCAAAAGGCAGGAGAATTTAAGATGCTTGGCAATTCACTTCTTCTGACTGATTTGTACAAACCAAACTGATTTGTACCTTTTCATTCAGGGACTGTAACGTGGTGCCCTCCAGATGTTTGGGAAGACACTGGCAAGATTAGTTGGTAGGATAGTCTCCTGGCAAGATTAGTTGGTGAAATAGTCTCCTCTGGGGTGATGGAATCATGGAACCTCTAGTATGAGGGTATGACATAATATAACAGTTCAATTGTTCTAATCTGAGAGCTTAAATAAGGAGGTGCATACCACTCATTACTGGCTGGTGAGAGTGGATCCAACATTTTCAAAGAGCACAAAATGGCATACCTCCACTCAAAAGTAACACCCAGAGTAATTATCATTGATTTCCACATTCCTCCACATGATGCAATAAATACATCAATGCCATACTGGAAGGCATATAAAAATGCAGAGTTTAGGTTAGAATAGGTCAACAAATTAGTATTTTAGGATAGAAGAATGTGAACATTGGGGAAAACTATATACATAAATAAGTGTAAGCAAAAAAGGAAGAGGAGGAGGAGGTGAAGAGAGTGGTGGTGGGGGAAAAGATTTATGAATGAAACCATGTGAAACTGATAGGGATTATTGGTCTGCCCCCAGTAGATGCAAGCCAAGGTCAATAGTTTATTGGAACAAGAAATATCAACTTTTTCAACCCATTGAAAAATAATCACTAGATTGATGAGTAACTCAGAAATAACATTTAATATCCCCACATCAAAATAAAACGTTCTCACAACCATCCCATTTTAGTCTTTCACCTTGATTCATCTCCTTCGTCTCTCATTTACTAGTTTCCCTCTGCAAATGAAATGTCTTTCCATGAATTTATGTCTTCTCCTGCTCTAATCTGAGAGTAAATTCTGGGGAATCAGAAATCAGTAAAGGACAGAGAAGGATCTCCCTCGGAGGTCCAGTGAAGGATGCTGAAAGCCTGATTAAGCTTCTGTCGTCTTATATTTCTCGCTCTCCCTTGAAAGAAAGGCTGAATGCAGAGCCCCATTATGGAGAACTGGTGTCACTCCATTGTGAGGACGAAACTGACACTAAACGGAACTGCATCCTGCATAGACCTACATCGCTGATCGTGCCTTTCAAGGGAGGCTGAAACGTAACGGCAATATAGGCTGGCAGTGGAGAGGAAGAGGAAGCCAGCTTACAGCCCCTGAAAATTATCCCCAGAAGACAAAATCCCTTTTTAAGGACAAATAAACGAGTTCCCCCCAAAATTGTGTTTACTGCCCCCCAAATCAAGCTATTATGGAGTGCTGTCGTTGGAAACAACAGCAACGGGCTGAGAGCATTCAGATCTCTTCCTCTGTTTTCCTTGTCTTTGGAACCTATTTACTAACCAGTCCCACAGGCAGTTTAGGACAGAAAAACACTATAATTTGCATGGTATGTTATCAAATTCTACAAGGTTTCTTGTGCTCTCTTTTTTGCTCATGGTGCTTATCGCTGCTTAGATGAATACAGATGAGGAAGGCTCCTTCAGTGCAGACGGAGCGAGCTTCCTGATCGGGATGCCAATTGTGGCAAGAAACGGAGATAATGGTGTTAAAGCAAACATATCCTTATTTCTCCTGGAAGAATCGAGGGCACCAGAAAGGAGCAGCCACTGTGCTGCGCAGATTTACGGCTGCCTGTTTAGAAATGCATCTTTACCAAAGCAAAGGAGGCTTAGAGGAGAATTTCACGTAGTAGGGTTTTTTTTTGAAACAAACGGAAATAGCTCTTTTGTATGTTTTCGTTGTAATCTTTATGGACAATACATGTTGCAGTAACAGGAAGAATTCATGTAGACCCACACGCAAACTCTAACACTCATGATGGATGCTACTCAGGACATGCAACAGAAAAATGTTCTCCCTTAATGTATTTCAGGCATACAACCCTGTGAAAAAAGAGACTGATTATATTTGGGGCTTAATTTGGCTGATGTTCTTTTGGCACCTCACTGCCAATATTGTGTTTGAGACAAAAGGAAATTATACCCGTTGTCAGAATATCGGACCTCCAAGTCACACCGGACCATATCTATGTTGTGCTATCAAATTCTAGCCACGATTGGACCAGAAAATGCATCCTATTCCAGTGGTGTCTGGAGCAAGCCACAATGATGCCAGAATGGTAATGCATAGACACACATAATGACATTGTCCCATAAATGCCACCATTACATACTTGTGTCTCAGTGTCTGATGCAATACTGAATACTGAACCATAGCCTTTGTGCAATGCTGCCCTTTCCCACCCTTGTGGATGCCCATGTCCCACCTCTTCTCTGCTTTGGCAGCACTGTCACCCAGGCCTCCAGCTGCCGACTCAGAAGATTCCCCACAACCCAAGCCCCCATTCTGAAACCCTGGGCTTACCTCATAATATTTGCCATCTGAGTAACAGCCGCAGTTGTGAGGAAGAATGCAGCTCTTGCCGTTGAGGACGTACCCTGGGTCACACTGACATCCTTCCACGCAATAATGGTTGCAGTCACTTTTCAGCCGGATGGCAGCACAACGAGGCTGGCACACACTCACACAGCTTTCATAGTGGCTGTTGGGAGGGCAGCTGACCGCTAGGACACAAGAGACAAAGCTTCTTAACATGGGTGCATCTTAGCCTGTAAGTCATCTGTTAACATGGTGAATCAAGCTATCTATAGAAATTGGTATGACATAGTAGCCCCCAGGAGCTTAAAATCCAGAGCAACACCTTGGTTCTGGTGACTGAGAGTCTCGAGAGCTATCTACTCAAGCTAGAGAATGCTAAACTGGGAAAACATATTGACTGGCACTCACAGCAAATGGGCAAAGATTCCTTTGGGCCTGGATAGCAAAGAATGAGCAACTAGAATTGCCAGTGGTCTACTAGAAGGTGATCCCTATGTAGCAACTAAGCCTGAACAGGAAAGATGGTCTTTGTTTTGGAGATAAGAAGTCCTACAATGTCTGAAGAGAGAGAAAGTATTTCTCATAGAGTGGATGGCAGTATGAGGGAGTTGCCCGCGTTGACTGCCTGCGCTGTCCTCCTATGGCAGGCTTGAGGTCAAATCCTGTCTTTGGAGGGTGATGTTTACTCCCCAATTCATCAGCCCCAGGGATACAAAAAGAGGTGGGTAGAGAAAGAGAATTGGTAGCAAGGGTTGGGTGGCAGGCTATACTCCTTTTCGGAAAATGTCCCTCTATCAAAAAATGTAACTAGCTTTTTGAGCTACGTGAAAACCAAAACATCTGTCCAGAAGCAACAGCTGGTAAACAGAAATCCCTGCATGTTTGAACGCCACACTGCTGTCAAAGCATCATCGTGTCTCTCTCCAAAGCTTGTTCTCTTCCTCCAGCCAAGGAGACAACTTGGAAAACCACAGCTGGCAAGCCATCTCAGCCCTCCTAAGGGTCAAGGAAGAGCAGACCAAATTCCTGACTCCAGTGCCTTCCTGTCCTGCCCGCCTCCATCTTTCTCAGGGCTGTTAGTGAATCCTTTAGTGGCAGGAGCCATGCTGATGGAGGCCGTCAATTTGTAGACAGAAAATGATCCAAATGTAATTTCTAAATCTGATTAGTGATGAAAACGACTTTTCAATTGATTTGCCTGAGAAGCTTTGCGTCTTCGTTTAGGAGAAGAATAATTGAACAATACATTGTAACCTATTGACAGGAGGGGCTCTTTACAACAAATGCGTGCGCTCTCCCCGCACTTGCATAAACTAATAACATTTGCATTTGACAAATGAAGAATGACTGCTTTGGGGAGATAAGATTAAACCTTTCCAGGCAAGTGCTGCAGTGTGCCAAAAAAAATATCTTTGACCTGCCTAAGCAGTGCATACCAAAATGGAGCTCTGCTACTGGGTGGAGGCCCAAGATATCTTGGGCAAGGACTGAGAAGGCTGGGTGGCAACTGAGTAACATATGCCAACTGCCTGACCTTTCTGGTGCATCACCTAAGCAATTTCAGCCTGCCCTGCCCCAATCCGCAATTATATCTGACTTATTACTTAGACAGAGGCTGTGCTTGTACAACATCTTGTGCAAAATCAGCTGGTGTGATGATAGCCTGATTTTATCTTAACTTTGGCCATGGAGTTCATTGAGCAAATCATCGATCAATTAACTGTGAGTAGACAGGTCACAGGAACACATGACATGGCTGACTGAGACATCCTTTCTTCCCACTAATTTCTGTCCCCTTTTCTCTCTCCCACATGGATGTAAAGGTGAAAACTGAAATAGCCACAAAAATTGGGTGCCAAGATATTATCTTGATCACAGAGGAAGGGACAGCTAACTCCCTGGTAAGTAAATTTCATGAGGGAGTCAGGAAATGAGAGAGTTTAACCCCAAACAAACCCAGATAGATTTGGGACTAAAGTCAACTCCCTCAGGATTAAGTGTCAATTAACTGCAATTTGAATTCATACAACCTGCTATCTCCACTTCCATGTACTAGCTAAAAGATATGTGTCAAAACTAAGCATTTTATGGACACTAGTAGAAGAATATGGTGGGACAGTGAGAGATAACAATCAAGCTTAGAGTTGTTCATTTTATAACCTTTCAGATGTTTTGAACAACTCTCACAATTGGCCATACTAACTGGAAATGATCATCCTTAAAACCTTGAAATCCTTAAACCTCTGGAGGTAATCAGATTTTTTTATCCCTGTTTCCTAATTTCACATGCAGGTTTCTTCCTTTCCCAATATAATTCAACCCGAGTTAGAGCCTGGGACCTGCATGAAAAGTTCCTCTTTTATCAATAAGTTATGGGATTTTTTTCCTGCAAATAGGCCTATTTATCACCATCTTCCAGCCAACTCTAGTGATGAAGCTCCCCAGATGATACTAGTGATCTCAACCTTCACAGATCCCAAACCAAGGCCATCCTATTGAAAAGACTTTCAATAGGGAATGTCAGATTTCAACAATAAATCCGACACACTGCCAGAATCAGACTAAGCCTTTGTGCCAGGTGCTTCAATTTGTCAGATTTGGTGAAGCACTCATGATTCATCCTCTTTATGAACCTGGTTACACCAGAGATAATCTTCTATTACTCCAATGCACATCTTTTTCATGATGAGGTATCTGTTGGGTAATTCTCTCATGCCATCTCTTCTTATTTGTGTCATTTATCCTGCACCTTCTGTTTTGCCCTCAGGTCTCCCAACCTAAGTCACTTTCTTCGTCTTTTTATCTCCAGCATTTCATTCATCTCCTTCCTGAAGAGACTGAACATGACAGCTGTTGCCTATCTTTGAACCAAACCAAGTTCTTCTTGTATGTACTTTGGAAGCTTCCTCAAGAGGGGAAAACAGCAACATTATCTCTATTTGAAGACCAATCATTAAATGTGCAGACAATGCAAATATAGAGAGGCAAAACTGGGAAGACCTCATTAAGCTGAATGCAGCATGGATTACCAAGTGACTGGGACCTGGGAATTGAATATTGCCATACACTCGTCATGCAGGTGGAATCTGGGGTGCATCTGGTAAGGTGACTACTTGCCGTTATCTACAAGCCTTCTCAGTCCCTTGAATTAGCTAGCTTCATCATGTCAGGTCTCAAGGCCCACCACAGTCCTGACATCTGGGATGTAAGTTGGGGATTCAATCCAGGTAATGCAAAAGAGGACAGAATAGAACCACTGGAAGATCATCATGGAAAATTCTTACCAATAAGGGCCCAAACTCAGGAACAAAGGAGCTAGTTCTAACCCTAACATACTCAGTTAATCTGGGTTAGTGTTGATCTTTCTTTGATTTTTAAATAGCTTAATATATTGCTTTACCTTTCTGTGTAGAAATAGGGTGTTTTGCTCCCACTCCAAATATACAAGAGTGATGTTCAGATGTGACAACTAGAAAGTCCTGACTTGGCCATAAATGAAAAGTGGTGTTCGTTGTTTGATAATTTCTGCATTCTTTATAAGCCAGGAACTCTGCCTTCTATTCCTCCCCATAAGCCAGAATGCTAAACCCAAACGAGCCATGATTTATGAACCTCATTTATTAAGATGGAAAGGATGTCTAGATATGCAATAAATAATACTAAGAAAGTACCAGCAAATCCAGCCACCAAGAGAAAATGTCCCTTTGAACCAGAAACACATCATCTGAAAATAATCAGAACTCCTAAAGTTGAAAGAAATCTTTTTTTAAATGGATAAGCACAAGAGGAGGAGGAGGAGGATGGGGAGGGGGAGGGGGAGGAGGAGGAACAAAAATAAACTTCGGCTCACAACATGAGGTGAAGTTCCTCCAGCCAGTGACTGCTATCCCCTGGGTTTGGCAAGTGCTGGCATAATTCTGCAGCCAGCTGCAAGCTGTCTGCACTGCTCCGCCATCAATGCAGGTGTCAAATAAGCAGTTCTTGTAGAAGAAGGTAGGGTTGACCTTACTGTGGCACCTGGAGAAGACACCGCTCTTGCTAGGAATCAAACTGCATAGTTGCTGAGGCTTCCAGAAGCCTTCTACCTTACGACAGGCTGGGCATCTATCACCACAGCCCACCTGGCAAAAGGGGTCCCGCTTGGCCCAGCTGTGGCCAAACTCATTAATACTGGAGACAATAAGGCCACTAGAGGTCTGAAGATCATCATCAGGGTTGCTGTTGTATCTCCCACAGAGGCCGTATGTGCTATTCTGAAGGTTCCGTGGAACAGTGATGGAGAGGAAGGTCTTCCAGTCATACACCACCTTCAGCCCAAAATCGGTCTCTATAATGATGTGGAAGCCAAAGGTGAATATGTTCACCTTCCCTTGGCCCAGTTTCAGAGGCAGATAAAGACGTTCCTTGTTGATCTGCAAAAAAGATGCAAGGAAGTCAGTGACAGAGGGCAGCTGAAGGAGGCAGGCTTCAAAGAAAGATGACCTGACCCAGGAAATCCAAGTTTAAATCCTCATTCCACATAAAAAGCTTATTGCATATTTTTGGTAAGATCCCCATATCACTGCAGGATTTTCTCATAGTAATGTGGTCAGGTTAAAAGTCCAGCTCAGTGGCAGCACTTGGATACTTAGCTGATCCTGGAAAACCGGGCAAGGTCAGACCTGATTAATACTTAGGAGAGATGCCACTGGGAAATCCAAGGCTAGACTGGAAAGTTAAAAACCAAAACAAACAAAACCACCAGAGGTTGATAATGATGAACAGCTTCGGTATTACTGCCAAGAAAACTACATGGATATGGACAAGAGGAGGCCATGGAGTCAAGCTCAATCTGATGGACTTTCTATCTCCACACATTAAACACAAAGATCCTTTGTTCTGGGTACCTAGAAAGCATGGATTATAAAGATAGTTAATAAATGGGAAAAACTAGACAGGATGGACAAATTATAGCCCTGGCTTGACCAGCAGCCCTTAGCCTGCTCCAGCCCTAATGGTTACTCTTGGCAGATAACGAGATAAAATGCAAGAAGAAGAAGTAAAACATACCTAGTTGTGTCAAGAACAACTAAGAACCAAAAGCACATTATAACAAAATGGTCTTAACTTGTGAAAGGGAAGCAGGGTTGGGGCCCTCCATTCTTTAAGGGGGCAGAAGATAGGGGGTTGCCACTGAGAAGGCCTACTGCCTGCTCCACAACCCATGAGCACTGAAAGGAGGGAGGGACCCTGAACAGGCCCTTTCTAGATATCCAGACCAAATGGTGTTGCCTGATACATCCCAGTGCTGCATTCTACAGAGTTTTAAAGGTAATAAACATGATTTTGAATCTGGCCTGGAAGCAGTGCAGTATCTTAAGAATTGGTATTGTATTGTGCTGGCAGCTAGTTTATTGGTACTCTCACCAATAATCTATCCATCATGTTCTGCACCATCTATAGCTTCTAGATCATCTTCAAAGGCAGTCTCATGAAGAACACATTACAGTAGTCCAACCAAGTGATCAAGCTATCAGTGATCAAGCCATAGCTAGGACATCCTGATCCAATTCTAAAGGGAATTTCCAAGCTCTATTCAGAAGTGTGGCGGGATGATATCAGCAACCTGCTATGTAAAAGGAGATGACAGAAAGGTAGAAAATGAGTGCCCCCTCTTCGGCTTTGGTCTTGCCTAAATTCTTTAAGCTGCACTTACCATGTGGTCTCCAAGAAATTCCTCCTGCTGGAATCCAACTTTCTACAAAATAGCAAAGGTTGGTCTGATTTAGGAGCACACCACCCCATTTTAGAGCAAAAGACAATTCAGCTCCCTGTTGGGCCAACTGAAGCCTACCAAACTTGAGAAGTGCTCATTAGATCAACTGGTTTAGGGTGGTTTCAACATCTTATCCTGATTAAGGCAGCAGAGGAAGGTAATCTCTATTGACTTACAAGCACAGTATGTTTGTAGGCTCGATGGATCACAATGCTATAGCTGAAAACTTCCACCTCCACCTGCTTTACCCACAGAGCCAGAGAAGGGTCCCGATCCTCATTCTTGGCAATAACTGTAAACTCGGGGAAAGTATCTGACCTCTCTGACCTCTGGCGGGTGATGGTTGTACAAAGGACCAAAGGACAACTGCTCTGAAAGTCAAATGCAAATCCATCAAAGGTCAAGTAATGGCTGTAGCCAGAAATGATGCAGGAGGCATCTGTGCGGGCCTGGCAGTAATATAGGCCACTCTCCTCCAGGCAGTATTCATCCTCTTTGCAAGGGAGGTTCTCACAGCGCACGCTGTTGTCAGAGCCGTTGCAGTAGCAGAAGTACTGACAATCAATGTCCATCCAGAAGGACTGGTTGGTGGAGAGCTGGTGGCCCTCAAAGCTGCAGCCACATTCACTACGGAGAATGCACTGGGTGCCGCGGAGGACAAAGCCTTTGTCACACTGGCAGCCCTCCACACAACTGTCCAGGCACACGGGCCCCATGCTCAAGGTATCACAGGACTCAGAGCAGGACATGCACTCCTCAAAGTGACTATTTTCGGGACAGGCAAGAGCTGGAAGAAAAGGAAGGAAGCAAATGGTCAGACGGAATCACAGGGGCCATCTCCTGGATGAGGCAGCAGCCATCTTGACCTGAGTCAGGCAGGGGCATTCACAGGAGAGTTTCAAGATGGTAGCCATCTGCCCCCATTTTACACGACACGCTTAAAAAGAGTTAGGACTTTGGTTATGTGGTCCCAACCTACCATCTTGATACCTGCCATGGACACCCCCGGAGTCAGGAAAACCATACTTAACCTCTCATCATCCCATACAGAGATTGCCTTAACCAGGGTGGAGGAAGAAAGGAAGGATGATCTTATCAAATTCAGAATCAACCACTATAGATTCAGAACAGATGGAATGAATTATCTGATCCTTTTAGAAAAGGACTTCCATGAGGTGAGAAGAAGGACTGATGGTTACAAATTATTATTTCCCTTAATATTTTACATCCTTGAATAGCCGAGAGACAGAGGGAATGAGTTTTATTTTTTATCCTTATGGATGATACAGTGTGAAACCTGGCAATACGCTGGCATGATTTTTTAAAATTCAGCTTGCTTTATTATTGGCTTATTGAATCCTGTTATTCACACAGCTGAAAGGTGTTTTAGTTTTTTCTTAACCCTGCCCTGCTGTGTTTATTACTCTCCTAGCATTGATTACACATTGTATTACATTACACTGCCTTAACCTCAGTGGAATTTCCTTTCAGCTTTAAATTTGCACTGTGCTTGCTTTATTTTTCATCGCTTATCGATAAACCTTTTAATACATTTCACTTACAACCATGAAGCTAGATCCTTTGTTACCAATGAAGTTTCCCCTGCTACAGTATAAATTTAAACCCAGATGTCAGGTACAAAGAATAGAAAAAGTCACTGCCTCTATGTGAATGTTATGGAAGCAGCTGGCAGACCATCGTGAGATGGACAATGATGGGTTTTGTTCTGACCCGGGAAGTTTCTTCTTGCATATCAGATTTCTGGGGTGGGGGGAAAGGAAGCTTTTGCATATTCCATTTTAAAGGGGTCCATAATTAAATGACCACTTAATGTGCCTCTTACTACTCCTTTAAGGTTAAGTTCCTGATCTTGAGTCTCTGCAAAGTGCGTGATCTGCTGGATCTTCAGCATCTATCACACTGTATTCAGTTGTTTCCATTTTCTTCAACTTAATTAAACCTTCCATACTTATGTGTGCAAGATGTCATTTTAAATATTTCCCTTAGATTATGATATTTGTATCATTGGCAGCAAGAATATTATCACAGCTAAACAAAACAAAGTACTCTTCCTTCTTGCATTTTAGTTATCCTCTGTTGTTACTCCTTAAGTTCCATATACCTTGATTCCTGCATTCTGCATCAGGAACTTCTGTCTATGTATGACTTCCTTGTCTTCAGTAAAGCAACTTACCTAGCACTATCAAGTCCTTGAAGTTTCTTGTGTTAACGAGTTCCTGCATATGAAATTAAGTTTTTGAAGAAACATAGACTTATAGCCATGTCTGTTCTGAAATCTGAGAGCATGGAGCATTGACTCTTTTGGTAAAAGGCCACCATCCTAAGGACTGACTGTAGACTTTTGGACATCCAAGCAAGATTCTCCAAGGCTCTGTTTCTACCACATCCATTAGTGGCTTCACTCGAACCTCAGAAGAGTTTTCTGAGCATAAGACTTAGAAAGTTCTCATGTATACCTAGAAATGTTTTAGTGGCTTCAGTCCTAACCTATGTAACCTGGGCATCCCATTAGATCTAGAAAGATGATTGTTGTTATTTAATAGCATTGACACCTTAGGGCATTTTGACCTAAGAAATCCATGATGCTGACCTCTACTCAAACAGCTTAAGTTCCTACAGGGAGACAGTGTGAAGATAGGTATCTCCCCCACTCCCCAACTTACGGCAAAAGCTGGAGCTTCTCCACTGGCCAATGTCCACTTCTGCATTTTTGCAAGCGCTGGCGTAGCGAGCGACTGAGTCGCACAGCTCCGACTCATTTCCGCCACTTTGGCACAGACGGAAAAGGCAGGTTCGGTAATACGTGGACACGTTCACCACAGAGTGGCATTCCAGGAAGGAGCTGTTGGTGGGATCATTGATGACTCCACATTTTGAGCGACTCCGGTAGTCTTTCAGAAGCTCCGAATTGTTGTTGCAGGCCTTGAGAAGATCACCACATTCCCCGTTGCAGATCTCATTGAAGGTTGTCCAGCTGTCCAGGAAAACTACCAGGTTATCTGTGCATTTCCCATTCGGAAAGCAGAATTCATCACTGCTGTTTCCATTGAAATAGCCACAGAGGCCTCCAGTGCAGTTGAAATATATGGTGGAGAGACGTATCTCCAGGATACCCACGTCTAAATAATGGATATGGATGAGACCATCCAATTCAACAACTGTCCCATTTTTACTCCGGTAGATTTCTAGTTGCCCAGAAGGATGAAAATATGGAAGTTCTGTTTCATATCCATTCACCTGCAAATGAAAAGGGGAAAACAAGAGCCAACAAATGAATGAATAAGAAAATAAAGAATCTTGGGATATCTTCCTGTTGTTCCTTTGATTAATGAGGATTAAGCAGAATTGAGCAATGGAAGGTCAACAAGGAGGCACACTTCGCATGGCAATACATTGTGTGTCTATAGCTGAAGTCACCTGCCAAAGATAAGCTGAAAGGCATTTCAATTTGGGCTGCCCAGAAAGCAGGACAGGATTTTTTTAAAGAGAGATTTGGGGGATAGAGGGGAATCTAAAAAGCTTTTCACATTACATAGCAACTTTTCACTAAATTTAAGAGTGAGTGGCAACCATTCCTGTTTCCGAAATATACAGATTTATGTGACAGATGCATTTTCAAACCCAGCTTTGCCTTCACATGCTCAATATTTTAATTGAGACTAAAACAGGTTTCTACCACCGCCAAATGCCCTCCAGATCTATTTCGGAATACTGCTTCCATCCCAACTTATTTGGAGATCACTCGATTGGGATGATGATCTACATGGATTCTCTTTCTCAGAGAAATTACAATCTATTCTTGGAAGCCAAATTCTATCTTCAGCTCATGCCATTATCCCAGAATGACAGTACTAGATTTTTGATACTCAGAAAAACTTTAGACTTCAGCCATTCCAAAAGAAAACACAGGACCTGAACCTGAGGCAGAAACGCTTGATTTGATGGACATATGAGAGAAGCAATGGTTGCTGTAGACATACATTTACTGGAAAGAACAGCAAACACAAGCGATATGGGTGGGATGCATAAAAAATAGATCCCGACAATTAGAGTGAATACAATCCGTTTTTCTACAATGAAATGTCATCACAAGATTGGCAAGAAGAGAAATTTGAATATAAAACGTCTTTCCTCTGCTTTCTAATCACACACTGTGTTGATGCGTGCAAGCAAACAGCATGAGACACGTTCAGCAGTGCTGCTAGCATGGAAAATATGTTTAAAATAAGCTGTCAATTGCTTCCTTTTTGTAAAGCACTTCTATCCACCTGGTGGCAGTGTCGCCTGCGAGCATGAAGCAGACTGAGAAGCAACATTTCTGCAAGGTGCACATTTAGAAGAGTAGAACTGAGTTTCCTGAAAGGTTGCAAAACCAAAGCAAGCAGTCTTATCCCACGGTTTTCTCAATGGAGGGGATCTGCAGGTTTTCCCAAGGAATCCAGAACCTATACTACCATATTGACTAGACAAAGGCTGCAGGACAAAGAAGAGGAGTGCACCACTACTTGGGCAATCACAACTTTAAAAAAAAATTGCACCATGCTACTGTTCTTTCCAAAAAGAAAAGCATTTCCATCAATTGTAGGAGAATCATATATTAATGTTAGTCTAACTGCTAATAAGAATAGCCATCCAGATTCCAGTAGGACAACCATGTCTATTTACACCCATTTACCTCTATCAGAAATTCTGCATTATGATGTTATTCACATGCTTGGATATCCAAAACATAGAGAGAAAGCAGGGATACGAAGCCCAGCTCCTCTATCCATCTCCATCAGTTTTCTTATTATGGTGATGGAAGTCTGCAGTGAAGCTCTATGATATGTGCCTGAACATGGCTATAGTTCTTCATGATTGGAAATCTCAGGATTTCCATGGTGAAGACAACTGTTCTTCCATTCTGCCAAGTGTAATTACAATTTTATTGCAGTTTTTACCCATCAAGCTCCTGTGCTTTGGACAACTGAATCTGAGAAGTTCTTTATCTATTAAGAGAACAAACTTGAGCTTCCTGTAATTGTGTGAATGTAATTTACAGGTCATAAGAACATAAGCTGTACCCTGCTGGATTGGACCTCTGGCCCAACTACTCCAGCAGTCTGTTCTCATAACAGTCAACCAACTGCACAAGGAAGCCCACTAGCCTCCTAGCAAATGGCCTTCTGAGGCAGTTCCACTGCCATCAGGGCTAATAGCCATTGATCCCATAAGGTCTGGCACGATTTTGTTGGGTCTGTAAATAGAACCTCCAGCAAATGTGATGGCTTTAGGCTGCAAGAAGAGTTTAATTCTTCATTACAGCCCAGGTTAATGTTCCTCACCCTGAAATCCTCTGGATGCACTAAGTCTGCCCCTCCCCAACCAAAGAACTTTAATCCACACACATTTGGAAGACTTCAGGCTGGGGAAGCAAATCAAAGGTCCCCTCTGTAAAGCCCACAACTCAATTCTCTGCCTGATCAGAGTACACAGGACTACTAGTTACATCATCTGAAAAGTACTTTAATTGTCCTCCTGCAACTATCAGTCATTTCAAGTTTAGTTCTGAACTCTTTGGGTGGGAAGTGGGAGAGAATCAAAGTTCGACATCTGTAAAGAACAGGAAAGTTCTGTTTCTGTCAAAGAACCTCACATTTGTGAAAAGCAAAGAATAAACAAATCTTTTATCTTGAAGACACAAGCAATTATTTCAATTGTCAGCAAGTGCAGAACCAAACTGAGGTTGTTTGATCATGTCTCTGAACTCGTCCTGTATCTTCCATTATGAGGATTAAAACTGCCAGGCAATTGCCTAGTGGGAGGAAAATGCCACCACCAGGTGCAGCTAATGAGACATCTGAACACACCTGAAACTCCTCAGCAGAGTTAGGAAAAGAACCTACCTTTAGGTTTAAAGAAGCTCAGATAGCAGGCAAAGTGAAGAGCAAGAACGTACCGGAACTGGTTACTAATTATCCTCACTGTGGCTTTCTCTCCCAGGATTTTTCTTCTTCATTAGCACTTCATTTTCTGAGTTCCTTCCATAGTCACCCCCTCCTATCTGTTTGTTTACACCAGCTATCCTCCAGACTTCCCCATTTGGGGGAAAAAAGAGAATGAGCATGCATGTGCTTATTTGCTCATTTCCTATATTGGTCAGTTTCAGTGACTCCTCTACCCTCCAGGTTAAGAAAATAATTTGCCCAGCAGTTAATCAGTTCCAGTTCCGTAACCTCCAGGACCTAGCTAGTTGCACAGTCCTAGCAGGGTCTGCTCCCTCATCTTTGGGCCTATTCTGGCTTGGTGTCTTTCCACATTTCATTTTAACTTGGAAGATGCCCAAATGGGGTGTGGGGAGAGGGGCAGACACATCTGGCTAGAGAAAACATGAAGAATCCTGAAGTCAGGCTCTCCCCATTCTTGCGACAGTGTCTGGATTAGTGGATCTTTTCCCCACTGGCTGATGAGATGTTGAAAGGAGATGGTGGCAAAGTTGGAAGAGAAAAGTCATCACCTTTCCAATCACAGTGTCACACTCACCAGCCAGGATTATGGGATAAGCAGTGGCTTACTATCAGTGCAATGAAGTCAGGAGAGGATTGGCAATAGAGATGGTGAATGTTATGCTGCTGAGTCAAGATGGGGGGACTGCACTTTAAATCAGAAATGGGGACATCTTGGAAGATCTCAGATAGACCATGGAGACAAGGGCCTATCATCGGGCACTCAGAAATATAACTCCCGTTAGCCATCATCCATCTATCTTACTGTATGTTTCTGAATCTCATGCCTTGTGTACAAATACTTCAAGTTTATTGTGATGATGACAATGACAGTGATTGGCTAGATAAGTTGATCTGTGTAGCTCAGAAGCTTTCTCCAGTCTGGGACCCTCCAGATAGGCACAGCTCCAATCATCCCGAGGTCAGGAAAGGTCTCTGAATAAAACCGGTCCGTGAGGATTTGTTGAGACGGTGTTGTTAAATGCTTTCCTGCAATTAAGAGCAAAGACCCAGCCCCCCCCCCCCCACTCTGAGCCTCTCACCCACAGAAAGCTCCTACCTTGATTTCAGAGTTGTCTACACCCCCAAGCTTCACCTCTTGGTTGGCGACTTGGATCATCAAGGTGCGAAGCCAGTCAGGACTTGAATCTGGTTTCTTCTTGCTGATGTCCACTTCCAGGTATCTGGGCCTCCCTGGGCACGTTTTTACCAATGTGTAAGAACTGTCCAGGGGATAAGCAAAGCCAACTCCATCGAAAGTGTGCAGCACTTGATCCTGAGATACCAAACACAAAGTCTCCCGCTTGGGGTAACACCCTTGATACCCCTTCTCCACTGTACATGCTTCTCCTTCTTGACAAGTGGCATTGAAGCAGCTGACTTCCCCTCCTTCTTCACACCAGCACTGCACTGTGCAGTCCACAGAAGCCCAGAATGAGTCCCCCACGGCATGGTAGCGGCCATCCACATCACAGCCACATCCTTGAACGGGGACACAGGTGTCAGTACTGAGAACGTAGCCTTCGATGCACTCACAGCCTTCAGTGCAAGGAGAGTTGCAGATCAAAGGGGCTGTTAGGTCAGAGCAGGTGGCCGGGCAGCTACTAGTACATATGGAGTAGTGACTGAACTCCGGACAGTTTACAGCAGTTGCTGAAAAAGGCAAACATGACAGTGTTCTTTTAGAATGATGGATCCATTGAGTACCTAGCTTGAGGGTAGCACCTACAGGTAGTTCTCGACTTACAACATTCGTTCAGTGACTGAAGTTATGACAGCGCTGAACAAAGGGACTTACGACCTGTCCCCAAGTTTACGGTCATTGCAGCGCCCCCATGGTCACATGATCAAAATTTGGGCACTTGGCAGCCCACCCACACTTACGACTGCAGGAGTGCTTCAAGTCCCCCCACCCGCCTAGCTCCCCCTCCATCTCTGCCCTTTAGGCCCCCTGCTGTCCTATGCTCCAGAGCCCCAGCTGACCTTCACTGTCTTCTTGCTGCTGACGAGGTGTGCCTGGCCTGGCCCTTCGCGAGGCAGCTGCTGGCCGCATGAAGCTTTCTTCCCCAGGTCATGCATGGCGGTTTTCTCATGAGACCTGGGGAAGATGGCCTCATGGCGGCAGGGGCCTCGGAATGCAGGGTGGCAAGGGCAACTGCAGCTGGGACTGGGCTGGGGTGGCTGCAGCTTTACGCCATGCTGCTGGGCTGAGCTTTGTGCTGCGAAGGGCTTTGCACTGCGCTGCAGCTCAGGGGCTTCTTGCAGCCCCAGAGCCACAGTACGCCAAGGAGCCCCTAAGCCACAGCATGGCAAGAGCTCCAGAACCACATGGTTCTGGGGCTGCTTGCCAGCCTCATCTCTGGCCTTTTGGGTGGCTAAAAGGGCAGAGATGGGAGGGAGAAAGGTGGGTGGGGGGAGTTGGAGGCAGTCCCTTACCTTACTGAGGCTTGGGGCTAGGAAGGACCAAGCTCAGAATGGCTTGGATTGGGATGGGTCCTCAGCTAACGACCGGTGGAATTCACTTAACTATGGCAATGGGGGTGGGGGTGGTGCTGGGATTGCTGTTGCTAAGCAATGCAGTCATGTGACATCACACTTTACAACCGCATCGCTTAGCGAAGAAAATTCCAGTCCCAACTGTGGTCTTAAGTCAAGGACTACCTGTAGTCAACTTTGGCTGACCTTGAAAGAAGCTACATGGGGTTGCACCTAGTTCCTATTTGGATGTGAGTCCATCAGGAAAACCCCAGGCCATAGGCAGCAACAGCAAATTACTTCTGTACAGTTGCCAAGGAAACTACACACGAAGTCACCAAAAGTTGAGCTTGAATCAAAGGAGACTTACACGTTCAATGCTTTGTAATGACTACAGTATGTACTTTTTCCAAGGGACTACAAACTAGAAGCAAACCCAGACAAAAAATAAAAAATGACAAAGGAAGGAAGAGAAATGTAGGCAGGAAGTCATGACCAGATTGTCACCATTCACTGTAGTCTAATTTACACATGATGCAACCGAAGACGCTTAAGAGGGTACAAACGTGCAGATGAATGGAGAAGAATAGCCCAGTTAAGAGAGGGTCCCCCAGGTCATGTCTGAGCCATCTATTATGAGATCTTACGTTTCTCTCATGTAGGTATGCACAAATCAAGGGCTACCCTGTATTGATTTGCAGAGCTATGCAAACCTAAGGTCCAATAATAGAGCCAAAGAATCGAAGTGTGGTGGGAAAACAACAACAACAACAACAACTGGAAAACACTTTTATTTAATTTAGCCTAAAAGGTCAGCTGTACGTTGCAACCTTCTGTGCTCAAATTTAGCTATGGCGCTTAACACTTTTTCCATCCTTCAGCAAACTCCAGAAAGGGGAGCAAAGGACAAGTCAAAAAACTTTTCTCCCCTTCTGTTTGTCCTTGGCTGTCTGTCCCTTGGTTGCCTCAAGCATCTCTATGTCCTTCTCAGCTTCCGTAAGCAGAAGAGTATTGAAGTGGGTCTCACAGCAACAGTATCTTTTAGAATTCTAGGGCTTTTTGCGGGAGTGGGTGGGTGGAGAATTATTGAAGTAGTTTAAAAAAAAAATATGCAAAGTTCTAACCAGAGTTTCTTGAAGACCTGGAAACCTTCTGAGTTTTCCTCAGAAAGCAAAGTCATTTAAATGAACAATCAAAAGCAAAAGGTGCACCACAGAAACAAGTTCATGTCTAAATATTTGTAGCTACACAAATACTGTCTGGTGTTTTTCACTCTCTGTCCTTTACAAAATAAGAACCTTATCGAACAGAACAGACCAAAGATCTCCCTATTCTAATTCCTTGAGTCCGAGAGCGGACAGCTAGGTGTCCCCAGATAGCTCACAGGCACAAAGAAACAAAGCAAAGTAGGAAGATGGATGGAGAAATGAAGAGCTTGCATCTTCCAAAAGCCTGAGTAAATGGATATGTTGCCAGCTGTTTATAGCTAAAACAGAATTATTAAACCTAAACATTTAAGAATGTATGAGAAACAGGGAATATGTTACTCATTCAATAAAACATATTTACAACCGATCAGACAGGTCAATAGGAGCAGTGGCCTGGTCAGAATAAAGGCTGCTTTTTATCTGTTGATCCATTTTTATTGTTACTCTTCCTGGAAGGTTCTCAGGCCCAGGAGCTGTTACTCAAACATGGGACAAAAGCATCATTCAAGGGCACTGTAAACCTGCCATTTCTACTCTCTTTTGTCAAACTATAAAAAAGATCTTCTCCCCAAGAGCCAGTTGCTCTTATTAGCAGGTCTGATAATCATACGGACAATTCTCTCCCTCTGTTTTGGAACAGGCTGCATGATGTTCCATCATGTCCTTCCTTCCTAACTCAGGTTGACCACGTAGAAGTATGATGGACTGGAATCCCTGCATGAAGCAGGTGAGCCCTGCAATTTTTGCTGGGTCTGTATCTGTCTGAAATTCCAATGCATGGTGACTTACCACATCCAGTCTGCACCCGCCAGTCTCCAATCGGGATCCCTAGGGCCTGGCAAACCAAGGCGTAGGCTTGAATGGCTTGGCAAAGTCCACCTGTGCCATTATCACGGATGCTGCACAAATCATACACACAGCTATGGACAAATGCTGTGGGGTCGACAATGGCCCCGCATTCCCACAGAGGGCCTCCGGTTTTGTTGATGAAGCCACAGTACTCAGGGCTGAAGTAGAGAGACTCCATCGCCATATCACAAAGACTGCAGTTGTCTAAGCAGCCTGAGGAACACCTCCATTCAGGATGATAAACCCGCCAGCTCTCTCCCAGATCCAACACAGAAGTGGCCAGTTTCCCATCGGAACGCAGGGCATCATCTTCAGGATTCTTGTTGTAGTTCCCACACAGGCCACAGGTAGCATTAATGTAGGAGCCAGGAACTGAAATGGCAGCATAATGGTCACCATCATACGTCACCAAAAGGCCAAAGTCAGTTTCCACAGCTGTTGACATGCCACTCTGATAGATTTTTATGGCTCCCAGTTCCAAGAAGACAGGGAGAGACATGACCAAGTCATCTATCTGTAACGTGGATATAAAGTTAATACATCATCATCATCATCATCATCATCCTCCAAAATGAGAAGGTTCAAAATGGAGGTATTTACTATCCTTATATGTGAACCTTCTACTACTATAACTATCACTGTCAATACAAATAATTTATTAAGTAGCTAATATTAATCAAGTGGCGCAAAAAGAAAAAAAATGCAAAGAGGATATGAGCAAAAATGAAAGTATTGTATCAGCCTAGATCCCAAGATCCTAAGGCTGTGGCCAAGTCTATAAGGTGCCTGAGAGAAAAAGAGAAACAGATAAGACCCCAATTTCCCAGAGAGTAATTGAGTGGGCTCAGGACCCTCTAGTACAGTGGTTCCCAGCCTTTTCTATGCCCCACACTCCTAGGAAATGTTTGATTGATGTTCACACCCCCTACAAAAGTAATATCACATTTGAAGATGTGCTCAAGGCACACTGGCAGCTGGCTGAGTGATGACTTGTCACTTGTCACTAAGGGACACAAGCCACTCTTTGTCACACCCCCTGAAATTCCATCTGCAGGCACCCCAAGTTGGGAGCTCCTGCTCTAGTAGAAGGAATTTGTAATGGTATGGGAATGAACTTTAGAGACAGGGGGAAGAGCCGCAGCCAGGGCAATGGATGGATAAGAGGCAGCTTAGCCCGCAGCAGGAATGTAGGTGTGGCAAACATCTCATAAGGGACTCTTCTTAGTTTCCTGGGCTGTAAAGGCAATGGGGAAGAGATTTGCAAGATTCTGTTAATGGAATCTTACAATAAAGTAGACCAGGTTCTTCTGGGTGTGCTTCTTGTCTGGACTACCTCACAAGGCTGACATCAACTTGCAATGTTGTAAATGTGCATTCAAGCTATGCTGGATTTTACTTCATAGCTTTTACTAATGTCCCCTGGTTGCCTGCCTGGAAGATTATGGAAGATGGAAGCCAACCCATATGGAGGGCATTAGATTGAAAAAGGCTGATTCTGTGCTGCAACATTTCCCATATTAGTGCCATTAGATGAAAAAAATAATCAAAACATCACAGAAATTAATAGAATCTTCTTGTTTCCAAGCTAGCTCACTGCTGTGGTTCCCATCTTGGTTTCTATTGAAGACTGCTTTTTTCCCCTCAAATTTCTTTTTCCAGATACACCCAGTCAATGGAATAATGCCATGACACCATCTAGACAATCACATTTGGATACTCAGACCCATTGCTGAGGACAAGTGAAGCAATTCAGGAAGCACAGCTCTTCCTTTGCATGTATTATTATTTTTTTTTCTTCTTTGAAAATCCCCCAAACAGAAACAGGATTTTCTTTTCTGTACAGCTAAATGTGTTGGCTCCAAGCTTATCCTGAGTCTGAAATGCATAAAAGTCCTCTCAGTAAGTGAGGATGAATCTCACCATAATCTTCCCAAAGCTGCCTTTGGGAATGACAATTTTGTGCGAATAGACCTCAATGGAGATGTCCTTCAGCCAGGAGACAGAAGAGCCACCACGATTCTCATTCTTGGCTTCCACACTAAAGAAGGGCAAGCTGGATCCTGGCCAACACTGCCTGGCAAGCAAGTAGGAGCAGGAACCTTGGAAATGGAAAAGGAAGCCATCGAAGGTGTGGTAGTGTGGATCTCCAAAGATCACACAAGTGCTGCTCTCCACCGACACACACTGGAAGAACTTATCCTTTGCCTCACAGATTTCATAAGGGCCACAGGTGACCTCCTGACAGAAGAGCTCATTGTTGAAATCCAGGCAGCGACATTTGGAGGAGCAGTTTGCACTTTCCCAGAATATCTCTCCTTGACGAAGAAATTGGCCTAAAACAAACCACATAATCAAGGTTATCTTCACTTTTCAAAGGAAGAATCCAAGGTATAAATGAAATGATAGCTCAAGAAAGATTGGAATTTTACTTTCCTTGTAGAAACAGTGATGACCCACAATTCCACTCACAAGTCAACTGAACCCTGGTCAATCTACTTTGCCATCTGCTTGTCCTTGCAGAAAGGGAAAGCAGAGATGACTAGAACTAGGAGTTATTCATAGGCTGCCCTACCATGGTGGCTTGATGCTTTGGACCATAGTTCCCATTAGCATTGCCATATTTGCCTTCAGTGATACAAGTTGTTGTCCAAAATATCTGAAGGGGAAGGCTGGTTTATTCTATTAACCACTTTAAAGGAGCCCTGATTTAAGTACTTTTTAAATTATCTCTTGCCATATATGAATCATTGCTGTAACAGGCTGAAACTACTTTCAAACCTTGGAAAGTGTCCTGTAGGAAAATTAGACAGCTCTCTTTCAATGTGGGATGTGTACACAAGAAACTAGTAGATAGAATCACTGACACTGTGAAATACAATCGCAAAACTAAAATGTGACATTTTAAAGTGCATTGCCATTGACATACCATCTGCTCTTGATCTCACCTCCACTGTAATCACATAATCATATTTCCCATGAGCATTTCTTCAATGCACCAGGTCTGACTAAACAAGTCAAACCTGGTTAATACTGGTAGAGGAGACCAGCAAGGCTGTAGGCTAAACTTTACATTAAACAGATAAAAAGCTGTTGGCCAAGCTAGGTGGCAGCATCTAGCTGACCTTGACAACCTAGGCAGAGTCAGACTTGGTTAGTGCCTGAATAAGAAGAATCCCAAGGCTGTAAACTAGGTGGTGAAGTCAGAAAACCATCTTGGAAAAAGGCAATGTCCTATGAGAATGGCTTCCAAGAAAACAACATGGATGTGTCTATGAAGCCATCAGGAGTCAAGCTTAGTCCAAGGGATTCTACTTTCTTCTCTCAGTGGAGCTTCAATGTGTTAAGGCCCCTTTCCTCCAGAGACAGCAAAACACTGCACTAGCCCCAGGAATTTATCCAGCATTCTTTCTATGCTCAGCAGTGAAAAATTGGAAAAATAAACACCTATTTAAATCACAGAGCATTGACCACAGTTAAGCTGCAACTATGGTGGGGCTGGCTTCTATAAACAACTAGGTTCATGCAGTGTGAATTATATCCCAAGCATGCCATTGTTGCCATAGCTTAATTCTATTAATAATGGGTGAGTTACGTCTGCGGCTCAAGGGGTGTTAATTGCCTGCTTAGGCTCGTTTTCCTTCCATATGAATTAGCACTAATTAAACATCAAATAGTGCAACTTTGGAGATTCAATATTTTACAATAGCCATAGCGGTTTTGACTGTAACTGTTAATGAGGTGGATGTCTGTGTCTGTGTCTTACACATAGCTAATTATTACACACACACACAAATTATTGCTTGTACCTGCAATCATCATTATACGAAAAAGCAAGAGTAAAATGCCTATCAGGGTGTGTTGACAGAGGTTGCAGTAACTTGATCAGTAAGGATTTTCGGTTCCCATATTTTTTTAACAGTGGCCATTTGAAAGTCTGAATTAGACTTCTAAAATTTCCGAGTTCCAATCATTCAAAATGCAAATTTTGCATGCAGATCATTCCAGTCGGGGGTGGGGGTAGAACATTGGTTCCAAATCTGCACCATTTTGCACTTGGCTCCAAATGGACTGATCCCAAGGCTATCTAGACCTGATCATGACTCCCTTTTCTTCTTCCTTCCCTTCTTTCTAGTCCATCACCTTCTCCTTCTGCTTGCTTGTCTTTATCCCCTCTTCCATCCTCCCCACGTAAACCCCACTAACCTGCAGATAAAAGTTCTTCACACTGCTATGGGCTTGCAGTCAACTTGGGCTCCACAATGACCATGTTGTAGATCCATCCCAAATGTCTCCAAAATTAATTGTTTCAAACTTTAATATTTGCAAGCATATGGTTGTGCAAATGATACTCCCTTGTGATAGCAAAACTCCTTTTGCTCTGGAATCTTTTCATATCCATGCAACTGTCTTGGTGAAATTAAAAAGCCCAAGACAACTTCAGTACTGTTGCATGGAGCTCAAGCAGACCTTGCACCAGAACTAGAACAGAGATTAGAATGCTATGAAAGTTCATAATTGGGAAGAATAGTAATCCTCCCACCCCCCAGCAACATCTCCCAGGAGGCAGGCAAGTCTCCCTTTTATTCTCTGAGTGTTGCACAGTATTTGTAAAGATCAGATTAACAGGCTCTCCAGGTGGCTATTTTAAAGAGCTAACACAAGAACCTTTTAACTAAGAGAAGGGCAGTAACGAAAAGAATCACTCTGTTTTCTTTTGAAAGGTCTCTACATGCTGCTGATTCTCACAGCAGCTCAGGAGGAGGCTTTGAGACTGACTTTATAACATCTCTGTACTTCAACATAGGTGGTTTCCAAGAGAAACCTCCATTATGAAGCAACGGAGCTAGAATTTGTATGAGAAATGGGTACCGTGGGATTGGACTCAGTGGGAACAAGGAATGGTTTTACTCCTTCACAAAATCACTGCCTCCATTTTAATTGTTTATAGCTTACATTGTCTTTTTGTAATTATGACAACCAAACATCATGCTGGGAATTGGATGGGTTTCTAGGTGCCCTCCAGACAGATGAACTTCGCCTCCCAGAATTCTGCAGCCAGGATGGTCATTATAAAGAATGTTGGGAACTGAAGTTCACACACCTGGAGGTTGCCCAAGCTGAGAAAAATTAAGTCAGATTTGTGGTGAGGATAAAACGGATAGTGGTCATGAGGTCTATTTCCATGAATTCATTTATGGAAGGTGATGGTAATAACGATGATAATATTAGTACCATAACAGCAGCAGGAATAAATAATTTGTTAGGTCTATCTCACCACCCCATTTGGATTTTGGATTTATTTGGACCTACAAGAAATGTATCATATTTGGGTAACATTTCTTGGCTAATTGGGCCCATTTTGGTGACATGCACATCCATACATATCTTCTGTCTTACAACCAATAGAACCTACATTCTCATATCATAATACATTTATTAAAACATTGCCAGGTTCTTTGCTGCCTTTTGCTCTGACAGAGTAACATGGTTTACCCATGCATCTGTTAATTACTATTACCACAGATAAGAAGTGAGAGAACAATACACTAAATAAGACTATTTTTTAAAATGAGGAAAGTTCTTAATGGCCTCAGTTACATTTGTTCTTCATTATCTGGCATAGCAAGATAAAAGTTGCATGGCACTTTATACTAATGACAGTCAGTACTGATGGATAACATTAAGAAATGGCGACAATGAGCTACAAATGACAACAATATCACACAAATTGCATTTCTGGGAGAATTCCCATGTAGAACTATCATTTCCAGATTTCCCCCAGGAATTCTATGAAGAAGAAAAGCCATATTGCTCTTGAAATTCTGTCTGTGTTTGTCCTAAGTAGGAATCACTAAATAGGAGGAAGGGGGGGTTCAATTTATGTCCTGCCTTTGCACACAGAAGACAGTCAAGACATTGAGAGAAAACATAAACAGTCCAAATTGATGAAAACACATAAAATCATTATTAACCCATTTCTAATTGAAAAGAGGCAGCTGTGTTGCTTTCCCAGCTTGGGAGTAACCCAGAGAAAAGCCCCCTCCTGTGTACCCTAAAATTAATTTTAGATTTATTTTCTAGTACAGTCAGTAACAGCTCTATTAAGCAAGTTTAAAGCCTGTGATGTTTAGAGTGCTGATGTGGTCTAATGAATGAGAATGAGAGAAGAATGTTGCATATGAAACAGTCAGGTAAACTGGAGGTCTGGTTAACCATCTGGCATACAAACAGGGCCCGGTTCAATCTTTAGCAATATCTCTTGGCAAAATTGTCTGAAATCCAAGTAAAGCTGCTGTCAACGTGACACAAGCAGCTTCCTATACTTGCTTACCTCGAAAACTGCATCCATTGGCTGGATCAATTTCCCTACCATCGATTTTGAACACCCAACGACCTGGCACATTGACATTGGTTGTCTCTTCAATGTTGACAATGTCTGGGGTTCTGGAACCAGGAATGCTGAAATAGTTGGTACTGTTTCCACCATTGAAGCCAGCCTACAAGACCAAAAAGAACAGAGTTGCCTTCAAATTATCTAGAACTTCACCTGATGAACTTAATCCTTGATGCTATTTTCCCAACGTTGAAGACAAAAGACTAGAGCCCTGTAACACTCTAGTATTTAACCCAGTGTTTCTCAACCTTGGCAGCTCTCAGATATGTGGACCAACTCCCAGAAGGCTGGCTGGGGAATTCTGAAATACATCTGAAAGTTGCCAAGGTTGAGAAACACTGATCTAACCAATGCATTACAGAAGAACATCAAGTGGTCTGGAGTCCAATTCATTCAACATATGGTGAATGTCATGCACAGTCCAATCTCTGGGAATTATGGGAGGAAAGGAGCCCTCCTCCTCCCACACCCGGAAATTACAGGAGGAAAAAGAGGTGATGTATTGTTAGCCCTTTGAGGTAGTCCAGACAAGAAACACAAACAGGAGGACTAACAATATCTTTGTTGTAAGTTTACATGAACAGAATATTGCAAGACTGAAAGTTTTTCACCCCTCCTCTCTTTGTTGTCTCCAGAAAACTAGGGAGAGTCCCTTCTAAAATGCTTCCCATGCTTTTCCTCCACCTGTGGACAGAGCTGCCTCTTATCAAGACTGTTGCCTAGGCTGCGGTTTTCCTCCTGTCTTCCAAGGTCATTCCCACAGACCACCATATGTATCCCCTTCTGTGTTTATTAAGGGATTCATACAACCTCTGTTGCATTTTAGTGTTTTTTCTACCTGAGCAGCAATAATAGTATGTGTTGAATTCTTCATGTCAATAATATTAGGTAGAGATACGAAAAAGATTTTGAAGTTGAAACTTTCTTTTCGCCATACCATTCTGGGGTACTGAAAATTATCTCAACTTCAATGTATTGACTTCAGAATATTTTGCACATCTCTAATACAAGCAATTTTACACTTCTTGGATTAGATACACACTCAGATTTCAGACAATGATTATTTACTTGGTTGACTATCACCTGATCATCCAAATGAATTTTTTAAATCTCCTGTCTTCTAGATTGGCTATTTATTTCTTTGTTTGCTTTGTAATATACAAATAATCTTTTTCCATGGAGGCTGCATGCAGAACGGTAGTATGAAAAGGCAGCCTATGATGGTCATCTAATTATCCTACCTGGGCCATCACTCCACCAAGTCCTGTTAGAGGGTCCCCTCCACTAGCAGTCCCTGTGGTCCAGTTAATTTCTTCATAATTGAACATGGCGAATGAGGATGTTCCATCTGAGATAAGGAGAGCTTGGAAAGTGTTCACCTGTTTAAAATACAACTGTTTACTCAGAGGCCAACTTTTCTTTCCAAAGTAAATTACTTTCCAAAACACTTTTTGAAAAAGGATTTGGTTCAACATCTTATTTCTGAACTTGAAGCCAATTTTATGAATCCGTATGGCATTTACTTTCTAAAAAAAAAAAAATCTTTAATTCTCTTTAAAAAAATCCTAAGTGGATTTTAAAATGAGGAAGAAAAAATAAATTAGGAAAATAATGTTGAATTTTGGAAACAAGGGAGAGAATCACCTAATCCCACAACTGAGTAATCTGTGGCCCGCAAGCTGCATGTATCTCTTAGCCATGTAGACATCTGCATGGAGGGGCAAGTGACAACCTGTACATCATGGAGTCATTGTGCAAATTATGCAAATGATTTAATTTGTATGATGACCTTACAACACGTGATGTTACTATGACTTTTACCAGATGCCTAAATTAGTACCCCTGGTTCATGCTGGCAAAATGGCTGGATTTTGGAAATGTCTTTTTGATCATTTGGAAGTTTGAGTGCTTGTTAAGAGGGAGGTCCTCTGCACCCATTTCCCACCACTCTTTCTGATGATGTCATACTGTCACCTGACTGCCTCCCAAAGTTTATCAGAAATTGGGAAGCTGAGTTGCTGCCCTGACCCACTTAAGTATTGCTCACTCTTTGTCAAAAATGCATGCCTCATGTTTTAGCTTTCAATCCAATATCAAAAAATAAATCTTGCCTTTAAAAAAACATCCTGTTCTTCTAGTAGTTATGTGCTGCTCAGGGTAATCCATAGCAATGCAAAATTGTACTGAAATACAGTTTTAGTCCAGACAAAAGAAAAACAACAGATCAAATCACATGTAACACACATGTCGTAGATCATGTGTCTGGTCAAAGAGGTTTTTTTACCATGTGTGAAGCTTATTAAAAAGACTTCTATAGTTCAGGTGATGTGGCCCCTGAGACAACTTTTGTGCCCGATGTCATCAGCTGATCTCTAGCATCTGGAAGGTCACCTCAATGAAAACTTCTCCATTTAATGATTTTGTACCTTGCACATCCTATAGATGGCAGTGTTAGAGTAAGAACGGGAAAAAACGTGACTAAAAGTTTGCTAGAACTTCCACCTTGATCTACCTTATTTCGTTACTTCCCCTCTGGGAAGGGGAAGATGGTACAATAACGCCAACCTAATTTGTAGGACAATCCACAGTATTTTATACTGAAAATCATCCATCCACAAGCAGGAAAAGCACCAGATCAAGCTGTTTAGAATACATCTGTCATCAGTTTGTTTTGTTTCATTTTAGAAGGCTTCCCTATTTGGGGTAGAGAAAACACACTGTACAAAAAACTGTGAAGGGAACTCAGATTTCGGTGGGAAGGTGATAATTTGAGTAGGTTGTTTCCTTCTTTCATCTGACCCCTGCCCTCCCGCCAAGAAATCAGCTTCTATAATCTAGGAATAAAGTCCGAGAAGGGGTCCGTATGTGTATGGGTAAGAATGATTTTTTCTATCTTTTTTAGTGACAGCTGCTGGATGAATCCCCTTCATGGATCACTGCCTTGTCGTGGCGAAGGGGCTTGCGTAACTCAGTGAAGCCATGAGCTATACCGTGCAGGGCCACCCAAGACGGACAGGTCATGACAGAGAGTTCTGACAAAATGTGGTCCACTGGAGAAGGAAATGGCAACCCACTCCAGTATTCTTGCCAAGAAAACCCCATGGACATTGTTAAAAGGCTAAAAGATATGACGCCGGAAGATGAGCCCCTCAGGTCGGAAGGTGTCCAATATGCTACTGGGGAAGAGCGGAGGGCAATTCCAAGTAGCTCCAGAAAGAGTGAAGCGGCTGGGCCAAAGCCGAAAGGACGTTCAGCTGTGGATGTATCTGGAAGCGAAAAGAAGGTCCGATGCTGTAAAGAACAATATTGTATAGGTACCTGGAATGTAAGATCTATGAACCAAGGCAAGCTGGATGTGGTCAAACATGAGATGACAAGATTAAACATCGACATCTTGGGAATCAGCGAATTGAAATGGACGGGAATGGGTGAATTTAATTCAGGTGACCATTATATCTACTACTGTGGGCAAGAAACCCTTAGAAGAAATGGAGTTGCACTCATAGTCAATAAGAGAGTGGGAAAGGCAGTAATGGGTTACAACCTCAAAAACGACAGAATGATCTCAGTGCGTATCCAGGGCAAACCATTCAACATCACAGTAATCCAAGTCTATGCCCCAACCACTGATGCCAAAGAAGCTGAAGTTGACCAGTTCTATGAAGACCTACAACACCTTCTAGAACTAGCACCAAAAAAAGATGTCCTTTTCATCATAGGGGATTGGAATGCTAAAGTAGGAAGTCAAGGAGTAATCGGAATAACAGGCAAGTTTGGCCTTGGAGTACAAAATGAAGCAGGGCAAAGGCTAACAGAGTTCTGTCAAGAGAACAAACTAGTCATAGCAAACACTCTTTTCCAACAACACAAGAGACGACTCTACACATGGACATCACCAGACGGTCAATACCGAAACCAGATTGATTATATACTTTGCAGTCAAAGATGGAGAAGCTCTATACAGACAGCAAAAACAAGACCAGGAGCTGACTGTGGCTCAGATCATGAGCTTCTTACTGCAAAATTTAGGCTTAAATTGAAGAACGTAGGGAAAACCACTAGACCACTCAGGTATGACTTAGATCATGTTCCTTATGAGTATACAGTGAAGGTGATGAATAGATTTAGAGGATTAGATTTGGTAGACAGAGTGCCTGAAGAACTATGGACGGAGGTCCGTAACATTGTACAGGAGGCAGCAACTAAAACCATCCCAAAGAAAAAGAAATGCAAGAAAGCAAAATGGCTATCTGATGAGGCTTTACAAATAGCTGTGGAAAGAAGGAATGCGAAAAGCAAGGGTGAAAGGGAAAGATATAAGCAACTGAATGCAGATTTCCAGAGAACAGCAAGAAGAGATAAAAAGGCCTTCTTAAATGAACAATGCAAAGAAATCGAGGAAAACAATAGAATGGGAAAGACTAGAGATCTCTTCAAGAAAATTGGAGATATCAAAGGAACGTTTAATGCAAAGATGGGCATGATAAAGGACAAAAAAGGCAGGGACCTAACAGAAGCAGAAGAGATTAAAAAGAGGTGGCAAGAATACACAGAAGAACTATACAAGAAAGATCTTAATGTCCCTGATGTCCATACTGGTGTGGTCACTGACCTTGAGCCGGACATCCTAGAGAGTGAAGTCAAGTGGGCCTTAGGAAGCATTGCTAACAACAAAGCTAGTGGAGATGACAGTATTCCAGCTGAGTTATTTAAAATACTAAAAGACGATGCTGTTCAAGTGCTGCACTCAATATGCCAGCAAGTTTGGAAAACGCAACAGTGGCCACAGGATTGGAAAAGGTCAGTTTATGTTCCAATTCCAAAGAAGGGCAATGCCAAAGAATGCTCAAACTATCGCACAATTGCACTCATTTCACATGCTAGCAAGGTTATGCTCAAAATCCTACAAGCTAGGCTTCAGCAGTACGTGAACCGAGAACTACCGGATGTACAAGCTGGGTTTCGAAGAGGCAGAGGAACTAGAGATCAAATTGCCAACATTCGCTGGATCATGGAGAAAGCACGAGAGTTCCAGAAAAACATCTACTTCTGCTTCATTGACTATGCAAAAGCCTTTGATTGTGTGGATCACAACAAACTGTGGCAAATTCTTAAAGAGATGGGGGTACCAGACCACCTTACCTGTCTCCTGAGAAATCTGTACGCGGGCCAAGAAGCAACAGTTAGAACCGGTCATGGAACAACCGATTGGTTCAAAATAGGGAAAGGAGTACGACAAGGCTGTATACTGTCACCCTGCTTATTTAACCTATATGCAGAGTACATCATGAGAAATGCCAGGCTGGAAGAATCAAAAGCCGGAATAAAGATTGCAGGGAGAAATATCAACAACCTCAGATATGCAGATGATACCACCCTAATGGCAGAAAGTGAAGAAGAACTAAAGAGCCTCTTGATGAGGGTGAAAGAGGAGAGTGCAAAAGCTGGCTTGAAACTCAACATTAAAAAAACTAAGATCATGGCATCTGGGCCCATCAATTCCTGGCAAATAGAAGGGGTAGAAATGGAAGCAGTAACAGACTTCATTTATTTGGGCTCGAAGATCACCGCAGATGGAGACTGCAGCCATGAAATTAAGAGACGCTTGCTCCTTGGGAGGAAAGCTATGGCAAACCTAGATAGCATATTAAAAAGCAGAGACGTCACCTTGCCGACAAAGATCCGCATAGTCAAAGCTATGGTTTTTCCAGTAGTAATGTATGGCTGTGAGAGCTGGACCATAAAGAAGGCTGAGCGCCGAAGAATTGATGCCTTTGAACTGTGGTGCTGGAGAAGACTCTTAAGAGTCCCCTGGACTGCTAGGAGGTCAAACCAGTCAATCTTAAAGGAAATCAACCCTGATTGCTCATTGGAAGGATTGATAATGAAGCTCAAGCTCAGATACTTTGGTCACCTAATGCGAAGAGAGGATTCTTTGGAAAAGACCCTGATGCTGGGAAAGATTGAAGGCAAAAGGAGAAGAGGACGGCAGAGGATGAGATGGTTAGATAGCATCACTGAAGCAATGAGCATGAAACTGAGCAAACTCAGGGAGGCAGTGAAGGACAGGAAGGCCTGGCGCAATATGGTTCATGGGGTCACGAAGAGTCGGACACGACTTAACGACTGAACAACAACAACAACAGCTGGATGAATGGAAAAGGCTGTACTTCACTGATGGAGCACCTACTTGGCAGGCCAAATGACCCAGATTTAATTCCCAGCTCCTCCATGTAGGTTTGGGAGTGATTTCTGCCTGAAGTCCCAGAAGGCGGTTCTAGTCATCTCCCCAACTTGGTATCTGCCAGATCTCTTGGAACTAGAATGCCCTAGCTTTGTGGGTTGTCATCTCAACACATCTGAGGGCCATCGTGTCAGAGATGACTGGGGCAGACAATGCATGTGAAGTGATATAATAGGATACTTTATCTCTGTGCAACTGAACTTGTGATACACAATGTTCACATCTCATGATCATTTACAACAGAGGTGGACAACTAAGTGGCTCTTCAAGTGTTCTGAACTGCAACTCCCAGCAGCCTCTGCCAGCTCAGTCAATGGTGGAGCATTATGGGAGTTGAGGTTCAGCAAAATTGGGACGGTAATTAAATTGCCACCCTAAATTTACATTAATGTCTCACCACTTCTCTGGAGATCTCAGATATACTGGGGTCTCACATGGCTTCCAGTTCAGACCTGCTCAGCTTCAACATGCTGCTGTGAAAATACCTTCAGCCAGGCAGTCTTCAGCTATTGGATATAAATGTGTAACCACCCCTTGGTTGCTCTACACTTGCATTTAGTGCGGGATTCCAGAAGATTTGATATCCGCGCCATAATTAATCTGGGATAGTTTATCTATATGTACAAATGCATAATTACTTGGTACAATAAAACAGATGAACGGAGTGGTTTTTGACCTTATCTGCTTTTCTAGAAAAAATTCCTGTCCACTTCCATACAACAAATTGTGCTGATCCCCATACTAAAACTCCAGCTAAGTAGAAAAATTTGAGCCTGAGGAGACACATTCAGTCCCACTTCCCTTTGCATCCCCATAAATCAAAGGACAACCAACGCGCCCCCCCCCCCCCCATTTCTGATGTGCCTCCATCCCTTGTATTGTCCTACAGAAAGAAAACGACCAATAACGGACACAATTTCAATAATTAAAGCAATGTCATTAGATAGATGTGATTATGCTGTGGATGCAATAAAAGCCCTTGATGTTGTGTCTAGTTTTCCACATTAATATGCTAAAGTTGGGATCATGCATACTCTGAGGAGGCCATTCTAAACCTCCCAGTCTGGACTTGCTCCTTACGCTGACTTGCTGGGCCTCAGGATGGTCAGTCTAACAAATCAATGTCTGTAAAGTCATTTTAAAGTCTCCTCATAAAATTGGAATCAAGAATATTAAAATAGTCTGACAGATGATATTTCAAACAGCAGCCACTCAAAGTCACACGTACAGAGTTGAAACAGCACAATTTCAGAGAATTAAATAAAGGTGATTTCAATTTCTGTGTCGTCTGGATGTTGCATATGGTCTGGAAGAAGCCCAAATTCAGAGCAATTTCGGTGATGGGTAGCTTTCTGTTACAGCCTCTCCGTGACAAGTGCTTATATCAAAATCTCATTAGAACCACCTGATGCAACAGCCTGGTTCCCCCACCTCACCTTCTGACAAACTGCTTTACTTCCCCTGAATTTAATAGCATTATTAAACCATTTGGTGCAATAAAAATCACGTTGGTGTGGCAGGTACGCATCATAACTTCTGAGTCCATTTTCACTCATTTGTGTTTTAGGGAAGAGAAGTAAGAAATGATAATGTCTGGTTTTTTTAACAGATCATAAGGGTTTTTCTTATTTAACTTTGTTTTCCAACCCAGTCAATATGTCCACAGATTTCTGCCAACTCAGTTCCCAATGAGGGAAGCAAGGAAAGGAGGAAGGAAGATCCTGCATATTCCCCAAGAGATTTCAACTGATGGGAATATATTTACTGCTTACATTTTAGTTAAGGTCTCTTGAACCTCATTGGATCTTTTAAAAATCCCACCAATTCAGAGCCCAGTTCAAGGCATCGTTAGTTAAGGTCTGCGTCATGAGACTCAACAGAGTGTAGTCTCTAACAGTAACGTGTAGAAGAGCATTTTTGTTTGAGACAAACTGTAAAGCTGAATCATGGCCAATTGTTTTGATGAGTGATTTTTCATGGAGAGTCCACCTTTCCATTCAGTGAATCAAGAGACCAACTATTCAATCTTCCAGGATGAAATACATGGAGCTCTCTTTGTTAGGCCATTCAGGACAAGAGTGTATTCTGTTGCATCTCCTGCTTACAACTTTTCAGCTGCTGTTTTTCAAGACACTCCAAGGCCCTGAGGCTTCAACTGGGAACATGCACTTCTCTATGCAGATGCTCTGGGTGATATGGCACCAAACTCTACATTGCAGCTTCTTTCTAGCTAGGAAAGTTCACCCTTCTTTTTGGGATGAGGGCCACCCTTGGCCTTTGACTGGCATGCTGTGAGAGTGCATGCCTTCTGAGAGATTTCTTTATTGTCTTGTTTTAGCACAAAAAGAGGAACAGAGCTGGGTGGCCTTGGCACTGATGGAAACACCCTCCAAATCCACAGATGTTAAAACAGCAGTTGCTAAGCCTCTAGCATCCCCTTCTGCAAACTATCAGCCAGTAGGAAAAGGACCACAGGAGGGCAGTACTTCTAATCCCCAGATTGGGCAGCCATGACTATGGTTAACAGGGGACTGAAAACTACTGAGCGATCCAGGAGAAATCACAAGGTTGCATACTCTCTGTCTTTGCTGTAAAAAATGTATTCCACAGATAACCAAGACCTACAGTCTGGGCTGAAACCAGTTGGACTTGTCCTAGAAGTTCCATTCCATCCAGAATGACTGCAGCTGGCTGGCAAAGGAAACCTTCACATATCACGCATTAGTGCATGCTCTGCAACGCAATACTACTGCTCGACCAGCTCTTTCGGCTGTGTTTCAAATTGGGATATTACAATAATCCTGCTGCTCCTTCTGAACTATGCAATTGTTATACAGACAGCTGTCCCCCATCACCCCTGGAAAACGGATCTTCTGCTTTCCCAGGAAATGGATGAGAGAGCAGTACAATAATAATCCTATAAAAATGCAATGCAACAATCTGCTGCGTCCTCTCTTTGAAGCTAACACGGGCAGGTTTTGTGTTCCTCTGCTTTCATTTCAGAGGCAACCAGGGCCAGATAAAAACGGAGCTGGCTCACAGCCCCCCAACTGAACGTGCCTGATGCTGTTGGGCTGCCAGCTCAATATTTGAATAGGGGGTATAAAACAAGGTTTTTAAAGCAAAGGGAGGCCAGAAAGAGGCACATTCATGGGGATGGAATATCAGGCTCTTGCAAATACGTGTTTGTTTCGTGCTGGGTCAATCATAAATCTATTCATGTTCTTTCCTAATTTTTTAAAAAGAAGGTGCAGAACGAAAATATTGTATATATGGTACACACCTTTCCCTAACGAATACAGCTTGCATGGATTTCTCCATAAAATATGCATTACTTTAACAACCAAAGCTGCATTGCAAAGCCCAGAGGACTGTGCCATCTGAGAAATTCCAGTTTCCCAGTAGTAGTCTAGGAAATGCTTTAGCTTGCCTTCTTGAAAACAGAGAATTGAACAAAATCTTCAGTAGCTCTACTACACAACCAGTGCCACACAACATTTCTCTTTGAATCTATCATTTTGGAGGACCCAAATGTCTAGCAAGTATAGCCAATGGCTGCGAGCTATAGCACTAAAGATCTGCACATTTTGAGAAAGAATGATCTAAACACGCCAAAGATACTTGCAATACACCCTACGCACTTCTTGATCATTACATAGCTTACATGTAATGTAACCTTTGTAATGATTAAATGAAGTCAGCAAAACACATACATATTTTTCATTTTAAAAAGGACCTCCATTTTCTCATCCTACATTGCAGGATTTTAAAGAGATGGACGGCAGCCAAGGATTTATTTAATGTGGTGCAGGGAAGTTGATTCATTCCGCCCCCCTTCCCTCAAATCTTTTATAGATTTATCAGGGTGATGTCTCTTGGCTTTATTTACTATCCACTGTGGATCAGCTGAGATCATTCACCATTCATTCATCAGCCGCTCCAAAGAACACGCCCATCCTACATCCTATTCTGGAGAAAATATTTCTGATGAAGCTTCTTTTGCACAGAATTCCCAACACCAAATAAAGATACAAACAGGATTGCGGGGGGGCGGGGGGGGGGGACCAAGCCACATGCTAAATCCAAAGCGCGGGCTAGCAAAACTGCTGTTTAATTAATGTGAGATGCAAAGCTAAATACATTGCGTTACTGTATGGCTTAACAAAACTTGCCAGTTGTGTCTTACATCATACAACATGCAGCAAAGACAAGGGCTGGGTTGTCCAAAATACAATGAACTGCAAAACACCCACCCCCATTTCAACTGCGTCTAGCCTAACACATAGCTGCGATGGACCATTTCCTCAGTAACGGTGCTCGGTGGGTGGGAAGAACAAGGGAAACAGATTGGTTTTGATCTGAATGATAGGAAAAGGGGGGCATAAGAAAAAGAGTAGCCACGCCCACTTTGGCCTCCATCCATGCCTACCTTGAGAGCATCACGAGCACAAACAGATTACTTCTATGGTAATGCAAAGAGTGCTAGGAGATGGCCCACCCCTCATCCAGGTACAGATTTTGCATTAACTGCTATGCAGAAATGCCTTTTATATTGCAGGTTGATAAAAACATCCCAACTCAAAACATGCGCCCTGAGCAAACAAAGAAAGAAGCTGGTCCACTGAGAAAAATTTGGAGATTAAAAATTCAGGAGTCTGGTAGCACATTTTCCAATGAACAGTTTTATGAAAAGGTTTATGCCAGTGTTCTTCAAACTTGGCAACTTTCAGCTGGGTGGACTTCAACTCCCAGAGTTCTAAAGTTGCCAAGTTTGAAAAACACTGATTTGTGCCTTTGAATACATTTGTGGGAAGGGGTGCTACCCGACTCCTGATTTTTTGGCACAGCAGGCTAACGTGGCTCTCCTCCTACAGTTTGGGAGGTTAGTTATCCTAGACCACATGAACCAGGATGGTGCTCTTACCGGGGTTGTGCTACTACCTCCGTAGAAGGTAACTTCATCCCACGTAGCGACAAAAACTGACACAGCAGTGAAGGAAGGCAGGTTCTTGAAATATTTCCTGATATCTTTAGAAACTTTCTTGAGGAGCGCCGGGTCAGTGGTCTCCCAGTAATAGATTTCTCCTCGGATGCCATTGTGGACATCTGCCCAAAAAGGGGCAATGAAAGCTCGCCCATCAGCTAGAGGGAAGGATTCTGGTGTGAACTGGCTGACCAGCACATTAAAGGAAATGACTCCATTGTTGTTGACCTGCAAGGCAGGATGAAGGTTTGATATACGTTAACAGGAAGCAAAAATGTCAGCTGAAAATGATGCTGATATTAGAGGAATCAAGTGTAGAGGCTCTTCAATTATTTGATGTACATAGAACTATATATTTAGGTTCCCCCATGCTTGGAGGTTGGGATGGAGTTAAAATGCAAACCTTGACAGAGGAATGAAACCCAGAATTCAAATCTTATGGAATTGCCTGTGCTCTGCATTCCAATTCCAATTACTTTCCTATTGTGCCTACACTGAAAGGAACTGATTTAAGCCATCCAGTGAAAGGGATCCCATTTTCAAAACAAAACCAGGTTGGACATTTCCTGCCTTTATGTTCACTGGAGATGCTATCTTTCTATACATAAGAAATTTGGCATGGAGGAATAATCAAATATGTGTCACAGAGAGACGCACATGCTGCAGTGACAGTCTAGAATTAAATTGTCCTGGAAGAGTTTTGTTGTGGGATTCTGCAAAGCTTGGAGCTGGGCTCTTCAGATAAAAACTGCAGGTGTAGAAATATCACATGTTAAAGCCATGTTTGGACTCGCCTTTGTTAGAGAGAGGCTGGGGAATTTTGTGCTTGAGAATTTCAGCGTAAGAAGAAACCTCTCTAAGTAAGCTACCTTCAGCTTAATGTGCAAAGGCAAATTAAAAATAAAAATTAACCCCATGATTTTTCTTTATACGTAGATCAGCTCCCAGACTCCAACAGGCTTATTAAACATGGTTCCATAACCCAACAAACTGCTTGTCCTGCCTCTAGCAGGGAAAATAGATATGTAAGAGGCAATGGGATCTACTAAGCTTTCCAGTTTGACACAAGCACCTTGGAATTTATTCTTAGGGTTATGGCTTGGAGTTTCAGTCCTGGAATTTTTGTGCAGCCTTCTTATTTATCTTCACCTGCAAAGCTGTAAAGGGATTTAGAGCTGACCTTGGGGGTAGAGTAGGTAGGAATGAGGGGGGACTTGCAGAAAAGACAACCTGGTCCTGAGAAAGAGGGTAGCGTGGGAAAAAAACCCCTCAGAATAACTCCATCTTGATTTTGTTTAGTATAAGATGGGACAGACAGAAATTTGGACAGGCTTTCAAGAATCTGTTATTCTACCTTACTATAATCAGGAGCATTTCTAGAATGCCATGCTTATTCCTTGACCTTGCCTACTTCAAAGGGCTGACATCAATCTTGAAAGCCTGTCTAAGTTTCTGTCCGCCCCATCTTATACTGAACCAAATCAAGGTGAGGGTATTTTGAGGTTTTTTTTTTTCTTCATGCTTCCCTCTTTCTCAGGACCAGGTCATCTTTTCTGCAAATCCCCCTCTTTCCTTCCTTCTCTACCCCCAAGGTCAGCTCTAGATCCCTTTACAAAAGCCCACTCCCCAGAATCTCCCTCTTGAAAGTACCAGTAGACTAAGAGAATCACCCAACTTCCCTTTTTAAGCATTTCCGGGATATGAAAATGACCTAATGAAACAAAGCCCAGTGGGACAGATTGCCCAACAGGCTCCAAGCGAGGCATCGGAGCCATGTTGCCAACCTCCTGTTCCAAAGAATTGATTGCAGGACAGTGGAGACCAGGGATGCCTTTGGCAGTTCTCAGAGCCCTTTCTGACCAAGGCTGTTGAAAATGGAAAACATGGCATTCTGCAGTGTTGAGGTGGGGAACAGATGAGAACTGTGGCAGAAGTTCTAACATAGACACCATCGCCATTGAGAAACAAAGAGAACCCCAAATCCCAGCTTTACCCGTGTGCATGAGGTGATTCCACCCATGCTTCAGCCCTTAGCCCCACCCCAAAGATTCAGAGTGGTCCTAATGGCACAAAAGGGAGACCTTCCTGGAATAGCCTGGCTAGAAACCAAGCAGATTCCAATGTTGGAAGCTATTCTTTCTTTGTGCACATGTGGGTGAAACAGTTTGGTCCCCTCCTCTCAACCCTGCCTGGGAGAAATATTGCTCTCCTTTTAAGCAGCAACATGGGAAGCTAAGTAAATGATGCAGTTCCTGAGGAAAAAAAAATCTCCGGAGCAGGAACTTTTCTCAAGAAAATATTTTTCTGCGGCTCTAGGCATATTCTGGTGTTTGTGCCACTGGCATAATGTTTAACGTGCCAAAGCCTGTCGGCGTTGCTTGAGTGTTTAATCATCTGCACAAGGCAGTTGCCAGGCTTTTACAATCTTGCCCCTTGCACACTAGCCTCCTAAGCACACCCTTGATTTTCTTAATGATAGGCCCTTTGGTTCATAAAGTGTAAGAACGTGGCAGGGAGAACACAATCAATCTTCCTCTTCTCCGAAAGGCTAGTGCTGGGGGAGAGCAGCATTTAAAATGCAGATGCGAATGGCGGGGAAACGAGTGATTGGGTTCACCAAGTGGTCCTTTACTTACAAAAACAGTCCTGTACGGCACGCCGAAGAAGATGAAGGGGAAAGACAGCTTGATTTCTGGAGAACTACCATCATCCACTTTGGGGGTTTTGGTGTCATTGGGCCAGAAGGGGTATAAGATGCCCATAGTCCAGGCTGCAACAAAGGAACACACACAGAGAGAAAATTATTTTAGTGCCAAGCACATTCCTTGCCATCCCCTTTGCTATCTATTCCATGCCCACTCAACTTTTTCACTATAGCAGATGGGTGCACAAAATAAGATGCCCGGGCCATCTTAATTTTATTTACCTATAATTTCATTTTCTATGACCACTTGTTCACACATGGGGCTTCCAGAGCTGGGAATTGGTGTCTTTAAATTCTGGGAAGGTTCAGAGGGTCTAAGGGGCAAAGTAGGCATCTCAAGCTTTGTGGATGTTTAAGAAGCCCGTTTTACCCCCTTTAAAGCCCTGAATCGCCTCCCCAAATGGACACTGCCCCCTTCCTTTTTAGAGTGCCACCTTTATCGTGGCACAAAAAGGCTGGATGTGGCCTTTGAACTGACCAACATCGTGCCCTTTCCCCCAGCTAGTCACTTCATCAATCCTGCTCCATCTCATTTGCTAGGAATTACATCTAATGTGTATAGCAGTGTTTCTCAACCTTGGCAACTTTAAACTGAGTGGACTTCAACTCCCAGAATTCCTCAGCCAGCAAGGCTGGCTGGGGAATTCTGGGAGTTGAAGTCCACACATCTGAAAGTTGCCAAGGTTGAGAAACACTGCTATACACTATAACAAGCACAATACATTTATAACTATGTATATATGTGTGCGTGTGGATGTATATGTATACACACACACACATATAACAGGTACATGTTATGCTTTTGCTGTTATTTCCATTATCATTTTATCATATTTACGATTACATTTAGGGTTTTTTAATCACTTGCTGGGAGAATTTGTATCCCACTCTTTGGTCAGACAGTATGCAGTTGACGGACACTGATCATTTTCAAAATGCAAAAATCATTCCTTTCACAAAGGAAAAAATGTTGGGGAGAGAAGAGGAAAGCAGCAATATCAGGCATGAAGCCTTAGTTAACTAATAGCACTATAGTAATCAGCTGCATGCATTTTAGGGAGAAGAGAGGATTTATGTTGCTGGTCAATAGGCCAGTGGAGCATCTGTGCTTTCCATCTCATGGAGACTCAGATAGGTGGAATGGGTGTTGAAGCAGAGTGAAGACTTCCAGAAACAGGGTGAGAAGCAGAAGGTTGGTCTCAATGGCCTAAATGGCTTCTTTCAACTTGATTATATGTGAAACCATCATGTCTCAAGTCCAGATACTCCAAATCAGTCCCATCCATCCATCCACCTACCTCCCCCCCGCTCCGCTTCTCAAGTTGTCCCCAATCTTTTCATATTCTCCTACCTTTCTATCTGATTGCTTTCCATCCCAGATGGTTCTGGCCCTTGATCTTTGGGAGATCTTCCCACACCACTTATTTGGCAATGCCTACTACCCAAACTCTTTTGCCTTTCCATCCCACTTTGGCCATATGGATTGCCCTCTTCCTAGACCCTGTGCTTGCCCACCACATGTGGGTACTGGGTGGGATGGGGGTTGATGTCATGTGCTCTTGGCATCATTGTGGCTTATTCTGGATCATAGGCTATCTCCAGCTTATCCTCTTGATTTCCCTTATTTGTCTACACCCCACATTTCTTTCAGACATGACTAGGCAAGTGCCTATGGGCTGGCAACGCAAATCCATCTGTGCACAAATTGAAAGTTTACTTTCTGCCCAGTGTTATAAACAAAGCAGGCCAGAGAAAGTCAGGACAAGTGGTTCAAGTGTGTAGATCCCAAATTTCCCACATCAGAACCTGGTATAGCAGCAGCTGCATAGATTTAGTATGGATTTTTGGTCATGTATTGTCTTAGAACCTGGGCACCTTGTTGCATTGTTAAGAAGGTAGATAAGAATTAAATAAACGCTGTGGAAGGTCTACCAGCAGGAAAGTTGTCTTCAGAACATTTTCACAATAATATTGATGCAAATGTGAGGGTAAGTTGGACGAAGGAGCACTGATGCAAAGCACTGAAAGCATTAATGGAATATTATACATTAGTATGCCTTGTATAACAAGAAGGGTCCAATCATTCCTCGTGTGCCTTCTGTTGTGTTGGAGTAAAATTCTCATCATCTCCAAGCACCATTGCCATGCTGGTTAGGGAACCAATGGAATTAAGAAAGGCATTAGGTCAGACTGCCCCATGGCCCTGCTGTGAACCAAAAAGTGTCCTGCACAGGGTGCCCCAATAGGGAATAGCCTTTGCAATGAACAAACCACCCTTTGCTTGTGACTTAAAATGGAGTTACAGGAATGTGTCGCTATCATTGGTAAAAGAACTTGTGGGCCAGGATTGTTAAACTCAGTTACCTTCTGACAACCTAGCAGATCTCTTTTTCCTTGGGGAACATGGTGAAGTGTGGCTTTCTAATGAAGCCATGGAGACTTCTAAGGAAAACCCCGCGTCCTCACTCAAAACAAGTATCTGCTGGAGAAAGTCATGCTTGCTATAAGAAATGTGATATTTATTAAATTTATATGTCGCCCAAAGGGAGATGGGCGGCATGCTGATATATCCAAATCATTGGTTAAAATAAAATTACTGATGAAAATTAAATTGTATTTCTGTACCAAAACATTCCCATCGCTGACAGAAAGGCTTGGTCATAACATAAATTGAACTGCATTTTGCTGAGTGGAGTTATCTTCCAAAATGTTACCTTTTTACATGAGGAAATAGACTGTCTCCTTAGGAAAAAAAGCTACTTCACTTGTTACAATCAGTGATTAGTGCACATTCATTTGGCAGAGATAGGGAGAAATGTGTTTAGTTTGGATTTGCATGAAGACCTATCTAAGCTTACTTTGTTGAATGAATATATGAATCAAAATTTAGCTGTTCTTCAAAAATCATGCTTCTCTGAATGTCGTAATGCAATTTGTCTTAAAGACATTTGCAAAAAATGAAAATAATTATGAAAATGACAATGTACAACACAAAATGTCTGTTTTGCTGAATATGCACTACACGCAAACATGTGTTTCAAAAAATCTATACGCCAACTTGACAAATCTGCAGAAATAAGAAGTTGAAATCAAAGTGGACCTCTCTAGTAACTGAATGTTCCTGAACTCTGCAAATGCAAATGCATTTGGTTCCCTATCCTATGATGCTCCTCACCCTCATGTTGCCATATGTTCTTAAGAGCATCCCAAAGATTATGTCCTTCCACTCATCATGTACTGAAAATGTTCCACAAGCTTGGTTCCTTTCAAAATCATACGTCATCTGCCCATCTCTCTATGCAGATACAACAGATCATGCTGTTTACACTGTGATGGTCTTCTTAATTTGTTGTCACCCCTTAATTGCCACAAATGCCTTCCACGGGGCACAAGATGTCCACTCCTTCTGTTATTTCATCATTATCATTTCTCTATTGCTGAATTTTTGCAAGCTTACAGTAGAAGTAGGTATTTGTTTTCTTCTATAAACAGCAGGAGTTACAGAAGATTTTACTCTAAAGCAAGGCCTCAGTGGGTCTATGTGCTTAAAAAGAGTTGTTCCAAATGCCCTCACATAAATTTTCCATAAGGGGGTCATAAAATTGGAGATCCTGGCAGATGGCACCACCAGTCAGAAAATCAACATCTCCTGCATATGGATGTGGACAATGTTAACAAGTTATAGCAGAGATTATTTTGCCAGATAGTGAATAATAAAAAGCATTTCATTGCTGCTAAAATAGCTGCACAGTTACATTTCAACTCACAACTGTTAAAAGTAGGATTATTTTTTAAGGTTCCCCCCCATCTGCCTTTCTAGGAATAGAATTAGGTCTGTTTGTCAATACTTATTTTAAGCATTAGTAATGGACTGTAGTTTGGAGTTGCAGCCTGTTTTAAAAGTTGCATTAGATCCTCTACAAATGGTTTACTTAGACTTTTTACAACATAAAACACTGCACCTACTTCTCCCCTTCCCTTCCCACCCTACCAAAATGGACACGAGATAAAAGTGAGAATGGATGAAAAAACGCTATTGTGGGAAGATGGAGTCTTATAAAAATTCTGAATTGGGATTAACAACCACTTGGAGAAGCAATTTTTCCAGGCAAGTCCCCTTAAACTGCTGCAAAATCATAGGAAATTGACTTAAAAAACCCAGAGAACTACTCAAAATCTAGCCCACAAAGTCCTGCAAAGCTGCTTACAACAAGCGGGAACCAACATGCGACGAAGAAATCAAAGATGGAAACACATCAGTCGAGCCAAATATATCACAACCAATTTGGAGTGGGATAGAGTTTAAATTTAAAATCTCAGTGAATTACAAAATGAAACAAAATTAAAAACAAAGGAAAACGTGGGGGGAAAATACTTTTGCTAATGTTTAAAAACATTTGCTAATGTTTCAAAAAGGCTGGGGACAGAGTGACATAATATTTGATTATGAAAAGAATCGAGGTTTTGCTTCTAATATAAGAGAAACGTGGGGGTGAGTTCTACGACACAAACTTTAGACTTAATTGTGCTCCTATACCTGAACACATACCTTTTTAGCTGGAAGCAACAAATATTTACTTCTCTCACCTGTTACAGGTACTATACAGGTAAGAAGCCTCACAGGAATCCACCTGTATGATGATTAGTTATTGCTTTGAATTTCATCCTACATTTCTGCCAGGAGTAGAATCCCTATGATGATGTGGGAATTGTTCCTAAATATGCAACCATGCCTTTCTAGGATGAACATAAAATTCCAGAACCATTCAGTCACATTATCTATTCGTGACCTTCCCATCCAGGCTGGGTGATGGGCAGGGTGGTAATTTTCCCACGGTGTGGCTTTGTTCAGATGTATTTCCAGCAGTGTGAGGTCACACCACAGTGAAACAATCCTAGACGCATCTGCAGAGGATATTTTGGTAGAATTTTAGAAACAAACCAGAGGATGTGCTGGACAGGAAAGGATCCCCGATGGACACATTACCTGGTTCTAATGCAACCTGCCTAATGCAATCCATGGAGGGGATTGTCAGAATGAACAGAAAGCATATCAGTATCCCATGTTGAAAATCTGAAATACTAACCTTGCTGTTGTAGAAGTACGGAAGTAAAGGCCACCCAGCTTCTAAAGAATGATGGATAGTTCATCCTAGGAGGAGGAGAAAACCAAAAACCAGAAAGTGTAACAAATAATGATTCACAGGGATCTGTTCATCAATTCTCCATTAAAGATTATGTCAATGAAGGAACCTCCAAATTGACTGATTAGCCTAGAAATTTGAGGAATTAAGTTTTTTTAATGTTTGCAGATCTAAAGCTTCTTAATTAGCCAGGAGCTACAGGGTTTGCTACTGTCTGTAGAAGCCCCATTGGTTTGCCCCCTCTCTTTTTGGCCATAGCACACGTGTTAGCTGAGGAGGAGGAAGGAGAGGTAAATTGTTTGTTTTATATGATGGGTTCAAATGAAAAGTGCAATCTAAGGATGGGTTAGGATTGAAGGTCAGCAGTAAATAGGATTTAATGTGAACATCACTCAGAGGAAACATTCAATCCTTTAATAACCCCAAACAGTTTCTTCATGATCTCCCCAGTACAAAGCTTTTGGCTGAATAGCTTTTCATTGTATACTAAAATGAGAGCCAATTATCGAGCATGGAGTGCTCTCATTGCAAAAAGACTTTAAACCTCGATTAAACTAATCCCCTCTCCCCCCCACAGCCCCTTGCTAAACCAGCTGGTGAGATGAAGAATACTTAACATTTCTTGACTCAGAATTCAGAAATACAAACAAGGACGCAGAGGCTAATCTTCTGCATTATAAGAATACCCATCTTGTAAAGAATTTGGTAGAGATGTGGGTTAGGTGAGGAAAAGGGCAGGGAAAGAGCTAAAAGAAAAAATATATAAATAATACATACATCCTAGAGAATGTTTTAATTATTGGGTGGGCCCAGTGGAAGTTATCATACATTACGGAGTACAAAAAAAGACCTTAAGGTAAAGTACACACCGTTTCATCACTATTTGCCGACCCTCCCCATTTTAAAGTTACATTACCGTAGGGGCAAAATTGGTATTCTACTGAAGAATGCAGAGCTGACGGACTGTAGATCCCTCACCAAGCTTCTATTTAATTTTATGGAGGGAGTAAGTCTCTGCACTTAAATAGAGCTAACATTTTATTGTGGAAGCCAATTTGTGTTCCAAATTGGGCTAGGAAATGCATGGGATTGTGATTATATACAGCCATAAAAATTTTTGTTTTTCGACAGAAAAACAAGTCAAGTTCTACTTCTGTCCAAGTGAAGACACATACACGCACAAAATCAATGTGTATCTTGCTAGCAATCTCTATAACCATTGAGGAATTCAGCAAAATTTAGCTCACACAGAAGCTGCACCCAATATTCATACTGTTCCCAAAGACCTCTGAACAAAATGGGATTTAGTTCTGAATAATTGTGGCACTTTATTATTATTATTATTATTATTATTGTGAAAGTTACCTTCTTTACTTTGTTATACTAGCACTTGGTTGCAACTACCTATTTCTACCATATATCTGTTCTGGGAGATTGGCAAGAGAGGGGGAATCATCCTGATATCAGTACTCAAAACTATCCTTTTTGGAGTTCTTTCTGTGAGTCACTGCATTTGCACACGATCACCCTTTTACCTGCAATGCACCACCGTCTCTCATCTTGGCTGAGTCTTTAAAGACTCTTCAATCATGTTGTTGTGTAAACTGTCTATGTATTGTGTATGTACACACACACAGAAATACACTGCCTCTTTAGGTATGCTGAATAATTTTCCTGAAATGTATGACAGCAATGTATTAATTACAAAATGTAGAAATTACAATGTTAAAGAATTATACCTCATTACACAGAAGCATTTTAAGTGAAGGGGGCTGAAAATGTTGCCTTTTTCTATATAATTGGGAAGAGACGCCAACATTAGTAGGAATATGACATACAATTCAGCAGTCAACTACATTCACATATTGCTTTTTATCTGGTTTCTGAGATATCAAACAAATAAAAACAAACTAGGTGGCTGGTTTACGAAAAACATCAGATTGCTATCACTAAAACATATCCCCAAAAGACAGAGTTTACAATGCAGGGTTAAAAAAGAAAAAAGAAACTTTAAAACAAGAAACACAGTTTTTAAATATAAATATATAAATACATGGAAAAAAACCACCAACCTGGTTTGTGGCAGGGTGAAGCAAAACTATATCTGAAATTTGAAACCAAGTTTTGATAAACTCTGGGAAAACTTATGTCAATGAAGGACACATGTCAATAACCTTCTGCCAATGGTGAATGGTTGACGCTTCCAAAAATCCTTGGTTTTTCAACTGAAGACAAAGCTAAATAAGTGTTTTTCCTTAAGAGTTTCAATTAATAATGAATCCGTGTTGCATTTCAAATCTTTAATGGTACGTTGCCTAATCAGAAGTGTGACTCAGAAATGGGCTGTAGACCTGGAGCAATCTCTTTCTGAAAACTTAAGCTTTCCAGGAGATCCAAGAGGGAAATGGCAAGGCTGGAAGAACTAGGTATGAGGCTGTTTTGATCAGAATCACTTTTCACTTAGGGGAAAAAAAAAAAGCATCCCTTCCTTTGTACTACTGAGGGAGGGTCTATATAGTGTTACAAAATTAGCATTAAAGAGCATAAGAACTAAACCCAAGCATGAGCAAGGGACCTTTGAAGCAAAGTTAACTTTTTCCTAGCTCATTTAATACCCAAACTGATGTCTAGGAAGGAATCAATGTGGATTTACAGTTTCATGTATTTCTTACTTTGGGCTTTAGGTTTCAATGACCTATTGCAAAAAGAAGCTGAAAGAAAATCATTTCAGGACTGTAAATGTTTCAGGAAACAGACCATCTGACTTCAAAAGCCAGAGCATGAGCCGGTTTCTGGACAGATCTGTCTGCTGTTAAAGGCAGAGGAACAGTCACAGGTTGAGAAGTTGGCAACTCCCACTGTTGCAGTTATGTTTGCTTGATGCACAGAAAGCACTTTGCCTTTAAAGTTTTGGCCATTCAAAATGAGAAGGCATTATAAAACAGATTTGCATTTGTGCTAACATCGATAATGATCTTAAGTTTGCCATTTCATAAACAGTTGACGGGCTGCAAACTTTAGACCAACACCAATCTTCGTAACTTCTATCTGGATGATGTATGACACTATTCACCTTCCAAGACTACTCACGGAGCAAGTCAGTCAAGCTGTTCTTTCAGTAAAAAATATGGTACACAAGTCTTTGAAGATCCCACCCACAAGCAATTTTAAAAATGGATAGAATTCTTATGCTCTTAATGACTGTGCAAGTAGATTATACACATGATTTTTTTCCCCCAGCTTCTATGAAATCAAAATCAGAGAAGCCACATTGAGACCAAGCACCAGGCAGGAACTGATTTTGGATCCTAATGATATAAATAACAAATGCTTGCATTTGCAAATACTGAGACAGGTTGCCAACTGCCACTTGAAAGTCATTTCTCCCCAACATAGACTATTACAAATGCTTCATTTTCAAACTTGTTTTCTTGACAGAACTTTCAGAATTGCAATTTTTTCCTACACTTCAAGTATTTGGAAGAGGGATCTTAATCTTCTGTCACCCTCATGAACTTGCTCCTTATGATAAGAATGCAGGAAACAAGGAAAACGACATCACATCTTCCTTTTAAAGGGAGAAGCATCTCACCTCCAAGTTTGAAAAAAAAAAAAAAAAGGAACAGAACAGGGAGAACTTTTTTCCCTGAATGCTATTCTATGCTGCAAAGTTCTGGAACTGTTTGTAAAGTGAAGACAAAGCATCTGTCAACTTAAACACTTTGCCACTCATCTAGATGTTCCCGCAATTAAAACTTCTACAAATGAATCATAGTTCCATGCATTGAAGCAGAATACATGTAAAATCTTCTAGCTTTGCAAATTTTGAGCAGTGTACTGGAAAAAGCTCTGCTCTGAATAAACAGCTGTCTGTGAAGTTTTCCTACAGCAGAGCAACCAAGCAGAGGTGAGAAGCTAAAACTTAATCCAGCAAGATCCATACACATCAGAGGTTATGGCTTAGAAACTAAATATTTAAAAAAATAGTTCCACGCTTTTTTTTTTTTTTTTTACAAAACTTAGAGTTTATTGAAATCATTCGATCGACTGCCTTATATTCTTGAACACTGAAATACAATGCTGTTTCTTGGAAAAGGGAAATTATCTTTCTTCCACAAAAGTACATGAATGAGAGTATAAACAAAAACAAAACTGTAGTGGATTTATGTTTAATCATTATGTAAGATATTTTTTCAGTTAACACGATCCTTTATGAATGTATGTGCAGAAAAATCTTCAATCCCTATGTATTTCAAAATTGTGCCTTACTAGCTGTCCCAAGGTTGACATGTATTTCCTTTTCAAACTATTATGCCAAGGATCTTGGACAGGTGTTGGATCTGGAAGTAAAATAAGCAGTGAACATGAGCCTCCTCCTCCTCCTCACTGCTTGCTCTGTGCCACCAAGAAAGCAACAATGGGGGAAACGCAGGGAGTAGGAGATTCTTCACAAGCAGATACTACCTAATAGTAATTCTACATGGATGTCATGCCATTACTCATGTTCAATTCCCCTGCATATACCAACAAAGTGGCTCCAGTGGTGCAATCCTACACAGAAACATCTACCAAAAAGCAAGCTCTGGAATTCTTGCCCAACTTAATTATGGAAGCAGAATCAGTTATAAATTTGGTAATTTGCATAATGTGAATGCTAAACTGAGGTCTAACATGCACAGAACTTAGTCACCAACAGTACTGCAAACCAAGATCCTTCTTTTTGTCCAACACTACAAGCAACTGCTAGACCCAGATACGAGTCAGTAATCATTTGCTATGGCTTGCTACCCAGAGATAACAGTCCCCTGAGTTCTGAAGCTAATACATCCCAGTTGCCCAGGTTTTTCAGTACAAGCCCATTAAAAGTTACAGATAATTACACTATTTTCTGATGCAATGAAATCTACAGATTAACTTGATTGAGGATAGGAGTACTTTCTGACATCACCCCACTAATCTTAAAAAAGAGTCACCTTTCGTAAATTGGGATCTTTTGGGAAAGAGCACTGGGGAGAATATAATCTCCTTCCAGTGACCAGAATATCCCCCTCACCAAAAAAACAGGGAACTTTTTCCAGGCACAGAATCATGAGGAGAATCGCAGCTTCACAGAAATGAAAGCTGGGGTTTTGAGTGCCTCAACTGCCCTACTGTAAACTTGATACTGCAGTTCATAATATAGCTTCAGCAGAATCGATAGTCTTGCTCTTGTTATCTATTGGATGTAGATGAGCATGGACCATTCGGGCTGGCAATACAAATGATCACTTCAATATTTAGTCCCCCAGCTTTTAACTATCAACAGAGGGAACCTCTAGCATGAAGGGGAGTTCACAAGTTCAACAGCAAACAGCTGTGCATCTGGTTTATGACCGTTCCCATCAGATGAATAGCCAAAAATGAACCGAATGTTAACATTTTTCTTTTTTCTTTTTAGCAAAACACCAATGGTCAAAATCAGTTTCCACTCAGAAACAATCTAGCGTGACATCAGCACTGGATGAAAGCAGAGTTGAAAATTGGCAATGTCTAGTACAACATCTCCTTTTAGTACACAGCATTTTAAAAAGTCAGCATTTAAAAAAGCACAAACAGGGAACCAGTCAGTACTATGAGTTGAACATAGAAAGTTGAAGAATGTTGTGAATTTGGTACTATTGGCAAACCAGGATGATCCATAGATTTAGCAGCTCAATCCAACATAAAAATATAGCTGAATAGGGTATTTGTGCAGAATGCCATTGCATTACTCTTCCTTTCTTGCTGCTTTTATCCTCCTGTAACATACCTAATGAAAAGATTAAATATTGGATGTAGCCTGGCTTCTCCCAATGCTGACAGTTTTTGTCCATACTTATGTGCCAATTCTGTATAACTGCAGAAAGCTGACAGAATGTATTATATGCAGACCTCAGCTTCCAAAGCATTTCACTTTTTTTTTTTTTTTTAAAAAGAATGGGGATGGTTGAATAAAATTGAAGGGGTGGGCATGAAGACTCTGTCTTGTTATACCCCCTTCTCTCTACATTATATCTAGCAGAATGTCAACTCAAGCAAACTCTCTTGAATTGCCTAAGTTATGTAACCTGCAGAGTTCCAAGTTAAAAACAGCTTTTCCCTAACTTACTGCTCTCCAGAAGTTTAAAAGTTGCCACATAAGAAACACTAGGTTAAGGAAGGTAGGTTTAGGGTTTGAGACTAACCCTCTTTCAACAACACACACAGAAATATGGATCTTCAGTGGAATTCCTTTGCTGTCCCGTCCCTCCACCCCCCACACCTTTACTGCCTGCGAGATTTCTTTCCAAGATGCCAAATATATGGGTAGTGAACAGTATTACCATGGTATCAACACTGGAGTGGGGAGGAAAATAAGAAATACTGTTCCAAAGAATTTGATTGGCTGGTCCTTTGCATCCAACCAGTCTTTCAACCTCTACTATGGGGCTAGTGTATTTTATACAGTAAGACCACAGATAAAATAGTGGTATATTATACAATTCTCTCTTTCCATAAATCTTTAGTTTATAATAAAATATCTTATTGAGATGAACATTCCTCCATTACAGTATGTGTAAAGACACACACACACACACACACACACACACACCCCCATCCATCATAAATAAAATGCTGATTCGGGATGCCATGACAAGGTAGCATAAGGGCATTTTGCTAAGTAAATGGAGAGGAAAGAACCTCAGCTTGCTATAGTTATAAAATCCAGAATCCAGCTAACGCATTATTCTGGAGTGACGCCCAATAGATATAATTTGGTGGAGAATAGCGGCTTCACAAGGGATGGTGATCCAAATGTATTCTGCTAAGCCACTCTCTTTCTTTAATGTACAGAGGCTGGATAAGTGCTCCCAGTGTAATGTCCTCTTTCCAATGAGAAAACAAGAAGTTTCTTCTGGTTTCCAACAGTATAGATACTAGAAGTGGGGGGGGGGGGGACCGCACACTCCGCAATTTATATAAAAAGGAAGCCCCCAAGAGGGAATAGTGGAATCAGGTGGTGGAAAAATCTTGCTTTCAGAGCATAAAAGCTACCAAGGTCAAAAGTTCACAGGTAATAAGAATCAGCTGGCTCTCGGACGTTTAAACGTGCATGTGTCAAATAGATGGATTCAACTGTTTCCAACTTGTCAAACTGACATGAGGAAGGAAGGGCAAAACCTGCCTGATTTACAAAGTAAACAATTTTAATGCATTTCCAAGCAGAACCGTACAAGAGACTGAGAGTCTATGAAAACAGTGGAAAGCATTTTATGTAGTCTTCCCAGCAGTTTCTCAAAGTTCTGATTACAGCACACTGCATACCCAAAATTAAAACTGAAGGATTGCTTTGAAATTATGTAACAGAAGCTCACCCTATTGGAGCTGCACAAATCATGGACTATAAAAGGACAAGTCCAGAACAACGACTCATGCATAAAAATAACCAACAAGTGGGATAACTTTCCTGGAGGACCAGGACTTGTTTTGCATCCCTCTGCTGGCTTAAAATTGACTAAAAATAAATTAAGCTGTATTGGATTTTAGTTTCCACCTAGGAAACCTGTCATAGCTAATACCAATTCTGGAACTTGGGTTAAAATTAGCTATGAGGTTTCTAGTTGATAAGAACCAGTGTCTATCCCTCGGCTAATCCTACCACACAAGTTTATTGTAAGGATGAAATTATGTATGCAGGGAATAAGGGGGAGAAGAAGCATTTATGCTACCCTTAGCTTCTCGGAAGAAAGGTTAGGTAAAGTGCAATTCATAATAATAATGAACTGAAAATATACTGGCAAGGTAAGGGATTCATGATCTTTTAGTAAACTGGCAGAATCAAAGGAGTGGTTTGCTTCAGTAACCAAGCAGGCAACGACTTTTATAAAACAGACCATCGCCTATTTTGCTTAGCTGCCCAACACAGTGGCTGTATATAAAAGCGCTATCCATTTAATACCCAAGTGCCCTGTACAGAGATGGTCCACCTATGCTACCTTGGAGAACTAGCAAACCAGGATGGTTATCTAGGTGAATTCAATTTAGTAGTGTCCTTGTTACTGTACTTTGGAAGCTGTAGGTATGTGTATATCTGTGAGTGTGTATGACAGAGAAAGAGACACAGTGTGCACACGCATATAAGTGCCTCTCAGACTATCTCCTTCAGCTATCTGAAATCCAGAATGCTGCTGGACATCCTGCAGGCCTAAGTCTGGTAGAACACTCCTTGAAGAACCTTTCCTTCCAAAAGGTCTTCCATGAAGAAAGAAACAACAGACCACCCAGGTGAAGGGACAGCAGCGCAGCCGTTTGTAATTGGAGTCCAACTGCCAAGTGAACAAGAGCCCCACAGAATCTTTTTTACACATACCTTACGCTTATGCATGCTGGAAGCCTGAATTCCCTGGCTGAGTGGCTGTAATAACCTCCAAGCTTTGAAGACAGCCTTTCATGCTACATTCAGAAGTATACTGGAGCAGCTGGGAGATACCAAAGGAAAACAGCACACCTGCTTGATGTCACTCCTCTTAGAATCATCCTGACTGTAATCTGTGCTGAATCCTGGTACTTATCTCACAGATCTGGGCCTGCTAACCTGGGCTAGAGAAGTGATCCGATACACCTCTAAAAACCAAATCTCAACCGATGAACTCAAATGAAACTCCCCATCAGAAAGTCCCTTGATTGTGTACGTGGGGCAGATGCGCACTCTGGAGCGGGCCTACTGGAGCAGAGAGGCTACTTGGTTTTGGAGTCCACATAGATTTTATCTCCATCCCGAATGCCGTAAGAATGCAGTGCCCTTGAGTTGTACTTCATCTCTTCGGGGCCAAAAGGAGCTTCGTGATCAAAGTAGGTGACAAGCATGCTGCTGGTTGGCAGCTGGACCACTGTTTTCAATTGTTTTTTTAGTTCCGCCACCGTCTGATCCAAGCGGATGGTCATCTCCTTCATTTGATCTTTGAAGTGAACCTCCACTCTGGCACTACTCTGAGGCCTCAGGTCGACCACAGCCAGTTTTTCCAGCTTCCCGTATTTTGTCACTAGTTCATGATACCTATGAAATGGGGTGGGGAGACAGAAGTATAAGTTGCTCAATGCACTACTTTATTAAAATATCTATTTCTGGCATTTTGTACAAAACTTGTACAAAAGCCAACTAGCAATATCATATGTAACTGGAAAAAATTGAGAAACTCAACTCTTTTAGGACTTTTTAGCAACTGGAATGTCAGTTTTGCTCTTTGTGTGTTGTACAAGCTAAGACCTAAAATGCTCCTTAAAGTAAATTGTATTTAAATTGTATAACCCAGAAAATTAACAGTGAAGGGGCTGAATGCATCACTTGTGTGTAGTTTCAGGACCCAGGTGCAACTGTAGAAAATGTAATGATCAGCCTTATAAACTAAAAAGGGCCTTGTTAGAGATTACAGAATAAACTGAGAGGTTTACTTTAAGGATCCTGGATCCACATTGTTTTGAGTTTTTAAAGAATGCAGTATTGGGCATTACAATCAACTGAAGGCCAATGGCTTGTGCTATCTCTAATTCTGGCTCATAATGTTTTGACTCAAGACATAGCACCATCTGCATTTCCCGAAACTTGCCAGAGGTGTGAGGCTATAGCTCAATCAGCCAGTATTTTCACTGGAGTGATCCCCCGGTAGAGACAAAGTCAAATGTGGTAGATCACATACATTTAGGGATAGCACCACTGCAATTCCAAATTTTCAAGGTGCATAAACTATTGCGGTAGCTCTGTAATAAACTGCGGCAGAAGTAGTTCTTTAAACACGGTCCTGCCAATCCATCCTGCTGAATGCTGCAGAGGTAAGGTTTCATTGGCAGGGGCTAGGAAAAAAAAAATGACATGGTCCCCCAATCTCTCTTCTGCTAGTAGTACTCATTCATTGGCAGGGTGAGTCCTGCTGTATTAACCTGCAGGAACAGAGCCAAGCTGAAATGTTGACAGCTATTAATTAAGTAACTTTGGTTCAACTTCTTCCTTTATACTGCCTGCAGCATGTAGATCTGAATTTCGTTCGTTATGGCATTTGCAAACAGAGGGCAAGACTGAATGAAAAAAATGGGGCAGCGCCTGTCTGGATGGCCACGAACCCGTTCAGCAAGTTTCTTCACCCTCCCAGAGATAAACACCCTCTTGTTTATGCTCCTGGTTAGAGATTTGTGTCTTTGCTCCTTGCCCCCCCAACCCTCCCCAACTTTTCAGGTATCTCTCATTAATAATGAGGAAGGAGCATCTCTTCTGCTGGGCTGGGAAAGTGGCAAAAAGTCAGCCCAAAGTCCAAGTAGCTGAAAAGACAAAAACAAAGAGTGGTTAAGAAGAGGTAACATTTCAGAGTCTCTAAGTGATGCCCGTGACTGAAAGCACCTTTTGTTTCCTTGTTGGCTCGGGCAGAAAACGTGATCACTGCTGTGTCATTGCTCCTGTCAGAGGATGATGGAGTCCTGCAACCAGGGAGGGAGGCCCCCAGGGGATTCTTGTTAAAGGTAAGAATATTCCATTAACAGCAGAGTCTCTGTCTGTCTGCAATATGAGGTGACCAGTGCAGCGCGCTACGGTTTCCCCAGCATCTTGGACAAAACCAGCCTTCACAGAGGCAGAGTTTTTAGAGGACAGGCTGCTGCCCTGGCCTTGCAATTAACATGGAGACAAAACTTGGTCCATTTGGGTAACAATGACTCAGGAGATAAGGAAGAAGCATTTTCTGAACACAGTGGTGGCTGACAGCAGTTAAATCAATAGTGGAAAGGGAAACAGAGCTTTCCAGAATGAGTTTCAACATCTCTGGCCATTCTGTCACATCTTATATTATGGGGTCCGGCTTGTCCAGCAGAGCTCTGAAAAGGCTTTGGTTTCCATTGAAGTTACTGCAAATTCTGCTTCCGGAATGCAGAAATCTCATGGTAATCAAAGCAAAAATACATACTTCCAAGGGCATTGGAGACTCCACACCTCTTCTCTTTCCTACTCCCATCTAATGCCAAAACTGTACCTTCTCTCCAGATGAAATGAATAAAGCTAAGAAAAGTGCAGAATTATTGGGGGCAGCAAAACTATTTTCCTCACCTGGATTAAAAACTGCTGAAATCTTTTTTTTTTTTTTAAAGCTAATTGTATCCCAAAGTGAAGAAGTTTCCATTTATTAAATTCACATCCTGCTGTCTTCCTGGGAACACAAGCTGGTACACACAAGGTCACTCATTTCACCCCCAAAGGTACAATTTTGTTAAACAATGTTGGGTTAAGAATGAGTAATTGGCCCAAAGCCACTCTGTAAATTCTGTGGTCACTGGGCCCTAGTTCAGCATCTTAACTATGACTGTATCCAGGCTCCCACACTGTAGGACTTTTAAGCTCATTTTTACTGTAGTTGTGTCATAGTTTTGACTCCAGATCCAGCAAGAACATTTAAGCGGGCAGAAACAACACAGATCTTTTCATCTGTAATCTCATCCTTGTGCAATTCTATTGCAGTTGAAATATGCGTGGCAATTTTAAACAGGCTGTAAAGATCTGCTGAATTAATACCTTAGGCATCAGGGTTGCAAAATTAGAAAAAATTAACTCCTTTTCGGATTATTAGGCTGTGATGTAATTAATATCTTATTGTCAAAGGAAAATAATTGTTTTGAGGATGTGGCCCTACAAAGTGACATATAAATCATGGAAGGGTAGAAAAGAGAAAGAACCTAAGCCTAGAAAATGGGGAGGAAAGATGGTTGTAATCAGGGCTGGAGAAGGAAAAGGGGAAAGAAACTGAGCTATGGGGGGCGGGGAAGTCACAGAATGAACGTCAAGCATGAGCTAAAGATGCAGGATGTGGAACCTGAATCTTGATTCGCTGGGGGCACCAGCTCAGCTATTCACAGCCCCCTGAAATCTGAAATGGCACATTGGTATGGTGGACTGGAAAGGCAGCCTCTAATGAGGGCACCAGTCTCCTAAAGACCCCACACAGATGAGGGCATTTGGACAAAGGGGCCATTGAACAATGTGGCTGGGGGAGGGAAACCCAAGGTTGTTCAAAGGCTATAAAGGGGTGGGGGTGGGGGGAGGAGGGGGGAAACTAAAGGCAATTTTGCCTTCTGCATAAACCTGTCGGGAACCGATAGAAAAAAATTGCTGAGGCAAAACCAAACCAAAATCACAGGAAACTCAATGATGTTTAGTGTTCAAGATACCACGTATTTTAAAGTCACAATGCATCCTTTAGGAAGGGGAAGTAAGGGTCTAATACTTGAAAATCCAATCAATTTTGCATGTGCCCATGCATGTGAGGTATTCCATTGTTATAACTCTTTCCCTATTTGCTTTAGCTCCCCCTTCTAATATTTAACTAAGCTGTATGCATGCACATTAACTATTCAGTTTTCTCCTTCTACCCTTTGTTTCCCTGATACCTGTTTTAGATTGCAAACTTCATGACAGCAAAAGCTTGATTGTACTCTTAATTATTCATTAACAATGTGTTACAAATACCAGTAATAAAGTATTCAGCCGTTGTCTGTTATTTACTGTCTTTCATCAGTGTGGAATTGCTTACCGATAACTGCAGTTGTTCAAATGGTAATTTACTCATTTGTGCTGCAGTGTCTGCAACAATCTTGCAAGATAAGTCAGTAATATATACGAGACCCACAGTAAAGATGAATGAGATACAGTGAGGCTCTGTAGCTTACCTAAGATTACCAGGTGAGTGAGTTAGAGGCAAAATTCTGGACTGGGGGCATCTCAATTTATATTCAGTCTCTTAAAAACTATGCTGAACAGTCAAAGTCTTTAATTCATTCCACAAACTTCTGGGGCACCTCTCACCTGAAAGGGGCTTCCTCTTGTGGAAAGTCCATATAATAGCGAATGAAAAATCTCTCGGAGTCTTCTCGTTCTCCATCCATTATGACACTTCCATTTAGCTTTGTGATCGATGGTAGCCTGCCACATACAAGAAGGGAAAATGTTAACATCTGAACAAGGAAAAAAAAATCCCCAAATTTAATAGCAGCAAATATCATCTTCTCAGGAGATTTCCTCCTGCAGAATCTGACACCCAAAAATATAGCTGTCAGAGAAATTGCATTTTTATAGGCTCTACACAGAGGAGTTGATTTAAAATTGTGCATTACAATTTGATTATAAATGTATCTGACAATTCTCTAAATGTCTTCCTTCTTGTGGACTTTCCAAGGCACTTTGTAAGATGCTGGTATGCTTAAGGAAAGGCTTAGAAATATGCTATTTACTGCTTCACTATCCTACAGTATTATATACAGTATGTGTCTCTGACTTTCTGTATTTCCTAGGCTTATATGTCACTCCAATCATTCCAGACTCTGAGAATATGAACAGAAAGATAGCTGACTCTCAGGTACCGAAAGGACAACCTGATTACAGACACAAATGCTTTAGGTATTTCAAATACTGAAGAAAATAATGAATGTGCAGCTGCAGAATATTGGATCAGAGTTTTTTTCTTTCAAATTAGCTAGATCACAGTTCAAGCAACTGTCTCTAAACTTTTCAACAGTTAATTTAACATCTGTCATCAGTAGCTTCTGAGATTTCAGTGAGGAGATAACCAGCATACACATGACTAATGTATTCTCTTTGCAAAACATGAAAAAGGTACAGCAGAGAGGAAGACTGCAAGGTGCACCCACTGGTAGGGTCTTCCCTCTTTACCAAGGATTGACAAAACTTATCTCAGTTCCAGTCCTTAGCCACATTGAGACATCTCCCTGCTTGCAAAGCTTTGAAGTGATACACTGAACTGCAAAATTAAGTGACTCATCTAAGATTAGGGCTTTACTAGTCTTTTTAATGTATCAGTCTAGGCAATCAGTCTAGACTTGAAGACAGAGGGCATCAATTGTATTGCAAACCACTGAGATTTTTTAATAGGAAATGGTAGATAATGGTTTTAAAGAAATTAATAAAGTCTGCAGTAATTTGACATGCCCAGGAATCAAGTAAAAAATGGGCACAAGGGTTCAACAGCCTCCAACTATGACAGCTCTATGACCTTCCCAATGCTGTTACTAGTAGTCCTTTAAAATAGGGCTATTCAGAAAGTGGTCTATCAGTCCACTGCCACTTATATTACGTGGAACAATTTTAATTCACAATATAGTTCCCCCCCCCCTTATCTTCTTGATTCACTCACAAAGCTGTGAAGTTACCAAAGTCCAATACCTTCCAATTCCTTCTCTGAGACTGAGCACTTTAGACTGAGGTCACACAATGTTTAATTGTATTATAACTGTACAACAAAAATCTCCAGACCTGGCTATTACCAGCTTTCTTCGCTCCTCATTGGTGTACGGCTGAAGGAGAGGGATGCCCAGTAACCTCACTTCCTCAAGCTTGGGGAAAGAATTAAGTTTGTCAACATCTTCCCAGGAATTCAGACCTGCTTTAAAGAAAGGAGATGCTCAGGCAAGAAAAGCAGACAAGAGGAAGATACAACAGATCATAGGCCAAAGTTGTGCTTGTGTGAAAATTATTTGCAGGCCAAAACTAGATGAGGAACAGAACAGAAAAACAAATGGCTCAGACTTTAGGCAATCACACTTTTTCAAATGTTTTTCTATTAAACATCTCTCAAATGTAATAGAAAATTACTGTATCAGGGAATGATATTTTAACACAGTTATCCCTGCTGCATCTTATACTTACACGGAAATTTGATTTTGTTATTTTTTAAAATGTCAGCCTTTAAAAGTTAGATTAATTTTTGGAGTTGTTCAATTAATTTCACCCTCTGAAAATATCATTTCATTCCCACCTTTGTCTGCTGCTCCAATGAAGCTGGTGATTAATTACAGAAAGAAACTGATATAATTTGGTAGCAACACAGCAAAAACTTATCTACATATACTGGATTAGATTTCCCATCATCCCTGGGAAGGGCTTTGGCTTATGGTATACAGTATTCTTGTATTTCCAGCAGTAAAAATGTAGTAAGTTAAATAAATCAGTAAAACCCTGTTATTATCATCTAGTGGAGTCATAGTAATTTACAGTTCAAATATCTGGAAGCAATTGGATGAGTTATTCTTAAGGAATGATACATTTCTTCCCAGAGAGAAGCACTGAGTTCTTGAGCAATGGAGGAAAGAGCTTCAGATGCTGAAGACGGTCCACCCCCGTTTCTCTAAAAACTTAGACCTGGCCAATGTTCTTTCCCATTTCTAATTCTATGACAACAAACAATCCAGAGCAAGCTGACATGGCTACTACATCGATGGTTAATTTGATTAAACTTCACAGGACGGTAACATCATACTTTAGGAATGCGTAAAGGGAGATGTTGAAAAATATTTCCCTGCTCAAGAAAAGTGGTGAGGTTTAATTTAGGAATGAGCAATAAAAGAAGTGTAAATCTTCAAGAGAGCTTACTTCCTTGCCAACTCTGTTGTCATTACGTGAGCAAGAAGTCTTAAAGGCTCACTGAAAGCTAATGCCACGAGAGAGCTGCAAAAAACTGTGTACAGTACAGCATGATGAAAATGGATAGTAAAGTTATCTTTTTTGTAATACCAGATTCTCGGTTCATACAGGATCAAATGGTTGAGAGATTCCCCACGAAGCAAAGGAAGTATTACAGAGCGTATGGGAACTATGGGAATCACAATTTAAAAAAAATACATAGTGTAGGCAACCAATTTGGATGGCTTTTGATGGAGATGAGGCAAAATTCTCAGGATGATTTACAGCTCCTACTCCTGCTGGCCATAATTTAGCTCCATTCTGGAGGAAGTGTGCCTCGTCATACCAACAGCCAGGAAATACAAACAGAAGGATGTTTCTGTGGGCTTTCCAGGGTATCTACATGAGCACTTTGGGAACCAAAGCCTGGATGAGCTAGGCCTTTGGTCTGATCCAACAGGCCTCTTGTATTCTTACACTGTATTTCATTCAAGGCCTCACCTGACTTGTGCAGACTGATGGAACGCAAGTTCGGGAATAGCCTTGCCAGGGAATCCTCTGAATCTTCAATGGTTGACAGATAATTATTGGCCAGAACTAAAGTATCTAGTGATGGAAACATTATCCCCAGCTTCCGGATTTCAGTCCAGTCTTTAAGATTATTGTCAGTTATGTGGAGCAATTTGAGAGAGTTACAACAAACTGGAGAACAAGACACTGTATTATAGTCGTTAAGGCACAGGAAAAGTTCCTCCAAGCTGCAGGGAGAAAATTACAATTAAAATGTGCAGCAACATCTCTATGCAATAAAGTTATGGTGGTTTTAAGAAAAAGACACACTGGTTAGCTTTAAAATATGGCTATATAAATATTACTTCCAGTAACAGACAAAGCATCCCCAAACATTTCCTGCTAGGAAAAAATTGCTGGAGAAGGCTTCTGTCCTTATATCCCATCTCTGGAGTTCTGAAGGCATCTGCATCTGGTTAGTTAGCATGAGAGCAGAAGGTTGGATTAAATAAGCTTTGGTCCTACATTCAGGAAAACATAGTTGCCAAGCTGGATGGAGCCAGTGTCTCTGCCAGACATCCCAGGCCTTATAAAATATGTAATGGAACCTTTAACTGGAAGCCGTCCTGCAGACTCTCCACACTCTCCATTTAGTCTCAGTCAAAAGCCAGAATGTCCATTAGCAAGCTCTTTGATCTGATAACTGAAGAGCAGAAAAGCAGAACACAGACTGCCCTATTGGTACTATCTGTTAATTTGATAGATAAATTTAGAGATAAGTGCACTAGGCAGTTTAGTAATGGTTCAAAAATATTGTCCAAATGTGTTCTAAAACCTTGGAAATAGATAGATCTACACAAACCACAAGTGGCTTTGTAATGTACTCTGCCTAACGGATGGGGAATACTATTGAATACTCCTTGATGAAGAGAAATCTACGCAGACAGAAAGCTAGCATATTACAGAATCTAATTCTTTGCCTGGTCTACTGCACTGCCAGTATATAGGACATACTGAAGCTTTCCAACATACCTACACCCATCATCATTTAGTCAATTCTATCATCTCATTTTATAAAATGGGTCAGGTCAAGTTAAAGCTGGAGGTTATGGTGAAAGTGTGTAGTTGCTAAAACTCTGGGGTCTTCAAATTGAATTACAGTAAAATCTTGATTTTTTACATCTTTGTTCAGCGAACTACAGATGCAATGGGCCAAACTTTACTTCAAATTTTCACTCTAGACAATTGATGTAATTTACACCATTTGTGACAATTTATGGCATTAATGTCAATTATGCAAAGGGAGGTTAATTCACACAAATGACACAGACTATGTCAAATTAGTTTTAATGGAGATTCAGATTTAATGGAGAACACTTTCCCCAAACAGTCCATTAAATTGAGACTTTACTGTGCTAGTCAAACTATAATCTTAAATCAGCATCCCATACTGATGTATTTTACAGTTACTATAAGGTAGTACAACTAAATAATGGAGATTGAACCTCTTGGAACACCATTAAGGAACATGAAAATACAATTACAATAAGACAGGAAGTTGCCATAGCCACTAGGGTTGTTGTGGAAAAAAAAGGAGGAGGGAGGAGTATTATGTATGTTCACCACCTTGAATTATTTATAACAAATAATAAAGGTGGGATAAAATCTAATAAATCAACCAATCACATCTTTTTGTTAAAATCATGTCCAGGCAATCAGACAGGGAGCTCCTTCGCTTTCCTTCTTTTGGGCTAAAGTACAAATCCTGGTAGCCAAACAGGCTAGTAAAACTTTGCTGCTAGCTTCTCTAGAGTGACTTAACTCTTCCATGAATTTGTAGAGTAACAAATTGATGGAAATATAGCCACTAGTATAAAATTAAAAACAGCAACACAGAGATGCACATGGAAACAGACAAACAAAACAGGGGACCAAATAGCGTTAACTGGAATATATGCAGCGAGATCTAAACTAAGTCATTGTAATGAACTCTAGGTCGGACTTCCTTTGGAGAGAATTTGAATCTGTCAGCTGGTGCAAAATGTAGCCACTCTGCAGGATTCAAACGGTCAAAATAGATAACATATTTTTGAGGGCCATGTCCAGTAACTAGTCTGGAGGAAGGCAATTTGAAGGCCCACTTTTATTTCTAGGAATTTGGTTGTGTTTTGAGATTAACGGCTGTATTCCTTCATATCTGTCAGTTAACCCTCCAAATCTGCCCCTTTTCCTACTCTGTTCCTCTAGGCTTACTCTGGTAATTCTTGCAGTATGGTATGGACTGTTTCCCAGGAAGCTTTGCTATTGTTGAGCACGAGTTTGCGAACACCAGCAAAAGATCCAGCACACCTCCTCTCTAAAACTGACAAATTCAGAGGATTGGAACTCAGGTTCAGAAACTCCAAGTGGGGGACATTTGACACAATTTTACTGACCTGGGAGAGAAAGAAGAGGGAAAAAAAACAATTATAAGGCAGTAATCAGATTTCAAATAATATTTAAAAAAAACCCCAACCTTTCCAGTGCACTTCACTGAGTTGAAGAATGATTCAGATTCTAACAGCATTCAAGATAGTTATCTGTAATTCATACTGTAGCTATTTGCTGATTTAGATTGATTGGTTAATTGCTTGTTCCCCTCAATAGTTCAGTTAATTACACCCTTAAAAAGACTTGATAAGGGAAAAAAGGCAGATACCTGGCAGGCTTCTAAAGAAAAGAACAGCAACTATAGAAAAGAAATAACTTACAAGAGCCAACATTTTGTCAAAGGACTATTTTATCCAGGGCTACGCATCTTTTCTGCAATCTTGCATGCACCAAATACCATTTTAGCAAAGATTTTTGATCCCTGAAATTGATTAATGCTTGGGGTCCCCCCCCATGAACAAGTTTCTAATTCTTTTATCATTTGAGAGTGAAAAATGCATGGTGGGTCAGTGGCCAAAAGGCAAAGGAACATCTTTTCCTTTTTTTGCTTCTTATTATAGTGAAAAGCCTCGCTGCAGCACTGATGTACAGGAAATGTGGAAGAAAACACATATGCAAACTGCTGGAGAACATTTAGAACAATCACTGCAAATTTTTGAGCAAACATGAATCCATTTTTTGAAGATGCATGGGCTAAAAGAGGGATAACAATAATGAGATTCATTGGGATCTATTAAAATTCTAAGCTGCAAAAGACTTCCAGCTCTTCCTGATCATATAACCAATTTTACTGCCTGCTATAAGAATTAAGAGAACCAAGGAGTTCCATTAACAATTAGGACTTTACATTTATTTGTTAAAGTCACATTCTACCTTTCCTCCAAAAGCTCAAGGTGAGTTACACAGGGATCTCATTTCATTTTATCCCCTCAAGAAGCCCTGGGTAAGGTAGGCTGGGCTGAGAGAGTATAACTAGCCCAGGGTCATCTGGCAAGCTTTTACAAGGAGGATATGCTTGAAACTAGGTCTCCCCTGGCCCAGTCCAACCATCTTTCTAACGCGAGTATGGACACACTGACAGTCCCCAAAGAAAGAAAACACGGCAGCAGAACAGAGGATGTCTTCTTCTTTCCCATTCTTGGATGGTAGCTGAGATTATGAAACTTTAGAAGCCATAGCTAAAGGCAACAAGCTGATGTTGGGAGCTCCAAAGGGAATTTTCAGCTGAGCAATGAGCAAGAAAGAAGAGGTGGCCTGCTGAAAGGAGAAAGCTTGAGCTTTGGGGAGGGTGGGAGAAGGAATGGAAGGAGGAGAAAGTACTAAACCTTCCAGATAATGAGTCCTTGGATTACCCCAGGCAAGGACATTTGCTCTAATAATTCCAGATGCACATGTGAATCCATCTGGAACAGCCAACTCTACCTGTAGCAAAGACAGCTGTTCTTGTTACTACTCAGAATGAAGTTCACATAAGCTACCTTACCTCATGCCAGTCTTCTAGTTTATTGTCAGAAAGATCCAGTTCAGATACATGAGCACAGAAGGCAGCTATCTCGTTCTCGTCTCCTGCACAGGTGATTCCACAGCTGTTCAACACCAGCACACTTGGCAGGTTGAGACGGTCTGAAAAAGCAGAACCGACAGGATGCTTTTCTGAAGGATTGTCTCATTTTTGTTAGAGCGAAGTATCACTTGTCCATCCAAGCAAAAACTGATCCAGAATACATGAAAAACTGCCTTATAAAAATGGGATCCCGCTTATGCTGTTTGATGAACTACGTGATATGGCTGTTTTTAAAATATACCATTTTATTAATATGCAGCCCATGATGCTCTTTGCTGGATGACAATGAAAAGTAACTCTTAAATACTTAAAACTTGTAAATTAGAATGTCCTAAGAGCTTATTAACGTGATTATTCAGTGCAGGGTGACTATGTCAGAAGACGACCGTAGGATAAACTGCTCCTATGCATCCTTCCCTCTTCTAGGCTCAACTTTTCATTTGATGGACACCAACCAATGTCCCTGAGCTGGTTTCATAGTTCCTTATCATACACCTCAGCGATATTTCCAGTAGGTTTTTCAGAAGAATTATTGATGTTTCAAAAATTAGAGCCACTGAATTACTCTGAAAAAAATTACCAACATCTAACAAAATAATCTTCTTAATAACTTTGGAGACAATATGAAAGACATAAGCATGTACAAAGATCTTACCTCTCCATGTAAAATGTGCTTTCCTGGGAAAATTGCAATGATCATCAGCATAAAGAAAACTGTAACCTGACTTTTTTATTTGGGAAACTGCTAATTAGAAAAGGGCAATGAAGGTGTGCATGCTGAACAAGGGAGCAGCAATATGTTGTGGCATATACTGTAGCGTTTTGCTGGATATAAGCATTTTAATAAAAACATAACCTTGTCTCAGGGCCAGGATAGCTTTTCCATCATTTTGAGGTAGTTGAATGGAGACATTAGAAGAATAACCAGAAAACTTTTTGTTAAGGTGACCCTGTAAAGGTTAATTCTGAGTGACACGCAGAACATTTTGTCCCTGACTGACTCAACTTATTTTTGTTCTTTTCTGTCAAATTCAGTTACTGTCAATTCCACCCAAATAACCTGCTTGTATTTCCTCTTTGGGGATGTCTGTGATACAAACAACCTGACAGGAATTCAAAATTGGGATGGGGGTGGGTGGGTGAAGGGAATGTATGCAGTCAGTGCGGACAGAAATACTTTGCAGTCAGGAAAGAAACTCAGTTTCCCTTTCATTCCTCACACATAACAGGGAAAACAGAGTAAAAATAATGAATTTTAATCCTTTTGATCAAGCCCTTCTCTAGGGAAATCAAAAGAGCACATTTCCGCAAGAAGAAAAATGCAGTCAAAACTGTACCTTTCATAGGTGAACCCTGAGGTGTCGCTGGGACGTGCACGCCCATTCCAGGACCACGGCGATATGGGAAGTTTTCTGGGCTGTATTTTTCACAAAGAACTTGCATGAAGCTTCTCCCACTGGCCTGATCCATGGTTCCTTCCAGAAATGCTGTGGTTCAAGCAAGAAAGGATGGGAAATATATGCCCTCCTTACACTGGCAAACATAAAACACGTTTTTAGACAAAGCACCTTCCATTTTAATTTGGGTGGAGGAACGTGCTAAATTCACTAAACATTTGGAAAGCCTCATATAGTAAGGATGTTGTAAGAAAGCAAGTTTACCCACAAATCAAATGGGAAGGAACTGTTCAGAGTGCCCCCTGAAGATTAAGGCCTAGATATTCAAGCTTGAAATCAGACATATGAATTGTCTATGATAGGAGTAAGGAGCCCATATAAAGCTTTGCCACATCTTATTTGTGGCCCCCCAGGAAGGGCAGATATTTGGAACCCAAATGGGCAAAATTAAGCCTTTGGGACCCAAATGGGCAAAACAGCACATAAATTAAGATACTGAAGAATTAATCAACACCAGAGGTGGTACGAAGATAGATTTCTGAGTGATATACAGTAGATTACCCAACTGTTCACTTGTAACAGCAACAAAGTTATTCCTGGAACTAAAGCAGATGAAGTGATGGAAACTTGAGATAAACCCTGATGGACATTAACATGGAGACTGAGGGGGAAAAAGTGCCCAGAATTTCTTAAAACTTAGAAGTGTATCTTATGCAAGAAGCTCTGATCGGTGGATCACTTGATCCCACAAAAATAAATAGTGCAGAATGTTTCAGTGTGCTCCACTTACACAAGATGGTTATTTATTAGTCTCAGCATCAGCTCTCTCTGGAGTTACATGTATGAGTTTCAGGGAATCTTCTTAGCACTTCATTTTTTTTCTCCAGAGGGGAAAGATCACACATCCATGTAATTCACTGCATGGGAAGGGGTAAGAGGATGGAAGAAAAGAGAGAACTTAAACAGCATCACTGAATTAACAATGCTGTCTAACTCTCACATTTTTCAGGAGTCTGACAGCACCTTTTCTGAGTAACAAATTTTATTAAAAGTATAGAGTTTCGTAAGCTGCAACTCACAAAAGGTTATGCCTTTGAATAAAATCTGTTAGTTGGAAAAAGTACTATCAGACTCTTCCTGATTTTTTGCTTTCATAGACTAACATGGCTCTCTTCCTCCAATCTCATTTTTTTGTGAACCAGGAATTAGAAAATTTATTGAAGGTAAAGCTATCAATGGCTCCAGCTAGATCCTCCAAGCAGAACCTACCCAGTCTACATATGCACATTTGGAGACTTAGGATCCCCTCCCTGCTTCACAGCAAGGGTGTATGGACCCCAAGACAATCTATCACTGCAGTGACCCCATTTTTTGGAACACTATGTGCTCCAGAGCTACATCTTGCGTTCTGTGTATTTTGCAAGGCACTGAAGGCCATATTCTTTAATTGGGCATTTGGTACATAATTTTTATGGATTTTGTTGACATTATTGATAGGTCAACATTTTATTTTTATTTATAGTTATTGCTGAGTTTTGGCTTGAAGGGATTGATTTCTATATTTTTATTTTAATATATGGACTTACTGAGCTTGGTGTTGTATAAGCTTTGTAAAACAACTAAGTGGCGATGATGGACTGCTACTTTTCTGATTCAAAGGCAGTATGATACTGATGATTATGTGATCAGAAGAGGGAGGAAGAATGATGTAAACTACACTGAAAACTTGTTTTAAGGGATTAATTGGCAGGGAGAGGGCATCTGTTATTCACAAATTTGTTGATGAAACAGAAAGTAAGTCATTGTAGTGATTTACATCCTTCACGTGATATCATCATACTAACTACATCATTTAAGTGATGTCATTACACAAATGATATAAATTGTCCATGGAAACTTGCTCCATAGTATACAAAGTCAGTTAATAAATGAAGGTTTCACTGTACTACCATTATGCTCCCATCTAATTTGTCATCAAGGAAAAAAGATTTCAATATTAAAATATTGGAATATTGCTTCTCCCCTGGTAAATCATGCAACAATTTGCAAAACAGTAATACAACACAATGCCTTAAAATCAAAATCAAAAGTGCAATAAGAAGCTAAAATGTATTAGTGGGTGGCTTGTGAAAGCCACTGTAAAAGTATGCTGGTCCAACTGAGACCCTCCTAAACTAGGACATAAAAATGAAGGGTAGTTCTCTTTAGAATCAGGGTTTTGGGAACAACTAATTTTGGGGCTCTGCTGTTGGACCCTTAAACTTAAAGGGCCAAATTTTTCCTAATTTTAAAGTTGATTCCACAATTTGAATATACTAAGGATGTTGACAACCACACTAATTTTCATAATTCGATGGGATCTAAAATTTGGATTTTGGATGTTTTTCTGCAGAAAGATAATCTGCCATATGTTAAGGTGCTGGTTACTGCTGTACACCAGGCCTGCACAACTCATCAAGGGAAAAGGGCCACACTGATAACACTGAAAAGCCTCATGCACAGAAATACCGGAAGTGCTGATCAGCTGTTCCACGGCTAGAGGAGCAGTGGAAGCACTAGAGCTGGCAGCAGTGGCAGCTCTAAATTTACTACTTACAAAAATTGGCAGGCTGCACAAGACTGCTTGGGGCCCACAGGCTGTATGTTGGGCAGGCCTGCAGCGCACACAACTTGAAGCCAAATGCATATAAAATCAGACCTTCTCAAAAAAGCTAGACGTTTAAGAGTTCTAGTCCAACAGTTTATTTCAGTCTATTCCAGAAATAAATATCTGAAAGGTCTATAAAGTATCATTCAACATGAAAGTATTCCATAGATTGAACTTCAATAGCTTCTGAGAATTACAAAGGCATGTTGTATTGATCACTGGATTTACCAAAGTGATCATATTTCAAAAGCAGATAATAAGTCCAAAACATGGGAACAGAGTAACCTTTGTTCCTTCTGAAGAGTAGCATTTTTAAACCAAAGTCAAAGCCACCTTGACTTCTGGAAAATGGAAGAAAAAATGAGGGAGGACTTCGTCTTGGGGATTGAGAACAGAAATATAAACAACAGTGGAAAGATTCACTGGCCTTTTCCAAAGATCAGTATTATACCACTACCAAGGTTTTCTGAGTATTAACAATCCATGTTCCTCCTCCTAAAGAATCAAGCTTCAGCTACGAAAACCAAAACATTCCCAGATTGCAACTTGAATTTTAAAAAATGCCTCCGTTATTAAATGTAGATGAGGCATCTCCTACCTATAAAACCAGTTAATTCTTAGGAAAGTCTTAAGAGTTGACCCTTTGACAACAACTTGCCACAAATACAGCAAAACAAATTTTCCTAAAATACTATTTTACTAAAATACATGCTATTGATAGTTCTTTGGTCTTTTTTATTAAGTTACCATGCACTTTCTGAGATAGTTAAAAGCCAGTGAAAATAATTTCAAATACTTTACACAGAGTGGTGAACAAAGTCAACAGCATTTAGAAAATACATCAAGCCCCTAACAATATTAATGCTGGAATAAGGAATGCTGTGATGACCAGGACAGGGATGTGAGCATAGTATCTACATATTTGGGCTCCTGTAAAGTATCAATGACTTACATTGGAACTATTCACTCACAGGTGATGTTTTATCTTTAAAACCTGCCTTTCTTCCATTATGAAACTAAAGGAGATCTTAAACTGGGTTTGAGATGGTTTCCCACTCAAGCCCTGACCAGAGCTAGGCCTTCCATCTCAGCCTCAATTTCTAAGCTGGAAAACAGGAATGTTACTGCTATTAGGAAGATACAATAGGATGCTGCCACTTGCCTTTAGCTTGGGAATAAATAAAAACTTTTACCAAGTAACAGATCATACAACCTGGCTATGTGCAGGTGTTTTCCAATAAATCAATACAACTAATCATCACAGAGGACAAGTATACCTACCTCTCTGCAAGTGTCTTTTAAATCTATGTGCTACAAATGAAGGTAATGCTGCAGATGAATCAATGTTGAACATTAACAGGAAGTTCAAACTCCAAGATGGAATCTAATATGAATTGCTTGAGATTGCTCATTTCCTGAATTAATTAACCTGCTCTATACTATGAAATAAATAAGGCAAGGTCATTCTTGGCTATGAGAAGCTGAGAACATTAATGAACATTAAATATCATCACAATCCTATTTACAATGAGGAAGGAATAATTTATACAAAGAGAATAAACAGGAAATAGCATTTATTTGTCCAATTTTGGAGAAGATACAAACTTCAGGGACTATTTCAAAACTTCTATCAATGGCTGCTCTGAAGATTCCTTAATCGTCATAATGTACAGATGAAACTGTCTTTTACAAGTTCTCTCTTAAGGCTAGCCTAATCCCTTTATATTGTTTTCCTAAGGGATCAGTTTTTTCTGGACCCATTTGTACAGAAACCTGTGTTCCACCAGATATTGTATGCATTACCTACTCTGACTGGCAGTGGACTCCCCAGAGTCTCCACTAAAAGACTCTATTACTTCTAATTTTTCTAAACAGAATATGGCAAGGATTCAACATAAGACATTCTTCATGCAAAGCAAAGGGCTCATCAATGAACTCAGATCTCTTCACTTGTTAAAAATGGCAATGTGGAAAAATTATATCTGACTTTTTTAAATGCTAAAAACTTGGGTATCATTAAGGTACTGCACTTTCTGAGAACAGAGGCTGTATACTTCTGAAAACTAGACACTGTATTCTACACATGGAAACAGAATGACAGACCAGGTGGTCCTTGGATGACGCAACAGGAGACTCATACTTCTTTTTCTGAAAGAAACTTCTACAACTCCTCTTGCATTGCTGAAGGTAATATACTAATAATTCACCAAATTAATTAAATAATTATACAAGTACATGGTGTCACAGTTACTCTTAATATTTAATTTTATTTATTCAAGCACATTAATAGCAAACATAATTTGAATGGCTGGAGATGGAACGGAAATGACAGCCATGTGATTCATTATAGGAAATACAGAAAAACATGCATTTAAGGGATAATTAATATCTAAAGGACAGAATACTAGTTTTTGATAAGGTAAATTATATATTATAGTGTTTTTGAAAAACCTAGAAGTTCTTGCTTCAGACTGGAGAGGCCAAAGGTAACAGCACCTGATCTTCTGACTGTCACCACGTGCCAGCCTCAGTCTGTCCTCAAAAAAAAAAAAAAAAGGCAAAGATATTAGTATTTTATCTGAAAGATGTATGGAAAAGCACTAGTTTAATAAGCTGTCTCCCAGACACGTAGAAGGCCTACAGAGGCTTAACAAATCAAATGAGAAATTCAATGGTTGGGTAACTAAATAGTTATAAATCAGATTGTGATAATATTTTAAAAAACCACCTCTATGGGGGCTACGTCTTCCTCTGTGGCCATAACCAACTATTGGAAGCTGTGTTGTGTGTGAAAATGCAAGTAAAATAGGCAATTCAGGCCATAGTTGTTTCTCACCCACTGCAGCCCTGGGATCAACATTATTTTACCTGTTACAGTACTGTTTTTCACATGCTGCTACTACTACTAATGATGCTGAGCTTCTCTTCCCACCACCACCCTCGTTGGAGGCACAGCCTCCGCGTTACTCTGCAGGATCAGACCAGCTGCCATTCAGACCAGCACTTTATTATTATTACTATTATTTATTTGGGCAGCAACCAGCCAGCTGCCTCCAGGGAGCCCTGAAGTGGGGCAGGGAAGTCACCGAATCCCTGTCTTGTGTTTATAAAGTACATCTGCGCGTGGAGGGGCCGGTCTGCACCCGTGGCTGATCTGCTCTGCAGGCCTGGCTGGCCTCTTGCTTCCATCAAGGGTTCGCTACTCACTTTCCTAGAAAGCCACCAGCAGCCCAGGCAGGCAGCAACTCTCTGCCCCCCCCACCGCTTGTCCCCAGGACTGTGGAGAAAGGCTGCCTCCCAAAGCGTCCTCCTTCAGAACTGCCGCTTGCGGGGGTATACACGGGGGAGGAGGGGGGACAATCCGCCCCACTCCCAGCCCACTGTTTCCAACAAGGGGCAACAGGGGCCCCTTCCTCAGGAGGGGACCAGCCTCCCCTCCTCGGTGGGTGGTCCCCAGCGCTTGGAAGCTGGAGCTAGACTGCTGCTGCACAGCGAGGCTCCACCTGGACCGCAGCCTCTCTCTCCCCCCGCCATTAACCCTTCCCTTTCCGCCTCTCAGCACCAGGCCGGTCTGAGGCAGACGGCGGGGAAGCGTTTCATCCCGTCCGTTCTTCGTTCGCCCTTCTGTCTCTCCTCCCCAGTCCCCTCCTCACCGGGCCCCACCGCTTCAAGCTCCCAGTCCGGCGGCCGCGTCCTGCATTGACCCGGAAACAGCTCGCTCGGGATGGGAAGGAGCGAGCGAGCAAACGACCGGAGGGGAGGAGGGAGGGTGAGAAATAAAACCAAACATCACGTGACTTCCCCAGCCTGGCCGCTCACGTGAGAGGCGGGAGCGGCGCGCGGTTGCCGGGGAGACCTCAGCGGCGCCAGGAAGGGCTGCCGCGCGTCTGTGGGAGGCGCGCATGCGCCAGAGCGGGGGGTGTCTCCCTCCGCAACAGTCCTCGCGCGAACCAACGGCTTTTCCCGCCTCGTTCCGTTTGAAAATTTCCCCCTCGCGACGCCTCATGGGGGGGGAAATAACGGTCGTTTGAGTTGCGCCAATGAGGCGCTTTCTAGAGTCGCCTTTCAGGCCCCTCTTCCTGCTAAGTCAGGGCTTGTTTAAACCATGGTTTGTTGGACCAGCCAAGGGATCCCTGGTAAACCACAAACCTGGCTGGCGGGCCGGCCTCATGCCAAGCTCAGAAACGTCTGCCATGGCTGTCCTTAATCCAGGCGCTGAACCTGGTTCCTGAATTAAATCTAATAGAAGAGAATCTCTGTAGCTCGGGGTTGAACTGTGGAGCCCTTGGGGTTCTCTGAGCTCGGTGGTTTTCTTCAGACATTTTGGTACCTGACTAGGTAACATCATCAGTCCATGTTAGTGCGTGTTAGCACTGATGATGTTTTTAATTTATTTTTATTTATTCATATTTATATAGCTGCCCATCTCGCACAAGGTGACTCTGGCCGGCATACAACAATGTTGGGTAACAAAATGTCTGCAAGAAAACCACCGAGCTCAGAGAACACCATGAATGAAATCTGTGCTAAATTGGGGTTGCACTTTTGTTGAGTAGTAAATGAATCCAAGAGTGTCCCTGAGGCATCCTAGTAGCTACTACAGTAACTCTTTTTCTGTGTGCTTAAGACAGGAGGGGTCAGTGTTTAAATATATCAATAAACATTGGCTGGGCACCTTTCCACCAGCTTATTCTTCTTTCTGAATGAGCAGGAGGTCCCATTTTTGAAATGGGAGATGCTTCTCACGGCCAGACCTGTTTTGGGAAAACTCTGGGGTGTCAGGACGGGGCTGCATGAACCTCCTTCCTTAATGGCTCAGGGAGTGCCTATTTTCATGACGGCAAAATGGCTGTCGCTGTTGTCAAGGCTTATTGACGCTCTCTAAATGTCCTGCAATTTGACTCTGATCAATGGCTTTTCTTTCCCCAGCCCTGGAGGGCGATGAATTCACTTCAGCCTTCATTATGTCAGGGATGCCTTCAACGCTCCCTTCCGCCGTAACCTCCCCAGTGCTTCAACATCCTTACAGATGCGTTTGTTGGTTTACAATATTTACATACTGTCCCAGTTGTCAGACTCTGGGCAACGTACAGGACCGTTGAGAAATAATTCAGATGAGAACGTAAGTGTAAAAAGAAAAGTGGCTTGTAATTTTTATCCCAGGCCAGTAGTGTGCTGAAGAAGAATCATCTTCTGCAGTGTTTCTCAACCTTGGCCATTTTAAGATGGGTGGACTTCAACTCCCAGAATTCCCCAGCCAGCATCAACCTCGGCCACTTTAAGATAGGTGGATTTCAACTCCCAGAATCCCCCAGCCAGCAAGGCTGGCTGGGGAATTCTGGGAGTTGAAGTCTACCCATCTTAAAGTGGCCAAGGTTGAGAAACACTGGTCTTCTGAAATGACATTGGGGTTGGATGCAACATGTTCCACGCTGCAGGGGCTGCTTCAGAAATGGTCTGCCTTCCGCCCTCCTTATTCCACGTTTGGATGAGCCTTCACAAGATCGCTCTCAGTGACCAAACTGGACAGCAAAGCATAATTTGTGCATAGCTGTTCCAACTTAAACCTGTTCTTTTTTTTGTACATCTTCCAAACCTGTTTGTCTTCAATCCTTATAGGAATCTCACCCACTGTACAGTACTGGGAAGTATGTTCCATGAAACTATTCCAAATATACCTTTATAAAAGTACATTATTGAATCCATGCTATGCCTTTTCTTATCTATTATCCTTTTACTCTGAATCATAACCCATATCGTTTGAAGGTTTTGGAGACATTGCAGGGAATATATTCCTTGTTCCTCAAGACTCATATCTCTAACATAATGAAACCGAACAAAAAACAAGAGCATGAACATTGAAAGGACAGGTAGGAAGATAGTTGCAGATCAATAATAAATATATGCAATTTGGAAAGCTTTATATTTCATTTCCACTTCCCTAGAAACTCCATTTCCCTGGAGATCATTCTTAAATTCTTCAAAGAAATCTTGTTCTCTTCACAAATCTTCCTTCCTTTCACATAATTTAAACACAGTTGTCTAATTTCTTGACTGAATCACGAGGAATAAAATGGAAACTTTACGTGTCAACAGAAGAACTCCATTTAATCTGAGAATGAAGAAATGGAGTTAAAGGAGTACAAATTCTCCATTAACCAAGCCGTCCTGATATGACAGCTTTTCTCCTGGTCCGAAGGGGGTGTGGGGGGCGTGGCCTGTAAGCAAATGCATAAAGGTGCTGCTGGCTGAGAGCTGCCAGACAGCAGGATCCAAGTATAAGGTGGTTTTAGTTCTTCTTCTGAGTTTTGCTAGGTGAGACAAATATTTTAAGCGCTGATTCAGCAGGCAGAAACTTGAAATTTCATATCATGATCACTCAAGTTGTAGAGACTTCTCATTCCATTATAGTAAATACTGGCTTAGTTGAATATAGATGCTTCCAGTCTGCTTAGCTCTGGGGCAAGTGACCAACGGAACCATAACTGATATAAAGAGCCATTTGCAGATAAAGGCAGAAGAGCAAATACATTCTGTGTTCCATAACAACAACAGAATGAAGTCTTTGAAATACGGGTAGTCCTTGTTTAGTGACTGCCTCATACAGCAACTATTCGCAGTTACAATGGTGATGAAAAAGTAACTTTGCAAACCAGTGCGCACATTTATAACCTCCGCAGGTCCATAAAGCAAAGGAAAGCTGAAGTCATATCGTAAGCACAGTCGCGGTTTCACTTAGCAACTGCTTCGTTTAATGACCAAGTTGCCGGTCCCAGTTGTGGTCACTAAACGAGGACTATCTGTAATCCTAGCTCAAGATAATGTAATACTATGCTATTAAAACATGCAGCAACACCTATGATGGCTTTAAAATCCAGCCTCATCTAGAACTTTGCTTAGCAGTTCTGGTACTGCTTTTCTGTTATACCACTGTTTAAGGGAACTGTTTACGATTACGGGGCTCTTAATTTTGCATTTTACAAACCATGTTCGTCACCTGCTTCCCGCTCCCACTGCTAAGCATTTTACTTGGAATGAAGCTCTGCTAATTTCAAAGCAAAGAATAGGCCAGCTATTCAGCATGCATTCAAACTCACAAAGGTCTTCAAATTACAAGATGCAAAAACAGCATATATAGATCTTGCAACTGGTCTTGGGCTTTCGCTACCTTTCTCCAAATAACTGGCCCAGCCTTATATATTTTGGGATCAAAAGGAGGAGAAGCCAAAATTCCCTCCTGGCTTTTCAGTTTCTAAAAGACATAAGAGTAGAGACCCGCTTCCAACTTTACTTTGTCTGAAAAGAGCAAATGTTGACTAAGCAGCCCAGGAAAGATTTGGGTCTCTGTGGCCTTCCTGCAACCCAGTGTGCCTCGACCACATTCATAACAGGCACTGGATGGTTCTGATTTTTGAATGCTAAGCCAAATTATCTATTGGGAGCAGAGAATAAAATATAGAAAAAAGCAAAGTACCCCGTGAGTATGTGAGGCTACAGTACCTGGTGAGCGAACACTTTTACCAATATTTCTGGATGCCACTTGTTTGAGATTCTTGATGGGACGATATTTAGTTAGTGCTGCTTTAATGGTTTTTTTAGCTACAGAGAGCCATCAGTTTCAAATGCTACAGCTTGCATTAGGAAGCCTTATTGGTTCAGACAGCTTAAAAATTAAACCTGTCAGAGCAAATAAACAGGCAAGATATCAAGTTGAAGACTTTGTATAAGTGTAAGTATCCCGGTTTAGTCCTGCAAATGAGAGCAGGAATTTCCTTTTTAAGATCACTCATACATGCAGTATGGGTATAGAATCTGGAACAACTGTGCATTTTGATCAGACAAATCAGTCATTGTAGCTTTCAACTGGGAATCAGAGAGGTCTTTCTACATTCATTTGCATTCCCGTTTGGCTTTGGAATAAATTACATTCAACCTTGGTTCATTTAGAGCTAAGCCTGGAAAAGCTGAAGTGCAAAACTCATCAATGATACCTGAGATCACAGACAGATTCTGACACGAAGTGTTCTCTTTCCACAAGTAAAGTAACCTCAAGTTTGAAGAAACCAATTTGATATTAGCAAAATAATATGCCTGGGTTAATTTTTAAAAATTCAAATTGTTTTTTTTTTAATATTCAATACTAATACAGTACTTAGATCAGCTATATTTTATGATACAAAAAGAGGGAATTAGAACCATTCTGGAGAACTGGCAGCTACCAGAAAGTTTGATGATGCTGATGCTAACCGTTCAGTCGTGTCTGATCGTCTCCACATTTTCTGATCTTGTATGGCTTCTTTTAGTTGTTTTATGCTCTGGCTGGTGTTGGCTTTGATGGTGTCTAGCCACTGTGTTTTTTGGGGGCCTTGTTTCCTTTTACCACTGACCATTCTGAGCATAACTGCCTTTTCCAGTGAGTTTGATCGCATGACGTGGGCGAAATAAGTAAGGTGGAATTATGTGATTTTGCCCTCCAGCGATTTGTCTGGTTTTATATGCTCCAGTACTTGCTTGTTTGTCGCCTTTGCTGACCAAGGAATGCACAGGAGCCTTCTCCAACACCACAGCTCGAACGATTTGATTTTCTTCTTGTCTAGTTTTTTCATGGTCCAACATTTGTGACTATGGGTAGCTATGGGAAACATGATAGTCCAGACTCATCTGCCAGGCTGATGTCCTTGCCTTTCCATACTTGCTTCATGCTCATCATTGCTGTGCGACCCTGTGCGATTTGACACTTAATTTCTGGACTGCATTCACTGATTTGATCAATCTGCAACCCTAGGAAAGTGAATTCTTGCACGCATTCAATCTCTTTACCCTCAATAGGTATTTTGACATTTCCATTCCTTGCAGTGGTCATGAGCTGGTCTTTTTGATATTCAGGAAGAGGCCAAATTTCCAGAAAGATTAGCAGATTGTTAACAATAAATTAAGCATATTTTAATAATTCCTGACACTTTGGTTACTTTTAGTGTTCAAAAGGGCATCATATGCATTAGCTGGTATTACTTAAATCAGTCCTGAAATATGGGTTATTATTATTCCTGTTCTGAAAATAAGATGCCAAATCAGTTTTTCCAAGTGTAGCTTTCCTATGCAATGGTCAGAAATCTGCACCTACCACATTTCTCTTTTCTGCATTAGAGCTAGAGACTATCCAGTGCCTTATGCTGAGTGAAGCTAATGCTCAATTTACCTACCCCAGTACTGCTCACTCCTGTCTTCTCCAATTTTCAGACCATTTATGATTACCCTGCACACAAATATTTTGGTCCATTTCTATGGTCAGTGACTGAGGGGAACGCATTAGTATCTGAAATCTGGTTCTCTATCACTGAGTTCATGTATCAAAATAAATTAAATTCTGTTATCTACTTATATTTGTCATATTCTAATAGGAAATATGGCCTTTTTCTCCATTTTTAAAATATATTATTTTCCGAGGCTCATGAGTGTATATTTTAAATGTGAACTGTTTTATATGCAGAGTGCTTCCTAATCTTAATTTGTCATCTTAATAGTTTTATGAAACTCACTATTGTCATTTTACCAAGGAATAAAAATGGGTCTACAGATTAATGTACTTAAAAATAAATCCTCTTTGCAGTCATTATCATTCCTCTTGCAAGGACTCCTAGGATCCAATATTCCATTGCAGACTGAGACTGGCTAGGATCTTACAAAGCTAGTTCAAAAACTACAACTGCTTTTTATGCAGAGAGTGGAAAGCAGGATGCATTTTTTGAGTCAAATCTAGAAGCAAAGGAGGCTGATTCGAAAGATATGATATTTGAAGAAAGACTTCTCCAAAGTGATAAAATTTGAATCTGAAGCCTATAACATTTTGCTAGCAGTTTAACATATAGAGACAAACAGAGCACAAGAATAAGAATAAGAACCTTAATTGGATCAAATAAAGATCTATTCAATTCAATAAAACAGCTATTTATCTGCATCAAAATGTTTGCCCTCAATACTCTAGAAAAAGCAAACAAATGTTCTTCTCAAAATAACCAGGTACAGTAGAAAAATGAAAAAGACCTGTCTGTTCTTTCACAGTGTGAAAAGGCCATTGTGTTATTCTTTCTAAGAAACCAGTGAAGATAACGTTGTCACCTCTAGTAGACATGGTGACCTAAATAGAAAGATTGGTCCCACCTCCTTTGTAATCGGTGCAAACTTTTTCTCTTCACATGGGCTGTGAAACTGCAAAACCATTCTGTTTTGATTTAACTGAACTGGAAATCTCAGTAATTGCATCCACAGAGATCAGAGACAACCCATCATTCTCATCAATATATTAATGCATCCAAAGTCAAATCCCAAACTGGACTCTAAGGGAAAAATAAATAAATCTCCTTAACCTTGAGTGTAAATTAACTAGTCTGGAAATCAAAACTCATCCAACATTCATTACAGAAAGGTTTCCTAGTATTTTACTTATCATAGGGGAGTCTCATCTAACCTGTGTAAGAGCCAGACTTGGCACAAGCCCAAGGTGGCCATTTTAACATGGAAGACTTAGCCTAAGAGGAATTTACAATCCTCACTTATGTGCCTCTTGGGGCTATGAAGCTGAAGTTGTGTAATGGGCAGCAGGTACGGCAAAACAATTAAAAAGGGATAAAGCCATTATATTTGAATTGATCTAATCGTCTCTTCTCACTGGGATCTAGAGAGATATCTTTCTAGAATTACCACATTTTATCAATAGACTGGGAAAATTAACAAAAGCTTGAACTTCATTTACATGTGGGTGGGAAAAAAGGCAACTGAAAAACTGCTTTTACCCTGGGCTATGAGTGCCCAGGGGCAGAATGAAACAGCTCTCTTTGTCCTGCCTGTCTTGAGGTTCCAAAGAAGTTGCCCTCAGCTAGAGGACATTTTATTAATTGGTCCACTAATTTCTCAGATGTGGAAAACTCAGAGAAACTCAAAACTCTGATTCGTGATTCACAGGTACAAAAGTGAGACACACATGCAAACCGTTAAATGCAAAATGTGTAAGTGTAAAGGAAATTCAATGCCATATTAAGAAACATAAATCTAAACTGTAAACAGTTTGGATCACCTTTCTGCACTGTTTATACTGTAATGCAGCATTTATTATTAGCGGCGCCTCAGTTGAGATAATTTATTAGAAATGTAAGTATATTTAGGCTTAATGTACATAGGCACACTGTTGCCGGCTGCTTCCTAACTCTGCTCCTGTGTCTTTAACAGTGGTCTGATCAAGGGAAATTCAGTAAGTTGTTTCCTGCCTCAGAAAGGCTTGGAGGAAATGGGTCTGTTTGGGATGTATATAGGCGTGCTTTTGCATCAGATTGCTGCTGAAAAATTAAGACAAGAAAGATGCTGGTATTTTCTAACTGAACTGGGAGTTGGGGAGGGGAGAGAGAGAAGGGGCAGCCTGACTGACTTCTGTAAGTGCTGCAGTGATGCATATTTAGAATCATTATGGAGCTGGAAGGCTTTACAAATTTACAAAGATAAATATCTAAATCAAATATAGAGGCTGCTTCAGTATCTGCGCGTTCATAAACCCAAGTCCACTGATAGCTTATCCTCAAATCTGCTTGTGTTATAGGAATAATAGCTTGTACCTGGCCTAAATATACATTTAGATAATGACAGGATTACTGTTTATTAACTCAGGGCTACCCACATTTCCTTGCAAGATGGCACGGCTATATTTTAAGCCTAAAGAGCATCAAACGGGAATGAAAGATGAAGAACAGTCACAGCTAAATTGCCAATAAAATCTATGTGCTGGCACTACAGTGGTCAAGTTACTCTGTTTAGAAGATAACTCAGGATATGCAAAATTCAGTGCCAGTGATGCAATTTAAACAGGCATGTCCCAGTGTAGCCACATATATAATCATTCTCAGAATGTGCCAGCACTCTGGAGCTTGAAAAAATGCAGCGTCTTTCACGTTGTTCATCTCTTTAAAAGGAAGCTCAGATTCAATTATTCATGAGATTCTTTCTCTTCCCTTTGGGAAATCTGTAAATAAACATTAAAAGACCCATGCTCGTTTGATGACTATTCCCTTTTGCCTGTGCAACCATGTTAGCCTGTCAGGAAAATGGATATGATAGCAGTCATTGTTTGTAGAACTGAACAGCGAGTGTTGCTGGTACTTGACAAACCTCTGAGAGAAAATTTTTGGTTTAGTGTCCCTATGTCATTCCTCTCTGCCTTGTTACCCAAATATCCATGTTGTGTGCTTTCATTGACTGCCCAAAAAGTCTAATGTGAGTTGATTTGTACGGTATGATCAAGCATTGACATTTGCCACAAACACAGAGAAATGAGTTTAAATAGCAGCTCTAACCAGCATGACCAGTCATAAGTAATGGTGGAAACTGTAGTCCAACAGCATCTTCGGGGCTGCACGTTACCCATTCTTGGACTAGAACAACCCATGGAATTTGCATGGGGAACAACAATGATAGAAGACTGTTGCTTTCATTTTTCCATGTATGAACTTCTTAGAGCTACTTGTTAGGAATTATGCAAAGCAGGACACCAGGTAGATATTGGGTCTAATCCAACAGTGCTTTTCTTATGTTATTCAAAAAAAAAAAATGTTGCCTCACCTCATACTCGAGAAAAAACAATTTAAGATTCTATCCATATTTGCACCAACCATGTACTGACTATAGCAAATGTTTCCAACATAGTAAAATAAGACTAAAATGGCAATTATTGGACTAGTACTAGAGTTAAAACACCACTTGGCTGTGGAACTCACTAGTATCTTTTCTCCGCCTGAACTACTTTAGTGGAGTTATCATTATAAAGCATTATATCAATTATAAATTATAAATTATATCAATTATAAATTATAAAGCATTATATCAATGACGTGGGAAGTCATTATTCCCCTCTACTCTGCACTAGTGAGACCACACCTGGAGTACTGTGTACAATTCTGGGCACCACATTTCCAGAAGGATATTGACAGGTTAGAACAGGTTCAGAGGAGGGCAACAAAGATGATACAGGGACTTCAGGACATGTCCTATGAGGACAGGCTGAAGGAACTGGGGCTGTTCAGTCTGGAGAAAAGAAGACTGAGGGGAGACATGATAGCAGTGTTCAGGTACATAAAGGGGTGCCATAGGGAAGATGGTCAGGAACTCTTTTCCATGGCCACAGAAACTAGGACCAGAAATAATGGGTACAAACTGCAGCTACCTAGATTTCACTTAAATATAAGGAAAAACTTCCTGTCGGTTAGATCTGTACAACAGTGGAACAGTCTACCTACGGAGCTTGTGAGTTCTCCATCTCTGGAGGTTTTTAAGAAGAGGCTGGACAGTCACCTCTCGGGGATGGTTTAATTGGTTTCCTGCATATTGCAGGGGGTTGGACTAGATGATCCATGTGGTCCCTTCCAACTCCAAAATTCTATGATTCTATGACAAAAATAGAGGAAAGCAGAATAGTAGTTAATTGTTTTGTGCTCCTTAGATGAAAGATAGGATATAAACGTAATAAAGGATTCATAATTATTCCAAACAGAATAACAAAAATCCAGTGTTTCCAGTTATTAAACTAACCAAGATCTCTTATTTTCATTATGATTTTGCTGCCTATTCTCTGCGGTTAAAAAAGAAATTTCCCTCTGTATACTGTAGTACAAGCATAAAAACTTGTCTCTGTTCTCATCCCAAAAGCTTGCTATTCATTCCCACAGTACTCACCAGTGTCAAGGGTTTCCCTTATTAAAATGTAAGAACAGAAGGCTACAATTTTCTGTATTTCACACTTATATCCCAGCAGAAATTATTTCAGCATTTGCTATAATTCTTGTGATCCTATTTTTAGAGTTGAAAATTGATAATACCTATTGAAGTAAACACATAAACGATTTAGGAGAACTTAGTTGATCCTTTTCTTCCTCACTTCTAAGGGAAATCATTAATAATGTACACAAGCAAAGTTGTAGCAGAGTCAGGGGTCACAGTTTAACACAGAGCGGGGTTCATTTCAATGTCCTGAAATCAATGAGTTAAGACTGGATGGAGTTAAGATTGGGACCAATGACAATATAATGTTAGCTTAATTGGCTGGCAGACAAACTACTGGAATGTCAATAGCAAGAATGCCATAAATTACTCTAGCTATAGGCAAATAAAGACCTTGTGAATCCAGACTTCTGCTCCTCTGAATATCAGGGGAAAGCTCTATCATGGAAGGACATATTTTATTTAACACATTAAAAAAAACCCTCCAACAATCACGGACAGGATAATCTTTGATTTCAAATTGTTCATCATCACCTTGATTTTTTTTTCTATAATTTTTTTTAACAGTAAGAACTTGCATAGAATTGCCATTTAGAAAATAGAAGTTATGTATGAAAACCTACATCGGCCAAGGATTTCCTGATTACTGACAATTTAACTCTCACTTAACCTTCCAAGGTGGGTTCCTTATGGTCTTCACTCAAAACCATTTTGTAACAGTGAACTCTGAGATACGAGATATTCTCTAGGTGTGAAGTCATTATACAGTTTTTTTTAGGGTAGTCTCATTACTGTTTGTAAAATAATTTGTGAAGATGTGTCTTTTTTAAAAAAATAGTGCTAAGACTTGACTTTCAGAAACTCATAGTTTGGGATGGTGATTCTATCACTCTCTACTGGTGAGAGAAGACAAAATCCCTTCCCCTCTCCTCTGTTGAACCCCGTGCTGTACTGGCTTGCTTTCTTAAAAGCTCTACCACAAAATGAAGAAGGAAAAACTACAACTCTGGTCATTTGCAAAGTCTCTGAGTTCAGTTTGCTGGATGCTTTTTCCTATTTGCAATTCTTCAACTAGACCTCCCTTTCATGAACTCTCCCTCTTTCTCTACGATCCTGTTCTTTTTACTCACCTGCTGCAAAGCTAGGAGTTTGATATCTCAGCTCAGGTGTGTTGATATAGATCTTGAGATACCCAGAGGAAAATTATTTTCCCTTTCTCCCTTACATTCTAAAAGAAAGAAAGTGATTGTTGCCTTTTTCACACCCCCTACCTCAAATGCCATAGAAGCAATATTCTGAGGAAGCGTTTTCCCAGTTTAGCTGGGAGGGCTTGCACCTAGCGCTGGGAGAAGTAAGAATGTCAGAGACTCTCTCAGAGAAGACCAGTAACAGTATGCTCACTCACGTTGGGCTCACTCCCAGCCTAAAGCTTTGATATGCTCTCAAGAAGTTGGGATACCACTTTATTAATTTAAAAATAGTTCAACACTGTACAAGTCTCATGTTCTGTAAAATGGAACATTAGCTTCTTTGTCGCCATCTCCCCTGCTTTATTCAGGCTCGCTGCTGTTTGTCACCTTTTCCCATTCCAAACTCTCGTCACTTTGCACAGGGGAATCTGGGCCTGGCCGAACGCGAAGACCTTGGAACCTCCGGCACTCGGGGCACACCCGGATGTGTGTGCAACCTCGAGCGACCAGAGCAGCTTCTTGTGCAAGTCTCTGTGCCAGCTGGTCAGGGTCCCCCCCACCACAGAGTTTGCCATTGCTGAGGGTGGTCGTGGTAGTAGCGCGGGCTCTGCGGTCTTCTTGTATAATGGGGCGAGTCCGAAGAATAGCCCCACGCCTTTGGCGGGGGTGAAAACTGTCCTTGCAGAGAATGATGCTACGCAATTCTGACACCATCTCCTGGCAGGCTGATATCTATCACGGGGTAAAAAAAAACCCAGAGTATTAGAATACTAGTGCTTAAAAGGCTGTTTCAGCATCATCTATTCTCAACTGTTAGAAATTCTGTTTGTATAAATCCTGCTTATCTGTGATGCTATTAGATTTTTTTTTATTTGCTCTAGACTCCAGGAAACTTTATTCAGCACTGGATTCTGAAATCCTTACTGAAATCAATACTGATATCACACAAGTATATTTGAATGTTTTTCTTCCATGTTAAATCTCTACTCTCCTTGAGGTCTAACGGCGGGAACTTGGCTTTGGAGACTTCATGACATCTAAATCTAAGATATTTAGCATGTGAAGCCTTATACTGGGCATTAGCTTATAAGGCAGCCCCCTTTTCCTTTTGTAACGCATTTGGTTGATGCCTTATTGATACTGTCAATTTATATCTTCTGATGTATATAAATATGGCATAAGCTATAGGGAACAACTGTAAACTAAATTATGTAAATTATAAACTAAAAAGTCAGATTTCCCCCTACTTTTTCTAACCAACAAGTTCAAACAATAATGCCTCAGTTTATACTGAGATTATATAACTAATTATATTAATAGATGTGAATTGCTGTACAACTACAGGTAGTCCCTGGGTTAAGAACACTGGAGTTATAGATGACCCATAGTTAAGAACGGAGCCTACTGTAGCAAAATTCGAGTTAAATACACAATGGTTCAAGTTCATTACACAATACTATTTATACAGTATTATACAATAATACTGTTCTGGCTTACAAACACATTTGACTTAAGGACAGACCTTGGGAACGGAGCTCATTCTTAAATTAGGGGTTACCTGTATTTAACTCACCTGAAACATAAATCTCAATTTCTGCAAAATTTGTTAAAACTTCCTGTCTTTTCCTCAGATTGTGTAAACCATATATGATACAAAAGCTTCCATATTCCATAATGTTTTATTCTTTGTCAAACAGCCCCATTAGCGTTTTTTGCCCCAAGGAGTTAAGAAATGATACTCATATTATTTTTCTTGATCTTTAAGCTGTTCTCTGTGTTAGAAAACATATCACTATTTATCACGTTATTTGCTATAATAAGCCTCTAAGCTTTCCAAAAAGCACTGGAGTCTTTTAAAGACAGTGGATTTTACAACTATCTGGACATAGATGGATTGAAAAACTTTACATAATCCTATCGATGCTAATCCCTAGTACTTGTGTATGTAGTGTGCTTTTAACAATCCTAGTAATTGTATAACATCATTAGAAGATACAGGAATATTACCATGTCCATATTGCAGATTGTGTCAGGTTTCTCACCCAGCTCAGCTGTAAATCTGAGAAGATGGCTTACAGCCACAATTCAGTTGGGCTTGCCTCTTTATTAAATGAAGTTATATATACACTTGAAGGGGAGGAGAAGGGGGGGGGATTTTTTTTTAGCCTGGCTCTTGCTATTTCGCTTCTGTACTTTGTGCTTGTGCTAGGAAGACACCATTATCTTGAAGCGAGGAGGACATGTACAGAGAAGGCCTTGGGGGGGGGGGCGTGCAGGGAAAAGGTCTTGAGGGTAAGGGTGAAGCCAGTTCAAACTGCCTTAAACTACCTTATACGTTCAATCTATTGTCCTTGCAAAGCTATAAAAACTGCGTTTGAATTTCCGTTGGCGTGGCACTTCCCAGTACTTTTGCTGCCTGTGTTTTGGGTTGCTGTCCACCCAGCTGCTTCACTCGGCCAAATAAAGAGGTGTTTTCTTTTCCAAGAGCCTCTGCCTGAATTCTTAGCATTGAATCTGCTAAGATTCAGGTCTACAAACCTTACACACTGAAGATTGCCCATTGCAGTACAGTACACAGAAGTCAAAACTTTTATATAAGTCTATGCAAAAAGGTTTAAATTTCTTCTCTGGGGCAATAACTACTTAGCTGTTTTCTTGATGGCCTTGGAAAGCACCTATCTATGTTGACATAAGTGTTCTCTCTAGCCAGAGAACCACTGGTTCCTACCTCGCCAGCTTCATTCTTTATAGATCGCAAGGCTGAATGACCTAATGAATTTATAACAGAGGTAATATTAACAGCAGTGGCTCCTTGATTGTAACTCAGCCTCAATTATTATACAGATAGTCCCTGGGTTAAGAGTGCCCGGTTTAAGGAGAACCCATAGTTATCCCCACAGATAACCCAACCCTGAGCTACACATATTCTCTTCTATTGGGACAACCCATAGTTGAGAACGGAGCCTATTATAGCAAAATTCGAGTTAAATACACAATGGTTTGAGTTAAATGCACAATGGTTGGAGTTAATTACCCAACACTACTCATACAGTAGTATACAATAATACTGTTCTGGCTTACATAGAAATTTGGCTTAAGTACAGACCTCGGGAATGGAACTTGTTTTTAAAGTGGGAATTACCTGTACATTACTTCTCATGCTATATTACTTCTGCAAGGAATTCTGACATTGCATACCAAAAAATGCAACTTAACCAAATTAGATCTTAAGTTCCCAGTCAGTCAGGATCTTATACATTAGGCAGGCCAAATCCTTTTGTACCCTTTGCAAGATAAGACTATATCAAATACAGAAGGACTTTTAGAAACCCATCCTCTAATGGATTAGCAGTCAGGTAATAAGCAATGCTTCCGCCATGGAGCACATAGCCGACCTTGGCTGGTCTCAGAGCTGAGCAACTTTAGCTCTTATTAGTACTTAGATGGGGGAACCAGCTCAGAATTGTAGTGCTTTTGGCTAGGTTGGGAACTCCCAAAACAAAAACCACTCCAAATAAGGCATTGGCAAACCAGTTTCATAATGCTACCAAAAAGCTGTATGGATGCAGTCACCGATAGTTAAGCCTGACTCAAGGACATCTTTATCTTAATGATGCAATAGAAAAAATGGACACTAAGCCATTTGAAAATAGTTAATAAATTATAACTATAAATTACTATAGTTATACTATAGTATATACCCGTGTTTCTCAACCTTGGCAGCTTGAAGATGTGTGGACTTCAACTCCCAGAATTCCCCAGCCACCCTTGCTGGGTGTTGAAGTCCACACATCTACAAGCTGCCAAGGTTGAGAAACACGGGTATATAGTATGTAATTTTATACTATACTATAAAACTATAAAAAACTACTATAAAAAACTATAAATTCCTTTGTGAACCATATCCCATTTTCCCAACTTTCAATATATTTACAAACGCCATTTGGGCTCCATTTTACTTCATCTTATTCTGCATGTTCATTAGTAATCTGAATAGATTGACATTATATTTGTTCTTCCTATAGAACTCAGAGATAATTTCCAGCAATTGTTTTGGTGAAAAAAAGAAGACTGTGAAATGGTTTCTTAGAAATCTTTCAAAGCTTCCTTTCTTCATATTCTTTCACTACTATTCAGTCCTGACTAACCTCAGTTCTGCCATTAATTTGTCTGAAAAATAGCTTTTCAGCTTAGTAACATTGGCTTCATCACAGAGCCAATCATATTTAGTGATGTGATGATATCACCCAGGATAAAAAAAATTAATTCAGAACAAGAACAGAACTTCTTGAATAGATATTGTTCTTGCTCTGATTCAGCTTCATACGTCTTCAGTACCATCATCAATCATACCATTGTTAACAAGGATGAAGGAGGACAATGTTTCAAATCAGAGAAGTCTCAACTTTCCATGATCAGAGTTATAAAGAAGCTTAAGAGGGGCATGGCTGCCAAAGCGGACATGACAAGTCTAGAGGTTATCTGACTTACACATTACCAAGGTTACCTAATGTTTTCTTTATTATATGGAGCCCATCAGATGTTCTCTTGGTGCAACACACTTAATCAAATATTAGAGCATGCACCTATCACAAAACTTACCTCAGAATGTTCAGAGTGTCGGAGACTCCATAAGAACTCCAGCATTGCCATAAAAATCGCTACGATTAAACCGCATATCAGAACCACAAAAATTCCACCTATATTCTCCATTCCTAGACCTATCATTAAACACACACACACAGAGAAACAGAAACAGCATTAGCATGATAGGCTAACTTCTAAGAAGCCACAAATTGCTGCTAGAGTCTTCAAGTAGTGATTTGCGTGATCAACTGTGTAGCAGCCTACGAGAACGTCTCCCACCCATGATTAACACTAAGTTAACCTTGGCATATTATGCAAATGCGCTACATAATGTAATGGCAGAACAGGATCTTAGCTAGGTTTCCTTGCATGCAAAGTTTTTATAAAAGCATTGCCCTTAATAACCCAGCACATTAAACGAAAGAACAGCAGGTAGCTTGGTAATTTGAGTGCCCGGGAATAACATATTACAACATACTAGTTTTCAGTACTGATGAGTTAATAATATATAAATGAACGTAGGAATTCAAGCTGAATTCATGAAAACGATGAATATTCTATTGAAATATATTAGAAATACAGCATATGTTAGGTTTTTTCCAGGGATAATTTCTGCTCTCAGAAGAGTTCAAACAAACAAGGATGGCTGTCTCTAAAGTAAAATGAGTATATATTACAGAGATTTCCTCCTTCCTGCTGATGGTGCCATAGATAGTCACTAAGGTGTTACGGGTGGGAGCAACGCAACATTTATTGATGACGAGACTCTCACTGGGTCATTCAGGGAGAAGCTTTATTTGCGCAAAGGTTCAGTTAGGACTCGCAGGTCCCTGCAAAGAACTGAACCCCGAAAAGGAGTTCAGCAAGCCTTTTTATCATTACAAGAGCCGTTTCTCCCCAATCCCCCCCTCAGTGCCCTCCCCATGCCTTCCGTACTCCAAATTTGGTCAATTGCTTGTAGCTAAACCACAAGTCCTTGTCTTCACCGGTCGTACCTTGTTTTGGGTACGTTTCGGTCTTGCTGTCTAGAGCCTTGCTATCTGAGGAGGGAGGGAGATAAGAGCACTCAGCATCAGCAGAAAGGAAAGTTACAGAGAGTTACATTTAAAATGTAAAACTTCACAAAATACAAGTTTCATACAAAATATAGGATATAACAAAAACTTCTTCTCATATTTGCTTCCGAGACTTATCTCTGCAAAGCCTCTAGCTAAAAAAACACTTCCAGAGAAGAGGTTCACTACTTGGTTACTAGTTAGGACTACATAACCCAAAAATGTAGGATAAAGATCAGAATGAAGTTACAAATAATTTTCCATTTGTATCCTGCCACCTCATTGGTAAAGACCTAGGAGCTTTATTATCACCTTCTAAGGGCTTCACAATCTGAAACTTCTCTGGAAGTTATGAATGACTGCTGATGGATATTCCTGAATAGTCAGTAAATTCAGAAAAGCTGGAGTATGTTCTAAACGACATAATACCATCTGTTGGAGTAATGGAGCCACTATGAAGTTCACCCTTCTCTGCTAATTCTCTCAACTTTCTTTCCTGTTCTTCAAAAAAACCTCCTTTCTGACAGTAATTCTCCCTCCAAAGGGACAACCTTTGAAGGGCTGTTTCCAGGTCACCAGAGCCTGGTGTTCCTGGTTTCTTGTTCTTCTTTTCATTTCTAGAGTCAGTAGATTCAGTTTCTAGGATGATACTATTAGTCTTGTTGGGTATCACAATATTGGAAATGTCTCCTTCATAGAAACTGGATCGTGGTGTGCTGACACAGCTAGAAATGACTGAATTTATTATGGAAGACTGGTTAGATCCTGGAATGTTTATTGGAGATGGAGTTAGGGATCTCTGCTTTACCACCTGATTGATGTTTTGTACAGTGTCAAAGACTCTCTTGTGATGGTTTAAGCCAGAGCAGTCAGTATCATCCAGATGCAGCTCTTTTCGCATTGATCCTTCAATGTCCGCAGCTAAGGAATCCATTGGAAAAAGGCCTAATGAATGGTAACAGTGTGATATAGCATTTGGTGTTGTCTTGTTCATAAGGTTCCTCAGTTCTTCTTGTGCCTCATGAAGCATTTCCATACACTCAGCACATTTATCTTCCAGCTCTCGTAATTCAGCTGGGAGTTGCCTTTGGGCATCTTTAGCTGCTCCCAAATATCGGACAAGTTTTTTTCCCCCCACTGTACAAGCGTTTGCCTTTTTCTGCAAATCCACTATCTGAGAGAGAAGATGGATGATTTTTTCTGTTGTTGGGCTTCAGTCTTCTTAGCTAACTCTTCAGAAATGATGACAATCTAAATATTTGCATCTCTGAGCTCCTTCACACAATCATTTACAAGTTGCGGCTCTTTCTCTTCCTAAGTAACGGTTTCAGTCTTCAGCTGGCAAGCCTCTGATCCAAGGACAACGTTCTCCTCTTCAAGATCCTTCAATATCTTTTGAAGAGAATCAAAATGAAAATAATTCTGGACAGATGAAGATGATTCATTCCTCTTCAATGGAGTTGAATAGATAGATTCTGGCTTGTTCTCTTCAGCAGTGCTGGTATAAAAATGAAGCAACTCATCTTTCATGGACAGCTCATGATGCAGTTGAGAAACCTCTTCCCTGATAATTATTTATTTATTCAATTTGTATAGCTGCCCATCTCAAACAGTGATTCTGGGCGGCGAACAATCATAAAAACAATTAAAACAGTTAAAACATAATGCAAAAAAGAAATTAAATACAAATAGCAGCCAAAAGATATTATAATCCGTCGGTGTCAACATAGTCAGAAAACGGGGCCCTTCACATACTCAGGACCCCAGGCCCAGGCACATAGTCCGGTCTTCAAGGCCTTCTGAAAGGCCAACAGAGTCGGGGCCATCCTAATCTCAGGAGGGAGGATGCTCCAGAGGGCAGGTGCTATGGCAGAAAAGGCACATCTCCTGGTGCCCATCAGCCAACGTTCCTTGGCTGACAGGACCCAGAGCATGCCCATCCGGCCGGACCGGATTGGATGGGTAGAAACAACTGGGAGAAGATGGCCCCTCAGGTAACCCAGTCCCAAGCCATGATGGGCTTTAAAGGTGACCACCAGCACCTTGAATTGCATCCGGAAACACTGGCAACCAATGCAACCCCCAAAGCAGTGGTGTTACATGTGCCAAATAACTGACACCATTTACAGTACAACCCATGTAGCTGAATTCTGTACCAGCTGAAGCTTTCAAATGCTCTTCAAGGGCAGCCCCATGTAGAGCACATTGCAGTAGTCCAAACGGGAGATCATGAGGGCATGCATGACAGTGAGCAGAGCCTCCTGGTACAGTTAATCACTGTAATTTTGTGCCAAGGGTGCCTTTGGAAAATGGGTGGCCATGTATATATGTTAAAGAAAGAATAAATTCTATTGCATTCAGCAAGGCCAAGCACACACAAATAATTCCAGATCTTCTGTATGCTTTGCATGACTTTAAAGCCATTCTTGTGTTCAGCCTGTGAAATACTGGTTTCCTTTTTCTAATAAAATGCACTAAATATATAACTCGTATATCTCGTCCTTTCTTCTATTAGCAGTTCTGGTTTTAAAACATAAGGTCTAGATTAACCTTGCTGAGACCTAAACAGCATACAGGTAGTCCCCGGGTTAAGAACACCCAGTTTACAGACGACCCATAGTTAAGAACAGAGCCTACTGTAGCAAAATTCAAGTTGAATACACAATGATTTAATACACAGTGGTTCGAGTTAATGACACAATACTACTTATACAGTATTATACAATAATACTGTTCTGGCTTACATACAAATATGACTTAAGGACAGAGCTTGGGAACGGAACTCGTTCTTAAAGTGGGGACTGTCTGTATCTGTATCTAGTTCTTGCTGGAAGCAATGCACCTTTGGCTGTGATGTTTATTACTGTGACTTGGGTAGACTTCTGTGGATTGAACAGAAGATTGACTCACAAATGATGTGATGGCTTGTATCAGAGCTGCTGAGTACAATTCTTAATCAATTCAGACACCTATAAAAGTTGCCTCTCTCCTCTTGAGCAGTAAATCAAAATGTGAGCATCAAAGATTTATTGACAATCTCCACAGGCCTTTTAGAAGAAAGCCTCGCCACTCCTCCTTGTAAATCATCGGCCAGTTGTTTTATTTGCAAAAGTTGAGGGTCGTATCTCTGTGCCTCCCGAATGTGTTCTCAGATGCTCCTACCCTGTAGCAAATCACAGTGGCAGAAGCAGTGATTCTTCCACAAAAGTGCCAATTACAGGTCTGGGCCCTCAAAGAAGGGAATCTGGCACCGTCAGAATAAGTCAACGCCAGAAGGCCTGAAGAGCTGAGTCATTACAGACCCCTGGAAGCTTATGAGGATCTCCCACCAGTTGCCTCTAAGTGGGTATTTGAAACATCGCCACAAGAATGGAAAAGGCTGCTCTTTCCATTTTCCATTTTCATCTCAAAGGCACTCTGTTTTAACCATTTCTGCACTTAAAAGCAAAGGACGTGGTTTCTAATTCTCCCATGGGGTAACAGCAACAATTGAGTTGCTTTGTGCCGAGCTAGGGGTCATAACCCACCACTTGTAGTACAGTTACAGCCTGGAATGCCCCTGAGACCCCTTGCTCACCCAAGAATCAGCCCCCTACTACTTTGGCGGACTGAGATCTGTCAGAGTTCTCTCTCTTCGGCTGAGCTCCTCATTCATTGACGGGTCCTCGTGCGCTCCCCTTCTCCTCTCCTTCTCCCTCACAGTAGTAACTCTTTCATAATTTATCAGTTTATTATTGTTCCTTTGAAGCTTAGTTCTATGCTTCAGATGTCAGGATAAAGCAATTAGTGCTCTCGTTGGCCTTGGGATGTTGGGGGCTGACCAGCGAGGCACTTAAAAGTGCTCCTGTAACATAATCCCGTCTCTGCAGAATCGGCCTGGAATTTACACAGGACGTCTGGAAAGGGCCGAGAGTGGAATTTCAAAAGCAATACTGAACTTCCATTTAGAAACAGTATAGATTTGAATAAGAGTCACATCAGGGTAAAGAAAACAATCTGAAGTTCACGCGCACACACATATGCAGATATTTTAAGCCACTGATGGAAAGAACCAATTCTTTCAAAATTGCTTCTAGGATCCGTCCCCCTCCCAATTCTTTCCTCTTTATGGTGAAAAATAATTTGAAGCAAAGACGGTTTCCAAACATCCACTTTTCTTTGTGAACTACTCAACATACGGAACACCAATTATTTGCCAGATGAAAGATGTAGACTGTTATCCTATTTGCTTTTCCTTCGTGCTTGCTTTTCCAAAGCTACATAAATGAATGTTATACGAGCCTAGAGGTTTTTGGCTTCTAAGGGTCAAAACTTCTCCTTTGGCCAGAATTCTTTCAGTCTCCCAAGAAAAGGAAATCTTTCAGCTTTAGGTTAGAAAGGATGTCATTAAAAACATGTGTCACCATCAGCAATAGCTTTGGGCTGCCATGAAGTCAGGATAAAGCCATGTTTTTCTGACAATTTGCATAATTTTCTCTAAAGGTCTTGTCCTTCAGCTCCACAAATATATTATTAGCATCTGTTTCACTTACCCTCACACTTTTAACAGCTCTATAGCTTATGCAATTAACCGTTAACCTCTTCTGATGAAGTTCTATTGCCTTTAAAGGACTTCAGGGTTTGGATAACGTCCCTGGAATGATTTAGTTTCTGCTGTGATGCAATGGACATTCAACCGAAGTACCTTTGCTCTCCACCTGCCTCCAGTATTTGTTATCTGGTTGCTTTCAACCTCTTGGCACCAAGCAGGAACACACACTATGAGGAATAGCAGCCATTGCTTTGGCATTCTCCTCACGTTAAGAAGGTCTCGAATTAAAGGACTCTGATGTTCCCAAAATATGACACAGCCCTGAAATTTTTGTTCAGTAATGATTCTACCACTGTGCATCTTTATTACCAGACAAACCACTGGATAGAGAAGTTGTTGGTTATTACCCTTGGCTCGATGGTCCTCTTCTTTAGGACACTGTCCTCCCTCCCACCATTTTCGCTTCAGGATTTCAAGACGGTTGGTCTCCTGCAGCTGGAGAATGGCCAAGTCAAACTCATCACGGAAAACAGAACCTGTAAAGCCAAGATGGCAGATCTGAGATATTTGTTCAGTCTCAGGGGATTTCTACTTCCATTTTCCACTTGTGTTCATTTCTTTTTGTGAAACATTGCAGAAAATCTTGAATGTCAAGTAAAAAATTCTTTTAAAATGTATTAAAAATGTATTATTGCCTGAGCCTTTAAAGGTACAACAGGAGAAGCTGTTCTAAAACTCGCTTGATATAGTCTCTGAAGATGTAGTGAATTACATCTGAAGACGAACTAAGATATTTCTACATTTCTTGAAAATCTTTGTTTATTGCCGAAACCTAGAAGTCCTTTGTATTATGGAAAATACTTCTCCAACTGATATTGCTCTGAATGTGCTCCTATTTCCCCCTCTTCCCAAAATAAAAAAATTGGGTGTACAGAACTGGATAGTTTCAGTTTCTCAATAGGGAGATGTATTCATTTCCCCCTCAATCCCCACAAGAAATGTGGTTTCTTATCTCTTATTTCAGAGGCTCAAAGAAAGTTCTTCAGCAAGTAAAGTCATCAGACAATTCAGCTTTGGGTTATGAAGAACTTTTCCATGTTCTTTTTAGGGCTGAGGTCCTGCATAAAAGGAAGAGGCTTCTGTTATTTTATTGATTTGTATGATCTGCATATTTGAATATAGGCTAATTTTTTTTTTGTTTTTTGCTGCTAAGCAGATATAAACGTGTGTGGGCAAGTCCTAGGGAGGTGTATTCTAAATCTTCCCCCAAATTTACCCCAAGCTCTGTTGCCACTTCCCTTTTCCCTGGCTTCTATTCCTAGGAAGATGACTTCTATCAAGCGACTGGTATATTATCTACGTCTGCAATGACTGTCAGCAACTCCATGAGGCTCCCCAGCTTTACACCATGGATTAAAATGTGACCCTCCTCCCCTTCATTCACATCAAGCACTCTATTACTGAGTTAAAATTTTTACCACAAAAGATTTAGGGGTAGGGAAAATGTGGCTGCAGTCAGGTCAAAAGGCCTGTATCGTCTGCATTTGACCTCTTCTCTGTATGAAATTGCCTTCCCAGTTCCTTTTTTTAGATCTGTATGCTAGCCTAACTTCCTTGACTGTGGAATTGTGACAGGCTAATAACTCATGATATATAGGTCAGGTGGGAATAGCTATTTCGTGTCCACTGCCTATGTTTTAATCTCCTTAAAGAAACAAGGTTCCCATTCTAAGGCAGTGCTTGCACACCAGCAACTCCTAATGGAAGAAGTAGTGGAAACTGGGAATGGAGGGTATTATCAAAGGACTCTCTCCAATAAAATTCCCATGAATTGTGCTATTCAAATGGATGCAATAAAGAAGGTGGAACTTTGTTCTTCTCATATCAGATGATATTGGTTCCTAATAAAATCTCAAGCATGTATATCCACTTCCCCCCCAAAAGGTTAGGAATTGTAGAGAGCCAAGGAGATGACCTTGGAGAAACAAGGCAGAGACAACAATAGCCAAACATACTTTAAGCCCAGGAAACAGAGAAAGTGTGAGAAAAAAGCTCAGACTGACTCCTCCTTAATTCACTAGAACAGTGTTTCTCAACCTTGTCAACTTTAAGATGTGTGGACTTCAACTCCCAGAATTCCCCAGCTGGCTGGGGAATTCTGGGAGTTGAAGTCCAACATCTTAAAGTTGACAAGGTTGAGAAACACTGCACTAGAGCATAAGAAGGAAAACTCAGTTGGGTTTTCAAGGTTCTGCAATTATAGCCTATAATAATAAAGTATTGTTCCAGCCAGACTTGTGGGGTCTGTTTCCTAACCTGGCCTACCTCGAAGGGCTGACAGGAACCACACCTTTTCTCTTTGCTTCATATTGTTTGTCCCAGAGAACCTTTTCATAGACATCTGCAGGGGGCAAGGGGAATAACAGAGCTGGGGGGACATGGGTCCAGCCTACAATTGGAAGAGCTCATGTGGCAGAGTTCCCGACCCACTTCCTCAGAATTCACAAGTGGAAATGAACTCCAGATAACATCCCAGTCACCTATTTAGACCCAAAACCTATGGATGTGAGTAATGTTATCAACAGAATGTTATGCAAATAACTGACAGTGACCTATAGATGGATCATCTCACCCACTCTTCCCCAACAGGTAGCGGGTCACATTAGACAGTGTTGCCTGGCAATATCCTGCTGACACCATAAGGAAGCAGAAACCCTTACTGCCTCAAATATGGCTCAGTCAGATTCAGTTCAAGTCTTCCACCACTGGCATCCCAGATGTTGCTTCTGTTGCTTCCTCTCCTGGATTCCTCAGTAAACCAAAGAGCTTCCCAGGATTGGCAAATAGAGAGAGGTTGCTTGGGAGCAATCATATCCAGTGGTGTGGTTGCCTCCCAATCCCAGAAGATGACCACATACTTGGTGGCATTGCCTGTCAGACTGTTGGGGAAATCCCCATGCATCTGCTGGAATCCATCTGGATCCATAAGATGCTTGGAGCAAACTATTTTAATCGGTGCCCTCGACCAAGCAGAGGTCATAGGAGGTGACAAGCTTCATTTGGACCATAAAGTGATCCAACCACAGCAAGGCTGATCTTGGCTTTTCTATTTGTAGCAATTTGATTCTCATACCTAATTCTTTTACTCCTTTATTTTGAAAAATATACAACAGCTGCCTAAAAACTATCCAACAGTATTATAAAGTGTCCAGTAGATGCACTTAAAAAAAACTTGATCTGCCTCATCTTATTCAAACTGAGTATTGATCTACCATGAACTAAAGGTAGACCAAATGTAAATGATTTGGGGAATCTCAATTAACTAATGAAGAAATAATAATTTAGGAGGCCACCCAGATAAATACATTAATCAGGCAGATATATATACACATGAATCAAAAAGACAACTTTCTGAAGATCAGGAACATACACGGAGGACTGCAAAATTCATACGACACCTATTCTGAATCTGATTTGGTCCATTGATGCCCTGAACCTCTGGAGACAGCTCAGAATAGCTAGAATTTCACTTCGCTGCCTACCGACTGGCATGCCAATCCCGTAGCCCTTGGTGTCCAGAAGGCCCCCGACCTGCGTGAGGTTGCAATTGCGCTGGCGGTAATACTCGTTCATGGTGGACTCCAGCAGGAAAGCATAGTTAGAGTTGAGCACACGTGCAATTCCTTCTTCTGTGCTTTTAACAAAGACACTCGGCTGCTTAGAATACATGTAATTCCACATTCTCTGGTAGGTCTGGTACCGTGAGTTCTTAGCAAAATGAAACAAAAGAGCAAAGATCAGCTTAGCATGTGATATTGATTTATCTGTTTTACAGAATGAATTCAGTTCTAATGACCTCAATCAGCAAAAGGCTTACTTGGAAAAATGTCATGCTGGAGCCTCCATGGATCGTGCCATACTCAATAGCTGTCTGGTCAGCAAGATCGTCTACTGATTCAATGGGCACATCCATGCGCTGCACGGTGAGAAAGGCTGCCAGATTAGCCGTATAGGAGGAGATGATGATCAAGGTAAAAGCCCACCTTGAGTGAAAGAAAAGGAAGCAAAAGACAAAATGGAAATGGTCTGTGCTTTGCACCTTAGAGCTATCTCCTCCCTTCTGAAAGGTGCTAAACATCCATGACTACCTAAGAAGTCCATCTATTAGTAACTGTGGCTGGAGTAAGAGGGAAGAAAGCCTCGTTCTGTTCAATCTGGGCAAAATAAGAAGGGCACACCTTCTAGAATTGATGGACATGTTATAAAGTAGGCTTTTGGAACTTGGTTCCCTCCAGATGTGTGGAGAGAGCAACCCAGAATTCTAAGCCATTGTGGTTGAAGACAGGGAATTGTGGAGTTGCAATCCTCAAACATCTGGAAGATGAACTAGTTTTGCTTCCTGTAATGCTACTCCTCTGTGCATTAAAACCTGGTAGGGGTAGAGTTGGATACAGAAGACTGCACTGCAAGACTTATTTCTTCCACAGTGGAGTTGCTGGATCCCAAATTATTATTGTGTGTAACCTATTTTGTTATTAAAGTTATTTTATTTTGTTTTGTTTTTTTAATCAAGGAAACCGAAGGGCATTACAGAAGAAAAGGATGTGGAGATTAGGTTTTACATAGCTGGCTACTGGAATTGAGAGATATTGTATACTAGCTAAGAATCAGAAAACCATGTAATAGAGACATTTCGTGTTTTTTCTTAGAAGGAAAGCCTGTTTTTATCTATCTTCTTTTTTACTCTCTGCTGCTCATAGATTTCCAAGATTCAATCTGCAACTAACAGCAAAACATTAATGCCAACAAACTCTCAGGGATACCAAATTTATCATCAGATTTCATGCTAGCGTGGTGAACTAATCGTTTTGTTTACAATTTAATTTTAAAAAATCTTGAAGGATTATGGAAGATGGGTTCACTTAATCATTGGGAAACATGAATATATAAAGCTTCTCCAAATGTATTAATGTGGGAACATCTAGACCCAGAGTCCCATCAGCATATCAGTTGCTACTGCATTGAATGTCTTCTCCTCTGCGATGTTACCAAAGCTCTCACTGAAAATAATCCACGTTGATAACACTATACTGAACCACCTCAAGAAGAAAGATGATCTTTTCATTTTCTTACCAGACTCCGCTGACACAGCGGGTGGACAAAGCTCGAGGGGCAATCGTGGATCCCTGCTGCATGAATCCACCGACAGGAAACCACAGGCTATTGCCAAGAGAATACTGATTTACCAGTAGATTGCATTGCCCTTGAGAACAGGGGTGGGGACTGTACCACTCATAGGGTGTCAATCTGCAGCATCAAAACACAACACATCCAGTTACACTGGCATATGAACACTGTGTGCCATGGAAGCAAGAGTGGTAAAATTCCCCTGGATGCATAAGTTCTCAAGATGAGGTCTTGCAGTAAAATCACATATCATAAGACTATGATCAGTCTGAAATCAGGAAAGAGTCTATAACCTTTGCCTGCATCTTCATACTTGTTTAGCCAAGTGCAACTTCGGGGAAAATTGTTTACTGTTAATAAAGCCAATTTCAAGAAAGGTTCAGATTTGTGACTCTCAGGTTAATTGCCCCTGACAACAGTCCAGAACCTGGCAGGGGTTATTTAAAAGCATGTTCTTTTACATAGCCTTTCCCTCTGCCTTCTGTCTCTCATTCTAAAAGAGGAGCTACCACTCAAGGATCTTGTTTGGCAGAAGTATTTTTTCCTCCTACTAAAATACCCCATCTGAGATCCAGCTACCTGGCATTGGGTGTCTGTCAACTGAAGCCCCACCTTATTGGTGTAGACCCCTTTAGAAAATGTATCAAGAGCAGCTGTATCTTTGTCCAGACAGTTCCAACTGGGTTATAAGTGGCTTTAAATCCTGTGTGTTGAATGAACTCATGAATCTGACAGCTTCAGTTGTACCAGGAGACCCCCGAAGGTGGACAGTCTTAGAGCTTCGTGGCATTCATATGCATCTGCGAGGAGGGATGAAATCTGTGGCGTCTCTTGCGCAAACTTAAGAAATGCAATCCTATTTTTGATTGGAAAGAACTGCAACGATCAGGGGTAGAAAGTTCTCTTTCTACTAGAAATAAGTAATTGTGGGGAAGGGCTACAACTGGTCACTAACTACAGTTACGTAGATCAATCCAGCACAACCACATATACAGCAACATATAGCTATGATCTACATTTCAGAAACCTTAGATTTAATCTCCTTGGATGTTTTCTTGTTTGTTTTAATTTAAAGAAATTCCAGTGGCTGAAATTCTGGACATTTATCAAATAAAAAAATTATACTACAGTCACCTGGACTCACTTTTAGAATGAGACTATACATGTACTTAATACAGTTATAATTTACTTTTAAGAAAACATGGAACATACTGACCACCTTCTGTTTTAACGGATCAAAGGTTAAGATTGTATTTGTACTGTTTTTAGAAATAAATGATTTATTATATTTGAAATAACAACTCACTTAGGATATTAGCCTTCAGTGAACCTCATGCCATTTATGTTGATCTATTGATCTATTGATCGATTGCACAACTCTATGCATATTTATTTGGAAATCTATCCAATTCAGCAGGATTTCCTTTTTTCCTACTAATTATTTTTAGGACTGCAACCAAAATCTCCTAGCCCACATTGGATCGATTCCTGTGGGAATGTATGAGGATCAGATCCAGTGTAGTTAATTAAAGCCTCCTGAAATAGCATTGTAGTGAAATTTTCTTGAACTCCAAATGCCACCACCAGGTGGGATGAGAGGTTAGGTCGTAGGTGATTGCTTTTCCCTTAAATTATATCTGCAGCTTTCAAAAGCCGTCTTCAAGCACCTTTAAAATACATCTCACAGGTGACTCACGATCAAATCAATACAGAGGTTCTCAACCTTTTGCTGTGGTCTATCTAAGCAAACTTAAGTTATAATCAAGCAAGATGGGGAGCTTGTTGGTGTATCTGAGGTTTTTCCAGAGAGGATGTTCAACCTAGTTTGATAATTTCACTCGGAAACTGCCAAAGGCTCATTGTTGCTAATAAAAGTATAATCATTTTTTATTCTGGAAAATCCTTGCTGTATGTTTCATCCCCATACTGCATAATTGGATTTGTATTCAGTCTGCGATCTAGCTTCCTTTTTTATTGGCTTAAACACCCAACTTGATTTTCCGCAGTGGAATTCATATCCAAACACAGCAGTGTGCCATCTGGTTCGGTGGAAGCTGATCTCTCACTTCCCTATCTAGATACGTTAAGGCCTGTGTTGGGGCACTCTCAGTCCAGCCTAAAGTCAAATCAGCCTCAAGAAGCTATGCACTGACTTCTGTTCCTTATTCACTGCTTTCAGAGTGAGCAACCACTCACCAGTTAGAGTTTCTGCATTTTATAGACAAGACTAAACAATACATTTGAGAATGGAATGTACATATGAGGATTTTTCTTCCTCTGTAGGAAGGTCCTCCCTTGTCTATTACTTGGGCACGTCGGTGTGACATTCCATTCCAAAAAAGCATATCTTACTAAACAGTGAGTTGCTTCCTACTTATTTTCTGCTTGCCAGCCGATCAAATGGGCCGGCCGCTGTGGAGCAGGAACGATTTCAGTTGGCTTGCAAAAAATGTCAGCAGAACTCAAAGGAAATTAGTATGTGGGGTAGGGGTGGGGGGTGGGAAACGCACTGAAATCATTGAAACTGCCTCTGCTCCTGTAGCGCAACACTCAGTGAAAATCCCCATGGGTCACAAATGTGCTTGACAAAGCAATCAAGGTGGAACAATTTGTGCTCAGCAAGTCTTACTATTCAAATTTTCTTAAGGACATTAGAGGCGCTCAAATAACAGACAAGGGATGACCTTCCTCCAGAGGAAGAAAAATCCTAGACTTATTTCTCAGCCTTGGCAACCTTAAAATGTGGGGACATGAACCCCCAGAATTCCCCTGACAGCTGGGGAATTCTGGGAGTTGAAGTCCACACGTCTTAATGTTGCCAAGGTTGGAAAACACTGGGTTAGACCAAAAGCCAGCTGGTTCACTGCTTTGTGCAAGAATTCAAGCAACCAGGGGCTGAAGCTCAATCTCCTCCAAAGCAGACAAGTCTTTAGCTACGTATCAGGAACCGCTTTATGTTCAGGAAAAAGCACCAACTCGTGCGGTGTCACACTCATTCTTGCTCTCATCTTCCAGCCATATAATCTGAGGGCTTCACGAGGTATTACAGTGCTCTCAAAGTGAATGGTTTCACAGGGTTCTCCCAAATAACTTCTTTACTTTACTTTTTTCCCAAGTGGTTTTATTCCTATACCCCTTTCTTTCCAGAGAGCCTAGAGTGACAAAGTGCTACAAAACAATCATCTACAAAAAAGTCTTGTAAAACCAATCAGTCTTTAGAATGATCAATACAAAACGTAAGACAATGCGGTCGTGGTTTTTTAAAGAAGCAATTTAAAAGGCAATGGAAGGGGCAAATTGGTTTCTGTAGAGCAGTGTTTTTCAACCTTGGGAACTTTAAGATATGTGGACTTCAACTCCCAGAATTCCCCAGCCAGCATAGTCCACATATCTTAAAGTACCCAAGGTTGAGAAACACTGCTGTAGAGTCAGGAAGATGACCTTGATGGAGATATGCAGGAGTCGTTGCTTAGGCAAAAGAGGCCGAAGCATTTTTTAAGTCCAGAATGCCCAGATACCATTCAGAAGTGATTCAGACAGATGCTTCCTTAATTTACTGGAGTATAAGGAGAGGAAAAAATGGAACACAGTCAGACCTGCAAGATTCTGTTATTGTAGCCAGTCTACAATATAAAACTATTGTAGCCAGGAGTTTTAGCCTTCCTGTGGAATTGACTTCCTGGTCTGGTCTACCTAGTGAGGCTGGCAGTTATGGAGTAGGTGTTTTCCTACCAATGCATGGGTAAGTAAGTGTGTCCTCAGTTGTCTGAAAGAAGGCAGAATAGGGGCCAGGCCTACTTTCTTCAGGCCACGGAGAAGGTCTTTCTCTCGGCCACAGCACTGTGAATCAAACCAGCTGGTGGGGCTCCAGGAAGGATCTTCCAGCTGATCTTAAGGTTGGATGACATTGTGGAAGGTGACCTTTTAACTGCTTTGGCCACTGTCAGTTCTTTTGGGGTTTGCGTCATGTCCCATTTTGCTGTCCCACTCAACAGTTGGCCAACTGTGTTCTGCACTAGTTGCAGCTTCTTCATGGTAGCCCCATACAGAATGCATTATGGAAATACAATTGTGAGGTTATTTGAGTATGGATCACAAACTAGGCTAACCTGGTCCAGGTAGGATCATAACAGTTTTTACAGCAAACATGGCCATAGGCCCTCTTTGCCACTAAGGCCACCTGTACTTCTAGAGACACACTGGAATAAGGAAGGCCTCTAAGTTGTGCACCTGCTCCTTTGGCAAAATGCTGCCTTGTCCCTTACAGGCCTCCCCCCAATTCCTAGGCCTGAGAACCACCAATCCACAGTACCTCCATCTTATATGAATTGAACCTTCATTTTCTGGCCTACTTCTAATCCATCATTCCTTCTAGATAACCGACAAGCACCTGTACATCCTCCTCTAATTCAGTGGACAGGAGGGATAGAACTGATAATTAGCATATTGGTGACACAATACGACGATATTCCAGATGGATCCCTGCCCAGTGGCTTTATAAAGATAATGAACAAGATGGGAGAAAAATAGAACCCCATGGGATGCTTCAGTGGGGTCCACTGGAACTCCCCCACTGCCATTTTCTGACTTCAAGTCCCTTGTTTAACTCCAATGAAGCCATCAGTCAGGGCAACCAAGGCTGTTTCTCTGCTATGTCCAGGCTGGTAATCAGACTAAAATGGATCTACATAATTGGCTTCTTCCAAAAATGCTGGTAGTTGGATAGCCACCTTCCAGTCCTGGCTGGATGGCTGTCTAAATCCTCAGTGGAGCATCTTCCACAGAAGTCACATCATGGCACAGAACATCATTCCACCATATGAACAAGGACTAACCAGTCCTTGGACCCACCGTTAGGTTTTCCCTACTTGATCTTAACAGCCACAATAGAAAATAATCTAGAGAATAGGTAGTTGGTCTAATCTCCACAAGGGCCTTGCCTGTGTTTTCAGAGTACAATTCTGAGTTGGGTGGCCTTATACATTTTTTTAAAGATTTTTTTTATCTTGTCTTTATTGTTTTTATAAATAACTCAAGGCGGCGAACATACCTAATACACCTCCCTCCTATTTTCCCCACATCAACCACCCTGTGAGGTGAGTTGGGCTAAGAGGGAGGGACTGGCCCAAAGTCACCCAGCCAGCTTTCATTCCTAAGGTGAGATGAGAATCCTTCACCACTAGACCAAACTGGCTCTCTTTGAATTTGAATGAATAATTGAACAAATAACTAAATTAAATTGATCCCACAAATTCTACTGTAAAAATGGAGTTTCCTTTGGTCGATCTTGACTTCTAGTGAGTAAATGGACATATCCATGTAGTTTTCCTTGGCAACAATATGGAAGCAGGTTGTCATTTCCTTTCAGGTTCCCAAACTAGCTATAGCTCCAGGATTTTCTGACGATCTCACATATAGTCCTAGTTCATGTCCAATCCCACATCATCTAGCTGATCCCAAAACAATCAGGCTAGACTGGAAAGTTGAAAAAACATTCCGCAAAAAGGCAACAGCAAGATGCATCCATATTGTTACTAGGAAAACTGAAGGTTGAGTGTAGTGTAGTGTAGTAGTTAAGGTGTTGGGCTAGGACCAGGGAGATTTAGATTTAAGTTCACCCCCAGCCAAGGAAACTCTGGGCTGATCACTGTTTCTCAGTCCAACCTACCTCGCTGAGTTGTTGTGGGGAAAAGTAGGAGGAAGCACTATGTCTGCCACCTTGAGCTCCTGAAGGAAAGGTAGGATAAAAAATAAATAGAGGAGTTGAACTCAACTCAAGGGAGTCTCCTGATGACATCCTGCAAGAACTGTGGTGTTTCCTGGAGCTGACTGGAAAGTCAATAGACATAAACATCCTCTCCATTCATCCCTCATCAACAATGGACAAAGCAACCCACATTAGATTCCTCCATGTAGTTCTTAGAAGCTGCCAGTAAGTGTCACTGTGAGGATAGGGAATAGACATAGAACGAAAAGTTGACTGTACCGGGCCACCAAGAAGAGGACACAGCTCACTGCAAGGTAGGCAAGTAACATGAAGAGCCAAACCCCAGGAGAAAACGGATCCAGAAAAGAGAAATAGCCAGGCTTGCGCCCCTAAGACAGAGATAATAATAATAATAATAACCACCACAGTTCAATTCTATACCTTTTATACATGCTCTATAACACACTCCTGTAACAAAGGTTGTACAGAATAACAAATTACAAGACAAAGACTGAGTCTGAAGAACATGCTAGGCTAAAACAGGTAGGCTAGATTAGGTTAGGTTGGGTAGTTTGTGATTCAATATGTTCTGGTAACCCATCCACCATGCGTATTGTCTGAACTAGGCTATCACAAGTACTGTATGGTTTATTGTTGTTTCCAATAAAGCTATGGGAACAAGTCCAGCTTAGATGGACACCCAATCAAGGTTGTTCTCCGTTTTCCATGAACCATCTTTACTTTGAATCCTGAATCTCTACTTGTTTTTCTGTCTTCCAGGGATTCCCTTTCCTATTACTGATCTTCAACATCTGCAGGCAAATGTTCTAGAAAAGGGGAATTTTGCAAGAACCAGCTTCTTTCTCTGGAATTGATCTCCCAAGTCATAGCTGTTCGGTGACAACCCTATTGCAAACTAAGGTCTGAAGCCAGATGCAAGGTGGAAGAGACAACTGCTTCAGGTTGAAGATGCCTGAAACTTCAGGATTGTGGTAGTTAACGTGTACAGCATATTTTCTTCTGACCTATGCTAGCAGGAAGATGGCTTATGTCATACAGGGCTAATGTTTCCATAAATCATCTTCCCCACTGGCCCAGAGAACGATGGATTTTGTGTCATGCTATGTATGCAAATAAATAGAATCATCATTATCACACAGTGCAATAGCATCTCTTAAAACCAACAGACTTAAAACCTTGTCTAAAAGCATCCATTCCATGACAAATTGTTACATAAATTGTCTGGATCCAGAGAAAAAAAGAGGGCATTTTAGGATACGTGGAGTTCAAACAAGAGAAAAAGAAAATTAGTTCTAACACAACTTTTGTACTTATCCACCCCCAATATTGGTTGGGCTTTGAAAATAATGGAAAACAGCGTATCTTGAAATACACAGGTTTAGATTGGAAGTCAAGCTGAAAATCTTCCATTAAAAGACTGTCTAAACCTGCCTACCCCACCCCCTCCCCGTGCCCTTCAGTTGGGAAGTTCAACTGAGCAAGCATTTGCTATTGTCGGTCTTACACCCAAAGAGAACACATCACAAAACAGCAAATGCAACTACACTCAGTGTCTTCTACTGATGTGACTACATAAAGACTCTACATCCACGTAGCATGAAGTTGTAAAATTAGTCATTGCACAACTGCCCTGGTGCATGTTCTCCCACATTAAAAATACATATTCCTTTCATGTATAAGTAGCAGATCATGTCCTATCAAGCTCAGACCTTTCACTGTTACTATAATTTTCTGCTGCCAGGAGCTTTTGGCATAAGGGAGCTTGAAAAAAAAATGTGATATGGTTCCTTCTTATCCATCAGAAGCCTACTAGCTTTCCCCCACTTTGAAGGGTTGTCCATTTAGACCATGCCCTAGGAAGGAGGTAATAAGTTTGTTAAACTGGAATACCCCTTCAAGTGAACCTACAGAAAGGCCATGGAAAAATTCACTGTTTGGAAAATACAGCAACAGTATCATCTCCTCTCCCACCATCTCACTGCGGACAACATACACCAAACACATGAGTCCAAAGGCCCTATTTAATTACTCCACTCCACAATATTCCATTAGTTTGAATGGGGAGAGGAACGAGGCAGTGTTTTTATAGCAGGTCAACAGCTAGACCTCCCATTAGAGTCCCTGTGTCAGAAATCCACACTTGATTAAATTGCAACACATGAAATTGAGAAAAATGACAGGCCCATTTGAACCTGCCATTTTTGGTTATTTGTGATAAAGCCGATGTGTGTGGAACAGGGTACGGGCAAGCTGGGTCTGAGAGTTTGGGGAAAGAAATGATAGATGATGTCTACAGAGGAAGCAAAATGTCACCTGAGTGGGGAGGGGAAAGAGATGGGGAGATGGCACTTGAACAGGCAGGAAATGTATTTGTAGTTATCTGTTAGGAAATGTCTGATGGAAACCATAGATTAACACAATGTCAGTTGTACTTTTCCGTGCTGGAAAATGAAGGGAAGAGGCACAGATGGGCTTTCAGTTCTGTTTTCATCTGCTGTGCAAAGCAGATCTTTACAGGAAGACTACTGTAATGAGTTTTCAAGCCTTCTATTGTTAAATAAATATTTACTCTTTTAATTACTAACTGCCGTACCGCTTTTATACAGTGTATGAGTGCTAAACAATAGGATTCTTCTCCAAAACCCACAGAGAATTTACAGAGGGACTCTAAGACACAAGAGCTGACTTTGGGGAGGTAATATGAAGAACAGAAAGGGAAAGGAAAACTATATGCTAATCTCTAAATTTGAGCTCTAAGGGGTTCCAACAGAACCTATTGTTTCCTTCCTGTAATATGGCAGAACATTTTTTTAAAAAAATGGTTGACCCTGGGAAGTCCCAAGACACAAAGACTGCCTCCTATCTGCTTTGAAGGACACACTCCTGTTCCAAACTACTGAAAAGACTCAATTTAGCAATTCTTTACTTTCTTTCTAGAGACAGGCTTTAAAAAAATAAATAAATAAAAGAGAAAACATGGATATAACATTCTGTTCAAAACCACACTTGGAAGGGACAGAGTTCAGTGGTAGATATGCCACAAGAGCTGGTAGATGATATTTAGGGGCAATCACCAAACGTTTCAGTGACGTTTCCATCACCGTAAACAAACCCCCTTGTCCTACGCTTGGCCAATTTGCAAATGCTTTTCGGACATTTGGTTGATGGCATATTACAGGGAGGGAAGGGAGTTGCCCTCCCTTTCTGGAGAAAAAGTATTTTCTACTAGCAGGTGTGGGAGAGGCAGATACCCAACTGGCATACGTTTCCTGGAAAAACTGAGAAGAAAACGAGGAAAGTCATGGAGATGAACTGCTCCATAGGTGGATTCTGTGTGTTTGTGTTGTGAGTCTTGGTGGGTCTGTTGCATTCTTCTCTCAGACAGATCAGGTTTTACTGGGCTGCAGGGCTGAGGCCAACTAATAGGATGGCACAATAGGATCAGGCAAGGAAAATCCTACCTAAGGGGAATTGGATTTATAAGCTTCCTTTTCTTTTTCTGCCTTTTTTCTCAGTCTACCTTTTTTCCCCCCAAGGTAAGCCTGTTGTTGTTGTTTTTTTTAAAAAAACTTTTCTTTGAGTGAGGAAATTACTGCTTTCTTTTCTCACCTAGGCACAGCTCAATCCAAGGGCAAAGACAGGATTAACATCCATTTAGATTTGTGTCTGACAATATTTTGGTCCTCTGATTTTGCACAGGGATTAGAAAGAGCAACTCACCAGGCTGGGCTAAAATACCGTTATCGTTCAGAGTTGCCATCTGACTTGTGGGCTCATTTGTCTAAATGCATTTCACCCACTGATGGAGAAATGTGGGAGTTCTAGTCCCATAAAACTGGAAGCCATCTTGCTGGGAAGGCTGACCAAGGACTTGCAAATGACCATTTCAATAGGACCATGTGGGATAAAAGCTGAAGTTCTGAGAAACGCTTGCACATTTGTCCATGAGCATCGTCCAAGAATGCAACTTTGTAGAAGGTAGGAAGCCCTTCTATCAATGAATCACATTCTTCTGAAGGTAATCAAAACGCTTTCTTCCTTCTCCTTCTCTACTCAGCTAACTGCTGGAAGGAGAATAGATAACTCCTGGAAGGGAATTCTCCACACCGCCTTGCAAAGGGCAGAATTAATATGTCATAGAATAGGAGGATCATTATTGCTATTCTTACAAAAGTTACCATTAAAGGTAACTTTACCCACATAAGGTAAAGGTACTGTTGAGTTGAGCTAGACTCCTGGCAACTATCAGGAGATTATTTTGATTTTCCAGTTTAGCCTGCAGCCTTGGTGTGTGCAGGTGATCTCCCATCTAAGTACTAATCAGGGCTGACGCTGCTTAGCTTTTCTTATAAATCAGCCAAGGGTGAATTAGATACTGCCACCTGCTTTGATATTCCACTACAAAATCTAATTTCTGATCGTGAGTTTCATAATTAGGGTAATTTCTAATTTTCCCATAATGTTAATTTTTTTTAAAAAATGACAATATCTGGCAAAGTATAAAAAGTCTCCTGACCAATTTTTGGCCTCATAAAATACTCAACTTGAGTTAATTCTGATATTTTAAATGATATAAGAATAATGCCTTTAAACACTAAGAAAAGAAGGGGTGGGTTTTTTTGTAGACAAATCATCACCACGGTTGCTCTGTAGAACACTTGCATGCAGATATCCTTCAAAGTGCAAACTCATTTAAAAGATATATCTTACCAGGTGAACGCGATAGAGAATGCTGATCCCCAGAGTCATGAAAGGCTTTGAGAAATCAATCACCTTCTCTCGCTCTGCTGTAATGGTCAGGCCAGCCACTGCCAAATCAGCTTTCTGGAAAAGAAGCACAGAGAGAAGATCAATACCTGTTGCTCAAATGGGGTCTGGGGAGGTGGTGAAGAAATCCGACATGGCTGATCTCTAAAGAATTATTCTCTTGGAAGTTTTGCCTTAGGAAGAAAGAACGGAGTGACGCCAATGAAAGATGTCCTTTACAGTATTGGGTCTGTGTGTGTGTGTGTGTGTGTGTGTGTGTGTGTGGAGAGAGACAGACAAAAACAGAGATAGGCACATTTCACAAATGTCTTGTGAGCAAAATGAAACTGAAAGAAGCAACTAACTCAAGGTCACAGCCCGGGATTCTTAATTAGAGAGCTCTGAGTTGAAGGCAAGTTGGCTCCTAAGTTTCCCCAGGGTTCATTCTTCAAAGCAGCTATTCCGGTAAAAACTACAGTGGAGAAGAAGTTCCCACAACAATCAGAACCCACATTCCTGATCCTGGAGGGTGTAGCCCAATCTTTTCTTTTTGGACCTTGGAGACTCCTTCTCTGGTCTGTTGGGAACAGACAATCAAGCTAAGCTTCTATTCCACCAACCAAAAGGACACACCAGACATTCCACCCCAATCGCAAGGGAGCATGCAATTTACAAGCAGTTTCCCCCAGGAAACGAGCCTCCACTCCTGCCGCTTTCTGCACAGCTATGGAAGTCGCTAACCATTGGAACAAACATCTCAAATCCCTGTTCTATGTCCTGCAGTACAGGTGCATAGCATGAAGAGATCATGGAATAATCATGGAAATGATAATGCAGAGTGCATTATTCCATATCAGTGGGGGAGAATAATATACTTCTCTTGTTAAACAAGATCAAACCTTTCTCCAGTCCCAAAGCCAATAGAGCAAGCATGGATAGGAGACATCTTCTCTTTCTATGTGCTGGGCTGTTCCTATTTCAATAGCACTTTCTTTGTACTTTCAGGAAGCTAAGCAGAAGCTTAAACATCTTTTCCCCTTGTCACCTGCAGTCCGAAAAGGTATGCTCTTTTACCAATGGCAACACTCTTTAACTAGGTGTCCTTCAGTGGTGGTGGGGCCACAATTCCCACAATTTTCAGCAAATTATCTTCTACTGTATATGTACATCAGGCCTATGGGAAGCTGGTATCACACTGAGAACCAGTGCAATGTAATGGTTAAGGTGCTGGACAAGGGCTGGGGAAACCCTAGTTTATAGTAAGTCACCCTCAGCCATAAAAACATCCTGGATGATTTTTAGCTGGTCACTCTCAACCATTCTACTTTGTAGTGTCAGGGAAAAAACCACGTTAAACACGGGAGGCAGACACACCATAAAACAAGTCACTTCAAAGTTCTAAGTTCTACTAAAACTTTACTGAAAATAAGTTCAGCATAAAAGTAAAATGCAATCAAAACATACAAGGTACTTACTCAGAAACACATTGCAATGTCGACCTGCTTGCTAGAGCTGTCAAACTGACAGCTCAGTCAAGAGGCACCATTTACCTGGATGCTATCCTTTTTATCCCTTTAAACCACAAACCACAATTATGACGATCAGATCATTCCCAGAACAAAGTTTCAACACGTGTCAGTGCCCTCTCCCTGGCACTTCTGTTCTCGTCAACAAATTTGTAATTTCCTTTACTTTGCGAGTTCCTCTTATTTCCTGTAAGTGCCTCATAGATCACATTTCAGTTATCTTAGCCTTATCAAATGCATTTAAACTTACATTAAAACATATAGAAGGCTACTAATAATTTTCCTCTCACAGTAGGGTTGTTCTTTTATGTAAAAACTGGGAAAGAGAGTGCTATGTATGTCATCTTGAGTTACTGAAGAAAAAGCAGGATGGAAGTTCAATAAAAAATAATAACAACCCTGAAATGTTGTGTAGGGAGCTCTCCGTGGTCCTGGTTCAGGGCTCCATTCCTCGAAGATCATGTCTTTCCAGGAATGAAGCCACAATATATCATCCCTGGCATTTTGCAAATGGAAGCCCATCTGCAGCACCTTTAGTTAAAAGGACATGGCTTCAGAAACAGTCATAAACAAATGACAGGCCTTCTTCCTTTCTTTGGGTTCAAATGGAGGCAGAGACGCTGCAGCCTTGATAAGAAATAAGAGCGAACCATGCCATGCTGCAGATTAATTTTTTGGTAACTGGTTGATGTAACTTGGATAAGGATTTTCATTTTAAAGATGACTTTTGTCACTGGTGGTCTTATTTAATGTCATGGAATTGCATGTGTGTGTGTGTGTGTGTGTGTAAGCCTGAACAGCAGCAAGCTGCCAGCCCCTCCCATTGGTATTATTTCCAAGGTAGGAGGCTGTTGCACTGCTTCTGAAAATTATCTGCAAATATACTATCTTGTCCTTTATATCTACAGGCTGGTAGGTTCCCTGTTGTAGAGAAACTTGGAACTTGTAGAAACAATAAATAGGATTTGTCATTCATGATTCACAACCCAAGTTGCAAACCTGTGACAAGTAGGTCGCAGGCCAGGGTATCTTGTGATGTTGGATATTCAGTTCTGCTGTAAATGTGACATAATGCATCAGTCCTGCCATCTGTCTGTCTGTCTGTCTCTCTCCTCAATTGATATGGCCACCCATCTATCTATTCTCAATTAAAAAGCCACCAGTAACAGCAACAATCACACTTGGGGTGTCTCATAGCCCACACAGGCGTTTCCCCAAAGGCAGGTTCACCTGGCATCCTAGCCCATGGGAAGAAGCTGGTTTTCAATGTCTTAAAAAAGGTTGGCAGAGGCAGAGATATCCAAATCTTGGAAGGTATCCTGTTCCATAAGGAGGATGCTGTGACAGAGAAGGCACGCTTCCTGGGTCCCATCAGGCGACACTCTTTGAAAGAAAGGATGAGAATGCCACTCTCTCAGATCCTGTGGGATGGGCAGAAATAATTGGAGACAGGTTGTCCCCTAAATAACCTGGCCACGTGCCATGAATGGCTTTATAGGTTGCACCTTGAATTATACCTGGAAGCCCACGAGCTATTTCAGCTCATGAGGTAGAGGTGTTGCATGAGCATACTGAGATATGCTCTTAACTATTCACCCAGCTGCATTCTGGACCAGCTGTATCTTCCACAAGATCTTCAAGGGCAGCTCTACATAGAGCATAATACAATCATCCAGATAGGAGATGGCCCAAGCATGAGGGACTGTGAGTAGGGTCTCCCGTTCTAGGAATGGGTGCAATTGGTGCACAAGGCAGATCTGTGCAATGGCCCTCCAAACCACAGCTGCCACCTGCTCTTTAAGCAGGAGCTCAGAGTCTAGGAGGACTATTGCACTCCAGTTTCATTGGGGAGTGCTACCCAATCCAGAACCAAAGATGGTAGGACCCCAAACCCACAGCTACTCACTCTTGTTAGAAGCCTGTTCCTCCCCATCCAGACCCTGGCAGACACTGAGGAAGAACCTTGCGGGCATCACTTGGTTGGCCCAGAGTAAATCTGTGTAAGTGGGTATCATCAGCATACTGATCATACCTGACATGGTACCATCAGATGACCTCACCCAGCCCCTTCATGTAGATGTGAAACAGGAAGGGAGTAGAGCTTGTGGAACCCTTAGGTCTAGCCTTCTTTCCCTTACCAATACTAACTGGAACTGATGCTGGAGGAAAGAAGAGAATCACTACAACACTGTGCCTCTTACACCTAACCCCCTGAAGCAGTCCCCAAGACTACCATGATCAATGGTATCAAAAATCACCAAGAGATCAAGGAGCGCCTGGATGGATGCACCACCACCACCCCACTTCTGCCAGGGATTATCAACAAGTGCAATCCATGTTGTTTCACTGCTATACCCAGGCCTGAATCCTGATTGAAAGGGGTCCAAATAACCTGCTTCTTCCAAGGCCCTCTGAAGCTGCAGTCCCACCACTTTTTCAACCTGCATCCATAAGATGAAAAGAATGAAATAGCAGCAACAACACCATTTATATAATCCCGAAAGGCTTTTCCACTCTTCTCCTCGCTGTAGAAAAACCTTGGTGCCTTATTAAGTCCTATTTAGTGCTCATGAAATTGAGGTGGCTTATTATTATTTCAGAAGTCAGCCTCTCCCTGTGTCTGTGCAGATAAAATATTACTTTTCAGCATCTCCATCAAGAACAAATAAACAGGTATATTGGTGCACTGAGACCCCACACAAAGAAATCTTATGCAGCCTTTTATCCTTTAGCCCTTGAGTACATAAGCCAAAGCAGCAGATTTTTCTTCTGCTAGAGAAAAAATGATTCTTCTACAGGGTCAGAATATTTGTATGGATACTAAAGACAGGAGGTCACCCCCTCCATTTGTGTGTTTAGTTAAAATCTCTAAAATCATGGGATATGCTACCATTGGCAGCATCTGAACCTCTGACTCAGTATGCTTTTTGGAAAATACAAGATAGATTACAGAAGCACACAGGTAGAATCAACACTTGAACTGTAATGGGATGGTTTACTCTGATGGATTGAAGTCCTGCCACTAATGAAACCTGCCAAATTTAGACACCTTTTTAAGTTCTCCTTAATTCAAGGAAAGCTCTGTTTGGTGAAAACCACAGAGGGACTCAGTTCTACACAGTTTACTCCTCAATTAAAGGCACAGACCCTATTCAATTACTAATAACGATCTACAGCAAAGGATGGAGCAGCTCTGATGCTTTCTTTTTAAGACATTTTAAGGCCAGTAGCCTATTTTCAGAAAATGTAAGTTGACACATCAATCATATCCACAGAAGATTACAGTTTTGCTATTATGTTTAATATCACAAATGATTCACAAAGGACCTTGATATTAATGTGAATTCTCTGGGGAACTGGGGGTGGGATGCCAACATAGATTTAGCTTGCCATGAATGCGCTTGTAAAACTAGAGATCAATATTAGAAGTAATGTTCTTAAGAAAAGGGCATTGTCAAAGCATAAGCCACTAGGGAGGGCCCCTAAACTAAGATTTCCAGCAATAAAAATCCACTGATCGTCCACCGTGCTCCCAATGGTCTGCTTGAATTGTGAGTCTAGCAAACTGAGATCTGGGGTCCAAGGGCACCCAAGATTGATGTCCCAGCTAACCTGCCTGTCTATTCAGCTGAACCTCCAAGGACGAATCCCTACCAACAAAGACCTATGCTACCAGGATCTATGAAGTTTGCCTCTTAGAGCTTGCTCCTGGGCCTGAAATGTTGTTGTGCTGGCTAAGAATGATGGGGGTTGTAGTCACATTTGAAAGGATGACAAGGCAAAGCTATTTCACTCCTCTGCTTGGTTCCTGATTCTTTTTTGGTCTCTGTTTTTCGTTGGCTGCTCTGGGACTTTGCCCCCTTCCTCTTCAGGACCACAGATCTGCTTCTGGCCTTCTTAGAGGGATGGCTGGTTCTCTTGGATCCCAGGGGAAGTCCAGTCCTTACTGAGACCCCACACCAAGTTTAGGGCTACCTTTACATGGTGGAATATGCATGATCACCAGAGAGCAGCTGAAATAGAAAGTGTATGCTTCTCTTTTGGGAATGATAGGCGTTATTTTTAGTTTCTTTTCCTAAGCTCATAGTTTCTTGGTCCAAGGTTTAATTTTATTTTTTTTTTTGGCTTCCTTGTTTGTGATTTGATTATTGCTGTGAGCCACCCAGAGTTGTGCTTTACAAGATGGACAGCCATATATAAATATTTTAAATAATAAATATATAAATATAACTATTCTGGTAGCATCAATGTCTCCAGATGCTTCCCAGTCAGAAGCTTACTTCAGTTAGAACAAAACCCTGCCTGCTTCAAAAGATCTCCTGAGCATGATCCACTCAGTTTTCATTAAAAGTTGACGTTGTCTCTGGTTCGGAAAGCTTGCTCAGTAAATGCCTGGGTCTCAACAGAATTCTTACGAAGAGCAAAGGCTAAACTCCATTGGCTTGGCAGCTAAGCACACTTTAAATTAAAATTCAAGGAGTGCCCCCTTTTGTACTAAATTAATCCGGTAGAGTGGCTGATGGAGTTTTTATTCTACTGGTGGAAAATGCTGTTTGATGATATTCAAAACGGTAGGCTGCAACTTGGTAAGAGAAGATTTGCTAAGTAGGAATCTAGCCACAGTCAGCACCACTCCTGGGCTGCTGCAGCTGTTTAGGTAACTCCTGCCAAGTTACACAGAGAAATGTTGTCCAAAACATCTGTGGGAGCTGGAAAGGGAATTTTGTCAGAGACTAGAGGTGATCAGAACCAAAAGCTTCTGTCTCATTAGTCTTTCCAAGACTGGAACAAAGTTGACTCTGATGTTACACTTGTGCCTAAGAGAGTGGGAGGAAAAGAACACGACAAAGAAACGGTGCCACTTCATCCCTTAAAGAAGACGAACACGTGAGTCTATATTTTACTCCTGTATCAAAGGAATTGTTGTTTTTTTACAGTATGGGTACATAAGCTGCTAGCCTCCCCCCCCCAAAAAAAAGCACAGAAAGAGCTTTACGCAGCGCTTCCCACAAATGGAGTTGGTTTCTAATCTGAGCCGTGCAAAAGCAGGTTAGACGAATTCTTAGCTCCAGAAAGAAGTTCTCTTTAGCACTGTGGAGCCTCCATCTTTTGAGACAATCATCTCAAAATACCACAGACAGGGTATTTACTTTCATTCTCTGTTTGTGAGAGTCCCCTTGAGATATCTGGTTATTCAGTAGTCAGTTCAGGAAACAAGATGCTGCATTGCTACCCAAGGCCATTACAGACAGTTATAATAATAGAAATGCAATAAAACATTTTTTTAAAAGCTTAATCTTTCAAAAATGAATAACAAATGGGGGGAGGAGTAGACCAAAGACGAAGAGAAGGCAGAGAAAAGCATAGCAAGTCATGGCTTAGTTGGCTTATAAACGCTCCCATGTCTACCGACAATGTATATATAGCATACATTAGAACCCTGTAGCAAATTGGGGGGGGGGGGGGGAGCGTGAAACCACAGAGGATTCCTAATGCATCTATTCCTTATTAGAAATAAAGTCAGGTAATTAAGAACTCCGCAGCGCAAGATTAAATTTTGATGAGGAAAGTCCCAGGGGTATCCCTGCATTAGAATCCATGTCCAAATTGTGCCAACATCCAGATGGAACAGCTTCTTCAGGCCACCTATTCTCACTGGCGGAAATTACAAAAAGGTTCCCTTAATAAGAAATTTTGAGAGGGCCACCTCACGTTTGACAAATGAGCCAATAAAGATGGAATTTACAACTACCGTGACAGGCCGCAGCTCTAGGATTTCGCCCAACCTTTGCCTGCTTGTTTGAAAACTTGAGCAGCATCTGTGGTTTAAGGTAGGCAGCCCTGAACCAGATGGACTGAAAGCCTGTGTCAAAGATATGTTGGGTCAGTAATTTTTTTGTTGCTTAGACACTGTTTTTCTCCAGTGAGGTAGAAGTGAATTGATTATCCAGCAGTGACCTTCCTTATGTTCACGATCCATTTAAAATGTTTACTCAGAAGTCCCATTCAGCCAAGCCCCTGGAAAATGAAAATAAAATATTATCCTTCCTGATTTGTCTTGTTTTATTGCTTCCTGTCCAACACAACTAGGAAATGTGTGATGAATTCCTCCTTAATTAATTTGTTTATTTCCAGAGGATAAAGAATTTTATTACTGCCATCTTTTCATTTCTTTTTTTTTCTTTCCTTTGTTAGCAAAATAAGTTGATTAATTAAAGACAATTCATCTCTATTCCTTCAGCGACGCTGAACAAGAAGAAATGAAACAGGCAGAATCTACAAAATGGGAAGCCTTCAATTAAAAGCACAATAGCCCACAAAACATTAATTCACTAGCATTTACTGTAAAAAAAAAAAATCACTCAAATATCAGGTCTAAAACATGCTGGAAAGCGAAAAAGAACGCAATTGTTGGCAATGACATCCTTTCATTGTATCACACGCAGTGAGCAGGAAATAGCAGTTTGAGAGAAATCAATATGGGAGCAACCACAATCAGACGACTCCCAACTATTTACTCTTATAAAACTGTAGCTCTTGTGTCAATCTTCCTTAGGTTGTGCAGTGACTTGCAGAAAAGGTCACACATCCTAACAGCTGAGTTCTTAATTCTACTTTTTGCTGAACAAGCATCGCTACGTTACACGTCAAGCAAGAGGTTCTGCTGTATGTTGAGTAACAAATTGTAGAAATAACATGAGTCTCCCAGCAAACTGTAAGCAGTTTATTTGAATTTCTAAAAGTGCAATAACTTACAGTTCATTACAGCATTCTTTTATGCATAGCACATTATAATTCCCCAAGAGGGCACTGTCTGGCTTCCCTTTTTATGATCTGTCCTGCCAGCTGTGATTTATCTTATTTTACCCTATTTTTGTGAATTTGGCTGGCTTGATTACTGTGAATGAGGGTCAGAGCCCTCATAATCCATGCTTCCCAAGGATTGTGAACTGTCTTCACAAATGGGCAAATTTACCTGCAGGGGAAGACTCTAAAATGGACCTTGCCTTGGCAGAAATGTGTGCAGGATATAGCAGCTAGAAGGAGGCAGGGAGAGAGCGCAGAGGCGGAAGAAGCCAAGAAGAGCTATTATATCTCACTGTCTTTCCATTGGGACCAATCCTGAACTATGTGTCTGGATTCCTGTTTGAAAGTCCTGGGAGAACCTTGGTGTAGCTGCTCCCCCCATCACGAGGTACTGGTCTTTTGAAGCACTGATTAGTTATTGACTTCTTTGTTCAACATGGTCAAGATGCACCTTTCTTTTTCTGTTGGGTTGAGGCCACACTTGGCCTTTGTGTATCAAAGTGAAGAAATGTGGTCCCAAAGTAGTGGGTACCACAAGGACAGAAATGAATTGATTTCACAGATTTACAGATAAATGTAATTAAAATTAAGTGTAATTAGTATGATTATTCTCCAGTCATGCATTTAATAATTTTCCCCTTCAGTCACATTGAAAATCTACAATCTAGAAGTCTTTACTGGATGTACTTGAAGATTTGGGGACACTTGGTTTGTGGGCTGGTAGGGCAGTACAGGTAGTCCCCAGGTTAAGAACGCCCAGGTTACAGATAACCCATAGTTAAGAATGGAGCCTGTTGTAGCAAAACTTGAGTTAAATACACAATGATTCAAGTTAACTACACAATGGTTGGAGTTGATTACCCAATACTACTTATACAGTATTATACAATAATACTGTTCCAGCTTACATACAAATTCGACTTAAGGACGGACCTTGGGAATGGAACTCGTTCTTAAAGTGGGGCTACCTGTAGATAAAGACAATAATTAAACAAAGGGCAGCAATATGTTCAGACATTTCCCGTGATGTATCCCAAACTCCTTGTCCCAGTAGATTTTATTTCTTTAGAGAATCCTTTTTGAATTGAAATGAGAAAGATATCTTGCCTTATTTATACCCAACACCTGAATCTTGGACTGACTTTGAAGTCTGCTTTTCTGTGACACCAACCTCACCATTCTCATGTCCTCACCGGTGGAACCGTGGTCCACCTAGCTTCACTGTGGTTTCCCTGAATAGCAGCCACCATCCATGTTTTCAGAAAAGGTCTATCCCAGCCTTTTAGATCAATTTTTCATGGAGGCCATTTTCCCACTTAATACAAACTACAGACTATTTGAAAATATCATTTCTAAAGGCTGTCAATTTGGATGAAAAATGTTTATTTTCCTGCAAGAAATATTGGAAAGGAACATTTTGCTCCTTACGGAGTTGTGTATTTTTTTAAATGACTGATATAAATGGCATTTTATGGCAAAAAATAACAAAACAAAATACAAATACAAATAATAGCTTTCAAATTATTTTATTTATGACTTTTTTTTAAGGTTGGTCCAGTCTTCTCATTCATCTGTGCTAGGTTCTATTAAGAAGTTAAATTTAGATTGCAGCTAAATAACAATAGAGTTGAAGGTCCTTGGAGCACAGATTTTAATCATTATCATATATATATATATTTGCCCTCAATTCTGTAATGTATTATGTATAGCAAGGGCATTGTATAAAGTAATTGCAATAGTGAAGTGTAGTCAAATTTGTCTCAGACTGCAGCCATTTCCTCTTCTACTACTATCTTGAGAATATGCTCAAATTTGGCTTTAAGAACACTTTCTCCTTACCTGTTGTGTTGGTTTATTAGATTTATAACCTGCTTTTCCTCCAGGAGTTCAAAGTGGCATACACAGTACTCCCTCCTTCAGTGCTCTTCCCACAACAACAACCCTGTAAATTAGGCTGGGCCAAGAGATAGGGGCTGACCAGGGGTATCCACAGGATGTGGCCCAAAAAATCAAGTTAGGGACCACAATGGTGGAATCAAAACTCTGGAGTCCTTGGGGTTCTCTGAGCTCAGTGGTTTTCTTGCAAACGTTTCATTACCCGGCTAGGTAACATCTTTAGTACTTCAGCTGGGTAATGAAACGTTTGCAAGAAAACCACCGAGCTCAGAGAACCCCAAGGACTCCACAGTTCAACCGTGGGCTACACATATTCACCTCTATTGGAATCAAAACTCTGCCTGTTTTTATGTGTGTCACTCGTGCAATGAAGCTTCAATTCCACCATTATGGCCGCCATCTTGACATTTTTTAAACATACCCCACAGACACTCCTGGGCCAACCCAAAGTTGCTCGTGGAGCTTCTGTGGCTGACAGCAAGCAGCAACTAGTTGTTGGATTTTATTAGGGAAGATGATGCAAAGGAAAAGCATCAACGTGCTTCTGAGCACTGCAGTTCCAAAGGCGTTCCCACCCCATTTTCATCACAATCCCGACTACATTCTTTCCCACTCTGGATAGGATGTTTTGGTCTCTGGATATCACATTTTCTAACTGGGTAGCTTGGGGGATTAAACCAACCACCAGACTCACAGGCTCATTATGACAATAAAATGACATCCTCTTCCTGCATGTGGGTTTGAGAGTCAGAGCTAGAAACATGCAGTGCGGGAAGAAGTTACTTGTTTTTTCTTAATTATTTCCTCTACAGTGAAAATCTTTGCACACATCCTTCCAAAAATCTACCTGCTGTGACAGCATTGGATAGAGACAGATACGAGCTGACTCTACTTCTTGTTCGTTTATTCACTTACATCTATTCACACGTCTGGGAGAAATCAACAAGGAAACCTATGTAGGGAATTCTGCATCTTCCCTTGCTGGAATGAGACTTTTGAACCTAACCTTTTTTAAACATAAATAAATCTCATAGTTTCTATGACTCTCCATCAGAACATTAAAAAAAAACCCAACCTGTTGACATTTACTTATTGATTGATTTTGCTCCTGGGATAATTAAAATTCCTGATACATTTTTAGAGTTTTAAATGCACCACTTCCACTAATTTCCAAATCCCTGCTGTACTTTGAGTAGCATTACACAGCGATAGCTATCACCCCTATTGAGAAGCATTTTGCAGAAAGCCACACATTTACTACCATCTGAAATAGTTGCTTTCTAACAGGTTACTTTTCATATTTATAAGTATGATGCCTAAGACACTTCTAAATATGTACACAAATTTACTCTATATTTCACCTTTGTGTACAGATTTGGATAGGGTGAAATGAGTATCGTTTGCATGCTGAAATCTACACTGTTCAAATTTTTGTGGTGCAGTTTGCAGCTCAGACAATCATACAACAATGCCTACTTATTAGGTGGAAGTATGGACAATGAAATACATACTTAGGAAAAGTGCAAAATTTAGGGGAATTCCCTAAGGGGGAAAACGTGTATTTTAGGAAAGTACATACGAAAGTGCACAATTAGAAATGTGCAAATCTTCATGCACAAATGTGTGTTGCACTCACTGGTAGCCCTTTTGCCCCCAAATAGCCAGGACTAGAGAAAAAAGAGATGGAAAGAGAATGCACAGTTTACTCGACAAGGATCAGCAATGGAAACAGGTGGGAAGGAAGGGCCTTCAAGGGTGTCCAGATCAGGAAAGAGACTCCAGAAGTCTAGAACTCAGCTTTATTGAGATGGGTTCTATTAACTGAATCTTGCAAGCCTGATTGTGGTTTTTTCCCCTCCCTCTTATACCCCAGAAGGGAGCCAGCTGGAGTCTCTTCCTAATATGACTTCCTTTCCCAGGGCTTAAGGAATGCTTCTGCCTTTTTTGCTTTTTCAACAGCTTCTGAATGTTTCCCTCAAGGCCATCTCCATGGCTCTCTAGACCTACTGTCTTAGGCATCGTACTTATAAATATGAAAACTAACCTGTTAGAAAGCAACTATTTCAGATGGTAGTAAATGTGTGGCTTTCTGGGAACACACATCCCAGGCGGAGGCTTGAAGGAGCCTCACCCTCTGCTCAGGGCACTGAGATGCCTCCAGCAATCTCAAGTCCTTGTCCTCATCACTACATTTATAAAAATGTTGTATCTATTTTCTGCTTTGCTATATATTTTAAGCAGATCAGCACGCTGAGGGCATGGCGGCCTACCCGGCTGTACTGCATTGGTGATCATTGGAGCCATAACAGATCAAATCAAATGCTTTAGTATGGTGAATGACCAAAGGCAGGTGCAATTCAGCAACCATATTACCAGGGGAAAAACAAAGTGGATAAAGGTAGTGAGCAACTGACGCAAAAAAGGGGAAAAAGCCGGAAAAGTAAAAACAGCAGGTAAGAACTGGAGCCCCACACCATACTTAAAGTATGTGAAGTAGCGAGAATTCCAAGAAATGCTTAACTGTTCACTAAGTACAAAGCTATACTGCTGTACGACAGTCTAATAGAATGTTAAAATACTATTATCTTAAAACGTTTAGGTAATTAAAATGCGGTGATAAAATGCAGAAGTATACGCTAAAATAAAGTTCTACCTGGAATACTTTGAGTATAATGCTTACTTAATACCTACTTAGTTGTTCATTATAATAATAATAATTTAGGGCTATGTAAGAGGAGGAGAGAGAGAAAGAGAAGGAACCGTAGCAATCTAGCACAAAAGGATACACACACTATTGTCAGCCTGAGCATCTTTTTTTCTGCATCCTTGCCCTGTTCTTCGTTCTCTGTGAACCCTTCTATTAATCTAGATCAGTGTTTCTCAACCTTGGCAACTTGAAGATGGGTGGACTTCATCTCCCAGAATTCTGGGAGTTGAAGTCCACTCATCTCAAGTTCCTAAGGTTGAGAAACACTGATCTAGTTTATGTGTTCTCTTGCAAAAAAGCACTCAGAACTGTATTTCTATGCCCAACTAATCCCTCTAGGGACTTCCCTTAGGCTGGAGCACTTCCTGTCTGGTGGTGTTGCCTAAACAAGCCATAAATAACAACTGGGTTGCATCTGAGGGTTGTTCTTAGTGAGGCAACAGCTTGCGCTCCAGCTAATTAAGTTACATGGCGCTTGACAAAGCTGGTTTCCATGCCTGGCATCTCTTTCCAAAGACGAATAATGTGCAACAAGTATATTGGGCTTCTTCGGTCGCTGCTGGGTGGAGAATCTCCCCCAATGCCTCCTTGGTTCCTCAAGGGGGGACTGTTTGCCGAAATCCCCTCACAATATGACATGCGAAATAGGCATTGCTGAGCACAGCCAGAAGCTCGAAGACAAAAACAGCTAGAGTAATTCTAATACATCGACATGAAAGAAAGTGCTGTCACATTGCCTTAGACGTGCATCGACTGGTGAGATGATGTATCTCCCTTTTGGGAAAAGAGCAAGAAAGAGAGATTTAAGGAAAAAAAAAAAAACACAAGCAAGGACCATTAAGGGTTTAAGCAGAACACATCTCTCTGTCTAGCCTTGTCATCCCTGAAAGACAAAACTATCAGAGCACTAAGAGACATCAAAACGTCTTCCCATCATCCATAAATATGCAAGAGCCCTGTTGGGGATGCCAACTGACTTCCAGACAAGCATCTTGCTCCTCGCAGTCGCCAAGAAGGCATGAATTCAGTATTGGGAGGGACCTCCAAGACCACCTTGTCCAAGCACTGATAAAGCACACCTAAGAAGAAGCCACTCCAATCTCTGCTTAAACATCTAATGCAATGCTTCTCAACCTTGAGAACTTTAAGATGTGTGGACTTCAACTCCCAGAATTCCCCAGCCAGCCATGGCTGGCTGGGGAATTCTGGGAGTTGAAATCCACACATCTTAAAATCCCAAGGTTGAGAAACTGATCTAATGCAACAGAAGATGCAGGTGGTTCAGTAGGTTCTCACTAACATCCAACCAAGTACATGATTGATTTAGGTCCTATCCTGCACAGCAATAGGGTGTCACATTCTCCATGTGACTGCTTATCAAACAATCTTAATGACTGTTTCCTGAGCATGTGTACATATGCACACACACATAAAGAAGGACTTTCAGTTATCAGTAGACTATCTCCTAAAAAAAAATTCCCACAAAGAGAGATGGTCAGTATCCATTCTGAGGACAGTATAAGAGAAGAAGAGATCCTCTGCTATGGCCAGCATTTCCTGGCCTTCTCCTAAATGAAACCTTCTCCTGTGAGAGGTTGGGGAAAAGATCACTGATTAACTACTGCAGGAAGAGTAACCTTGAAGCATCTAGATGTACTCTGAACTTCCAGAACAATTTGGGGTGTATTCACCCAACCTATCCCACCTACTTAAATGAGCAATTATCTGGCCTTCTGCAAACTACCTACAGCTGAACGTTAACTGATTGCAATACTTAACCTGGCTTATACACCCACACTGGGGGGGGAGGGGGGGGGGGAAGGCTATGAATATATGTATTTGTTTTATGTGATTTCTATAGCTGCCAATCTCATATAAGTGACTCTGGATGGCTTACAAGGATTGAAACACAGCAAAAGCCATAATATGTAGGTATGGAGAGTGAGGGGGATCAAGCTATGGGAGATGCTATCAGACTTCCTACCCATCTTCCAGGTGAGACTATTGCCCGCACAAGAGAAAATTCTTCCTACCCATCTTCCAGGTGAGACTATTGCCCGCACAAGAGACAACAGGATTCTTTAAAACTGAAAAGTGAAGAATTCTTGAATCCCAGGTTCTCGGAATGAAATATGGGTTCAGTCACATCCATGGAAGGCTGGTACATCACGTTTTGTGTGCAACTGACCACTGCGGCCTCGTTCCCCTAACCATGCTGAGCATAGGCAATCTAGACTGGCACTAATACATACAACCCTGATCGAAAAACTGGTTTCCTGCAGAGTCCTGGCAATGTCTGGATTAAACAAACAAACAAACACCAACTTGCACACAAATGGCGATCTCTTTGATTCTCCAGGAAATTGAATCACAGATTATGCTCCTGAAATACTAAGGAGCAGCAAGCTTTGGACACCACTGCTTGCAAGCTTAGCTTTGGATTCTGAAGCTGCTCTTTTTAATACTGTTGGAAGCTGGGGGTGATTCCCATTTTTCTGGAATGGGTGGTTTCTTTAAAGCAGCTCAACTTTTGGGAGGGGCACCTCATCTAGGTGGAACAAGACTGTATCTTACCTTATTTCAGGTTTGCTTTCTTTTGTATATCGCCTTCCTACCTCCATGATCTTCTGTCTACCTTCTCTATGCATGGGTTGTTGCTGTCCTCAGTACTTTATTCTCCCCCCTCCCCTGGCTCGTAGTCTAAAACAGCTGCAGCAAGAAAGAGCTACCTATGGAGTTGCTATGGGTGGCCTTATATATTTAATAAGTTAAAAATAAAGAAAGAGGTCTTCACAGCCTGCAGTTAGTCGTGGTTGTAAGCAGGATGCTAAAGAGGGATGGGGCGTTGTTCTGACTCAGCAAGACTCTGATGCCCAGTTGAGAAGAGGAATGGACAGATTTGATTCCAATGATATCAGTATTTCCTTGTATTCAAAAGATACAGGGCCCAACAACTTAGTATTTAGAGAATATCTGGCACTCCTTTAAAAATGCACCAATGTTTCCAAAGGTGGTAGGGAAAATCTCAGATTCCAACATACCCGCTAGCTCATTCCATAATTTTAGACTGTGCAGTTAATGGTTTTATGGGGTCCTTTTTTTTTTTTTTTAATGGCAGTGGTATGGATCCAGACATAGACATGCTTAGAATAAACCCACTGAAAACAGTGATATTTAAATCAGTTGTGACTGACTTCATTCCCACTGATTTCAAAGTGTCTGCTTCAGGTATGTATGACAAAGCCTAGACCCACCTATTGCGTGCTACCCACTTTTTCTCTAAATATGGAAAGCCAGCTGTATCATGTTGGGAAGTCTACCCTGATGGCACCTCTTCTCCCTTGCTGAAGAGATGACGGGTTGACAAGTGGAGAAGGGATGCTACAAAATCAATATAGCCATACTCAGGAGGAATGGAACCTCAAAGCTGCACTTCCTTATAAGTTGAAAGCTGTTGATGATGCTATCCCTGTTGGTCACTGGAACCAGCATAGAAGTCCCATTTCACTAAAAGACTATCCATAGAAAAAAGTCAGTTCCATGCCCACAGCCATCCTCAAGTCTTCATGGTTCTTCTGGAATCTAGCATAGCTTGGTTGCTTTGCACTCTGCACAGCTAGAAGAGACTTCTGACCCTCTCATGGGAGAATGGATGGTGAAGTGGATGGAGTTAGCTGAGGTGGTGAAACTGATGGCTTTGATTCAAGGTAAGACACTGTAATTTTAATACTACTTGGAAACCTTTTTTCGGACTTTTAGCAAGATATGGAAAAAATGAAAATTTCTTGTATGGATTTGATGATTAGAAATAATATGGATTAACAGAAATAATGGAAGTTATGTTTTAACCTTAGAGTAAGAGTTGGATGTATATTGTTACTTATATCTGTTGTGAGGAGGGTCGGAAGTCAATTATTTTTTTCCTTTGATTTTTCTCTTCTGTTTCTTCTTTTTCACACTTTTTAATCTTGTATATCTCTCATTTCTAATCTTCCTTCCTTCCTTCCTTCCTTCCTTCCTTCCTTCCTTCCTTCCTTCCTTCCTTCCTTCCTTCCTTCCTTCCTTCCTTCCTTCCTTCCTTCCCTTTCAATATTAGTTTTTGTTTTTACTGTTCTTTTTAAAAAATGTTTTAATAAAGTTATTACAAAAACAAAAACAAAAACTAGAAGAGACTTCTGACCAACCAAGCAGACATTCTTTCCAAACCTGCCTAGTTTTTTGGACCTGTGCTTCTATTTCTGAGAAAGTAAACCTAATTTATTTAATGTTTTCCAGGCACTTCTGTTTGTCCTCTTTTCCCCAGATTTTTTTCTTTCTAGCCTTGGCCTGATAAATGTTGTTTATGCTACAGCAGACTGGTGAAGTTATTCAGATTTTTCATGTCGAGCCATGCTCCAAGGATTTGTCAACCCAAGAATCCATCAGTAGTCATTGTAAAATAAATTAGTTCCTTTGGTGGTTCACATTTTCATGCTGAAATGGTGGCCCAGACCAAACTCGAAATATTATGCCATGGAAGTTTATCTTCCAGCTAATCAGGAAATAAAACGTATTTTTTCTCCCTATCACCAAACTGAAGACTAACTCTGTGTGTTCCACTTGAAGTCTTTTATTTCATTCTAATTAGCACACCATATGATTTGCAGCTTCTTTTTTTCATATACTTACTTTGACAAAAACCCTATGAAGTACAGAAATGTTTGTAATTAACCTGGCACTGTGGCAGCCGGCATTAATTGCTGCCTCCTAATTTTCATTTGTTTGATGGTTCTCTTTCAAGAAAAAAAAAAAACCCTTACATTTTGGGTTTTCATCTCCTTTCTCCGCACTGTCAGTGATTGCGATGAACCTAAGATAGGTTGTTTAAAGCTCTCCGTCTCTGGTATTCATCATCTGTATGAGAACTGGATATGCTGGGTTGCAAAGGGACATTTCAGATGTTTTCCATGTCGAAAGAAGTACCCACATCTCTTAATTGCAATCAGTATGTAACAACACACCAGAGCCAGTGCGGTGTAGTGGTGAAGGCACTGGGCTAGAAACTGGGAGTTCTAGTCCCACCTTAGGCATGAAGCCAGCTGGGTGGCCTTGGGCCAGTCACTCCCTCTCAGCCCTAGGAAGGAGGCAATGGCAACCCACTTCCAAAAACTTTGTCAAGAAAACTGCAGGGACTACTCCAGGCAGTCGCCAGGAGTCAATGCTGACTTGAAGGCCCCCAGAAGAACAACAACCCAAAACAAAGGTGCAGATTGCCTTAAAACTGATATTTTATCTCTGCTCAGTTGCATTCACTTTTTGACTTCCACAAGTGCTCCTGGTGTCTATTCTGCTGCTTCATCTCTTGGATCTCCTGCCAGGAATAGGCGTCAAGGATACAATCTTATCCATCGGTCTAGTTCCCTCCATATGTTTTGTGCATATGTCTGAGCAGTGGGAGAGAGGGGTTTTGTGCCATTTGGATTATTTTAAATTGTGTCTTTATTATTCTAAAATACCTTGGGTGTTTCTGAGGCTGCCAAGGAAGCCCTCTGGTTTCTTGATAGTCTTTTTTTCTATTTGTCTCCCATGTCAGTTGTCACCACCAAAGTCAGATGTTGGGTAGAGCCAGTTTGGTGTAGTGGTTAAGGCACCAGGCTAGAAACCAGGAGATCTGAGTTCTGGTCCCACCTGAGGCACAAGCCAGCTGGGAGACCTTGGGCCAGCCCTCTCTCTCAGCCCTAGGAAGCAAGCAATGGCAAACTACTTCTGAAACCTTGCCAAGAAAACTGCAGGGACTAGTCCAGGCAGTTGCTAGGAGTCAACAGCTGACCTGAAGGCACGCACACACACACACACCAGCACTACTGTCTGACGGAAAGTGCGGATCAAGTTGGCTCTCCTCCCCACAATGCAACATTAAAAACTTGAAATTTGCTACCATTAAACACCAGGATAGCCACTAATTTAGGCAACTAAAAAGGGATTTATAAACAGTGGAAGAAGAGAAATACTTATACATTCTTCCCTTAGTTGCCTTATTGCAATTACTATTCTATAAGTCAGCAACTGACCTTGGCTGAGAAGCTACCTCCATGACGCATTTTCTTTCTTGAAGGGGTATCTGCAGAGTTGGGGGTCAAAAGAATCAATATGCCATGCGCTGAAGCCTTGCCCCCATGGACGCCCCTGTTTCCCTGACCAACCATTCAATATGGTTGCAACAGAGGGGGAGAGGGGAAGCAGAGTCATCTCAACAATTGAAGTAAGAGGCCAACCTTTTCATTCACTCCATCTGATTGTGATACACAGTGGACAGTTTAGAATTGTACCCATTTGCTTTTGCCTACCACCTTCCTCCACCTTTTCCCACTGGTGGTAAGTCTGTTGCAGTCTCATTGATTTTACTGTTTATCTTTGTCAGCCAATCTGCGAACTTGAAAAGCAGGATTTATTTATTCATTTTGTTAAGAATTAAACACATAACAACAGCCCAACGAATGGAGCTTTAATGTTGAAAATGAACGTGCCAGATATTGGAGGATAACTGAACTGGGGGAAATTTGGGAGATATAAAAAGGAAGCACTTCTTCGTGAAGACCAAAGTTCATATACAGTAGAAATTGCTACCCCAAGGTGTAGTGAGGCCACACATCTTCTGACTTTAAAAAGGGATTAAACAAATTCAGGAATGATAAAGCTATCAGTGGTCACTACTTAAGTTGACTACATATGACCAATAGTGAAGACAAGAGTTTTTTCAATGCCAAATGCAATTGAGTGAGCAACACAGCACTCAAGCCCTATCTGCAGGCTTCCCTTTGGAATTCTGTTTGGAAAAGACAGAGTTGGATGAGATACAGCTTGGGTTTGATCCAGCACGGCTGCTTTTATGTTGACTGCCACCTTGAGAATATTTGGGCAATCACAGTCCACATATCTGCTTCTGGAGACTGCTGGAAGGCTGGTAGCCATTAAGATCCTTGATCGTCAATAGTTCTTATTGGACCTTCAGCTCATATTTCTGACACACAGAATCCTTGAACCAGTTTACATGGAAGTAATGCAATGGGATGCAATGGCAAGCTTATTTATTCAATTTCCCAGTCAAAATGTGCTTCTTTTTCCTTTCTCCCCATTGTTACAAAGAAACAAATAGTTCAATAATTAGTTCTAGGTAATCTAGAGACTCTTACCTTCATAAAGCAGGCAAGCCAACGAACAGCCCTCTATCTATCTCTTGACAGAATATTCTAACATCTGGTCAAAAGCCTGACTCCCTTCCCTTCTCTTCCCTTTCTCTCCCTCCTTTCCAAATCACACACTCCTTCCTGGTTCTTCCTCTTCACAGCCTTGAAGAATGGTTTAAAACCTGTTCATCTTTATAAATGTTGAAACTGACAGCCCAAGGCATCAGCAAACAATTCAACGACAAATAGCAATAACAAAAGACTAAAGAACCAGCTGGATATTTATAGCCTTTTATGAGAGACACAATTGCATGATGTACATATCTCGACATTGGGAGAGGGCAGTAAAGATGTTATGTGAACTCTCTAACATGTTTAACTAATCCAGAGGGTTAGCCCGCAAAAGCCTTGGGTTTGTTTGGGGTTAAACTAGCTCTCCTAATTAACCAATGCCCTCTGCATTATGCAAACTACTTATCAAGGAGTCAATTGATTCTTACTTCTAAGCTTGGGATGAAATCCCAAAGAGGCCTGTAAAAATGGGGATCTCCAGGGACTAATCTCTCTTTCCCCAGTCCTTATCAACTCAGTGCTGATTGCATCACTGCAGCTTCCCCAAACCTCTCCAGAAGTAGGGAGGAAAGGAACAGCCTCCCAGAATCCCAGAAGGGCTGAAAAAATTGTCACCAACCACATGCCACATCTAGCCCACCTGTGTCATGTGCTGCCAGCATACAATGGGGAATTGACTACAAATATTAATGGCTGAATCATTCATGATGTGAACAGGACCTGGTGTCACTTCAACATAATCCATAAGCTAAGAAATGTCTTGATGGATCAGTCCAAAAAATCCATCTGATCCAGCCTTGAGCTGCTTACTATACTCAACCAGATGTTTAAAGACAATGACTGTCCCTATTCAGACAGAATATACTACCTTTCTTTTCCCCTCCTGACAGCTGCTTTATCAGGTTTCAAAGAAGTGTCGCATTGCGATAAGATTGTACTGAAGGTGTGACCAACGGGATTCAGGAATGGGAAGAAGCTGAGGGTCTGGAACTCAGGCCAAGTGGCCAAGATCTTCTGACATTTACCAAACAGCTATAGGAAGGGCTCACAGGACAATGAAGTCATTTGCACGGAAACTATTATTATTTTGAACAAACGCTATCCAATTATTTCTCATTTAGCTTTTTCGGAACTTCTCTCTCAGGGGTCAGAAAGAATGTGCGCAATCAGCTCCATTCAATGAAGTATTGTTCTCTCACCTTTGAGAATCAGAGTACAAAATGTACCGTATGTGTATCTTGTGTATCACTTGTGGTGGTTAGAGAGCCTTTGGATTTTTGAGTTCAAATCCTTCCTAGAACCTGCACATTTGCTCTCTGTCTCAGTGCATGTGGCACTCTGCATCCCTTCGAACAACGTGGCACTAAATAATCTATAGGGGGTTTTCAGAAGATGAAGAGTTCAATCCCCAACTTTTCCCCCAACCTAGTTAGATTATCACATTTGAAAATGACCTATTAAGATTCCTCATAATTCACTAGTTTGGCTTCCAGAGAATTAACGGGATCTCCAGGGCTGACCCTGGAGCCCTGGAGGGAGATGGAAGCCTGATTTCAGCTCAGGTGCTGGAGCAGTTGAGGTCTGTCCTCCTTCGCATGGAAGGACTGGAAACAACTGTCCGCGGGCCTCACCATCCTAATCCACAACACGCCTTTCTAGCGATAACATATCCAGTCCAAAGTCACAATCCAAACCAACAAAAATAATAAAACAGTTTGAACAGATCATAAAGTTAACAAGGAACAGCATGCTTACCATGTGACTCTCTTTTTTTCTGTGCAGATGGGAGATTTCACATTTGGATGCTTCCCATACCAAAAGTATCTCCATACATAAAGAACGCATGACCATCTAAGACCGTCTTCCCCAACCCCAATGTTCTCAGGACATGTCACTTTATAATTCCCAGAATTCCCAGCCAGCTAGTAATTATGGGAGTTATAGTCTAACATATCCAGAGAGCACTAGGTGGAGGAAGATGGGCATAGGAGGAGATTAATTCAGAGATCTCTGTCCCTGCCATAATAGTTTTGTAACATTCCATCACAAGTGAAGCTTTTAAATAGGAGAGCAAAACCATCCATGAAAGACAGCAAAATATGATTCTGGTTGACATATAAGATAGCTCTTAAGTCTTTAGCATTGGCTGGCATACTCACCCGGGCAATAAGCTCTCCAACCATGCCAGTCCAAGTTCCATTAGCCTCAGGAACTCCATACACACCATCTCCCACCAGGTGGATCTTGTAGTTGAAGCGCAAAATATCTGCAAGCTCCTTGAGCATGTCCACACAGAAGCCTTCATAGCGGTCATTTCCTTCCAGCTCTTGATGGTTGCCCTTGAGCATTAAGTAAGGGTTTTCCTGCATCGAAACTGGGCAGCTGTCATTCCCATCTTAGTCATGGAGTTGCAACAGCACTAGATTTAGCACAAATTGGAAAGCAGGGGCGGGTGATATGAGGGACTCACTGGGAATTTCTGGGAAGGGAACGAATCTCTGGAATAGATACACCAGGGTCTCAAGTTATCTGGGGGATGCAGTAATGGCTAACTAGATCCAAATGATCAGACGTTCCCAGGTTTGGCAGACAGACAATGATCTCATTCCATGCAAGTGACAATCTTGTCAGAAAAGTGGGATTCTGTGGGCAATAAATGTCATTTGGCATATGTGGGAAAATATGGAGGGGTGCAAGAGAGCTACACCAAGATGCACAGCTACAGCAAGCAGGTGGTACAGTTGCTAGCAGCAGCCAGTATGGGGAGTAGGATGTTTGGCTACTGCTATATAGTAGCCTAGGACTAAGGATGGGAAAGGATGTCTTCAGTGCAGCAAACTACCCTGACTGCTTAGCCAGAGTGACAGTGGTCCATGGTAGCAATAGGGCAATACCTGAGGACCAGATATTTCTGTTCCTTGGGCAGTGGCATCATTGCCATCATGAAGCAGTTTGGTGTGGGACATCTTGGACCTGCACCTGGTTGAAGAAACTTCATATGGAAGCCCACCATTTCCCCGGGTATAATCTGGCAGACAATAATTTAGCTGATGGAAGAACTGGCCCTGCCAATTTGGGAAGGATGTCAGTCAGAATACAAACTGCTGGTGGGCTTAAGACTGAATGGGTGGAAGTCCCTAAGGATATTTTTGGAGAATTTAGAAATACTGAACAACTGAAGAGACCAAGAAGCACTTGGCCACGGTGAGAAATGAGCAAAGCAAGGCGTTTTTCTCCACAGATTATCTGAGGTCACTCAGATTGTATAATCCTTGCCACCACAAGACGTTTTAGACAAATGGAAGATGACTTCTCCATCTTTATAACTAAACTTAATCTTATCCAAATCACATTTGGAGAAGAGTGTAAAACTGGGATGTATCCCATTTCATGCTTCTTTCCTGCTTGCCCTGAATGTATCAAAAATAGATTTCTGTGCAATATAGCAATGAGAAATTAAATAACTTCTGCAAATGAGCAGTTTGTATGTTCCTTTAGGAGATAAAAATGCAGTCCTATGCATTGAATGATGGCATGTTGAAAAGTTTTCCTCAAGCTGGTGCCCTCCAGATGTGCTAGGATTACAGCTTTCAGTATTCCCAGTTAGTATTCTGGCCCTTGTAATCCTAATAAGTCTACAAGGTACCAAGCTGGAGAAAAGCTAGTACAGAGGACAGTAAAAGGCCACGTCTTGATTGCTTGAAAAGAAAAGGGGTCATTCTGACCCTCCATGCTTACCAGGATGGTGGTGACAAGAAGTGTGGTGTTGAAGAGGCTCTCTGACACGTTGGTAGAGAAGATCTGGTTATCCATAGAAAGGCCTTTAGTAACATGCCAGTGCCCAATCTGCAAAGAGGTAGAGGAGAATTGTGACTTATCTAAAGGGAAATGCTGCCTGCTTCTGCCAGATGGCCACTCTGGCTGACAACACAGCCAATTCTGCAAAATGCAGTGGTCAATGCTTCATTAGCTTTACAATATATCCCACCAGCATTATGTCAGAGAACTCAGCTATAACTTGGCTTTAGTAAGGCTAGTCATAACCTCATTTTTTTAAAAAAAACCTTGTGGGGCTTGCTCCAAGAGCTCTACCACAGAGAAACCCGTATGCATAGAATAACGGGAAGCATCTGGGAGGCAGAGAATTTCAGCTGAAGTGTTGAGATCAGTGCAGATAACATCATACCTTAGCAAAGACTAGATTTTCAGCTCCTCCACTGCTGTGTTGTATCCTAGTAAGTTGCTTTGATAGAAAGGCACATTTTCCATGGTTCTGTTTGGTTACTAATGACTATAGTCTCCTTTCCTCTATAATTGCTTCCAAGAGATTAATTAACCCTTTGCAAATGACATCATTCAAGCTAATCAACCCCAACAATCCAATAGCGAGTCTAATCTATTCTATCTAGGCTTCCATTTTATTCTTACTAAAACTAATTTATACTCTCCAGTGGCAGTGGAATGGAGCCATAAATCCTTTCTGACACACTGAAAGGATCTAGCTTTCCCTTTTGTGTGTGTGTGTGTGTGTGTGTTTAAACCCACAAGATCGAGAACTCTTGAGTTTCAAATGCTACCAATTTTGGATACTTGGTTTTAAGACTGGCCTTTCTTATGAAAGCAGAACTTGCTTTATGTGTGACCCAGGTGGTCCTGCTAAGATGCAACAGACAGGGAGCAAGACATTAGATCTTTCTGCAAGCAGAAGAGTTTTGCAAATGCATTCTCTAAGGAAGACCAGAACTGCCAGTGGCGCTTGCTGAGGCTCCCAACCTGAGAATGAAAGGACTATTGTTTTTGCCCTACAGCTGGCAGCCCACCAGGGCAAAATGAAGATACTCTAGCTTTTCCATTTATTCAATACCTTATGTCCTTATTCTTTCTACAAGTGCTAAGGATATTATCGAGAAAACTTGACCCACAGTTCATTCCCAATATCACCCATTCTCTTTAAGCACATCAGTTTATCAAGTTGCGCATCTTTCATTGTGAGATAAAAGACAGATAGAAAGAGAAGTCATTCCAGGGCAACAATTACTTAAGAGACCTATAGGATGACACTGAAAACATACTGCTCTTGCCAACCAGACCAGATCAGCTTCATTTGGCTGGTGCAAATGTCTCAACAAAACCACTCTTCAACAACTTGAAATCCCTCTTCAGCCTAATGCAATAATCAGCTTAAGTGGATTTTGAACTCGATTAAGTGAACAAGTAATGAGGATAATAAGACTGTGGTCTGGTGTGATTAGATTAGTGTTACCTACATAGGAACAAAGTTTTCAGATAGCCAAACACATTTGTCTCCAACTGTGCTATGGACCATGTTCCTTTTCATTTCTTGAAAATATGAGAAGGATGATACAGAACTGAAATCACAGCTTGTTCAGTTAAGCTCTCTTGAAGGGTTAGTTACTGTCTCTCAACCTTGCCTATCTTGCAGGGATCTTAAGAGGAAGAAAGCGCTCAGTTAGACATGTGAAGACATACACAGTCTGAAGTCCAAGCATCAAGAATGTCTCTCTTGCAGAAATACCTGCTCGGTTTCTCCTGGGTTGGTAATCAGACATACTTGGTCTCAGGCCAACATTGCATCAAGTACCGCTGTGGTAGGGCATGGACATTTTCAGGATACACCTCAAAACACACTCCAAAAATGAAGCCAAGGAGACCTTGGCTCCAGCAACAATCCCTGGTCTGTTGGATCACCATAAGATTGCTCTTTTATATGCCCAGGAATGTAATGAACAACAAAGGTGAGGCTTTATGTTGGCTTCCTGTTTTAAACCTTGTAAGCTGAGTTTTCTGCTCTTTTTTCCTGCTGTTTTATCAGTTGTATTATTCTTTTTTCACAGTTTTTATGTCTGTTATCAATGCATTTTTCTGAAAGATATCTTGGACACTTTTTATGTTGAAAGTCAGTGTGCAAGAAAGTATTTAAAGCCAATGCAGTGGGAATAATTCCATGCATGCCTGTCTCAGCTCTTGGAGATCCACACATTAAATGGAATAAATAAATAGGCATGATCTTTAGTAATTCTATGGTACTTGTTTTAGACTTATACAGTATTACGAAGATGTCCCACAATGTCTTCTCAGTAACTTTTACAATATCTCTGCATGTTAAAGTAGGATGTTTGCAGTTGTCTTTTCCTAGATTATATTCCTAACTACAATATAATATTCCTCACAATGGTAATACTACCCCTCAGTAACCCAGCATTTATTTCCACCCACCCCCCAACTTCCTCCAGACATTTAGAAACAGATTAACTTTAATTCTGACAGCTCTCTAACTCCATAATTTGTTCTTTCCCTGCTGGCATGCCCAAACTAATTGACTACTGCTGCTGCCTCCTCCAACAACAGAGCTGTATGACCCTTGCTTGTACAATGGTACTGAGGCTAAATACATCTGTGCCTCAAGATTATCCCATATCATTCTGCACTGACTCTGATTTGAAGCTGACTCTCTTGATGGCATGGTAATATTCCTAATAGACCCCCCTCCCAGTCTTCTGTTGCTGAAGGTGAAGACATCCAAGAACATTAAAGCATAGAGACTCTCTCTCTCTCTCTGATCGTGAAGAATTATGCTCACTGCACACATCACTCTTTTTTCCCCCCATGGAAGTATCTAAATTAGGTAAAAATGGGAGAGACAAAAATCATGTCTCCAGAGAAGGAAGAGTACCACTTTGTCCAGCTGGAACCACAGCACAGGGTAAAACATCCTAATCTTTTCCTTCTGGTAGTTAAATCTGCCTCCTCTCCTAAGACTGCATGTTTTGCCCCAAAGAGAAATAATAACTGTGAGGTTCTGTATGAGAACAATGATGTGTGGGAAAGAATGAGATGTTCCCTTCCCCAGTTTTATAGAGCTACGTGGACTTGGTCCCTCCTAATCCTGTACGGCCCATTCAATTTTTTAACTTGGTCAAAGGTCTTCTACTGTCCTGTTTCTCTACTATGGTCTGAAAAAGGGGGGAAGCAGTTGGTGAAGAAAGGAGATCACAGGATGGGACCAAGATATTTTGCAGCTTGAGACAGAGGAGCAAATGCACTCTTTCCTCCTCTGTCATCCAGAATCAAGAAACGTTGCCTCCAAAGCCAGCCCAGTCACATTTTTACTTTTCTCCTTTCCCTGGCCTTTAAAATACAGTAACAGCCTAAGGATTCTGTAGTCCCAATGCATCTCAAGGGGGCTGCCCAGGCTGCTTTCTCTACATTTCAACTGTTCAGTCTGGTTATTTAAAAAATCTGTATCTTGCATACCAACCATCTATGTTTCTAGAAGGCTTAATACCAATTATATTCAGCAGTACAAACAACAGCTTTGCTGCTGATGGTGACCTTCAACCTGAAAGTACAAAGGCAGTACAAAAGTGGAGTCTAATTACTGGAAACTAGTTGCAAACAGTCACGTTGCCCTCCAGTCTTGATGGTCTTCCCCAGATCACCTAGCTGGCTACTGTGGGCAGGGAGATTCTACCTTAGAAAATCCCAATTTAGAAAGGCTCTTCTTAAGTTTCCAAAAAGAGTCTCACCTACACTTGTTTCTCTGGGATACAATGGGGGCTTTTCATCTTGCTTCAGTCATCTCAAGGCAACTGGCAATTGGAGAACTTTCTGACCATGCTAAGGAAGATTCAAGCTTTGAATCTCATCTGAGTAAACAAATCTGAAGGGGCCTGCCCTACAAAGACACGCTCACTTTTTTCTTCTATCCCACAGAGCTCCCAGGCCCTTTCAAGTGAGGCCTAAAAACTCCATATTTATTTCCAACAATTTGGAAACTGCCAACTGTGCCCACAACCCCAAGTACAGTTGATCCCAAGGGGATATGACCCACTACATTCTCTGTGCTCTCCAGAGATCAAAGCACCATTTTCCATGTCTTAAGGCTGTAAGCAGCACTGAACAGACGGCCTTGAATGCAAGCAATGCAGCAGTATGGCTATGCAACCTGAAATACAAATAAATTCACTTCCCGCTCCTGGCTACATTTGTCACGGTAGCTCCTCCTTTCCCAAAGGGGAAAAATAATTATCATCTGTTTCTGAAGCTCCTTGACATTGCTAATGGGACAAAAGAAGAAGAAAATGTTCTGCACAAGATATGATGGGGTAATTAGACAAGGAACTCCTCGTCTGTCTAAATGGAATGGTTTCAAATCTTGCCCCCAAATACTAATACAGTACAGATACGAGCTGCAAAAATTCTGGTTGGGAAATTGTGCAGGAATGCTGGAAGTTTATTGTTTTGACAAAGAATGACAATGGACATTTGGCATTCTAGAATAGTCTAAGAGTCACCGCATTTGGGTCTGCTCAAAAGATGCATGTAATAGATTCCAGAAACCCTACTGGATTCTCACCATGAGCTTCTACAGGTTACAGGTAGCAGCAGTTGCTGCTCCTATAAAATATATGTGTACAAGGTTACATTTCAGGTTATTTGGTTCATCCAGGTGAAGAAATGCTTCTTCACGTTGGAAAAGGAGTAAGATTCCACTGGCGTATAGGAACATAGTCGTCTGCCTTCTCCTATGCCCAGATCCTTGGTCCCTCTGGCATAATATTGTTAACAGTGACAATGTGCTTTTCCTGGTTTGGGTAAGCCTTGTTCCACTGTGTGAATCTAGCCACTGTAGTTTGTAAGCCATGATTCCTGGTTTAGCATATTGCACAAACATACCCAATTGTAATTTATTTACTAAATCATGGTTAAATGACATGGTTGAGCCCAGTCACCATCTGGCAGGAGCTGTCTGTGGTTTCCAACAGTATTTCTAGCCCTACCAGGAGATGCCTGGAGTTTGGGGGTGCAAAGCAGATGCTCTACTGCTCAGATAATATCGTGGCCACCTGAGCTAAAATGACAGCCAAACAATAAAACTCAAATTCTGATTCTGCCCAAAGATGTATGTCCACCCCAAGGTTCAGAAAGGATTTGACAGGCTCATCCCTTATCAGACAGCAGCCAAGGCAATGAGTTTGCATTTTTCTGCAAACTGAAAACACTTCTCAGGTGGCTGGAGAATTCCTTCTCAAATACGTTTAACCAGCTTAGACTAAATGCAAAGCCATGTTGAGGTCTGCTATGTAAATATATTAAATATTCAATCACTTAATGCTGCTGGCTATCAGCGCTGAAGAGAAGGATGAAAAAGCCTTAAGCATGGCTAATTTGCTGGCTGCTTGGAATCTGGATCAGCTTCAAGATTCACTGAATTTTCTATCAGAGCTGATGAACAGGGAGCCCAGGCAAGAGAGGGAGAGGGAGAGAGAGAAACACCCATCCAGGGAAGCAGATTTACCCATCCCTGAAAAAAAATAGCCATGGTGTTTTGAACAGCACTTAATAGCAGCTAGCTAATTTGAGTCTTGGGAATGATCTGTCCCTGGGATGGAGAAACCAGTCCTTCTGTGGTTGACTGCAGTGGGTTTTGCCCAACAGTTCCTAATTACTTCTCTTTTATAATAATAATGCCAACGTTTCTCCCAGAGCTGACTCTGAAGGAGAAAAAGGGAGGTTAATCACCATAAATTAAGATGGCTATTACGTTTTTCTTCAGGGGAAGGGAGAAAGTGCCAATGGAACTCATGGGCGCTCTTCCAAATATCCCTGACATGCTGGCAATGCAGAGGATACCCTAAATTGCACATTATTTTTAAAGCAGGTGTCACACCTTCTTATTTTGCTTTTGCAAGGCCCTTTCGCTCACTGTCCCTCTTCTTCTTCTTCTAAATGGCTTGCGAGGACCGTGATATAAACCAGCAGAATCAAACGTTATAGGAAGGTTTCTTCCTGCACTGTCTTCATGTCTGACTGAAGATGTGGATGGCATATTTAAACATTCCCCCAAGGGTAAGGATTGTGGAAATCTTCCCATATAGAAAGAGAGCAAATTGGTGAGAAGGATAGACGTATCCCTGATATGACAGCTCTTTGCAACTGTGCCACCTTCTCTGTTTGCAAGTTTTACAATAGGTATTGTGGGCCAGCAAATAAACTGCTGTTTTGAACCTCTTTTAAGGTGGGAATTGCCTTTTCTGGAGGCAGAACATTCCCCGAGGGAACCTTTTGCACATCCCTATTCATACATCATTTCAAACTAACTGGGACTCTCAGTGGTTTGACATAAAACACAAGAAAATGCAAAAAAACACACGGAGTTTCAACGCGATGTATGTGTCAGCTGTCTTTTTTTTAAAAAAAAATCATTCAATTAAAAATGTTTTGATTTCTGAAGGCCAAGCGAGAAGACTGCTAAAAGGAGCCTCCTTCAGGTCTGCAGTTCATCGCTGGTGGGTTGTCCCTGAAAGGTTCTAGATTGTTTGGCTACTTCTCATGGTTCAGATTCTGGAGTGGAAGCAGGTGCTAAGCTTCTTCTTTGTGGGAGCCCTGTAAGATTAGATCACAGCCTAAAACTTGTTCTGCTCTCAATGCCAAAGTATTTGCCTCCTCTATTATTTATCAGCCCACTGCATTATTTAAGCCACCGTACCACATAACGGCATGGCCCAGAGCTCGTGTTTGTTCGGCATTTTGAGTATGTAAAGCATTATAATGTTGTTATTAATAATTTGATAGGCTCTAAAGGCTGTAGCTCGAACAGGAAAACGGTGGTCCGTGTTTTGCTGACTGACCTGCCGCTGTGGAACAGGAGCCAAACCAATGCGAAGCGAGCTTAGAGACATGGGCCGTAAGGTGCTCTGACCTTGATCAAACTGAAAACTGACTCTTTGCAGAGTTTGGATTTGCGCCGGAAGGACGGACACTGGTCAGACAACAGGTGAGCTCTTCCTCCATTTTCAGCCGAGTTGAAAAAGTCCCTGGTGCTCTCTGAGCTTGGCTGTTCGCTTGCAGACGTTTCCTTACCCAACTAGGTAACATCATCAGTGCGAGTGAGTGTGGGGTCTGCTCCCTGTTTAACACTAGATGGGTAATGAAATGTCTGCAAGCAAACAGCCAAGCTCAGAGAACACCAAGGATTCCGCAGTGCAACCCTGAGCTACAGATATTCTCTTCTATTAGACTTGAAAGAGACTGTAAATGCAGCTCACTCTGGCTGTGGGTCAGCGGAGCAAGGAAAAGCACAAGCAACCGATCTGAATCTTTATTTGATTTTAAACCTGGAATTGCTTAGTAAAGTTGCGGAGAGATTTTTGAAAGGAAGTCATTTTAAGGCTGCCAAGATGTCGCTATCACTTCAAACGGAAATTGCTATAAAGCTGCCTGTACAGAAGATGCCTGATTCTGGCTCCCTGCCAGATTTGAAGCTGTCCTTGAAGGTGCTATGCTAAGGCTTCTTCTCATTCCATGCCCTTTCTTCCCTGCACCTCCTATAACGGATGCTACATGAGCTTATAAATTATTTGCAAGACAATATCTGTATCTGGCACTCTTTCACCAGCATAAAATTCACCCAAATAAAGTTATCTTGAATATCTCATTTCAGGAAGAGAAGGGCCAAATGGATTTTTCAGCAAATGCAAATGCCTTGTAGGGAATCAGAGCACTAGTCTATCTCACCTAGCTTTCCTGAATTTGGTGCCCTTCAGACATCTTGGACTTCTAACTTCCAGAATGCACAACCAGCATGATTTGCACAACCCAGCGTCTGGTCTTCCTTTCAGCATGGAGCATTACCAGCATCATCATGCCCTGCTCAGTTTAACTTTGTCGCCAGTAGAGATATTTCAATGATCCATATAAAAATGCTCTCACCATCCAAGTTTATCATGTTACCCTTTCCAGTTGTCCCAGTGCTGGAGTTCAAGCAAAAATAACCCATGGGTTTCTCACCTTAAATCCTGAAGTCTAAAAATTTGCACTTCGTTTTTTAAATAAAAACTAGAAATGTATCAGGTTCCTGAAGATACTGGAATTCAGGCCGACCTAATCTGCACATAGATTTCTGGAGTCATGGATGCTAATCTAACCTATCCTGGGAAGACGTAGGGAAGAGAGCATGAAGAATTCTCCTGCATACAAGCTAAAAGAATTATGGAAGTCACCCACAACCTTATGCACTGGTGCAAATTCTGCGATTCCATCCCCAAGCACCAAAGGCATCTGCAGGGGTGTCCAAAAATGAAGATGATGATCATGACCATGTGACTGAAACTCTTCAATCATGTGGTTGTGGCTGGTACCTTGACTTTTTTGACTGTGCCTGTAGATGCCGTCACTGAACCACTATAGGCTGCTAAATTCAGAGGCAAGTATCACTTGGGAAAAGCTTTCCCCAGAAGGACTCAGGAAAGAGAAAGAAAGCTACTGTATCCCCTCTACTTTTTGTTCTGATCTGCTCCTGAAGGGCCAAACGCTGCCCCTTAATGCTTTTCCCCCCCTTAATTTTTTTGGGGAAAATGACTACGTGGGTTTACCTGGGCACCACTTTGTCATTCCTTGAGTCTAACTGCAGCTTCCAAAGGAACAGAACAGCCCAGGAAATGATCTGAGAAGGAGCACGTTCAAATTGATCTCAACAATGAATTCATTGCACAGCCTCTCTTTCAGCTTTGCTCTCCTTAATCTGGCTGTGCAGTGGTTCACCCGTCCTGATTCTCTGCACTTTACTTTACTCCTTTTTTCTTAAGCATAAAAAGCCTGCCTGTGGTATGATCCACATAAACATGTCAACCTCTTCCCCTATTAATTTAGTGAGAGATATAGATATATAGATATAGATGCCACCAATAAACAAGTTTAGCTTACCAGCTCTGACAAAATGATACAAAACACCATCTATAGGACAACATGATTAAATAATTCGTACACTGTATCATGAGCTACGTAAACAACCAAGATCTTGCAGAAAGAAGTGAGTCTTAATTGCTCTGTAAAAACAGAGAACAATGAAAAACAGATTTTTCTTGAAAAGAAATCCCAACGTTGGGATGCTACGACAGAACCTCCGATCCCACTGACTTGATTTCTTTTTCTGAACACTGACAAAGATAAACAACCACCACAACATACAACCGTTTAAACTAAGAGCCAGTTGGGGTTACCAGATTTTGAGCTGCACAATTCCAGCAAAACAGGAGATGGCACCAGACAGATACAGAAAACTAACTTTGTGGGCTCTCCATCCTATCTGGATGTTTGCCATCCAAATCCGGTATTGAGTTCTGTTGTAGAGGTGGAAAGAAGGTTCCATACATAGAACTAGCATAAAAGAACAGCCAACAAGAGGAAAGACATTTTTAGAAGAAACACGACAGGAGCCAAGTCACAACATAGAGAAACAAGCAACACTGAACCAGAGTACAAATGGCAGTTAAAGAAGACATCTTATTACCTGTCTGAAGCCATTCCTTGTATACTGCAGGATTTTCAGAGCATAGTTTGATCGTTGACCTTTGCTGTTGAATTCTATGTGGCCAGTGAGACCTTCCAATTCTACCTGTCCAAGAGAGGGTGAGTTACAGCGCCAGATAGGGACAATTCCCTTAGAGCAGTGTTTCTCAACTTTGGGAGCTTGGAGACGTGTGGACTTCAATTCCCAGAATTCCCTAGCCAGCAAGGCTGGCTGGGGAATTCTGGGAGTTGAAGTCCACACATCTTCAAGTTGCCACAGTTGAGAAACACTGCCTTAGAGTCTGAAGAACAGAGCCCTAGCCACCCACATTTCTCACGTCAAGCCAGAAGGGAAAATATAGTCTTGCATATAACATCTTGGGTCTTTAACTGGAAATGTCTGTTGCTCCTCACGATCATGTGAGGTTACAGGTCAGGAAGGAAGATGGGAAGTTTTTGGACAGGGTACCAATGCAATCAGGTGAGAGGGGAGGAAAGTCCAGGCCACCTGCCTTGTGAAATGGGGAGACCCAAGCCATCTTTCATTCTCTCTCAGCAGCTGGTCTGCCTCTTCCTCTGTGTTCTGCAGAGACCTTTGTTCCCTAACCAGGAGTTGTACTGTCAAAAATGAGTGCTTAATTCAAACACGTTGCCTGGGACTTAAGGGGAAACCATTACATGGCTGGGTAGCGCAAGGCTTCACATTGGGCTATGTGAACATGAAGCACAGTGGTGTAAAGGGGTGGTAAATACAGATAACCAAACTCTGCTAATTGTTGACAAAGCATTAGGTCACTGATTTTCCAGCAGTACTGCTCCCACATAGGAGAAAATAGATTCATAGTAATACCTGTCAGAGATGCATTTTTTCAGCAGAATGCAAAGCCCCAATTGAGCTTGTGAAGGATGTGTCAAGTGACTTGTCCATCATCAAAAGCCAAAATGAAAAAGTGTCTCCTTTGTGCAGATGGATATGAGTCATATCCTGTGCCATATTCGGCAGAGCAAACCCCAATCAAGACCCAACAAAGCCAGCACAGAACTTCCATTTATTGACAGACATCCTCTTGATAAAAGGATATTATGTCACAACTGAGCAACCATAGATTCAGGCCCACTAGGAACTGGATAACATCCTATTTTGTTGCCCACTTGAGATTTGGAGAAGGACTGCCAAGCAGCTGATGGGCTCATGTAGACCTATCATTAAAAAAAATGCAAACTTGCCATGCATTCTTTGAAGGCCTCACCCTCTGGATCCAAGCTGGCAATCGTCTTCAATAAACCCTAGAACCCCTGCCCAATGGTTGGATATTGTCTTCTTGGTTCTTTGTTCTTATTCTTCTGGTGATACTATTAACTACATTATGGATCTCTGGCACATGTTCTGCCCCACCAGCTCTGCCTATCTTACTTAATCACACAAAGTTGCACCGCCTGTGCTTTTGTCAAGGAAGCAAAGGATGCAGAAGAGGTGAGAGTAATGGCAGGTAACAGGCAGAGACACTTCAAGCAAGCAAGCAAGGACAAGTTGATCAGAAGTCAGAGAGGTGTTTCCACAGGTATGACTAAACCTAAAGGCCAAATGTTAGGAGGCATCTTCTAGCACAGTGTTTCTCAACCTTGGCCACTTGAAGATGGGTGGACTTCAACTCCCAGAATTCCCCAGCCAGCAAGGCTGGCTGGGGAATTCTGGGAGTTGAAGTCCACCCATCTTCAAGTGGCCAAGGTTGAGAAACACTGTGCTAGAGGGAAATGGAACAGATTGTCATGGGATGATATGGTCTTCCTTCAGTGGAGATATTTATGCAGGGACCCTTTCAACTTACACAACCACAAGTCTTATTTTGTGGGTAGATGCGCCGACTCTCAGGGCCCTTCTAATGTACTTCCTATGATCCTACAACCTTGCTTTATGGTAAACCTCAGTACTTCTGTCTGTCTAACTCTGACAAAGGTGAAGCACATTCCCAAATCCTCCACGCTCAATCCATTCTCACCATTCTGAGGTAATTCATCAAACTGGTGCCATGCTGCCAGATTTGGGCAGATCCACAAGATAAGGGCTTCACGCCAATTTCCTGGCTCCGGTTTAGTTCTTGTACTGCGCTGACCACAGCATAGACAGCATCAAACAACAAGGCAGAAGACAGCTGAAGAAAACAAGGAACAAGACAAGGAACAGGAAGAAGAAATGTTATTGGGACACAAACCACAGGCCATTTCAGAAACCATCACCTGGGACAGAATAAAGGACAACAAAGCAAGTAATTCTTGGTTCAAGACAATGTGGAATAATGAACAGATTATAGGATCTGATCATGACTGATCTCTAAAATGCTAATCAAGATTAAACCTGTCTAGTTCTTGGATGGGAAACCATGAGGAAACACCAGGGCTATAATCTAGATTGTTCCAACTGAAATGCAGTATGTCTATGTGGATCTTTAAAAAACAGGTCCTTTTTGGTTATGGCACCATCTTTGCAAAACCTTTTCCTCAGAAAATCGCATCTGTGATTTACATATTTCAGCTAGCTCAAGAGTGAACCTTTTAAAGAAGACTTGGCGTGGGATGAATACTGTTCATTATTCTTCCCAGTCTGCTCTGGCCCTGAGATTTTTTCTCCCTTATGATTTGCTACAGAGTTGTTTTTATTGGAGGACTGTTCATTTCTAGTGTTAAATGAAATTATCCTGTTTCTATTATCTGTAATTTGATGTTATTGTTCTTAATTGATTTTAATCTATGTTGCAAGCTGCTCTGGTTTGTAACTGAAAAAGAGCCAGGGAGGTTTATAAGGTACAGTGATGATCATGTTTATCCAGAAACAATTAAAATATTTTGCAACAGTATTTTAGAGCCTCTTGAAAGTGGTCTTGAGGCATCAGATTTTATTATGAAAACATGGTCTGTGATGCTGTTCAAGTGAGCGGAACATGAGAACAATTCCAGCGTACATGATAAATCAATTCACTTGTGATGAAATGTTCTATATCTAAAGTGTTCTAAAGATATTATTTAACCTTGTACAATTATATTCCATCTGTACATTAACTTGCTCTGAGTCACACGTACAGAGAAAATGGCTTGCTTAATACTAGAATCTTTGCTGTTTTCCAAATTAGAAGGGAATGTATAGGAATTCATTTTAACCTCAAACCCCAGGATTATTTTTATATAGTTGCAAGAGCTATCAGTCTCTGTCTCTTTTGATCAATATTTTTTCATCCTGTCATACATTTCTCAGCTAACATTAAATATTTATTCAAAATACTGGACTTAAGAGTCTCAGTATGAAGAATGCATCCATCCTGGGGAATGAATGAATGAATCAATCAATCAATATCTATATCTCTCAATCACACTAATTTCTTAAATGTAAAAATATTATGGAAAACTCAGAAAGGAGAGCCTTCCAAAATGACTTCTAAATTACAACCCATAAAAGCTTCGTTTATTTCTGTCTTTATCTCAGGATTCCAATAGCTGCAATGGCATTAAGTTCTGTCTAAATAATCTTTCACACTTATATTTATCGATCCAAGTTAAAACATCTCAGAGGATTGATACGAATGCCTCTCCACGTTGCAGGTCTGCTGAGATGTGTGTTCCCAGTTTTGGAAATACACATTTTCTGTGTCCATAACACTGATCTCAATAAGAAGTAAATACTGTAACCCTTAAGTTTTTCTCCATTTCCGACTTTACACTGAGACCAAGAACATCCACTTGCTCATGTAATTGCTTTCTTTGCAGTCATTGCTAATTGAGATTGGCCTGAAGATACACCAAGGCTATTTCCCACTTTCTGGGCAAACAGTTTAGCTACCTGACCATCCGGGAGAAGATTGCCTATTGATAAAGTTGAATATTTAATTCATCCATGTGCTGAAAGTACTCTCTATACTAAAGATTTCCATGACACAAAAGAAATAAAGATGCCAAAATAAGACAAAATGAAATAACGCTTTGTTGAAGAAAGTAAGTAATGTAGGATTAATTGCCATCGTAACTACAAATTACAACAAATTAGTTGTCCTCCTGGCGTTGCTAGGCTGGTGTCTGCTTTTGATAAAGCCAGTTTCATCCAGATAAACACAAACATATTCAAGATGTGTTATCTTCCACTTCTCTTTCAAAAATTCAGACTGCTATATTTGGTTCTTCTTCCCACTCTTTTTAGTCTTAGACCCAGAAAAATAGGTTAAACTGACAGATTGAGCCAAAATAAGTGACTGAGTTTCATGGGTGAGAAAGAGCTGAACCTGGTTCTTTAGCCTCCATGCCATTCTTGGTCTCAGCATCTTCCAAAATGATATTAGTAGAAGCTGATTTTTTTAAAAAAAAAACAAAAACCTGTCAGTGCAATATTTTACAGATTTATGGAAAAGGAATCCATAAATCCTGTCAGTGCAATATTTTATCAACGTATGGAAAAGGAATCCCATTGAGGTCAGTGAGAATTACCCTCAGGAAAACTGCTGCAAAATTGCCATTGAAGGCTGAGATTCTACATGTTTGCTCTGTCCATATTGAAAAATACTATATTCATCAGCCTACTACAACCCGTTGTCCTCCAAGTATGCTGGGGGTTAGAGATTCACTGAAGTTCAGTGTGTTTGCAGGACCCCAACTGTCTTCCAACATTCTTTCTTTCTTTCTGAAACGTGTACATCACCTCAACCTAGTTGCACTCTAGTGTCTTTCCAGATTCGTTTATGTTCACTTTCTCTCCCTCTCTCCATGATCTGGTAGAGCTGAGAGACATTTTAACCTCTGTCACATTAAACCCTCTAGGAGCCTTCCTACACGAAAGACTTCCATTGACAGGACTACTTCTACACTATAATTCACGATCTCGATGTTGACAGCTCAACTTAGACTCATTTGCCCCTAATTAATTCTATTTATTCTGTCTATCTCATATACTATGTTTTTTTAATGTCTCCAACTACAGCACCTTGGGTGTTTTTTATTATTACCTTAATCAAGATGTTAACTGGTCATTTTTCCTTTCCTCCTTAAGCTATGACTAGGATTTCACCTTTAATTAATGTCACTTCCTGCTTGCTGTTGTTGTCAATCTCTTTTTATGATGAAAGTTCTATTATTTTAAAGAATTTACCACTCTCCATTCCATATCTTTCTCCAATAATTCTTGCGGGGGCTGTGAGATCTGTCTTCTCTTCAACATCCCTCACATTATCTCACCTTCACCATGTGAACACAATTATCTCTGAGAATATCTACTGATTGTGCCAGTACACACACCCAGCTCTCCCCCGCCCCAAAAAAATAATAACTGCAAGAATGTAATGTTCAAAAAGATTCAGAGCCTCACTTGAGCTTATCCAGAAAAAACAGTCCTGATTCTTCTTGAAGCTCTTCTTGTGAACCTGTGATAGGATGTACCTACAAGGAGGAGAGTGACGCGCCATCAGGAAGGAGGGGGAACATTCCAGGAGGGGAAGGGAGAAAAGACGCACCACAGTCTTCAGGGGCAGTGTGAGAAGAGTAAGAGATTCAGGAAAACCACTCCCTAGAATCTCACAGGGCACATCCACCAGTTGCAGGAGTATAGATTAGTCTGGCAAGATTCTGTCTTTGAGGTGCAAGCAAATAAAGGACCTGTACTCGACTGGACTGCTTCATCGTTGCTCTTGGGCTGGGCCTGACAGAACCCTTGATATGACTAGGCTCCCACTGGCCAAATGATGGTCTTTGAGGCCTTTGCACAAATGTGTTCTCAAAAATAATAAGAAGAAATATACTTTGCACAAAGTCCCCGGCACTCTGTGCAAAGCCTACAGGTATCCACAATGTGCAACAAGGTGAACTATATTCCATGTAATGATACATTCTCTGGAAGGTAACTACAGAGGGAAGGGCTGACAGAAGCATCCAACAGAAATCCATTTCTCTCTCTTCAGATATGTTTTTAAAAAGAAACATAGTCTCTCCTCCCTAATCTGACGCAATTATAAAAGTATACAGTCTATTCAATTGCTTAGCTACCGATAAATTGATTCTAAATCATTGAATCTAGCATTACAGTGAATGAAAGACAGGAGGCCTTTGACCACGACTTTGCTTTTTTTAAAAAAAAAAAAAGCGTTAAGCCAGCCTTCCTCTGCTTGGTGGCCTCCAGATGTATCATGGTTCTAACTCCCAGAGTTCTAAGACACGCTAGTCAATAGCCACGGTCACCTGGAATTCTAGGAGTTGTATCTGGAGAAAATTAGGTTGGCAAGGTGAACTTCTGTCAAGAAGCTGTGTTTCACAGGTCCTGATTTATTATGTCCTGTCCTTCCTGGCCTCTACTCATGAATCATGAGTCGGCTTACCAAAAGGGAGGGTTTTCTCAGGAGTCATTTAAACTAGGATCTTTGAATTGTATTTCCAATCATTTTAGTTGTTTGAATTGGTCTTTGATTTTAGCCTATGAGTTATCTTGAGTGTCCTATGGATAGAAAAGCAGGAGAGATAATGAGAAAAATAAATAAATAAACAATGCCTTTTTCAAAATAAGGGCCATATTGATCAAAGAAAAAATCTGCCCAGGACAAAGTTCAAAAATAAAAATGTTCTTGCCATTGAATCAACAGGCTGGCATCTTCTCAAGCTGCATTGCCATGAGCAAAATGAGAAGTCTGAGATAGTGTTCTGATTTTTCCAGGTAGATCAGATTTCCAGAGGTTTGTCTGACTGCTACATGAAAAGAACCCAAGATCAAACCAACCAGCAGCAGGTCAAAACTCAATTTATCTTGGTGGGCCTCCATTTGCTGCCATAATGTCAGTTGCCTGACTTTCGATCTTTAAAGATCTTCTAGTCCACGTTTCACTTCTCTTCTCCTTTTTCCTGTGCAGTTAACGATCTCTTATTAGCTACCACAAATGATGCTTGTAGATCTTAATGAAGCATATGACAATATTGATTGGGATTTTCGACTTTGTAGCTTACAAATATTTGCTTCAGTTCTTGGATTTTAAAAAATATTTTGTCCACTGTCTTGTTTTTTAATTTTGTTAGACAAGATGGTCAAGGGCAGTTTCCTGAGAAGTAGGACTACAGTATAAGGCTTGCACAATAGGATTTAGACAAAATGTTATCCAGGATATGAACTTAATTCTGTCATAATTTCCCCTCCAAACTCCCAAATCATATCCTTCTCTGTAGTAGCAACTGTCCTCTGGAATGAGGCTCCCCCCAAAGATCCAGGCGGCCCCCACTAATAACAACAACAACAACAATAATCCATCAAACAACATCTACCTATCCCAGGTCCTTGGGAAGGACTTGATAAGTGGATAAAAATGCCAAATCCAGTCTAAACTTCTGGCTGACTGTGCGACCGATCATCATCATCATCATCATCATCATCATCATCATCATCTCCACCTCACTCTGTTGCCATCCACCTTTCATGATGACAAACCACCATCTGATTCCTACTTGGTTGCAGCTGATAGGACTGACCATACCATGAGACAAGATGCAGCAGTTTCAGGCAGTGAGTGCCCTGTCTTCCTCTCCAAGGAAGGAGTTGTGTAGTTCACAATTTGCCCTGCACTCTCTTCTACCACCAGCACTGAAGCCCAGATTAAACAATCATCCTTCCATTGGTAGGATGGTGCCAACTCAGGCTATACGTGCCTTGTATATCTTCATCTTATTGGCAAGCCACATGATCTGGAAGAACCTCCTTGACTTCTGTCTTGTCAGCTTCCCAGATGAATCTTGCTTGAGAACAAAATTTCCTCCTTTGTCTGGATCATTTAATTGCCATCTCCCTCTGCCACTATTTATCTGTTACTCTTATTTAAAGCAATAAAGCACTTTGGGATTCAGCTAGTATGGCAGACAGCATACACAATTAAGTTGTATTTCTCCAGAAAGAGGCTATTGTGCAGATCCCCCAGGCTCTTCCAACCATCCAGTGGGCGTGAAATATGTCTTCCCCTACTTCTCTCCACTTGACCTTAGATCCAATTGTTACCCTTTTAGATTTCTCATCCTTTCCTTGCTGACACTAACAGCCCATTTGAAAATATCTCTTCATTTGCTCATTAGCGTATATTGTTTCAGTACCATTTGTTTTCATTTTTGGTTCCTCAAGCTCCGATCAGTTTCAAGTTAAAAGAATTCTGAGGAGCAAGAAGGTGGCTATCTAGCAAATTTGTCTAAGTTCTTCTTCAAGTAGAGTGCCCAGAATTGGACCTAGGACCTCAGGAGGGTCCTGAAGTCATAGGTCCAATTCTGGGCACTCTATCTGAAGAAGAATGTAGACCAATGCATAATAAACTAGAATCATTATTGAGATCAATGCAAAATAAAGTAGAATCATTATTTCCCATGATTTAGAGATTAAATTTCTTTTGATACTGCCTAAAATGGTCTTTGCCCTTTTTTGCAGCCATATGACACTGCTAACTCATATTTAGTAACTAAATATGTGAAAAGTTCTTTTTCACATATTGATTACATCATGCTTTTAAAACTCTGGGTGATTACTAGGAGTTCAAAGGAACTGCTAGAAGGAAACTATAGAAATACAACCATCATTGCAACCAACAGGGAACCAAATCAGTATCTACAGAGATAGATTATTGAGGTCTTCTAACTAAAGAATAAAATTGGATAAACTGGTAACAGTATTAAGAAATCAAGAAACCTGTTGTAGGTCAAGCAATTTTTTTGAAGAAGCAGGAAGAATACTGACGCTTTTGAACTCTGACGTTGGAGAAGACTCCTGAGGATACTGTGGACAGCCGGGAAAACAAACCAATGGATCTTAGAAGAAATTAACCCAGAGTTCCCACTTGAGCACAAATCAACAGGCTCAAATTACCCTACTTTGGACACATTAGTTCTCTAGATAAGGCTCTAATGCTGGGAAAGATGGAAGAGAAGAAGAGGACAATCAGCAGAAAGGTGGAAGGACTCAGCTACAGTGACAATGGGTGGACTGTTGGAAGGCCTGAAAGACCAGGTTAAGGGACCGAAAAAAATCTATCCATGTGGTTGCTAAGAGTCAACACTGACTTGATGGCACATCAATCAATTTCTTCTGTCAAACCAAAACATGAGGGTCTTAGTAACCTACGGATTTTATAGTTCCTGTATTGATACGTCAGCATGTAATAGTACCTATACTGGAAGATCATAAAGAGCTGGCTTACACGTTCAACTTTCACATCCACAGACTACAGTACAATGAAGGTTTGGATGTATGAAGGAAACACGCTATAGCATTGACCCCATCATAGTCAGACTTTCATATCAAAGTAGACATTTCTCAACAATATCACATTCAGCATTCACCCTACACTTTATAAAAAGGAAAGAGCCTTGCCTCTATTTAATAAATGCATGCTAAAAAAAAATCTTTTCTTTTGATGAAGTACCAGCGTGCTGTTAAAACACTAATTTGAAAGCAAAGACAAATTAAACATAAAGTGTTCATTGACACAGGTCTCCAAATGACCAAGTCCTGTAGCCCTATTTTTTTTTCTCCTAGGAAACCACCCTTGAAGAGCTCTCAAAGTTTTTTAAACTGCTATTTTATTGTCTCTCTGTGTATAAAAGAATGTCATACTTGCCCCCAAACTTAATATAGAGAATTACAAGTTGTACCATTCCAATGGTACAATCAGGATTTCTGACAGTGGAATAAACAGTTAATTACAAACATCTGTTTTAGCCCGCATTTTAATTACCTAATCTAGCCATCTGTAATTTTCTGTGCTTTCCTTTGGTTTCCATTCCTTGCTGTATGATTCATGGAAGCTGCATTTGGAACAAATAACTCCCCAACATTTTCTGCAGAAAAAGTTCCATGATCTCTCAGCAAGATTTCCATAGTTTTCACAAACCTCCCTGTAAACCCAGCCATCAGATCTGATCATGCACAGTTCTCTGTGGACATCCACATCTCTGGAGATAGATGGCTACACAAGGAAATGCCAGTGATAAACTATTTATGGCCACCTGTGGTTTGTAGAGCTTCTGGAAGCCAGCCTCACCTGCTGGCATCTACTGCCACCCAGAAATGTCATGATTGGGAAAAGAACACTGCATTTTTGCTGCTAATGAGGGTGGGATCCAGCGATCAAGCAGAGCCAGTGGGAGAAAATGGGAAGAAGGTCCCTGCTCCCAGACACCTTGCTCAAAATTTGAATTTTAACAATTCTTTGGGGACCAACTGAGATAGTTTAAATTGTTTTTGAAACAGCTCAGCTGTTTCCATGCAGCGGAATATAATGGCATGTTGCGCCACAACAGATATAACAATAATGCTCTAACCCAATTTTGAAGTTGGAGATGAAGTCAAGATAGAATGCTCAGTTATTTCTCTGCAAGTTATTCATCTCCCCATCCCCAGAGCTAATTCCCCCTAGATTTGTGCCTAATGCTAAGTATGGGTCTCCCAAGAGTGGAAACACTAGGGGACAATTTTGAGAGGAAGCTGGTTTTTGGAGAGAGGAACATGCAGCTTTCCCACCCCTTTACTTCTCTAATCTTCTCTGCATATCCTCAAACTCCTTGGTCTTTGGAAGTTAAAAAAAAAAGTCATCAAGATTATGTTGCACATGTTTCTGTGTAATGCCTGGAAAGATGTAGGGAAGACTAGCAAATGTAAGAAAAGTATTGAGTAGTAACATCTACATTTTGCATAGGTAAAGTCTGAGCCCCATTAAAATGGGATAGCAATTGAAAAACAGAACAAAGCTGGTAAAATTGCCACCAGCAGAAGATTGAGAAAAGCAACAGAGAGAGAAATCCTTCTTCCCTCCAGCCTGTCACAAATCTCTGGCTTTATGAACAAGGTTGATTTATAATGCATTTCCACTACTGTCGGAGGCATTTAAGCAATGGAGAGATTGTGCCAGGTACACTGTGAGATTGGGTAGTGAATTAGCTGTGGTGTTTCTCTGGGTTGGAGGGGAAGAGTGGGAGGACAGTGATGGAGGGGGACAGAAGAGGATATGAGCTCAGCTAAAATCACGGCAGGTGGAAAATATGTGAGCAAACAGCCAAGCCCGTCTGGTGCCAGCCGCCCCTGATATTTTAGGGCAGAGAACATGGTGATGCAAATCACATAATATACCCTCTTATAAGCACCCTGACCTTTCATGTGAGCAGGAAAGGGAGAAGATTGAGTGCCGGCTTACGTATTCACATCTCCAGCCCTGCATAAGAGCCAACCCTAACAGTGCATCTTCCTACCTTCCCAGACAAGCCATGTCAGGGCAGCATCTCCAAATTCCCTTTCATTCTGCTTTCTAGGGAAGACACAAATCATTCCTTTCAGGGTGCCCTGAAAGGCTTTAATCTAGAGACAGAGAAGTTCCCAGTCTGTTAATGTACTACTTAAAATGCAATTTAAGGGGGGGGGGGAAGAGATACATTCTTCAAGGAGGACATATCCCTAAGCAGGATGATACCATGTTGCAAATGTAAAAACACAACAGCTGGAGGACCACATCATAACATGCTGCCATGGTGAGAAGGCCATGCAATTGTAACATGGTCATCACTTTTGAGCAGACTTCCCAAACTTAGACATCCTTCAGATAAGTGAGATTCCCAGAATTCTCAGCAATGGCTATGATGATTAAGAAATCCTGGGGTTGAAGTCCACACATCTGAAGGACACCCAGGTTGAAGGCTGATGAAAGTAGCAGTAACTGAGGAGTAGAATACATTATCTCCATGCAGATGATCTTGGGTTCAATCTGGAACTTCCTGCCTCAAAACCTGAAGAGCCACTGCTGGTAAATTTAGATAGCCAGATTAAACAAGACTCTGGTTCTGTACAAGACAATGTTAATGTTTCCACGAAAACAAGACTGGGGAGGATTAAAGTTTATGTACTGGCTTGATTATGTACTAATCAAAACTTTTATAAGATAAAGGAACAGAAGAACCCTGCTGTTTCAATTCCTCAAGATCTATGTGGTCTACAATCCTCTTCCCCACAGGGGCCAATTAGATACCTGCAAGAAACACCTAAGCATGACATGGACATGAAGTCAGGAACATTGACAATCCAGAGAAAAATCAGAATATCCCAAAATAACTCCTAGCAGTAGAATTAGAAGAACATATGCAGCTATTTGATTGGCCTATCAAAGCTCAACCAATTAGGTTATCTTAATCGTTTATGGGACACTAGCCTGCCCTAGGCTTGGAACTCCACAAGACAACTGCTACCATAGAAAAGACCCTGCTCTTGAAATCTTCACCCTGAAATCTGAAAAATGAGGAAGCACAGATCTTATTTTAACTTCCGTTATTTCATCTAATTTGAGCAATGTAGGTGGGGAGAGTTGAGAGGTACATAACATTCTAGACCTTTCCATTTTTCATTATTGAATCCCTTTGAAAAGTTTGCTCCTTCTTTTTCCCCCACACAGGTTATCATGACATGAGGATGAGTGGGATGAGGATAGATACATGGTTTACTTACTGCTGGTCCAGTAAAGGGAATATGGTCACAATTCTCTAACCATGACTGGTTGAGACTCTCTGCAAATTCCTGGAAGAAAGGGTGGGACTGGTTGAAGATAGAAAACCCCATGATGTTCACTCGATCATCCAGAAAGCTGTCCAGTTGCTGGAGGGAAAACTCCTACAGGAAGCCAAGTATCAAAACACAAACAGCAGAATTAGCATGTTCTTCAAAAGTCATAAGGAAAAAAAATGAAGGGAGGGGATTTAAGGAACTGCAAGGATTGGTAAAAGCATGGAAAATGCCAAGAAGCTCCAAAACCTATTTATTTACAAACTCCTTCTGAAAAAAAAATTACACAATCCTCATCTGTTACAAACACGACCAGGAGAAAATCATGTGTATCGTCAAAACTGAGAAGGCCTTACCCTCTGTCTCTATAAATCTTACAAGATGGACTCACTGGAGAATCCAACCTCTCTCTCCATAAAAAAGGCTCATCTTAACTTCACAAGCAGCATTGGGACTGACCTTCACAGATCAAAGGAAGCATTAAAACTTCAATTTCTATGAGCAGTTGAAATAAATTATGATCTGGGGTCAGGACAGAAATTTTACCCTCATAAATCAGAAATTTAACGTATGTTTCTGTTATTTGTTTTGCTATTTCAGCTATTACGCTAGCGCATAAGGAAGATGGGAGATGCCATGAGTGCGACTTGTCCGTGGCGAACCAACTTAAGTCAGAGGACTGAGCAGTATTTTGGATAAAGGCACATTATCATTAGGGAACACAAAAATTAGCGGCCCATTATTGATGCATTTGAATGATACTGTTCTTCTGTCTCCCGGACAGGTTATTTATTTCCTCACAGCACATTGTCATCTTGTGGCACAAGGGCAGATGGCTAATGAGAACTGGGGCCTGAAGGGATTTTGTATGCAAAGAGTGTGACAATTGTGCCAAACGAGCACAATCTGTCTTTCTCCCTGGACAGACACTGAGGACCAAGAAAGAGATCCAATCTGAGTGGTCTCTCAGGCTTAGCCAGGTATCTGAGTAGCCCTGTTGCAGAATAACACAACTCCAGGGAACAACCTCACGAAATGCCAGCCCAGAAACAAAATTAACAAGGAATCTGAAAAGATGGTATCCTGAGAAACCACCTACATACAGGAGAATAAAACACTAGAACTCAATGGCCCTGTAAATTGTACGTTGAGGGGACTTCAATAAGGAGTTTTAATGCAAGAATTAGGGGTAAGGGATAGAATCTTGGAAATTGTGATAGGAATCTCCAGCCTCTTTTATGAGTGAGGAGTTTCTTTTAACGCTTCGAATTGCTTCTTGGTTTCTTTGCAGCCTGGACTGCGCTGTGATTTATGAGATAAGCTACTAACAACTCCCCTTCCATCTGTTGGTTGTATATACCTAGAGTTCCTCCAGTTTCTTTCTCAGCCTGCTTGCCATCTCTTATATCTCTTTCCTAGGTCTGGAGAAGAAAGGAAAGAGAGACTCCAGAGGCTGGCTTGTCTTTGGGGGGACAATTCAGCATTAATCCACTAGATTGACGATGACACAAATCCCCCTGAGTACTTAGGGCATGGGCAAATCAAGATACATAGCATCCATGGAGTAGTTGGAAAAGCCTAGATGAAAGGAGCAAGGTAAAAGAAGCTGTAGGCCACTTGTAACATCCCAGAGCAAGGATGCTGAATTTAAGAACTCTCCTTAAAAGAACACAATCTGTGTTATCCAATGCAGGTGGCCACTGACATTAGTAATCTGATTCTGCTAATTACATAGCTTAAAAAGTGCAGAAACAATTTGCTCTTCTTGGGTTACCTAGAGTACTGACAGCACCCTTTTCACTGACAGACATCACTTCCTGGCTGCAGAATTTTCTCTTCCTTATGAGATGTTTTTCACAGTTTTATTAACCCAGGTCATTTATCTAGCCAAGAGACAGTAAAAACACTTTCTCTTCCTTAGAGAAACAGAGGTAAGATGGAAAATCACAAGCTTTTGCACAGCTTGATTTCTTGTGAGGCCAAAATCTCTCTCTTTCCATCTTTCTGCACACATGTGCAACTCCCTTTATCAATTACTGCAAGAGCTTTATTGGATTTTGAGATCTGCTGTTGATTAATATCCTTCTAATGATTCTTTAAGTGCTGCTTTATGAGAATTTTATGATCTGATGAGGGGGCAGATCCAGAATGGAGGCAGCAGAGAGAATTCAGATGCTGCTGTCATAATGCTATCGAAATCTGGTGGTGCCCTCAAACCTTCTATTTTTGGTTTAGTTTCCTTGATCATTCGCAGCAGATTTTTTAAGGGAGTTCTGAGAAGCCCAAAGGATTAATAGTATCTCAATTCTGGAATTCCACTCCACTTTTCCTCCTCCAGCAGAAATCATGCTTCTTAATCTCAATTAAAAGAAAAAGAATTCTAAACAAAATCACTTAGCCCTCCCTTCTCCATCCACATTGGAGTGGTAGAGTCTAAGCAGAGGACAATATATAGTATTGTAAGTAGCTGATGATCCTCAACATCCATCTAAGTTTGTGAAAAAGGATATACTTTCAAATATGCATTGGGACTCTTCTAATTGAGACATGGCACCATCCCCAATAGGAAGGTGTCTTCTTCGGAAAGTACGTATTCTTCTCTTTCAGAATCCAGTGGCCTTCAGTCTCTATAAATGTTAAGCTGCTAAGTCAATGTATCATTCTTAAGCTGCTTGAAAAACATTTCCATTTATTCACTAAATTGTACTAGATTACACTAAGTGCTTTATGACTTAAAAAAAGAAAAGCGTTTGGTTCACTTGTAACATATTAACTTTGTCAATAATTGCAGAATAAACTGCATGCAAAAATCAATTTCCTGTTCAGAAAGGAAGTTGCCTTGGCAATTGGATATAGAAGTTTTACTATTATTATTTCTGCAAGTTTATACATTACTGTATGCACACAAGTTTTTCAATTGCTCCTGGCCTGGCCTGGTTTCATCATGAAGGTTCCAGAAGTACAAACATTCAGATCCTTTGTCCAATCTTGTTGCACATAAGCATTATAAGTTTGGTGAAAGCAGTTTCATTTTATCTTTTCCTAAACTTTGAGTGACAGCTAAGCAACCTGGCACCAGTGCCCACTAAACTATTAGGGGAGTGGAATTTGAAAAGAAAACAAGTTCATCACTACTTCAGAGTGGATTATTGGAATCTTCAGCTGAGGTCATGCTAAAGCTGTGCCCTGATGCATGGAACCAGGAAGCAATTCATCAAGATCAGGTCAGATGGAGGCTGCAGGAAGAATGTTAACAATCAATTGTCCTGCAGCAAGTCACATTAGACTCAACAACCTAGCAGATCAATGAAGGATTTAGGGAATGTGGAAAAGAATGTATAATAGATGCTACTGGCAAAGGATAAAGGAATAAGCTGTACAGGTCTCTATTGGAAGACGCATTGTCGAGACCAGTGTTTCTCAACCTTGGCAACTTTAAGATGTGTGGACTTCAACTCCCAGAATTCCCCAGCCAGCTTGTTCTGGGAGTTGAAGTCCACACATCTTAAAGTTGCCAAGGTTGAGAAACACTGGTCTAGAACTTCCACCCGTGCTATGTAGATGCCTTTCTCAATACTCCAGGTTGAGCTCATTGATCTCAACCGTGGTTAGGAGATATGCAAATTGATATGAGTGAGAAAGAAACTCAAAATAACACCACCTTGATTTTGTATGGGGTAAAAGGGGCAGAGTGAAACTCTGTGGCGGGCTTTCAAGATTCTGTCATTATACCTGACAATAATAGAGTTTTAGTAGTTCTTGTAGTGTCTGTTTCCTGACCTGACCTACCTTGAAGGACTGACAGAGAGTGAGAAGCATTGAGTGAGCAATATTTTATGCAATTTGTTCACTGTTAGAATGGTGACTTCTAAGCAGAATTTTTATTTCTTATAAAGCAGTAGTTTAGAATAATATTTCTGCAGTTCTTCTAGGCCTAAGATTGAAAGATAGCAATTTGAGATTAGCAGATGAAGTTATGATTTAAAATTCCCACCCTGAGGATCAAAAGGCGAATATCTGGCAATTCCCAGTATACCTTCCCTCTTATCCTCCAGAATATTCCCTTCCTTCTTTTCTTCTGATACAAAGCCAAAATTGCACCAGGATTGCATTAAGAGTCTGATCAGGGTGCCCATAGACAGCTGAGTTAATAAACTTAACCATGTTGTTATGGAACATATATGGATTTCTTGAATGTTGCTTTCAAGGGTCAACACACCATACAAGAGCATACATGGGGGACTCATTCCTACAACTATGATCAAGACTGAGGCTCCAGAGTTCTGATCCAAGAATCACGGCATTCCAGAACAAAAGATCAGAGTATCTTGTTGGACTCAATACCAAATACAATCTAAGAGGGAAAGAACTACAAAAAAGAATTGCAGTAACAGGTGGAAACAGGCTAAGATAAAGGGAGAATCTGCTTGCAGATGAATAGATTATTATATGTATATTTAAAAGGGAGGATATTAACATATCCTCCCTTTTAGATATATGGAGAAAGCAAATTACAGAGATAAAGTGATAAAGCTATCCCGGAGGTAGAAGGACAGAGTTTTGGGGAGCTGAGTGACTATTAATCTTCATTACTGCCTATGAAAATCCAATCCAGTTATGCTCATTTCCTTCTGAGCTTTTCTCTGAGTTGGCCTCAATCTTCAAAAAATTCAGAACTGGGTTACTCATGGGGAAAGTAGAGGCAGGTCATTGTATGAAAAGCAGCTGGCATTGTGCAACTCTCTAGAGCTTTTTCCTGCATTTCTCTCATTGCTTCAAATCTGGCCAGCCAAGAAAATATTTCCAAAGCTCAGGAAGTAATTATCCCATTTCTTTTCTCTTTGGTCAGGCCCCACCATGAGTCTAGGTTCCATTTCTGGGCACCACATTTTGCTAAGGATTTAGGGGAACTGGAACAGGTTCAGAGAAGGTCAGTGAGAAAGATCAGGGGGACGATAAACTAGACCTATAAAAAGAGACTGAAGGAGCTGGTCATCTTTGGCCTTGAGAAAAAAAAAATGACTGAAGGGAGAATAAAAGAGCACCTGGAAGGATGTCACAGAGAAGAAGATCAAGACCTCTCTCATTCCAGAATGCAAGACACCGAATAATGGATATGTTATCTAATTTAATCTATAGGAAAACAGATTGCGGTCAGATGTTGAAAAAACCTTAACAGTAAAAGCAGTTTGATGGTGGAACTAATTATCTAGAGAAGTGGTGGCCTCCCATTGAGTGGCTGTGTTCAAGCTGAAGCTCTAATTTGGATCCTTGCATTAAGCTGAGGGTTAGACTGGATGGCCTCAACTTCCCCTTCCAACTCTATGTTTCTATGATGCCTATGAGACACAGCAGAGGAAGATCTGGCCAAATATTTGCAGGAAGTACCACCGTGTTTCACAAGTGAGCTGGTGTCAGGATTAGCCCATGAAACTCCAGGAGACAGTACAGATTCTATCCAGCAAGGTTTATTGGCTTCATTCCCGTTACAGAAATCTTCTCAGAGTGAAAGCAATTCCCAGAGTCACCCCACAAACATCCTGCATTCCTCAGGGAGGTGCCAGTCTCATCCTCTTATCTCTACCTCTTTGTTCTGGGGATAAGAGTACGCGCTTAACCCTTTCCGCTCTAGTTCTCACAGCTGGAGATGAATTACATTTTGCAAATGTTGCAATGCACCTTCCCCCAATCATTAGGAGCATCAAACAGAGCATTGGTTGCTCCGACCCAATCTGTCCATTTGAATTGCTTAGTTCAATGGACTGCGTGAACCTAGAAAATTGGTTAATTCAGTAACCAAGTTAAACAAGTGGTCTGAATACAGCTACTGTCTTGACTACATCTATGTGTGGGCAAGGTGGTTCAAGTGCTGTAGTAACCAAATCCACCCCCAGCCATGGAAGCTCACTGGTTACCTGGGGCCATTTCTCTCTCCTCCCAACATACCCCCCAGGGAAGTTGTGGGGAAAAAAATGGAGGAGTGCTGTACATGCCACACTGAGTTCCAGGAAAAAACAGCAGGGTAGAAATCTATCAAATTAATATTTGGGTTCCATGGTAGCTCTGGTCTCACAGTGGAGCTGTGATTTCTCTCCTATTCTCCACTAGAAATGCTTGTTTTCATTCTCCAAGTTTTTCTCTCCATTGAACTGTCTAATTAGGAGGATTTAAAGTCAGGATGAGTCACCAATCTTGATGGAAGCCAGCCAGCTAGTCTCGCATCTTCCCTAAAATCCACAACAATGCAACCATGAAGCCTAATTGCCATCAAGTGCAGGGAGGCGAGTTTTCAAATGCAAACAGCTAACCTTCAAGACATTTCCCACGATGGCAAGTACAGGCCACCTGAACCCTTTTATGACTGAGACCTTCCTATGTCTCCTATTATCTTAATATTCTTAATTTGAAATTTATAATAATGCCTCTCCTTTTGATCGCCAACCTCCCCCTCCCCTTCGAGCACCCCTCCCCTCCAAACTATTTGATTCAGATGGTCCTTCCACATGCTATCCCAAAGAACCTGTCAACTTGATTTTATGTCTTATTCCCCCACGCCCCAGTTAGAACGTGATTGGGATCATTAGTGACTTGATAATCCCTCTAGATTTATTAACTTAAATGGCTCCACTCCCATCTCTTGTCCGCATTTAAATATTACTAATTTCCTTAAACCTCTCTTCCATCTGCTCAAATTTTCATCTAGCTACTCTTTCCTTCTTAATTAACCCCATCAAGACTTCACTGGAGTGAGAATTAGATTATTTCAATAAACTAATCAATACACAAGAGTAAGGAGATTAACACTGTTTGGTATACGACCAGCCTCTACTTTAGGACAGTCCTTGAAATAACATTAGACTTCTAACCAAGGGTCTAAGCTTGGCCCAATGAAGTCAGTAGCGAGCATTATTAAGTGGACTCCCAAGCAAAAAAGGTTAGCTTGCTTCAAGCTATGTGCTGCTGTTGAGGATACAGAAACACAGATTTTAATCCATGTCCTGGAAGAGAACAGCCTTGGAGTCACAATGACAATGCTCTTCTTCCTTGCACCACAACAAATTAGAAATAATTTGCTTCCAGCCAAGAATGGCCATTTGATTTGTAGGGAAAAAACGCATGATGTTCTCTTCTTCTATGATCCAGCAGAATAACTTGTGTAGTCAACAAAAGCTTACCTGAATCACTGCTCGGTACTAACAGTACGCTTTGTCAATTTCTCCTGATTATAAAGTTACAGAATGGGCCCAGAAATGGCCAAGTTCTGAAATCTCCCCATTCAAGTCATGCCTGTCTCACTTGCCACTTTTATTATTGAGGCATACATAGCGTATGTGATAGTTTACATTTAGATACACAATACGCACCATCATTTGAGGCAAATGTGCAAGGAAGACCACAGCAAAACAAAGGTCTCTGTTAGAAACCTCAGATCACTTGGAAGCAACATGTGTGCAGCTAAACAAAAAACTGGGAAAGGATTCCCCTGCAATCCAGTGACATATTGAGTTGGGGTTTGAATCCAGTTGATCCTGAAACATCCAGAAAGCTCAGCAGTTAAAAGTCTGTAGTGGTGTTTTTCAACCTTGGCAACTTTCAGATGAGTGGACTTCAACTTCCAGAATTCCCCAGCCAGCACGCTCCATTTCCCAATTTATTAACTTTGGTCAAGTCCAAAAGACAGGAGTCATTTGTGAAAAACCTGGCCAGGAACTGAGAGGCCCAAGCATTACTAGGATTCAATCCAAACGGGTACCTTTGGAGGGAAAAAGCAGATATTTTTGTGATCTTCTGAACCGTTGTTGGCCTTCACCATCTCCTTGCTCCTATTTTGTATGCCTTCCCCTGACTGGCTTCCAGCATCCTTGCCCATCTACTCCTACCGCCTAAGTTCAGATTACGATTGGTTCCCACTTGTTTCCATCTGTTTCTGCTGCTCTCCGACCCAAATAACAGCACGCTCTCTGCTCCTGGGCATACACGCAAACACACACACACGGAACATAAATATTCATTGAAATTATAGAAACTGAGCACCATCGAGGTTAGAAGGCAATTCTTATTAATCACCTCATCGGTCCCCCTGCACCTAAAGCAACAGAGATTTCATTATCTCTAAACCTGTCTTAGTAAAAAGGAAAAAAAAGGTGCTGAATCTCATCTGTGTGATTTCAGGAGACGTCTGTTCTCTGCTTTCTCCCACCTCTCCAACTCTCTGAGTTCATCTAAATGGAATAAGGAACATGTCTAATGTTTACTCAGGTCTTTTCCTTACTGCAGCCATCAGACTATCATTTCATGTTTTACTCCAGTGCATTGCTGGGAGGGGGAAACAGAATAATGAGGACTCTCCTATTGTCCCAGACTGAAACAAACAATCCAGAATCCACCAAGCAGAGTCTGTTTGCTAAAGCATCACAGCCATTATTCTTGCTCATCCCATATTTGATCAGGGACCCGCACGATTCCTTGCTTCAGCCACCTTGGAACTTCAGCAAAATAGAGAGCCTGGGATGCAGACCAATAGGGCGCTCAACCCAGAGGCAACATTGGTTGGAATGCAGTGAGTGGTGACAGTTGTCTTCTTCTGTCTTCCAAAACTGGTCCTGAATACAATGCTAGACGTGGTGTAACTTCATACCCCAGGGACATTCTGATCTAAGAACATGGTGGGCTACTGAGTATAGCCCATTGGCCACTACAAGCAGTGCCAAGCTTTTCTTTTTTTTAGGGGAATAATAAAAGAAAGAAAGGAAAATCTGTCAGCAACTTTGAGTCGAAGGGAAGACAACCTCACCCCAGAACATGCTTCGCATTACAGGACACCTAAACATTCCTAAATTCCTCCTCTCTCTCACTTTCCTGGTGGCGAGTGATCCAATGGAAATGGGAAGGAACACTCACACATGGATGGGATGAGTTGCTGCCAGTGAAAAAGAAGTCTTCAGGCACTCAGGAAGGATTCTGTGCTTGCAACAAGAAGGAAAGTCTTATTTTAAGTCTTTGAAGTACAGCATATCATACTGCCAAGGAAGAGTTTTTTAAAAAGCATCTTTAAAGTATTGTAGAGCTACTGAGCAATGTTCACAAGAAAGCCACAACTGAGCAAATGAGGAAGATCTGCCAGTGGCAGGAGGAAACTCAGAAACGTTTATTTCAAGAGCAGAAATTTCACTCCACACCTTCCCAAACCCAGATGTAAATTATAGCATGAAACACCCATTTTAAAGACATCAGAAAGAAAACTCTACGAATTCTCTCCATCCACCACCTTCTCCATCACAAAAGAAATTAGGCCCTTTATAACAGCAATGCCAAATGGATCCCTGACTTCTAAACATGCTGGGAACCAGATGGTTTTGAAAGGTAAAAATAAAATGCCTCTTTGGTTCTTCTTTTGAAATTACAACCAGAAACATGATTACAAAGAAAGGAAGGAGATAAGTTTGCAAATGTTTATGGCCAACACACACACACAAGCACACATCTGGCAATCATTTTTTGACTCAGTCCCAATGGATAACCCTACCAAGGTTTAAACTGAATGAAGCACAACTCATGAAGCCACTCTTTGTTTTAACCACAGATTTTGAACAAGCTATAGTAGACCATATAACCACCATAAAACCAAAAATCACATTATGGCTTAGCATGATATGTGAACTCAAACAAAATTTAAAACAAACAATGGCCTAATGTGAAGTATGAATCCAGCCACGGTAGATACAAGCTCTGTTGGGCTGTAAACTGAAGAGAAATTGAGTTGAGAGCAAGGATCAATCTGAAAGCCTAACCCTTGGGTGATTTCTCATGTTCAGGAACTTGCTTTCTGTTGCTGGACCGACCACTGCAACAAGGGGAAGGGAAGCCACTCCCTTGCTTTAGCTAAGAAAAGTCACAATCACAATGGCTGGATTAACGGAACAGGCTAGGTTAGACTATAATGGGGTTAGAGAGTTTTGACATGACATATTGGAGAAGCTGAATTGCGTGCGCCCGGCCAATGGGTCCTGCAGACCAAATGACCCTTGAAATGGGAGCTACCTCCATTTCGGTCCCTTCAGCTAAAAGGCCTTTTCTATAAATTGTGAATCTCACAGGCCTTGGATGCAGGCTATTACTGCCTCCTGTCATTTTCCTTTAGCATCCAATAGTCTGGAATAGTGTTTCTCAACCTTAGCAACTTTTAAGATACGTGGACTTTAACATCCAGAATTCCCCAGCCAGCATGCTGGGAGTTGAAGTCCATACATCTTAAAAGTTGCTAAGGTTGAGAAACACTGATCTAGAAGTAAACTGCTTTTGAACAAGCATATTTTCTCATTTGTTTGTTTGCTCACAAGAATTTATTCCCACTCAACTCTCAAGACCTGATGTGGCTTACCAGTTAAAATAAGATACATGCAAGTCAACATCAGCAGAATAATACAAAAACGGTAACCCAATACCAACCAACAATCAGATAACTCAAGATTGATCCCTGAACCTCCACCAAAACAGGACTGTTTTAACAGCTCAGGAGAACGCCAGTCAGGAGGGTGTAGGGTGCCCCATGGAAGTCAGGTTGCTAGAGAAGGCTCAAAAGTTACTAGTAAATGTTCACTCACTTTTCTTAAAGGGAAGGATATGGTTTTGCTCATATTTGCATCTCAATACAAGCCAACAGCAACAACAAAACCCACCCAAAATAGAACACAATGACAAGAACAAAATTCTGCTCCCAGGTGATATATTTTATGGCAACCCCCCCTTTTTTTTGAAGGGGGGTAAATCCAAAGTCTGCAAGGCACCCTCCCTTTGGTACTCCTCTTTCTCTATCCATCCGTCCCCTTGCTGGAAGAGCCAGACACTCAATAGCCTCACAGCTTGAACAGACCAGTTTTTATCAGTCAGATGCTTTAGAGGGGAACAGGGGAAAAAAATGCTTACCAGATTAGTGAAGATGTATGTATAATAGGCTGACACCATTCCCAGTTCAGCTGCCTGTAACGCAGAAGAGATGAGAAATCAAACAGGTAAGTCACAATCTGTAAGATCGCTCTGCACTGGCCGATGCATCCTAATTTGAAGCTAACTCAGGCGTCTGTGAAAGGTTTCTCTCTCAGTCCAGACAGCAGGCAGGAGTTTTGCCTTTGAAAATAGTGGGATTCAAAGGAAAAACAATGAGATTTACTCCTTAGAAAAGGTCTGCAGGATACTAGGATATGGCTTAATGACCAACTCTCCTGTGGGCTCCTGTTTCTGACGTAGGTCCTTCCACGCTGGGTGAATTTCTTCAAATAATATTGGAATCAAGACCGTCTCTACTTGCTTGGAGGGTATTTGAAGGTGATTGGGGAGTTAGCTGTCAGTATTTAATTAATTTTTTCCCCCAGTGGGTAGAAAGACTCTCCTATTCTTCCTCTATAGATTTCATCCCTGTTTCCTAACCACTCAGTTGGAAAAAAGACCCCCAAACTAGGAAGGATAAAAAATGTTAGGGGCCCCCTCCCAAGCCCTTCACATACCACTTTCCAATCTTGCAACTGTTTGCTAACCTTGGGATTTGAGCAGTTCTGAACTCTGGGAATCCATAGAAACTATCCTGAAGCAAAAGACTGATTGTAACTGAGTGCATTTGTTTCTTTCTCGAGCTCTCTGTCACCTGGATGACTTTTTTCTTTAAGTTCCTGCTCCACCGCAGGCAACTGTTTCAATTGTGCTACACTTAAAAACAAATTTGTAAATGCAAATGAAGACTGCCTTTACACACACACACACACACACACACACACACAGAGGGAGTGAGGTGGCAAGTCTGCACATGATTGTAGTTCATTTCAGTTCCACAGCTTCATGTGTGGCAGAAGAGGGAAAGGGAGGGAGGAAGCAGCAGAATAGCTCTGTCACTAAGACCAAACTGGCTCCAAACATCCCCGGGGATTTCTGCAAGGTGTAATAAAAAAAAGTCAAAATGGGAGCCATGACAGTATGGGGGAATCACCGCTTGATTTTTATGTGCTTTGCATGTGTGTTGATTGCAGCATCCTGACCACCATTCTTGGCTTCTTTTAACATACCCTGTCCATCCCCATCAGGTCTCTCTTCTGCAGTTCCCAGAAAGAACATGAACAGATTTCCAGGCTAGACTACAATGATACGCTCTGCCTGGGGCCTCCCTCTGAAACTTGGAAGTCTTATCTGGCAGCTGCTTGGTTTTGGAAAGGAACCAAGACAGAACATGGATCAGGCACGAACCACACTAGTTGCTAATATCCTTGCAGGCTCAGCTCCAAATGCCGGTCTTTACCTGATACCCCAAGTAGCCTAGGGCTAGATGGTGGAAACTAGGTTGCTTCCCCTGGTTCCTGCGATTGCAGATGTAACGCTTTCACCTTGCCCCTGTTATGCCATAAAAAGGGGCAACCCCTCTGTGGCTTAATTGTATGTTAAATTACCTTTCAGTTCTTGCTGTGCATCTCTGGGCTGGAAGAAAATGCTTCTGAGGAAGAGGCAAAGGCTCTTCACCTGATTTTAGGCAAGTCACAGACAACGCGTCGTGAGCCTGCCTGTTACCAAGGAGCTCGCTTGCCTCATTTTTTGAGGCTTGTCTTATGCCTGTTGACTTTGAGTAATCCAGAGCCCTGCTGGGAAAACACACTTTATTCCTGGTGCATTTGTCGAAGAGTCATGCCCTGTTTGCCCAGGACACCCGCTGAAATGTAAGCCCAAATACAGGGGGGTGAAAAAAAGGGGACACCAAGAAATGCACAAAGAGATTCCCAGAGACCCAACTTGCTCTCCTGTCGCAGATGCTGCTTCTTTTCCTCTCCTGGGCACCATTCTGTGCCTGTTTTTCAGCTTGGATGGGCAGGCACGTCTGTTCTTCCTGCTTCTAGCTTTGAAGTCAGGTCCTTTGGATTCCAAGGGCAGATCATCAAAGAAAGGCCACCAATTATTTTCCCTGGCTTTCTTTACGCAAGCATGCTGGCAGGTGGGAGCCAGGATGGGTCTGTCAGGGAAAGAGGCATCTGTGTATCTCTGAACCATGTGGGAGAGGGTATGAACTGAGAAGCAATGACAGAAGCATGCTTTGAGGTTGGCAGGACTGTCGAGCAGAGGTCAGCTGGAGCTCCATAAATCAAAGAGAGTCCCCCAACAAGACAAGTGAAAAGCACGGGCTGGGGTCACAGAAAGCAACATCCTGCAGCGCATCCTAAGATGAAACATGGCACTCTGACTGGCACAGCACCGGAAGAGGAGAATGGAAGCGAGACCATGCTGAAGACGGAGCAACTTCACAACGCATATGCTCTACTCGCACCAACTCTGACTGGAGATTGAGAAGGCATTTCTATTCATCTGAAATTAGCCAGTCTGCACCTCCTGGACCTATATATGAACTGGAGCCCAGGTCCAGGCTGACCTAGTAAGAAAAAACTGCCCACCAAACACTATGGACCAGGAAAATGTAAATTTGTTGAATTAGGCAATAGCCATTGGCCAAATAGTGAATATGCTAAGAAATGTGCATACACAAATGTATATATTAATAAACACAAACAAACAGTCATGCTGACACTGTCTCGCTCTCTCTCACTGCCAGATTTGGAAACCGATGTGGAAGTAGCTTGAAATGAATTTAGCACTGAGGTTGGGGAATAACTGAGTGAAGCTGAAATTGACAGTTTTATCTATTCCTCACTTTGATGAGTCTGAGCTTTCATGGCCTAGAGTTATAAATTTCAATGGCCATAAGCTGAATTTTTACATCTGATTATCGGATTTTTTTTTTAAAAAGGGAACCAACTATATGATGTATATACAAGTGATCTCATCTGGATCTTCCAGCTCTGTGTAGGTGTGCAGAAACATTGGAGATGGGGCAAGCATTTCAGATAGGAGGATAGATCAGGTGTCCTCTTGCTACTTAGCATGTGGTGGGCCAGATGAGGAGATCACTGTCATCTGAGCTGGTTCTATAGCTATTGGAGGAGAGACCATAGCTCAATGGTGAAGCATCTTTTGCATGTTGATAATCCTCAGAAGGACCATCTTCTTGTGGCCCAAGACAATTGCCAGTCAGGGGTTATAATAATACATTATGCTACGAAACAATTTTGGCCAGTAGAAGACTCCTAAATTCTTGTGGTCTCACAGTGGCTTTTTTTTGTCCAACTCATCGATAAAGACCAGTCAAAGACCTAGTGGTTTGTGCAATAGGCTAAACTTCATTAATGTTAAATTCAGTTACATTTTTTTGTGAGTTGAGGGATTGGGTGAACCTACTATAGCCCATTTGGTCAGTTAATGATTCAATTAAGTGTACATGTCCAGGAACTGAGTGATTTCATCAACCAAGATAAGTGTGTCCTGCAACTGCACCACAAAGTTATGACAAGAAAATGCCACAGGGGACAGAAACAGGCTGGAAGAAGAATTATCCAGAAGAGCTGCTGCTGAAAAGGAAGGGGTAAAGTAAGGATTCAGCTTTAGAAAGGAGGTCAGGAGAAGACAGTCTTCTCCTGATTACTTGACTATCTGGTGAGGTGAATTCTGCCTTGTGGTCCAAAGCTCTGGATTAGGTTTATCTGTCCTGATTTCACATCTGGCCAACCCTGGGTCACACAAATAACTACCTTTAATCCTTGTCACCTATCTTGGCCTCATCTGCCCTCTCCATAGAGGAGCTCTCAAAATGCCAGTTGGTTGAGCTGTCAGTTTAAGAAGATGAGACATACAACTGCCAGAACTATACTGCTTGATTTTATTCTTTCCCCAGTCTTCTGTAAGCATTCCCAGCTTAAATGAGCCAAATTAAGAAGCCTGGTTTTAAGAAAAATCCATGTAACCCTTTCCATCTTTGATGTTTTTATGTTGGGCACGAGAGGAGAATGTCTCCAAGAAAGGAAGGGAAAGAGGAACAGGTCTCCAAAATTCCATTGGTTCTGTAGCTGTGCATTGTGCAACATTACTATGGCAACAGGATAAAGGAATAGCCCTCAATACTGAGCGGATTCATTCAAATCCTTTATTAACTTAGCTGAGAGAGACAGAGACACAGAGCAGCAGAGAAACCCCATATCTTGGCTCTGATTTCCCATCCTGAACACAAGCCATCAAGGGGTTGCAAACAAATCTCTCCTTTGAGTTCAGTGTGCACACATGCGCAGCTCTGACACTTGCCCCGGGAGCTGTGTGATTAAAACAGTACTGTGCTGTGCTTAGGAGATGGCTTTCCTTGTCAAGGATCCCTCCCAAGAACCAGGCAGTTTTTATTAGTGGGTGACTTTACTCTGTGGATGCAAGACAAACATGCCTCTGTACCTGGCTGGCTAATCAGGGGAGTAACTTTGCATCAATACAAAAGCTGAGACTCTGGATCGTCAATGCAGGGGTACATTTTCACATCTTCCTCTACCTCCCCTAAGCTACATTGCTCATCTCTGAACTCTGTGGGGAACACAACCATTGAACTACATAAAAGAAGGGACCACCCACATTTCATTTTCTTGGGGAAACTTTCCTTCCTCTTCTAAGGAATGATCCGGTGTGTTTTTGTGGTGTTTCAGGGCAACATGGATTCCGTACATTAGAGAATAATGACAAGGAATAATATAAGCACCAGCCTCAGATGAACTCAACTTGACTCTACCAGAAAAGCCTTTCCTGTTGTGTTGGGCACTTAAATACATGTGCCTTAGGGTTAGGGCAAAACGTTTAAATATGTTTGGCCATTGGTCAAAGCAGCTCTCAACAGAATATTCTGGAAGCTGCAATGGCTTCCGGTTGCTTTCTGGGTGCAATTCAAGGTGCTGGCTACCACCTATAAAGCCCTTCATGGCACAGGGCCTGGTTATCTGAGGGACCACCTACCCCTGATTGCTTCTGCCCATTCTTTACAATCAGGTAGAGGGGACATGCTCTGGGTCTCTTTGATTAAACGATGCCATCTGTCAGGAAGCGCACCTTTTCTGTCACAGGATTGTCCCAGAGATCTGCATGTCCCCTCCTGACAATGCTTAAGAAGTCTTTGAAAATTGTCTGCCCCCTAAGGCCCTGGGGTAGGTTAGGTGCTGAGCCCCTTGTAGAATCGCATCTTTTTGAGGAATTGCTTTTTCTGGATGTACATGGTTTGGATTTTTTTTACTATCTTTTAATGTTGTAGGCCACCCTAGGACGTATGGAGTTGGATGGCCTTTTATATCCAATGAATCAATGAATGAACAATAAGAACCAGTTGCCTGATTCCAAAAAATGCTGCTTTCTGGAATGTTTGGTGGCGAGTCCAACCTGAGGAAACAGTTCTGATGAGAGAAAACCTCCCCCAAATCAGGGCTCTGGCAATAAATTGTTGGCATGAAGCAACCAAGGAGGTCTGTACCTTGATCAGGCAGCGTTTTAAACATCTGCATTATTCCTGAATAATCTAGAATCCTCTTAGTCTCAGGTAATCAATGGGTTGATGGTGTAGACCTCTATTCTCTCTGGGATCAGATCAGAGGTAAATCCACTCGTTAGTAGCCAGCTAGATATTGCCATGAAACCCACCAGCAGGGCTCGGACTAAATGCATGCCTTTTATTCCCAACCAACCACTACTATTTTCAATGCCATGGAGCTTGAGATAAGGAGGATTTCAGACAATATAACCGTGCTTGCTGATGCCCAGGACACAAGGCTGGTTGACCAGTGACTCTTTCAACACCGTTGCATTCTAACTCCCAGAATCTCTCAGCCTTGTCATGCCAATTGGAAGCCATTTCTAGTTGAAGTTTTAGCAGGAGCTGCAGGACCATAGATTTTTCACCCTTACACTAGCAGAGAAAAGTCTCTGAAACCTCATCACATAACAGTTTCAGGCCCTATCCTGCAATTTACAAAGTCCGTTGCTTCAAATCTTAGGTTCTGAAATATCTCCAGCCTTTGCACCAAGCACGTTAGGCAGCGTCAAAGGTGCCTTCTCACACAGGCCCATGCGTGTGAAGTGAATACCGCCCCCAATCAGTCCTGCCCAATGACATGCCAATGTGTGTTGATGAAGAAGTGGATCTAAACTCTTGTTTATAAATTGTTTATTTTGTTTCTCTTTTTGATGGACTGTTCAGGAACACTGCCAAATACTTCAAAGCCTGAAGGGCCCAATGTTCTGACTCTCATAACTAATCTTGGGGAAAGGAAGGAAAATGATACATTTTTCAAAACTCTTGGAGAAAATAAAAAGGCAGAGAAAATAACCACAGATGTAGAACAGAATACTAGCAATAACTTTCTCAGACTGGAAAGCTCAATTATTTTTGGACAGCTGGAAGTTCATGCCTTTGTGTTTGGATTTTCCTTTCAGCTAACTGACTTGGCCTCTCTGAATTCTATGCTTTTCTAAAATCCATTTGAAGTGAGAACTAACTCAATTTTTTCTGAGCTAAGTATGCATGTCAGGAGGTGTATTTCTTTCTGCCCATTCCTTAATGTCTTGTACCCAAGTTCCAAACTCTAACCTGAAAATCCTATCCCAAACTTGTAGAGAAACTAGGAATCATCACCTACTCTTACCTTCTTAAGGATCACGTGGGACATGGAAGCATTGGCGTGCACAATGATGGTGGCTGTTTTATCATCCCTGATCTCCTTTAGCAGTGGTGTGGGATCCCAGCTTTCATCCAACATCCGAACTGAGAGAGTCTCCTTAGAGATAAGGAACTGTCGGAGCAATTTCTCTAGGTTTAGAAGGCCTGTAGGTGAGAGGAACACAGATTAAGTATTAAGTATTATTAGATTTCATCCATCACCAGCCTCTCAACACCCAAATTAATTAGTCTAGGTCAGTTAAAAAGTCTGGAAAATGTAGTGCAGGATTTGAATCTGCAAGCTTACCCCATCTTTTCCTTAGTTAGATGAAAATAACCAGAAAGGCAGTTCACACCTTAGTGGGTCCTTTCTTGAATGAAGGTTGTCAGTTTCTTTTCCTGGCATGACTACTGTTCACTTGTCAACTCAATGTGAAAATTTAACAGGTACAATATTGACTGGTGCAGAGGCCTGATTGACTTATTATGAGCCATCAAGTCAGTGTTAGCGACCACATGGATAGACTTTCTCCATGAGGATCTGTCCCTAACCTGGTCCTTCAGGTCTTCTAGCAGTGCACCCATCACTGCTGTAATTGAGTCCATCTACATTCCTGCTGGTCATCCTCTTCTTCTCTTTCCTTCTGCCCTTCCCAGCATGAGACCCTTCTCCAGAGAGCTAGGTCTTCCCTTAATGTGTCTGAAGTAGGATAATTTGAGTCTGATCATTTGTGCCTTGAGTGAGAACTCTGGGTTGATTTGTTCAATTATCTGTTTTCTTGACTGTCCATGATGTTCTCAGAAGTCTTCTCCAGCTACCAAAGTTCAAGAGCATGATTATTTTTTCTATCCACAGAGATCTGTATCTGTGAAAGTATGGGACTGCAGCATTTTGTAAGAATCACTCGCCAACCCGCTTCTATTATGAGTTGCTCCTTCAAGTAGATCTTGATACCTATGGGCTATACTGTATAGATAAAGCTATGTACTTTCTTGGCAACAGTACAGAAATACCACTATTGTACTTTGTTCCAAGACATTGATTTTATCGCTTCTTAGTCTTGCCTGCAGACCTGGAGTTTCCTTGGTGGCCTCCCATCCAGTTACTAACCAACTCTAACCCTGCTTAGCTTTTTTATGATCAACAAGTTCAGCTAGGGTCTGGCTCCAAAGTTTAAATTTGTCTGCAGAGGTTAGGTAGCAAAACATAACAGGCTTTGTTTATTTATATCTTCCTCTACCAAGTCACATCTCTTTTAATCCCACAGAGTAGCCTTCCCCAACCAGGTGCTCTCCAGATGTGTGGGGAACTTTGGGAAATGCTGCCCCTACATATCTGGGAAGGTATCGGATTGGAAAATCTCTCAGAGAGTGAGAACAATGAGTCATGCCCATTTTTTCCTCTGTTCTACTGTTTATCTCAGTATGAACCAAGAAGGATAACCTGGACAAGTTTTATCATTCTTGTTTCTCAGGTATTTTATTGGTCTTTTTCTGAAATTGCACCCAAGTTACCAAGTCCAGTCTCTGTGCTAATGTTCAGACTACTGCAACAAATCATGTCATCTTTTTAATAACAAAACGAATTTTTGACTGTTATACAATGCAGCTCAAGCTATCAGCCTAAGACAAGGGTTCTCAAACTGGGGGGAATTACGCCCAAGGTCGTCATTGGGGTGTATCCTGGGGGTAATGGGAACAATTTGTAACTGCTTGTTTGTGAGCTGAGGATCCAGTTTGGGACTGCTGAGATGTGTGTGTAAAACAGTCTGTTCTTTTTTTTGGGGGGGGGAGATTAATGACATTATTTGAGACTGGGAAAAGGGGTAATTGGGTCAAACCATTTAAGAATCACTGGCCTAAGAGATGCAGGCTATCCCAGACTTTTATTGCTTAAGGTATCCAATATAATAAAAGATGTTTCATAATGTGCGAGAACCTGTCTTCTGGTTTAATTGACATCTATGCTCTGACACAGTAAGAAATCCATGCAGAATTGGGCATAAAGTCTTTACACCCATAACAATCAAAGACAGGGATCTCCCTGGAAGAAAGGCATGTTCTCTTTGAATTGATTGCTCAGCCATGTCTTTTGCTGATGAACTGCCTTGCTTTTAACTGATTCGAATTAAAATTACAACAATTTGCTACAGATGACATTCTAGGAATATTTAATAAAGGTAATAACTTATAGGGCATTTTTTTTAAAAAAAATACAATCTTCTATTTCTTCTCCTCCTTCCCTGGGCCACTTTTCATATGGTACAACTGTAATGAGAATTAATGATATTTGACTAGTCTACAATTTTTATTCAGTAATAAATGAATCTATAATCAATCATATTAATCCATAGATATAAAGCTTTCAGCCATGAAATAAAATGTTGCAGCTTTGGAGGAAATCTTCCATTTAATTTAGGTTATTTTTATTTGTAAAATGACAATCCTCCACTGCAAAAATGGGATTTCTTTAATTAGAAACTAAGCATTAGATCACTGAAAGCAGAAGGAATGGTTAGGATCACACAGCATGGTTCACAAACCACAGTGGTGAAATTCACAAAAGGAATCAGGTCATTCACTAAAAGCGGTCCCATTGCTGGTGGATTTCATAAACCCGGGAGGATCCAGAAGGCAAGTTGCAGGTCTCAAAATCCAAAGAGCTTATCCTCCTCAGGTATTCATTTTAATTTGATTATATACTGTGTATTCTAGGGTCTTCCATCTTTCACTCAGTCACAATGGCAATATCCGATCCCAAAGAAATACAGGCAGCTTTGTCGTCAGAATATAAAGCCAATTGGCCAGCCTGGCACCTCCAAAATCTGTGGCACTGACCTTTCAGTAGACAGGAGCTGACTATTGGTCAGACCATGAGCCATATCTGAGGGAACTTCTTCCTCCAAGAGATATTAAGAAACCACTTCACTGAAGAAAACATCTTCAGGCCTGCAACGTTTGCCTTTTCATTCCTTTGTGAGGTTGAGGCAATATATCATCCAGACATGACCAGAGATTGACCTATCCATGACAATTTCCTCACCTATAGACTATCTTTCTCCCAGCATATGAAATAATTATGTCTTGCTAGCTTTATTGCATTCAACCTTTTCCCCTCTGCCTTGCCTTGTCTGATTGGGTTGCCCTTCTGAACCTGATCCTGTTTGAACATTCGTAATTAGAAGTACTGGCCTGGAATCCTCATCTGGGGAGCTCTTTCCAGATAGTCCTGCCTACCCTGCTGCTAAAAAGCTACAATCCTTCTCCAACATGGATAACCTTTAGGAGTCCCTACCCAGCATGGCCCCTGCTAAAAATTCTGAGAGTTGAGATCTATACAGTCAGAGCACATCAAGATTAAGGAAGCCTGCTTTACTGGATTGTGATGGTCTTCCAAAGCAGAACAGAATTTGGGACTGGCGATCTGGGCACTGCTCATCTGAAACAGCAATGCTCCCTTAAGACAAAATAATGAACAGATTTTAACTGCAATAAGCACATGGTGTTCCTCATACCGAGCCCGGCCTCCATTTATCTTTCCTTTCCCCTGTTTCTCTCATGCCATATGTCTCTAGATGGAGCCAGGATCTATGTAACACATTATATAAACTGATGGGGGTGCATCCATGTTTCCAAGTCATTCTACCGCTTGATGGGAAGGACAAGATGGCCCCCTCCCCTGTTACGCCCCATGCACTGTCACCTACCCTTTTATCATCCAACGGTAGGGCTGGTTATGTCTAGACGTTAGCTTAAGTATCATTTCTGGCTGTACAGCCAGCCTGTAAATGCACAGAGCCGATACTCAGAGGCACAACAAAATAAAATCAAAGGTTCAGATTTCCCCTGCCTGCACAACAATTTAAGTCACTCACAGAAGGTAACTCAAGAGTGCATTATAACAAAGAAATGTGAAAGAGGAAAATCATAACCAGCGGTTTACCAGCCTGACTACCCAAGTCCCTTCATGTTGTATTGGTACATTGTTCTTTATCTCCCCTTTGTACCCAGATGTGAACTCATCTGGGGATTTATCTCACGGCAATAGCAAAGAGAATTTATTTTACTAGAGGTGGGATTTAACAGTACACAAGAGGACGCCTGGTCACTTAAGTATCACTTAAGCTGTCAAAACAGTGCTCAGCCCCATTCAAGTGGGTAGGTTTAAAACCACCCACTGTTCACATATCTCCCCTTTAGCCTTTGATACAAAGTAATGTTTATTTTAGGGACACCTTGTGCAACCAGCAAGCTTTTGTGATTCCTGCCACTGGAGATGAGAGGTATTTACTGCTGGGAAGACAGCGCATGCCGAGAGCAGCTGTACAGGGTTCCATTTGGCTCTGATTTTTTTTTAAAAAAGGCCAAACAGATGTTTGAAAAATGTAAAACTCTGACTTCCCTTATAAATTAGCTGAACTCCTCTTCTGGAACAACTGAAATCGGCTCAATTTTGAGAGGCAGGGGAGTTTCTCCTCCTTTTCAAGCTACTCCCAGTATCTCAATCTTTCTCAGACTTCGCCCACTAAAACTTGCTTCTCTCCCATCGCCTCTCTCCAGATTTGTCTCCTGACCTTGTTTATGGCCCTTATTTTTGTTGGCAGCAATTAGCGGCTAGCTGGATCTGCTAGCAAAAGCTGTCCATGTACGCAGTAATAAATGGGGGCGGGGGGGGGGGAGAGCCAACGGTTGTTATGCTGACTGGGACCAACGGAAGGTTGGAAGTTCCCCCCCTTTGACCTTTTCTAATTTGATTTCTATTCTCCATTCCCCCACTCCAAATAAAATTAGACCCCACTCTTGCGTATACTAGGGAGATGGGAAATTATTGCCTGTCTAAGCAGCTGAAATGTCTCCTGGGTCTTCATGGCTACTATCTCGCTCATCTCCTTTTTTAAACACTGCTAGTTATTGTGCTCTGATTATCTATAATAAGAGTTCTAACCCAAGAAGAAGGTTCTAGTCTAAGAAAGAGCCAACTCAACATCCGCTAGGGATGATAAAAATGATGTAGAGCAGGGTTCCTCAACCTTGGCAACTTTAAGACAGGTGGACTTCAACTCCCAGAATTCCTCAGCCAGCAAGGTTGAGGAACCCTGATGTAGAGTCAACAGCATTTCTGCTTTTTTGGTATTCAGCAATAGAGTCTTGAAACATGAAAGCCTGATTTAGATGTTGTTGATGGTTCTACCCTCCATCAGTCTTTCAGAGTCTCTTTTACTAAAGCCCATTGCAAACACCAAGTCTAATCTTCCTTAGTGGGTTTCGGGAGAATCACATGGAAGGGCCCACACTGTCTGAGCAAACTAGAAACAGGCAGGTTGTAAATGCAGGGAAGAAAGGTTTGGAATAAATATGGTGGGCTTCTTAGATGCATCTGGTAGGGACTACTGTGTGAGATGGAATGCTGGCAAGATGGGAAGAACCATGTTCTAACAGGGCTATTCTCATGTTCTCATTGCCAGTAAGTGGTGGTGGATTCTGGAAATGTCTACAAGATCTCCAGCAATGGTTACTCAGTTGGTTTCACTGCTATCACCAGAATCTACTTGTGCTGTCCTGGGAAACAGCAAAACAGCTCCTGAACTTGATTAAGGACTAGCAAGACTAGCAAGATGAATGCATATGGAAAAGTTTGAATCAATCAATAGGAAAGTTGCTGTGTTTTAAATAAAAAGATAAAAAGCAAAACGTCTTGTACCACAAGTGTACTTCCGCTTCTACCTTTTAAATAAGAGCACACCAGCCTTCTATCCATTCAATCTTATTCAGGTTAGACAAAGAGAATTTAAGTCACAAGGAAAAAGAGAAATATTCGCTGGTTAGATTCAATGCTCATTCTACACCGATGCATCTTGATTTGAGAATGAATTCAAGGGGATAAGATATGAAAAGCAATGGAAAAGGTTCCTTTTCTTCCTTATCCAAAGCTGTCCATAATTTAGGCTTGTAGTTTAATGTCACAGTTTATTCTTAAGCCCTCTTCCCCACTACACTCCAGCTGGCAGTCAGCTCATCCAGTCGCACCTGATTAAAGCAATCAACCTGACTCAGTTAATGGTGGGTGCCATGCTATTTTAAAAACAATCTGGTTTCTGAGCTGTCCTATCCAGTTAAACAAAAGATAAAATGAAGCAGAAAAAAAAATTAAGCACCAAGCATCTGTGTTACTGAAGGATTGATAATGAAGCTCAAGCTCAGATACTTTGGTCACCTAATGCGAAGAGAGGACTCTTTGGAAAAGACCCTGATGCTGGGAAAGATTGAAGGCAAAAGGAGAAGAGGACGTCAGAGGATGAGATGGTTAGATAGCATCACTGAAGCAATGAGCATGAAACTGAGCAAACTCAGGGAGGCAGTGAAGGACAGGAAGGCCTGGCGCAATATGGTTCATGGGGTCACGAAGAGTCGGACACGACTTAACGACTGAACAACAACAATCTGTGTTACTCCCCGGCAAGCACGTTCCACTGCTCTAGTGTGCCATACCTTGGGTTTACACAAGGATACAAGTGGGTTAAGGTATGTGTGTGGTGTATATATAGGAACACAGACACTGAAGGCTTCACTGCTGTTGAGGCATCGAGAAGGTTGAAATGTTCCCCAATGGCTTGATGACCTTACCTTCCTGATTTTGCTCTTCATGTTTAAGACAATGTCTAAGAAAGCACATTATTGACAGTGAACTGCAATGAGTGCTTTCAGGTGGAGAAAACGTAGATCAAGGATGGGCAAGATTGTGTCTGTCTTGTTGCTAAAGGCTATAGAGTAGCAGGAACCTTATGCAGGGTCAGTGGAACAAGGGAGGGACCTGCTCCCTCCTTTCCAATTGTCCTCCTAAATGTCATTTATTCTCTACTGCCATTAGCAGTGAAGAAAGAGCTATCTGATTCTCAAAGCTCAGCAGATGACTGGTGACCTAGAGGTCAGGAAAAAATAGGCAGGGTTCTGCAGGAAGACCAGGCTGCCCATCCATTAGAGAAATTTGGGACTAAAATACATAATCATAACCATCAAGGGTTATAGTAAAAAGATCTGGACAGTAGCAGGTGGCAGGTAGTTAGAAACCCAGTTTCACATCCATGTAAAGTCACTAGGCAAATTTGTGGCAGTCACACTCTGAGTTCATATAATATACTTGGTTATTGAATTAATCCATTTTATGGCTTCATGCATGCAATACACTGAATTATAAGAGAGCAAAGTGGCGTGGGGTAGAGAGTCACAGAATGACCTTGTCTTGACAGAATGACCTTGACAGTAACAACAACATGCCCCCAAAGCCTGGTTTTCTGGTGTGGCCTTCCTTGAAAGGCTGACAGTTGGGTTACACAACATACCAATCCATTAAAAACAACTAAGACAACTAAGTTTAACTTGCTATGGGAATGAGACCACAAGGTCTTTAACTGGCTTGCTGTGTGAACGCAAGCTCTGCATGTTCATGGTCAGAATTGATGGTCAGTTGGCCTCCTTGATGTGTCTTTGGTTCTCTCACTTTTTCTGCTATCACTTGGCCTTCCATCAGAGAAGATGCCATGCGCATTCTCATGACAACTGATACAAAATGCTCAGGAAATCAAAAGCTAGATGTTTAATGCTGGTGGCCTATATGACAGTTCTTACATTCAGCTTTGGCGCAGATGAGGCAGGCAGTGGTGCAGTTGAAGAAATTCAGGATCCCAGCGACAGCCACACTAATGTCAGTGTTGCTGGGATGGAGGTTCAAGGTGGTGAATCTCTGGAACTGGAGCTTGAGGAACTCTTCTGGAGCAACCTTGAAATGAGGAACCTGAAAGGGGAAGAGAGAAGCAGAGTATTTGGAGAAAACAGACAAGAAAAAGGCAAGATATGTTATCCAGCAGAACAGGTTCCTAAGAAATGAAGGTCTTCAAACAAAAGCTGGATCGCCATCTGTCTGAAATGCTTTAGCAGATCCTGCATCAAGCAAAAGGTTGGATAAATAACTGCTCAGGATTCTTATATTCCTGTGATTCCATGAGTCATCATATCTTATAAACATTAAAGGCCACACGGAAGCTCCAATTAGTCCAGAATGCAGTGGCCAAACTATTGGCAGGTCCTTGCCAATATAGGCATATCACACCAGTGCTTCAGGCATGGCACTAATTTCCTATCAGCTTCTGAGTGCAATTTAAGCTGCTGTTTTTGACCTTTAAAGCCATCCAAGGCTTGGGGCTGGCTTAAACCTTGACCACCTTTATTTTGACCTGCCTAATGGGCAGCTTCCAGGAGAATCTGCTTATAGTTGTGAGCGAAGGAAAATGGAGACCCACAGATACTGCTTTTCCATTGTGACACCAGGATTATGAAACTTTGACTCCTGAAAATCAGTCAGCTCCTTCATCATGTTAGAGTTTAGAAAATGTCTTTAAAAAGAATTTTGTGAGAGGGCTTTTGATTCTTAAATGATACCATCTTTTGTCTTCATTATTTGGTTGATTGTTTCTACTATATTTATTTTACAGTTTTAATTTTTTATGCTTTTTTATGAGTTTGCACCGTAGCATGGCTGTTTTAATGGCATGGTTGTAACTTGCTGAGAGCCTGTTGATTGCAGCAGGTAACAAAAAAAATGAATAACCAAATACATAATTTCAATAGGGGATTGCAAGGAAGTGCAGATTGGCTCTGATTCAATGCAAATCATTGATTCAACTCAGATCACTGTTCTGATCGTTCAAATATATTTAGACAATCAAATCTGAATTGACGCTCTGATCTGAAATATTGAATTGGTCTGATTTGATTTTCTGAGTCCGTCTGAAAAGAAAAGAGGGGCTCTGCTTGTGGGAAAGCCCTCTCAAATTCCTGAATTGACTTGGAGAAATTTCTTTTGACAAATAGATCTGAATTGTCAGTTCAACTGAGAACTGTGGTTCCATTCAGAGCTTTGGCCCGAATGCCTTCAGATCAAATATCTCAGCTGAAACATGTCCCAGTCATTTCACATTGCATGACAGATCCATAATGCAACATTCAGGCCCATCTTGCAGGATCTAGTAGGTTTGCTTGACCTGTTTTCACAATTACTTGTTTCAAAAATGTCATCATAAATAATTACATTTGGCCAGCAGGTTTTACGTGATGGTGCATTTGTAGAGCTAATTTAAAATAATTAGTATTATATTATTAATGATATTAATATTAATGCAATAGCTCATTAATCAGAGTAAAGGAAGGAGAGTCTTCCGATTCCTTGGCAAGCACTGCAACACTATGCTGTGAGCAAAGGACACTGCAGCAATTTTTTAAAAAAATGTTGCATGCATCTTGGGATGTGATGTTATGGAACCCTGCAGGAAGGAGATATGAGAAAATGACAGAGATCAGGAACTTTGGGGCTGGGCAGGAAGAGGGCAATAGTCTGCTTTGTTTCATTTTTGCAAAGTGCATGGCTTAGAAGACACTTCAGAGAGAAACATCTGGTAATTCTTCATTAGGAGGAACATCAATTCCTCTTTGCCTCTGTTCCTGGGACATCCCAAAGCAACTCGCCCAGGTCTGCAATGTTGTTCCTCTTGGGGGAAGTGGGTTAGCTAGCTGTACGGAAGGTCTAAGCAGTTTGCTTGGAAATCAGAAAGTCAAAGAACAATTTGCCTCGATTTTGCTGCAAAGCCCTCGGCTCAAGCTTGAGAAAGCCAGGAGCAGGAAACACTGTAGTCTTCCAGGTAACAACCTTCAGTGAGAGGAGTTGGGGCATTCACAGAATGGATCTGTTGCTCACTCAGCAATGCTGGATGGAATCTGAGCACTGCAGCCAAAGCCACCACTTGGGTAGAAGAGCTGTGGAGCAAGAGAGGCTTGGGGTCAATGCAGCTCAGCCCTGCAGCCTCAACTGACATGGCACAATTCTTGCTTCAAGTTCCTTTGCCTTGTACGGCTCTTACACATTTTGACAAATTGTCATCTTGCTTTCTGCCTGGCTAAGAGAGATGATTTGTCCTGATTCTCTCTGGTTCTGCAAAGGCTTTTGCAGGACAACGCAGTGCTGGTTCTATCGGCAATCCTTCACACGGAGGTCCTCCAGATAAAAAAGGGATATCCAGCAATAATTCTTAGAGCATTTTCAAGCTAACAAATTTTTATGGCATTAAGATTCCATGAACTAGTGCTAACTTCATCAGGTAAATAAAATGTAGGACACAGTTAACAGTGTGGACATATATAGAAGATAGAAATGGTGGACAGAATGATTAATTTTTCCTAAAATATAAAAAATACACACCGGGAGGGGTATCGCAAAATACACTCACAAAATCAGGGATCATGGATATCAAAAGCCAGTGTTGTGAAGCAAAATGCCAGTGTCACTTTTTAAGACAACAAGGTGTGTCAAATTTCTTAATACACTGTCTTACACCTTGACAGGACATGGCATTCTGCTCTCGTCCCAATTCTCCTTAAGCAAAAAAACGAAAACAAAACAAAACAGTTTTGGGGAATTTTGTCAGACATAAATAAGCCTGTGCATTTTAATCAAGTGCATGAATGCCAGACAAGGACATTGCTGTTGTCTTCTTCTAACCTCTCAACCATCTGGATCCTTTATTTAGTCTTCCTCTTAGCTCCGGTGTCCTTACTGGATTTTTTCCCCTTGAAATACTCTCCTGATTGCACAAATTCATCAGCTCTGAAACCACTGTACAAGATTCTGGAGGAGCCACCAAGATGGCAAAACCAAACTATCTGGATACATCCTTTCCAGGACCATAAGAACTTGCTCGCCAGCTGGCAAAAAAGTAAGAACTCTTGAGATGAAACAAGTAAAAAAAAAAGCTAAGATCAATGGTATGTGATGGTGTTAATCAGGATGAATATCAGCACGAACTGCTAATGGTGGGAATCTGACACTGGAGAATGTTCTCAATCTGAGCTTGAGCCAGGAAACTAACCCACTGTGGGCAATAGAAGTAGAGTTGGCAGAGGAAAGACAGGAACTAGGATTGACTGGGAGGCCAATGGGCCATTGCTTCTGGCAGCAGGGACATGGGAGGAAATGGGCCACCTGAAGCCAAATGGGCCCTTGAGAGTTACCAGCTCAATTTGCACTCATTTATTTGGACTTGGTCAGCAGGTGGGCGGGTAGATTGGGTGAAGTGGTAACATTATCGTGCATGCAAATGGATATGACAATTTTAAAGTTTGTATACTCCCCCCACCCCCATGTAATACATCAGGACATTACATTTCTTTTACTTTCTCCTGTAAAAAAGTGGGAAATTGTATCATCAGCCATCCTTTTGCCACTGAATGCTGGAGGTGCCAGCCTGTAAAAATAGGTTTGGGGCACCTGTGGGCCAGACGGCACAATGTTGCCATTCCTGGTTTAGCTCTAATGCTCTCTACGTTGCCTGGAATTCACCAAAATCTCACCCTTAGATATCTCCCAGTCCGGCTGCCTATGATGCAAATCTGTATTCTCTGTGAATCCATACTTCATTACTTATCTTGATACAGAGTTACTAAGAAGACAGTGGTCGCCAAAGATGATGAAGAAGATAAAAAGACACCAAACGGGATATGGATTTGAACAAAGAAGAGAGGGGACAGATTGGGGAATGTTCTTGCAGCCCAAAATGGAGGCGCTCAACATTTTCTGGAGCCAAAAGCTGCATCCCAAAAATGATTGGGCAGCACAAGGCCAAAAACAAAACCCCTGTCATTTAATTTGGACTAAATTAAATTATATGGTTAATGGGCTTACTTTTCATTTATGTATGAAACAATTTTCTCAGCACACACACAGATGCAACCTGCAATTTCACATTTGAAGATCTTTGGTGGACACTGTTGGGGCTTCTTAGATCTTTGAGTCTGCCATAAGGGACAGAAAGTTGCATTGAAACCAAAACCAACGAAACAAAAAGAAAATGTAAAGCAGAGCATTGACTTCTGGGCTTACCTCCTGCACTATTCTGGGGACTCCTCCACCATCTGCGCTCCCCAGTCTGAATTTGGCCAGGCTTGCATTTGAGACATCACTCAAAAACTTCCTGCAACTAGAACTCATGCCTGACTCATGCATTCAGCAAGGCAACAAATAACTACAATTCATCTGAAATGCTTGCTATTGACTTGTTGACTATCAATCATCCCCCAAACTTGGCAGTAAGAGACCAGCTCGAAAGACTGCTAGCTGACAGGAAGACTCTAGCAGGATTGAAGCAGATGAATTATGAGAGGTTGGTCCTGTTCCTGGGAGCAGACATGGATCAGCTGAAGGCACCACCAGGCTTATGAAATATTAAATCAAGAGCACCATCTGGAAATGTATTGCATGGATTTGAGGTTAAAACTTCAAACAAAGGGGTGGAACCGGGGTAATGCTTAAATACCACATACCAAGATATCAGATTTACTTGCGTCAAAGAGTGAAAATCTACACTCAGGTCTGAACATCCTCACACTTTATCTTCAGAGGATCATGTCAAAAGTGGGAGTCAAAACTGTCCAAAATCACAAGAGTGCTTTAGAGGGAGGAATTAAATAGATCTGTTTTTTTCCCCCTAGAACTTTGATTAGCAGAAAGTTCTCCAAGTTTTTCAGTGGAGGTAGATATTTCTCCATTCAGAGGTGAGTATCCCTGGCTTATTAGCTGTAAATGACCCCTCAAATCATTTTGGGGTGACAAGACTGTACTGTGGGATTCAGCAATAACCTCCCCAGAGATAGGGTAATTTCCATCCATTTTGAGAGGGAACTAAATGAAAACCAGATGAAAACAGATGTGCAAGTTGATTAACATGGATTACCTAGAAAAGCATTTTAAAATGCAAAGGAAAAAAGGGGGCTAAAATCCTGCCCATTGTGTGTGTGAGAGAGAGAGAGAGAAAGAGAGAGAGAGATTAAGGATATCTGGAAAGAAAGTCATTGATCTTGGGAATTTCTAGGTAGACAGCAAGTCCTGTGTTGTACACCTGAGCATTTTAAAAGCACAATGTCTGCAGTTTTACACTAGGAGCAAAATTCATGCCACTCACCTCTTTTTCCCCACAGATATTGCTGATGATCGAGCTGGAAGCAGGGCTTGATGATGGACCCAGGACGCCAACCACCCCTTTGGGAAGGATCTGGCACACTGGTGATCCCCACGGAGAGAGTCAGCAAGCAGAAGAGGAAAGAAATGTTACTCGTGTTCTCAAGTGAACTTATAAGCAAGAACATCAAAATTGCCTTGCAGCACTGAAGCCGTGACTCATAATTTATCATCCTGTGACACAGAGCAGTGTGAGAGATTAAGGTATCACAGAGTCATCCCCATCACGCCCATGATGGAAGGGCTCTTCACCTTTGAGTCTTTCCTCAGTTGCACTCCAATACTTCAACCACTATTCCATCCTAGGGCAAACATCCAGGAAAGCACCAGAGGTCTTCTCCACCACCTGGTGCTCTTCTGGGTATTTGCAGTCTAGTTATGGTAGCCCTATGCCAACCAACATCCAACCTTATGGATATAAAACTTTTCTCAGCTGTACTTGTATCATGGTTGTGATCCATCTCATGGACTAACTTAACTTGATCAGAAGCAAGCATTAGACATGGAGCACTCCGAAGACTTTCTACTTTTAAAAATCAGTTAAAGATGCTTTGCATGAACATCACATGTTCTGCTTCTGAGCAACAGCATCAATCTTCTCCTTTCCCTCTCTCTCTGCTTTATTCTCACAACAGCCCTGTGTGGTAAACAGAACATTAATTTCATTTTTTCTTTCTTTCTTTCCTTCCTCTTCCTCCCAACTCTAATTTTTTCTGGAGTCATCCTGCCATGCTTTTGAACAATTTACACTGCATTTAATTTATTATTTCATTGATTTTTATGCTGCCCAATTTAGAGATTTGGGACAGCATACATCATAATAAAAGAGGCAGTCTGAAACTGCCACAGTTAAAATGCAATTGAAAACGCATATGGGCATACGCACGCAGGCTTTTGCCTTCACGACAATACACTTACACAGGTCAGCCAAAGACCTGACAACTTCATTCAAGCAAAGGCCAATCTTGGTTGGTGTTAGCTAGATTGCTAGGTTTGTGTGTCTGTGAGAGAGACGTAGAGTGCTGTACAAACCTAGTCTGTTAAGCTGATGATTTAATACACAATTAGGATACGGCTTAATCTGGGAACCAGGTTACATTTGTTCTGTGAGTGCAGTGATCTATTATCTCCCAAAGCTTAGTCCTCCAGGGAACTGGTGATCCAGGCTGCTAGAAAAGCAGGATCAGTGGTGGCCATAGTATATGGAGTGGAGCAAACTGATGGGGTTAAGGCACCCACCCCTGTGCTAAGTGGGAAGAACTGGTAAGGAGACACTGAGAATATATCTGTAGCAAGTCAATTCTCCCTTGCTTTCTCCCTCCATGTTCTTTATGCGTTCATAGAGCTGAAACACCTTGGGTTCAAGGAAACCGTAGAGTGCTTACAAAGCCAACAACAGCAGCAACAAATCAGTAAAGAAAAAGAAGAAATTCACACTGGAATACTTTATCCCGAGATGTAGGGCTTCCTGCGATTTCACTCTCTTTTGAAAAAGTTGCTGCTGTCTTGACATACATTATGGAGAAGTCACTGAAGAAAAAGTGAGGTCCGTGTTGTCAAGAGGTTTGGACTTAACATAATGGTTACTTTCAGCTTCCCCTTCTCCCTGAATCCTGAATGCATAATGTAACGCTGTGAGGATGGAGCAAGGAGCACGACTCTGGAGGGTTTCTCTTGTTCTGCCTATTAAGTCATCCTGCCTGCTCTCTCCTTCACGTAATAGGGAGAACAACACCAGTCTAATGGAGGAATCATGGAAACCGCAGCAGCTTCTGCCAAATCTCTCCTATTAGGAAAAACAAAGATACTCAAAGGTGATGATTGTTGAAGAAATCACTCCTGCGCTTCTTATCTTTGTTTTCTTCTTATTTGCTTGCAGCTTTAAAGGAGTCATTTTCAAATGGCCACGATAACTACCTTACCAAAAATATTGATATTGAAGCATAAAGCTAATCCTGGGGCATGCCGTGGTGAAATAACAATGGGGCTCTTACCAACTATTGGAACTGGTACTTCAAATTCAGATCCATTACCAGTGTTCTCATTTTAATTTGGATTCTCCAAACACGGCTCAGACAGAAGCTGATGATCCCTACGTTTGCAGCTAGAGGGACACTCCCCACTCTGCCTTGGAGTCATCCTATTCTCCTTTCTCTTGCACACATACACTAATAGCAATGATCTCCTCAGATTCAGTCTTTCTGGAAATCTATGTTCTCTCCCTAGTCGGATGCCTCAATGCCTTTTAGACATGATGAAAGTGGAGACGTAGTTACTCACTGACTACATCATATTTCATCCTGATGGGAACTGAAGTCCAGCAGCTATGTCTACTTTGGATTCTACCTGGTACAATTTTCTGCAAAGAGCCCAGAACAAAACCCATAACAAACTCCTCTCAGCCCTCCAAAGTAGACAAGCCTAGGAAGCCAAAGTCACTCAAGTTAATGCTACTTTCATTATAAGGTTATAATAACAGAACCTTGCAAGTCTGAATGTGTTTCCGCCCCTCCCTCCCTGTATCTTCATGAGAACTAGGGAGGGTCTTGTCTGAGACGCTTTCTCAAATTCCATTTCTGCCCTGGACTCAGATTTCTTTTATCTGCCTGTTGTCCTGGTTGTGGCTCTTCTTCTTGTTCCTCAAGGTTATTCCTTCTTCCCATTACATCTCCTCTTGCTGCACCTCTTGAGAGACTTTTGAGAGGATTAGAGGTAGAAATTAACTCATTTGTGTGGAATTCTTCCCTCACTTTCCTCTTCTCAGGGATTAAAGAGGTTCTGAGAGGAGTTTCTCCTTCTTCCACGCATCTCTCTGTCAGAGATGAGAGATTAACTTGCACACCTAATTTGGTTCCTAGCCCTCTCCTAAGGAGCAACCAACTCAGAGGCCAACACTGTCCTTCCTGTGCATGGTGAGATCTCAGAGCAGCAATTTGTCCACCGCCTCATGCTCCCACCCATCCTATTATGTCTCTATAAACAGGGAAGACTAGCTAAATCTTTTGAAATGTTCTGTCGTCATTGCAAATGAGTGCCAGAAATCTCCCCATTCATTTTGTCAAATGAACTGCCTCCAGGTTCTTAGAACAGAGAGAAACTCATTGAAGAAGATTCACGATGCAGGAAACCACAGGAGACAGTCTGATGTCGGGTGGGGGGCCCCAGCTTCTCTCTGGACCTCCTGAGGAAACTTGGCTGTTAGAGAAAGCTACAACTAAACAATCCAGAATGCGTTCTATCAACAGATTTAGGAAGACAAACTTACGAAGAAGGCAAACTTTGCCTGTAATTGCTAAGACCATCCCCATCTTCTTTTTTTTTTTAAAAAAAAATGTGTTCAATCATTTCAGATTAATATACAGCTGCTTTTTAAAAAAAAACAATAATATCATTGCCTTTTTTTTAGGTTTGGAAATAAGATGTGGCTGAGCCAATTTAGGAAGAAAAGCTAGGTCTAAACTGTCTTAAAAATATATTAATGAAAGCCAGTTTTTACTGAAGACAAATAAAAAAAAAATTAAAAATAGCTTGGACATTATATATTTATAGCTGAGTCAATTATAATTCAGAATTGGAAATTTTCAGCAGCTGCATTTGCTGTTCGGATTTTATAGGCATTTGGGTTATCTGTTTTTTTTAAACTGTCCAATTAGCCAGTCAAATACTATTCCTACCCTTTAAGCATTAATTTATTAGAGCAATCACAAAGAGGCAAGAAAGAGATTTATGTTAATTGCAAAAATGTTGAGATTCAGAGGTCCTTCAGAAGATTTCAAAGCCTGGTTCCTTCAAGAAGATTTACAATGGATTGCATCACTCTTTAAGAGAAACACTTCCTCCAAAGTCAAACGGCTTTGACACCTTGTGCTATGCCAGAATATTGTTTGGGCTCACTATGATGTGGGATCCCAGCCACTATGCTGGTTTATGGCTTAGTGTTCTTTGTGAAGCTACCAACTATACCTAACTCAGGAATTGTACTTAAACCATATGATCACTCAGTGCAGTGTGTGAATCCTTGGATCAATGACTCCAGGGAACCAGTGACTTACTTGTATTCATGGTTATTTCACCTCTATTTTGGTGCCTTTGAGTCGATTTTGACTCCTGGTGACTGCCTGGACAAGTCCCTGCAGTTTTCTTGGCAAGGTTTTTTGGAAGTGGTTTGCCATTGCCTCCTCCTTGGGGCTGAGAGAGAGTGACTGGCCCAAGGTCACCCAGCTGGCTTTGTGCCCAAAGCAGGACTGGAACTCACAGTCTCCTGGTTTCTAGCCCAGTGCCTTAACCACTACACCAAACACATTCATTACTTGAACTGTTAGCTGATCAGCATTTCAACCCTTCCTGAAATTGAGGTTTATTTGTTGCCACAAAATGGTTCAAAGGGAGTCTGGAATCTTGCTGCAAAGGCAGAATTAACATGTTATGTCAAGTTAAAATACTTTGAAAACTGTGTATTGACTAAATATGATATCTCCAGCATTTTGGAATAGATAATTTCATGTTTCTTTGCCTATCCATCTATCAATCAAAGTGTACTTTTTTCCTCTCTCTCCATGAATCATCTTTCACAATTTAAAATGAAGGGGGGAGAGAGGAGAGGAAAAAGCAAATGGGTGAAGAAAAACAGGAGCGAGTGGACAAAGGGTGGGACTAGCGAGCATTCCCATCATCCTTATTAAAATGTGACAGTGGCATTAAACAGCTATCTGAAAGCCTTGCAGCCATTAGCAAAAGCACCAAATGGCTTTATCGTGTGTCATAACAAGCAGTTGTACACTGCCATGGAGAACAGCCAGAGAACTAGCAAATCCTTAAAAGTCATGAGGCTCATCTCTTAAATTAGTAGGGTGTGGGTAAGAGGGAGGAAGCAGTTGATGTAGGATCTTCTTTGTCTCTTGAATTCTCTTCTCCTCAGTATGGGGGAATATTTAAGCTGCCATTCCAAACTGGGTAGGTACGAGAAAGCTACAATTCACCTGGCATTTCCAAACCTCCAAACCCCCCTGTTGAAGGCTGTGAAAAATTCTTGTCCTGTGGTCCAAACTGGCCAACTTGGAACTGGCTAAAGTTTGAAATCCTGCAATTGTCACTAGAGGCTGAATCTGAAATGTTGAGATCTTTGTCCCATCAACCGTGGCTATACATGACCTCTCTGTGTTGATTTCAATTAAGAATGATTATCTGTTACTTAGCTCAAATTGCTCTTGAAAACAACTTCTACTTTAGAGGGACAGAGCAAGATCTACAGTATTAAGCATTCAGTTTTTGACAGCAGCCAATCATGTGCCTTATAAATACACATTTTTTCCTATGATGTTTCTGATTGTTAGCCATTCAGAGCCTTCAGGAATGAACAGCATACAAATATTGTAAATAAATATGAAGTTAATGACTAACCTCTGTTGGATAGCCCACCATCAGATCTTCAGAAGAATTATAGTGCCTGTAAACATAAGCTGCATTCACATATTGTACTAAGCCATGTTCTTCTTAAATATAGTTTATAATTGGCTGAATTCATACAACTTGTTAAGTTAAGGGCTAACCTGTTAACCCGGCCATTGAACTATAGGGTTAAATCGACATGAGACATCTTCAACTGACACATCCCATTTTTAAAGCATTTGGTGGAGGTAGAAGAGGCTGCAAAAAGGGAGTTAATGAATCTGATTGGCTATTAATCTGGGGCATCATTGTATTCACCCTAGAATCCCCGACTGGTTAAATTGTCTTCTGTAAAGGGGAACATGGTAGTGGGGTGAATAAAACAACAGCTGGAAACAGTAAGCAAACAAATGTAGTTCAGAAAACTGGAAGAAGACTTTGAGTTCTACAGAAGCTTCCCCCAAATGTCTTGAGAAATGTTTCACATAGCTCTGTTCATTTAGCCATTAAGGTGATAGCTCTTGACAGATCTTTCTCCTGTGAATCTGTTTAATCCTTGCATTTTGGCTGTGCACCAGGTCATATATTTTACCACCACTACCAATCCTGGAAGTTCACTTTAAAAGCAATAGGAATGCTGAGATTCATAGGGTGTATATGCATTAAGATCTGCTAAATCCTGAAAAAAAAATGAAAAGAAAAAAAGGGGGTTATTCTAAAAAGAAAAAAAAAATAGTCACTGTCTTAACAGGTGGAAAGTTGTGTTTATGGTATGTTAATTGAGAAATGCTGTATATTCCTCCTAGCCACAGTTGGCCCCTGCTTTCCTGGTAGGAGCTGGGAGTCTAGGAGGAACTCCAAATTGTGCACCAGTTCTGTCAGGGGCCGTGCAACCCCATCTAATAATGAAAGATCTCTGGATGGCCCCCAAATCCTCAGCAACTCAGTCTTGCTTGGATTGAGCCTAAGCTTGTTGGACTATTGAGACGTGGTCTACATGGGGCAGTCCTTGAAGACCACTTGTAAGTTGAAGCTGGTCCAGAATGCAGCAGTCCAAGTAATGATGGGTGCAACACCACTACTCCATGAGTTCTGCTGATCACCAGTGGGTTTCTGAATGCAAACCAAGATATATCTGTGCTTGTAAAGCCTTCATAACTCAAGTCCTCAATATTTGTAGAACTGTCTGCCTCCAGTTACCTCTACCTAGCCTATAAGATCTAAAAGGGTTGGCAGTTCTGGGTCCCATCAATTAAACTTTGTCACCTTTTGGGACCCACCTTTTGCCTCCTCTGTGACAGCTCCTGCCCTACAGATCAGCCTTCACCTGAAATTCAGGTGGCCCTAACTCTGCTGGCCCTAAAGACTGACTCTTCCCCTTGGTGCTGGTTCAGGATAGTACATGAGCTTGTTACAACCATATGAATTGTGTGTCTGGCTGTATGCTTTATTTTATTGTTTTATCATTTTCCTTTGTATTTGATGTTTTCAACCCTTGTTAGCTGCTCACAGTCACCTGGTGAGTAGGCAGCCATATAACTTGAATAAGTAAATAAATCTCTCCTTGAATGCACAAGAGGGGAACATTAAAAAAAAATCAAACTGACCTCATAAGAGAAGAAAAACAATCTTGCTGATTGAATATGCACATCCCAAGGGATAAATAATCTACATTTTCATGGTAGAGAATAGGGGGCATGTTCACTCTTGTTTACACATGCGTTTTTCATCTTTTGTTCCTGTTTGAGCAGCCTAGGCAATGAATGACTGGTTTCCATAGGCAAGAAAGAATAGGGGTGCTCCTTATACATATTTCCCATCACCCCTTTGTTTCTCAAGCTTTCAGTAACAGTATGTCTATGTGTACTGCTTATAGCAAAACCACTGATGTCTTAACTATGAGCTTTGCCAGCAAAAGTATCATTTCAAGAGCTAAACAAGTTGAAGTTTGTGGACAGCATCATTCTGCATTCCCTGTGCAATTTCCCAACCTGATGCCCTTCAGATGTGCTTGCAGATAGAGAGTAACATGGATATTTAATTTCTATACTCTGTCATTCTATCCACATGGGAAGATAAGGTAGCTAATAACAACAACAAATAGACAAATAAACATTAATTAAAATAGACACCTGTGAAATTCATAACGAGAAACAATCCAGAAGAAAGATCAAGTCTTTTGCTAAGGGTGGTGTGAAATGAGGCTGAGGGAGGCTAGACTACAACACCCCCAATTCCTGGTTGGCATGGCCATTCTGTCCAACATGGGCTGGGCTGGACGTCCCAAATTTGATTCCTTCTCTAAGCATTGACTCAGTTTAAAAACAGAAAGCCAGGGTGGTGCTAACCAGTGAGTTTCTGAGCCTTAGTCTAACTAAGCTTCCAGGAGGCTCAGAAACTCACTGGTTAGCATCATGCAATGTATTTAAACAGATTCCTTCCAAACCCAACAGCTGCATTTACACCAAGCTTATACTTGTTTGTCTTTTATTTGGCATCAGTCCATGTTCTGCAAATACATCTCCTTTACTGTTCAGGATCTCAGTACTGTTTGGACCCAGAAAAGAGATTAATTTGGTAATCAATGAAGCGTCTAGACCACCACCACAGGCATCTGCTACAAGCCATGATGATCTTATATGTTTCACGGCATCGTTGTACAATGTCTTTGCATGATGACATCATGGCACATTTGATGTAATTTGGTCCTGTTGCTCTTCCTGCGGACATCCACAATGGAGTCACTAAATGGTCTTAGCCTCACACCTAGGGTTATAATGCTTGTAAGGTTGTAAGGCTAAAATGAAAGAATGGGAGAATTATGGATAATATGTTGAGCTTCTTGATGGAACGGCAGGCTAAAAATATTAAATAACAGAAATAATAATAATAATAGGACATTCCTACAGAACTAGAGAACACACAGGAGATTAGGGAAAGGAAAATGCCACGTTCACCAGCTCTATCCACCTATCAACATCATTAGAAATTAAGCACTGCTCACAACCCCAGCCCTCACAAGCCTTGCTATGCTGTCTCATTGCTGGGGTGTTCCTGGGAGGGATAAGCAAAGAACTTTGGGAGTGTATGCCAAGAGTTTACATTCCCAACAGGGTCATCCAAGCCATGAAAGTCATCCCAGATGCCCAGCTAAACCAAGCAGGCCCCTCTATTGGGCAGCAGCAATACAGGAAGAGATACACTCACTTGTAACAACAGCAAAGGCATCGATTCATACTGTGCAGGAGAAGGCAATGGTAAACCACTCCTGTATTTTTACCAAGAAAACCACATGGATAGAAAATATTTTTTTAAAACATGGCAGACCTAAAGGGTCAGTCTGGGGACAGACTGTCATGGAGAAAATCTGCCTATGTGGTCGCTAAGAGTCAACGTCAACTTGATGGTACATAATCAATTCATCAATCAATCACAACCCCAACCCTGGAGACGTACGTACTGGTCTCGGCTGTTTCATATTCACTATCTCTCAGCAGCTCGAAAATGTCCACCTCCACTTTGGCTTTTCCTGCTCTCTCAGGGGCTCGATTTATCTGGTTCTTGGCCAGCGTGATGGAGAGCCGTTCACCTCTGCTACATTCCATTGGGTCATCCAAAATGGCGGCTGCAAAACCAGACAGAAAGTTTAGCCGGTCAAGGGGTGGTGTTAATTCAGATCAAAACTGAGGCACATACAGCCAAATCATAAAATTCCAAACTTCAGGGTAGGAAAGTAAGTCATTTTCACTGCACAGTCTAGAAGACCATTTTAGGGACAGGATGTACCAAAGAGTTATGTTCTACACTCCCATTCGTGCACTGCAGCAAACAAAGAAGAAATACTGCATATTTTGCTTGGTTTCAGAATGTTTGTCAACATGAAATTTAACATTAATCTCACTATTCAGCAGTGAGCTAGGAAGAGTTCTGCAGTATCATTACACAAGCCTTGTGAATAAAAGATGTTGTTCTTCCTTGTCTATTCAAGTTTAACCAGAGAAGATGGTCAGAAAAGGTACATGAATTATTCTTTTTGTAGTTCATGTTTGCTCAAGACCTTTTCTCTCCCCCCTTCATTCTAGCAGTGATTATGGCCGATTAGTCCTGTCTGCATGAAGGTATAGGGCAAACAAAGCTGTTAGTAGCAGCCAGTGGTGTGAAAAGGGAATAATTCTGCACCAGCTAGCAATGGTCATTTCTTCTTCTGTTTTTCGTTTTGGGGTGGGGGGATGGTCTTTTAAAAAGGTAATGTTTGTCTGAAATCATGAAGCTGCTGCTGAAATTTGCTGGTATATCACAAACTGCATGGACTGTCCAAGACAGATTTCTTTCCTGACCCTACCTGAAGATGCAGTGAACTGAATTTGGCACGACCTGCCAACAAAGCAGATACCTCAAAACCCAGACAGCATCCTTCTTCTGCAGTCTGAGATAAACACTCATGGCTTTTTTTTTCCTGTAAGTCTCTAGGAATTCCTCAAAAAGCAACTGCATTGGTAGCTTTTCCAGAAATCACATTGCATATCTCTGAAGAATATGAGAATAATTTACATAATCACAATGCCAATCATTCAGCAAACCTCTCTGCCTCCCCATTATGTTTCTTCTCTATCTATTACAGTGAGATGAGATGGAATCTGAAGGAAAGGTTCAATTGAACTTACCCATCCATCCATTAATTACTTTTTTCACACACTTTTTGGATTCCCACAATTCCCAAGACTAGACAAAAATAAGGTTGGGTAGTTTTAGATTTCCAGCATGTCATGGGAACATGAGTTAGTTGTTGAGCGTTGTATGTCACGTTTTGTTTGTCTGGGTTTAGGGTTTACCATTATGAGGAAATGCCTGCTCAGAAGAGCAAGGAAGGGAAAATGAACTCCAATCTCCTCTTCCAAATATCTTTTTCTATTTCATTGTGGATATAAAATCTTGGCTGCAAAAATCTGGACAACACAATGTCAGAATTTTGCAACCCAAACCTAGTAGCCTTCTACATCATACTGTTCAATGACGAAACTTAACACGTCACTTGACTTTCTAAGAGTAACGGAGGAGTGAAACCCAGAGGTCTACCTTGGCAGCTTGCTGGCAAATTAAATAATGTGTACACCCTCTTGATCCAAGCTGTGGAGATTTACAGTGCGCTGCAACACATAATGCCAGCTCTGTTGCTTGAAAGCTACATTTCATAGCTAACTGACTTTCCAAACTTTTATTAAAACAGTCGGAGCAGGAATGAGCAACTGGAGATGCCATCTGGGTCTCTTCCAGATGTTTGCTGAAGACCTGCTTATAGAATGGAGAGGACAAAAGGGCAGAGTTTGTTCACCAAAGTACTGGTGGAACACTTAAGTGGAGTAGATGAAGGGATGGAGAGCTGAAATCCATGTTGAAGGAAGCCTCATGTGCCTGCTGGATGTGACCCTAGGTTCTGCCCGATTGCTCCTCCACTGATATCCATCTAGGTATCACCAGAGAATTCCACATGAAAGAATAAGCACAACAGAAGTGGTGTTCATCTTTAGCCTTAGTGGACCTTTCACGCAGGCACATATAGAACTTCCTTTAAATTGAACAGTATCCATAAGGACAAACTAAGAGAAGGTGATACAAATGAGACAGGTAACATGCATGCTGATTCCTGAGCAGCCATTCATGAACATCCAAGCTCCCAAACCTGGCTCTCAAATAACAGAAGCCAGGATGAAGGGGTCACCAGCGTGCTGGCACAGCATTCTGAACAGTCCCCCCCTCCCTTCCCCCCCAAATTCACAGCTATCTAACAGCTCATAATGAGAAGTTGTCAATCCCACTCTAATACACAGACAGCTTCCATGGAAATTGGGCAATTTAAAAACAAAAGGCAGAGGGAAAATGTTGTATTGTACAAGCCTACAAGAGAAACCACTTTATAGCAGGGAAGGAAGAGCTGGGAACAGTGGCATCTGCAGAAAACCATGATGGTGCCCATGATTATGCAATCACACCAATGCTGCCATTCCATACCAATTAAGCTGTAGGACATGTGTCATTCACCCACTGCCTGCCAGTGGATATTCATCAATGGCGAATTTGAGTAACTCTTTCCTCCAGCTTCATAACTTCTATGGGATTTGAATTTGTGTTCTTGAAATAAGCCCAGGTCTGTGCATTAAAGGTTGGCTGAAAGCAGCCTTCTGACTCCCCCGCCCCCCCCCCCCCCCGGCCCCAGAAGTTCTCTTCCCCTGCAAAAGAGGCCTTGGGTTTCCTACCTTGGTCTCAGCATACTTGAGAATGCCACTAGCATTTCTCTTGGTAGTCTACTGGTGAGGTCATGATTCTTGGATACAGGAACAACAAGTACATACTGCTTCTGATGAGAGATCATTCCATCATTCAGAAGTAGGGTTGTGCAGCTACTCAGATCCAAAGCAGAAAAGGTGGTTTGGAGGTGACGTGGAGAAGTTTCTTGTACCAAGCTTTGCCTTTTCCTGGGCTAGCAAGGTTGCTGTGTCCCAAGCCTAAGAAAAGGCAAAGCTTCTTTAAGAAGGCACCAGAAAGTCCAACATGTGCGCCCGTGCTCCCTCTGTGCCACCTTTCCCACTACAGATGTTATCTGCTTGCCAAGAAAACTGTTAAAGGTAAACCATCTTTATTGGCACGAGGTGAAGTTAGGGTTACAGTTATGGTTAGACTTCCTTGAGGTCTATAGTAACATTTCATGGGATGTGTGTTTTTTTGCTGGATTGTTACGATTAGTGGTAGTCTCAAGTACCTCAAACTAGGGTTAAGATTGGGCCTCCTTTGAACCACCATTGGTGGTTCAGTTTGGAACCAACCAGGAAGGAACTAGTCAGGGTTTATTGATCAATCTATCTAGTCCTGAATCTTCCCTAGATACTCCTTTCTCTTCTTTTTGTCAATTCCTATAGTGTTTGGGTCTTTGGGTTTTTGGGAGCATTACCAGTTTACATTGTTGGTGCTGATTTCCAATCCATGTTTACGATAACCCCATTATTTGAAAATGATGACAAATCATGTTCCTGTGTGCTCAGCTTGATAGTGCAATCAAGTTCAATTAGTTTTTCTTTGAGTTAAAATTGCCGCCTTGTGCTTTAGAACTTCTTCCCACTTAGTTCCAACTCTCCCAAAATGACCCCCTTGCATTACATACAGAGTCTGATTTCTAGACTTTTAAGAAGGTCCTTAACATGCTTCCTACTAAACCTTCTCTTTCATTATTCTCCATAGAGTTATATTAAAGTAAAGCTAGGAGTAGGAATTGTTTATATTGATTATTATATCATGTTAGGAAATCTTACCTTGTTTATTGTGTCACTGTGATACTGATGTATATTGTATATATTTTGATTCACCTGTACTGTCCTTAATATACACGCACACACCTGCTATTTACTAGTCTAATTACCTGGAAATGCCTACAATAACACCCCATTATTTGAAAATTTCTTTTCCCCAGTTGAAAAACAGCAACAGCAACAGCAACAACAGCTACAATGGGAGGGAAATCCCTAGGATTGTAGTTTATTAGCCAGGGAATCTTCATGCTGTCTGAGAGGCAAATCTTCAGTTAAATCAAGACATTCACCCATACAGGAGCCCCCGTCCCACAAAACAGGAGGCAGCTATGTAAATATATTAATACAAGGATACCATGTCCCCCCCCCCCCCCCCGCCCCATATCAGCATCTCTCTGTCATCTCTTTTTATGAAATAGGATAAGTAGAAGAAAATACAGCTTTTTTTCTGGCATAACACCATGGCAGAATCCGGCAAATATTTCCTATTATGGTCCTATGACACGCATTTTCCAACAATCCCTAACAGTATATATACATTTCATATGAATAGCAAAATCCTTACTCCCCTAATAATATTTGAAACCTGTACATCCTTGCTAAATTTTAGGGGCTCACCTTTGATAACTGGGGTGGAGGGGACAGATGTTGGAGGAGAATATCACGATTAAATTAGCTTTTCATATTCATGGGGGGCCGAGGACTCCCAAGTGGCCATATTATGGACAAGGCAAGGCAGGGGTCATGAAAATTTTCTTCATTTTTCAATGTAGGAGGAGAGCTGTGTTAGTCTATGGTGGCCAAAAATTAGGAGGAGTCTGATAGCACCTTCTCCAACTTGTTTTATTAAAAGGCATATACTTTTGTTTACTTTTCAGTGATGATCCCTGCTTTATCAAGTTTTAAGGGTCCCCATCCATGGAGCTCCCACCCCAAAATGTCAGGACATGATGCTGTCAATTTCCACCATCATGGTCAGAAGAAGGTTGCAAAGCAAAGGGTTCATAGTTTGGGCTCAGTGCATTATGTGAACCCGGACCTCGCAATTTATAAGCTGTGGTTTATAGTTCATTGTAATGGGAAGAAGGAGTAACCGTGAGGAACAGAAGAAAGAACCACAACCAAGACAACAGTCAGACAAAAGAAATTTGAGTCCGAGGCAGAAATATAATTTGAGAAACCGTCTCAGGCTTGACACTCCCTATTTCTGACAAAGATAAAGGGAGGGACGGGGGAAGCGCATTGAGAATTGCAAGATTCTGTTACTGTAACCTTATAATAAAAGTAGTATTGGCATTCATAACTTGGTTTCCTAGTCTGGTCTGCCTCAAAGGGCTGATAGTCATTGAAATAGGAAACACATCCAATTATGGCTGTTTCCATAAATCTTACTTAGACTGCAGTTTAGTGCAATGTCTGGACTTAGTCAACCAGTTCAAACAGGTTTTGAAGATATTCATAGAGTTTCAAAAGATGGATAATCAAGTGTGTGTCAGGGAGAAGACTCCCAGCATGTCCTCACAACAACCACCCAGAAGTTCAGTTACTACCATCCTCACTATGGCAGATCCCCAGATGCATTGGGACACCTAGAATTTCCAACCACTACAGCTGCATCTTGACTTGGGTCAATTCTTTGCATTTCTATCTAAATGGATTTAAGGATGGGGGAAATGTGTGGATAGCTGCCACAAAGCTGCCAGGCGTTTAGCAAGCTGACATTCAAAGAGAGAGGGATAGCCTTTACGAATCAAGAGTTGGGAAGGCTTCCAATCAATTCTCACCATCCCCCCTCTGCCTTTAAAGGACTTCCTGTACATTTTCCTGGCCTGATTACAATTTGGGACTGGAATGACTGTGGAAAAGAGAGGACATTGCAGATGTCCTTTTGCTAGTAAATCAATAATTTGATTAAACCCTGGGCATGAAACGCTTGTGGTTTCAATTGGCAAGAGAATAACACCTGAACACTATATTTAGAGACTGGCTTGTAAATCAGGGAAGGAGATGGAAGAGACGTGGAGCAGCAGAATGGATGATATCACTTTAGAGGAGAGAGAGCAGTTTGGAGAATTTCACCAGGAAAATAGCATGGATTGCAGACTCACAACTGAAACTTCTTCTGGATGGAGGCCTGTGACTTGTTCCTCTCCAAAGTAAAAGCAAACGATTGGATGTTGAAAACACATTTCAAGCACACCACATTTCCTACTATGCTTTAAAAGAGGAGAAAGGAGAGAGGCAAAAGCCAAAGGGTTGTGCTACTCTTTGTAACTTTAAATCAATGGTGTACCCTCATCATATAGATGAAGTAGAGGAAAGATAAGTTGCCTGCTGATAGCTTATTGTTAAAGACACAGGACCTCAGTTTTTTTACAGTACAGTTTCCTTTGTCATAGGCTCCAGGGGAGTAATTCATCTGCATAGGCACTTCCACTGGAGAAGTTCAAAGCTTATTCTGCTCTTCCTTCCTGGACAATAGAGGATTGGGTAGTAGGCTTAGTCAAGTAGGCTTAGTCAAGGCCACCCATCTTACAACACAGTCCAACAGAGGGCAATCTACTTTGAACTAAAACACACTGTCATCTACTACTGTGGGCAAGAAACCCTTAGAAGAAATGGAGTTGCACTCATAGTCAATAAGAGAGTGGGAAAGGCAGTAATGGGGTACAACCTCAAAAACGACAGAATGATCTCAGTGCGTATCCAGGGCAAACCATTCAACATCACAGTAATCCAAGTCTATGCCCCAACCACTGATGCCGAAGAAGCTGAAGTTGACCAGTTCTATGAAGACCTACAACACCTTCTAGAACTAGCACCAAAAAAAGATGTCCTTTTCATCATAGGGGATTGGAATGCTAAAGTAGGAACTCAAGGAGTAATCGGAATAACAGGCAAGTTTGGCCTTGGAGTACAAAATGAAGCAGGGCAAAGGCTAATAGAGTTCTGTCAAGAGAACAAACTAGTCATAGCAAACACTCTTTTCCAACAACACAAGAGACGACTCTACACATGGACATCACCAGACGGTCAATACCGAAACCAGATTGATTATATACTTTGCAGTCAAAGATGGAGAAGCTCTATACAGACAGCAAAAACAAGACCAGGAGCTGACTGTGGCTCAGATCATGAGCTTCTTACTGCAAAATTTAGGCTTAAATTGAAGAATGTAGGGAAAACCACTAGACCACTCAGGTATGACTTAGATCATGTTCCTTATGAGTATACAGTGAAGGTGATGAATAGATTTAGAGGATTAGATTTGGTAGACAGAGTGCCTGAAGAACTATGGATGGAGGTCCATAACATTGTACAGGAGGCAGCAACTAAAACCATCCCTAAGAAAAAGAAATGCAAGAAAGCAAAATAGCTATCTGATGAGGCTTTACAAATAGCTGTGGAAAGAAGGAATGCGAAAAGCAAGGGTGAAAGGGAAAGATATAAGCAACTGAATGCAGATTTCCAGAGAACAGCAAGAAGAGATAAAAAGGCCTTCTTAAATGAACAATGCAAAGAAATCGAGGAAAACAATAGAATGGGAAAGACTAGAGATCTCTTCAAGAAAATTGGAGATATCAAAGGAACGTTTAGTGCAAAGATGGGCATGATAAAGGACAAAAAAGGCAGGGACCTAACAGAAGCAGAAGAGATTAAAAAGAGGTGGCAAGAATACACAGAAGAACTATACAAGAAAGATCTTAATGTCCCTGATGTCCATACTGGTGTGGTCACTGACCTTGAGCCGGACATCCTAGAGAGTGAAGTCAAGTGGGCCTTAGGAAGCATTGCTAACAACAAAGCTAGTGGAGATGACAGTATTCCAGCTGAGTTATTTAAAATACTAAAAGACGATGCTGTTGAAGTGCTGCACTCAATATGCCAGCAAGTTTGGAAAACGCAACAGTGGCCACGGGATTGGAAAAGGTCAGTTTACGTTCCAATTCCAAAGAAGGGCAATGCCAAAGAATGCTCAAACTATCGCACAATTGCACTCATTTCACATGCTAGCAAGGTTATGCTCAAAATCCTACAAGCTAGGCTTCAGCAGTACATGAACCGAGAACTACCGGATGTACAAGCTGGGTTTCGAAGAGGCAGAGGAACTAGAGATCAAATTACCAACATTCGCTGGATCATGGAGAAAGCACGAGAGTTCCAGAAAAACATCTACTTCTGCTTCATTGACTATGCAAAAGCCTTTGATTGTGTGGATCACAACAAACTGTGGCAAATTCTTAAAGAGATGGGGGTACCAGACCACCTTACCTGTCTCCTGAGAAATCTGTATGCGGGCCAAGAAGCAACAGTTAGAACCGGTCATGGAACAACCGATTGGTTCAAAATAGGGAAAGGAGTACGACAAGGCTGTATACTGTCACCCTGCTTATTTAACCTATATGCAGAGTACATCATGAGAAATGCCAGGCTGGAAGAATCAAAAGCCGGAATAAAGATTGCAGGGAGAAATATCAACAACCTCAGATATGCAGATGATACCACCCTAATGGCAGAAAGTGAAGAAGAACTAAAGAGCCTCTTGATGAGGGTGAAAGAGGAGAGTGCGAAAGCTGGCTTGAAATTCAACATTAAAAAAACTAAGATCATGGCATCTGGGCCCATCAATTCCTGGCAAATAGAAGGGGTAGAAATGGAAGCAGTAACAGACTTCATTTATTTGGGCTCGAAGATCACTGCAGACGGAGACTGCAGCCATGAAATTAAGAGACGCTTGCTACTTGGGAGGAAAGCTATGGCAAACCTAGATAGCATATTAAAAAGCAGAGATGTCACCTTGCTGACAAAGATCCGCATAGTCAAAGCTATGGTTTTTCCAGTAGTAATGTATGGCTGTGAGAGCTGGACCATAAAGAAGGCTGAGCGCCGAAGAATTGATGCCTTTGAACTGTGGTGCTGGAGAAGACTCTTAAGAGTCCCCTGGACTGCTAGGAGGTCAAACCAGTCAATCTTAAAGGAAATCAACCCTGATTGCTCATTGGAAGGATTGATAATGAAGCTCAAGCTCAGATACTTTGGTCACCTAATGCGAAGAGAGGACTCTTTGGAAAAGACCCTGATGCTGGGAAAGATTGAAGGCAAAAGGAGAAGAGGACGGCAGAGGATGAGATGGTTAGATAGCATCACTGAAGCAATGAGCATGAAACTGAGCAAACTCAGGGAGGCAGTGAAGGACAGGAAGGCCTGGCGCAATATGGTTCATGGGGTCACGAAGAGTCGGACACGACTTAACGACTGAACAACAACAAAAACACACTGTCAGCTTACCTTACCAAAAACACAGCCCAGAATGCTTTGCAATGATATGATACCAAAGGTTCTTTGGTGGATGACTGACCAAACAAGACCTTTTAAACTGACGATAAAATGCTTGGAAAACATCTTCTAGAATACCAGTGAGGGATCTGAAACATATGACAAAACTCTTTCAATTCTTCCATGGGAAGGCAGGGGTGGGAGAAACAACCTCATTTCCATAAAATAATTAAGTTTCTTGTTTCTTATTCCTTCGGCATGAAATGCGCATAGAAAAGGGGTGGGGTTTGAATCATGATGTTGCATCCACCATCTTGCTGGGGTTGAACCCATCCTCCCACAGACACTACTGGTCCCTCTCAAAAAATAAAAATAAAAATGCAGGCTTATTCTTCCAGTTCACAGCAAAAGTAGCACATTTTTATCCTGTATTAATCCAACCTGTAAATCACCATGGGTAATGAGATTGAACTGTGCTGTATTTATCATTATCCCCAGCAGACTAAAAGGGTAATGGAATGTTTTGAAAAGCTGTTTTTTCATATTTTACATCTGGGGAATACTTTGTCAAAGCTCGCATAATAGCAGCATAATTAGAAAGTAACTAAAGTCTTTATTGAAATTCACTTTTTTCTATTTTTGTCAGTAAAATGTGGGGACTTAAATAAGTCTTGAAACCATTCAGGTTTATTGGAAAGCCTTTGAAACGCATTAGCTACACAATGGCTTCACAGCCTTGTTCGCCTTAGTTATTGAAATAAACAAAAAACACCCTTTTGATTTTCTGGCCTTCTCTATTATGGAACATCAGTTGGCAAATTATTCATTAGACTGGAATTCCCTTCATCATGGCTGTGCACCTGTGCAGTAATGACACATTTATGTGAGTTGTTCATGGTAAATGCTTTGGTAAGGCTGTTCAAATGCCTGAAATCTAATCATCTCCTCCCTTTTTATCCTAAAATTGGATGCAAAGCCTCTTCTTTGCATCCTGATAACTAAGGCCAAGGCTGATCAGTGAGAAAATTAAGTGAGAAACTCTCTGTGATTGCCTACAAATTAGGAAGCACAGTCTTTAGCCATCTAGCTAATTCTAGAGAAAATCAGACTCGCTTTCAAATCTGCTTTTTTAGGATTTTTAGTGGCAGAACCATTATTACTTTTTTAATCAGCTGTTATTGTCTCTGTTGAGTTATATCCTTTGTTTAAGATACATTGGCATGTAAGGTTTATTGGCCTTGTGCTGTCTCTGCATTTGTTGTACTCTATGGAAGGATGAAATGTACATTTTCTTAAGTGCATAAAAGCTAGATTATAGCACTCTTTTACAAGCTTAGAACAGAGGGCTGGCACATACATTATGGTCATCAAAGTATTGATTATCCTGTCAGGTTTTCAAGCAACACTATGCCATCTTCTCAATGCTGACTGTACCCAATGACTTTGAATCATAACGCTTTCTCTGCAGTTCTGGCATTTGTATTGGTTCCTGTGGTCTTCTAAGAAAAACCCAACACACTTGTCATGACCCATTAAGACCTAAACAGCTTGGTTCTAGTCTATCAGGGAGACTGGCCCCACCGTTTTTGTACCATTGAGAGGTGTCTACCAGATCCAAAGCTTTTATCAAGATTAAAAATGAGCATTGTGATGTAACCTCTACCCTTTTATTATGCATGTGCAAGTTCATATGCAGAATAGGTTGAGCTTGCACTGTGACACAGCAATACATCTTACCTCATTTGCCCCAACTTGACCTTCCTGCCCCAGTCGTTGTAAACTTTAAGATATACGGAGCCTGGACAAATCCCTGCAGTTATCCTGGCAAGTTTTTCAGAAGTGTTTTGCCATTGCCTCCTTCCTAGGCTGAGAGAGTGACTGGCCTAAAGTCACCCAGCTGGCTGCATGTGGGTGAAATCACAGTCTCCTGGTTTCTAGCCTCATGTCTTAACCACTACACCAAACTGGCTCTCAGTAACAGCATATGTCAGAAGAATTGATGCTGAAAGTTGTTCAGGTTCAGTTGTTCAACTGATTAAGGACCATGGACAGCAACTACAAATTGACAAAAGGGGTTCTGGCCTCAAGCTGCTGCCGTTAGTTTCCAAGGATTCTTGGTTCTGGGCCATGAAACTATATTCTGTGCCTGACTATCCCTGTTAACCTACATCAGCTGGACAATTTAAACACTGAACTGGAAAACTCGAAGACCATCTGACACTTGGAACAATAATCCAGCAGATCTAGATTGTTTCTGGAGAAGAGGAGGTTCAACCTCAATTAGCCAACCACAGAGATTAGATAACAAAGATAAAATGGTCACAAGATATTGCTCTAAATCACTCTAGCTCAGGAAGAAGGTTACGAACAAATGCATATTATCTCCATAGTAAGTCTCTTTCATGGAAGGCCTGTCCTGCCTTCCCACTGTCTCCCTTTCCAATTATTCAGTGACACTTGACTGTGAGTCATGCTTCTCTTCCCAATCCTAGATGACCCAATGAAATGAAATCTAATCAACACTGAATGTATTAAATGCACTTAATGCATGTGGATTTCTCCCTCCAACAGAAATGCTCCTTTACTTGGACTGAGTTAGGAAGTTTGTAAGGCGTGCTTGTTTCTGTGCATTTCCCCTCTGCTGGAAAAAGTCTCAGCCCTTCAGGCTGTCAATTCAGTAAACTGTGAGGAATTTGCAAAGTCCCTCATTATGAGGCTGTCAAGTGGAACTCCAGTAGAGAAGCAGAAGGATTTCTGTTTCTGTAGTGCAATGGAGCCTGCTGCCAGTTGATTTAAAAATACAAATCCCCCAAAGAATGGGTCAAGAGAACAGGGGAAATTGCACTGAAGAAATAAAAAAAAGGGGGGGGGGCGTTATCAAAGTTTTAACTTCTTTCCTGCCCAAACAGACTCAGTATTGTTGGGCTGAGTATGTTGGTCTGTTCTTACTGGTTTTTAGGACAAGACCTGACAAAAGCATTTAAATGGATTGGGTTCTCTCCCTCCTCCCTTTAAAAAAAAAAAAAAAGCTGAAGAAAGAAAGAATTGAGGTGAGAGAGATGAGGTGGGAGTGCAAAGAGAAATGGGTAAACAGTCCAGAGCTTTGCAATCCCATTCTATGTAAATAATAGAATTCATTTTGCCTTCTCTTAATCACTGTTTTGTGTGCTACACGCACTTATATGCACACACACACACATTTCAAATTGCCTTGGAAGGAGGATAATGGGTACCAGCTTTCTAGTGATGCCCAGAAATACACTGGAAAAAATGGTGTGCTATAGAGAGGGTCTGTTCCTACTCAAAATGTCATTTGCTTGCCAAAAGCTTATCTTTCTCTCCAGGTGAAAATGGCCCATAAGCCTGTCCAAATAATTATGTTGCCAGGTAACTATTTGCCCTTCCTTCCTCAGGGCCTTTTGTGTTCTCAGCTGTAGTGGGTCTCTCTTTGTCTGGACTACAGAGGTGCACCTACTCCCTCTCAGCAACTCAGAAGCACCTGCCATGGCTCTATGACCTTCATGGGCCACCTGATCTTGGAGTGGATGGTTAAACTTTGCTCACGCAGGATGGCCATTTTGGGAGCCGGTCAAAAGAAGAGCAGGAACAGGATCCGTGAGTTGTGGCTGGACTGAGCTGATTGACTGAACAAATCAACCAAGCAACTAAAAAAGAGGACTTTGATGTCGCAAAGAAAGAGAAGGACAGTCCAGCTGTCACGATGACATGAAGTGCCTGGAGGATCGCTTTACATCATACACCCATAATAATTTTCCAACTGAATTCATTGGTTTGCCACTCAGGACTACAAATCTTCCTTAAGGTAGCAGTTAATGCCTTTATAATAAAATCCCCATGGTCAGGCAGCTTTGTTGGGGGATAAGGATAGTAGGAAGTGTGATCTTTTCAATCAAAGACAGTTAAAAAGAAATGGCAGAAACCGGAACACCTCCCAACCTACCCCTAGCAACAGCAAGGATGTTGCAAAGAGACAACAGATGGCATTTATACACAGCTTGTTATCCACAAATGATATTTAAAAACTACAAGAGAAGGCAGGGGGTCAGAGTGATCAATGAATAGACAGGGAGAAATGCGAGACCAAGTTGACTGGTAGCAGTGAGGTCACCATGACTTGTACTTTCAAATTCAGTGATATGAGTCCTGGATACTTATAATATCCATGTTTCATATGATTTCTTTTGCAAACCAATTTTAATCTCACTTGAAGAAATGTTTACTCTTATATTCCATCCTTAGTGGCTGGTGGCCAAGGTGTGTCAAGTACGAGACCAGAAAGGATTGTGTCCTCCATCTGCTTCTCCAGAGTCTAATGGCTACCTTACAAAGTAGACTTTGGAAAATACATCCTCTCAAGGCAACCACAATGTCAGTAGGAGCTAAGCTGAGTAGTGGAAAGAAGCGGGTTTGGGGGCTTACTGGTGAAGACAAGTTTTCAATCCAAATTGGTGTGGGTATAAATTGCCTTCTCGGCCTGTATATAAATTCTCCCAGTTCTTTAGGAAGGAAAAATAGCTCAGAGGGTTTCTGAACCAATCTGATTTCAGCAAGGATGAACTTGGCAGCCCCTAATAATCAAAAACAGCTCCTCCACATGCTGTGGAAGACTGGAGAATGGCAGAGCAGTAAGATATCACACATTACTTCTCCTGAGCAACCTTTGCTGGAGTCCCATCCGTGGTCATCAACTGGAAGCACTGTTACACCCTTGTACTTAAAATGGATTGTGAGAGAGAAAGTAACAATTAGAATAATGTTCCCTCATCTTCATTGTATGGCAAATATTAAAGCTTGGTGCAAATGGCCTTACAAAATTGTCTGCTAAATTTGTGGGCAGAGGAATTGGGTATAGATTGTTGGCACATTTTCTCAAGGACAGGAGAAATTCTTCACCTGTTCCTCAAGTGTAGGACTTCCCCTTAAAGGTGAAGCAGCACCACTACTGAAAAAAAAATGTAATTGAAAAAAGTTCCCTCCTGAAATCTTTCCTTAGAAATGAAAGAAACTAAGGAGGCTGCAAACTGCAGGAGATGGGATTAGAAAAGGAAAGAAGGGACATTTATACATATCTCACTGCTAAATAAATGCAAGAATACGATATGCTACTCATGAGAATTTCACTCTTCGTGAGATTAGCGAGCTATCACTAAGAAAACTGGTGATTGGAAAATGACCATCTCAGTTACTACAAATAGCATGCATATCACTTGATTTGCAATTGAATGTGTGAATCCATTCCATTACAGAAGCATTCTGGTTAGAGGTGAGAATGAAATGGGTACAGCCTCTATTGGTTTAGATTCCTTATCATGCATTCATATGTGCAGATCATTCACTGTCCATTAAGTGAATCTTGCCTTGTTCCTTCTTTAATGGAGTAGAATTCTTATTTCAGCACATTCTGATATAAAAGTTTAATGCTAGTCTCAGCTAGATTTGTAAATAGATTTCTGCATTACAAATATATAATCCTGGGTCCAAAAACAATGTTCCCCTTCTGCTGAACAGGCAATTTCAAAATATTTGGAGACCAAAATAAATTAAATAAGCAATGTAAAAAATTGCATGACCCATGATCTACCAAGCTTAACAGAGACCCACCAGCCGCATGTAGTCATCCACCAGGGTTTCAGTAAACCAGCTCATATCTTGTTTGCTTTGGGTCTCTCAAATGCCAGGCGTGTGCAGTCTTTCAAGCATCTGGTGGGCTTTGATCCATGACTAGTAATGTGCATCTGCTTCAGCAGATCCACAAGCTTTGAAATCTTTCCCTTCTTTTATCTTTGTCAGGCTAGACTGGAAATTGTATGAGTTCAATCCTGTCACAAGGTTTCCTCTGATCAAAAGCAGCAAAATGTTATGGATGCTCCAGGGCCCAACAAGATGCAATGTCAATAGATCTGAGTGTTTAAACTCAAATCTGCCACATGAGCACCTGGAAAGATGTTAGCTCCATTCAAGGAGCAGAAATGAGTGGGTGAAGCCTCTGGAATCCTTTTTCTATCCTTGGAGGATCTCATACATACAGTCCCTTCCAACCAAGTTTTTGCTTGGGTTCTGCATCAGCCTGGCTGATGATTACAGAGGGAAAGAAAAAAAAAAAGGTTGTTCAAGCTTTCCTTATCCATTCACCTGTTTTGCTCATCAAAACCAGACTATCAGCTTCCCACCTGGCTGTGGCAGACTCTGCTTTAAATGCACAGATCTCCTACGCTCCCATTAAGAGAGAAATAACCTTAGCAGAGAAGTCATTTAGCATGTGACTCACTGGAAGATTTTTAGCACTGATGAAATGGGGGGGGGGGGGGGGGAGTAATAAAAACATCCAGCCAACCAAAACTGGGGAAGTATGTAGAAATGTGGTGTTCAGAGAGGCTGAGTGAAAAAATACCAATCATGATTTCTAGCAGCAATGAAGGAGGGAGAGGTTTGGATTCTGAGCCTGGATGGAGAGGAAGGGGCAAGGAGGTTGATGAAATGGCCACTGGCCAGACAGCAAAAGAGGCATTTGCAAAAGAAACTGTTTCCAACACCCATAACACTTAGCAGCCCCATCTATTCAGGTCTGGCAAACTAAGGGTTATCTGAGGGACTGCCTCTCCCCGATCACATCAGCCCATCCCATTAGATCTGGCAGGAAAGGCATGCTATGGGTTCCATCAACCAGGGACCTGCATTGGGTGGGTCCCAGGAAGTGGGCCTTCTCTGCCGTGGTTCCCTCCTTGTGGAACATTCTCCCCCCTGAAGTTAGGCTCACCCCTTCCCTGCTGTCATTTAGGAAGTTCCTCAAGACCTGGTTGTGTCATCAGGACTGGGGGTCTTTAGGAACCTGAGACTTTCTTAGATGGCTCCCCCGTAATTGACATTCTGCTCTCTCCATGGGGTTTGTATATTTTAAAATCTATTTTTTAAAATTTGTGATGTTTTTATTCTAATAATACGTTTTTATCTTTTTATAATGCCTGCTTTTATTCAGTGGTTATTTTATTTTAATTGTTGTACGCCGTCCAGAGTCACTTGTGTGAGATGGGCGGCTATATAAACTAGAGATAGAGATAGAGATAGAGATAGAGATAGAGATAGAGATAGAGATAGAGATAGATAAGCAAGCAAGCAAGCAAGCAAGCAAGGGTAGGGGTGGGGGTGAAGAAAGATGCCCAAGTCCTTGGTGGAGGTCTTCCAAGTAGGAGAGGGAAGACAAAAGATGAGCAGTTTGAAGACTAGAGGGAAACCATGGAGAAAAGCCACTTCAAGCCAGAAGATTCAAGTCAATGTCCCAGTGACACATAAAACCTTAAATTTCCTTTTTTAATCTCTTATGAATTATAATGAAATGAGGATTCATACACAGTTTGCCTTTTCCTTCTATAAAACATACTGTACCGTGAACATCAAACACAATAGATATATGTTAGCATTAATGGTATAGTGATGTTGTTTTAACTGTTGCTTGAGAGCCTCCCAGAGATTGATATAAGTTGGGTGGATATATAAATGTTTTAAATAAATAAATGGCCACCACTTCATAGAAGTTTTCTGAGAATAAGAAAGAATGGGGAAGGTACAATCTTGTATCTCAATGGTCCTGTGAAATGGGAACTATGAGAGTTGAGGTTCAACATATCTGGAGGCCAACAGGTCATGAAAAGCTGCACTGATGGTCTACTCTGAGTAGTTGGGTTAATATTTCATGCTAAACCATCATGTGGTTTGTGGGGTTTTAGCACAGTACAATGTTTGAACCCAGCCACTGTGATCTGTAAACCACAAGTGACATACTAATATAGTTCATTGTAAAGAGAGCCCATTTCTGACAATTTAGTTAAGATCAAACCATGGCTTTGTGTGAGGTGGACATAGCCAATGACAGTGGTTCCTTGGTACTACCCAGACTCACAGAAGATGGCAGAGGTTGCCTTTCAGATGTTCTAACCCCCCAAGTTATACTCTCTACTTCAGTAATATCTATGCAGACCCAACTGTCTGATGCTAAACCCAGCCTCCTTTGAAGTTCCAGATGAAAAATGGGACGAGTATCTGGAACAAAGGAGGAATTTTATGTACAGCACCCCCACACACCCTGCTCTGTTCTCACATAATGCTAAACCCAGTTTGCTTGTTGAGCCCACCTAGTCCTCCAACAAAAAGAGATTGAAGGAGAATACATGGCTGAGCCCTTCTTTGTAGAACCTCCTGTCAAGATCTGGCAACACAGAGTTCTTCCCAATTTTGGTTGGCTTCAATGGCCAAGCCATGCCCAGTGCTGCTTCTTGGCTAACGGGAAAGAAGCTAGTGATGTCATGAAATACCCTTGATGCAAGAGCTTATTGGATACGAAGTTCCTAGGTACCTAGGGGTCAGGTTAGTTAAACAGCTAAGGGCTGCATTAGCCCTTGTGTGACATTTGGCTAGTGTTGATTTTGGTCAATTCTGGGTAGTTTAATACATTACTTGAATCTAGTTGGTTGGCTAGTTTATGATTCAAAGCATTGTGTTTAACCCCCCCCCCCCCATGGGTTAAATCCGTAACCAGGTTAACGTGCCTCGTGTGAATTCAGCTGTTGCAATGTTAATGATTCTATAATTGCAAACAAATAACTCCCTTGGCTTTCAATTTTACTGGTGTCTATATTTCAGTGCGTTCTCAACGTGCTTTTTAAAGAACATTTCTCTCTCTCTCTCTCTTTCATTTCTCATCTGCCTTCTTCCAAAAGTAAACAACCTCAGTCTTGCTTCTTAAGAATGATTTCACTTCGATCTTAATCATTTAATTAAATCACATAATTACATGCCTGCTTTTCCGTATGCCCTTGAATGTTATAGCATCATATGACACATACCATGTACTTCCTCCCATCTTCCTGAAATGGACAGCTTCCTTGCACTGCCTCCATAACAAAAATGCTTTGAATTTTATTTATTTTTTTTGTGGTAAATTGCAAGCAGATAAAAAGAAAACATCAAGCCCTTTGGATCAACTAGCATGTTATGTGAGCTAAAAGATGGAGCCACCATCACTGAAAGACGCATCATATTCTTGGGTTGCTTTCATCTTTATTGAGGATATAGAACTGGCCTGCCTGGTGCTGAACATCATGCTTCCAAAGTGGGCAAAGCAATTTTCCCCTCATTATTTATTACTGATTATTATTTTCAGGTGGATTTGGAGGGTAGTAAAAACATCATCCCTGCCAAATAAGCAATCATCTTTCCCCCCCTTCATCAACAGAAGGAATTCTGAGGGTCTTTTCCCCAGTTTTAGATCCCTGGGTTGATCAAGAAAAAAATCCCACAGCTTTCTCTTTTCTCCTCTTTTCTTTACAGATGGAAGAGCAAGTGGAAGAAGGAAAGGACCCTTTTCCTTGCATTTTTGGAATCTGGTGGAAGTTTAAGGCCATGCACAAAAAATGCTGAAGACTATTATTGGGGAGCAGGATAGAGAGGGAAACCCCTCTCTTTTCCCTGGGCAAATCTTGTCTAGATGTAACTTTTTTTCCCAGAATCAGCTGGGGGATTATCACATGCATGCAAAAGGCTATGCTGGAGCCTAAGACAGTTGGATCTGCACGAGAGCACCCCCCAGTCTATCAAATACTAAGAGGAGGCAGAGCCTGGAATCAGTAACAAAGCATTAACAGGTGCCAGGTAGAAGCTGTTCAACTACTAATTGATTTCATTTCATTTGTTAAGAAGCAGAAACCTGTACATCTTTCTTTCTTTCTCCAAAATGTAATCAACAGCAGAGAATAATAATAATGCAGTGATTAAACAGTCAAAAAGGAAATTAACAAGAATGACTAAAATGAACTAAAGCTGAATGAAGGAAAAGAAAAAGAGATCTATATAATATTAATATAGGTCTAGCTCAGTCCTTCAACTTATTACATCTAATCCATGTAAAAATATCTTGCTCCAATTTCTCAATTTTACAATATAATGACATTTTAACTGCTATATTTTTTTCTCCAAAGTTATGTCAACACGTGCAGTGATTTTAAACCAAAAGAGATCCATATGACCAAATCATATGAGTCAGACAGCCCTCAAATTTCTTGGAATGCCAACATTAGAAATCAGATACCCAACCTTTGAAAAATATTTTAAGGAGCCTTAATGTTTCTGCAATGCTTCACCCCAAACATCTTGAATGGCTGGGTTTCTAGATTGTGGTCATAAGTCATGGTGGTGTGGTTCACCTAAAGCATGGTTGGGAAACCACAATGGTTAGGTTTGCAGAAACCACCATCATAATTTAATGGAATGCCTGAATCAGGCCAGGCAGCCATCTTCTTCCACTTGCCACAGCTATATCCCTTTTATATCCCTTGCTGTGTTCTATTTTATTTAGGACTTATCCACTCTGCTTTTTCCACCATCACAAGGTTACACTTCAACTTTCACAACGCAAGATTCCTTTCCACAGGAAACAAGGACAAGGGTTTCATGCTGATCACACTTGCTTTTTAACCCACAAGCCCAAACCAGAACACCTTAACAATAAGTTTCCTTGTTTTCAAAAAGTATTGAACTCACACCCCAGCAATACCAAAGATATGAAGAGCAGCAGAATTCAAAGCCTCAGAAAACAAGTTGAAAGGGAAGTATGCCTGGACATGGAACAAGCCAAGGACTAAATGTGGGCAAGCAAAGAACAGAGAACTAGATGTAACCATAGTGCAGAGCAGAATGGTGGGATTCAAGAGGGAATGGAAACTCTTGGTCAGAAGATAAAAGAGCACATCGTTCCTCCCTCTGCCCTCCAGGTCTTACTTGTTTCATATAACAGAGGTGGAAGGGAGGTTCTTAGCAGTGAATTACATCCCCTGGCATTTATTGTGATGATACTTAAGGGAGGATATTGAATTAGTTACAATTATCCATTGGGGAGCAAGTTTGGGACTGTAGTGATAAGCTTAATTAAACAAGATCCATAAGGCCAATATGTCCACCTTTGCACTGATTAGCAGAATAAAGACACAGCCTGGCTCATTAAATCTCTCCCTATGCTTGATAAGAACTTTTCTATAGAAGAGAATATATGTAGCTCAGGGTTGTACTGTGGAGTCTTTGGTGCTCTCTGAGCTTGGTTGTTTGCTTGCAGACATTTCATTACCTGACTAGGTAACATCATCAGTGCTTACCTAGTCAGGTAATAAAATGCAAGCAAACAACCAAGCTCAGAGAGCACCAAGGACTCCAAAGAACCTTCCTTCCACCCACCCACTGGAGGCAAGTCCCAAAATTCAGTGGATGAAACCAGTAACAGCATGAGGGTGAGAACTGGAAGAGTTTAGGAGTTGGCTATGTATCTATTACCTTTGCTCTCCACCTGTCTTCCATGATGGAACATAAGGTAAGGTGGCCATGCAGGTCTGGACTGACCCCATGTCTAGTTAACATGGGCCACAGAGGCCGTTTACAGCATGATTGCTCAATCTGTAGTTTATCCACATGAGACTTGTACCACAGTTAAAGCTGAGATTCAAAGAGATGATGGTTACAGCTACCCTACATTTTATACGGTTACTACACTAGCTAAACTGCCATGGTCTCTGTGAATTGTATTTTACTGTAGGTACTCAGAGGACTAGGCCCCTCCTCCAAACTACAATTTTAAGGGTTTTCTTCACTCTTGTTCATACAGTAACAGGCATGGAAACGTGGTTTCATAAGCTACCATAGGGATGAGTTTTATGCTACCATATGCAGACTGTTTGTTCATTTTTATTCTGTGAGGGAATGAACAAACAACAACTTACCCAAAGAAGCCATTACAATCCTGATTTGTTTGGCTGTTACTTACTTGAGTCCAGAATCTAGACACAGCATAAAACTCTTCCTTCCTTTCCATTCATGCAAAGTGAACAAATAGGTTAGGCAAACCATTATGATTAAATAAAATTTATCCTCAAGTGGGACTGTTAAATCAGTACATCTGCAAGGCAGGTAAACAGCAATATCTTTATCTACAAATAAACACATGTCCCATACCCGGAATACGGTAGACTTCGGGTTTGAAAACTCTGAAGAGGATAACTCTACGTACTTGTCTGCTTCATGTACATATCTGTTTTACTAATGTCTTGAATGCTGGAAAATACTCATTTTCCAACTAGAGGATGTCACGGCTCTTGAACCATAGGAGGGCACACTTACCTGGACTTCATCTACTTTTATCATCCATTCTTTACCAGAGATACCAAAATTGGGTACCAAGAATGTCTTAGTTCTACAACATTCAACAAAAACAGACATGCATAGTTTCTCTTAACTTACCTGCTGTATTTTGATGGGGTGGGGTGGGAATAAGATAAGGAACATGCTTGGCACAAAGCAAACCAAAACATCACTTCCTGCATTCCTGCGGCATTGTCCTCCTAATTCTGTGCAGGCACCATAAATAGGACAGAATAAGGAGGAGGAGGACATGAAGACTGATTAGGTGCCATCAGGTTGTTGTTGACCTTTAGTGACCACATGGATAGATGTTCTCTGTGAGGACATGAAGAGTGGTACTCTCAAAAAGCTGGATTCTGTGCATAGTTGGAATTGGTACCTACTCATTGGTTTGATCACAGAGGATGCCATATTTTGTGACCCTAAAGCCCCATTCTCTGCCCCATGATTTTGGTTTTTTACACCCTCTTGGAGAAGAGAAATCAAAGTCCCATGAATGAGAACAGCAACTGGACGACTGAGTGTTGTAAAGAACAGAATGGGTCTCTCAGTTGTCCCCCAAAGAGAACATTTTTCTCATTGTTCCACTCCTCCTCCTGTCTTTGTACATAAGCTTTCTCTGTGTTCAATACAGTCTGACTGAGAAACAGGTAAGAAGTCAGAAGGAGAAGGGATTTTATATACTGCCCACCTTCTTTTTCCTCCCTGAATTCAGCGACTGGCCAATGATGATTGTAAAGGCCAAGTTATTACCCTGAATCCTCATACTTTGCAATATCCAAAGCTTCTCTCTAATATAAATGTGATTACTGTCAAAGTGATTCTCTTCCCCCATTTCCACCTTCTCTTCTGTACTTCCAACCTAATCAAATCAAATCAAACTGGGCCAGAAAGTGCAACAATAAATACATAGGCTTGTAATTATTAATAAAACTTTTTAAAAATTGCAATAAAATTACATAAAATATATTATTATAGTAACTGTAGTACAGATAGCAATTATTTGCCAACATTTGTGCTAAACTTCAACTGTAGGTAGGACAGATACGACAAACGATTGAACAAAATTGGGCAATCTGGAAAGATAGGTCAGGGTCCTGGTGAGATAGAAGCAGTGACAGATAGACATTGTGCTCTCTACCAGAATAGTTCTTTAAAAGGGGATAAATATATATCTTTCTTGATTCCCTATAGAGAGAGCAACAAAGGAGCTTAGGGCCTAGGGATTCCACAGAACCATCTCCACATGGACAGAGGCACTGCTGAAAAGGGACGTTTTTATACCATCCCCACAGAACTGCAGAGGGTAGGGAGCATCCAACCTGGCCCAGGTAAAACCCCAACAAAATTTCAGAATTAGAATTGAAGAGGGATCAGATGATGGCACATGTCCATTTGAGAAGAATCCATTAACTGTAGGGTGGGAAACTAGGCTTAAACTGGTTTGAAAATCAATATCCCAGATGACTCCTGGCATTTTTCAAGCCCTAATGGACAAAGACTTTCCAACCTACTTCTACAGGAGATGGCAAAGAGGAAAAAGTTGCCATTAGTCTTAAGTCTTATTGCTGAATAGTTAGAGTTCCCATCATGAATCCTCTAATCTGCCTTTAAATAAATGCCATTTATTTTGCATTTCTTGGCTTTTTTTACTCCTCTCTAACTCATCCCCCTCCACATGGTCTTCTGTCCTCCATCAATCTGGGACTGTTAAGAACAGGAAGCCCCCATTTTCGTTTTTGGAATAAATATCTCCCCTCAACCAAAGCAATGGGGAGGTGCTAGAATGGGGCGGCTATAATATATTTGAATAAATAAATACATAAATAAACAGACCAACAAACCAAAGGTGATTATTTCCCAAACCTTTTCCAGGTAATTAAAAGAAGGAATGAACTTCTGAGATTTGGGATTCTTCCATTGTTATTATTATTATTTTTTTTTAATGGCCATTTATCTCGTTTGCTTTTAAATTTTTATTTGCCCCTTTGAGGAAGCTTTAAAGGAAAAAGCAACTGCAACCCATTTTATCACACCTACAAATTCCACTACCGATACTATGAACTAATAAGAAACAGTGGGCTAATTCTTATGAGGAAGGAATGAAACAGGCCTAGCTCAGTCATGAGAGGAATTTCTACATATGCTGGGAGACCCCCCAACTTACAAGGAAGAAAAAAAAAAGCATTTTTGGAACATTTGGGGACACCTCTCCCATCAAGAAAATATTATTGGCCAGTGAACTACAATGCTGAGAACGGACTGTAAGTTGTAAGGAGGGGAGTAAAAGAAGGTCAATGCTTTGTCTGACCCTCTGGAAAGAGAATTAAGCTGAGAAAAAAGTTTGTTAAATTTATATCCCTTCCTTTTTCTAGGAGCTCAAGACAGCTCCCATGGGGATTTCCTTTCCTTTCATCCCCCCAACTTTTTGAGCTAGGAGGGACTGGTGGCCCATGTTACCCAGTAAGCATCCATGGCTGAGGATGGACTTGAATCTGGATCTCCTTTGTTTTAGTCCAATACTTGAACCATGAAGCCATGGTGGCTTTCTCAGTTTCTACCTCAGTCCAAGGCAAATCTTTTCTCAAGCCAAGAGCTCCATTTGCCCTTCACACGGCTTGTCAGGAGCCACCCTCCCCAAAGTTAGGTAGAGCCAAGAACAAGAACTGGGTGGGACCGAGCCAATTTAATTAATGGGGATGCAATTGAATTGACATTTATATCTGATTAAAATTAAATTAATTCAATTGCATTAATAGGAATACTGCTTGTACAATTTTCCCCTTCTGTCACATTAAAAGTCACAATTCAATTGCAATTTCCTGAAATCACTTGGGGCAACTACATGCTGCCCTGGGGTCTCAAGGTGCAGACGCTTATTTCAAGGTCAAATGGGCTCCAGTTCCTTTGCAATTAAACAACAACTGGAGGATGGAATATTTAATTGGATAGGACAAATCTATCTATCTATCTATCTATCTATCTATCTATCTATCTATCTTTAAAGTATCCTGGAGTATGGTCTATATAAATATGATCCAAAAGTAACATCTCCAGGTTGTTTAGTTATGAATATATACGTAACTCATTAGGAACATCGTAATTAAGTAGACAACAAGCTGCTTACCAAGGCTTGGAGTTCAAAGCTCTTCATCAAATTATGAAGGATTCCCAATTATTTAATACTCCCATTACCTAACCTCTTATCTGGAGAATATCCAATACACATCTCAAGTCTGCTCAATTTTTCCTTGTTTTGTTGAATTGTTCCACTGTGACTAGGAGAATAAGCATAGAGAAATTAAGAAGTATTGGAAGACCCTGATTGTGGTTGAAGGCCTTTTCCTTGAGAGAGTATGTGTCTCTTTGTGATCCATTTTCTTTGTAGAGAACAGCAAAGAGGTAAAGAACTCTCTCACTGAAAAATTAGACAATTGTGACATCTGTGGTCCTGACTCCTACCCATCCATCATTCACAAATGTGAATTTTTTTTCATCTAGCTGGTAAACTGGCCTCTATTGCAGAATTCAGATATCTAACAGAAGTTCCTGAGATCAACAGGAATCATTTTAGTGCTTCCCATTTGCAAAAGGAGTCAAAGTCTGCAAACAATATATTCTAATATTCAAATGATGAGTCTGTTATTGCTGCTTGCTTCCCCATGATCTAGATCTTTGAAATAATTATACTCCAGATTACTCAACAGCTTCCTCAATGGCATAGTTGAACATGAAACTTTATGACTCTCATATCTGTTGAAGTTAGGCTTACATCCATGAGCTACAGCCCTTTATTTTCATCCCTGCCCTACAGTTATGGCATATCCTTCAACATCATTTATTGCTACAAAGCATTTTCAGAAGTAAATAATTGTAATAAAAATTTGCTAATTTCTTATAATATCTCCCATGGAGCCTAGGAAACAACTATGCTTTTTCCACTCTTGAAATAATAGTTGACTGAAAGGTAAGATGTTCAAGAAAGAGTTGATACAGACCTTCAGCAATTTTCCTCATTGACATCAAACCTTATAGCGAGCAGAAAGGATAACAGGCCATCCTTGAAAACTCTAATTAATGGCTCTTTGGGGAATAACCAATAATTATTAGGAAAACAATTAATTACAAGAGGCTTGACATTGTTTTAATAAATCAAATAAATAAAGCTGGATTTTTGGAAGATAGATTGCATCTGAACCATTTCTGACAAATGCAATGGAGAGAAAAAGGGAGGGAGGGAAGGAAGGAAGGAAGGAACTCAGTATTTTCCAAACTGGTACTGTAAATTGATTGGGCATCTAATTTAGATGTCAAGAAGCAGATTAGATCTTGGAAGGAGGTTCTGGACATCAAATTGTATATTATTTGTGGTACATTTCAGATTCATTGACATCCTGTACTAAATTGAATCAATTAGAACAGATTCAGATGAGGCCCACATCAATGATTCTTTGGAAGTAGACCAAATCTGAAACTGGTGACTTATAGGGACACAGAGAGAACAGAATACAGCTGCACACAGTGAAATGAAGACATGTGTGCTGCATTTAACATGCTGTGGAAGGAAATACACACACAAACATATATATGGTATTACACACATACACATCTCTTTAAAAGGTTAACTGAATGGGTCTTTCCCTGTGTTGTTTTTCTTAAGAAAGAACTAACTGAACTAATTGCATGCCTGAAAGCTAATTCATACATGCAGACATTTTACTCACCTGAACTTGTGAAATGCCTGCCCTGAAATCTGACTGCATGGTTTATGGTGCCTGTCGCTGAGGATGCATCCAGCGATTGAAAACCATGGAATCAAAGAGTTGGCAGGGGCTATCTAGCCCATGCAGTCCAACTCCCTGCTCAGGGCTGGAATTCAAATTAAATCATTCCAGAAAGGTAGCTTTCTTGCTCAGACTCATCCAGAGAAGGATAACTCACCATCTCCTTTGGTAATTGGTTCTACTGTCAAGTTATTCTTACCCATTATGAAATGTTCAGAAGATCCAATTAAAATCTGCCTTCCTGCAACTAAGATCATTACTTCATGTTTTGCACTCTAACACGATACAGGGCAGGTCCTGACCTTCTTCTCTTTAGCTATCTAAAGAGGGCTTATTATATCAATCTTGGTTTTTTCTTTTCAAGATTGAGCATACCAAACTCTCTCAGTCTGTCACTGCAGGACTTTAACTCCCCCCACCCCCGATCATCCTTGTAGCCCTTTCTGAGTTATAAGAATGCCCCCCCCCCCCGAAAATAAACTACATTATGGCTTAATGGGATGGCCAGAAACACACATCATACTAAAATAATGACTGGGTTACTACAGCACACTGAACCAAACAATATCCAACCCTACTTTAGCCTAGTCTCATGTATTGTGCAAATGCAACCGTTGTGTTGGAAGGACCCATAACTCACTGCAAGAACAGTAGATTTGTACTTCTGTTGGATTTGGAAACCGCAAAAGCCCCACATCACAATCTCTGCAGCCACATCATATAAGGATACTAAGCTTCCTACTCTCTGAACCAAACTATTCCAAGTTTCAGTTGCCGCTCCCTCACCCACCATTTCTACAATAGATGGCCCCTAGTGAGCTGGACTCTCTAAGGCCTCAGGTGTTATTAGATGAATTAATCACCAATTTACAAACCTTTCCTTTTCTCCTGCTGTTTGAAAGTGCTGAATCGATGGCAGAAACCACAGTTTGTCGAGACTTCAGAACCTCTTTGTTCTCCCTTCATCTCTGTCTACTGTAGTTCTTACTACTGGATTTTAGTTCTAGAATATTATCTCCTGCTTTCCCACTCATTCTGCAGCTGCTCTACTAGAAAATGGGGGGTGGGGGGATCCAACTCTGCTAGTGCAAGGATTTAGACTTCCAAAAGTGTTTCTTCTAAGTTGATTCATGAAAAATTATTTGATAAGCTACTTAAAAAACATCCTTGTAAGTTTATAAATTCCCAGAAGGTACCAATGAGCCAAACGTTAGAAGGGAAATCCAGTTGGCAAATAAACAGTTAGAAAACCAAGAAGCAACTATATTAATATTTGACAGTGTTCAGCAATTTCTGAAGTTTGCTAATTTGATATCTGCCAAAATCATAACAGCTGAGAAAAAGTTGGTAAGTCTAAAATTTTCTTCTTTCAAATTAAATGTTTCCTACTCAGCATGAGATCCGAACTCTGAACTTGAAATTGGATGTTTCCAATTCATTGGGGAAAACCAGACCTTTGGCAAGTTTAAAACATCATATCAGATGGCAGTTAAACAATCCTCATCACGATCACACACCCAAGACTTGTGTTTTAATGCTGCTCACTTTGTAAGGTTAAGCAAACTTCCCAGTAAGGATTCAGTCAAATCTATAATTTTCCCAACTGGTTGCAGCCTAAAAAAGATACTTAAATCAATTATTAAATTTATTTAGCATGACTCATTTCCTAAGTGGAATCTTGCTTTGAGGATGGCCAATGGCATCACTTCATTCCTGAACTATCATCATAGCCATCCTTAAGATCATCCAATATTTAGGCATTTTTGGTTAGTAGCCAGGAGTATTTGGGAAAGGCCCCTTGCGTTTCTGCCATGCCTTCAGGTCACTCCCTTCTCATCATTTTGTTCACACTGATGGGATTTACCTATTACAACAGTGTTGTCCAGACTTGGCCACTTTAAGATGAGTGGACTTCAACTCCCAGAATTCCCCAGCCAGCATGGCTGGCTGGGGAATTCTGGGAGTTGAAGTCCACTCATCTTAAAGTGGCCAGGTTTGGACAACACTGTATTACACTGTTTGTTTTAAATGCAGCTTGTTGAATAAGCCACAATGGCTAGATTCACACACAATACTCACTATCATAAAGCACAGTTTGCAGACCACAATCATTACGTTGATGGAACCCCAAGGGAAACTGATTATGATAGGGAGAATGCAGAAGCATTACCCACTTAACTCTGCTTCTTCCAATGAAGAATGCTTTGCATAATTTGGATAGCATTATTAGGAAGGAACAGTGATAGAACATCTGCTCTGCACACTGAAAGTTACTCTGCTAAACTAGATAAACCATGAAACTGGGCTGGTAAAAGCTGGCTCAGAGTAGGGCCACTGCACCCTCGAGCCCAAACCAGGTGGCTGCCATCTTGTATCAGAAGATTCTGATGGGAAAGATTTCAGGTCTGCCCAGAGAAAAGGCAAGATAGAAATCCAGCAACAAAATGAGAAATGAGTGAGCAATACTCACAAAGAGATGGCTTATCTCAGTCAAGCCAGAATCTCCTGGGAAAAACAGGATGAGTAGAGAGGAAAAACAGGCTAGTGGCAAGGAAGGAGCCAGAAATAAACCAGGTTTATGCAACTTGATTGTACGGGCTAAGCCAGCCTAGCCATTTTTATATTTAAAGCCATGGATTGAGGAAGGTATGAGAGAGGGGAGACCAAAGCAGAAACCCCAGCTTGATTCTGGAATTCCTAGGTGATTTTTAGCCAGCCTCTCTTTCTCTGTCAGCCCACTCGACCCCCTAGGGATAAAAGCAGCAGGACATCCCTATGCGATGACATGAGCTCACAGAGGAAAGGTAGGATTAAAGATGCAAAGAATAAATTAAGGGGGGGGAGGCTTTGCAGAACATATTGGCACCAGGAAAGTACCCTTCCTTGACGTTAATTGTTAAAAGCAGGCTGAAGAATTTCCTGTACCCTGGAAAAGCTTTTAGCCTCCTGCAAACGTTCCAGTTGCAAGCCTTGGAAATGGAACTGCTGTGTGGAGGTGCCCATTTGTAGTACCTGTTTAACCTGTTCACCTTTATTTTGCATATTGATGACCCTGGCAATTCATTTCCCAAGGCCAGCGCTCTGCTTTTATCGGACTGATCCATGTGCCTCTGGCTGTTTGCAAAGAAATAATCTGCTGCCAGACGGGTATAAAATGCCAGCAATTTTATTTCCTCCATGTATTTAATTACAGCCTTGAATATATATTGCTTATTTGAAAAGATCTTGACCCCAGTGGTCTGTAAGAGTAGATGGACACCCCTCCCTCCACCTTCTTTTAAAGGCAGCCCGGAACATTATAAAGAATGCCTTGCATCTGTGGAGACTGGGCCTACAAAGATAGCCACCCAACGTCTTGTAAGATGAGCCATCTCCTTGAATTTTACACCTCCGCTACTCACTTGGAGCTGAATTACCCTAATAGGTACCCATAGGCCTAATAATGGCCCCAAACAATGACTGTACCAAACCCAGTCCTAGCCACCTTCCTTGCCTGGCAAGAATCTGAGAAAGCCACACTTGGAGCACCATTGCCAACCAACATCCACCATCCTGGATTAAAGAGATCAGGGGTTTCAGTGGCCAAGTCTCCTGCATTCTCTTAGCACAACGTGTGAACTTAGCCACTGTGGTTTTCAAATCACAGTTTATGATTTCGCATGAGTGAACCCAGCCAACCTTGACTTTTGCAACAAACCATAGTTGAGTAAACAGAGGTTTAGCATTCTATCTGAACCAGGCAGCCTTGGGGAAGGTTTCTGTTGTCCTATTTTCTTGGCGAACAAGTTCAGGGCAGAAAGAGAAGGAAGGAAGTTTCAACACTGATTCCATATGCCAAAGTTCTTGAGACTTGTTGATTCCAAACACAGAAGCAAAAATCAATATCTGTGATGAACACTGCTCACCAGCAATAAAGGAGCCGGAGCTGCAGCGTGAATAACAGCAACTGAGGGGTCTTTTATTATCTCATTTAAAAAATAAAAACAAAACAAATAGCATCTGTTCTTCACTGCTGGCTGCAATTGCTATGTCTAGACAGATATGTAAACTATAAAAATATTAAAAATATTGCCTTGAGGTTCATTCAGAATTTCATCACACGCTGCTCCAACGGCAGATAACACGATTTCAGTCTAAGCTTGGTTTGATAAATGAGGTTTCTGGGGGGGAGAAACGGTCCATGAGATGTTGTCTTTTATACTGAGATTCCAGTTCAGCCTTTTTGCTCAACCTTTTGCCTGAGCTACAGGATCCTTTTAATAGATGAAAGATGAGCCCACCTTTTGTTTCCTCTGATTCCTTTCTGGAAAACCCAATCCAATTCACAATTTGTAGGAGAATATGCAGATCTGAACGCAGATATTCCTCGTGTTGCCCACTTCTGCAAATTTTGCAGTGCTCCATGCTTGGCTCAAACACGGCAGACAAATAGATATACAAGTTGCAGGTAGGAAATGTATATAATTAAGAAAAGGTCTATGAAAAATATCCAGGCATATTTTATACAGAAGTGTATAAAATGCATATATTGGGGATAACTGACAATGAGAGAATGTATACTTTCATGGGGGTTTTTTCCCCAAATGTATATGAAATTTATGAAATTAATGCAGATAAGAGGTTGTGCTGCCTTACTCAATCTGGTGCCTTCCCAGTGTATTGGGCTTCAATTCCTATAATTCCCAAGTGACATGATCATGACCCCCAGTGCTCAAGGCCTAAAGCAACCCACAGCTTAGGGGTTCAGGACAGAGCATTCTACAGTGTCCAATGAAGAAAAGATGAACTTTCTGCAAAGTAGAATCACATTTCTGCATCTGTCCCCTTTGCTATGTGTCAGTGTCTTGACCGAATTGCTTTGCTCAGCCTAAAATGGGGGGGAGCAGGGTCCCTCCCCCTCGCCGAACTGGCACACCTTCCCACAAGCAAGCAAGCATTCTGCTGAAGTCCAAAAATTCCGCTCCATCCATTTTCATGAAAACATCCTGGATAATGCCGGGAGCACATTTTGACTGCTTGGATTCTTGCTAATGACTGTATCACTCAGGCCAAATCGACAGGGAGATGTGTAACACTTTGCTTTGCATTAAAATAAAACACAACAAAACAACCTAAAACCAGCCCATGGCTTTGTCACAGCAGGAAAAAAGCATGCAGAGAAAGTTCATCTGATTCCTTTGTTTCTTTCCAATCTCTCCCCTCAAGCTTCTTTCTATTTGGATGGGTAGAAGTTTGAAGCTGTGCCTTTCTCAGAAGCATCTGCACCTAGAAAAGCACCCTGGGAAGGGGGATTTTAGGTGAAAAGGTTATACAAATGAAGAAAGTGAAGCAGCCTATCTCCACCCGACTAGAAGGCCCTTGGGTTGAAAAACAGGCCCTACCAAGGAAGAACTCTGTTTAATAATATTAAGCTTGAGCCTTGAGCAGGTCTTGGGTTTATTGAATGCAGGGTTTGGGAATTGAGAGCAAGCATCATCAAGGCTGACCAGACTCAAATTACCACATCTGGACGTATGATGCGAAGATCTACCTTTCTGGATCAGTGTATAATGCTGGAAAAGATGGAAAGAAAGAGGATGACCAGCAGCAAGGTGGATGGACTCAGTTACAGTGGCGATGGGGGCCCCATGAGAAGTCCTGAAGGAACAGGTTGGGGACAGATTGTCATGGAGAAAATCTATCTACATGGTCACTAAGAGTCAACACCAACTTGATGTCACATGAGCAGTAAGGCACAGACTCAGATGGTAAGAGACCAATTTATCATGGCAACGTCTGCACCGAGTTATTTGAAGCTTCTAATAAGTGGGAGATAATTCTCTATGCCTTCCCTTACAAGAGTGTTCCTGCCCCCATACTGTCAATAGTCCTGGGGAGACATGCCAAGTTAAGTCTGGTTGCTAGTTAATACAGCAGTGTTTCTCAACCTTGGCAACTTTAAGATGAGTGGACTTCAACTCCCAGAAGTCCCCAGCCAGCCATGCTGGCTGGGGACTTCTGGGAGTTGAAATCCACTCATCTTAAAGTTGCTAAGGTTGAGAAACAATGTAATACAGACTACCCAGAATTCCAGACACCAGAGCTTCAGATTTTCCATGGACTGACCACTCTGGCATGGGGAAACATTGCTTTCGCAGATATCCACCTTGAACAGGAGACTGACCCATTCTGCAGTGATGGTAGGACCTGATTTATGCTTTGCACAAAACTATGGTTTGCTTCACTATGGTTTATTAAATAAAGCACAAGTGGTTAAATTTTCACAAACTGTTAACCCATCATCTTTAATTAAGAACTGGCCTGGCTGGGTTCACACACCACTCTAAGCCAAATCTTTAAAAAGTATGTTATGGCTTAGCGTAGTGTGTGAACCCAAATAATAATCGGAAGCAACTGCATTATGCTCAGTACAAAACAGTTTCCACTTGATCACCAAACTACAGGCCTGAAACCAATGAATTGGTTTTTACACAAAACTAAAACCTTTTGATTGATTAAACCTGGACCTCCAATTAATCAGGGAGCAGAGTCATTTTCTAAAGCAGCTTGTTACGTTTAATGCAAATACCGTGGCCATTTTGGAGCAGATTTCCCTGCTGCTCTGAAGTGTAGGAGAAAATTTGAACCCTAATGAAATATGAACGCAATCAAAAAGCAAATGTGGGGAGATGTGTGTGGTGTGAATTAAAAGATTCCAAGCCAAGAGAGAGAGGGATGTTTAATTCATATGCAGTTGTAATGCACGCACGGTCTCCTTCAAACCTATCTTCTTATAACCCCCTCTGCCAACACAGCAAAGTCTTACTGCAAGAACTAAGCAAAAATTAAATTACAGAATGTGGCTGCTGGCCATGCTGCAAATATTGCTTCTCTGACTCCTAGCCGTACAATTTGAGTCTCCATTTAGCTCTGGACAATTGTTGGCTGCTGGTCCACATGCCCTGTATTTCTTTGCATGGCTGGCCGTTTGTTTCTTGCTCACAACCTCTGGATGCCTCATGCAATCCATGGCAGTTTGAGGCATTCTCCCCACCTTGGTCAGACTTCTATTGCCAACCTGCTCCCTTTCCCCATGATATTTGGCAGTCCAAAGCCACTTGAATCATAGTCCAAAGAACAGCAGATTCCAACATGCTGCATGGAACATCTGCCCCAAAGATGATCATCACATAACTTGGGGCTTAGCGGTTATCATGGCTTTTCTCCATCAGATGCATTCCAGATGTGCTGGGACTGCAATTACCAGATCCCAGGCAGCATGACCAAACACATCTGGAACTTTGCCCATTGTAAGAACGGGAAGTTATTCTTTACAGAAGGAAGACCCAGAGATTCTGTTCTTACGCAGCTAACCAAGAATACAGTTGTCAGCCAGACTGTATCTGTTGTGGAATCTCATCCATCCTCTTTGTTCACTCAATGGTGTGAGTGCTCTGCCCATCTTTTCTACTTCTGGGAAGGGAGGATACCTCTTAGGTAGATCCCATGGTTTCCGGAGCCACACCGCCTGCCCTAAAGCCTTCAGAACTAGCCTGTCTCCATTCTGAAGACTGAAAAACAGCCAGCCACCAGTTAAGTCATCTTCCAGAATGGGAGAGGAACATCTTTTCTTAGATGTGGATGGATGGTCTTTGAACAGTTTAGGGATGCTTCATCACCCTCAAGATGCTTATATTTAGCTCTGCAATGTGGACTGAAAAAGGGGAGCACAACACAAATCTTAGAATAGTTTGAGCCAATGATTACACTGCACTGCATTTCAGAAACTTAGGATCTCTCATTCATATATTATAAATATCAACCAGGATTTTTGCAACACTTTAAAAGCTCAGTCCAACTTTTTCTTTTTGTTCTAGACCATCCTTATGATCCTTTTGGATCCTGTATCAGGTTATATATTTTACAATAAAAAAGACAAACCATAATATAGCATTTGGTACTGCATGCCAAGCTCCTGCTAATGAGCACTGGTTTATAATGAAAACGGGACAACCCGACCATATTTTTGAAAAGGTGTTTATAGCCTGATGGAGTCCTCCCATTTGGTGCCCTGAAGAGGATGAGAAGAACAGAAAGGAAAATAGAAAAAAAGAGGATATCAAAAGAGAAGACATTGTAAAAGGCAGAATTGTAGATGAAGTGCAACTCTGAATGTACAGATTATTTTCAACAACACTACAAATAATTTGAGTGTTTAGTTTCTCAATTGTTCACTTCCTCTCCCCCCCCCATGCCCCCCACATCTGCTTTCTAACCCAGTTCTATTTTCCCAACCTCTGGGCAACATAGCACCACTATTAATTATGTATTACCTTGTGTGAGATGGGCGGCTATATAAATATGATAAAAATAAAAATTATTTTATTTAACCCTTTTGTTCACTTTTTTTCTTGCCTCCTCTCCCCCATCAAATGCAACCAATAAGAAAACCTATTTCTAGAAGATCTGCACGAAGTGGGTAGGAAGATGCTCTTCAGCACTATGCTTTTCAAAGTGACCTGTGAATTTCCAGAACTTTATCACTCACAGATTTATTTGGTGCAACCTTTAAAGCAGAGGCCCAAGGACCAGAGACTCTAGAAAAGTATGTTTGTGGCTATATTCTAATATGAAATTGTCCATAGCCAATGTTGGTCCCTAGTAAACTTTAAGAATTTTGTAATATATTCTGCTGGCAGTGAATATGGATCTTTTGCTCTCAGGAGCAGTCCAACTAGCGTTAAACATTCTGGGGGCAGTGGGGGGGGGGGTAGATCATACCAGATAAAAGAAGCTAGATATAATTTTTAAATACAGGATGTCAACAAAGTTTTTCTACCTTCCTTTCTAAATTCTAAAAATAACCCATGCGCTCTGCACAGCACGGGGAACTTTGTACAGACAATTCTGCACAAGCATTGATGACATAAATACAGGTAAATACATTTCTGCACGGGTCCTGCTGGGCTCTGAGCACAAGGGGCATTTGATAGTTTAAAAACAGGAAAACTGAAGATCTTTGGCCACCTTATACGGTTTTAAAGTCCAACCCCCTTACAAGCCCTTACCTTTTTTTTTTTTAAATAAAGTAATTCATAGAGATGGGAAATATGCCCCCTGCCCCCAACCACCTGCCCAGATAGATAGATAGAGGATGAGTGGATGGATGGAACAAAGTAACAGCCTGTTCATCATCCATATTCCATTCTGTGGTGTGTTTTCCAGGGCCACATTCTTTCATTCCCTCTCATAAATACACTCATTCACACATACATTTCCTTCCACCTTCATGTATATATGTATACCCCCTCCCACTTTCAGATCTCACCCCACCCCACCCCACCCCACCCCATGCTCTCCATATGTCAATCAGGCTTTAAAATGTTCACTTGGAACATTATGGGCTTTCACTTCATTAACTTGCCTGCGCTCTTCCTCCTCCAGCGATGTACATGTGATGAAACCCCTTGAGCGGATTGCAGAAGGGCCATAAATAAGCAGGCAGGCTGCTTCCCCTACAAAACTGCCCTTTGGAACAATGTCAAACAGCTTCTTAGTTTTGCAAAGTAACTCCCTTATTTTGTTTGTTTATTGTAGTCAATTAGGTGAGCCCCAAAAACTCAATCGTAAGACGTAGAACAAGGACCAGCCAGCATTCGGACTTCCTACCATACACGGTTTGTACACAAACGTCTTGACATCCTAGCTGTACCTTTAAGATTCTGCTAATATTGACTTATCTCCACCCCTCCCAAAGCAAGTCAAATTTAATCAGCTGCTGTCTTGTAGAACAGGCAGGGACACAGCTCTTGCCTCCTCAGGTGGAAATATTTGCAGGCTGCTCTGACAAAATAAAATTCAATTGTCCTGCCTGGCACGGCCATTAAAATGGGTGGAAGGAACAGCCCTGTAAAACACACAGCAGAAGGAATATTTTGATATCTTCCCTAGCAGCGCTGAAAGCAAGAAATAACAGTAGCCTGGGCCAACACCAAGTCTTCTGCAGCTTGACTGGCTTTTAGTGAAAACAGAGTGAAAGCAAATCTGTCTCTGATACTTTATTCAGCCACTTACACTTATACATTAATTAGAAGCTTAAACGTTGCTTCAAGCTGAGAGTCATCTGAAGGACTAACACAAAGTATAAATTACAAAGTCAGGAACATTGTGAAGATTGCCTAGATCTCCTAAAGAGCAGAAACTCCAACTGGGTAAACTTTCAAAGGTGATTTAGTTTTTATTCCCACTGGATTCTCCAGCCTGCTACAATTTCTGACTTCACTTTTGGGGCAGATGGAACAATACATCATCTTGACTGGTAGGGAGAACAACCAAGAATATCCATATCTTATGGGAAGGAGGGCTGAATGTTATGAATGTTGGCTTCATATCATTTCTTTTGGAACCACAAGTGAAAGAAATAGGTCATCTTGTTCTGGCTAAGATCTAATTCTATTCCTCTACCTCATAATTTCTCAAAACCCTTACTAAGATTTCATAGTTCTGCTGCAACCATTTCATTAACCTCCCTAAATCTTCAAAGCCATAAATCTTGTTAAGAAACACACAAAAGTTGGCAAGGACTTTGTAAAATTTATGTTGACCATATGATTCCTTCCCTAATGTCTCCAGAACTCTGGCTACAGTAGAACAGCAGAAGAACTTTCTAAGGAAGTAGGAAATTTCTGAAGTATTATAAGAGATATCTGAAATAGCAAGTGTGTCCTAGGAAAATGGGGGGGGGGGGCAGTTAAACATAGGGACAGCTAAACAGATGTGTTCGCCCTTCTAATCTTGATCAGCTTGTATTACAGTTGATTTACACACATTTCCACAGGAACTAGAAGCTAATTTGCTTCCAGACCTGCTAGCTTCTAAATATTCAATACTTGCTAAGCTGACATGTTGAGAACCTCTAACATCTCTAGTCCAGGTAAGTCTTGTTCTCACATGGCCTGTACATCATGAATCCAGTATGTTATGTTTACTGATTTTATCTGATTCTGTTATATTGGAGCATTTGATCTCATTGTTTTTCAATCGTATTGCTATTTTCAACCAAACTCTCTCTTAACATTTCTCTCATTGCTGGATCAACTTTATTTACGATATTTTAACTGCAGCTTCATATTAATTTACAGTTTTAAGCTCCATTTAATTTAACTTCCCTTGTAAGAATAAAGATTTATTATTTAAAAAAAGATTAGCATTGTTTCTATTAACACATTCAATCTTTGGATTTATAGCTCGGACCTCCCTGCTGGAGAATCTTTTATGAAGAAAGAAATGTAAAAATCAGTGCTGATTGGCACTGGGTTTGCAAAGTAATATTTGCCTGAAGACTACTTTCCCTGCACAGCAGTTGGGTATTTTTTTAAAGAACTATCATTATTGTGTTTTTAAAAATTGCTCTGTCTTGCTAGGTAGGCTTTCTGTTTTGAGATGGAACATATCTGAATGTTCCAGCAGACTGAGGCTACCAGAATTTCAGGGATGTGATGCTGCAATGGCAGCTTGTTATTTTCCTAAGATGTGAAGGAAAAGACAGATTCCAAAATAATCCACGGTATTTAAAAGCACAATTGATCCTCAAGGAGCTGGCAGGTGACAGAACCACCTCGGAGCCTGAATGGCTTGGCTTGGAAACTGTCAGTGCAAGGTGGTGAGCGTCCTAACTGAATAAAGCCTCTTCAATGAAACTTGAAGGGAAAGTAGATACAGGAGAAGCTAAGGAGCTATTTTTTACACCACGCATAATGTATGTTGACAGCAACTGGCTTGGATTATTTTGCTGGGGGACATTTTCCTATGAGAATTGAGTCTCTGGGTTTAGAGGAAGGGAAGCCTTCAGTTTTGGGGGATAAGCAACATGAAAAAGCTGTTCCTGGAAGTATCGGATGGGCAATTTGGGTCAAAGGATTCTGGACTAGAAAGCCATTTGACCTCATCCACGCAGACGGGACACAAAGAACAGAAACTTCAAGGCTTTCAGAGAACACAAAAGGAATCTGTTTGCAGAGTGTTTAGGTCAGTGTTGTCCAAACCTGGCCACTTTAAGATGAGTGGACTTCAACTCCCAGAATTCTCCAGCCAGCATGGCTGGCTGGAGAATTCTGGGAGTTGAAGTCCACTCATCTTAAAGTGGCCAAGTTTGGATAACACTGGTTTAGGTGGACTGAGCAGGTATATTTTAACTGAGACCTTCAGTACCTTAAGAAGAGGGAATTCTCCAGTCTATAAGCTCTCCTCCTTCGCAAAAGGCCTAGCCAATACCTGTCAGCATCACCTCCTTACAGGAGTATTGTTGGGACAAAATATCAGGTGAGAATCACTTCGGCTACATTTCCATGGTGTGTTGAACGAGGTGAATTAAAGACCCAGAAGTGGCATTCACACACATTAAACGTGATTGGTTTGAACCTCAGTTAGTTTACTTTTGTGAGTATATGAGGCTTAGCATTTTATACAAACACAGCCTGTTTGGTCCGTTTATGGTTCATTGTGCTGTGAAAACCCAGAACATAAATTAATTCTGTAATCCAGTTAAGCTCGTTGTGTGAGCAGAGATTTTGTGTACCTTGGGGGAAAGCAGAATTTACAGCATATCAGTAAATCAGTAATTTTAAACACCTCCTTGCAATGAAAGCATATCTTTGACAAAGCGAGATGTGCCAAAGTTATGCTTTCACAGCACTGGGATTCCTGAACTTTGTCTCTCGCAAAACTTCTGTCACAAGCCAGCGCTGCTGTGACTGCAAAGTGAAAGGACGTATCCCCCTTGCCAATTTCTACCTTCAGCAACTTGTCAGGTTGGGTGGCAAAGCAGCCTGCTACAGAATGGCGTGCAGCAGCGTGCAGAGTCTTAAGCCTATTTTACCACCTGCTGCAGTTACAAGCTCAGCTTCCTGAAGCCTGTACAGATTGGTCAAGATCAAAGCCCAGGCTGTCAGCTTGGATTTCAAAAGGACTCCAATGGTTGCTGCAAAACAGATCAGGCAGTTGGGCTATTAGTTCGGCTCCTGGGCAGGCTGTGCATACTTGGGAGAACAAACGAGGAGAAAACACAAGCCACTAATGGCAGGCCTTAATTCAGCTCAAGCGAGTGCGCAACCGCCCCAAGACCAAAGCTGGGCTTAATTCCAGGCTATTTCCCCTCCTGACATGCTGGATCAGCCACAGGACTGCAAAGATGGGCAAGGACCATTTCCCTATATAAAGGAATTTAATACCAAGTCTATCTGGAGTCCCGCTTAATGAAGCAGGTCCGGCATTAACAGCCAATTGCCTGCAGAAGGAACGTGCCATCTCATCCTCCTTCTGTTCTGTATTGTGGTCTCTATTGAATGCCTGATATGCCACGTTTAAAGAGATCCTATCTGCATTCTTGATCAGAAGATCTCCAAATCAGCTGAGGGTTCCCAAGGACCACAATTTTGTTCTCGCTATTTGCTGAAACCTGAAGGGGAGGGTTTCCACACTGGGAAACATGAACCTTCTACATCACTGAAAGAGCAGATCCGATTTATATGCAGGATCAATGGCCGCAGTATGAGTGAAGTATTGGGCATATACTGAAACAACCCAATTTCTGGGTTTGTACAAACCACTGAGCCGTAGACCAGGCAGACTGGCTGGGTCTGCATCTTGCACAGCAGGCTAACTTATCCAAACAAAGCAAGGTGAAAATCATTCCAGATTTGCATTTTGTGCAGATTGATTTATTTATCTGATGCTGCCTGACTCCAAACAACTGGGTCTTTAATGATCTGGTTGTGTGTTGTACGAACCCCGCAGCTGTGGCAACAGCCCTTTGGAGATCAAGTGGACGGAATTCTAGTTTGGGACAATGGTTAGAATGTCAAACTGGAACTTTTAAGATTTGGATTCAAATCCCCACTGAAGCAAAAGTGATTTAAGGCTGGTTAAATCTCTTCTATCTTACAGAGCCATTAGGAGAGAGAGGGAGGGAGGATAAGTAGATATGTTCATTTCGTGTGAAATGAAATGTGAAAAGAAAACATTACAAACACAAGAAATAACAAAATGCATAAAGGAAATTGTAAAGATACAGAAGCAGAATTGGACTTAAACCTATGGATCAATCCATTTATATCATGTGCAGTACCACTCATTTCCTAGTAAGTATGATCCCACCTTATAAGTAATGTCTAGACCTGAATCAGATAAAAGGAAAATAATCTGATCTACCTGGGTAGTAGGGTCATTAGGAGGATAACAGGTGAAGTGGGACAACCATTTCTGCTTATCTGAGCAACTTAAGGACATAGTTAATAATGCCTCCTACAAGTGACCTTAGCAAGTTCTATAAGGATCAATTGCTTCATAAGACTCAACGACATGAGCCCATCCTCTGGAGACAAGGGACATATAATGGATCACTACCTTGGGGCTACCTGCGTTAACAAAGGCATTGATGGCCGGGCTTTTCCCCTCTTTGAAATGATTCACACTGAAGAATCAAATTGTGGGTCAAATAAGGTCACATTCCATCCTAGTGCTCGATTTTCCGCAATGACATAATTAAGAGCTTGGGCCAAATGACTTGTAGCTGACAGCTGAATTAAATCACAGTGAAAGTCCTCATTTGAGAAGAAAAACAAGAACCCTCACCCTGCTATTTCCACTGCACCAAGAAAAGCTCTGGTTTAGCAGCAAAAAGGACCAAGGCAGACTGGAAAGACAAGAGACTGTAGAAGAAAATAAAAAGGAGGAGGCAAGAATTGGAAATTTATTGTGCCAGGGCGCAAGTGTTGTTTTTAAACAATGCAACAAGGAGAAAGCTACTTTACTCTGTTGCAGTTTGGGAGAAAGAAGAGTTAGTAATTGCAATTTTTATGGTCCCATGCAACTCTTTGCTATTTTGCTGCAACTTTTTAAGGTGCTACGCTTTGGAAAACTGGCGCAAAAGACATCACCTTCAAAGAAAAACATTTTGACTCCCCCAAATCAAGTATGAATACTGCAAGCATCTCAGAGATCTTCTGGATGAACATCTACTCCAAGTCATCCCAAACTTGCCTTATTTTGACTGCAATTTCTGGTGGAGAAGACATTTCGTTGGTGTCAGAAGTAACCTTATCATTAGGAAAAATAAAGCAGTTGCTTTGGGCAGAGAACTAGGAACTATTGGGATAAGCCACCACTCACTGTCCTCTTGATCTACTACCATGAGTATCAGTTTCACTGCACACTAGCTTTCTGGAAAAGCATGCAATTCTTCTGGCCATGCTACACACATCCCTCTGAAGCGACACAGAGGATCTGTAGCCTGTAAGTGGCACCCCTCCTAAAAAAATGGAGTGCAGGATAAACGCATGGGAGAAGCATCAGATCTTCCTCCCACTTCAAGTAACAGATTTCCTTGGACCACCCATGGATACTGGTAAACAACTGAGAGTTAGAAACCCTTGCAGAGGTTTTTGACTTGCTGCCCACCCCTTTTGATTTCAGTACATATACATCTATCTATCTATCTATCTGAAAAGCAACACCAGACCACACCACATTAAAGACAGCCCACATACTGCACAACACACAGGTGCTACAGATTTCAATAGGAACGTTATTTATCACCATCAAGTTTCCACTGACACAAAGCTAAACACACAGCCTTTGCAGTCTGCAGATAGACAGATGTTTAAAAGCAACATCTTGCTAGTTGCCAGCTGGAACTGATTCTAGCCCAAAGGATGCACCAAATGCACTACAACTTTGACAATCTATGTGCAAGAATCTGGATAGCAAAGGAAGCTACAGTCCCCCACCCCTACCCCATGTCCATGTTCAGACGATAGGATTTGATTACCAGAGAAGATTTCCTTCCCCTCTGTCTCTAATGCTAGCTTGCAGCCAAACAGCAACCAAATGCAATTAACCTTTGGATGATCCCATTGCTTTTAGCAACCACAAGTGAATTCTGTCCTCCTTCAAAGATTTTACGAAAGGCGCTACTGTAGTGGCTATCCTGCAATGGAAGGAAAGGATGACCCCGTCCAAATTTTAAACTGTCCTCCACCCTCCCCACTCCCAGGTTAAAATGTAAAGAAAATCTGCAATTTGTTCACTGTCCACTGACTCTTTTTGAACATCTGAGTTTTCAGATGAACTCTAAAGCTCTGTTAGAGTTTGCATTAGGTATGTTTGTTCCTAGGGGATAGAGGGTGATTCATGGGGTGGAAAACCTTTTCACCTCTCTATGCTTTATCCAGCAAATTTAGCACTATCTCCAAGAAAACTCAGCTTGATGCTAAATCTATCTTTGCATTTTAAAAGCACATTGAAATCTTCTAAATGAGCTAGGAGCAGAGCAATCACAATGCTAAATAATTGGGTTTGCCGAAGTTGGGGAGGAGAATTTAAACCTTGCTTCACCTCTGGAGATTGTTTTGCAAATTGTTCTTCAAACATTTCTCCTCAGAAGATGCTACTTATAATATAATTCTCGCTCACACTAGTGAGTAATTTGGATACAAAGGGTTTGGAGGAGAGATTTTTCTCATGCCTATTTCTATCAGCTTTGCTAGGAAATCTAACATAGCACATCATCTAGTGCAGTGTTTCCCAACCTTGGCCACTTGAAGATGTGTGGACTTCAACTCCCAGAATTCCCCAGCCAGCCATGATCTAGTGGGTTAAAGACAGGAGGTCAGGGAAGCAGAGGACCTATCCAACATAGTGAAATGTTTCAGCAATAGCTAGGTTGCAACTGAGCACTTTCATAGGTGAAATAGCTCTTCTTTCTTTCTTTCTTTTTTGTCTGCGCTCAGTCATTCCTGACCCTGCAGTGACTGCCTGGACGAATCCTTGCAGTTTTCAAGGCAATTGTTTTTTGGAAGTGGTTTGCCAGAGCCTCCTTCCTAGAGCAGAGCCCAGCTGGCGAGCCCAGGAGGCGGGGTTTCCGTTGCTTCGCGCCCTTTTCGGGCGAGCGCGGTTTCGCGCTTACCGGCAACTGGTCCCGTCTCTCTGTGCAAGGCGCTGCCAGCATTTTTCCTCCCACCGGAGTGAGAGTCCCCATTTATCTACTCACGTGAGTTTTTGACCTGTTGGGTTGACAGGAGCTGCGGGGGGGGGGGGGAACAGGAGCTCACCCTGTTAACGTGAAAGGCTGGACTCGAACCGCCGAAGCATCAGGCATTTCTGGCCGGCAACTTTCAGCGTCATTAAGCCGCTGTGCCACTGCGTCCCCAGCTCTTCTTACTATATCTATGATACAGAATATATTTCTCCTCTGCACATAAGGTCACCTTTTCTTCTGGAGGATTGGAGGTGACCCCAGAAGATTTGGAACAGGGGGAATGGGACCAGACAAGGCCCTTTAGATCTTCCAATTCTGGACCTCTTTAAGAGGGATAGCATTTTAGGACATGGTATGCAGCTGGTCATTAGTATCCTTGATTTGATTGCTAAGGTCAGTGATCATATTCACTGGGGCAGGTGGCGGTAGGAGAACATGACTGCTGCTCAGCAGGGGAAAAGTATTAACCCAGAACTGGACATATAGGTCAACCTTGATTACTTCTCTCATATCTGGGAGATCCAGAGTGGATATATTGTTCTGACCATTTCAGACTGGTATAACGGCTGAAAAGCACTGGTCTGCAGTTCAGAGATACTGCAGTGGAATTATTGCAGTGAACACAGTGAGCTTTGACCCTTGCTCCATGCAAGGGAAAAACACACAATCACTGGGTGCATTGATTTAACTTGTCAAATTAATCAGCCCTGATAGACCAGTGGGATGGTTTGCAACATCTGTTCCCTGTCTCAAGAGACTTTCAGTTGTCCAGGGAAGCACTATGCTATTTGATTAAATAAACTTCATACAGGTGCATTAAATAATTAATTAGGCTTACAACTCACCTGTCATTCAGGAGCTTGAGATCCCTTACACAGCATTCTTTGCTATTTCTCCCCACAAAAATCTTGCAAGGTAGGTTGGACTAAGAGAGGGGGGCTAGCCCAAAGTCACCTAGTGGGTTTCTATGGCTGAGGGTAGATTTGAATCTGGATCTCTAGGTTCCCAACTGAACACCTTAATTGCTACCCCCAACAAACTCTATTTGCATAAGACTGCACACAAACACAGACACACCCACCAACATATACACTCCCATCTGCTTAAACATCCCATCCCTTTTTTACATCGACTGGATATCTTACAATGGCATCGTCAAACATAGGACAAATATAAATTAAGGAATGGGTGGGTGAAAGATTTATATGCGCTAAAGAAAAACCTTGACCATCCCCAGCAGCCTGTTGATTACAGAGGAAGAAGAAATAAAAGGGAAATTGGGGGTGAATGATGTCTTGATCTACCTATCTGTAAGCAGACCCCTCCACCCTCTAATTATCCTTGGTGCAACAAAGCCCTTGGCAGTAGAAATTTCCCCCATTTCTGTTAAGCTGAAGCTGTTCAACTCTGGTGGAAGGAGGGGGAGGAAGAGATGTGATTATATGTATAAATGGTTCTATGGAGCAATCACTTTCCAGGCACTTGCTTATCTGGAAGTGACCATTCTTTCTTACAACAGTTCCAAATTTGTTATCTGTCTATTTCACCTCTTGCAAGAAGGGTAGATGACAAGGCAGAAGTGATGCCTCAGTGACAGATTAACCATGCCATTTCATCCAGGCAGCAATGGACTTGTGGAGCTTAACCGTTTTTAAAAAATTTAAAAGGGCAGCTTTAATAGCTATAACAGGAAAGGTATTACTGGAAGCCCAACGAGTTAGTAACCGGAGAAGGATCCAAAGGAAAAATTCCTTTTCCTTGGCATTTTCAAAGATGAGAAGATAAGAACTGCAAGGGAATGCCTTATTTTATTATACCATTATCCTGTTTTTCCTTCAGGAAGCTCAGCCTAGCTTAGGTGGGGTTTTGTGACAGTTCCCATCCAGACAACATCCAGGATGCTTTACTAGAATGGAGGATACAGCCACCCCCCACCTCTTAACCACCATACACTGGTTCAGTTTGTTCTAAGAGTGCATTACTTCACTTTTTCCTATATGACATCGTGATGGCCACAAGACTGCAAATGAGACTGTGGTTGTGGTGACAAGGGGATAGCCACAGATGGGTCAAAGTCAGGCTTTGAGCATATGTCAGAGATTCTGGGCCAAAATATTATGCAACAGTAATCACCCCAAAGCAATTGATCGCCCTCTTGCCTGGGGCTCCACATTTTTCATTGCTGGATCATCAATGTTGGAGGGAATGGTATCAGGAGAAGAGCCTTACAGTCCAAACCAATAGACCTCCCCTCTGCTTGAGATGAATACCTCAAACAGGGGAGCAAGAAATTAACTACATTAGAACTATTTGGGGCGAGGGGCTGCAAAAGAAAATTCACTAATAAAAATCCATATGAAATTCACAAGTTGTTTGCTGAGAGCTCTCCAAGGTCCTGATATTCCAGCCTATTTCCATTCCTGGTTAGGAATTCCAGTCCTGTGTGTGATTTTATTTGATAGTTCCACAGTTCCTTAGGGTTTGTGGATGTGCCTTTGTGCAGGTGTGTGTGTGAAGGGAAGGAGTCTGTTAGATTTTTTAAAAAGAAAACATGTAAATTGGCTACTGGTGCATTCAGGCTGAGCTGAGGATTAGTAAGGAAGGGAAAATCACTTTTCTTCCAAGCTGTTCTCTGCTCAAAACGGCCCCAACTGCAACTCTTTCCACCCGGGGAGTAAGCTATATGTCAGTGTCGACTTGGCTGATCAACAGCTGAAGAGAAAAGACTGCCTTCTGCTTAATTTGCAACAACAGTACTTTACAATTATTATTAATAGTACGTAATGACATATAATAGAATATTAGCAATATGCATTATTCAGTTGAGATGCTACCATTGTCAAAGGACATAACAGAAATCTACTAGAGAAGAACAGAACCTTGATGATAATCCAGAAGTACATGTGGTCTTTCAGCAGAGAATAAGAGAGTTTCTAACAAGTAAGGAAAACTGACTGTCAGAATTTGTTGCATTGGGATTTCTGCTGTTTCAGAGCTGAATTTGAATGGGATGGCTCAAACCAATTCTATTATTAATTACAGTGTTAATAATTCAAAAGCACTTGCCCCACACAGCAGTCCACAATGCCCAGAGAGAAATAGAAAAATGGAGAAAAGGATTGCATTTGCACAATCACTCAATGCATTTTTCAATGTTTTCTAGGTTTATTCCCCACTTTGCTCATATTACTCTTTCCCTATCAGCTACACCAGGTAGACCAGACCAGGAACCAACTCCACAGGAAGGCTAAAACTACTTTTATTAAGAGTGATTGTAATAACAGAATCTTGCAAGTCTCATCATGCTGGATCTCATCCCCTTCTTATACTCATGTGAATTAGGGAGGTGTCTCTCTTAACTGCTTCCACATATTTTCTGCTTGCTTTGGACTTAAGATATGCTTTCCCCTTGTTGCTTTGGTAATGGATCTTGCCTATCTCTATCAAGGTCATCTTTCTTATTTTCTACATTCCCCATACATGGGAACTCCTTCTTTCTGGACTTACTTGTTTCTGGACACATTGTTTTCTTAAAATACTTCTGCAATTACACTTTTTTATCCATGCATACCCATCTGAACACAGGAGATGGATCTATTTAGCTCTGGGGGGGTTATAGCTACAAAGGCAGTGTCTTCCAGATATTTAAGACTTCAACTCCAATCAGTTTCCTGCCAGCATGGGCAATAGCAATGGCTTATGGGAGTTATTGTTTGGAAAAAAAAAGTCTGCATTCCACAGGATTTTTTTTTCATATCGTGGATGTCTTGTCTACCAGAAGGGGTTCAAAAGTCAAGAGGGTGGCCACAACTGTGTGATTGACACCTCACCCCTTTTTACACAAATCACATTCATGTCACATGTAAAAAAGGGGGAAGATTCAACTGTGTGGTTATGGCTGCCATCTGAAATCTGTTGACCCCCTTGGTGGACATCCATCTACAGGATCGTATTACTGCAGTTCTTGATAATGCTGATGGTTTACTGCTCTTGCTGTATTATAATAGACATTATTTCAGTACAGTCTTTTGGATTAGCAGTTGTATTTTGTTGCATTTTAAAAGATATGTAAACTGCCAGAGGGCTACTGCTGATAAGCAACTTTAAAATGTGATATATAAATAAGCCAAAAAAGAGGATTGAACCAGGGATGTTTCAGATACCAATATATGCTCTCCAACTGAGCTCTAGCCATACTTTAGCTCATAAACTGTAAACCACCTTCCACAGGTCATGGGAAACTACTTTAAATCAAATTAGACTGTTGATATTCTGATCTCAGTTGAGAACAGCTTTTTAGCAAATCAGGCTGTCTCTCCAGCTGTTCCAACTATAAAATAACTGATTCACATATCACACCAAGCTGTGTTGTGCTTAACCATGGTTTATTGAATACATCACTATTGACTATGTTCAGATAACATGCCATGCCACAAATCACAGTCTGCAAACCCCAATGGCTGCCTTTGCACAAGATACTAAGACAAAGACAGAGAAACGAGGCACAGCTTAGCGTGAAAAGTCTGGTGTTGCTAATGAATTGGAAGAAGGAGAAACAGTTGGGACTTTGCCTAATCCAGCAGATGTTCTTGGTTAGTGAGAGCAAAATGAGTAGTAAGAATTCAACTCACATTAGATTTTGCACTTCCCTTGCAGACTCAAGTTTGTAATTTGGCTATTTTCTCCTGAGCCAGTTCCTTAGGTTTTGGGGGGTGACCAAGAGCACATTTGCAAAGCTATGGCCAGCTATGCCCTGGAAGTGTCAGGTCTGGCCAAGTAGATTGGTGGCTTTGTTGCATCCTACAAGGATGCCTTGATATGACAGCCAACTATTTCAGCTACTCCAGCATGCTGCATTCAGGATGACTGACTTGACCTGTTCTGGGAAGCCTTTGACTTGCTTGTTAGCACTGTTTCACTAGCTTATGATGCATTCCCAGATATAATTATCAATGTTGGCTAAGAATTCTGGAGTTGCAGTCCCAGCACATCTGTGGCAGGGGCCAGACTGGGGAAAGCGGTTCTGTTGTATCCATTTCCGCGTCCCCGTGCCTATCTTTTATTGAGAATGACTTTCAGTCAAAGACTCTGCACACAGCACAGTAAATCCCAATATAGAAATCAATATAAAGTGTTGCAAAGCTGAAAAGAAAGAAAAGTGTAACACCACTAAGAAATAAACAGTCCATCAATACAAGGTCTGTTTAGACTAGCATCTTATTTCCAACCAGATACCATTCTGGAACCTTGATCCCATCAGCATCTCTTCACTTAATCCACCTCATGGAGTTGTGAGGATAAAAAGGATGGGGGAGAACCCTTTAGGGCATCCTGAATTCCTTGGGAAAAAGAAGAAGGGACAGAAATGAACCAAGTGCTCTACCTCTGTGGACCAGTGGAAACATTGGGAATGTTTAGAGCAGTGTTTTTCAAACTTGGCAACCTTAAGATGGGCAGACTTCAACTCCCAGAATTCCCCAGCCAGACATCTTAAAGTTGCCAAGTTTGAAAAACACTGGTTTGGAGGCTCTCAAATGCTGCCATGGTGATGAGGACAATACTGTAACTTTTTACCTAGAGCTCTCAGATCTGGGTTGAAAAAATCAAGATAACTACTACTGTAGGTGGTAACAAGGAGAAGTCTACCTCTTTACCCCACCTAGTGGCCGACCCAAGTTCTGCAGCCCAGATCTGACACTCCTACTTTTACCAGAAGGAAAATGAAGGCCATTTCCTGCAATCCTCTGTGCTCTACGGGTCTCTCCTTACCACTCCCATGTTATTTGCAACTTCTCCGGGCTCTCGTTCCTTTTTTGCCCACCAAAACGTTTTTCCCTGACTGTGAGTTTCCTGCACCAGTCTATTATATCCACATTTTGGCTGCCTCATCCTCTTTTTACTGCCCAATGAGTTAGAATTAGAGTTATTGATCAATGGTGGACAGTTAACTCTGCAAATGTATGTACCCCCACTGTAATCAGAACAAGGACAATGCACCAATCGATTACCTCCACAGCAGGCGAAAACTTTTTGGACATGAGATTTTAACACTGGTAGCAAGCAAAACAGGAACAAGGGCCCTTCTGGGTTTTCTGCATGAGTAAGCACACATCCAACCAAGAAACAAGGCTGCAACAACCCAACATATTTATTTTCTATGCATCCTAACTTCCTTTTCTATTCCTCCTGTGATTTAAGGGCTCTGTTTGGGGGTGAAATCCAGAGGGACAGGAAATCTGGCAGGCACCAAAGGTGGTATCTGCAGACAGATTGGTGCTCATGGAATCTGTAATGGGAATCTCGGAGATAAATGAAGACTAAAAATGTCTTGGGGGAGGAAATGCCTTAGTGTTCCTACATAGTGAGGGGGGAGGACAGACTCACTGTCTCCCCCTGGCCATGTCCGTTGCAGAGCTGTATGGATCTGTATGGATCAGTCCCTTGCTCCCCAGCCCACAACCTTTCATCCTGGAAGGACATAATCTGAAAGAATTATGAGTGGCTTTGTGCTCATAAAACTACCCATAGATGGAATCAGCCCTCTGCAGATATCCTTCTTCTCCAGAATCTGATGCCATGCCACCACGCAAACACGTATCCAAGCCCCGTAGCTTGGAGTTTTGGTTTTATTTAGTTGGCCCGGTGCCTGGCAGCAAAAGATTAAGAAATTCTTTGCAGGGCTAAACCCTCCTTCCTTTGATAAGGTAAGAGGCCCCGCTGCAAACAAAAAGAGACACGGCAAAACATTTCCCCTCTCTTGCAAAGATTCAGAACAAGCCAAAGATAGAATAACAGCTTTTCAAATCTTCACTGCACTTGGGACAGAAACAGTTTATCTCCTCGCATGCTTGAAAGGACTCGGCCAGCATGAGTGATGGCAAACGGACATGTTGCATGTCAAGCCAGGGCCTCCTACAACATCAATCCCTCCCAATCGTTTTGTCACTATAGGCACTGTTTGCGCCACTGTTTCTGTTTTTCTTGATTGGCAAGAGGAAAGGACAGGTTGCTGCTACTATTCAGCGGCAGTGGGCAGATCTGGCATAAGAACAGCTAGCTGCTGACCTCCCCTTTCACATAGGACACATGAACCCAGGGAAAACCCAATGCATGTTCAAAATGTCTCCTAGGAGAACTGCTAGAACAGGCAGCAAGCGCCATGCAAAGATCCATGGCAGTCCACAAGGAGGGTGCTGAAAGCCAGAATCTCTGGAGGTGCTTCTGGTCCTCTTATCTTTACAGGCAGGTGTGGAGAGATGACCGTAGAGAAACTACTATGCAGCGACAGTTACAAAAACATGTTTTAAGCCCAGGAAGAAACCCTGGAGAAACTTCATGGGAAACACTGAAAAGCAATTCAAACTGGCTCTGCCTCAATTCCCTGGGTTTAGGAGAGAGGGAAGGGAAAATACTGTCCAGGTTTTAAGATTCTGTTACTATAGCCCATATCAATAAAGTAGAGTTTCATCCATTCAGTCTGTTTCCTGACTTGGCCCACCTTGAAGGGCTAGCATCAGTTTGGACTGTGTTTTTCCATCCCACCTTCTTATACCTCAGGAAGTTCAGACAAAACCTGTTTGAATTGTTTTCCAATGTTTTCCACAAAATTTCTCCAAGGTCATTTCTGTGACTGTCCACTGCAGGAATCTAGAATGCTGTAAAGCAAATATAAAACTGCAAAAAAGAATGGGAAGAGTCATTAACAGAAGCTGACAAATGTCAGACAGTTGAGGGCAATAAGTTATAGAAGAGCTAAGGATACAGCAAGGGAGTCAAAGGGTATCTGCACATTAATCAGCTGATAAAGAGAATTTCAGCAAGTGAAATGAAAGAGGGTGGGTCTCTTGTACCTTTAATAGCTGACCTTTCTTCCGCTACACTACAATTAAAGGCACAAGAGCCCCATCCTATTTTAAAATTGGCCATCCTCAGTGGTAAGCTTGTTTACGGATTTGAGGAAGGTCATCAAATCTGTCCTTTTCTCATAAATCTCCCAGACTAGAAACTACTGCCATTTAGATTTTGAGTATGAAATTTCTGTATTCCAGAATACAACACTTTAAGTTCAAAATTTGAGCCCTGATGGCATTTAATCATTATCCTGGTATGTGTAAAATATAAAATCTCATAAGCAGTCAACATTAAATACTATTAATATATAAGCTATCTAATTTCCCCAAATACTGTATGCCAAAATCACAGAAGCAGAATATCAAATATTGACATATTGACATTAAATATCATATGGTCCTTGACATTAAGTATCATACAAAATGCAGACACTGTATACCTGGGAAGGATTTGCATAGTCAGAGAATAGATGAATAATATTCAGAATGAAAACTGCAGAGGAGAGCTCCAGAAAGCAAACATTAACTTCTTGTCAAGTTAATGGGAGAATGGGGGAAAATATTTTATTATATTTATTTATATGGGAACACAGGGGAAGAATTATATTGTTTTAAACCATTACTTATTCTCAAAAGAATCGGGTAGCATATTTAGAGTTTTGCTTCAGGAGTAGATAGCCCAACTCAGGAGCTGAATGGGCCCTGAAGGCTGGAAGACCTTTTAAAAATTGCTGATGAGTTCTAATTTTTAATGTGACAGAGGAGAGAGATTTCATGTGGAGTATAATCATATTAATCATTTTCAGTTACATTAATTAAAGTTATATTACATCAAATACATTTTTTTTGCTCTGGCCCTACCCAATTTTCTTCTTGGATATCCACTTTTTGAAGTGTAGACCCTGACATGTCCTCAGAGATGATGTGAAAACAATGCCCCCAGCCTTGAAAAGTTGTGCACCCTTGTTTTACATCCTCTGATAATCAGAACAGAGCAAGAAGAGTCAACCTGATATTCTCCAGATGTTTTAAATCCAACACAGTCAATGGCAAAGAGACTGGGGAGTGTTGGCAAATGGTCAGAGAGGTCTCAATCAATAGACCAAGAGCTACATCAACACTAGGAAGATTTATCCCAGCAAAGCTGTGATTTCCTCACCCATGGAACACTTGTTCTGCCCTTCTTTGTGAGTTCCCCACTCATCCTAGCAAGACACACTGAACTTGCTCACAACATTTTCACTGTGACCTAGAGCGGTGGGTGGAGGACATTCCCCTTGGAGACACCAACAGTCTTGCTCAACTAGATCTGCCAGTACCTTACTTAGGAGATAGCTAATTAATCCTGTCATCATCCAAGCGTAGAAGAAGAAGGTGAGAAATGCACCAAAACTGGCTTAGCTGTTGCTAATCTGAAACCTTCCACCCCATCTTGCCTGGACTTTGATAATGCCTTTCAACCTTAGTATGTGAAAGTCCTTGTGCCTGCACCTCACTACACAGAGGGTTTGGACCTACTGTAGAGTTTGATTGGCCCCAGGCATCTCTGGAGACACCACCTTCGCTTAATAGCCAATTTGATCGTATTAGTTGCATTGTCATTTGCATCCAGAATCTTAACAAACAACTTAAAAGGTGACTGGAAAAAGAAAGAGACCATCAAAAGCACCACCTTGGAGCACTTGAGCATCTTCTCCCTTGGTAGCAGCCAACGAAGACCAAGCAATTTAAGAAGTAAGCAGATAGGAAGGTAAACCCTGTCTCTTAAGACAAAGAGGCAGTAGAAAACCAGCGATGTTCTGTTGATGTGTTTTCAAAAGCAACTGGAATGCTTGAGACGCCAGAGATGATGGATCAAGAAGACACATCATTAAAGGAGATGGGAAAAGAGATTTGTGGGTATGGCAGGAGGACAGGTTAGGTGGAACTGTGTTCCGAGAAGGAGGCAGAGGGCTGACTGTGCTCTTTGCAAGAAATCCCATGGCTTTAAGAGTTTCCCCTTCCAAAATCATGCAGAAAACTAATGCTATGAACTCTCATGTTAAGGGATCCCTGTGGAAATAGATCTCCTCTTATGCTCTTTCTGTTAGATGCTACTTTGGTATTATGAAGCACAGGAAGACCAAAGTACATATTTCATTGGATCAGTGGTATTTAGAAATGTGGGAAATTGCTTTGGCAGAAAAACAGCACAACAAGGAGCTTTGAAAATCTCTACCCAAAAGGATGAGTTTAGTCAAATTGGGGCATCATTTGTTTGGCTGTATTAATAATGTTTTTCCTAACCAGACAGACATATTAAATATTATTTAACATATTTGTAGGGCTCTTCAAGATTTCACATTTATTCATAAATACTAATTAGGAGTGTGTGTGCATATATGTGTATATGTGTGTTAGTATTCTTTTTTAAAATCACTGTTGGTTTTGTGTTACTTTTTAAAAATCCCTGCCCTTTATTTTTACAAAACATCAACAGAAGCAAAAAAATAAAGAACATTTTATACATTGCTTGGGGAAATATGATCTATTTCTAAGAAAACTGGACCCCTGCTGAGTAGAAATCTTTCACTGTTCCAAAGTGTTGGGGTTGTTTTCAATGATATCAACCAATATATTTTTCCTGGTTTTTCAGAGCAAAATTAGCATCATTGTGTGATGATTAAGGTGGTTGCTAGAAACAGGGAGAATTTTAGCCTTCCTTTAGGGATGAAAGCCAGCTGGGTGACTCTGGGAAAGTCCCTCTCTCTGCCCAACCCACCTTGCAGGGTTGTTGTTGTGGGGAAAATGGGAGGCAGAAGCATTATATACACCACCTTGGGTTGCACAAAATAAAGGTTGCCTATAAATCTAATAATAAGTAAATAAATCAGGTAAGTGTCCTGAGTGGGCTTTTAAGTAGTTTTCAGGAATAGGGGTAGGGATAAGTGGAAAAGGAATAGGGATAAGTGAAAATAAAGTAGGGAAAAGGGACTCCCCACCCCCATGAAGCCAACTCCACATTTTAGGAAAGGAGACACAATATTGCTTTCTGAGTAGATGTTTCTCTAAATAAGCACTTTGTTTACTTACTTACTTATTTATCCAATTTATATGGCCACCTACTTATCCAGTGAAACTCCGGGCAGTGAACAAAATAAAATCATATTTAGGAAATAAGGATTTAAAAAGGCAAAAACACACAATGAATAGATGGAGAATGCCAAACAAGAGCTGGGTATCAGAAGTACCCACCTGTATTTGAATGAATAACACCACCCTTTTTCGCTGTGCTGTATTAAATTGAGGCTATTGGATATTGTTAACTGGACTGTCTTTAGATTTGATAAGCATTGCAATCAACATTTTGGTGCTGCTGTATCATAGCATGATATTTTTTTTTATTAGGTCTATGGCTGTTCTTCTATTTAAAGCTCTTCCATAATCTCTTGGAGAACTAAGTATGTGTAGAAAGGGAGGGGCTGAGGGAGAAGCAATGCCAAAAATGTTTGCAAAAAAGGGGCTGAGTTTTTCTTGGGGTGGGAGTAGGGCTCTGCCACCTTAAGGTGCAATAGCAAAACGTCCAGTTCAGCTCCAAAAAAGAACGTTGCGGCTCTCTTGGAACAACGTGCTAACAAACCCAACCAGCAGCCTTGTTAGCATTTCTGCTTTGGGTCTCCTGAAGCTCTGTCTCAAAGTGAGGGTGTGCCTTCATGGTCTGTCCTGGCCTACAGAGAAACATAATCCATGAATCTTGATTGAAAGTGCCCTCCATACTGCCCATGTGGCTAAGTCTTCTTAATGAGTCTCCAGAGTGAGTTTCCTGCACTGGCAGTGCATAGGAAGTCCCAGGCTTTCAGCATTACAGACTTAAAAGAAAACAAGCGTTGTGCCTTGAATTGCTCTAGCAGGAAGGAAAAAAAAACTTGGCTACAATTCAAGTGTGTGTGTACGTGAGAAAGATGGATGGAAGATGGGCATTTGTTTTTATAAGTCAGAGCAGGAACACCAAAGTCAGCCGGACCATGGCAGGAGGACACAGGCTAGCAAGGGGAAGGACTGGGGGAAGAAACCAGCCTGGGGAATCTCTGCTTTTACAAGGAGGCAATGAGGATCTGGGCAAAGGTTGACCACAACCAGTTGGGACTGAAGCAGACCAAGAATAGACTGTTACAGCAGCAGTCCATTTACCTTCATTGCCTGCTTCCTTTCCACATCTGTCTTTCCTGCTGGATGTGCTCCAGGTACGATGGACTCAGTTGCTCCAGCCTGGACATGCACCAGGTAGGTGGACTTCAACTCCCATGAATCTTCAGCTGGCCTGGCCACTGCTGAGAATGCTGGGATGTGAAGCCCAACCACATGGATGATGCTAGTTTGGGGAAAGTGGTATTGGACTGCTCCTCACCAACATGGGTCATTGAGCAGAAATCTGATTCTGGGTTTCGAATTTCCTTGTACAGTGGGTGACTGTGGAGAGAGTCAAACTGACTTTTACTGTAAATCAGGTCACTGGTTTTGCAGCCCAGCCCCGTTCAGTTTGACCTGCATCTCTCCAAGGATTCAGGAAATGATTTTTTAAGCTCAGTATTTGCCATCCTTACAGCTGGAAATGGAACGCAGAGCCTCCCACCAGGCAGAAGAGGGAGAGGATCCGTTGAAGAAGAAAAATAAAAACAATAACAATGCTTGATCGATTTCTGACACTGGCATAAAGGCTGCATAAAAAAATCCCAATGCAAAGTGCCAATTAGCAAAAACAAACACAAATAGGCAACGGATGTGTATGGAAAGAAGGTGGGGACAGAATGTCTGTATGAATTGTGAAGAAAAACATGTCCAAAACTTGGTGAAAAGAGAAAATAGAACAACAGACATACTTCCCATGATTTAGATTTTGCCTGGACTGGGTTGCTGAATTGGACAGAAGCATTTCTTCCCCTGCACTCTCCCAGGGGTCTGGTGTAAGGGTTACTTCCTGATCTTTTGTCCAGATGTTTTTAAAAGAAGCCACCCTTTACAGCACCCCTCAATGGGGTCAAATTTAGAAACAAACTGTTTCAGTTCATGCTGGGGTGCAGAGGCCAAATGTCGAGAGGCCAGTCCTTCGATCACACAAGTGGAAGCTTTTTTTCCCTCTGAGATGTCACTTTGGACAAGGTTTCCTTTGATGGGTGTGAAGGGCATCCAGCTCAAACATTGCTGTCATTTCTGTCGCCTCTGGCACTCGGGAAGGCCTTTCGTGAGTTGATTTATTCCTTGCAGGCCCCCTCAACCTTTTGTGACCTTTCATGGCCTTTGAAAGTGGACAAGACCAGAATGCAAAGCGAAGCAGCTGAAGGCCACACTCGTCCTGGACTTACACACATATCTGGCCTTACAGCAAGGGGAAGATCAAGGTCCGGTACTCCCATGCGTGCATGCATGTCAATTCATCCACATTAATATATACGCAGTCTACCCCATCGTGTTGTTTTTCTGAGATAAAATGAATGGGAGGCCTTGAAATCCCAGAGAAAAAGTGGGATATAAGTTTCAACCATCATCATCATTGTCATCACCACTGCATCTTTTGGGGACAGCAAAATTTGAAATATAAAAATGAAACAAAAATGGCCTTTGGAAAGAGACCTGCATGCGTTCAGGTCACAGGCCCTGGCACTCAACAAGGCATTGACCTGAAATTATGGATGCTGAAAGATGCAAAGCATTAGGAGATGGTGATGGAGAGGTCCCAGTCCAATACCTTCCCCACTAATCCCAAAGGCATGAAACATGCAGCTGGAAGTATATGACAAGAATTAAACCAAGGCCAAAGATGTGTTTACCTATGAATTACGGAGTGGATAAGGTGATATGAGGTAAAGAGTAGTAGGGAGATAGGGAATCCTTTGGGTCTTTGCCTCGCAGCTCCCCACAGCTCCTCTGACATTTCTATATTTTCATGCACTCTACTCTCAGAAGCATCCTCAGAAACAGCAAAATTTGGGGAGCCAATGAGCAAGGGAAGATAACACATGGAACGGGCATCTTTTTCAAAATCCACCAGCCCCCATAACTTGATATGTGAATGTGGAAGACAGATAAATCTATTCCTGCCATCTTTATAATTCATTTGGTCCAAACAACCAACTCCAACTAGAAGGGCACAGGCATCACAGATTCCTACAGCTGGAAGAGGCCATCTGACATGCAGTCCATCTGGTTCTTGCCCAATGCAGGAATCTAAATTATAGCATCCCAGACAGATGGATGTCTAGCCTCTGACTGAACACTTACACCTCTTTGGACCATAATTTTCATTATGAAACTGTTCCTACTGTTACAATGTTTTTTCCCTAATGTTCAGCCAGGATCTGCCTTTCTTCCATGTCCTGCACTTTTGAATGAGAAGAAGTAGGCTTTGAGCTTCTTCTCTGTGACATCCTTTCAAGTCTTTGAAATGGGCTATCATAATTCCCCTCCCCCCAAGTCAGATTTTCTCAAGACTAAACATGCCGAGTTCCTTCTCACTCTCTCTTCATAGATCTTGCTTCCTAGTCCTCTGATCTTCCCTGTTGCTTTTCTTTGAACCGGTTCCAGCTTCTCTTAATTCTTGTTATATTGCAGACCTCACAATTAGACACAATACTCAAGATGATTTGACCAACGTGGAATACAACAGAACAATGAATTCCCACAATTTGGAAACAGCCTAAAGTTGCATATGCCTTTTCTCCAGCCACATCACATATTCCACAAACATGCAGAGATACTGGAGTACTATCTGAGTGGTCCCCTGAGTCAAACAGCTAACATAATAAGGAGATCTTTAGAGGTTTATGTTGTGATGTTTGTGAGTGCATCATTTGACCACAGTGTTCCCTGTAAGACAAGTGTAAAGAAACGGTTTGGCAGTGATCATGATTTATGATGGAAAAAAATAGCTACTGGATCCCCTGCATCTACTCCAGCCTTCCAATAAAAAGTGTTAGAGAAATTCTCGCAGTGATGAACAATCCAAGAACATTCAGGAGCATCAACACCATTTTAATGCAAGCAGGTTTCTTAAAGGGTTGGCAGAGGAAAGAGGAAAGTAAATTCTGATGAATTGGGTTCAGTCCACCCCTAAAAGAAAAGTTAATATATAGCCATGTTCATAAATGAGCAATGATCCAAAAGGGCAATAAATGTGATTAAAAGAAATCAAGAATGTGTCTTATCAGTAGACACTAAAAGGCTTTGATGCATTGAACTTAGGGAGACAAGTAAACAAAGTTAAATAAGTAAACTATGACCCCCCATACATCCAATAAAAGAAGCAATCACTAAAGTGGTTAAAGGTGATTTAAAAGGAGAAATGAAGAGCATCATCAGAGAATGGGTTAGCAAAGGCAGTTGGATGATCAAAGAAAACAGGGTAGAATTTTTGCTAAATCCTCATTCACAAGCATCCTCTTCTCACTCATACGAAAGCATAAAAATGTCTGCATGGGGATCGGAGAGGGAGAACAGTTAGGCAGAAAGGGGTTAATGGAGCTTGCCGGGATGCCTGCAAAGGATGAAAAAAGTCTTCTGTCTGCTGAACAGAAAGAGAGAGAGAGGAAAAAAGGGGGCTGGTTTCAGAGGAGCCAGCTTTTCATTAATGCCATCTCTTTCTGCAGGCTGCTTCGACCTTTCTAGTTGGCTTTTGGATTGACGTGTTAGGAGAAAATGCTGGGTGCTGACCAATGGATGAGAAATGAGCAAAGAAATCTTTCATTAAGGCAGCAGGTGCTGTGGCTTAAAGTTCACCATTCCAAAGACACTGGGAAGCCAATGAACTATGCCAAGATGGGAATTTGGTGGGAGAGTGCCCTGAACCTGAAGATGTGCCCCACCTACGTGTGCTGGATTTCCCAACCTCAACTGCAGTGATGTTCTTACCCTGCATTCATCTTTGAAAACCTGGGAATAAGAAAGCAGTGTGATCTCTGAGCAGATTCAGAAGAACTTTGCTGGATGGTCATCTGTCAGAGATGTCATGGATCCTACACTGAACAGAGGTAGCTACACTGATGGTCATCTGTCAGAGATCTAATGGATCCTACACTGAACAGAGGTAGCTACACTGAACAGAAGAGATCAGTGATCAGTAAAGTCACCTTCAATTTGATGATTCTAAGTTCTACAATTCTTTTTCCAGAAAATATATTTTCAATGTTCTCTCTCTCTCTTGCTCAATATATAAGGAATTCTTCTGAGAGTTGGTCTCTCTCGCTCTCTTTTTTTTTTTTACTTTTCCAGTTGTGAGTTGAATAAAATAAAGGTAAAAGCTGAACATTCTTTCCAAGATATGCAGGTACTCTTCTAGATCTGCAAAGGCAATGATCCCCATTTTGGGGGAGTAAAACATCTAGATTCCACTCCCAATGAAATCTAAACATGCACATTGTTCTCATTTCCTACTTAAGAGTTTGGAAACTAGATGTTCTACAGAAATAATCTCCTAACCAGAAGCACAACGAGATCTTTTAACACAATGACATGAATAATTCTGCACATGTAGCTGAATGAAGGGGGAAAAATGCATCATCCTTGTAACAGAGTTATACAGCTTATGGATGCTTCTTTCTGCTCGACATTCTACATAAATGTTCAAGGCTATGGTAGGACCTGACTACAATGTAATTTTTCCTTTCTTTTGAATGGGAATCAGTAGGGAGAGCTAACAGGTGTCAGCCCTTCAAGGTAGACTAGACTAGGAAACCAATGTTATGAATACTAATACTATTTTTATTATAGGGTTATCGTATCAGATCTTTGCAAGTCTGAAAGTGCCTCTCCCATCCCTGACTTTATTTTTTTATTTATTTTATTTATCGAATTTCTCTCCCACCCATCTCCCCTACAATAGGGGACTCTGGGCGGGTTACAAAGACATTAAAACTATAAATATATATAAAATACATAGCATATATACAATTAAAACTTTGTCTACAAAGGACTAAGGATGGTCAAGTCTAAGATACTTGCTCAAATTACATTTCTGCTTTGGACTCAGATTTCTTTTATCTGCCCGTTGTCTTGGCTGTGGCTCTTCCTCCTGACCTCAAGGTTATTCTTACAGCCCATTACAATAGGGTGTTGGACTAGGACTGGGGAAACCCAGGTTCAAATCAACCTTCAGCTAGTCATTCTCTCTCAGCCCAGCCTATCTCACAGAACCACTGCTGGGAAAAAAAATGGACTGCTAAATACACTACCTTGAGCTCCTACCATCAACTATTTTTGCATATGTAAGTCCAACCTGTATCTTGATTTTTTTTAAAGGATAATATACATTCCTAAATAGCTGCTAGATCTTCTTCCATGGGTGGGGGTGGGGGGAGTATCCCATTCAAAAGTCACTTGCAGCTCACAGCAAATGTTGGGTGTGGAAGCAAAATTAAGGCAGCGACCGCCCTGGTGAAGAGGAAGGCCAACGCCAGGACTTCGGATAGCTCCCAACAAGGTCTGAGATTCTCTGCTAGGATAAAAGGTTGTTGTCTCAACAAAGCATGAAAGTTATACGTAGGCAGCCCCAGTCTGAACTATGGCTAGCTCCATCATCTCTTGAGAAGCTGTTTGGATTTGTCTGACTCCACAGTCTCAAATTACAAGAAGGCTACGGAGATACGGGTCCTGGTGGTTTCTCATTCTTCGACAGAGGACGATGGAAAGGCCACATTCTTTGGCCTTTCCCTGATGATATTCAGCTACTTGTTCCTTGTTGTTGATTTGACCCTTTGTTCTGATATATCATGAACTGGGATAAAACCTGTTAGAATTCCACATATCACGTTTCCCTGGCTGAGCGCAATGAGCATCAGCTGTGCCTCTCTACCTATGTGACAGGTTATGAAAAGTGAGAGAATGTCGACTGGTGGGTCCTAGGAGGGGAGTTTTCTCTGCTGTTGCCCCCACCCTATGGAATACTCTCCCCCCCAGAGGTGAGACAGGCCCCTAACCTCCCAATTGTTTGGAAGGAATTGAAGACTTGGCTCTGCCAACTTGCGTGGGGCGAGGAAAGATATGACCAATCCTGGGGATGGCTGGTGCCTTGACGACACTCCCTGAGCTTATTAACACCTAATTAACATCTGCCTCTTGGAAGTATCATAAAGGAAGTTTGTTTTAGCATATTTTAATCAATTAATTAATTCATATTTAACTATTTTAATTAATGTTTATTCTGTTTTTACTGTAAACTGCCCAGAGTCACCCCAGAGTGAGACAGGCAGTGACAAATTTGAAATAGAAATAAATAAATTAAAAAAAGAAACAACTGGAGGAGATATGGGTTTCCAAGCTGCACATCTTGCCAGCTTAGATTCTGCACTTCATGTTCCTCATAAGAGTGAAAAGATGCCTTTCTGGATGGTTAAAAGATGCCTTTCTTGATGGTGAAGCCTAGCCCCATTTAGAAAGAGATGGACTGTTTTCCACTGTTGTATCCAGTTCTATTTAGGTCTACCAACTTGACAATATAATTTGTTTGCTGGAAATCAAAACATGAATGTTTGCCTCTCCCAGGATTAACATTCTGATAAAATAATTAGAAACCTGCTGGGGCACGGGTGGCCTTCTGTATCTCCCAGCCTAATGAATGCTTGCCTCCCAGGCAGTCTTTCATATCTTCATCTGTTTCCCAAATTCCCAGCTGACTCTCCATGCCCAGATAAATGACCTGTGGGGCTCAACTCCCCTCTCGATACCCTTAAGGAACACAAACCATGTCCCCCCCCCCAAAAAAAAGTTGTTTTCCCAAACCTAACCACAATAGTTGCATGGGTTCCCCCTCCCCTTTTATTGTCATGGTATACATCTTGACCCACTGTGTGATTTCAATACAGATTTTGATGCAGCAATATTTATGTAATAGGGTTAAAAATTATGGACATTCTATTCTTTAGGAAGCTTAAAGTACTGAAGACAAAAAGAGAAGAGTAAAAATTCTATCAACATTAATTGCAGTTTGGGATATCAATATTACAGGCACAAGATTATTTGACCTTTCGTCTAAAGTTAAATATAACATTAAAAAAAGAACAGCAGCAATTGGTTGAATGGCGTTGAAACTCTGGGGATATTGCTGGGGAACCCTCATCCCTCGCAAGAATATGCCAGGAATATACCCCCAGGTCACCCTATATTGTTATAAAGAAGGGTTTTTTAAGCAAACAAGCAAGCAAACAAAACCACTAATATTCCCAACGCAATATGTTACCTAAAGTTGGAAGAAGCTAGCTCTTAAGCAGATTAGTGTCAAAAGTTGATGGAATTTGTGGGGAGCTTCATATCCTCAGGACCTAGATGACTTCCAATTATTTCAGCTGATGATTAAATCACCTTGGAAGGAAGGAATAGAACTTCCCGTTCCTAGTGAGCACCAAGTTCTCCCATCCTTCATTCTCCTTGGTTCTGAATTACACTTCAGTCCAAATTACTGCCTTCACCCATGACTTCTAATTCATTGAACTGGGTCTCCTGCAGACAATAGACCATGCTTTGCACCAAGCTGTGTTTCAGAGAAAGTCAGCTCTCTTCCCCATTATTAATTTTCCTATTAAACAACCTCAGATAAACTTCTAAAATGAGCAAACTCTTTCTGGAGCAGGGGAGTCTATGGCTGTCTGCATTGGGTTAACTCTCCAGGCAATTTTTATAGAGATAGTATTTCTCTTTATTTCCACTGTGTCCAACAGTAGCAAGTCACTCTTAGTAAAATGCAACTTCATCATTAAGCAGTGTTGTCATTACAATGAAGGAAATTGCTCCTAATTTCTATAAATTATCTCATCAGCTGCAATTAATTAGCAGTAGCCAAATGACAGCAAATTATACTTTTTGTGTGGAGTTTTTGGCACCAAAGTAACATTCTCATTCAGCTTCTTGAGGTCAAGAATGTGGACACAGGTGTCCTGGATGGACATGTGAAGCTGCTGTTCTTACTGTCACTGCTCATTAAGAAGGTTGTCAAATACAATCCAAAGTAGAGAGCCACACATGTGCCAATGGGGTGGAATGCAATGTATGAATATGAGAACTCAGAAGCCTCCTCTGCTATGGATCCTTCTTACAACCACTTGAATATGAACACTGAACATTCTTCCATTGTTGCCTGGGGAAGAAAACCTAAGAAATCACCAGACCAGATATTTGGAAAGATATAAATGTTTTGCAAGTAATTTGCATGATATCAGCCAAGAACATGCAAGAATGTCATCAGATCCTCCCCCAGGATTCTCTTCTCACTATGGCTGGCCAGATGCTTCTGGTAGTATGCAGACAGAAAGACAACAGCCCTCTCTCACTTGGCTTCTCCTATAACCCAATGGAGAGCATCTTGCCTTCACAACTGTGGAACGTTATTGATAGCTTTATTTATCATAAATTCATCCTCTTCCCTTCTAATACTAGACAAGTTGGCAGTTGTTCCAACCAAGTGTGAGAGGCTAGGCAGGAATAATCAAAGACAGATGGACAAATAATCAAAAACAGATGGAGTGATGATCCTCAAAGTGCCTCAGCAGAATTTATTTTGTAGTTCAACACATGCTGGACCCCAGGTCCTTGATCAAGGACACTGAAGAAAAGCAGAGTATTCAGTGCTCCTGATGAAGGACCTGGGCTCAAAACATATTGAGCTACAAATAAATATTTCTCAGGCATTTAGGAATCACCTCTCCATCTGTCTGAATCATCACAACATCTAATGATAGCACACATCATACACCGAAGGAAGGAAGAGTTTCCTGAATCTCCCACCATTGGACAACCCTTGGTTCTGGTACTATGAGAGACAAAGAGACCAAGTATCTTCCAAGCTTTTTTCTCCTCACCATGCGTAAATGTATATATCTGCATCACATTCCATGTTACCTATAGCTTCCCTAAGCTAAAACCCCTCCATGCTACAATCCTTCTCCATAGGAAAGTACCTCTATCCATCTGAGCATTTTGTTCGACCTTTCTAATTTTTTTCTAGTTCCCTCCCTTTTGGAAGGACAGTGATCAGAACTGCACAAAGATATTCCAAATCTGGTCACACCATATATAAAACAGAGATGTACAATCTGAAGTTCTGGGACCTTAAAAGCCTTGGGTGTTATCTCTAGGGCAACCTCTTTCCCCTTTAAAGCCAATTTATCATTTATCAATTCATAATAAGGAGACAGAGAAGGAGAAGAGAGATTCTAATTATTTAATGCAATGGAGATTTAAACTAATTTCCATTTAGTTGTCAAATTCAGTTTTTGTCCTGCCCCACCCAATTCTTTATGTTGGTCTCCTCACATATCTTCTCAGGTGTTGGGTTCTCCTGGTATAAAGGCATAGGAAAGTTTATTCATCTTCTCTTTTCCTACTGCCTGCTGAATGGGACAGATGGATACAAGAGCCTCTCTTTGTAATCCTGGATTATTCAAGCACACTATGGAGAAGAGAACTCCACCCCTAAGGGGCTGGATACCATTCTACTGGCAAATGATCCATCCACTGAAATTCTTTCCATCTCAGTACTTTCAATGTCATCTAGCTTGTCACTTCACGCCAGCTGTTAGCCATGCTGGCTAAGGAATTATAAGAGTTGCAGTCCCAACACAACTGGGGGTCACCATCCTGGAAAACGCTGGTCTAAAGACATTGAAATACATGGGTTCTGGTGCAGCAGATACCAAATGCTTCCTCTGTCTAGAGTTTAGCTTACGTGTCCCCCCTGCATACACGGCGGATTAAGAGATCAATTCACCATCGCCTTTACCCAGGATGAATAGACCATACCCAGAAAGTTGATTAAAATCCATTCCAATCAAGAGGGGGCCCTGCCTCTCTGAAACCCTCACGTGCTCTCTCTCCCATTCTGTTCCTGGATGGAAAAGTCTATAAAAATCAGATGAGCCAGTAGAACAACAACTAAATGACACTTCATCAGAAAAGAACATAGGACCCGCTGGGAAGTAAACAGCCATGGGGAGGGCAGGGGAGCAAAAGAAGGTAGGAGGGAGGGAAATAAAGAGCTGTAAATGGACAGCTAAATTAATTGATGGTCCCCCCCAAGCCAAGCACATCTGCTGAGGTGCCACTTTCTTTGAGTTGTGAGCCAAACAGTTACTTGCTGTTGCTCCTGGCAAGACAGGTGAACATAAGAGAGCGTCTGTGCATTTCTTGGGGAGTGAAGACCCCAGACGATCACAGCTCTGAGCCAAAGGCAGGAACGCTGCTCCCTCTACGCTCCCTTTTGCACCTTCCCTCCCCAGATCAGATATCAAAAGGTGAGAGTCTGGCCTTTCCTGATGCAACAAACCCCAGGCTGAAATGTCTGACCTTTTCGAAGGCTGGGGTTTTTTCCTCGCCTTTCTCCCCCAGCGCTGCATCATTCAACACCGTGAGAAAAGGGATCTGATGACACACTCCCTTCTGAAGAGTGCTAGGCGCCACACTCAGAAAAATACCTGAGAAGGGAAGTGCCTCTTGTATTCGGCAGAGAACAGCTGGATAATTGTAACAGCCATCTTGGTACACTGAGGGCTTGCATTGTCTACTGCCAGGGATGTGGGCCTCCTGGAAAACTGTGGCCGACTGTGGCTATTCAGTGGTTGGCCACCCTAATCTATAAAAATCCGTCCCCAACCTAGAGACTTCAGATGTGTGGGAATTCACCTCTGAGAATCCCCAGCCAGGGTGTTCACAGCAAAGTGGGACAAGATAGAGCAAGGCCCTCCCCATAATGATGTCCCACTTTGCTACATGCCTGAGCTGTGATGCTGTTGCGAGGCAGAGCTTACATAGTGACATCACTGCATATGCTCAGATGCCACAAAAGGCACATCTTGTTTCTTGCTTGCCAGCAAAAAATAGGCCAGCTAGAAAAGCTGGCTTGTTTTCGGCCAGTAACCACCACTTACGGACTGGGAGCAGACCAGCTGCAGCACGCGCTCCTGCCATTTGGGTGTTATTATTGGGTTTTTTGGTTTTTGGTGTCCTCTGTCTGGATTTTTTTTTTTAATTGACTTCACTGGTGTATTGGTATGTGGAAACGACCCTGGGAGACAGGAGGAAGAGCCACAGACTAGACAATGGTCTGATAAACAAAATCTGAGTCTGCAGAAGGAATGGGGGTGTGGTAAACATCTCAGAAGGAACTGCCCTAGTTTCTTGGACCGTAAAGGTGAGGAGCAGGAGAGAGACGTACTTTCAGACCTGCAAGATTCTGTGAATATAACCTTACAATAAAGTGAGAGCTGGTATTTCTGGGTGTGCTTCTTCTCTGGACTACCTCACTAGGCTGACACTGGCCAACTTGCTGAGGCCTCTGCTAGCCACCGTGACCAGCAGCTCCCAGTGTGGGGAATCGTCATACCAATCACATCTAGGAAGCACCATGATGGAAAGGTTGAGCTACACCCAGACTTGTCTGGGCTCCTATATTGTACAAAGCCACTGTGGCTTATTCAACAAACCAGAGTTACCCAAACCGTGCTTATGTGATTCCCAACTCTAGACTGCAGCTTGCAACTACAAGTATCCCCAAGTCTTAAAAAGGCACAAGTCTAAAAAGGGTGCACCAGAAGACCCTCTAGTTCTCCTCTGGCCTCTCTGATCTGGAGGGCAAATTCTTGAACATGTTAACAATAACAAGTTAATATACTGGCAGCACCCTTAACTGGGGGACTGTCACATCGTCTCAAGAAGTTTCCAGAGGAGGAGGAGGAGGGGGGAAGGGGAAGGAGAGGGAGAAAGAGAAAGGAGAAGGGGAAGGGGAAGGGGAAGGGGAAGGGGAAGGGGAAGGAGAAGGAGAAGGAGAAGGAGAAGGAGAAGGAGAAGGAGAAGGAGAAGGAGAAGGAGAAGGAGAAGGAGAAGGAGAAGGAGAAGGAGAAGGAGAAGGAGAAGGAGAAGGAGAATTATTCCAGCCTCCTGCAGATTTACAACTCTGGAAAGAGAGTCAAAGAGTGCTGAAAAAGGGCAAGAACTGTGAAAGGCTCCCTTGAGCTTTAGGGAGAAAAGACAGATAAAAGTCATACATTTCTGCTTCAATCATCTTTTTGATTACTGGCAATTTGACAGTGGGGGGAGGGGGAAGGCATACCTCAATGCTCACTATAAAAACCACTGCCTTCAAGCAATTCACTGCTTCAAATGTCGGGAGCCAGCCTCCTCTGCTCAGCCTCCTGTGAACTTGGAGAGGGGGATTCTTGAAAATTCTCTTCCTGACCTGGAGCTGCCTGCACCATCTCTGATATTCCCTTGCCTTATTCCTGTCTGACTTGATAAATGGGGCTGTATTGCTTCCTTGGAGTCAGTGGCTCTGAACTCCTTGGACTATAATTTAGCTTGTTTCCTGTAAACATGTCATTGAGAGCTTAGATCAACAATAGGAGAGTTTACTGCTAAACTGGGTTCATTCTTAGCTGGGCATCTTACTAAACTTCAAACCCTGAACTGAGTCTAGTATTCGCTGGGCTGTTGGAAAAGCAGGACATTGCGAAGAAAAGAATACAGGCAGTCCTTGTTTAACAACCACAATAGGGACTGGAAAATTGGTTAAGTAGGGCGGTCATTAAGTGAGTCATGTGACCAGACCTGATTTTATGACCATTTTTATGATGGTTGTTAAGCGAATTGCTGCAGTTGTTAAGTGAACCATGTGATCATTAAGTGAATATAGCTTCCCCAATGGACATTTTTTGCCAGAATTCGCTTAATGACCACGTGATTCTCTTAATGACCACAGTGATTTGCTTAATGACTGCGGTGAGTTGCTTAATGACTGTTGTAAAAAGGCCGCAAATTGCAATCATGTGACCATGGGGGTGGTGCGATGGTTTGTGACAGTCGTAAGTGCAAGTACAGGTCGTAAAGCACTTTTTCCAAGGCCATTGTAACTTTGAACTGTCGTTAAATGAATGGTTGTTAAGCAAGGACTACCATTCCTGCTCTCCAGGCCTTAACTAGGAGGCAGGTAAAGCTCTGATCTGGCTCCAAATATAGCGGCTTCTGCATTTTTCACATCTGTATGTCTGGGAGGGTATCTCTGGGCACTTGTCCAGATCCTACTAGACTTCTGGCTCACTTCCAGAAAGTGGAGTTTCTTGGCTGTGCTATTCCTTCTCACAGGCTTCCGGTCCATCTGCCTTCTCACTGCTCAGGTGGTGGGAACATCAAGGAAAAGGTCCTGCCCCTTTCCTTGTCCTCTCCTTTGAGAGGCGGCCAGACAAGCAAAGAGGTATATGCTGACCTCCCCTCCCCGCAAATACCTTGCCCCACAGCTCCCCAGAACCAGAAATTAGTGTAATTATATGGGCTCCACTAAAAAGAAGACGTCAGCAAGAACTACCTGTTTGCAGCACTGAGTAAATGAGAGGTAATATATACTTTTAAGAAGACGTGTATTTATATAACAGCTGGTAACGTCTTCATCCATCCTGCCACCTCCACACGCTCGGCAAGCAGAGATCCAGCCAGGTTTACTAACCAACCTTCTGTTTTTATGGCTCTTTATAGAGCTAATTGCAGCAACCGAGGAACAAAACATACCAGCAAAGTATTTCTTCCCTTCTCACTTTGATTCTAGGCTCAGTATCCAAGAGAGAAGCTGAGCTTACCCACAACCCCCTCTATAAATATCCCACATTTCCAGAGGGTCCCTGTACGTCCAGAGGTGATGCAGACCACCAGGTTGCACAGAGCACCACCCATTTATTCCTTCATTCCTTCAATTTATGGATACATACATACATTCAGTATATATATACATTTCTCCTCCTCGGCTTCTCAAGTCAGGAAACTAAAGTCACCTTTCCTTCGCACCCATTTGCCTTTTGCCTCCAGAATCTAAAATGCGCTCCTCTCCTTTCTCTCCCATTGGAACAGCTTGTCTAAAACACAGACAGGAACAAGCAAACAAACAGAACCCTAAATTGTACCATTCTGCTTGCGCAAGTAAGTGCCTATAAAGACTTTTTAAATGTGTGGGTGGGAGGATATGTATATGCACAGGCATTTCTCCTGCACTTCTCTCAACGGAACCAGCTTAAAGAATAACTAAGGGGTAAATGTAGGAGGTTATGATGAGAAGGACGGGAGGGCTGAATAATCTGGTGCCTCTTTCTGCTGTTGCCTATGGACACCATGCTTCTTTCTTCTTTTTGGCCTCTTCTTTGATGTGAATCCAGTATTCTAAAATAAGAGCGGGCAAGGAAAGAGATCATCCTGCATATCTTAATGAAGGAAGACACCAGGTCTATTCTTAGGCAACTTCTAGTGAAGAAAACAATCAGAGGCCAGCCTAGGCTTTGAAGGATACCGAACCGCAGTGCTAAACAAGAATCAAAGTAAGTTCCAGAGGGAAGAAAGGAACAGAAGCAGACGGCTTGTGTGTGTTTTCAGAAGAAAGGCACGCACGGAGCTGTGCAGTCATTGCAATGCCCCCAGCTGAAAGCTCTTTTTCTTCTGGGGCAAGTGAAGAGATGTCCCCACCCCGCACCCCTTTTCTAAAAATGCAACCCCCGTCACAGCGATCTGAGCTAGAGATTCCCGGAGGTGCCGGCTTCTCGTAGTCATGCAGAGACGGTGGATTCAGCAAAGCAGAAGAAGCATGTGGCAGAAATCTGGGCTTCCCCAGCAAAACCCTGCACGCCTTTTGCAAACTAATCGAGGCCCAGGGAAGTTTGTCAGCCACCTAAATGGTCTTGTGTGCCAAGATTTCCCAGGAGGAAAAATTGGGGTCAGTATGACAACCATATGGAGCAGGAATTCAGAGACGCCGGAGCAGATGGGGGAGCACAGAGGGTGGGGGACAAGCTAAATTTACCACCCAGATGCAGCCGATATTCCCGGAATAAAAAGCAGGCAAGAGGGATAGAGAAATAGAAGGACTGGATTTCATTTCAGTTGGTGAGTTAACATCCTGTAGATTTAGTTGGCGAGGATGGTCAAAAGCATACTTTAACAACAATAAAAGAAAATATTCCAATTCCAGGGCACTAGTGCAACATGGTATGGGAGAGAGAAGATGAGTGCTAAATCTATCCTCCAATAATAATCATTTTGTTCATGAAGAGATCCTTTTTTTCTACTCAGATAGTATATGCTGACTAATGCATTCATACAACATGTTTAGCCAGGTCAGAGAAAGCCCCGTGACTGCATTCACACCACAGGCTACCTTTGGTCAGTGTTAGCTTCTTGTGGCTCAATACATTGTGTGAACCTCGTTAATGTATGGTTTCACATATCCTGCACATCCAGCAAGGGGTTAATGCAGTGACGAGGTGTGATCTGTTACTTGAACGTAGCCGAAAGACACCATGAATTTTGCAACTCCGAATGGCAAATGAGGAGCGAGCCCAGGACTCAGACGTTCATCTGGCAGATGGGAAAGGCCTTGCATGAAAACTCATGGCATCACGTCAATGGGGTAGCTAGAAAGGCACGAGTTGTTTCTGTCTGAGGACATATGGAAGGCAAACAGAAGAGAAGAAGCTGAGGGTTTGAAAATAGCTGAACCATGAGATTGGGAAAAGCTCAAATATGGGTCATGGAAACTGGAACAAGAGACAATATGGTCTGAAAAATGGGACACTTCTAGATAAAACAGGGACCAGTACAACGAGAGGAATGGAATAAAGATTAGAGAAGAGCGTTAACAGTGAGGACTAGAAACTTGGAGAAACCTTTTCCTAAATATGCAGTGATTAAGCAATCTCGTGGCTTAGAATTATTTTATTTATTTTATTTTATATTTCAAATGTAGATACCGCCCATCTCATGAAAAAGTGACTCTGGGCAGTTTACAATAAAACAACAATAAATATTAATTAAAATACAATAAAAACAATATAAAATACAGGAAAAATAGAATAAAACCAGGCACATACGCAAATAATAATATCTTCCAAGATGTTGATGTTCAGTAAGATGTTAACATATGGGAGCATCTTCAAGGTGCCACAGTTCCTGTAGCAGAAGCCGAAGTAAGTTCACATCCAGGCTTGCAAAAGGAAGCCGTGAAAGAGGCTGGAGGGTTTTTTTTGACATGTTTAAATCTCTGAAAGAGCCCCAAGTGCACAGCTTCACAAAGAGAGCAAGATGCAAAAGATTGCACCTGTTGAACAGAAAGACAGAATGGCATCGTCAATGACTCTCTTAGGGTAAAAAGGAGGAGGCAGCCATGAAAGATTGCAGAAGGTGGCTTGCATAAATCAATCTGCAACTGTCAGCCTCACGGGGTAAACCATATAGGAATCAGAGCCAGATGAGCTCATTCTACTTTACTGTAAAGCTACATAGACAGAATCTTGCAAGTCTGAAAGTACAATTCTCCCCCATCTCCTGAGAAACTAGGGAGGGTCTCTCCTGAGCCTCTTGCCCCACCCACTATCCAGCTGTGGGCTGTGCATTCTTTTATCTGACTGTTCCTTTGGCGGGGTCTCTCGGCCCAGTCTCCCAAGGTCATTCCCTTCAGCAATGAGGTCACCGAAGTAAGGAGAAGACAGGCCTTCTTTGAGGTCATCTGGGCAGCTCCCTTCTGGACCGGATGCCAACCAAAGCTTGCCAAGAAACAAGAACATCTGAGCACCCCCTGATTCTGCAGGGAACTGCCAGGGCAATCCATCACTCCAAGCAGCAGAATCTGGAGCAAACCGTGGTGTGGCTTCCAATCCTGTTTGGCCCTAGAAAGGATGCTCTGGAAGGAAAGCAGGCACGGAAGAATTCAAACCCGTCTCTCTCCAAGGAAATGTCTTGCATTAAGGCAGACTTTGCTTCTCTTGGCTTTATAATGGTCACACATCTGGCACTGACCATCCGAAACTCTGACTTTGATTTGACTGGCACGCCATCCATTCCAGTGGCCCTTTCTAGCATGTGGCAGAAAAGCTCACAATCCAGACACCGTTTCCTCTCTACCCTGGTTTCCCTCCTTGGCTGCCTCCCTGGTATCCATGCTTCCTGATCTGAAAAAGCCCTCCCTAGCCTGGATCAATTCTCTGGGGGTTTAACCACAACATGCAAGGATAGGAGGCCTGCAGACTGCCAGGGAGAGGAAAAATAGAAAGGGAAGGGGCTCACAAATTGTGAGGGTATGGACAGAGAGCAGCCAGGCAAGGGGGGTCAAGAATGTACTTTCATCCCCCGAAGAGCGAGGGAGAGATAAGAGGATGAGACTGGCCCCTCCCTGAGGAATGCTAGAGATGTTTATGGATTGACCCTGGGAACTACTCTCAGTCTGGGAAGATTCTCTGTATAGGTTGAAGCCAAATAAACCTTGCTGGATTGAATCTGTGTGGTCTCCTGGAGTTTCCTGGGCTAAACCTGACATCAATCTTCCCAGACTGAGAGTAGTTCCCAGGGTCAATCCATAAACATCTCTAGCATTCCTCAGGGAGGGGCCAGTCTCATCCTCTTATCTCTCCCTCGCTCTTCGGGGGATGAAAGTACATTCTTGACCTCCCTTGCCTGGCTGCTCTCTGTCCATACCCTCACACAAATATCCTTTTGCCCCCTCGCAACTAAGGGCAAGGATTCTGCCACAGCATCTGCGACAATTCTACCTAAATTTTCTTCTCCGTAAAAAACAAAAACAAAAACCCACAACCTCCCTACCCAACAAATAATTAAAAATGCAAAATAAACCATTTAGCATGATGCACGTGTCACCCGGCACGGCTCACCTTGACAGAAGGGAAAAGATCAGGAAAGGGGACAAACAGGCTACAGAGTTAGGTCAGCTGTACCAGCATGAAGCTAATTAAACCTCTGCGAGGGGTAGATCTAAAGGCAGGCTAAGTTAATCTCATCTCCTAACGACTACCCCACCTGTCTTTTTCTTGGCAGCAGAGCAGATGCGTCCGGCCACTGCTTTCTTTTCAGCTGGCTTTTCACTTTCCCAGCCTAGCCTATATCTCCAGGTGGTCTCCCATCCCAGAACTAACCAGGTCCAACCTGGCTTAACGTATCCCAGAGGACACAAGCAAAATCACCACGGCACGCTTTCCATAGGCTTAATGGTGCTGTTTTTACTCATTAACAAGCCCAGATAGCAAGTAGTTTTGTTGGTTCTGAAGTTCTGGTTCCTCTTGTCAAGATCTATCTTGATCCTTGACCTTCGTCTGCTTTACCATGAGTTTCTTCTGATTTGCTGGTACAAACTCCTGCATCTTCTCAAGGCATGGAATTCAGCAGAGTTGGTCTTCTGGAGGCTGTGACCTGTGTCTTTTCTTCATTGCTCTTATTTTTTTAACGTGAGCTGCCCAGAGCCGTTTAGTGTTGGGTGACCTCTAAAGCGAATTAAATAACATTAAAGAAAGAAGTGGGAAGTACCTAACTCCATCTGGTAGTAGAAAGAGATAATTCACCAGCTTTTCTGGGCAATAAGTTCCCAGACTCCGGGGTGGGACCGAAGCTGGGAATTCTGTCTCCAACAGTATCACTGGCTCAGCCCCTTAGCGCTCCCCCCAGTTTTGCAAGTCCTGAGGATCCAGGGCTGTTGAATGCAAAACGGTTGTTCTTTTATCCAATGAGAACGTGGAGTGGGAGCAAAGAATGGTCTTTTCCCCCAGAGAGAGTAAGGAAGGCGACTTTGACGGGGCTATGCCATTTCTGTGAAAAGGATGACAAGGGGTAAAACATATTTTAAGTCCACAACAGCCAGATAGCATTCAGAAGTGACTCAGACAGAAACCTCCTTGATTCACTGAACTATAAGAACAAGGAGGAGGTTCAGATTTGCAGGATTCTCTTATTATAGCCTATCTCAATCATTTCAGCCCCCTTGCAGAGTTGATTCCTTGGTCTGGTCTACCTAGTGGGGCTGCCCCCCCCCCCCCAACATTTGATGGCAGGGCTTGTTGTAGACCCACTTGCGTTCTAGGATTACAATCCACAACTGTAGTTAGAAGATGCAAGCAGCCCACAGGAACTGAGCCATGGATAATTCAGCAGAGTTCTGTCAACAGCTGTCATCCTTCAATGAGAATGCACCCCTATTTTCCATGAAATAACTCAGGTCCAAATTGGGAGAAGTGGATGAGAATCAACTATTTAGATCAAGCCTTCCTTGATGGCTGATTGGAAATCATGATTTAAGTAGCTGGCTTAAATCATTGTAATTTAAGTCCAATCCATCTTTGCCTGTTGTACTGTGAAACAGCACAAAGGCAATGGGAGGAGAAAATACCTTTTTTCAAACTTTTGCCTGGTGTAGTTCTTGCAGCCACAAGCCCTGACTATCAATGACTCTGCGTAGGCTCGTCAGCAGATTGCACAGGGCTGGCGGCTTGGCTTTTAAGACCGAACCGGAGAGAGACGAGTGCAAGTGTTCGCCAACGGTTTCTCATCCTCTTCAAGGCACGGCACAGAGATGGGCCGAAAACTTGGCAACTTTAGTAGAGAGAATCCAGAAACAGAGAGAGGCATTAAGGAGATTTTATTTTTTTATTTATTTATTTATTCATAACTAGGGGGACAGAGACTCGTAAATGTTTTATTTATCCTTCAATATTTCAATATTTGTCAGTCCCTTTGACTTGTTGGGAAAAACTTCAAAGATTAAATCAGTAAATCAAATTTTCTTTCAAAAGAGGTCTCTTCTCTGTTTCGGCTCACGTAGAAGGGAGCTGTTGCATTGGTTACTTTGACTGGTGTCTTAATTGTTTTTTTTTCCCCTCACCTTAAAAAAAAGGAGCTGTACTGCATAAACAGAATAAACAGGGAGTATAAATCTATCAGGGTACATCAGAAATTCCTTGGGTAAAATTTAACCCCAGGCTGCAGTTTACTTATCTGTCTCAACTTTTATTTATCTGTCTCAGCTCATGATAGCCAAACTATTTTCCATTTTGTAACTGGGGAACAGGAATGTCTTCCTACACCCCACTATGTGATTGTGCACTTCCCCAGGAGACAGAGGGGAAGAAATCACATGTGGTGGAAAAAAGAAGGCAGGCAGGCAGGCAGGAATCAATTTGCCTATATCCCATGTGCAGAATGGTGTTTTTCTCTCCTTCACTTATTGAACTATTTTGGGAATTAGGCTTGCAAAAGATAACAGCCTTCTGTCTAACAAGGTTGAGAAGTCTTGGGTTCACAGGGAGCTGGGATAAGATACTACAAGGGCTATTGCTAAGGGTTATGATCCATTTGGTGAACCTTCTCCAGAAATTACGGCTAGATGCTTGCATTTAATTCTGCATGTGCCTGTGCATGTCCTTACAAGACAGGAAGACCTGTTATGCTTAGAGACATTTCTGTAAGCCCACCTCTCCACCACTTGACTCCTTCCTTTCTCTCTCTCTCAGGTCTATACTTGTGTCTATAGCAGTGTTCCTCAACCTTGGCAACTTTAAGACATGTGGTCTTCAACTCCCAGAATGCTGGCTGGGGGCTTCTGGGAGTTGAAATCCACATGTCTTAAAGTTGCCAAGGTTGAGGAACACTGGTCTATAGAGTGGCATCTGTCCTCCCAAACCTTCAGAAAACTCTGGAGTCCCTTTGAAAGTTGCTATTGCTCCACTGTTTCATTCAATTTAAATTATACCAAATATTTGTTCTAGCCTCTTTATTGGAGGGCAGTTCACTGCTGCCCTATTTAAGAGGCAAAAACTGAGGCTCCTTGTTCTCATTGGACGAACGACTTGACCATAGCTCCAAATTTGGGAGACTTCCAATGGAGCCACCCTTGCTGTCCCAACCTTCGCCATAGGCAGATGACTACTTTGTGGCCTTCGATTCTGCTCCTCGGATGGCAGAGCCATCATATTGATTGCGTTCCTCCCCCCAAATGTGAGAAATTCAGGGTCCAAAGCTCTGATCAATGCTCTGCTCTCATCTTCTTAATTTGCTGTTTGTTTATGTCTTCGCATATTTTGTATTAGTTCCAGGTTGCTTTTTAATCAAGGCTGCAGTTCATATACAGGGCAATTTAAATTTGAAGATGGAAAGCTTAATCATAAAGCACCTTCCCCTGTATGAGAAATCAGGGCACTCAAAGAGGAGGGGCCCACAAATACCATCCATCTCCAGTGTCTGGAAAGAAACAGCTACTGAAGGTGTCCTCGTGAAGGACTCAGCCAAGAAAATCCTCTGGAGGAGGCAGAGAAGTTTTAATCTCCAACAAGGACTCCTAAGGCTTTGTGGGGAACCATGCTTCAGTGTTCCAGGCCCAGCCATCTGATACACAGGAGAAAAGTTAATAGGTAAATTCCAACCTGGAATTAGCCTTCTTGCTTAGGGGCATGCATGGCACAGAGTTGAGGGGGAAAGGAAGCAAGGCCCAACCTTGTCCGATCCACTTCTAAAACCTCAGGCACCCTCCTGCAATTGGAAAGGAGGGGTGTGGATCTGCTGGGCTGAAACTGAACAAAGTTTGCCCTGCTAGGATGCAGAGAAAGCAGAGTTTCCAATTCATCTCTTCAACTGATAGAGCTTTTCCAGTGGTGGCCCCTTGAGAAATTCCCTGCTGATGGAAATTCTCTTTCCTTCCTTCTTCTAAGGGAGATGAAACTTATTTAAAAGTTTAAATTCGTTTTGACTCAGCGATCCACTGTTTTGTTTTGTTTTAAATTTAAAGATGTTTTTAATGTCGCTGTGTTCTTTGAAGTTATTATAATTATAGTCATTGCAGCGTTCTGTGCTTTTGTTTGGTTGACCATGATACACAGTCACATACTGATTTATAAATAACTTCAGCTAAAGCTGTTTCTGCATTTTGACCAAATTCAACCGTTTATACAGAAACACACATCAGCTCTTGAGTGCAAAACCCTCTGCAATCTTGAATTCATCTTTTTTCCTTCTTCCCAGATGCTGATCAGCGTTCTTTCTACCTGCCACATCCCTGAATGTATCACCCTGATTTTCTCAATTCCAGCTATTAAAACATAACACCAGCCCCACCACATGCTGCTGTTCTTTGAAGCTAGAAAGGCAGGACTCACCTACCACCACCAAGGGTCTACTTTGTGCAAATGACACTCACGATGTTCAGATTATGCAAACGAGACTTGCCCTTGTGACTCTCAAAACATTTCTCCCCATTGCCTTGATAGAGTCAAGCAACTTTCTAGAAACGGCAAAAAGGACCAGGTCACAATGGCCATGGTTCCTGTATGAGCAGAAAGACACCCCAATAATTTTATCCCTTGGAGGCGGTCTCTTTTCTGTAGGAATGCTTGCAGCAGATTAAGCCTCCAGTTGATTAAATAAAGCAGTGTCTAACAAGAGTAATCCAGAGATAATTTCACTCATTTAAACACTGTTTCATCACCACCAGTAGATTTCTTTCTATTTAACTGTCTTAATCCTTCACCACTTTCTGCTCCCCAAATTGGCTCAGATAAAGGAATTGACATTCAGCTACCATTTCCATATAAAGTTCATTTTAGCTTTCTAAAAAAACCCCACAGCTCTGGGGGGAGGGGGGAAGGAAAGGAAGCCCACAGAGAATTCATTAGCAGCACCTTTGGAAAAAGCAGGAAAAGTGTTCTTGCATTCTGTGCATAGACTTCTTTGCAGCAACCAGCTGCTGAGAGTGCAAGAAACAATGGAGCTGGAATTCACCCCTCGTAGAAGCACCAATCTGCTCCTGACCTCGTTTCGGATGCCCAGCAGAAGAGTTAGATTGCCAGATTTGGGGTGGGTGGACTATCCTAGTGTAACCTGCAAGCTCTGGAAGGAATGGATTGACCCTTCAAGACACAAAGGCAGAAAGATGTGACCGTTGCATGCCGAAGGCAATTGTGCCCGAACTCAAGACTTAGGACCAACAATTCAGCAAGATTTTGAGTTCTCTGGACCGTTTCATCAGGCAACAGAGCAGGGAATGGGGACGATGCCAGCAATTTAAAAAAAAAAATAAGACCAGCTGCTTCAGTTATGAGATGGGCTGTTCAGGATCAGTCCCAAGATGCACACTGAACGTATTAGGTGCTATCGGTTTGGTTTCGGCCAGCTTTCAGAGTCAAGGAAGATGGTTGATCTCCCCCACTTTCAAAACACAAAGGTTGTTAATTGCCATAGGAGGAGCCCACAGCTCCTGGACTGGCAGATGGTAAAAAAATTATCAGTAAAGCCAGAGAGTAGTTTTGGGTTCCGGTATGAGGTGGCCTAATTCCCATCCAGCAGATCAAACTTGAAATTCATACTCCATTTCTCCTCTCCCTGCCTGTCCCCCTTTCGAAGGCCGCGTAGAAGGGCTCTACCTTAATCACAGAGTCAGTGCTCTGAACGCAAGGGGCTGGAGTCTAGTTCAATTAAGGGAATGTAGGTCATGGAGGACAAGGTCTGAGGGAGGTACGGTCAATCAGTTTGAAAACAGGGAGCTAAACGGAAGCACGGATAGGCCTGTCCATTTCACTTTCTGATTTGCATTTTTCCCCAAGCAAAACTGCATGCTATTTCCAAATCAGCTTGCAGGTTTTGCTTTTAAATCTTGCTAAAACGATGCATGTCCCTTCATCCGAAGGCACTTCTGAACAAAGTTTTCCTTTGTATGTGTATTTACGGGAAGGACTTTTCTCTAATATATGCCTTATGGATGCAAAGTCTACATTTTTATGAGCATAGAATAGCACTGCAAAATTGGGGGGGGGAGGGAGGGAGGGAGGGGTTTGGATATGATTTTGAGAAGCATGACTTTAGATCACTTCATCTTAAGATGTGAACCAAATATCATTCCCAACCCTCCCTAAATGAACCCAAATTAAGCGAAAGACAGCTCAATCTTTTCCGTGGTAATGGAAGAAGCCATTGCCGATGAACTAATTAAGTCCATTCTCTTCTTGTGCAAAATAGTTCGGCTTACTTGGAGCCATAACTAGAAAATGATGCAATGCAGTTTGATTTCCCTTTGCAAATACAATTATCCCTGAGCTGTCTATACGTTAACTACTTTTTTCATCACAGCTTATCACCATGAATACTTTTCAAACATTTATTTCATTGTTTAATCCAATGAAGGTTGTCCTATGTTCTTCTAAGAGGAGTTTTACATCTTTAATTGCTACGTGACAGCTTTGTACTATCCAAACGTATTGCTGATAGGAAGCAAGGGGGGACATTTGGATGGCTAATACCTCTCTTTATTCCGCAACGGTGGAAACACAGAAGGAAGGAAAACTCAGCAGCAGCTAGGAAACAACTCAGCCCGTCAAATTTAACAGGGCTTATTCTGGGCTGGATTAAGGCCAACTGATGCCTGAAGCGCAATCCAACAATGGTGTCCCTCAACAGAAGCAAATCTCACACACCATGAGATGGAAACAAATGTGTTTTCTGACAACACCTTCAAGCCAAACTTTTAAACTTCAGTCACTCACCGTGCTAAATAAAACACTTTTTAACAATGCAGATCCAAGTCAAACATGGCAAAGAAGGATATTTACAAAATCGACTAAACTTGAGTGTGACAGTGAAAGAGTTACGGGCATGATAGCTAGGGGGAAGCCCTGTGTTCCTCCCTTCCCCTGGTGCCCTAAACACGGCTTATTTTGCTTAAGGTTTCATCCAGGGCTGGCTTATTACCATCTCAATCGATGTGATTTACATACAAAACAAAGTTGTACTTGTTCCCATTTTACAAGTAGGATAACTGAGGCAGAAAGAACATGGTGAACCACAAACCTCAGAATTAATCAGAATGCATATTATTGAAACCAAAAGGCATGGATTTAATACACGTTGGGATAAAACTCCTTGTAAGCAATAGAGACAAGACCCATGCGCCCTAAATGGATGGTTCAATAGAGTGATTATTAAGCTAACATTAGCTGATGCCTGACACTTTGGTGAATTTTAAATTCAAGAATTAACCCTTTCTCTCTAATTGGATTTTTAACCCACTGTATGTGCATACACACATACAGACACAAACAGACGTGCACATACACAGAGAGAGAAAATTTAACCTAAAATGCCAAATATCTAAACCTTAAGGCTTATTAACAACCCAAGAAGACGCTCACTTTCCAAATATATTATTTTAACAACCTTTACAGAGTAAAGATAACATAACCCTTCCAGAACCAAGATTGAGGATTTATAACCCAATGGAAATTATGTTGGGCCTCCCATTTCTATCCCATCCTTAATTTTGAGGAAGCTGAAGCAGGAGGAAAAGGAGGAAGAGAAATAATAATGCAATGAAAAAAAATAAGATATTTAGGTACTAAATTTCAAAGCACGCTCTCAGGAAGCTATAGGGTCACATGTGGTGGCTAAACTACAAGGGCCCGTCTTTGTCCTCTTTCAATGTTTGTGACACCCTGGGCCTTATCCAAAGGTAGGTAAGTGCATGTCCCATAGGCACGAGGACGCGTATACCCGCAGAACAGGCATCGTCTAACAGTTCTCCCAATCTTTTGCAACCGAGCTAAAATACCAGCAAAAGATGTGGCCAAAAGTCACATTGATTTGTCACCCCCTTCCAAAAAGAAGGGGGCTATCCAGAGAAGCACTTAGCATTCTAATGCCTTATTTAGGTCTGTGGGGGAAAGCATCTGCTAAAAGAAAAAAAAAATTAAATGGGTAACTTATAAAGGAAAGAAAGGGTTTGCCCCAATAGGACTGTCTGTCTCTCTTTCTCTCTCTCTCATTTGCCAATATACAAGCAACCCCCAGATTCCCCACTCTTATCTTCCTCTGCCGTCTGTATTTGGTGCTGAGTTTTTCCTTCCTTCCCTCCTTCCTTCCTTCCTTCCTTCCTTCCTTCCTTCCTTCCTTCCTTCCTTCCTTCCTTCCTAAATCCCAGATTAGAAACCTTATTATTTTAAAATAAAAGCACATTTCCCTCATCCTGCTAGAGGCCTGGGATTCCCCGTGTTATAAGTAAAAGTCACATCTCTGTGAAAGGCTGTCTCCTAACTGGGAAATACTATCTGCTTGCCATGGAAAGGGAAACAGAAACGTCCTTTCTTCCTTTCTGCAAAAAAGTTAATAAAAGCCGCATGAAGCTTCTCAGGCTCAGTTGGCAGGAAGAATTGTCTCTTTCCTCACCCCACTGAAGGAGAGAACTACTTTTCTGCCTGGAGGTTTTAAGCTACATTTCCTTCTGCCCAAGCTCCAAATGAATACGAGCGGCCCCCTCCCCCACCAAAACGTGTTTGAATAAAAAGCTACTAAGCTATCAAAATCCTGCACCCCTGCATCAATTAACCCTTGTCGATATTTTCAACAGCTGGTAGGAGCAATCCCAAGTGAAATTACATGAAATTTCAAGGAAGAGGGGAAGAAAATGTTTTTAAAAAAAAAGGGGGGGGGGAGAAAATCATACTTGCCACAAAGAAAGGTAATCCTGTGAAAAAATAGTATTTCATAGTTGATGCTAAATAAACACATTACCCTAAGTTACCAAACCTAATGAATATCTCCAAGACATCTTGAGTGCAGACAGAGGAACATCATCACCACCACCATCATCATCGTCATCACCACCACCACAGCCACTACCACCCCATGTGTGTTGACAACATTTCCATCTGTCATTACAAAAGGCCACCCTGCTTGGATCCACACAGATTACAACGTCCAAGGTTCTTGGGAAGAACTCAATGCCAATGATGAAGGCCAATGCCAGCTAAAGAACTGGCTGCTGTGATTTCACACTGTTGGGTATATAACCACCCCATGGAAACATAACCCTGATGGGGATTTAGCAAAAGGCATCCACCCAGTTTTTTATTTATACTTTAGAAATGAAAGGAACGCCTGCCGCAAGCAAGAATATCTCGCGGGATTATCATTGCGTCTGTGAGCAGTGTGTTGAGATCTCTCTCTTTGAACCAGCATCGTGGCCTTCCATGCAAAGGATCTTAGTAGGGATGCAGAAAATGATGGGGAGGAGATCTTTAGCTAGTCCCCACGACCACTTCAGGTAAAAATATGTTCTATGGAGAAGAAGAATGGCTGGATTCATATCGGTCTTTTCCTGGTTATAAAGACATCCTTGTAGGAAGGGCATTTGTTCAAAACATAGAGACAGAATTTATCTGAATAATCAGTTCTCCTAAGTCCATACTGTATAGGATTGTGTGTCCTTGTTACATTCTTCACTTTTGGGGGGTTGTTTGTTTCTGTATTCTTAAATGCCTTTCATTTTTACTGATCAGAACTCAATGAAGTCCTCAACGTTGGAGTTGGGTATCAACAGCTTTTTCAAATTCTCCATCCAAGTTGGGGGATGAGGCAGAGAAATCTGGGGGGACAATTCCTCTGAGTTTCTCCAGGACTGAATTCCCCTTTAGTGGGGATAGTAGTGAAAAACGACTAAAATAGGAGGAGCCACGCTTTCCCTTGAGATAAATGACAGCAGAAACCAGGAAAGCTACAAAGCACGGAGAGAGGATTATACAATGAAAGACAAGACCTTTGCAGATACCTTGTCACAGAATAAAGGCAAGAATACCCTATTCCACTCGTGCAAATTTCTCTTCCCAACACAGTTTATTCATTATATTCTCCCTTTTATTTTAATCAAGGACTCAGATCTCCTTTTGCTACTTGCAAACTTGGGTGAAAATTGGCCAACATCCAGATGCATCCTGCAACTTCAGCCTGTTGAATTCCAGACAGGACAAAGGGTTTGCATTTAACAGGCAATGTTAAAAGAAAAATAAATAAGATAAAATAAAATAAAATAAAATAAAAGAAAAGAAAATAAAAGAAAAGAAAAGAAAAGAAAACAAAAGAAAAAAAGAAAAAAAGAAAAAAGAAAAAAGAAAAAAGAAAAAAGAAAAAAGAAAAGAAAAGAAAAGAAAAGAAAAGAAAAGAAAAGAAATAAAATGCTGACTCTACTGTCTCTTCCCCTTTTCCAATAACCTTTCCATGAATATCAGCACGGTCTGCCACATATCTTTAAGGCAAAGCAACACTTCAGTACAAAGCAGTTAAAAACAACATGAACTGATGCATGAACATTCAAAGTCATATTAATTGAGGCCTGTAACCAAGAATAAACAAGTGGGGGTTATTTGCTTACTTCTCCATTTGCTTTTAAAATAAATGTGCATATGAAGCCTGCCTCTAATTAATTGCTAGACCACTCATTCATTATTACTTATTATCATCAGCACACATCTAACCGAACAAGTTCCATATTCTTGGGATGATTCTATTAATGGAAAATATGCTTTGCCTTCCATTAATTTCTCATTAACTTCATTCAAAAGCCATAGATTTTATATACTTCACCCAAACCATCCAGGCTATGCAGTGCAGGTCCAGAAGGGTGGTTCTTCATAACGAGAGGTACAACGCTGCATTTTTCAAATCTGGGAGACCTGCCGGATGGACAGCTAATCCTAGTGTGGCTCCAATTATAGTAATTTTGATCCAATTCTGTTCCAGTTATAGCAATTTTGATCCACACCACTGCTTCTCCAAGGACCCAATAACTAAGATGAAGCCTAGGATTCAAATCATGGTTGCTTATTCTCCCTACTTACCAATCCTCAGGGAATGGGGGCTGGCAGCTATCTTCATTAACCACACCAACAAGAGCACCAAAGGCACCAGGATCCAGGACATCTTCTATAAATCCTCATGGAGCCCTGCAGTGGTCTGGGCATGACATAACTCTGAAAAGAGAGAGGACCCAAATGATGAAAATGGCTTCATGCTAGCAGAAAATTTAAGAGGCCAGCATATGACCCAAAGAGAGGGAGTCAGGCTCTGATCTCCTCCAGCTCGAGAGAGCTCAGTGTCTAAGCTCAGGTGATCAAGAGTGCCCTCTAGGTTGCAGCTTTCACCTGGATAGGGTCAGCTGATCCCCACAGGCCAATAGGCTTCCACCAAACTTTGAAAACTCTTGTAGCCAAGCAAAGATGGAGAGGCTTAGGGGGAAAAATAGAACATGGCTGTGTGTGTGCGTGTATTTTGTTTCCAATGTAAAGAAGAACAAAATCTCCTTGGACATTCCCACCTGTATATTCCAAAAAGTGCCACAATTTGATCAGCTCGCCTCTCTAATCAGCACACAGATGGCTTTGCATAACCTACCACTTTTGAAACCTGTGCCGATTCACCTCTCCCTACAGGACTGGCTTTGAATCTTCGCCTGCTGGGGGCAGATCAATCCCTCACAATGCCCACAGAATCATTAGCGTCCCCCTGGCGAAGACCCAACACAAAGAAATAGAAGACTGAAAAATCACCTGTTTGTACGCGGCTTATTCTTGCATGCATCGCTTTTGATCCTTGCTGAGCATCAGTGTGCCCTCCTGGAAATGCCCTTTTAAAACCTGAACTGCCGGCATTTGCCAGAGAGCAAAAATTCAGTCAAGTCAACCCACCTTCCTTCTGAAGAATGAGAGGCAGGAGATGCCCTCATTATCTTTCCCAGTGTATCAGCTATGTCAGGCTAATAAGAACAAGGGCTGCTTCTTACATAATTACTTAAGAGCTATTTTCTTCCATTTCTTTACAGCTGCAAAATCTTGGCAAGTAGAGTCAAAGAGAACTAATGGAAATCCAGGGAGGGAAAAAACCCTATATACAGAACACGGCAGCAAATGACGAAGATCAGTTATGGTCTTGGGAGACGGGGCCCAGAAACACTGCCTAGGGAGCGGTCAGATAAGAGACAGCATAGTCCTCAGCTGGATAGTGGGTGGGGCAAGAGGCTCAGGAGAGACCCTCCCTAATTTCTCGGGGTGTAAAGGAGATGGGGGAGAATTGTACTTTCAGACTTGCAAGATTCTGTTAATGTAGCTTTACAGTAAAGTAGAATTAGCTCATCTGGTTGTGCTTCCTGTCTGGTCTACCTGGTAAGGCTGACATGGCCCAGGGGTACCTCGGGTCACGAACTTAATTCGTTCCGCGACTCTGGTCGCGACCCGAATCAAATTTTCCCATAAGGTTCAATGTAAATACGGTTCATCCGTTCTGAACCATATGTATTTTTTTTTTAAACCACAAAAATATGACACAAAGTACAGTACCGTACAGTATGAAGAGAGAGAACGCTAACCTTGCTTGAGGCGTGGAGGACAGGAAGACGGGTGGGGCGGTGGTTATTGCTTGGAGGGAGAGTCCCCCTCCCTACAGGAAGCCACGACCACGTGTGTCAGCAGGGAAAATGGCCGCGGATCCTGTTTGTCACCCAATGTGGAGTTCGCGAACAGAAGCAAAATTTTGCGAACGGTGCTGTTCGTGACCCGAATTGGTCGTGAACAGAAGCATTCGTGACCCGAGGTACCACTGTATCTGTAGCACAGGGTTGAACTGTGGAGTCCTTGGTGCTCTCTCTCTTGGTTGCTGGAGAGGATGTGTTCTGGTCTGATCCTCTCCAGCAGCCAACACCCAGATAAGCAGGGATTAACACCAGACAAACAAGCAGGAAACAATACCCTAATTAGGGAACCACCAACTAGAAAACTCCACCCCTATCAACATGGGCAGGGGAAGCTACTGTATATAAACAGGGAGCAAACCCCACCCTCCCTCGCACTGATGATGTTACCTAGTCGGGTAACGAAATGCCTGCAAGCAAACAACCAAGCTCAGAGAGCACCCAGGACTCCACGATGAGTTATGTTTGAGTTATGAGTTATGTTTCCATATTATGCCACCCCCTCCCCACCTCCCTGGCTTTGTCCTGAAATTTATCATCCCTTCTCTACTCCTGTAATTCTTATAAACAAATAAAGGCTTATTCAAACATTCTGAGTATATGAGAGCGTTCATGTACAAAATGCGCATTCAATTCCTGTTGTGCAGCTTCATTTGCATTTCTGTTAGCAACTGAGCCTGCTTTTGCTTGCTTGTGTTCGATTATTATTATTTTTTAAGGCATCATTGTATAGGTTGGAGTTTTCAAAGGCTGGAAGTTACTAGGGTGGTACGTATAATTTCCAACTTCACCACCGACATTTCATGTAATGATTTGCACTAACCAAACAGGCTTTTCATCACTGGTGTCAGGAGACAAATGGATTCTGTAAAAAGTGCCTCCAGCCGCAATTCATTTGGAGCTTTACAAATGGGGGCGGGATTCACGGTGGTCAGAAAATGCTGGATGGGAGACCGAATTAAGGCTGGAGAAGGTCATGATCGATGCCTCGGAGGAGGACAGAGCAGTGTCTCTGCCCAGTGAAAACAGAGAGCTAGCTGACAGTTGAAAAACCTGGGCTGTTAACTTTAGCTACAAAAGTTTCCAACCAGCTTCACAGTCCTGAGGCGACAGTTGATAAATGAGGAAAGGGGAAAGGAGGAAAAAAACCCACAGGATCCTGGAAAATGTCAGTAATTACAACAAAGCCGCAAGAATATGATTGGGCAACTGGACGCGAGCGGGCCCGTTGATCTAGCAGCTACGAAAACCAGTGCAATTTTGGGGTAGCGTGAACGGAAGCATTGCACCCAGACCACAGGAGATCACAGTTCTGCTGTATTCTGTGCTAGTTAGACTGTGCTTTGTGTCCAACTGGAGTGGGTTCAAAAGAAAAGCTATTGGATGCTGGAAGCTGAGTCTACGAGGAACTCTTAAAAGAACTGAGCACATTTGGTTTACAAAAGGGAAGTTTAAAGGAAGGTAGCATAGCCGTTTACAAATCTGTAAGAGTTTGTCCCCTGTGAAACTGAGAGCAGGACAAGGACTAATGGTTTGAAATTCAAAGGACAGGCAGGATGATAATCAGGATTTTCCTGATTGTAAGAGCTATTACATGGTGGAATACAGGGAGTCCTCATTTAGCAACCACAATGGGACCAGCGACTTGGTCGTTAAATGAAGTGGTTGCTAAGTGAAACCACAACTGTACTTAGGATCTTCAGCGTTCCTTTGCTTTCCAGACCTGTGAGGGTCGTCAGTGCCAGGATTGGTGGTAGAGTTACTTTTTCATCACTGTCTAAACTGGGAATGGTCACTAAACGAGGCACTCACTGAATGAGGACTACCTGTAATTTAACAATTGCGGACTCCTAATTGCTGGAGATTTCTCAAACGAGTTGGATGAATACCTGTTCAGGACAGTTTAATGGATACTTTCACTGAGCAAAGGGCTGGATTACATGATTTCTCATGTTCAAACTCATTACAGCTCCACTCTAGGAATAGATTAGCCCTGTCAAGTAAGTCACTGGATAAAATAAGTCATACCCTCCTCCATGATACAAGAGTTTAATATTTAAAGTATGTGATAAAGATGGTTGTGTGTGTAGGGAAAATCAGACCTTCTGAACAGGAAATTGTTCTGACCCAGAAAGACCCAATTCATACAACAGGTTTATATGGGTCTTTGGGGGAGGGTTGCAGGGAAAGTGTGGTGCAAATTCTGTAATCCAGTGTTTTTCAAACTTGGCAAGGTTAAGATGTGTGGACTTCAACTCCCAGAATTCCCCAGCATGCTGGCTGGGGAATTCTGGGAATTGAAGTCCACACATCTTAACCTTGCCAAGTTTGAAAAAGGCTGCTTTAACCGATGCAAATAGCTCATCTAACCAAGAAAGGGTTAGATTTCGATCCAAATAGTTTTAAGTTTGTTTGGGGTTAAAATAACTCTCCTTGGTGAACTAACTCCTTCCACACTTTGCAAGCTACTTGTTGATAATTGTCTTGCCCAAGACTGAGAGGACATCCTGGAGAGGACCTGCAAAACAGTTCTCCTCTTTGTCTCCTTAATGCATTCTTGAATGATGGAGGTAGAAATAGCAAGGGAAGTAAGACTCAGAACTGTTTGCAATAGTCAAGAGAACTAAATGGTGTATGTTATCAGCTGGGAAAAATGAATCTGTTGACCGGGAAAGCAATGGACAGAAACATACTGATGCTTTGGAAAAATGAGAAATGTGGAATGGCTTATAATATGGTAGGAGTATAACCAATGGGTCTCTATCTTTTGCATACAAAGCCTCATTTAGCACACTCATGTTTTACCAGTCTACACCCTTCCAAGAGAGCAAATAAATGTCAGAATGACCCCCCTCTCCCACCAGAGAGGGTATAATACAGAGACGTTCTGCCCTAAGATTCATAATTTTAAGAATAAACTTTGAAAGATAACCAGCTGTGGTTTGGCATTCACCACGGTCCTGAAAATTATATGCATATTATGTTAATTACATGTAATTAAGACATGCAAATTAACAGAACAGTCCCTCCCAAAACACATGCATTTCACCCTGTGTTTAAGAATTTATCCACCCCTTAATTAAGCCTTATTGGTGACAGAAGTGGGGTGGGGGAGGACACTGGGTTAACTTTGGGGCCTCTGCTGCAAAGAACAGATGTAAATGCATGCCTCTTATTGGCTAATTCATATAGGGAACTTTCCAACTTTCAATAAATCTTCAGGCCTGGATATTAGGGCAGGTGGGTTGAAGTGGAGGAGGGAAGAAAAAGAATAAATTATGTTACTTTGATGTTATTTGTCGAAGACATTTTGCAGGATTTTGCAAAAGTACAAATAAAAAATTGCATTACTTCAGAACAACTGACAGCTGCAGGAAAAACAAAAACATGTTCTTATTTCAGGGATTTTGCTTCTGACTTGCAATAATGGATCTTATCTAGATGAAAAGGTTTCTGCGGTGTTTTTGCTTGTACATGTCTTGTTGTGGCATGTAAAACATGCACAACATCTAGCTTTGGAAGAATATGAAAGAAAATTGAACTTGGTGATCACACGCCTGGTTAAAAAAGGGAAGATTTTCATTAAAGATTTCCTATTCTCCAGATCTATTGGAACAGTGACTCCCCAAACAGTCAGCCAACACAGGAGGAACCAGATTGGAGAAAAAACGTTCTTAACTAGATGGGTTATAAGATGGGGCTTTAGCAATTATAATACTGCTGCAGTATTTTGAGATAAATAGACTAGTTAGGAATTCTAGGCCTTTGGGCAGGATTGCTTAAACGGTTTTGATAGGTCATAATTAAGGATGTCTGGAGGATCCCATCACTGAGTCTTTCTTGGGAGGAGAAGAACATGTCTACCCTGTGCTTTGAATCAAGCTCCTGGCTGGCCTCCTAGAAGAGATTCTGCAACAGGGCAGCAATAAGCTGGTTGAACCTGGCAGCAGTTATCCACGTCCTGAACACATCTCAGCCAAACTACAACTATGTCCATGATGATGAGCTTATCCTTGGAGAGTGTTTGGAAGTTCAATTGGTTTAAAATGAGGCAGCGAGGTCGTTAAATCTGCCTGATGCCAAGTTAACATCTTGCTGATTATGAAAGACCTGTAATGGCTGTCAGTTGTTTTTCAGCCACAATCATTGTCTTAGGGCCTGTCTGTCTAAAACGCCACCTTGCTGCGACAAATCTGACATGAAGAACTGTAAGAAATACTTTTCTGAAGATAGCCCTACCCCCTGACCTGATTGCCGGGTTCTTGGAAAATGGTCCACACCAACATTTGCTCCAGAAGAAGATAGGACAGGACTGGATCCCCCAGTCCCTGCCTTTAAAGTCTCCTCTGAATTGATTTATTCTGGATTGATTCATTCATTTAACTACATTTGTATGCTGCCAATATGACCTTGATTCTAGGTGGCTTGCATCAATAAAACAGTAAAATACCAGTTAACAGCATCTAGATCATCATGGAGACATCACCTAATTCTAGACAAAGTGAACCCAACAGCAGCTTCCAATAGACTCCCTGCCATGAAGGCACATTGGAAAACCATTTTCTTTTCTCCCCCCCCCCATTTGCTTCCTTTTATTGTAATGTTGTAAATCATGATGCACTGTATTATTTCAGTACAGATTTCGATGCAGCAATGTTTATATGATACGATTAAAAGTTATTAACATTCTATTATTTAAAAAGCTTAAAGTATTGACAATAAAAAGAGGAAAGTTAAAAAATTCTGACAGTATCAATTGCCATTTGGGATGTCAATGTATTACACATATAAGATTCTTTAATTTTCCATCCAAAGTTGAATAGAAGATAATAGATGATAGATGAAAATAGATAATAGATAAGATAAAAAAGAAAGCGCCGCTGCATTTCACATCCAAATATTAAAAAGACCATTTTCTTAATTTTCCTTCGGAAGGACCAGGGAGCAGGCAAGTTTGGAGGACAAGTTGTTTAAAAGCAAGGAAGCTACAATCTTGAAAAGGGGGAGGGGGGAGGAAATCCACAGCATGCCCTCTTCACCAAAATGTTATATGTTATATATATGCTGATTTTTTTTCCTGTTACCAGCAACCTTGCTTCTGATATTTTATTTTTTGTTGACGATGCAGAGAGGAAAGAGAGGATGCAGATCCATTGCTTAAAACAAACGAAACTGCTTAGTGTGCACGACAGGTTGTTCTCTTTCCTCGTTCAGCAGTTCCTTTGTTGGACAGCTCCCCCTCTGTCCTTCCTGCAAGAATGGCAGGACCAGCATGCCCACCCCATTTGGGGTCCAAGCCTCCATCTTTCTGCATTGCTCTCTTAATTACTCTCTTTCATGCTGTGCCATAAATAAGGAAAATGTCCCCCCCCCTCCACCCAAAATGTACTATAAAACGAACAGAAGTGGGATGAGGTTTTAAAGCAATGCAGATGTGCCTGGAGGGTTCAACACTTTTTTCTAATTGCTAAAATTTGACTTGCAGATCCAGATTTTAGTGGCATGTGAACTGACAAGCAGCAGATTCCAGTGCAACGCCACGAGCACTTGGGGAAAGTGGTTGCTAACCAAGCCGAATTGGCTTACAGAGTAATGTATTATTTGAAGTCATTGAGGCAGCAATTCCCAAACTTTCTAAGTTATTGACAAAACAGCAGGACAGAGTTGGAATTTAGTAAGGCTGGTGTGTTAATGAGAGATGCGTACAGTACAAGTCAGGCTAGCCTGCGAATACACAGAGACTGACAACTTTGCTGAACAGCAGTTTTGGTAGCCTTGAAGCTCTCTGACAGTTACAGATTAAATATGCTTAATTTCCATGGGTGCTCTGTGCCCACAGATGGAGCAATCCAGACCCTGGATGTGCTCAATGCATGAATTACCAGGATGGGCTGGATGGTGGGGGGCGGGGGGGGGGGAAAGAAAGGGTGTCTGAAATCCCTTTCCTTCTCTACTTTCTTTTTAAGCTATTGGGGAAGCATGCTTTGCCTAAAGCCAAGGCATCTGAAGACCACATTTCTACTTTTAAAGCAAGGGATCCAAAGAAACAAGCAAAGGCAACTGAAAATTCAGTTTAAAGCAGTATCAAAGTGTGCATCTACGTGTGTGTGTTCAGTACTGTACATTTTTTTAAAAAATCAGTGAAAGGGACCAAACCAGCTAAGCCCAGGATGAATTAAACATCAGCTATATTAAGAAGTTCCTGCCCCTTGCTTCTTAATTCAAGCAGTGATGGGCACGTCTTTTATCACACTTTTGGGTACCACAAACATTTTTACCTTGCTTATTTACCTTGTCCATCAACAGATGGCCATGTCTAGCTGAACTCGGTTGATCTTTAAAAGGCCATCATGGTCAGACCTGGTAAATATTGGGTGGAACCCTGCCAGGGCATCAGGCTAAACTAGGGTGTCTGACCAAAAACCTCAGCAGAAGACAACAACAAACCACTTCCATCTATTTGTGAAGAAAACAACACAGGCATATCCATGTAGTTACCAGGAGACAGAATCACTGAAAGCTCATTGTTTTTCAAAGTGCCAGTTCCTTCCAACTTTGATGTGAATGGCATGAATCATGTAGGTAGCAGTTGTATTTACCCAAAAAGTTTATTAATCATTTCTCTATAAAACACTCGAAGTGGCTTACAGTAAAAACAAAGATTAAGATGATCTAACTTCAGAAACAAAAGGCAACAACATTGAGCAGCCCCAAGGAGTGCCAAGCCTGTTACAATCACAAAGGAGTCAGCCAACCAGAGGGAGGAATATTGAAAAACCACCTCCGTAACCACCACCAGCACCAGCACCTCCCACAAACAGACTTTCATTCGTCAGAGTAAAATGAAAGAGGATGAAGAACGGGGGCAAAATATGAGGGGGTGGGTCCAAAACCTATCAACCAGAAAGCCCACCAAGAAGCCTGACTGGTCACCAGTTCTCAGCCTCTAATGCTTAAATACAGGCTATAATGGAGGTTAGCCGTGGCTATTAGCCACAATGAGAAAATGGAACTTCCAAATTCAAGGAGAATCTCTCCACAAAAGCCTTTTGTGGGGGATAAATGACAGGGGGAAACCTTTGCTTTCTCCTAGACTTTCAGTTTGCTCATGCAGGACAATTCTTAACATTTTGTGGGAAAAAAAACCCAAGTCAAAGGATACAATTGCTATGCCAGCCTGGCTCCTAAGTCCAAGGATTGCTGCCAGGATGCCAAAGCAAAATAAAAAACCTTCTATTAAGTTTGGGAGAAATGTCACAGGCAAAAGCCTAGTGAGGGTTTTTTTATATATATATATACCACAAACCTTCCATGCTTACAAGAAAGATCATTTCTTCGGGCAGTAAAAATGCAAAACAATTTGATCTCATTCTGGAGAGTATAATCTGGCAGGGGTGGGTTATTACATACTAGGTTGATTGAATCAGCAACAAGTAGAGCTATTTCAGTAAGAATTAGAGCCACTGATTTTGCAGAGAGGCCTTGATGCTACTTAGAAAGCATCAGCAGTAGGGATTAAGGTAGAAGATAAGAAAATTGTTGGGAAAGTAAGCAGAGAGGAAAAAATGCTGATCCTGAAGAGCTGCCAAATCAATCTGAGGGTAATGCAAAACATGATGGAGCATCAGCCTCATGTGGAGAAACCTCAGGCTAATGATTAGGCAAAACGCGGAGTGTCGGGGAAGCTAAACACATCCTGTTCCATGATGGAAAAACAGCTTCCCAACCTTGTCTTGAGGAAGGAATTAAAAGCAAATGACATCATCTCAAACTGAGGTAAGGAGCCTGTGGCTTCCATTCCATGTGAAAATAGGTGGTCATTTTGAGGTGAGTCTCAACAGCCTTGATGATGCATTTGATTTGACAAGAAGGAGACAGGAAGAGGAGGAGACTGGAAGTAATGCAAAATGGAAAGGTTAATATGGGAAAATCATGCTCCATGTTCACCGTGTCTTGCACAGGGAGCTCCTGCAGCTCCTCTGAGGGCCAATAAAGGTCCAATTTCAAAAAATTAGTTCATAAAGGTACTTCTTGAAATGTGTTCCATGCTCAAGCAAGATTGACTCTCAGCTCCAGGACAGAGGAACGTTTAAGGTGTTGGACTGAGACTGACAGTAATGGCTAGTTCTTAGCCCAGCTATCTTACAAGGTTACTGTTGTTGCGATAAAGTGATAAGTGACTTCCCCCCTTACTCAAGGAAGCCAGCTTGAGTTCCCAAAGGAAAGGAGATAATTGTAGTATACCATTACTACTGCTGTTACTAATAATAACGATGACGACTTAGGATTCCATTATATATAAGGGACTGGGCCTCGCTAAGGAGCCTCTTTGAGAAGCAAAAGATGTAGCTAAGATCAAAGGTTATATTCAGAAGGGGATGCCCTTTGGAGATTGTTTTAGGAGGCATCACCTCTTGAAAATGTTCTGAGACTTAACACAGACTATTGTTGTTATTGTTAACTTCAAAAGGAAGTCATTTCATCATTGAATTTCAGTGCTCAGCAAGGTGACATCACTTAGCCAAGCTGGGTGGATCTCAAAAAGCTAAACTGGGCTGGACCTGATTAGTATGCGGATGGAAGACCACCAGCAAATGCTGAAGCTGTAGGCTGGACTGGGAAATTGTAAAAACATCCCACAAGAGGACAATGGTGAGCCACTTTTCTACTGTTGCTATGAAAACAACATGGATTGTTGAGGTTGCCTCAAAGATCTTGTGTCATGTGAAGCCTAAGGGCTGGGGTGGCCACGAATCAGGAGATGGTGGCCCAAGAGACATCGGTTGCCCATCCCTGCTCTTCATTCGCTCTGCAGGGACCTTTAGGGGTTCTTCTGTTTCGGAGCATCCGGACTCTTTGTAGTTGCACCGATCACAAGACAATCCCTCCCCAGTTAGAGAAAACAGTGAGAAGACGCTTCACCCTCTCTTCATGTGTTTGGCTGTGGAAATAAATAAATGCTTAATGGCAAAAGGCAAAGAGAGGGGGCAACCGTTCTTTCCTTGCATTGCACCATGAAAGAATGTTGACGGCATGTTGAGACATTTTTAAAAGCAAGCTTTGCTTTCTCATGGAGGATGTGACTGCTCCAGGATGTATCGATATTACTGAATGTTAATGCCATTTGCTTGTTTGTATTAAGAAATGCTTTCTCCCAAGTTATGTTGCAGCACCTTTATGAAATCTTAGCAACACTTGTGGGGAACCTGTTAATTCATTATGGCAGAAGCTACACTGGAGCGATGTAGTTTCTGTCACGTGTGGCAGAAGTGTGTGTTAATTCTGGTTTTGTTTTGCTTTTTAGAAGCTTGAAAGTGTTCCTGGACACCAGGAATGTCTTTTGCTTTGCTGGTCCTGATCTTTGCAATAAATTCCTAGAAAACAAAACGCTTTCTTTCTTGATTACTTACTCAAGAAGAATCTTGCAAATCTTTTGCAACAAAAACAGGTTCTTGGGGCCTCTTTAAGACCAAAAAAGTTCCTCATCACATCAACCTTTATGAAGTACAATCCACAGTGAAGGAATGGTGACCATCTTCTTTATAAATATGAGTGGGGCAAAGCTGACTGAAACCCAGAATAGTCCTCTTTGGAGAATAAACTTCAGGAAAATCCATACATACTATGTGTGATGTGACTTCAAGAAAAACAGAAATAATTTAGCAAAAACCATACCTTCCAAATCATGGAAGTAGCCATTCCACTCTATTTTGCATGGTCAGATAAACCTCAAATATGGTGTCCAGATATAGGCACCACAGTTTAGGAAGAAGTCAGAGAAACTAGGGCTGGTTCAGAGAAGAGCCAGTATTTAAGGAACTGAAGTCCTCAAAGAAAAATTGAAAAACTGGCTATGCTAAAAAAAAAAAAAAGAATGCAGTGACTGAAGCTGGGATCTGACAGCACATTTAAGTACTTGAAGAAGCCCAAGAATTGCTCTCTTTGTGGACCAGCTGTCCTGCATATATACCAAGAACTCACGAAATTTTCAGAAAATTTGTTTCAACTTTTCTTAACACTAAGAACTTAAGAATCCTCACCAGCATCTCTATTCACAATTGTGGCCAGAGAGATACCTCTTAACTGAGATACAAAGATGAATCTTTTGTCTCCATCACCAAAGATGAAGTCTATAACTGTCCATGGAGCTTCCATTTAAGTCTCATGGCATTAAAGGTTGACCTGTTGGGTTGTGTTCAGAAGTAAGGCAGGAATTCAGTTGGGTAGCCACAGCCAGCAAACATATAACCAAACAAGGGGTCAGATAGAGCTTTTCATGACTGGCAGCCAAACGTAAGTAGCAATGTGCCAAGACTGAGTCAAAGAAGTAGTACAAGATAACTCAAAAGCCCAGACAGCAAAGGAACATTGCAGAGCAAAGGACATTAAGGAAGTTCCAGCAAAGTTTCTATCCAGACAGTAAGTGTGTTCATGTTTTCTTCCTGTCTGGGATCAGGAATGGACTTAATAAACAGAGTCAAACTAACAACTCAAAGATCCTCATCCTGGAAGCAATGTGTGATTTAGCTTATTCTGATACATGGCTAATAACAATCGCTAGAAGCTTCCTCCAGGAATCTGTTCAAAAGTTTCTGTGTGAAGTGGGTTATAAAAAGTTTCCACCATCAACTGTCCATGACCTTCCTCTTCCTCCTAGCTGTCCAATGAGACAAAATAAAAGGTGTCTCTTTATAAGGCTTTGCTTGGTAATACAGCTGGCTTTAAGTAAAATGGGGAGAGTTGGAGAAGACAAGCAAGAAGCATCAGGAATGAGAAATTGGAAAAATACTCTACAAGGTGGTTGGATAGCAAGATTAGGACATGAAGTAGCAAGACTATTTTTGTGAAATCAGGAAATGAGAATAGATGTAAAATGTTTGGAGTCAACGAACAATTCTTGGTGTATCTTCTCCCGCCTTACCTTCTAACATGCTTCTAACTTGCAGCACTCCAGATTGTGCTAAACTATAATCCAAGAACCCCCAACCAGGAACAGGACTTTGAAATGAATGGATTAGGGCAATATGGATGAAAATGTAAATTCTCCTTCAAGTCAAACTCAAGTCTTGGGCATATGCCTGTAGCCTTCTTGCTAACAATATGGAAATGGTTTCCCACTGCCTTCTTCTGAGATTCTGATTTTCCAGTCTAGCCCACAGTCTTGATATTTCCTGATGACCTCTGAACCAAGTATTAGCTAGGTCTGATCTTTCTTAGCATTTTGTGATCAGCCAAGATCAACTAGGTGCTATCACCTAAAATGTTATTATTATCTGCCTAGAAGGATTTAAAGCTCAATGAACATACATGTTGCAGATGAAGTAAGGGGGCTGCAAATTATCATGGGGCAAAACCTATGACCTTTGCTCCCTTAAAATTGGACCTCTGCTACTTGTTGCTATGGGAAAAAAACCCACCTGTCTGGGGTCACGCTTGGAATACACGGTCAAACAAATTTACCTTCTGCTGCTCTAAAAGACAGAAGTATGATCCTGTTTGAAGACAAATCACAAAAGTCCACCATTAGAGTCAATTATTTAAGGGCTGAATAATTTTGTGCATATAAACCTTGGTGAATAGCACATGTTCTAACTGTTCCTCCTTAGCAGGAGCAATACTCCATTAATTTTTTTTGTTTTGTTTTGATTCCAATAGATCATTGTTCATATTTTGACACTCCCCTTCCATTTATTATATATTTGCCTTTGGTGAGCTGTCTCATGAAAATAAATGTTAGTTCAAGTTTCTGAGATGAACATTCCTCCCATTTTTCTTCTGTTCCCCATGATTTCTCCCATCACTCTTCTAAACAGAGGCAGATACTGATGTATGAACACTGAGATATCATGTACCACAGAAGAGAATATATGTAGCTCAGAGTTGAACTATGGAGTTACTCGTGTTCTCTGAACTTGGTTATTTGCTTGCAGACATTTACTAGGTAACATCATCAGGGCCCAACTAGAAGTTACCTAGTTGGGTAATGAAACGTCTGCAAGCAAACAGTCAAGCTCAAAGAGCACCAAGAACTCCACATACCATGTAAACAGTGCATGATTTTTTACAGTGCGCCTACTCAGATATTTTGAACAGTTGGTGTATCATCATATTTTCAGAAAGAAGAACAGAACTTTAAAAGAATAAACACCATCTTGGCTTTGAAATGAACAAGGAACATGGACTTTGCAGAACTACTGAATGGAAATTCCTAGGTTAAATCTAACTTGAACATTTCCTAAACCTCCTCACAAGCTCATAAGCTAGTTTATAATGCTTGGTTTCCACATATTGCTGCTAAGTGGTACAGCTGGGGGGAAAAACTTTAGCTCTCGTGGCATTTCTTCAAATCATCCTTTGCCTGAAATGAACTCCTCGGAGGTGAGACAGAATTTGTCACTATCTCTCTTCTCCAGGAGTCCCTAGGAATGAAAACACTTCCTTATTGTCACTATTTCATCAGAGAATGGAAAAGCCACAACGGCGACACACGGTCATTTGCTTAGCACTACAAGAGGACGTGAAAATAGAGATAAAATCTGTTAGCCTGTTAGAAGAAAGTGATTATTTCTTCTGATCCTACATGCATTGCTGATTTTCTTCTCACACCTGATTCTTGGAATCTTGCAGAAAATAAACCATGAGGAGGAAAACTATTGAGTGAGGCACGACTGGAAACACCGCCATGGCCTCTGCTGACCTTCAGAGCTTCCATTATTCTCCTGTGGCTGGGACTTCGAAGTGCCATTTTCTTTTTCAAAAACTACTGCTGGAAGTTTCATGTTGGACCTGGATCACGGCTCAAGGGGAGGATACACTTAACTCTGTGCCCCCATTCTGACTCTTTGATTTAAGCTTCCTACAAAAGCCCAGAACTCACATTAGATAACATAATACAAAAAGCATATTAAGACCATGAGCTACTATTCATCATGAACAAGCTATGATAGCCAACACACAATGCAAAGTTAAGAAAAATCAGGTGAGTACTTCAACACACCACCAAAAAAAGCATATTCTAGAAGACAGACTTGGTTTTTGAGGGACTTATTTGTTGCTTACACAAGAGGGTGGGATATTAACAATGTGTTACTGCACATCCATCACAATTCCCTCTGCAGCTAACCACAACTCCACGTTTGATTTGGACTGGGACATACTGAAAGAGGAAAAGGGTTTGACAGAGCTACATCATGCTTTGCTTCCAATCCCACCCATCCATGTAAAGAGCTGCTTTTTCAAGAAAATTACACCAAAATGTAGTCAGAGATTTTTTTACATGAATTCTTTCAGGCCTCAGCACCTGTTCTGGAACACTAATGCATCTCCCTTGACAATTCCTAACCCAGACCACACCTTGTGAAGTCTGAATCTCAAATCATGGATGGGTAACGTGCAGCCTTCTGGGTGTTGATTGATTCAGGGATTCTCTTCCATGAAGTTGTTTTCGACTCCTAGCGACCACATAGATTTTCTCGATGATTATCTATCCCAAACCTGGTCCTTCAGCTCTTCCAACAGTGTCCCACTGCCACTGTAACCAAATCCATCCACCTTGCTGCTAGTCTTCTCTTTCCTTCTACCTTTCCCAGCAATAGAGCCTTTCCCAGACATTCTGGATGCTACTGGAGTACAATTTCCATCATTATTCCATATATTGCTAGGGATTACGGGAAATGGAATTCAACATCTGAAAAGTGTTCAGGCATGGGAGGGGCCTCACTTGCATCTGAAACGGCAAATCAGGGGCCACACTCAAAATGTGGGTGGGCAAGGACAAGAGTTACAATAATATGGGAGTCTTCCATTGATTCCTTTTGTTCTCATTTTAAAAAGTATAGTTTGGGGTCAACTTGGGGAGGGAATGGCTTTCAAGGGATGGACGAGGCCCTGTTAGGCTTTCACCTGCACATTAAGGAGATGACCAGAAGAGATTACTGGAATCTGGGTAGGATGTAAGGCAGTCATCAAATATCCAAAGATTAAGTTAGATCAAGAGGCAATGCTTTCTGTGTGCTAAATGCTCCCCTCTTAAAGAGCTATAAAAACTCAACCCTGCGTTGAATATTTAACTGCTATAAATATGCCGGTAATGATAATTGCCAGGATGATGGCGGCCCCATGAATAAATCCTGTCTGATGCTATTTAAAAAAGCTGTCCTAAGTTATACATTACATGCCCTCTCTACTAGTACTTTAAACTTGTCTTTCACTGCTCTCCTTCCATTTTTTTAAATCCCTCCCCACCTCCCCCAGGCCAAACATACAGACTTACACATACATTACACAAGTTGTTCCAGCAGAGCAAGTCTCCTGTGGTCCTTTTAATAAGATCTTTGGCGCTTTCTGCTAATAGGGAGGCCTGTGACACAGTGCTAGTCATGGCTTCAAGGAAGCCCCTACAGTGGGAATGATGAGAAAGTGCTGCTGACTCATCCCACCCCAAGACTGAAGAGAACACTGAGATGCAATCAAAAAGGCGACACAGTGATCAATTCTATTCCCGTTGGAAGCCACCAAGGATGTCTACAGGGGGTAAAATGTAATTACACACACACACACACACACACACACACACATATATATATATATATATATATATATATATATATATATATAAGCAAAAATACTAGGAATAAAACAAGCCTCCTATATAAGAGTCTTGATTCTGGTGGGATAGCTCACCATGGGACTCCACTCACCTACTACAGAATCAAAACCCCAGGAGAGGTGACATCTAACTCCAAGGGGCCTGTCTCTGACACCAAAGCTTTTGGCCAAATAGCAACTTGTCTGTACGGAGAACAGAACAAGAATTGCACCAGATAGAACACCTCTCTTACAGGGCAGTTTTCCAATTACTTTGCTCCAGATCTCCTTTTTATGTATGGGGGTGTACATACATCCTTATCTCTTGTGCATGTGGGATAACCTATGATACGTCAACAGAGAAGGAATGCTTCATACCTCACAGGAACACAGTGCTTCTCTGTTATTCATTAACACATCTCAATTTCTTTCAGGCTTCCATGCAAACCTGGGGGGAAAAATGCCACTGCTTTAGGAGTTCTGTTTATATTAATGAGTGTCTTTCTTAAAGCAGCCACATATTTTTTCCAGATTCACATTTGGGAAAAAAATGGGACCTACTTCAAATGAATAACAGGAAGGTGGTGTGGCCTCGTGAGGTCCAAAGCATTTTGTCCTAATCATTGTTTAAACATTTGCAGCCATGTTAATTAAACTATTGCTTTATTTATATAAAGTAGGTTCTGCTGCCCTTTAAGATGACTTGATATTATGAATAAAAACAAAAAAATCAAATACACAACAAGAGCCAACAGCAGAACAGGCAGATATTAGCAAGCTGAACATTCATAACAACACAGAACAAGCAAAATCAGCTGGCACTGAAAGTTGTCCTCAACATCCAGGTTCTTGACTGTTTTCTGAAGGCATCTATCAGGCTTACAATTGAATGACTTGTAGTGATGGCAGTCTAATGACATAATGCAGCCATTAGGTCTGTTCCTCCCTGAGGAACTGCTACTTGTGAGGAAGGTGAGAAGAAAACATGGGGAAAGAAGCATAACATTGGTTACACTTGGAAGATTTCCTCCAGTCTTCCCATATAATTCTGTGAACAAGGTTGACATGACCAACAGTGGCTCTCTGGGATTTCAGGCAGAAATCTTTCCCAGAATTAAGAGGAGACCCTAGGGATAAAATATGGAAGTCCTGCACACAAGGCAGGCCCTCTTTGAGTCTTTAACAAGTAAGAACCAGAACAGTTGATCATTTCCCCAAGAGATGCACCTATACAATGCAGAAAATGCCACACTGATGAAGTTACCTAGTTGGATAATGTAGCATTTGCAAGCAAACAACCAAGCTCAGAGAGCACCAAGAATTCCACAATCATTTCATGCAATCTCTCTCTTTTGGACTAACAGCCACAAACTGAGCCTTTGAGGCAACATTTCTAGGAACTAAGTGTAGCTGAGAAAATAAACATGGCATTTGGAGAGCAATAATTCAATCCATCCTCCTAATTTTCCTCCATATATCTCCTTAGGCTTGGCACAAAGTCCTTGCAGAAACTTTTTCTTCCCTCATTAAAAGTGTTAGAAATCTTTTGACTTTGGAGCTTAACTTTGTGCAAGAAAGGTTTCTGTAGGAAAGGGCAAATGTGTGTGTCTGTGTGTGTGAGCATGGGCACAGATGGACTTGAAATGCATCAAAAATATTCCCTGGGCAAAAGACGGTAAAGAGAGAGGAAAAATTAATCTATTTATTTCACTTACATCTCTGAAAAAGCTGAGAAGAAAAGATGATAAGTAGGTTCTTTGGAGGCAGATCAAAGGAGGAGGATTTACGGGCAAAAGGGTATTTTTTGCAGCCTGCCAAAAAGAAGCAAGTAAGGTAAACAGATGTTTTGTTTTGTTTTTGCCCTGAGAGCATTTTGATTTATTTAAGAAATTGTTTGTTTGTTTGTTTGCATTGGTTAATTCTTCTGGAATTCACCAAAGAAAGGGAAGATCTGCATGTTGTATCTGAACAACATTTAGGTATTACTAACAGTGTTTACACCGAAATATACTGCTGACCAGGTTCAAGTTTTTCTGGATATTTTTTTTTTTTAATTTGCATGTTCTGAAATAAAGATTGCATGAGAAATCCAAGAAAAAGCACTTTCCCCATTTTCCTGGAACTTTAAATGTAGGGATGTGCATGTGTTCTGCAGGCATATTCAAAATTAAGTACTGCAACTGGAAACCATAGAAAAGATTGCAATATATGTTTATGCCCAAACGGACGCGATATGGTTACCCCTAAACCAGTCTTTCTGCAGCTTTGAATATTCATTCCTAGCAATTTCTTTCTACCCACCCATCACAAACTTTCCTGGTCAAAATTCTGTCCAGCCAGGGCCCAGTTTCCTCTGAATTAGTGTCAGCCATTAACGGACAATTCTCTGGATGCAAATAGCTGATGACGCTTCTGTAGTGTTATACAGAAGAACTCCTCTGCGTTGGCTCCTAGCTCTCTTAGTTTAATCAAGCCAAGTTTGATTTTGAAATGTCTTTTCAAGGTGAAGAAAAGAGAAATAGGGAGGAAATAGGGACCTCTGACTTACTTCGTGACGAAGTGGCCAAGAGGCGTGTGCCAATCTCCTGTCTTTCAACGGGCAACCCTTTTTCTGCCATGCTTCAATGAAATCTCAAGAGAAGATGTCCTTTGGGATGTTCACCCACCAGGCTGCTTCTTTTAGCATGGGAACTATTGGCAGGGATCCATCAGAGTGATGGAAAATTGTAAAACAGACAACATCAGGACCAGCACCACCACCTTTCCAATAATATAGGAAGCTCAGAAGACCATCGCAAGAAATTCAGATTGAATTCTCAGAGCACCTCGAGTCTAAGGAAAGGGATAAAAGTGTCTTTTGCAGGGGGAAGAAATTCTTTGAGAAACAGATTTTGACGCGGCCTTTCTCAAGTCTTCCTAGGGGAGAAACAAGTTTCAGAAAAGCCAGGTCTCTCTGGATCTGTACTTCTCAAATCTTTCCCTGCCCAAGTGCAGAGAATAAGGTCTCTCCTCCATCTGCTCCTTCACTGGCTGAAGCACACAGCTCCACCAGATCCACATTCTTCCAAGGTCTCTTTCTGCATGTGTGTGTCATGTGTGGCTAAAAGAACATGTGCGGCACTAGAAATGCAAGTTGTACATAACGCTGCATTTAACACCACTTTTTCCTTTTTTCACTCATGTTACTAGGAGCTACGTTAATGGGAAATATACAGTTCTAACCTCTGCCCCCAATCCTAATTCTTCCTGGAGCTTCAAAAATGGTAGGAAAATACAAAAATGTTGATTTATATGCAGGAAGGAGGCAGAGGATTAGATATTAGCACGTGTCTGCCAGTGGCCAGCCTTGTCTGGAGTCAGAAGCTAAGCAGCGTTGGATTTTGTCAGTAGCTGAATCGGAGACACCCAGGAAATTTGAGGGATACAGATTAAAATAGGAAGTTGAAAGGAACACATAGAAAGCAAAATGATAAACTTTATTAATTTATTTTACTAGATTTAGATGCTTCCCAACTCCAAGATGACTCTGAGCTTCTGTATTGTGGCTAAGAATCAGTACAGATTGGGGCAATATGCAAAGACTATGATATAAATGAATGAAATACTACACAGATGTGTCAGGCAAGCTTTATTTTTAGGAATCAATATGCATGTTTAAGGTTGCATAAACGTATCTGCTCAGATTCAAAAAGAAATGTATTAGTTGTGATTAATAATAATAATCCCAAAACATCTGGAGCACCACTTGAAGACCATCAGCATTGACAAGTTCACCATCAGTCCATTGCAAAAGGCAGCTTTACTTGGAACAGCTTCCATCCTGCGACGATACCTTTAGCACCATCAAACCATCAAACAGCAACAGCTGCCTATCCCAAGTCCTTGATAGGTGGGTAAAAATCCCAAATCTAGTCTAAACGTCTGGCTGACTGGGTGACTAATAATAATAATAATAATAGATATCCTGGGAGTGGAGGGACATTTTTCCAAATATGAGTTTTTCGATTCCTTCTGGCTATGTCAGTTAGAAAGAATGATTTGTGCTGGTGAGGTTTTGAGTTGAGAGATAAAGACTTCAGAGCTCAAACATGTGATTAACATGTGAACTCCAGGTGGCACCCAGTTAACAGAGTTGAACGACCATGGGGCTTGGAAAAAAGGGCAGAATCTTAAGCGGGTGGGGAAGAATAAACTGTTCAGTGTACTCTGTGAAGTACTGTGAAAGGCTGCCTTCTATGATAGTCAAGCATCAGCTGGACGGGGAAGAAAGCTGAGGCTATTCAAGGCCAGCAGCCAATCCTAGTGAGATTGATTGCAAAATAAACTTTTCAAGAGGAAAACATGCACACCCACACAACAGTAGCAGCAGCAACAACACACAACCCTCAAAACCCAACAACCATTGAAATACCTCTAGTTGCAAAAACCAGAACAGAGCAAATGCTTGCCATCAGAACTTAACATCAAGCGTATTCCCCAAATTAGCATTAACGTCTACATTCTTAGCAATTATCAACAGCACTTTATTGATAAGCCATAAGGCCATTTCATCATACCTAAGGTTAAATGAAACCATCCATAACAGAATAGCTAAAAACCAAAAAGAGACATTCTTAAAAAAAAAATAAAATTAAGGTGATCAGCATTCTTAGCGGGGAGGGACAATTGCACAGTCTGGGAACGGTCAATTTCTAAACTGTGCCTTTTGTAATCCAGATGAATTATCTTGGCTTAGCTTGTTTGCCATATAAATAAAAGCAAGAACCATGAAAATGTCTGTCATTTTACAAGTATTTTGGATTTTGAAGCCTCACCCTGAAACAGAACAGCCTGCATTAAATATTTTGTGCCTCTCAGTTATCTCCTATGATCACTCCAATTTTTCTTTCCAGTTGTTTTTTTTTAGAATAACTGGATTTTACCGGAGTATCTGAGATCTCCGCTGTGCTCAAAACAGATATCACCCTGTGGAATGGAACTTGCTGAGAAGAAGTGTGTGTGTGCACGCGCGTGTGTGCACGCACACGCAGGAGCCCTCTTTTGCAAGAGAAGAAAACTTTTGAGAAACTGCTAACAGATGTTGGCACCGTATGAGCAGAAAGATTTGACTTATGGCCACCCTGAGCTTCAGGTAGAAGCCTCCATGGCAGTAGAAGAAACTGTTGAAGGTCAGGCTTTGGTGGAGTATCAGTTAAGATCTTTCACCTCTTCCTATCACTTAGTGCACACCTCACTGCTTTCTGACAGTTGCAGATAATATGGATCCCACCAATCCTAGTTCACAACAGCGCCATCTTAGTTTAGAGAGGGAGAGATGGGGAAAAAAGCCTTGAGGCAGGAGTTTGTTGCAGACTCAAATCTTTCTACATGAAGGACTGATCCCTTGCAACTTATGGCAGAAGATGGCGGATTTGTAGTTATTCTTGTTACTGAAATCTCCTGATGGAATGCTGCAGAACCTGGAAGTCTGGCAAAGCATGCATGCAGAAATAAATAAATAAATGAAATGCACACGCACCAAATACAGCTTACTAGCGCAATATTTTTTAGAAAAATACAGCATCCAAGGATCATCCTTGGGGTAAAGTTATGTTAAACGGATGGAAATTAAAGGTTTTTCAGGAAGTAAGAGGGAAGAGGGGGAGAGAAGATGCCTCAGTATAAAATTGATGGAAGACTTTAATTAACTCAAAGTGCCTGGGGGGCAAAAATAAAAATAAAAAGAGTATTAGCAGGACTGCAATTTTTTTCAAGGAAAGCCTCCCCGAAGTGAAATTCAGCTTACATGGTCCTTTGGATCTGAGTTGGACTCAGGACACCCATTCAGAAGGAAAAGAGAATGCAACATTTATTGCTGCTAGAGATACCCAAGATCATAACTATTAAAGGGGGTGGAGGATTTCAGAGCTTAAGAACCGTTTCAGTTGACAGTGAGCTTAAATGTGTGCAGAGCAGTCATGGACAATTATGTATGATACAGCAACTGCAGGGTGGGCAATTTACAGTTTGTGGCAACATGGAAACCCCATTTTTTCATCTACTCAAACCCACAAGCATTCCACTGTCAAACTTCAGAACCAAATGGTAATTTGGGTTGATGTAATTAAAATTACAAAAATGCGTAATGACGCTCTAAAATAGGCAGGAGGCTTGGGGAAGTATCATATACTGATTTTGAGTTTCAAAGAAACCCAAAGCTGACAAAATTGGAGAAAAGTGGGCCAGACTGTGGCTAAGCGTGGACACCTGTGGGGTGGCATGTGATGTCATGTGCTTCACGACCTCATTGCACAAATGACCCAAATTATATAGTCAGGGCAGCTTTTGCAAATTACACCATTGGCACAAGGGCATCATCACGTGCATGACATCATGGTGGCATATACCAGACACTTCAGTGTCTAAGTTCAAAGTGTTAAGAAGACCTGGATCACCAGCCAAGGCTTGGGGTTTTCCGAAAGACAGTTTTCTTCTATATGAAGCTTACTGGAGAATTAAATTCAAAGGAATTTTTCCATCAGTACAATACAGCAGTGTTGTCCAAACTTGGCCACTTTAAGATGAGTGGACTTCAACTCCCAGAATTCCCCAGCCAGCATGGCTGACTGGGGAATTCTGGGAGTTGAAGTCCACTCATCTTAAAGTGGCCAAGTTTGGACAACACTGCAATACAGGGACTCTCCTCAGGGAGAGAAGTCAACCTTCTCAAAGGCATTCTCTTGACATCAACTCTTTCCTATCCTCTCAACTGTTTTAGTAACTGGCTTTTTTTATGACTCAGCAGGCAGCAGCATTGCTCAGGTTTCTCTGGGCTCAGAAGCTAAACAAGGTCAGACCTGTCAGGACAGAGGATGGCTAGGGCATCTTAGAGATGCAGGTTACATGGGAAGTTGAAAAAGATCCTGGAACAAAGCCAGGACAAACCACTTTTGCACCATTGCCAAGAAAACAATATCACCACGTCCACAAAGTCACCAGGAGTTGAGTTCTTGAAGAAGACCACCTTCTATTGAATAGTGAGCAGTTGACTTTTATCATGCAGATTTATAACCTGAAGTTATAAAATGAAACCAAGGGTTGACTGTGCAATCCTTGCCCCAACAAAACTGCATAGGAAAACATCAGCTTGAAAGTCCTACTTATGACCCGCTTGATCAGCAGAAAGAGACCTACCTCCACATGTATGTTATCACCTAATTGCTTCACCTCTCATCACAACAGTGTGAAAGAGAAGGTACTATGAATTTGCAGAGTGGACTCTCTCCAAGCTGTGGAATGTTTAAGAAGGATGGAGCACCAAGCTGCTTGGCCGACAACTGGGAGAACATAGACTGAACATAGCAAAAAGTTTTCACCTCACAACCCGTTTGTATGCAAACCACAACATTCAATCAGAAAATGAGACAAAGGGGACCTGCCATCATTTGCCAATTTGTCCATCTTGGTTGACAGGTTCCTGACAGCTTGATAGCATCAACAAAATGTTCAGAAAACCCAAGAGGCATCTGGATGAAAACCCCATTTTCACCAGCTGGAAAATATAACTCCTTTTAACAGGGGGCTGAAGTGATTGCAATGTATTGCTGCCTACTTGAGTGAACCTCAGAAGTCATAACTTTGGCAGGAAGATTGCTCTTGAAGGAAGTTAGATGGAAAGACACATTAATTCTGACCTGCAGAAGCACAGGAAGATGCCTGATGCTCGGGTCAGACAATTGTCCAGGTAGCCTAGCATTTTCTAATTCACTTGATCGTCTTGGATTCAGTGGGCAACTAGTTGCCTTGGCCAATTGTTACATTTCCATTTGCCGGGACTTGAAACTTAAATGGAATTTGGGGCCTTTAATATCAAAAGTATGAGCTCCTTCAGCCAGTTAGCCAGTAATTCAAAAGATCTCAACCAACTGGGTTTGGATGTGTTTTGCATTTCTGACCTATCTTTTATCAGGTTGGGCTCCACTTTGCAGCTCTTTGCATTTTTTTTAAAAAGGCGCAGGATGAAAAGTACAGCAAAAAGTGGCCGCACCTAACTGAGCAGTGTCAGGCTGCACTGGGGAGGTATCAGGGAACCCAGGATTCTGGGCAAATCTGGGAAGTTAACAGGGATTCTAATAAAAGGAAATGGCAAACTGCTTTCACACTGTTGCCAAGAAAACTACATGGAAGCCTCCATGAAGTTACCAGGAATCAAGGCCAATTTGAAGGAGTGGGATGGATTGATTGATTGATTGACTGACTGACTGACTGACTGACTGACTGATTGATTATGTGCCATCGTGTCATTGCAACTCCTAGTGACTGCATAGATAGATTTTCTCCAGGAGGATCCATCCCTAACCTGGTCCTTCAGGCCTTCCAACAGTGCACCCATCACCACTATAACTGAGTCCATCCCCCTTGATCCTCTTCTTCTCTTTCCTTCCACCTTTCCTAGCATTTAGAGCCTTCTCTAGAGAGCTAGGTCTTCACATAATGTGTCTGAAGGAGTGGGATACAACTGAGAAATCTCCTTGATGGTGGTGGGGGTAGTGGTAATAAAAATAATGAAATCCATTAGACTGTTGAAAAAGAAAGAAATATAAGATTCCTCCAAGAGTAACACAAATGTAAAATTGGGGGAGGGTTGGTGGACAACAGAAAGGGCTCTATGGGGAACATTCACTGCATTCCCACCCAACAGGGCCACCCCTGCTTAGCAATACAACAAAAGCTTATGTTTCCATTTCCTATTCCATCCCTTAATTTGGTTCTTCAAAAAGACATCTGGGCTTCTTTGTCATTATTGCAATCGCACTGTAGTCACTTAAAAGACTATTTTGCATCACACAAATGAAGAGCAAGTCTGCTCCCCAGCCTGCTCAGGCCATCTGTGTCTGGTTGCAATGCACATATTAAGCCCACTTCCCAAAAGAGCATGTCTTATGATGCTGAAGATAAAGGAAAGCCACTTTCCAGAGAAGAAATCCAATGCCCACTCTCTCCTGGGCATTGAGAGCCAGTGAACTTTCACCCAAGCTGGAGAAGAGCTATGCCATGCCACACACACGAGTTCAAAAAGAATTAAGCCTCTATCTTGATTGTGCCATATGCACAATAAAGACTTTATGGAGTGTTGAGTTCTGGAAGGATTCATGAATATATTTATAGAATTGTATAAATTGTTCAAGTCAGTTCATATAGGAACATAGAAGACTGCCTCATACCATTTCAAAGCATGGCTTTCCTGGCTCATTATTGTTGACCCTGACTGTAAAGTCAAGATGGTACCTGTGATGGAATGGAATTATGAAGGCCGGGCTCAGGGAGATAAACATTTTCTTAGCTTGCCAGAACAGCATGGGAAGAACAAGAGGATGAGACTGGCACCTCCCTGAGGAATTCACACTGCTGTGGCTGGCTGACTTGGGAGATGGGGGGTTTCAGTCTGGGAAGATTCTTGCTAGAGGTTGTAGCTAATAAACATAGCTAGACTGAATTTGCATTGTCTCTTGGAGTTCCTTGGGCTAGGCCTGACAGTACCCTTCCATTCAACCAAGACCATAACCTGGTAGTTGAATCTTACTTTGCTAAGTGAAACAACAGGACATCTACCATTTCAACCCACAGCAATTGACTCTTTTAAGGAGGGCAAGACAGGTAGCGTAGCCTACAATAATGTCTTCCAAGAGAGGAGAAGGAGCAGAGGGATCAGGAGGAACAATTAGAAGACTGCCTTCGTTATGTTTCCCAAAGATTAAAAATGAATGACTGAACCCAAGACTTTCTGGTTTGTCAGATGCGTATGGCTTTGTTTCACCTCTGCACATTTCACATCCCGCAAACTGATGCTTTGGCTGCTAAAGATGTGTAAGGTGGTGTTCGCTACCATTGTTGACTTGTGGGAGCCTTCTTTGCCCTTGGAGAAACAATTGGATGGCTGTCACAGTGGACAGTCACACCGGTTAGTTATTAGCCAGTTAATTACATTCTTCTGAACCATTCTTGGAGCGGATGCTTCAAAAACAGAGCATTGTTCTTCTGATGAGTAAGCCAAGGTCCTCATCCCACAGCTGTCAAAAGAAGAAATATTGGAATCATTTTGTCCCGCTGATACCAGTTAGGTGCCCTTGTTTGGGGATATGTGCAAGAGACAAGCGATCCATCAGAAGAAGTTCCAGATAATCCATTTGATTTATACTTAAGATGAATGTGTGATAGACATTGAGATGATTTTCTGGTGATAGCTTGGGAATAGAAAACGGGATGCATAACAGTGATTTTACTGGAGGTTGAAAAACTAAGAGTTGGAGGAGAAAACCTTAGCAATAACTTCAGGTTTCCTTCCTCAAAGGGAGGGGTCCCTACCTGACTGCCATTCCTCCCAAATGCCCAAAATAATACTTTGCCAAAATACATCCTTCAGTTTCTCCCAAGTTTTGCTTTCCCTGAAAAAGCTTCTGATTTTCTGTCTGGAACCCACAATATCCCCCCCCCCCCCCCCCTTTGTTTAGCATTCTGGAAGGAAAACAACTGTTGCTTTCATTATTTTGCCCACCAAGAACTGCTAGGGGAGAGGACTGATTCATGTAAGGAGGCAGAGACGGAGTTTTCAGCCTTGTTTTTCTCTTCTGGTGAGAGGTCATTAAATGTTTTATGGGCATGTTGAACCAAGCAGAGGCTTAATATACCTATTTTTATTGCATTCTATGCTAAAAATTGGCAGGAAGAGGTTCTGCTGTTATTCGGTGGTTGCTGCTGAATTTCAGCTGCAGGACTTTGGAAGGCAGGGGGCAAAGACCCACACAGAGGAAAGGGGGGGGATAGACAGCTGGTGGGCTCCTCACCCCACCCTGGCTGAGATGATCCTTTGCTCTGTTTCCTTAAGCCAACCCAGCAGGCGCAAAGCACAAATCAGATAGCGTGGGCCTGATTCGAGAAGCTCCTCCGGAGACTTCATTTGAAAGCATTATCACCAGAGCAAACGGGGAATAGGAAGAAAAACTGAGCGTGTCCCGGCTGCATGCAAATCCAGTCACAGGGCTGCAAGAACAGATCGCCAAGCTGGAATAAATTAATCGTAGTTCTAACCGGGAGAGAGGTTGCAGGTATTTTATTAATAAAAGGTGCCCCTCTATCCATCAACATTAAAATGTTCAATACATGCGAAAATTTATCGACAGGCACACATTAGCTTTGGCACTCTTACCACCACCCCACCCCCTTTTTTTTAAAAAAAAGTGTTGGATGAAAAATAGACTACTTACACAAACACGGGGGAAATAGAAACAGCGGCACCGGGTAGAATTCACAACCAATGACATTCACAACAACGCAGTTCAGAGTGTTAGTCATATTCCCGTTTTCTATGCAAGTCCACTCAGTACCTCAATTTTAGCCAGCTCGCAGGAGCGTCAGATAAAAAAGTTACCTGTGGGAGGAACAGAGTGGTTTTCTTTTATTTTTCCTGAAAAGCATATGTTAAAAAGGAAAAATTACACCGTGCAGAACACAGCTCCTTGTGAAGGAATGCCGAACGGCTGAATTAAAAATGGACATTAATGCCTGGCCCAATCAAACCAGATCTCAATTCTAAAGCGAATGTGAATAAAAACAGGACGTGTGTTTCAGCATTCTGCTAGATCATAATGGATTTGCCCTTAAATTTCTCAGCTCTGTGTAAAAAGAAAAAAAAAATGCTGAAGCACCTTCAGTGGGGAACATGTAGCGGCTTTGGAGGCATTATCAAAAAAGTCAAGAGAGCGGCCACAACTGAATGTTCAAACCGCACCCTTTTTTCACGTGCATCCGGCTTCACGGCGCTTCAGTCACCCAGTTGCAGAGCCATTTTTGACTTTTTTGACACTGGGAATGGGTCAGACACGCACACGGAGAGGACCATGTTTCCCCTGTCATGAAAATAAAGCCGAGTTGATTGTGAGCATCCTGTCAGTGAGCATCCTAGACCAAGACAAATCAGAAAAGCGCTAGGGAATTCCTGGAGGCTTGGCATTCAGACAAATCGGCCATCAACAGACACACAGAGATAAACTGCATTTACACAGCATTCAAAAGAGGCAATAAAACAGCTAAGAAGAAACAAAACAAAACAAAAACAGAACACATCCTCTCCAGCAACCGACACCCAGATAAGCAGGGATTAACACCAGACAAACAATCAAGCGGAACCGATACCCTAATCAAGGAACTACCAAGGAGAAAACCAACCCTCCACCAACACGGGCAGGGCAAGCTACTGTATGTAAACAGGGAGCAAACCCCACACTCACCAGCACTGATGATGCTGCCTAGTTGGGTAATGAAATGTCTGCAAGCAAACAACCAAGCTCAGAGAGCATCAAGGATTTCATAGTTCAACCCTGAGCTACAGAGATTCTCTTGTACTGGAACGCCCAGATAAGCAGGGATTAACACCAGACAGACAAACAAGCAGAAAACAATACCCTAATCAAGGAGCTACCAAGGAGAAAACCAACCCTCCACCAACACGGGCAGGGCAAGCTACTGTATGTAAACAGGGAGCAAACCCCACACTCACCAGCACTGATGATGTTATCTAGTCGGGTAATGAAATGTCTGCAAGCAAACAACCAAGCTCAGAGATCACCAAGGACTCCACAATTAGTACACTGATCAGGCTCAGATAGTTGGGTTAAGCTGACTTAGTTATGTGTGTTACGTGAATGCAGCTAGTGTGTCTGTGAAGTGTGGGAACTTCACTTTAGCCAATGTTTTCCAGGAGTGGCAGCAAATTTAAGGATCGTCACGTCCACTTGGTGACTGGTTCCCGGCAGAAACAAAGTAAAATAAAGTGAAATTGTCCTGGGCATAATGAGATACATTAGGAAACCAGGAATGCAATCATGCTCAGAGAAAAGAAATGAAAAGCACGAAGTGAAAATCAACGTGACTGTTTGTTAAAAAAACCAAACAAACATGATTTTCCTTCCCCACCTGAGAATATTTGCCTGTTTTGACCCCCTCTTGTGGCCACGATGAAGATGACACCTGGGCGGCAATTCTCAAAGAGGACTAGCAGTCTCTCAACAGAATCAATTCACTTTGTGGGGAAAAGAGAGCAGATAACAAGTGCCCAGAACCACTTTTAATTTTTTTTTTTAAGTAGCATCCCAAGATCCCAAGAAAGGTGAGAAAAAAGCAATTTTGGAGAACCTTTCCCAAGTTGGTGTCATCTAGGAGATCACGTTGAGAAAAGCTGGTTAGAGGCAGAATCATACCTTTTGAATGAGAGCATTAGATGTCTCTCCACAGTTTCTGAAGGGTCTTCAATGCTGGAAGTAACATCCACATACTTTTACACCAAAATATCTATTCACTTGCTTTCTTTGTTTAGTGTAGTGTTTCTCAAACGTGACCGGCTGGAGAGTTCTGGGAGTTGAAGTCCACAAAGTTGCCAAGTTTGAGAAACACTGGTAGTGCATCTCAGTTGAGAAGGAAGGAAAAAAACCTTTGAACTGCTGGTATATTTGGGCTGATGGAGGGATAAATTCCATCCGCAGAGAGCTGAAGATGGCAAAGTTTTGCACTTCTGCACTGAGAGAAGGTTTCCAAGTGTCATGGGAATAAAACGTAATAGTACTGGAGGCTTCCAGATGAGGTTTTTTTTAACCATGCTGTCCTCCTACTTTCATTTTACAGAAGTCAAGATGCTATAGTGTATCTCTCCTGTATTTTCCCATTGTTTCTCCCTCCTTTTTCCTTACCAGAAAAAAAAAAAAAATTGGTTGCAGAGCACGTCTTGATTGGTATCAGTAGGAGCCTTTGATTAGGAAGTTCTCGCTGTGAAGGCAGAACAGGTCGAAAGGTGCCCCTGAAGCATAGTTGTTACAAACACCGAGGTTTTTTTTTTAATTTATTCATTTTTCATACACATTGGGGATGTTTAAAGATGTGGGCCACTCATCCCCAAAATGGGCACCCTCCAGATGGAGGAATGTCAACTCTCAGAATTCTCATCATGCTTTAGGAAAATTATGGGAATCGAAGTCCACTCATCCAGAGAGAGTCCAGGTTGGAAAGACTGACATTGGCCAACCTGAATGAAATGCTGCAATGGTGTGTGGGAATGACCTCGGGAGACAGAGGGAAGAGCCACAGTCACGGCAATGGTTGCATAAGAGGCAGCTTAGCCCGCAAAAGGAATAGGGGTATGGCAAATGTCTCAGAAGGGACCCTCCCTAGTTTCTTGGGCTGTAAAGGCAATGGGGGAGAAATGTGCTTTCAGACTTGCGAGGTTGATATCAGCCTTGTGAGGTGGTCCAGTCAAGAAGCACACCCAGAAGTACCTGCTCTACTTTATTGTAAGGGTTACGTTAACAGAATCTTGCAAGTCTGAAAGCACATCTCTTCCCCGTTGACCCTACAGAGACTGGAAGGAAAATGGGCTGCTGCAGGTCTCCCAAATTTTGGAAATGAAAATATAGGAGGTGGGGGGGGGGGGTTGGTAGCATCCCTTAATAAACCACCTGGAGTTTTGCAAGCACGATGCATAGAGAAAATTAGGCAGAGAGAATAAACAGTTCTTGCCTGCAGGCCTACAATCCAATTAGACTTTAAAAGACACAATAAAAATATGGAAAGAATATGGGGAAATAAAACCAGGGAGGACATTTCATGATGCCACTGATGGTCTGATGAATTCACTTACAACCAGTTGCCTTTCCTCCCATGACTGAAAACCCTGTAAGATTAAATCGTACTCCCCCCTCCAATTTCATCCCAATGAGTTTTCATGGCTGTGTTTAAATCTGAACCTGGATCTTCCTGAATCGAGTCCAACACCTTTGCTATTATCCCACAATGTCTGATATGATTATCAGCTGTTATATCCGATAAGTGTCTTGACATTCCGATATATTCATTTAGTTGCATGTACATTGCACATAAACCACGGCCCTCTGTCTACCCCAATTCACAAACGATGCTGTTGGAATTGTGAGAGCACAAAACCTGAAAACAAGAAACTCCACCAACTCCTTCAAAAAGCCTGAAAGTGGTTTCTAACCTGAAAACAAGTTGCTACTCTTTAAAGCAGCAGCTTCATTCTCAGGCTGGCATAGAAGCAGAAAAAAGATGGGCTGCTTTCATACAGAGCTGAGAAATACTATACTTAAGTTCAGCCCAAAGCAATCCTTCCAAATTATTTCCAAAGCGTGAACAGCCCTAATGTATATACCAGTGTTTCTCAACCTTGGCAACTTTAAGATGAGTGGACTTCAACTCCCAGAATTCCCCAGCCAGCCATGTTCATGTGTGTCTCAGGCACATTTATTGGGCCGGGGGATATTCAGGACCATTTCAGCTAGCAACTTTAGATTGGTGAGGGGGAGAAGCTGGGCAATGCACAAAATTTTTTTCGCTCTACTCTTCCTTTGGGGAGATCATCTTAAGTTCAGGGTTTTCCTCTCATGTCAATACAATATATGTGGAATATCCAAGGATCACTGGCAGTGGACAGACCTAGGGGAATGGAAAATGGTTGCTAATCTGGAAAAGGTTTTATGCAGAAGTCAAAGTATCAGGGATTAAAGCCAAAGAAAAGCAGCAGAATTTGGTGGGTCCATAAACACCAATTAAAAATATTACCCATGCTAAGGGTGGAGCAGCATAGTAAAAGGGCAGATAAAAGAGCTAATAAAACAACGTATTTATCCACATCAGTAACATCCTTGCTATGTCTGACATTTATTGGTTTTTCAAATCACAGCAAAACTTTCTACAGTACTAGGAAGAAAAGCTGACTGTGGAGAACAAGATTGTTGAAACTATCAATCTCAGGGGGTCAAAAGAGTCACCTAAACTCATATATAGATATTTGCACAACACATGAATTCATCAACTAACCAAACACACAGGTCAAGCCTCCATGAAGTTCACCAAATCAACCAAGCTGCATATCCTGCCCCAAGGTGGCCTCTACACCATTCGATGGTCTGGCTGAGTATTTCCATGAAGACAACCTATAAAGGAAGCTTTCAATGTTTGACAAAGGCATGATGAACTCACTCCTAAGTCTTTGAAGCAATACTTTTGGCCAATGGTTGGTTGTAAACTAGCTTTCCTCAACCTGGCATCTCCCACTCTCCCAGATATTTTGGGAATGCAAATTCCAGAAGGAACTTTAGCTGTAGTTCAGGAAAATGCAGTTCAGCATTATGCTGCTCTGGGACTACAATGAAGATCCATTTGATTTGATGTGTGGTTCACCAAAAGAGATGGTTAGGTTTTTTTATTTTTGATAGAATTATTGTCCAGCTCCACAGGGTCTGGAGTCCCACAGGCTGCAAAGGGAAAGGGAATCTTCTTCTTTTTTATTATTGTGAGCCGCCCAAAGTCACCCGTTGGGGGAGATGGGCGGCATACAAGTTTGAAAATAAAATTAAAAAAAATAAAAACAACAAAGTCCATTTTGTTCCTTATAAAGGGATAAGGGCCTTCACTTTCGTAATCAAAGCCAGCCCCATCCATTGACTGTTCGGTATAATCTGCTTGCACAACAGATAAAATATCAACTTCTGCTGCATAACAGAGATAGGTATAAAAACTGGAGAAAGACTCTTTTACTGACTGATTTTAAGATAGATTTGAAGACAACCCTCTGGAAAAGCCAGCCTACATTTATTTATTTATACATTCAAAGGTATACCCTGCTTTTCTGTTCTAACATAAAGCAGGTGACAACATTCAAAACAGAAAGGATCTAAGAAGTTAAAAATGCATTCATATCCACGGTAAAATAACTAAAACCGACGATCCGTTAAAAGCCTGGTAAAAGAGCGCATCTTTACAGATGTTCTAAACCCCTAGAATTTCATAGCTCGGGGCAAACGGGTGTTCATGGAGGGGTCAAAGACGTCAGGATGGAGATCACAACCATGAGACACACATAAAAAGGGCAGGGCTTTGGTTGCGTGGTTGATGCTGCCATTTTGACTTCTCCCCGACAGCCCTGCAGGAGAAGGTTTTCCCCTACACACCAGAAAGGTTTCTAGCAACATCCCATATTTCCTAAATAAAAGGAGGAGAATGAGGAAACCAGGTTCCAGAAAGGAGAGGTAAACAACCCAATTACACAGCATATATTTTGCTTCTGCGATGCCAAAAAAAAAAGGTATGAAGATACAGCATACAACGTATTAATCACCTCTCTAACATCCAAACACGAAATGCATCATTAACATTCACGGTGATTTCAATTAATTTGCTGCATTGGGAAGAGAAAAGGAGGGGAAAATCCTTATTCTCTCGCTCGCACACATGGAAATCACCCATACCCTTGCCCAGAGCAGAAAAAGGGAAATCTTTATCTAAAATTGTACACACGCCATTCCTTCAGACCCCATGCATGGCTTCTCCCAGCCTGCAGCTTTCCAGATGTGCCGGATTCTCATCCAGCTGGCTGGGAACTCTGGAGGCTTGGCGTGCCTTGAAGACATCTTGAAGGCTTCCTGCTGGGAAGGTTTGTCTGCAGGGACTCTTCTGTGCAACACACAAGGATGCTCCACCAGACCAGACGATGAATGGAACCCCCCTAGTAACAGCAAAGCTGAACAAAAGGCAGAGTTTAGGCTGGGCGTATTTCCATTCCATGGGCCCACAGCTAAAATCTGCCAGAACAAGGAATTCCCTAACTCTCTTCCTGATAGAACGGGCTTCCTTCTGATAACTGGATTTATCCATTTAGCTAAGCCACAGTTTGTGTTAACCTTGGTTTGTCACATGATAGTAAGCCATAAGTTTGGTCTAGTGGCGAAGGCCCCAGGCTAGAAAGGAGGAGACGGTGACTTCTAGTCCCACCCTGGGCATGAAAGCCGGCTGGGTGACTTTGGGCCCGTCCGCCCCTCTCTCTCAGCCCAACTCACCTCACAGGGTTGTTGTTGGGGGCAACATAGGAGGAGGAAGGAGTATGCGGTATGTTCACCGCCTTGAGTTATTATAAAAAATAAGAAAGGCAGGATAAAAATCTTAAAAAAAGAAACCGCTATGATAAATTGGCACAGAAATCCAAGAGGCTGTTTTCATGCAGCACATTTCACCTGGTTACTCACCACCCTACCTTCTAGCCTTGTGCAACTCACTGGGCCATAAATTACCACAGCTCAATGGCTTGGGTTCAGACCACGTGCTGAGTTACAATCTCATGCAAAATCCAACCCAGGCTATCATGTAGGGCAAATGCAGCCCCTTGGCTTGGAACTGACCCAGTGAAGTGGCTTGTGTGAAAGCAGCCCGGAGGTGGCTGATTTGCTCAAGGACATTCTGGATGTTGCATATTCGGTCAGAGCACCATCTCCCCCAGGTGGCTTCGGGGAAGAGGGGCGGTGGACAAATAAAACTCCTTTCCCCTCACCTCTCACAAAATAGGAACATGAGAGGGGTGGATCGCAACAGGAGAATAACCCACCCCTGCTTGAATTGCCAGCCAGGCTGAAACAGTAAGAAAGGGCACAGCTGCTTGAAATGGGAACAGCAGGCAGCTGCCCTTTTTCCTGAATGAAAATAAAACTCAGCCGTATCCTTTCACTTGGCCACCTGAGCTATTCAGCAAAAGAGGCATTCGGGGGAAAGAGTCAGGTTCAGCCCAATCACCACCATGAGACAGTCCAGAATCCAGCTCAGCTTCTTTATTAGCTGGCACCTCATAGGCAGAATCTCGCCAGACTAACTCTACTCCCCCAACTATAACCCTCATGCCCTCGGGGGGGGGGGGCAGTCTCGTCCTTTTGACTTTCCCACAGTCCAACTGGGGGCTGAGGAAATGCTTTCCTTGAATGTCTCTCCCTCCTCCCGGCAACCTTGAAACTCCATTCCAGAATCCTCCCCACTCATGCCTTCCATCACAAAAAGACCAGGATTAGGGATGGTGGAAAAGTGGAAAGTGAAGATCCTCCTCTCTAGTGTGAATCCTCTCCCCCTAAAAGCAGGGAGGCCTATGCTCTCCAGCTAACAAACACTTTATTGGCAAGGACCAAGGGTTCAGAAATTTGACCCCCAATCCATTCCAAAACCAAGACTGGAAATGCCACCACCACTTCCAAGTAGGTTGCTGGGGTTGCAAAGACTGAATGTAAATCGAGAGACACGTAAAAAAAGAGGGCGCACAAGCCTAGAAATTTTCTTTTCAACCGTCCACATCTTGATCCGGCAGCAAGAGAAAATGGGAAGTTGTCCTTGACTCCGGTGGCAAACGAGGCGTGAAATAAATCAAAATGAGAGACTCAATCCCAAACTGCATTTCATATTTGATAAGACTGCCCTGACCGAGAGGGTGGACAATAAATCAAAGCAGGAGAGGCTGTGGAAAGTCATGGCTTTTGGGGGGAATCTTGAGGAAAGATCTCTCCAGTAGAGTCCTTGGGGTTCTCTGAGCTTGGTGGTTTCTTGCAGACGTTTCAAACGTCTGCAAGAAACCACCAAGCTCAGAGAACCCCAAGGACTCTACGATTCAACCCTGAGCTACAGAGATTCGCTTCTCTCTCTCCAGTCAAAAGACCAGAATGTAAAGGAATCTCAGTTCCTATCCCTCCTCCCCAGCCAGGACAGCCAACCTCACGAGCAGAATTCCAAGAAATCTACTCCATTCTTCTGTCTACAGTAGTAGATTAATATTTTTAATAGCTTATTGTCCATGAACTACTTTTTAATGCAAATTTCCTGAGTATCCTATGACGTAAGCTTTTTAAATGGACCTTTTCCTCGTGTAAGTTCTCCTTTTTTTTTTTTTAAAGATGTAACTACTTCTGCCCGCACACCACTCTCAGAATTGCATTTTTTCTTTCTTTCCCAGAAGTGTTTTTTGCAGATTTGTCAACAAAGACAGGAGCCAGCAGACTTTGCTGCAAAGCCCATTCAGAGCAGACCATCCAATCTGTTTCTAACACAATCCTGGGGAGTTGCATTCTTAGTCACAGCTGATGGGAACAATCGTCCCAGGACATTATGAGAGTCATTGATTTTCATGCTGTTAAACCAACCACACTTTTTCAGCCCAAATTTAGCCAAATATGGCTTGAAGAAATCAGTTCCACGTTCCATTTCTGCCTGTCCCCAGTAAGCCTTGTGTTTGATTTATGTGTTGCTACTAGCATTCCCAAAGGCATCTAGAAGTTATAGGGGACCCCAACCCTAGACTCAATATATCTTTTGCTCTGATCAAGATGCTCTTTTCTGTCCTTATCAACTGAAAAGAGTAGAAAACAATGCAGGAGTCAGGAAGGCAACAGTGAATGGAATTCCTCATTGAAAGGATTATACATAGAACAGATTAGCTTTGTCTTCGCAATCTATAAATATTGTGCACGATTTTGCACTCTTTGAAGAAATGTTAATCTGTAGAGTTCCTCCAAAGAAAGAAATTGTCTCTTGGGTCTTCCTTGCTGAACTATAATGCTGATTAGACTGTAATGTTGTTTTGTTATTGATTAATAAATCACAGTAATCCTGCCTGTTTGAGATTGTTCTTGTCACTAATATTATTTGCCCCCCCAAAAAAAAAACATTATTCCAAAACCGACAGGTTCCCAGAGTTTAAAATTGACGACTGATGACTTTTCTGCTGAACTTTGATTTATTCTCTCCATTGAAAGCATTATGCGATTTTCTTCAGCTCTGTTGCTGATGTTTGAACACGCCCTTTGGGACAGCGGTGGAGAAAAGGGGAGAGGGGTGGAGTGGGGGGGGGTTTCTTCCACAGCTCTCAGGCTTTTCCCTAATTTGCCATAGGTGGCAAGTCAAAGCAGCTAATCTTGTTGCTTTTAAGGGGGAAAAAACCAAGCTTAAAAGCTATTTCATCTCAGCAATGTCTAGTTGCTATAACGTTATTCAATTGCTATAAAGATTGTGGAATGTGATTTGTTATTCTCTCCTTCCACCTGGTGACAGACTGCAAATTTGCCCACTTATTGCCCTTCCTACTTTTCTGAGCTGCTATGTCTCATGGCTTCCTACCTAGAGTGCCATCAGAGTAAGGTCAGGAAGCATGACGGCATGGCCACCCAGCCAATTCAGAGTAAGGGCAGAAATTGAAAATGGTGCGTCCATTGTTATCCTCTGTTTCTGCTGTTGTCTGTTTGTCTAGTACAGTGTTTCTTAAACTTTTCTCTCTCAGGACTCCTTCCCACTTTTAAAAATTATGGAAGACCCCAAAAGAACTTTTGTTTCCATGGGATACATTTATTGATATTTACCATATGAAACATTAAAATTGACCCATTTGCTGCTGCCATATCTTCTCATGATGGTTGGATGGGATTTTAATATTGTATTATTTTTCAACATAGGCGGGCAAATAATTTTGATTTCATAGAACCCTGAGAGGGTCTTGGGGAACCCCCAGGAGTCCTGGGACCACACTTTGAGAAACACTGATCTAGAAGGACTGTTGTAATGGTGAGATTAGTGATGGCTTAGAATTGATCCAACTATGTTTTAAACAATCCATTAGTAATCTTTTCAAATTTCTTTAGAGAGAGGAACAGGGGTGTCTGCCCTGGGGGAGGGGGGTATACAAAAGGTCAAGTTAACAGGCACAACCATGCAATTGAAGTCCTGCTCTTTTTTACATGCATCAGAACATTTTTGACCCCCCTCCCCCCTCCATTGCCTTCCATGATGACATGGCGAGGAGACCTGTATCTACTAGATTTGACTTGCAAGAGTTTTCAGCCAGATTATCATCTGCCCTATTTTAAAATCCAGGCCACAGAGAGATATTTCTGAATAAGTTAAAATTTTACCCTCAGATAAAAATCCTAAACTTACAGTGATGACAGCCGCATTTTTAACTACAGCTATAAAAACAAGGTCTTTACTAATAAATTAATGTCGGAGTTTATAAAAATTTTATGTAACATCTATCTACTTATTTCATCTGCCAAACTTTTATCACATTCTAAAACTTTTGATTATATCTGTGCTGTTCAGGTCTTTTCGCTCTAACAAAAATTACATGCACACAAACCCATATTAAATTTGACTGATGCAAGTAAGAACATTAGTCAATAAAAATTGTATCACTCACTTTCCCCAATAAGCAGAAAAGACAAAACACCTCAATAGCCAAATGTAAGAGAAAACAAAACTGATAGATTTGTCACACAGGTCCTATTGCATGTTCCCTTCAACCTGGTGCCCTCCAGATGTTTTTGATTACAACTCCCATCAAGCCCCAACCCATCATAGTCTTTGTACCACTTGGAAGGGACAAAGTAGGGTATGCTGATGAACTGAAATCACACCTTCAGCCAAACTGATAGGCAGAGATCAAACATGGGCAGAGAAGAAAGAATTTATCTTTCATTACAGGGTCTTCAGTTCAAGGAATGTATGGAAACAAGTCCTAACAGAAATCTTCTGAATAAATAAATATTTCCCAGACCAGAAGCATTTGTCTCATTCCAGATACAGAAGAATTGGGGTGAGAGGAAGGCAACCTTCAGGCAAGACAAACATTAACACCACTCCTAGAATGACAATCCTTGTTATTGAGCTTTCCAAACCTTTCCTTCAAAAGACCTTCTTCCATCTCTCAGCAAATTAATACAATGGGGAGGGGAGGGGAGAGAAACATGCCTATGGCAAAGCCCGTGTGCACAGGAACTGTCAACTTTTCAACTTGGAGGATTTGTGTGAGGAAGTGGTGCAGAACGGTCATCTTGGTACCACCCCAGAAATGCAAGCGCTTGTCATCGGTGGTATGAGAAAACCATGTCCTAATTGCTTTTAGTGGAGTTCCAAGCTATTGTAGGGAATTAGTCAAAATGTGCTAACTAGATCCCTGGCAACAGAGAGGTGGCACTTTTAAGGTGCCTTCACTTCAAGAAAATTCATCACGAAGCAATAGGTTTGTGATATTGGAGTCAGAGGTCCAACTTTATAGCCTTCAACGCATCCTTCTCTGATGGCAGGCAGATTAAAAAGGCATTTAGCCTCTCTTTATCTACTTATGTGGCTTGCAGGCAGTGAAAAATAGAGAAAGATTTGGGCTAGCCTTTCATTCATTCATTCATTCATTCATTCATTCATTCATTCAATTTAAGGATGCATTTAGGCATGCCCACATATCTCTGGGGTGAGCCCATAACTCAGTAGCAGAATTTCTGCTTTAAAGGTTGAGCGTTTCAGGTTTAATCTACTTTTCCTGATCAAAAGGATCAGGTAGGAAAATTCATAGCAGGGGACACCATTTCACTGACCTTGACTACTCTTAAAAAGGCTAGGCAGGATCAGACCTGTTTGATACTTCAATGGGAGATCATCAGGATATTTAAGAGCTATAAGAAGTTAGCAACAACAACGACTGTAGAAAAAAGCATTGGTAAACCAAGAAATCTAAGCTGGAAAAATAAACCTTGTAATGCTTTGACCCCTTGATGACCATTGGATAATTTCTTGCCCCCACGTACTCCATTCCATGACCATTAAATCTCATGGGTACTTTGTCTACATCAAAACAGCAGCAGCGGTCAATGGGTCTGTCAGCAAAGCTGCTGGTAAGAAACTTCCTAACAGTGAGATCCAAAAAAATGAGTGTGATTATGCTGAAGTCTGCAAACTCAGGACCCAGAAAGAGGGGGCTGTTGCTTTGACACCCTCAGAGCAGAACAGTGATTAAAGTCCATGACAAAGGTCAGGAGAAGCTTTGTTGTTCCTGAGTTATTAAAGAAGGAGGGGCCAAGATTAATCAGGGACAGGAAACATTTCCTCAAAAATTGATACAAGCTCAAGAGGGGAAAACAACATCTTCCTCTTCAAACTCCCCACTGTTCCAGCTATTTCTGATTCACTTTGAGTTTTGAACAATTCTGTTCCCAAATGTCATTCTTGATATTCAACGGTTTTCCTTTAATTCAATGGAAAAGAAATCACTTTCTTACTGGCTTCCTACATTTCTGTTCAACTCCAGAGAAAGATGTCAGATGAAAACTCCTTCCATGAGGGATTTTTAGACCAGAAAGTATGGACAGCCGAGAAGAGAACAATGCTGTAGATCAGTGTTTCTCAACCTTGGCAACTTTAAGATGTGTGGACTTCAACTCCCAGAATTCCCCCAGCCAGCAAGGCTGGCTGGGGGAATTCTGGGAGTTGAAGTCCACACATCTTAAAGTTGCCATGGTTGAGAAACAATGCTGTAGAGATATGTAACTAAAATCAAAAATGACGAAGTCCCCTCCCCAACATTTTTGACAAACTTGAAGTGATACAACTCCAGATCACCCTCCAAAGAAATTCTTTTGGATTTTTAATGTTTCTGTTCTAATTTAATTTGTTGTCGTTTTCCATTCTTCTTTTCAAAAAAAAACTTTTAATAAAAATGATATACAAAAAAACAAAGACATTCTTGAGAATTTGGAAAGCTCCTTCAAAACGAAGTTGCGAAACAGAAGCTTCCTTCGGAAAGGAAGATAACTTGCCGGAAAGAGATAGATTTCAGTACAAGATTCTGAACATTTCTGATAAGAGGTTGAAAATGTCTTTTGCTGCCACATGCACTCACAGTACAAATATCTTAATTTGTTTCATCAGGAAGCAATTATGTGTACCCGAGTGAAATCTGAGAATATAGCCATTATCTCCCTTTAAAAGAAGTAAGACTTTCTAGTTATGAAAGGAAGACATTTTAGTCAGATATACTAGCTATTGTTGTGGCTGTGCAGGTTTGGTTTATGAGTCTTTCCCTTCCTCTAGCTCCATAAATGTGCATTAAAATGGAACGGAGGGGGGAACAAAGGCAGATTATATCCCAATTAAAAAGCAGCAACAGCGAAAGAACAATTAAATGAATTGGTGTAGGAGAAAATCAACTATAGTCACAGGGTGGCCACATCAAGCGTGTTGTGTGCGTAGACTGAGAAGGGGATCTTTTTTTTTTTAATCTACAAACGCAGCCAAGTAAAACCAAATGGCAATTTTATTCTTCTTTTCCTTCTCTCTCTCTGGTGCCAGAAAAATGGACTTTTGTTATCTACGTTCAATTTCACTTAGGTCCCTGCAGTATAATTCACACAGATTATATTAAAAGATTTGATTCAATAAAATTTACACCAGGGGGAGGGGGCAATGTCTTCTGGAGACCAGCTACTGAAGCAATATGGGTTGTGTTCTTCCATCACAAAGCATACTAGCTCAGGAAGAAACTAAGCCATGATTCCTGTCCTTCCTCATGAGAAAAAGCTTGGTTTATTTTGAGCCAGTCCAAATTTGTTGATGTCATGCTACCAGCTCCTCTGGTTTCCTCCTCTATTAAAATCTGAAACTGAAAAATTAAGAGTCAGCTTCTATATCTGTGGTGGAACTCTCAAGCCTAGTGACTTCAACTTCCAAACCTGGAAAATCTGCTGTTTTCTTAAATCCATTTATTTCAAGTCAATATTCCTTTAAGCCCTCTCCTTCTAGGGCAGGTGGGAAAAGGTACTGAAGCAGGGAACATCTGTCCAAAAATATAGATACTACAGCTGGTGAGCCTTTTTTCACTTGCCAAACGTTGAATAATAATGATAGCACATTTTTGGATCCTGGACAGCTTTCAGGCCAATCTTTCCCACAGTGATTTGTGAGACAAGGCACTCACTTCATAATCGGTATAGTAGACAGTTTTCAAATTCACTTGTGTGCAACGTTCAGGCCAGAATCATTGCATATGAGTCCATTTATCTCTCTTTACCAGGGCAGTGCAGTGATTATGTTCCAAAAAGGAAGAGTGGTTCAGCGATTGAGATGTTGGACTAGAAGCAGGGATAGCCGTGTTTGAGTCCACCCTTAGCTATGGAAACCACTGAGTAACTTTGAGACAGTCAAGCTCTCAACGGCCAGCCTTCTTACAGCCTGCCATTTCACAAGGAGAGACATTTTGAACCATGATAGTGTATCATTATCAGCTTCCTCCTCAACAGTCATTTTAAGCATTTGATATCATTGGTGGTTGACGGAGAGACTGTTGCAGAGGAAAAGGCACAAGATACAGAAGCTGGAGTACAGCCTTTAGCTATCTGTAATAAGGGAGGGTATTCAAGCAAGGCTCAGCGGGATGGCAAAAGTTAAACCTTGCCTGGCTGGCCAATCAGAACTAAGCAGAGTTGGGCGTGATGAGGACTTGGATGGGCGACCACCAGAAAATTACAGGACTGCGGGCGAGATTGGGGAGTATGAAAAACCAAAACCAAAAGAAACCAATTATAAACCATTTCCCTACTGTGGCCAAGAAAACTGCATTGACAGGTCTGTGGAGTTATCAGGGGTCAAGCTTGACTTGACTCAAAGGCTGTATTCCAATAACAGAGCGTGAGGAAGCCATGGAAATTTGGTATTAGTATTTCATCCTTCTTTTCATCCGTGAAATGTTGACGGTTACAAGCCAACTAAAAAGAGATCACCAAGTTTAGATTGTAGCTATCCAAGAGCGTTTAATTCAATGACAAATGGCTGATCTTCTAACAAAATTATGTAACTAGTCTTTAAGAGCAGTCTCTTTATCAGAACACAGGAAAGTGTCCAATGTAACATGAATTAGAAAGTAACCTGTGGAGAGATACCTCCAGAACATTATAAGCTAATTAACTTCATGCTTGTCTGAATACATTTGAGATAGATAGATAGATAGATAGATAGATAGGTAGGTAGGTAGGTAGGTAGGTAGACAGACAGACAGACAGACAGACAGACAGACAGACAGACAGACAGACACAGACAGACAGACAGACACAGACAGACACAGACAGACAGACAGACGAACAAGGATTAGAAGAACAAGTCTTGTTTATGAAGAACCAGCATGGCTTTTGCAAAGCTAAATGTTGCCCATTCATTCATTCATTCATATGCATCCCACCCATTCCCACTTTGTAGTTCTAAGAGGCTTTCGTACAACATGCTTAACTTGATTAACCCATTTTTCTGGGTTTACAAAATACAAAGTAATCTAATCCAGTGGGCCCGGTTCACACCACACACCCTTCTGCATAACACTCACCAAAGTTTCACATAAGGTGTTAGCTGTCTTACCCACCATCGTGCCATCTACAAATCTGATAAGCATTGTCTTTTTCTCTCCCTCATTCCTCATTCAATAAATAAAAAAGCTAAGAGCACCAGAACTAGCACTCACTTGATGCATCCCTCCAGATTGATGAGCTATTGAAGAACATGCTTTCAGCACAATTTCGAGCCAGCTATGTGTCCAACCCAATCTTAACCAACTTGCTAATCAGAACACCCTGGCTACCTTGTCAAATGCTTTGCTGAAATTAAAATATATTATGTCATCGGCATTCCCACAATCTACTAAAGTAGTTACCCAATCAAAGAATGAGATAGGGTTGATCTGGCAAGACCTACTCTTGTCCAGACTGACTTCTGGTAATTACCACTTGTGTTGAAAGTTCTTACAGATCAATCCCTTCATGAATTCCTTGACAAGCCAGATTTTTGTGGAGCCTGATTAGGACCATTTATTTCCTCCAATTGTCCTGGAGGTGACTATGTAATATTAGAACTTCTCTAGCACAGCCCTTATGATCACAGCTTTTAAACCTGCTCTCCCAACCGGTCTCTATCCCCCTGCCAGACCAAATGCAAACAGGAAGAAGAAGAAAAACGTCCCAGCATCTCTGATTTCAGCCAAGCCACATAGGAGAGAAACCATTTTGCTGTCTCCAAAGGATGCTGCAGGTCATTTTAAAAGCCTCTCATTTTTGTAGCCCTTCCAAATCCAGATCACAGAAACATAACTTTTGCAGCTTGAACTTCCAAACCCTGTATAGGAAAATCTGCCTCTTGTGATGGCTGTTCCAGGGAGAAAGAAAAATCTTGTGCAAGAGGTTAAGTGCACAGCTTCTCCCAAGAGAGACAAGATTTACTGTCTGAACTGAGGTGAGCAGGCAAAACAGAGCTCTAATAACAAAACAACAACGTAATGCTGATGCTGATGAGTAACAACAACAATCATCATCTATTATAAAGGTCTCCTTAGGCACGACAAAGAGCAAAGCCAGGCTTTTAAATGTTTTCACAAATGAATGAGGAAGAGCAACATTCGAGTATTCCCAGAGCAAGAAATTTAGTCTTCAGTGTGCAGCTTTCCAATCCTCTAAAATGCATCACTCCAAAGGCCAAGCCAGATCAGAAAAGGACACATCTTGGCCAGAATCTGAATCTCAGAGTAAACCCTGAGAACATCATGACAGGTTTTCTGGGCATGTCAACCACTTTGGGAAATTGTTTCCCTATTTAACCTGCAGAAAACCTGGCGGAGGGTGGAGTGTCTGCAAAGGGTCGTTTCTAACTAGGACATCCAAATACTTGTCACTCACGTCGAGTTGGACCAGGCTAGAATAAACCCCGTTGGGATCAACAGTTTACAAATGCTTTATGGGAGGCTGCTAGGCGCAGCTATGGGTCGGTATTATGTTTGTCTTAATTCCCGTGTCTGTATTCTTTCATAGTTCAAAGCTCATTTTCTCCAACTGCAGTAGACGTCCTCCTAGGAACGGGTGTTTTCTTTTCCCAGAATGCCCTTGGTGTCTCATTCCAGGGCATTCTGGGAGGGGAACGACTGCCTGTATAACTGTTCTTATTTTATTAAAAAGCAAATGATGTGAGTAAAACCAGAAAATAGCAAAGGTAACTTTACCAAATGAATAATGGCATTATGTATTAAGGTTTAAAACTCTTCCACAATCTTAATTTGGGATGGAAACCAACAGCTCCCTCTCTTTTCAAACAAAACCTGTCTTTTCACTGATGTTTTTTATATCTAATCCCCGATCTAAAGATTGGTCCTAAACATGCTCCCAAGATTGCTTCCAAAAACAGATAAGATATCAGACTGTTTTGTCAGTGTGCGTTAACTGCATATTCTCCCATCAGTTCTTCCTTCCCATTCAATCTGTTGCCACCACATTTGAAACTCGGCCGTATAGTTCCTGGGACAAGGAAGAGGGCTCTCCTCCCACCCACCACCCACCCCCACAACTTACTTTACTGAATAGCGCCATGTATCTGAATACCAAAGTGGAACAATATAAGCAACTGACATGCTATGGCCTAACCACACTTCCTTGTGGTTTTAGACAAGGGAAACTGGGTTTGTGAAAATACTTGCCAATTTCTTCTTTCTTACTCCTTTGGCTGTTTAAATCTGAAGGAGGTTGGAGGTTATTTAAGGTTTTGGAAGCATTCACATCGGCACTCCTATCTGACCACTGGAACAATTCACAACAGGTAGCATCTTCGAATCCCTCAAATTTCAAGAGTAGCCAGCTGTAGTGGAACACATCACATCCACGGACAAGCTGATAAATGCCTGGAGCATGTGCTAATGTGACTCTCGAGAACCGCACAGCACATTTGCAGGACTATGAAACTTAATGCCTGAACAAATGGCTGGTTAATTTACATCGCACTCATTCCTACCTAAGGGTTGCTGGGACATTGTCCTAGAGTGTAATATCACCAAAACCAGAGCAAAGAGAAATCTTTTTTCTCTGCAGAGAAAAGCAGCAAGAATTCTCAAGTTCAGACCTGACAAGCTGATAAGCCAGTGGCCTCTAAGCATCATTCCCCAAGCCTTTTCACTGTGCCTTTCTTTTTCATCAGGTTCTTAAATGAGATTGTCATTGTCCCACCTTTTGAGACTTCTCCACTATTACCATATTGGTTTTTAGCCTGTTCTTGTGTAAGGCCTGTGTGGACTTCTAATGTCATTTAAAGTATCATCACGTGTCACAAAAACTAGAGATGGGAAGTTTAGGAGCATTCTATGTCTATGCTTCAATGTACTTGGTAATTTTTTTTGGTTCTTTGTATTTCCTCCTATCACATTTTCTTCTTCACTGTGAATTGCTACAGTTGATGTTCTTCGGGACTCATCTTCCTCTCCAGGGTCTTTAGAAGTGCCTTTAGAAACACCTTGAGTATTAAGGTGTATCTTAAATTTAATGCACTTTTCTGTAAATACATGAGCTCCAATGCTAAGGTTCCATAATGTCACAGCCTATCAACTGGCAGGAAATATTCAAAGCATAGAAGGCAAGGATCCTTGTATAAGAGTTTCTGGGTTACCAGAATGTCCCTATTTTCATCCAAAAAATGTTGGAGTTAACTACCAGCTCAGTCAATTTGCGAACATTTCATAGGGTCACAAACATTTCAGCTCTTCATTTTCAGAGACTTCGCTGCCAAATGAATTCCAGAAACTCAGTTCTTCTCTACTTTATGTTAACACCATCTGCCTAGCAATTCTGCTCTGGTACTTAGCTATTTAGAATATTAACGTGTATAAGAGGGGGGGGGGGTATGTTTTCCTATGTGCTCAAGAGTTCTTCCCATCATCAAAATCAAACATGATAAATCAGGTGACCCAAGCCAACAGATTGACTGCAAAGAGCAGTGCTTCAAATGTATGAAAGGTTAAAATGGAGACATGGGAAGCAAAGGAATCTTCTGTATTTGAGGGGGTTACAAAAACTAATGGCTTCAATGGGTTAATCAATATAAATGCCTCTCCAACTCCTTCTGTTATTACAGAGCAATTTCAGACAGACTGGAAAAAAACTACTGTTGTTGCTCAGCAAGGTCTCTCCTTTCTGGCCTTGGAATAGGATGTTCCTACCTGCCCATCAACATAATGCAAAACTTTTGTTTGAGGTGAGAATAAAACAGTTGCCACACTACAGCGATTCCTATCCTGGCACTCTCCATGATTATTAGGACTACAGCTCCCAGACTTCCATCAAAAAAGCATGCTGGTGGTTACAACACATCTGGAGATACGTTGCTGACCTGGATTTGGCGGGAAGTCCATCTAAGTCTTGCCCTTCAAAAGTGTTGGACTATAACCTTGTGCCATTCCAAATTAGTATGCTATTTTATAAATCCAAATCCATGTCAAACTATTTGTACATCTAGCTTAGTATTGTCTATGCAGATTTGAAGTTCACCAGCTAGATCCCATGTTTTAATTGGAGATGTCAGGGACCCTGGACCTTATGCAGACAACACAACTGCCCTTCCCACTGAGATGTCCACTTAAAAGCAGCCTTCAGATGCTCCTAGGAGGTCACCTATAAAGTGTGACAGAGTTACCTGTCCCTCCACAGGTGTCCCCTGAATCAGCTTATGAACTGCTTAGCCTGGGGGAATGTCTTTTTAACCTTAATTACAACTCATAATGGTTGACGAGCCAACCTTCCTTGAGTTTCCCTGCTCCTCCTTCTCCTGAAGCCAACTCAGGCTTTGCTACAGTCTGAATTTCAGAAGTTCGGTTTTGCCTGCTGTGTGAAAAGAGTCAACTTCCTTTTGTCTTTCTGGCAGCTCCTGCTAATCAACCACATTGGGTGACCTTGAATTCTAATATTGTATCAGGGAGCAACATAATGGATCGCTTTCAACATTTTACAGCCTATTTTCCCCTTAAAACCTCTGAAATAAACAGCATTAACTAGGGATTTGTAAAAGAAAAGAAATACAGTCTGTGGTTGGGTATCTGTGTGTGTGTGTGTGTGTGTGTTTAGCATGTAAATTGTAGTTAAAATTCATCTGAGTTTCTTTTTTCTCAAAAATCCAATTGAATTTAAAGGCAAGCCATTTCAAAGAGCCAGCTTTTCTTCCAAAAGCTTTTGGTCCTATATCCAGACCCATTTCTATTCCGCCCTTCCTCTGAAGAACCATTGGGATATACGCACGGGAGTCCACCTTCCTTAATCTTCATACTAAACTTCCAAAGTTAGATATTGGCCCAAGGTCCTCTATGAGTTTCCTAGCTGATTTAGGATTTGAACCAGGGTCTTCTCCAAGCCTCGTTTGACCCCATGCCTTCCATGTTGTCATTTTAGCAGCCTTTGATACTAATGATGGCATAAAAATGGGACTTTTAAGAAACACCAACTGGTTGCTTGCTCCTGGACAAGATAGTCCAGTGCCTCAACTCTGAGCCTTTCTGAGCATCTTCATTTGGTACTAAGCTCCATGTGGCAGCATCTACCTCTCTGCCTCTCCAGGCAAAACAGGGAAAGACCTGTGACGAACTCTGGAGAACCACTGTGGGTCAATAAACAATGACTAAATAGTTCTTACGCCATCTCAGAGCTATACTTAGTGTGATGTCCAAATGGAACCATTGTGGTTTATAACCCAGAGTTTGGGGCTTAGCATGTGGTGTGAAGCCAGTCAGTTGTAGTTCATTTGATAAATCACGATTGAACAAAGTAGGCCTTTATATGATGCATGAACCATGTTAATACTAAAAAGTCCAGTGATTTCACTTAGTAGAAGTCACCTTATTAATTTACGCTGTTTCTAGGATTTATATAAAATATTCTATAAATCTGCACTTATCGGAAGTTATATTTGCTCAGGGTGACTTCCGAAGTCTCAGCTCCCAGGAACTTCAAGGTTAAAGATGTCATTTTCTTGGCAACTATATGGGAGTGGTTTGCCATTGTCTCCTCCCAGAATGCCTTCTTTTCCTTTTTGCCTCTCCATCTACGCTACAGGCCTAGATATTTTTGGTGGTCTCCCATCCAAGTACTATTAGTTCTGACTCTGCTTAGCATTCCAAATCAGCCAAGGTCATACCCTTCTTGCATGCAGGAACTTCAGTTCTATACATTGTCGTTTCCAAACTCATTTGCTGAGAGACATCTTTCTCTCTCTCGGGACCAGGATCACTGCATCCGGCCAGAGGAGACCAGCTGAGAGACAGACAATTCAGAAGGCACCAGACACAATGGGAAGAAGAATGGGGAAAGCTTCAGCTGCAAAGAATGATGCCTACTATTTTGACCACTGTACAACCCAGGAGTTGAAATCTTGCATCACGGAAAGAGGGCAAAAGGGTCATCCATGTTGGATGGGCCGAAGCCCCAGCAGCTGGAAAAACCTTCTGATGCTTTTCAGAGGAGCTACCATGCTTAAGAGAGGAAACCCTACATGTATTATACATCCAGTGCCATTAATCTGAGCAACAGCCTTGGAAATGAAGGCAGCTGTGCTGGAACAAACGATGCTGAAGCAGATGTGGAAGCAGCAGGCCGCCTGGGGAGTGGAGCAGTCAAGCAGCCCTGTTGTCTGAAGAAAACAGGAGCAACAGGTGGTGCCATCCAATGAAAGGGATTCTGAAACCCTTGAAAGCCCAAGTTGGCCAAGTCATCTGTGACAAGGTATCTCCAAGTTAAAGGAGGGCTCCCACAGAGGCCAATGGGGGCAGCACGCCATGATCTCAACCCCCCCACCAAATCGTAAGGGCTAGAACCTTACATTCCCCCCCCCCCCCCCCCCCCCCGCAACTCCAAGGCACAGGCTCTTTCTCCACAAGCACTGGAGCAGAGAAACACCACGACTTTGGACACTGCACAGGTTTTGTCATCAGCTTGACAATAGCATGTTGGAAGTAACCTTTTTTTAAGAGGACAGTGAGAAGAAGCTTTTCTCACTTTCACCTTTTCTTCCCTCCTAGAGACCAGCAATTGACTGTTGGTTCCTCTGTGGCTTTGTAGAGTCAACTTCCTGTCTCACATCCAGATCTCTGACTGGGGGGCACTGCTTTTCTTCTCCTGCTGTTCCCTCTTTTTTAATCTCCCTCTCCCCAGAAGGTCCTTTGCTTCCCTACTTCCTGGTTAAGGACTGACCATCCACTTATCTACCAATGAAAGCTTGGAGTCAGCTTAACTGAAGCTTACAAGGATCCTTGCCCATTTTTAGCTCAGTCTCTTTGTCCATCTAAAGTAGAAAATAATGGGCCAGAGATGAAAAGGCATACCTGGGTTCCAATTAAGGGAAGCCCAGTTGAAATTCCTAGTTTGCCAAGGAGCATAATTGGGGGGGGGGGGGGGGGGGCTTTTCAGCAACTTCTGTTTTGCTAGCTAAGCTACTTCCAAGGGCTATTGTGAGCCTATTCAAAGCATGCAGAAGTGATGGGATAATCACACATGACAACAATTTTAAAAATTACTACACAGATGACTTGTTTCTCACCTTTCTACTTTGTTTTGAACCTGCAAGGCAGCTTGCATTAATTTTAAAAGAAACAATACAACAGATGAAGGATTGTTTTGAAATAATACAAGCTAATCAGAAAACCATTTCAAACACAATGCTGAGAGTTCAAGTCATGGAGTTAGAGGACACCAGGCTGAGAAAAATGACCTAAATTCAAGAATGCAGTCTTTTCCCAACCTTGAGAACTTAAATGTTATGGGACTACAGTTCCCATCATCTCTGGAAATGTGCCAAGTGGGTGATGGGAAGTGTAGGACAACATCTGAGAACACAAGGAAAGACTGGCTTAGAGGCTTTAAAATGGTTTAAAAGAAAAATACCTGGGCAGAATTCAAGTACCATGAATTGTACTCAAGACACAGAGTTCTGCTGAAGGATTTCTTTCAACAATGGTGGCTTTACAAGAAATAACCCCACCCCAGGGGCTAAAAATTTCCTACTTTCAATTATGAGACACAGAGAAGGAACCTGAGGCTAAGTCAGCAGGGAATAGGTCTGACAAAGGTGAAGAAGCTTGGTCCTGCCACTTAGCCACAACCAGAAGAAGCTGCAAAGTTGTGAAATCGTTAGTTAAGGAAGATGAGACGTGAAGTGGATGAGAAAAAGGAACCTGTAGTGAATAGGAAAAAAAATGGTCCAGGACATTTTGGTTTCTTAAGGACCCAATCAGCCTCTTTTGAAAGAACAGATTCTTGGACTCATTCTGATGTCAGAGAGATTCTACTATAACTTTTAGATTAATGCGTTATTTAGTTTTTATACGGTTATCAAGTTTCAAGGCTGCATTTTCTCCCTCTATTTTAGTTCAGTCTCTATCTATTGCAAAATATGGACTATTTTGCTCATGTTTTAATTGTCATAACCAAGATGGTCAGAAGACCAGTAACTAAGTCCAATAGCAAATGGCTGAATGACCAAATATGCATAACTTGGAGAAGATGAGAGAGGCACAGTGAAAAATTCAACAGTATTTTTCAAGTGTCTGAAGGGCTGTCATGCATAAAACAGAACAGACTTGTTCTCTGTCACTTCAGAGCACAGGACTAAACTAGATCAACAGGTGGAAACTGTAAAGAAGCAGGCTCTGGCTGAACATCAGGAGAAACTTGCTAACATTACGAGTTCTGCAAAAAGCAGAACATACCCTTAGGTGATGTGCACAGACTGGAGAAGATCAAGATGAAGCGGTGGGCTCACCCTTGTCTGAGATGTTTAAGCAGAAACTAGACAATCATCTCTCCTCGATGCTGCTTTTTCAATGAGGGGGAGTCACACCAGATGATGACAAAGAACCCTTCCAACTTTAAACTTCAAGCATTCAACTTTAACCATTTACTATTTTATTTCTATTTTTTTTAAATGTAAGGCATTTTAAGTAGTGGGCAGAACAGAAATGACTGCAACATATGCACAGAACTCGTGTACAGGTAGTCCTCGACTTACAGCAATTCATTTTATGACCATTCAAAGTTACGACAGTGCTGAAAAAAGTGACTTACAACCAGTCCTCATACTTATGACTGTTGCAGCATCCCCGCAGTCATGGGATCAAAATTTGGGTGCTAGACAACCAGCATATATTTACGATTGTTGCAGTGTCCCGGGGTCACATGATCACCATTTGCAACTGTCCCAGCTGGCTTCTGAGAAGCAAAGTCAATGGGGGAAGCTGGATTCACTTAATGACTACGACAAAAAAGCTCATAAAATCGGATGAGGCTCACTTAACGACTGCATTGCTTAGCTACAGAAGTTCCAGTCCCAATCGTGGCCATAAGTCAAAGACTACCTGTATATTATTACTTGGATAATGTCCATCCTTATCTCTTCCTGGTCTTTTCCCTCTGCCTCTTGCTCTCCACGTCTCCAAGACTGGGATAGGAATTCATTCTTCCTTACAATACAGAACATGTTCACAGCCAGTCTTTTGAAGCCGATTAAGGATTGCAACTTGAGCTGACCTATAAGGCGTCTCTGTGAAACCGGTCTAAGCTTATTCTCTTTGCAGCAAATCATGGTTGGAGGGAAGAGGAGGGATGCGTTGCTCTGGTCCAAAGTTGAGCAATAAATAAAAGGACAGGAAAGCTCCATCTCTGTCACACAAGTCCCGCCCTCCCCCACATTCTCCAGCTTAAATCTTTCAGGGGAAGAATTTACACATCTTATCAATCTGTCAGGTGAGTGATGGCCAGGAGAGAAAGCAAGATGGGTGAAGCTTGCTCTGAATCTGCCTGGTAGCTGATTGTTTTACATGCCTCCAATCTGTGAGCCTCACCTCGATCTAAGAAAGCAGCACTTCCTTAGAGTACCTTCGGTCCACTAAATTTCTTCTCCCACTGCAGCCCAGCATGACCCCACAGACCTCGAAGGTAGCCACCTTCTTCTCTGTCACATAGCCAGCTGATGGCACTGCTCACCTCGAAGCTAAAGGCTCCCAGAACTGATCCAGCTTTGCTTGGTGTCCATTCTGAGGACCTGCAAACTTTGCTTTGCAACTCAGAACAGAAGCTCCTACAATATTCCAGCAGGCAAAGATATGCATACCCAAATCTAAGTTTTCTTAACAGAGCAAAGGTTCTATCAAGACACGGCCCAGGTCTTCCCTAAGCTGAAAGAGTAAGCATAGATTCATGCCTGTGTATCCACCCTGCCAGCTCAGAAGAAACGGTTTGGTATATAATGTCTCTTTCCTGAAAATGGGAGAAATGATAATGAAAGGAAGGGAATCAAGTTTTCTGCAAAGTTCAGCTTCTGCAGACTCACTATTTCAGAAGGGGGGAAAAATAGTGAGAAGACTTGGAAGGATTAGTACATTACATCTTGATATCCTGCTAATGATGTCAAAGCAGATCTGATTTGTGTTCTTCACTGTTGCTGTGAAGCATTTTCTTGGCAAATTCACAGTCAGCCACTATAAAAGCCACATCATTATAAACCACCCCCAAAGGCTGGGGGGGGGGGGGGGGGGGAGGGGGAGAGGGACAAAAGAATAAAGCCAACTTTTTTTTTCCCTGCAGAGCTCAGAGCATATTCTTCCTCTCCAGCTTCTCCTCTGATGTGAAGGACATTCAATTACATAAGATCAATAGACTTTTGAGGAAGTTGATTGCATTATCCAAACATCATGTTAACAATTCACAACAGGTCAGTGGTATTCTCTGGCATCTGGAAGCAGCAACCTGCAATCTGATCTGCAAGCCACGCTATTGTTTTTCTAACCTGTTGGGATCCTGCAGTTCTATAATTCCAGTTGTTTTTTCAAAAGGTAGATCACAATGAGAAGACTTCACCACTGCTGTGAAGTTGTAAGTCTGCATTTCTTATGTCTACTAACATCTTAAACTGCATTGTTTCTAGAATTATGCTGCAATACTAAACAGAAGGATGTTGTGGAAGCTGAGTCTGCTCGTCCGAGCAGGAGATCCACTGAGTATGGACAGGGAAAAGGGCAGTTAAAATGGGAGGGGGCAGGACCTGGAAGCAGAAGACACTGCTGACTTACAGAACTCTCTGCCACCAGATACACCAACGGCCTTTAGCTGAGACAAACAGACAGAGATTTCAGTGCAGTTGCACTCAGGAAAGCAAGCAGATCAATTATGGATAGGGCTATGAACAGGTTTAATTACTTGTTTGCTTATTTACCAGCCTTTTATCTCCTCTGATCATTAACTAAACATCTATATAGAATTTAACTCCTATTAGGGATCAGTAGACAAACTGGGAATCTTTAGGCCTGCGTGAGACTGCTTTATATGGTTACCCACCGAACCACACTGTTGAGCACTGGACACAGCCTGCCCACCAGGCTGCTTGATGGGGGCTCTGTGACCAGAATGAAAATGAAAACATCTGTCTGCTCCAGCTGAGCTTTGATTGAGCAGTGAGGACTTCCTGAGATTGAACAATCCATTCATTGATTCATTGATCCATCCATTTATTATATAACTGAACAACTCTCAGCAGCTTACAAAATTGACCGACACATGAAAACATCCATAATAAAATATGACAAAATAGAAATCCATTTTGAAAAAAAACAAAACCAAAAAAATATGTAACGAATAGCATAAAAACCACTACAAAAGTAAACTGCCAACAATTTAATAGATGGCAGCAATCATAAACCAAGCACTCTTCTAAATTGGTCTGTCTTGGGCAACTTATGAAACCAGGAGAGTGTGGGCTCATTGTATGTCAGAGGAAGGGTATTTCACAAGATAGGTACAGCAATTGAGAAACAGCACCTGTGAACCTCCCCCTTTTAACTTGCAAAAATGGGGGACTACTAATGGTTTTCCCAGGACACCCAAGTCAGGCAAGTTGAAAGCAGTCAGAGAAAGTGCTCTGACAGTACTCCAATGCCAGGCCATATAAGGTTTTAAAGGTCAAAACTGGCCTTTAACTGAATTGCACTCAGAAGCTAATAGGGAGCCAGTGCAGAGCCTGAAACATTTGGGTAACATTCTCATGTCAGCAAGTCAGGCTGATGAATTCTGGACCCGCTGAAGCTTCCAGATGGTTGTCAAAAGTGCAACTTTATATAGAGCACATTGCAGTAATCCAAAACAGTGGTGATGAGAGCATGAGTTACTGTTGTGAGGTTGTCTCACTCTTGGTAGGTCTGCAACTGATAAAGTTGGAGGTGGACAAAGCTCCCTTTGGCCATAGCCACCACCAGTCCATCCAGCAGTAGCTGTGTGTCCAGGATATCCCAACTCACAGATCTGCTCCTTCAGGGACAATGCCACCATGTCAAGGGACAAGAACTGGAGACACTGAGGAACCTCAATGAGGTCACAGCACTCTTTCTTGCTTGGGTTAAATTTCAATCTGTTTTATCCAAACCAGACTCCCAGAATGGCCAGGTGCAGACCAAACCAACAGATGACCTTCACCAATGATTCCAAGTAAATGTCAAGGAATTCCTTATCCTTTGGTTACCCTTTATTCCTGTGTCTAGGTTTCCTCGGATAGCTTCTAGGATCTGCTCCACCTAACCCACTGATTCCATTACTTGTGATCCAGCTTTGACAACCCCTGAAGGTGAATTGCTTGGAAGATGCAACAGAAAAGAGCTGTCCCCCCGCCCCGCCCCGCCCCACTTCGCTTCTGGAGACATTTAATCAGACTGGCCACTGCTCAGATGTTCATACTTCAAAAGCTTCAGGACCCTGGAGAGTTCCCCAATGAAGAAAGGGATCATTTACCCCTCAGTCAACAATGGGCAATATTTTGTGGTGGGGGAGAATACTTAAAAGGTTGGGAGTGGCGAGGGCTGCAGTGGCTGCAATGAATTAAAGTCATGCGGTTTCCTGTGAAGCAGGAATGTGAAGCACCTGTCTCCAGTATTTCAGGATGTGTTACAAGCTTCCTCTGATTCAAGGACACCATCAGAGTAATCCAAGGTCACAAGAACAGAAACATCCCTGCCAACATGCAGTATTCTTTCCTCCCTATCACCCTTTGTGGCCCATGTTACTGCTGCTACAACTTTTCTTTCCTGGTTGAAGGAAAGACATCATAAACATGGAAAGGTGTTTTTCTTTCTCTGCCCCATGGTATTCCAAATAGGCTTAAGCATTTCCTTTTTTTTTTTTTAATGCTACAATTACTGCAGGAATGTTTAACCAGGAATGAAGAGGAGGGATAAAGAGAAATCCACCGAGGCTGCCTCATATTCCTCTTTCAGTTTAAAAGCTATTGTAAGCTCCTAAGATACCCACAAGGAGACACTGCACTGTCCTCCTAATTAAGTTGGCAGTCTCCCTGAAAAAAGAGCTGCATTTGCACTTCTGAACTCAACCCTCAACCATTGGAATCAACTAATTAAAGAACAATCAGTAATTGTCCTATGCATTTAGAAGATAGACTATGCCTTGCCTATTTTCTTCCCCTTTTATTTTTATTGCCAAAATTAAAGAACATTCTCAACAATTGCACTGAAAAATACATTGCCTGGTGAGCCCAGTAAATACCAATATTTTATACTCTGCTTACATCATTTTCTGACTTTTAAAAAAAGGTAGGGCAAGAAAAAATAAAAATGGGCACTTTGCATCCATTGGAACCTGCCAACTGAATCAAATTCCAGAGGAAGGCTCACTTTGACTCCTTTTAAAATAAAAGAGTGGGTTGTTTCCAACTCATAGCAGATAATTTATCTGATTTGGGTCAAGATCTCTTCCATCAGCAGGCCTAATGTTTTAATCTAGAGAGCTCCACATATTGAGCAAATGAATCTAAATCAGAATTTCCATCACAGGTGGATAATCTGCATAGCAGAAATGATGGCATAGTAAACTAGGATTGGAAAGAGCTCCAGCTTATAAGATACACTTTATTTCTGCCGTTGTCCTAATACAACCCTGGGATCCAATAACTGGAGCCTAATATGCAGTGCTTAATTAATTAATCATTAATTGATGAACTTAGCATGAAGGAGTTCTATACACCTGGCATGACTAGACTCTGCTACAAAATGTAGAAAATCAGTAGCCGCTCAAGAGTATACAGTATGCTGGCTGGAAAACTGATAAGGACCCAGGCAGATTCACACATAGTGCCTGTTGAACCAACTGCCTTGGTGAGGTTCACATGTAATACTAAGCCATAAATTATATATATATGGTTTATCTCTACCTTTATCTCCCTATATACACACACATACATTCATGGCTTAGACAACATGCGAGTCTTACTGAATATATTTTGCCTTGTTTTTGAATGGGACAGGAAGAGAAAATGGAGAGCCATCACCTTGACCTCAACTTTCATAGGACAAAGCCCACTACTCTTAAGTTCCTCAGTCCAAGCACCTGAAACGTTACTTCTGTTTATAGGTGAAAGTTACTTCCCAAAGGGGAAGCTAATTTAACCTAGCTTAATGTAACATGGGTTTCTCTCTGCATTCATCTCTCTTGAATCTACCATTTCTATAGTTATGAGAAGGTAAAACAGCTATACTGGATAAGATTATTTGGTAAATATGTGATTCAGATATTCTTCTTATGAAGCAACTCACAAGAGGCTAGGTAGGTCTTTCACCATCTGCTGAATAGAGGGAGAGAGCATCTTTCCAACTGGTGTTCTTCAGTCCAATGTGACACTTTAAAACAGCACTGAACTTCTAAAAACAAGGATTTTTGCGAGACTCAGCCATCCGAGCCAACTAATGGGATCAATGAGGTAGCTGGGAAAAGGGAAGGCACTGCCCGGAGTGCTCTTAGAAATGATAAGCTCAGTCCGAAGAGAGTACTGCAGAAAAAGGACCAGATCAGAGCAATTGCAAATAGCATAATTGCAACCTTTTCTGCAGTGGGCACAATCTTCTTCTCAGGCTTTGACTTCCATTTTTGCCCATGCACATGAGTGCTTCAAGTAGGACGGGGATGCAGAGCCTACCATTAATATCTCCCCCAGGCTGGCTCCCCTCTGGACCCTTGCTTATTTAAACCAGAGTTGAAAGTGATGCCAGCATGCCTGAAGTAGTTGGAGGTCAGATCTTTCCTCCATCTTACCCCTACCTTTAACTTCCTATTTTAAACTCACATCCTTTCCTCAATGCTGTCCCCATTTTTCTTCCCATCTCACACCAGAGTTCCCACCCAGGACCCTTGATCGACTTGTCCCGCTCCCTAATCTGTAAGTGCTAACTTTACAAGAACCTCAGAAGTTGTCTCCTCCTCTGTGTCAGGAGGGGCCAATGTGGGGGCCACTTTCCCTCCACCATCTCCCAACCCCAGTTCTGTGGTTCCAGAACCTTCCCAGATCATGCCATTAAAATGCAATGGCTTGTTGAAGAGGAGAAGCCAAAGAATGATCATGGAGGCCGTTTGCATGTAAAGTAAATGCTCTGTAGTAAGGAAGAACGCTTTTGTAAATTCTGCAAACCCAGAGTCTGAGTTTCAGGGCTGTACGCTGATTTGAACTCACCCACCCCACCTCATTCTTTTAACTACTTATCCTTTTCTTCTCCAAGAGGGTATTGTCACATCAGATTAATGAGTCCTGGAAAACTCTTTAATTTGTGTTAAAAGGAAGAGAAGAAATGGCAAGTGCCAAGCAGCAGTGAGACACAAAGCTCAGGCACCAGCAGAGTGATTTGGATAGGAAAAACAACCCGAGACAGACAAGACACTGCATGAAACAGCAAGACGAGGTGTGAAATTCAATCAGGTAAAACAACAGGGACCAAGCCAAAGGCAACACTGCCAGCCAAAGAGGCTGGCATTTTGAGGCTCTCAGAGATGGCTGGCAGGACTTATAAGCCGCTCAGATCTGCTTCAGCAAGAGGCATGTAGAATGGCATGTCAGGGGTGTGGAACTGCAAAATCCATTCACCTCCCACTGACTGAGGGAAAGCCAGCCATTTCTTCAAAGTGGAGCAATGCTGAGTCTATTCAACCTGTTCCCTGGCAGGCCAAAGATAAGGCTACAGGATGCTAACCAGCTGAACACCACATTAATCATGACTGGGTGGGGTAGAATTAATGTCCACCTTTCAGAGGCTCGGCAATCCTTATGATTTGGGCTCAGGATAGTGTCTGGTTTGGAAGCATAGTCTTCAGTAAGCCATTAAGCCATTGCTTAGTAAGTCCCCTTCCCCAAAAAACACACTAAGAGGTTTCCTTTCTCCCAAAGGCCTTGTTAGCCCTTTCAAGTAGGCCTGGTTAGGAGAAAGACACCACTGGAAAGACTAGAGCTCTACTTTATTGATCTAGGCTACTGTATAATAACCCAATCTTGAAAGCCTGACAGCATTTTCCCTTCCTTCCCTCTCATACCAAAAAAAGTCAAGGTGGGGCAAGTTAAAGTTTCTTGCTCACACTGTCTTGTTTCCCAGGCTGAGCTCATGGTTTCTGCATATCTTCTCCAAGGTTATCACTGTGTTCCTCTACAAACTTCCAGTCCTAATTTCCAGCTTGTGAAGAAGGCTGGCTGGTCTACAGATCTTTTCACAGGAAGAGGCTGTTTTAAGAGCCTCTTTTCTGAAGGCCAAGATGAAGCCAAAAGTCAATTCTGGACTGGTATCCAAAAGTATATCAGCTCCTTCTAATGGGCATCAAGTCTTTGTCTATATTTCAAAAGAACTCTCCATAGGTCTCTGCAGGGGGCAAGGGACATCACACACATCATGAAGTCAAATAACACAATGGCATCATGATTGTGTGATATAATTTGATGTCATTGGGATGTTTAAAAGATGCCTATGATGGTTATGGGATCATTATCATGGTCCAATGCAGGACCAACTAGATATTTTTGAGCTACAACTTCCATGATACAATAGTTATATTCCATTAAAAAAAATGCTGATGCCAATAATCAAAGCATGTTTCTCTTGACTTAGGAAGCCTCAGTCAACTACCATGGCTTATCCCAGCCTTCCCTAACTAGGTATCCTCCAAAAGATTCTGATACCAAGACCCATCATTTACCAACACTGCCATGGGTTGACAGGAGTTGTAATCCAAACCCTCCTGAGGGTACCAGCTTGGGGAAGACTGATCTATGATATCAACATGGCAACCTGCCCACGTCCAGAAAGATCAGGTTACAACTTGTCCTTCCCTAAAAACACAGCAGAGAATATAGCCTCCAAAAGTGTGGTTGATATTTCAGTCATCAAATGTATTCTTGTACCCCCCGCCCCCAATTATGCTGTTTATATATTACAGATAACATTTTTTACTGCTTTGCAGAGCACTGAATAGTACAAAGGGTCTATTTTGAATGCCACATCCCCAACCTTCTTGTCCTTGTCTAGCATACAGATCATGGAACGGTTATTCTGAACTCAGATTAAACTTTGGCTTTGAAGCACAAAACAGAACTAGCATCTAATTGTGCACAGTTACTCCTCTGTATCTTAAAATGCAATTTTATCTCCTGCATCTTCATCTAGCTTTTTCCTGGATCTTCTAAAGGGCAGGCTGATTTTGTACCTCCTACAAATTACAGTTAAATCTTTGTCTGCTGAGAACCATGTATTATTATTACCATGGATACTATCAACATTTTTTCACCTTTTTTCCAATAATTCATGGTAGCATACAAGGTTCTCCCTCATGTTATTTTAACAGTCAAATCTCACTGGGTCTTATATATCATGTTAAGCCATGTTTTTTAAAGCAGAGTTTTTGAATAAACTACAATTCATGTAACATACTAAACCATCTAACAAATACCTCACATTATGGCTAAGGGCACTATGCCAACCCCACGTGTGACAGGTTAGACAATGTATAACTAGATCAAGGTCACCAAGTGAACTTTACAGCTGAGTACTGACCTGGACCTGATTTCTCTGCAGCTGCCTTCAATCTGTAACCACTACATCCTGCTGCCTCAAATAGCAAAACATGACCTAACAGTATCAATATAATGTTGCCTTTCCCAAACTTGTATTCTCCAGCTCTTTTACACTAGAAGTCCCACCATCCCTGACTATTAGATGCTGGCTAAATTAGAGACGGATTGGGCCCCAGACGTTTTGGGAGCAGTCCATTGGAGGAGGACACTTCAACAGGGTAAGGGATGTTAAGTATGGAGGATCCACAAAAATATGGATTGATCTTGAGAGGAACTTGATTATGTCCAGAATTCCCAAACATTGTGAAGAATCTTGCCCTACTTGGTGTTTTATACATCAACTGCTTGGTAAACAGTTTTCAAGCATCTGTGTTGTGCAAACAGTCCTACCTGCTTCAGTTTATTATGCAAGGATTTATAACTTGATCCCCCTGCCCCATGCCTTATAGAGCACTGACCTTATTGACTGAAAACATCTTGGTGTCAACTGTAACAACCTAGAACATTTGCCACTAGGCTTCTCAGATGGGGGCATTAGCATCTCAGCCTAATGAAAAGCTTTGGTAAAATGGCATTACTGCCACTTCTAGCCCCACCTACTCTCAGAGATTTCATGCTAAGGAAACCCTCAGCAACAGCTGGAGGATTATTCTTCAAAGCAGCAGAAGATATTCATTCCCCAGAGACAATCCTTTTTAAAAAAAAAAAAACACCTCCTTTATGTAGACAGATGATTGTTGCAAGAGAAGCCCCTTTGCATGGTCTTGGTCTGAACTGGAGAATTCAAAATAGTCCCTGCCCTGTCAACACCAGGAACAATGGGTCTTCACCTTCAGCAGCGAGATGTGATGATCAAAAAGGCTGCCCCAAAGAGAAGGGCTATCAGCCCTACAACAAATCAGTTTAAATCTCCTTTCCCAATTCCATTTGGGGTTAGAGCTGTAATCTGAGGCTCCTGAAAGTTTGGCTGGGACAATAATAGCAGCAGATAGTCATGAACGAGAAGACCAGGGCAAAAGAAGAGAAAAAGAACTTCTCAACCATTATCTCCAGGGCTGTCTCCATTTGTTCAAACTAATTTTGCTGGTGTTGCAGCTCCTGTTCAAATAGGGACCACAGTTGTAAAGATAAACATTTGCTGGATGGATCAGTTCTCAGCAAGCCCTGGAAACGGTGCTAAATTCTTCTAGCAACGAGAGTTCCACAGCATGGGATTTTCAAAGGGCCAGATTTGAACAAATTCAGCGTACGCAATTAACAACTGCACAAATGCTTTTTGGAAAGTAAATAGCAGGCTCATTCAGATGGAGAGAGATCCAGATAAGGACTTTAGCGGATGGAGCAGAAGAGGTGTGTGCATATTTTAAACATGTTGTGGATTGTCTCACTGGCTACTGTTTGAATAAAGTAAAGCCTAGGTTCACCTCAAGCAACGCCTTGTTTCCAGTGTAAACAAGAGGACTGCAGCATAGGCATTCAACCTGCTTACTCATCAGTTGTTAGCTTGAACATCAGATCTACACTCTGCAAAATGTCCTACAGGGCATCACAAGTTAAACCCTCCCACACAAACCTTTCAGGCACCTCAAGCTTATTCCAAACAGAACCTCCTACCCACCCTCCATGAAAGCTACTGGATGCAGGCAGCAGAGAGGTACCAAAGTATGTGTCAAGAGTAGAGATGAGGGTTCCAAGGAGCCAGCAGGACTTCTACAGATGATGCCACTCGCCATGCATGGGGCTTTAGGAGCTCATGAGAACTGGTCCTACCCCCTTAGATGCTAAGTCTAAAGTTCTGCATGGGAGAAACTGACCAAGAGGAGGGAGTAAAGTCAAGTCAAGGATGAAGAGAGGAGGCTGTAATAAAGGCTCAGTTTCAGGAGGGCAGAAGAAGTTGCAGTTACCCAAGCATGACAGGAAGAAGCGTTGTCCGTGTTTGTATACCCTAGAAAAGCCTAAACACTGCCAAAGCTGTCAGCTTTTGCCTCTTACAGCTTGGATGATTTTCCCCTGAAATCCTCTCCCTCTTCCTGCTCTTCCTCGTTCCTCCTCCTGCAAGATTCAATCCCTTAAGATACTTTTCTTTCTCTTTCCTTATGAAACAATCCTGATTGAGACTCTGCTGGACTCTGCTGGACTCTCTTTCCTTATGAAACAATCCTGATTGAGACTCTGCTGAACTTCTCAAGCTCAGCTGGGCGTCTCTTTCCCTACAGAGGTTTCTTTTTCTTTTCTTCTTTTTACTATTACCACTTCTTTTTCTTTTAGATGTTACACTGACCCAAAGAGAGAACTGGGTGGGCTCTCTTATGCCCCCCCCCTTGTATTGCAGTTGTTATCAATGATCCTGACCCCTCCACCTGGCCAACTGGAGCCAGCAGAAAATTCCTGCTGCTTAACGAGGGTGATATTTTCTTTTGCTATAAAATAATCAAAACCATAAATAATCAGAACTATTGCAGCTGTTTCAGCCTTCTCTGAAATGGCCTTACACAATTAGGAGATACCATGTGCCCAACAGTTGCACTGCACAAGTACAGATTATGCCATCTCCAGCAAATTGTTAGTGTTATAACTACTTCTGCAACAATACAGAAAATGCCACTTTCCCTTTTGGTAGGCAGTTTTTTTTTTCAAGCAAGTTTCTAGTCCCCATGGGTTCATAAATAAGGCTCGTTAAAGATTAAGCGATGCTGGTGAAAGTCCAGAACCCAAGCAGGATCCAATTCTCAGTTCTCCAAAGAGAACACTGCATAATTTATTTTCTCTTATAGAAACGCAAAGGATATTTAAAAAAACAACAACACCAAGTCAACATATTAATATACACGGAATGAGAATCATTTACTCAGGAAACAGAATTGGGATTCTAATGTTCAGAGTCTGAATTACTTGGATGTAACCAGGACTGCTTGTTCATTCACATTTCAGCAGAATCATGAGATTCCTCCTTGGGATATCTTATGTACTCGAATGCAATATAGGGATACCATGACTAGTAGCCATTCGAAGCTTTATCATCTGGGGATATGCCTGGTTTGGTTTGGTTTGGTTTGGTTTGGTTTTGCAGGCTTCTAAACTGGTAGTCACTTTTGAACTCTGGTGTTGGAGAAGACTCCTGAGAATACTGTGGACAGCCAAGAAAACAAACCGATGGATCGTCAAACACATCAATCCAGAGTTCTCAACTCAAGGCAGAAATGACGAGGCTCAGATGATCCTACTTTGGACACATTATGTGAAGAGCCAGCTCTCTGGAGAAGGCTCTAATGCTGCGAAAGGTGGACAGAAAGAGAAGAAGGGGATGGCCAGCAGCAAAGTGGATGGGCTCAGTTACAGTGGTGGTGGGGGCACCATTGGAAGAGTTGAAGGACCAGGCGAGGGACAGATTGTCATGGATAAACTGTATATGATTGCTAAGAGTTGGCAGCAACTTGATGGTACATAATCAAACAAAAACCGGTGGTCATCACCATGTTTTGTGACCTTGAGTTCCACAGATCAACTCAGATATGCCAAAAGTATATTTTCAGTCCCTTGTGGATCTCCTGCCATTCGCTTCCACTGAATGACATCACAGTTCATATTAATCCATAGCTGTCTCAACCACGGTTTTGTTGTACAAACCAAAATGGGATGGATTCACACAACATGCCAAGCCACAAACCATGATTTACAAACCACCATGGCTGGTTTAAACAATTGGCTAAGTTGAAGCCAATGAAACTATATTGTCCTTTAGTGCAATGTATGAGTTTGCTCACTCACACTTACTGAACTTCTATATGCACCCAAAAGAAAGGGGGGGAGCATGAACCAATACAGATGGATATCTTCCCCAGCTGGTACTCCCCCAGAAATGTTGAGGCTGCAGTTTCTCAAATTCCTAACAAGACTGACCCTGAGGAATTCTCAAAATCATCTTTCTTACAAACAGATCCTGTTATTTCAAGTCCTCCTCACAAGAGTATTCTTCTTAATTAACTGTGACCATTAACCAATTCAAAGATTGTTAGCTGATTAACCCCATGCTTTTTAATTGACAACATTTTCATCAGTTCCCATATTACCAACACCTTGAGACAGTTATTTTGTCTTAAAAAAAAAAATTACCTGAAAATTTAAATGTACCAAGAAAATAAAAATAAAATTGTCTATTTATTACCATCATCAGAAAGGCCAGCGTTAAATTGTTTTTCCCCTTCTCCTATTACAGCAATCAAAATGAATAAAAACAACCACATAAACACAAAAAATCCAGAATCATACTCAACCGGAACTACTGATTAAAGTTTTCTGACCTCCCTCTGACTTATACGCAGCTGATTAATCTAGGAAACCACTTAAAGAGTGAGGAGTGACAATTTCTGATTTTTTTTAAAGGAAAAAAAATACTTGACAGAAACAGAGTCAATAATCAGTTTTAAACCAGGATGAGATCTGGTGAGCTTCTGGTGGGTCAGAGAATCCAGCCGATGTGAAGACAGATACAAACGTCCAGGGTGCAAGGACGGGCTAGGAAAATGCAAGCAAAACCCTCTTCTCCAAAAGCAAACTGGGCAATTCCACGCACACCATTCTGCACACCCATCAACATTTACAAATTGTGCTCCTTCCATCTGTCCAGTCAATTATTTCGTGCAGCAGCCTGTTGGCTTCGTGTCTCTTTTTCCTTAAAGGAAGACAAAGAAAGAATTGGCAGAGAAGGGGAGTCTCTTGGCTATGGTGTATCCTAAGATCTCGGTTGCCAAGTTCCGGGGACAAAACGTAGACTGGGAGCAAGGGGGCTTGGCTGGAGTTCTTCTTTTTCAGCCCCCCCCCCGCCCCCACCCCAGATGACAGGAAGCAGGGCTGGATCTGAGGGAGTGGATTGGCATTCTGGTCACTAATGGGGATTTTGGGGAGGTTACAGAGACTTGTTAGACATCTCCAGTTGGTTTCCCTGACTCTTCCTGAGCTATTCGGAGAAGGCATATGCATACAGTACATATGCAAAAGAATTCACATCACGTGGAGGTGAAAACAAACTAGAAGCAGAATTTTCCCTTTTTCGGTAAGCATCAGCAGCTGCCAGAACACATCTGGGCCAGACTCAAAGATCGAGGAGTAGGTCCAAGAATGCTCTTTCAGTCTTTTACCTCCATCCCCCAAGGGCTGAAATTCAATCAGACAAAAATTTGAGGACTCAGGGATTGAATTTCAGCCTGTTCTCTCTCATCCAGCCTACCATCAAACTTAGGTTGTATTCAAGGTTACCAGTTGCTTCCTTGGAGGTGGGGCAATAGAGTTGGGTGTCATCAGCATGCCATTGGCACACCTCTCCAAAGTTCCAGGTGACCTCCTCCAGTGGTTTCATGAAGATGTTAAGCAGCCTGGGAGACAAGTCAAACAAGGCCCAGACTTGCCAGACCATCCAAAAACATACCACGGTTGATGGTTTGAGAACCTTTAATAGGGACTACCACGACCTACTCTCACAACATATGCCTTGGGAACAGAGGGAGTTTCAGTCAGTCAGAGGATGCATTTATTTTACTGAAAACAACATAACTATTTATTAAAATAGCAGATGGGAGGTTAGCTCTGTGAGGCAGATCAGGTCAGGAAACAGACAGCCTCCAGTGTGGTTGAACTCTCATTAGTCACAGCCAATAACTGATGATCAGAACACTGCAATTGCATCTCCAGAGATCCCCAGGTTGACCACATCTGCTGAAGCAGCAACCTGTTCTAGCACCCCAGAGGAACTCCTCTGCTTTCCATTTATGCCATACTCAGCCATAAATCCATGTACAAACTCCAATTGGTTGGGTTCACCCAAAATGCTAAACTCAAAGTAAACCAACCACCATGATGGCTTTGTGTGATGGGTGAACCTACTCATAAACTAGGGTCTCATTTTCCTTAACTCCTAAGTCCAAATACCACATTTATGAATATAGGAAGTCATCTTCTATTGAGACAAACCACTGAACTTTCTATCCGGTATCTTTGCCACTGACTTGCAACAGAAATCCAGGTTTTCTGATAGGCGTTTTTACTACTTTCCCTGGAGATGTGAGTCTCAGGACTCCCTACATACATACATACACGCCACAATCCATTTTAGCCCTTATACTACTGGGTAACAATTATACTTCATTTTTGTTATCAGTACAAAACTAATTCAGGATCATCCTTCAGTGGGTCTTTTCTCCTCCAAAATTCCACCTCTTCTTATTGCTCTGAGGAAGCCCTTGAAATCAACTATAGTCAAACTAAGATCCTGATCTTTGCCAAGAGACCAAAACTGCATGCCTGGAGGATAAATGGCCAGAATATTGAACAAGTAAAACCTGTTTAAATACTTGGGCATGGCTTTCCATAGCTCCACCAAACGCAGGGCACACCAACATTATGTCATACGTAGCTAAATGTTGTTATACTGCCTGTAAAATCAGGCAGACTTTTATTATCCACTGACAAGCCCACCACCAATTGTAATATTTTATCTTATTTTGTTTTTACTTCATTTTTATTTTTAATGTGTCTTGGTTTGCAATTCTGGTCAGTAACCATAATAAAAATATTCATTCCAGCTCTTCACCCTTGAACAATAAAGGTAATTCTCCCTTTCACCTTCTGTTCTCCTGCAAACAAAACGACAGGCTGGCTGGCAGTTTTTTGGGGAGGACTCTCAAGCAGCCCCCTTTATCCCCATTAGACCCATTTCTTACCCCACAGCTAGCATCTTCTGGCTTGCCTGATCCTACAAAAAGCTGCTTATCCAATAGGCCTCTCCAAGCAATGCTCCCAAAGCTGATGGCAAGTAGGCAACCCCACCTCACACACTGGCTGGCTCCCTGACTGGCTGTTTTGCAATTTTAATTTCTCACCTTCTTAAACCGCACAGATTTACCATATATTCAACAGAAATATATAATTTTACAAATGTCTTTTACCTGTCGGCTGTAGCAGGGAGGGGAAGGATGTTTTGACACACTTTTGTTCTAGGATAAATCACCTTTAGATTTGATGGCTAAAGAAAGACCCCCCCAGACTGACACCTTCAGGAGGAAAAAAATCTTCCAGCCTTCAGTCGGATTTGTTCTCACCACTTCATGCCATCCAGAGTTGAGGCCTGGTGTGCAGAGTCAGCCTGGGAACATTGCCCTGGTTGGCTGGGGGGAGCAGAAATGGTTCTATTCAGTTGCATCGGGGGAGGTGTTAGCCAGCACAATCTCCACTGGTGTGTTAACAACACTTGGCAGCCGTTCCAATTGGCCATATTCAGACCCCAAGCAACGGCTTGCATTCCTACGCAGAAGGAGAGGGCCCCTGGAAACAGGAATGAGAGTAGCAGAAAGCATGCCTGAGGGCCAAACAACCAGGGTTCTTATTTATTTACTACCCTTCTGGATGGTGCAAGAGTTGGAGTGGTTCGGTTGGGATACTAATCAATTAAAAACCAGCACTGCAGAGCAGTGATAAAAACAGAAGATAAAGCTAGAAAATGAGAATGAAACAGCGAGGGGCTAAAACGGCACACTGCCTGAAATTAAGGCAGAGGACAAGGCCAACGAAGTGCACGACTATCAAGAGGCATTCCTAAACAACTAGAAGAAAAAGGAGGACTTCACTGGGAGGAGTGGGGGGGGGAGTATTCACTGGATGTCTGCAATGGAAGTGCAAACAACCTGCTTTGGGACAGGCGTTCTACAGCTGGGGAAGCCCATTTGGAGGATCATTTCAGTCATAGATAACTGCCTCACCTAATCAGTCTCAAGTTTAAATAAACATTTGGAAACATTTCCCAAGTCAACCATTTGTTCACAGTAAAGCACCACCAGTTAATGATGTAGCTGATGTCATTTTATTGATCCTTGTTCAGCAGCCAAGTCTCACCAGGATGACCTCTCTCTCCTCTGACTAGGATTCTGAAGTATCTGCTCTTGCTCCCAACTTAGCTCTACTGTCTCAGCAATGGCCAGCCTTCTCTGAGCTTAGAAATTAAGCAGGATTAGGCCTGATTAATAGTTGGACAGCTGACCATTAGCAAATCCCAGCACTGTAGACTGGACAGTTGAAAATGTTTCTAGAAGAAGGCAATGTCAAATTGGTTCTCTCCTGTTGCCAAGAAATTTCCATGGTTTTCTTCATGGGGTCACCAGGACTTTCACTTGACTCAAGTGGCATATTACTCAGCATCTGCCTGTCTTGCATCTGATCTAAATTACTGGCTAATCTGCTTCTTCACGTCCAATGCAATGGGCTCATCTTTGTCAAGCAGGTTGAGTTATGTATGCAACATTGCACAAAAATCAGGTGTTTACTTTCCTCTTCCCATCCCTCCTTCTTATGTCACAAGTGTTGAATTGCAAGCCTCCTATCTGAAACTGATAACTCTCTTAAGGAGTGGTAGCATATACATGCAGCCGGGCCACTTCTCAAGAATGGAGGCACAAACAGAGATGTCCAGATCTTTCATCACATCAAAGATAGAGAGAAGAGAAAGCCCTTCTTGGTCCAGTTTTTAAGCAATTGGACCCTAGGAATTTTGCAGCCCAGCTGATCGAATGACAGGCCTTCCAAAAGTCATTAACTAAGGCAACTAAACAGAACCCAAGTAGAGATCAGAACTATGCAGGCTATGGTTTTTCATCTGACACTCTATGAAAATGAAACTTGGACTTTGAGGAAGCAGGGCAGAAAGACTTTTAACACTTTGGAACTTCGGTGTTGGAGGCTATACCATGAATAGCCAAGAAAACAAACGAATGGATCATAGAATAAATCAGTCCAGAGTTCTCCCACAAGACACAAGTGGTCAGCCTCAAATTATCATATTTTGGGTGCATTGTGCAAAGACCCAGCTCCTTTGAGAAATCCATCATGCAGGGGGAAAGGAAAGAAAGGATGACCTGCAGCAAACTGGCGGGATACACAAAGGCAATAGATGTACCACTGGGAGACCTGAAGAGCCACGTTGGGGACAGATCCTCCTGGAGAAGGTCTATCTGTATGGTCGCTAACAATCAACACTAACTTGATGGCACATTATCAGTCAATCAATTTGTAGCAGAATTCATTTGAGGGATGTGCATAGTCCAGAAGACCAGGCTAAAACTGGGTAAGGTAAGTTATGGGAACCTAGCCATTGTCTCAACTTATCATGTGAACTAGGCCGTCATATTAAGCTGTAATGGGGTTTATTTCTTTGAGCACAGCATGATACGTGACCATGGTGTTTTGTTAACCTGGCTTTAGAATTCTGCATGTTTGAGAACCTAGAACACAGCTCTCCCTGGCTTGCAGAGTTTCTGATCCTCTCAGTTCTAGATATACTAAGTATTTGGGCTTTTCTCTCCCTCTAAAAGTCAACTGCTCTTGATAAGCATCCTGCACCTTAGGAACAGTTAAAAAAAAAATGAAGATGAAGATTTGGAGGGGGAGGAAAAGATTGTGATGCCAAATATCTGAAACTTAGCAACAGCCAATCTATTCTTTATGAGCTCCACAGGAACAAGAGAGAAAAAGTAATATCTGGAAAACATGATGCCTGCTAGGGAAGGGGTTGGGCAGGGAGGGCCATTAGCATAAAAAGTGCCCCAAAAGCAGTTTTATGAATAATAGCAATGCAAATGGGAGAGAAAGAATCTAACACCTGTTAAGGCACAAGTTCCAATCTAGACTCCTTACGTAGCTCTGCATACAGATGGTTATTAGCCCTGCCAACTAAATGGAATTTCCATTTATTGGTGGAGTCACTCAGAATATCAATTGCTGAGGAAAAACAGAGGAAAACCCTGCTTGGGATTGGCAGGTTGGCCACATTTTTCTGCCTCGCGTGATTCTTGAAGGAAAGTTAAACATTTAAGGGAGCTAGGGGACACATTCAGCCCTCCAAGAATGCAGCACAGACTTGATCATGTCAACAGACCACCACAGATACTACTTTAAACAAAATAAGTTTGTTTTTTTTTAATCAGCTCAGTATTAACTCTGGTCCCTTTGCCCAGAACAAAAGACACAAGTCACTTCCCTGCATTTGTGAACCAACCTTTTTATCTTAGGAAACTCTGGGACTCACAGCTTTCTCATCGGCTGCTGAGCCATGCTTTCATTAAATTAGGGTTTGTTGAAGAAGCCATTGAACATGTGTCACATATAAGTGATAATTTACAGTTTGCAGACTCCAGTGGGCTGGATTCCTACATCGTGTTACTCCAAAATCAAACATGCCTGATTATAGCTGAAGAGTAATTTTTTTTTTTCAAATTCTCCACCTGAGCTCTGGGGAGCACATTCTCCCCACCCAAATCTTTTCTCCCTTATTTTCCCATGATATCCACTCTCTATTCTACAGTGCAAATAAACACGGGGTGTCCCAGCAGATTTGCCAGAAGAATTCCATAAACCACCTATCGCCTCCCTCTTCCTTGCTTGCCAAGTTCATGCAACAGAGAAGAAAGGGAACAGGGGCCCCTAAAGAGCTGTAAAAGGTAGCCAGAAATGAACATGCTGGATTGCATTTTGTTACCTGCCTCTGTCCTGAAGCTGGTACCACATCTATTTGCAGCTTCCTCTTTGCTCATGGTTCCCATAAAGAACTTTCTTCTGCCACAGTTAAAAGCTTTTGTCCTTTCCTATTCATTGAATAACTGCTCCCCACAGATCCATGTTCCTTCATTCTTTTCAATATGTTCCTTGTTAGCTCACCTCCCAGTAAAAAACAGCATTGAGTGTCAGTTTTGAAACTCAACATTGTGGCAGGGGGAAAGACCCTAGACGCCAGTTACTCTTTCCCTCCTAAGAAACATCTACAGAACACTTCACAGAAGCAACAGCCTCCTTAACTCATGAAAGGAGTTAAGGCAACCTTTTTGGGCCAGTGGGGTGTATGTTATGGTTGCTCTCCCATAATGGCTGCCATGGTGGGTATGACCATTAACAAAACACCAATTTACCAGAAGGCAAATTAATGAGGTTGCTTCCCCACCCCGCCCTTCTATCCTCTGAGAAGCTGTCTTCTCCCCAGTCTCGTTGTTTTTCTGGACAGGGATTCATAACAGACCAGTCCACCTGGTTGCCCATCATACATTTTGGACCACAATCCTCATCACCTTTAGCCAGATTAACAGTGGCTTGGGTGATGGGAGCTATAGCCTAAAGCATTTGGTGGGCACCAGATGACTGGTCTGAGACCATTGCCAAGGGACCACCAGGACAGAGACTGAGCCAAGGTGGAACAAGCAGCCATTCCACACGATGCAAAGATCTCCATTGCATTTGCCTCCCCCATAACTGTAAATCCAGACAGGTTTATGCAGCCAGATGGATCAGACTCTAACTTCATCGTGGGACACCTCTTCTCTCTCAAGGGGCAGGTATATCCAAAAAGACCTTGAGAAAATAATCTTAATGGCCTCATTCTTCTGCGCACTTGGAGGACTTCTCAACTGCAGAAAAGGAAGATCTGGATTCTGCTGAATCTTCTGAAGATCCATTCCAGAAACACCAACCACGGTGGTGGAAAAAATGCCAGAGCTAAAATCTGGCACTGCTATTTGTAACTAAGAGAAAGATGGAAACTGAATGCTTTGTGTTGAAGCTGCCAACAATAGCTGACCCGAAAGGCTACAATTCTTGTACTATCTGCTACCAGTTGCAGTCAATGTACATGCTCACAAGCAGAAAATACACAGGTACACCAGCCAATGTCAATGTGATGTATGTGAGTACATTTGCTTTCACTAATGAGAGGCATTTAACTGCATTTACCCGGGCAGCTCTCAAACATATCAACTAACTAGTTATGGACACTGAATTTCAAGCATTATAAACTTCCTTGAAAATCTGCATAAACATTTCCGAGTGATGTTTTGTTTGAGAGAGAGAGAACGAACTGCATTCCCAGGAGAAAGAATGGATAAGAATTTTGGAGTGGTTTTGTTCCAACCCATCTACAAAGCCACATGGTGGTAGATGACCACTGAAAGATGTATGTGCAGACAGAGACACACTCCTTCAATCCTCTTTTTCAAACTACCTCCCCTGCAATTTACATTTCAGAGACAGGACAAACCAAATAAAAGTGGGCTGTTCAAAGTCCAAACAATTAGGAATAAATCAGATTTGGGAAAGGAAAGGAAAGGAAAGGAAAGGAAAGGAAAGGAAAGGAAAGGAAAGGAAAGGAAAGGAAAGGAAAGGAAAGGAAAGGAAAGGAAAGGAAAGGAAAGGAAAGGAAAGGAAAGGAAAGGAAAGGAGGCAGAAGACCAAAGATGGCTTCTAATGGACAGAGGTAAACGCGGAATTTGAAAGAGGCATTTGGGACTCACATTAGCTAGCATTTTGTTGTGTGACTTTAGAAAGCCAACCGATATTCTGACTGTGAATTCACAGCAACACAAAAGACACATAAATGGGCAAAATTCAGGTTTTATCTCTTGGATTTCCTGGAATCTGTTTTGGAGCCCTGGAACACGGAAAGCTGAAGATGGACATTAGTGAGAACCATCCCAATATTTTGCCAGCTAGTTGGGGTCCCTTCTTATTCAGCTTCCACTGCCCTAATCACAATTAAACTATGCTGATACAGAACGTTAAGCAAGATTTCTTTTTAACTCGGTTCGTTGAAAAACTAAGAACAAGCCAGAGTCCATCTGGCCAAGTTAACTGTGGGTCCCCTTCTGCTTTCACTTCCAGAATTCCTTCTGCCACCACCAAAAACAGACATCAGAGGAGCATAAAACACACCAGGAATAAGCCAAGGTATGTATGTATGTACTGTGGGTATTTTAATTCAGATAATGCAACAGGTACCGTACAAAGCTGGGACTTGTGAATTACTTGCAATGTTTCCTGCCTTCCTTGGGAACGCCTCAAACCTTGTTTTCTGATAAGGGAAGCCCTAAGAAGTGGTGGGGCAGAGCAAAATGTGGGAAGAGACACCCAATATGTCTCTTTAGCAGCTTTTTCTCTGTCTGAAAACCTTTCTCTTATGGATACCCTCTACTCTTCTTCTCCAAAGCCACAAGGAGCCAGGGAAAAATATTTTTTTTACTGAAGATCTTAATTATAACCCAATATTTCACAGGGGTCTATATATAGCCACTGTTTTGCAGTAAGCCAATTTTTTAAAAAATCCACATTTCGGTGGGATGGTATCTGCAATCACTGCCTCTGGAATAGGAATGACAAATGGGGTGACTGGGTTCCTAGAAGATAGAAATCCGTCTAATCACCTCCCTGTTTACAATGTGAAAAAACATCAGCCGACAGATTTCAACCAGAAATAAAGCCCCATTTCAGTGAATGGTTCTTAATCGAATAGCCCCATTTAGTCAATGGCGGTTTTACCACCATCTCCAGGGGGGGAAAAAAACCAGTTTCTCCTACTCTTTCTAAATGCTACAATTAGGCCTTAATGCAGCTGTTCTGATACCTATTAAGTCCTTACAGAAATAAAGACGTGACAAGACACAGAGGAAATAGTTCCAATAGAAAAGAATATACAGCTCAGGGTTGAACTGTGGAGTCCTTGGTGCTCTCTGAGCTTAGTTGTTTGCTTGCAGACATTTCATTACCCGACTAGGTAACATCATCAGTGCGAGGGAGGGTGGGGTTTGCTCCCTGTTTATATACAGTAGCTTCCCCTGCCCATGTTGATACGGGTGGAGTTTTCTAGTTGGTGGTTCCCTAATTAGGGTATTGTTTCCTGTTTGTTTGTCTGGTGTTAATCCCTGCTTATCTGGGTGTTGGTTGCTGGAGAGGACGTGTTCTGGTCTTTTTATTTCCTTCTTAACTTTTTTATTGTCTCTTTTGAATGGTGTGTAAATATGGTTTATTTTCTATTGTTGGCTGATTTGTCTGAATGCCAAGCTTCCAGGAATTCTCTAGCATTTTTGGATTTAGCTTGGTCTAGGATGCTCACAGCTGAAACTATGGTTGAGTCTGCCCATGTGCTGTGAGATTAAGGAGTTTTCATCATGTCTTCTGACTGCTAGTTGGTGTTCATGGATGCGCTGTGCTTCTGATGGAATGGAATTATGAAGGCCAGGCTCAGGGAGATAAGCATGTTCTTAGTTCACCGGAGGAGCGTGGGAAGTTCAAGAAGATGAGGCTGGCACCTCCCTGAGGAATTCACAGTGTTGTGGCTGGCTGGCTGGCTTGGGAGCTAGGTTTGAGTCTGGGGAGATTTTCTGTCAGGTTTAGCCCAAAGAACTCCAAGAGACAATGCAAATTCAGTTCTACTGTGTTTATTAGCTACAACATCTAGACAGAAAATCTCCCCAGACTCAAACCTAGCTCCCAAGCCAGCCAGCCACAACACCATGAATTCCTCAGGGAGGTGCCAGCCTCATCCTCTTGAATTTCCCATGCTCCTCTGGTGAACTAAAAACACACTTATCTCCCTGAGCCTGGCCTTCATAATTCCATTCCATCATAGTGCTAGTCTTCTGCCTGTCTGTCCTACCACTGGTCTATCCTCTGTAATGCCAGATAAACAATGAAGCAGAAAGCAATACCCTAATCAAGGAACTACCAAGGAGAAAACCAACCCTCCACCAACATGGGCAGGGGAAGCTACTGTATGTAAACAGGGAGCAAACCCCACCCTCCCTCACACTGATTATGTTATCTAGTCGGGTAATGAAATGTTTGCAAGCAAACAACCAAGCTCAGAGAACACCAAGGATTTCATAGTTCAACCCTGAGCTACAGAGATTCTCTTGTACTGGAACGCCCAGATAAGCAGGGATTAACACCAGACAAACAATCAAGCAGAAAATAATACTATTCGTAATCAAGGAACTACCAAGGAGAAAACCAACCCTCCACCAACACTGGCAGGGCAAGCTACTGTATGTAAACAGGGAGCAAACCCCACACTCACCAGCACTGATGATGTTGCCTAGTTGGGTAATGAAACATCTGCAAGCAAACAACCAAGCTCAGAGAGCACCAAGGACTCCACACAGAGAAAATGCTAGGAAATATAGAAACGTATAAAATGGAGCTTGCTTCATTCACTCTGCTCCTAAGTCCACTGATGACCAAGCCCTCAAGAGGCAATTCCTCCTTTTGAGAAAAGGCAGGAAAAGAGAGAGAAAGAAAAAGAGTGTGTTCATCTTATTTACCCCCAGATGAAGATTTTGCACAGATGCCAACTTCTGATTGCCAACCATGAATCCAGTCTCGATTTTGCCACCCCCTTCTTGCCTGCAAACACTTCACAATCTTGACACAGTCGGAGCCTCCTAGCTTGACGTAGCCCTTTAATGACGAGAAAGTTTGAGAGAAGTCGAAGGGAGGGGCAGCACCAGGAACACACAGAAGGCAAAGGAGAGATTGAGAGACAATCAGAAATCTGCCAAGCAAAGGGTATCACCTGCCCTGGCAGGGCATCCCATTGCTAATGCATTGAAGTGACTGGTGGCTGAATCATAAATGAAACCCAGCCTTTTTCCAGACACACAAAGCCCGTCACCGATGCTCTCCTGCAGGCTTTTTCCTTGCATCGTTAGCGGTGTATTATCGCTGGCCATGTGGTTGCAAGGGTTAGAAAGGGCAGCTATACAAATGAAAACCTCACCAGAGGTTTTGTACGTGGTGCAGAGCAGAAAATAACTAGAAACTGAGAAGGAGAGAGACGTCGCTGGATTTTAAGGGGAGAGAACCTAAACTGTACCTTGTTTGAGTCTGGGAATTAAACAACAGGCCCAATTAACTGGGGACAAAACTCTGCTCCCTTGCTCAATTAAAATGTTTGGAACAAGCTGTCAGATGCTCTTTCAAAGGGATGCAGGAAGAGTAATGAGTGAAATCAACTTGAGCAGGAGGCACAAACAGTGCGGGGACTTGCTGTAAGGAAAGGGGTGCCCCCTGGGGCCCCAACTAAGGACCCCCAAGCCCCTGGACCTCTCCAAAGCTGATACTAAATTGCATTATTCTAATGTGACAGAGAGAGCCAGTTTGGTGTAGTGGTTCAGGCTGGAAACTGGGAGACTGTGAGTCCTAGCCCCACCTCACCAGCTGAGTGACCTTGGGCCAGTCACTCTCTCTCAGCCCTAGGAAGAAGGCAATGGCAAACTACTTCTGAAAAGCCTTGCCAAGAAAACTGCAGGGACCTGTCCAGCCAGTCTCTGAGAATCGGACATGATTGAACAGGAAAAAAAAAATGTGACAGAAGGGAGAATTCATATTAATTTAATCTATCATACCTTTCCGTTTTCTTTGAACCGTGACCTAAAGGAAATCAAATTTAATTTGCACTCAGCCAGCCTGAGGTCAGTTTGTTGTCTCATCCCAGCTGACTTGACAGTCTCTGGGTTCCTGCTCTAAAGGACCTTTGAGCTGAAAAACATTGTGACCCTACAGTTCAAACAGAATGGAGAAAGAATGGCAGCTGGAGAAAGGCAGAGAGAATGCAACATCAGGGAAGGTTCTGAGCTTGAAATGGGCTCCTACACGTTTGGGAGTTGATCAGACTCAGTCCATCCCACCCCTGGAACCCTCAAGATGGCCTGTTCTGGGATAACAGATTCCATGATGGTGTGTTTTGGACACCCCTAGCAATAAATTAATCAGAGAACTGCTAACGTTCTGAATATTTAGAAATTCACAAGCCATCTGATCTGGAAGGCAGACTTTCAAGAGTCCTTCAAGAAATCCCAAGTGAAATTGCAGATCTTTTGATAAAGCATCCAACCTGTCCCTGAAATTGGCCATGGATGAAAGGGACGTCCATTCGCCTGAGGCAGGGGAGGCAAACATCAGTAGCCATCCCGAGGGTCCAGCTCACATGACTGTTGCAAAGAGGCATTACTGCAAAGGACAATAGGGCCTGGACTGCCTCACCAGAGAGATTCCCCCATGCTGAGGTTAACACATGTTGCACATGCTTGGAGATGCCTCACACCCCAAAGTTTTGTTCTGGCAGTGAGTGCGAAGGTGTGAGCATAAGGCAGTTTGGGTTTATATAACTGACAACATGACCCTGAGGTGGGTCCCTCCCGCAGCACCTTCTAGCTGAGCATATTAAAAAAGTTGAGACAACTTGACTGTCAAAAGACACATTCCCCTTGACCTCCATCTTTGCTTCACCCTCAATTTGAAGGCATGTCTACACTCAAACTGGCTTGAAACCAGCTGAATGGTCACCGTTTCCATTCAACAGTCACCGTCTAGCCTTTCTGAAAAGCTCCTGACATCCAAAGACCTCCAATCCAAACGATAACATGCTGTAATTCGGATGCGCTGCCTCTCAGAGCTAAGTGGAGAGAAAGCTCTTCTTAATTTATTTTTCTTAGAACGGCAAGTCTTTTCCATCCTCTCCAGAATTCCATTCAAAGTGAGTTGAACTCTGAAGTTAAATAGCTCCCAGTGGGTGGCATTCATTCAGCTGCCAAGAGTGGAGAACCAGAGAGAGAGAGAGACAGAGGTCTCCAGCAGCAGATGGCCTTTAAACAGGGCACATGCTCTCCTTTGAGAGTTTCCACATGGACCACAGAGCTGCACAGGAGGAAAAAGACAGGCAAGAAAGATATTGGGGAGATGGAAGCTAGCAGAGATCAAAGTGAACATTTTTTTAACTTGGCAGATTTTGCCTAAATCCCCTTTTCTGCCAAGACAGCTGTTAAAAACTGGCAACACTAACTGCAGGAGCTTCACCAATTGCGTAGCTGTTGAGAAGGTCCTGCCACCTTCCTAGCAGTCCCCTAACTTTTCATGACCTCCTTTTTGCTCCAATGTACACCCTTGCTAGGGAAATCTAACCTGGGGAAGCCACCACAGACTGAACCCAATCATCAAACATTTTTGGAAGTGAGAAACACCGCAACTGGAGGAGCAAAGCAAGACTGTGTCTGATGCACATAGCTATGTATGCCCAGGCTGTTTATGCACAGGATAAATCTGGATGGGGTTTTCCAGCCTCTCCAAAATATAATATCTTAACAAGCACAGGAGCAAAGGTCTACATGAGCAGACTGAATAGGACAATATGTGGAGGTCAGACTACATGGCTTGAGATGACAGAGGTGAAGCACAGTTCCGGTTCTCATCAGTGGTGTCCATAACAAGCCACAACAATATCGCAATGTCAGCATATGTGTCACCCCATCATGGTGCAGGTGGTGTAACCGATGTAAGTATATAAGTTATGTCAGTTGCATGCTGATGTCATGATGTGTGTGTTATCATTTGTCATCCTTTGCCCACCCCTGTAAATGTACATGGTTCTCAGTGCACACAGAAACATCAAATATCTGAAATGGCTACAGGTTGCCCATTGAGAGATTGCGCAACAACTGCATCGTATTCATTCTTGTAAATTTAAGGATATGCATTATTTGGAGTGGTGATCCCCCAGATGGGGCCCACCAGGCTCCCTGCTCCACCTGACTTTTTCCATTACTAGAAGTTCATGAATGAAAAGGGGACAATGTTTGATTGCAAAGCAAAGGGCCAACCTTCAGGATCCTCTTTGTCTCCAAAAAGGCCTCTGGATCCCACCTAGGCCTCACTGGCATTCTTAGAAAATAAAAATATTAGAAAATTGATGCTCAGTCTTGTTTGGAAGTGTGCCCATCTGGCTGGAAAAGGGACAAAGGTAAGCGGGGGAGTATGAAGCACCCAGCTGTGGGTGCCAAGCAACTGTTGCCAGTGCATAAATCCATACTTTGTAAACTACTTGTGTCCTCCATGGCTGCATTTTGTAAGAGTCCCCATAGCTGTTTTCAAAATTCCGCATGCCTCTTCTAGTTCAAACTGGTTGAGGATTTCTAAAATGGAAAGATTCGGCACTGGAGGAATGGTTGGTGAAGATGATGGAACTTGCTGAGATGGCTAAATTGACGTCTTTGATCAGCGAAAAGACAAAATCTACATTTATTGCTGACTGGAAACCGCTTACAAACTTTTTGCATGAAACAGAAAAAACGAACTTATGATTTATGGTTTTGATGATTAGACAGGATAGATTATAGAAAGAAGAGAGTTATGTTGAGTAAGAGTAAGAGGTAAATTTATAACTGTGCTTATAACTGCTGTAAAGAAAATCAGAAGCTACTTCTTTGTATCTTTTCTTTCTTTTCTATTTTTCTTTTACTTTTTCTTCTTTCCTTTCTTGCATTTTTAGCTCTCTCTTTCTTTCTTTTTCTTTTCTTTTTCTTCCTTTACATTCGTTTGTGTTAGTTTTTACCTTCCTTTTTAAACGTCTTTCATCAAATTATATATTAAAAAAAAAATAGTTGAGGATTCCTGAGACCATTTAGAGCAGGGTTCCTCAACCTCAGCAAGTTTAAGATGGGTGGACTTCAACTCCCAGAATTCCCCAGCCAGCCATGCTGGCTGGGGAATTCTGGGAGTTGAAATCCACCCATCTTAAACTTGCTGAGGTTGAGGAACCCTGATTTAGAGAATCTCTAGTGCAGATGTCAACAGCAGTCTGCCTGCCCCAATTACTCAAGTTCTCAGGTTCTGACCTCATAAAAAGCCTCTGCACACTTTCTCTCTTTGCCTCCAATCACTGACCCTGGCTTTCTTTTTCCCCCCAGCATCAATTATGGCATGTGCCATTACACAGCTGTGCCAAGAACCTTCCAGGAAATGGGAACATTTTAGAAATCCAAAATAATAATAATAATAATAATAAAAACCCTCGTCCTCATCGAAAAAGAAAGTAAGCCGTGTAGCATAAATCTTTCTATTTGTTATTTCTGGCAGTTTTGAAAGGTGTAGCCAGACTAACACACGGTTAGATGTTTGCAATGGAGCAAAATATGGAGCAATAAGACGTGAGGTCCAAGGAAAGCAAAATCCTAATGCAGGATAGGAAGAGAAGAAAAAGAGACAGACGGAACGCTGGATCCATCTATATAGAAACTGAATCATAGAAATGGAGCTGGTTTCGAATCCCTGTTATGTATCCAAGCATGCACAGGGCAGGTCTGGGAACAGGTTGCCTCAGATCTTCAAGCCATCTTGGAACCCTTTGTTGGACTCCAAGTCCCACCAGCCATAGCCACCTTTGCTGAGAATCGTGGAGGTTGGGGCATCTCTACTCACTGATTCAATCACGACCTTGCTCCACGTGTCAAGGCATCCCGAGCGAAATTGCAGATTTTGCAATTTCTGAAATCGGCCGCGGACGAAAGGGACCTCCATCTGCCTGAGGCAGGGGAGGCAAACATCGGTAGCCATCCTGAGGGTCCAGCTCATGTAACTGTGGCAAAGAGGCATTACTGCAAAGGACAACAGGGCCTGGACTGCCCCACAGGAGAAGTTCCCCCATGCTGAGAAGAATGCATGTCTCAAACCGCCCCCCCCCCCCCCGCAACTCCCATGGCTTTTAGGGGAGGCATTACAGCTATCTTTGCAAGCAAGCATGTGGTGCCACTCTGCTTATCTTGTCACTACACCTTAGGATTTTAATTGCAGGCTTTGCAAAGCGAGCTCCTCTTCAGCCAAGATGCTGTAGCATCTCCACCAGCCTCAAAGTTAGCTAGTGATTCTTCCCACAATGAGACAGTTGTCATGGCCTGCAAATGGATAAGCACGTCAACTTAGAAAAATCATTTCTTCTTTGTCTTTTTTTCCCCCCTCTTTCCTCTCCAGCAAAGCAAAGACGTGATTGAAAATGTCAAGCTCCGGGCGTATGAGCCGTATCCTCATAGTTATCATTCTAAATAAATTGTTCCGTCGTTTGTATGATTTAGAAGCCCTTCTCCAAAACCAAACGAGTTGGAGAAAGCAAGGAGGGCTGAAATACGCCAAATGTGGGTTGTTATCTTATGCCTGGGTGTTTTTCGGCTGATTGCTCCGCCTTGAGTTGCTTGCCGGAAGCGTAAAACATCTCTGGAAAATAAAACCATTGTGTGCCAAGAACGCTGAAAGTCCTACTTCCAAAGGGCCATTTTCTCACATGCAGGAATATTCCTTGCCCCTTTTTGATTGACCATGGCTGGAAACCTCCTTTTTAAAGCATCTCAGCCAGGAGGAACGTCCATAGTTTGTGTTGTGTGTCAAAACAAAAAGTTCCTTTCTCCCTGCTGTCTTAATTCTCCCATGACTTCATTCCAGAATTACAAAAGAGGTGGGGAGAAGCTCTTTCTTCATTGACTTTCCCCATAGGAGGCATAATTGCATCAATTTACTGGAATAAAGAACAACAGAAATTAGCAACTAACTTTCCCATCCAAACCTCTACCTAGGTCGGTGTTTCTCAACCTTGGGAACTTTAAGATGGGTGGACTTCAACTCCCAGAATTCCCCAGCCAGCCATGCTGGCTGGGGAATTCTGGGAGGAAGTCCACTCATCTTAAAGTTGCCAAGGTTGAGAAACATTGATATATAGCAACACACCAATGCACTAATATATATTCATGTGCATCTCAGGCACATTTGTTGGGGTGGGGGATATTCAGGACCATTTCGGCTAGCAACTTTAGATTGGTGAGGGGGAGAAGCTGAGCAACGCGCGTAATTTTTTTCACTCTACTCTTCCTTTGATGCCTGGGGAATTCTGGGAGTTTCACTCTACTCTTCCCCTGCTGGCTGGAGAATTCTGGGAGTTGAAGTCCACCCATCTTAAAGTTCCCAAGGTTGAGAAACACTGGCCTAGAGTGTGGCTATATAGCAGTGATAAACACACGTTGCATTATCACTCTGTGGAATAGCCTTGTCTTGAACCATGAATCTGCCTGCATTTCATCAAACCTACAGCACAGAGAAAGAAGAAAAGGAAGAAGGAACTTGGGGTTTATTTTTAGGAAAACAAACTTCTGTATGAAAAGAAGGGTTAGATCAGGCTCAAGCATCCCCCAGGATGAAAATTCATGTCTTGAGTTCCTTAAAGCAAAACCCCTAGTCTGCATTATTGTAAAATGACTCTCAGAGAAGGAAGGACATAGGAAGGACTGAAAACTTCATGGACCTGTCCAAAACCTCACGGACCAGCCTCTTCTCAACTCCAGCCAACCCTGCTTTATTCCAAGATATGCCATTCCACACCTCCTTGCTTCTCTGATGTTCTCTTTCATATTCATCCCTAACAGAAAGAATGTCTTATACCAAGCTAGACCTTTGGATCGTCTAACTCTCTTCTGTCCATACTGACCACCCATAGCTCTCTAGCGTTCCAAGCAGAAATCTTTTCCAACAATACAAGGAGATGCTGAGGACTGAACCTGAAACCACTTGCTTACAAAGGAGGTCCTCACTCATGTCAGACGTCACGCTTTTCAATGGTAGAGCCACTGTATGCTGTCTTAAACCAATTTGGCCTATTTGACCATCAAGCCCAATGTGGTTCCTATAAGGCAAAGTAAAATCTCATCCTGAGTAGGTATAAATGCAGGGGACCAAGTATGCTCCTCCCTGGCTCTCACAGGCCCTGATCCAAGCTGATTCTTCTACTTCTTCCTATCTGGCCTTCCACATTGACTGGGCTTTCGTCTTCCACTTGCCTTGCTCAACCTTCTGTTCCCATATCTTTGGATGTGTCACAAAAAGCTCCAGGTTTCAGGCAAGCGATATAGAGAGCTCCTACCCACATCTGGCTTCAACAGGTCCTTGGTGGCAGAACAGGGGAGGTGTGGCCCTCTAGGAAAAACCAGTACTAGGTCTCAACCAGGGGTAATCCCGACAGAATTGCCTTTAAATTCTCTAGCTTTTCTCTAGCAGCAGCCTTTTTAGTATCCTTAGCCTTTTAACTGGCCTGGATTCACACATCCCACAAATTGCCATCATTGCAGGGAGCCATGAAAATGATACCGGAGAACGCATCCAGAAGCCATTACGACAGGTGCAGAAGAAGAATGTGTTAAGCCTAGGGGGGTGGGAAAGTGTTAGAAGAAGGCTCAGACTGACTCACACTGACTCCCTGGAGTATAAGAGGAGGGAAGGGAAAACACAGACAGACTCAAAAGATTCTGTTATTACAGCCTACCTCAATAAAGTAGAGTATTAGTTGGTTTCCTGACCTGTTCTACTTTATAGGGCTGACAAATCATGTTGCCTGTTCTGTTCGGCTTTGCATGTTGAATGAATTCACCCATTAATGTTTGCAAGCAACTGGTTTATGGTTTAGAAAGGTGTTTCTGAAACCTGGCAACTTTAAGATGGGTGGACTTCCACTCCCAGAATTCCCAGGCTGGCCGGGGAATTCTGGGAGTGGAAGTCCACCCATCTTAAAGTTGCCAAGTTTCGAAAACATTGGTTTAGAACATGGGCAAAACCAAATTGTGCTTTATTCAGTCAGGGTTGCACAAAGCCATAATTTGGTGAGATCTGTTTTAGAAGATGCTAGATCCGATTGGGAACATTTTGCATAGAGAGCTCTTAGATTCCAAACGAAGCATTTCCAATTGTTATGCACTCTTGGTTTGATTTCAGAAGGCAATTCTTACCTCCCAGAACATACCCTCCTGTTTCAACCATGTCTTATTTGGAACTAGGTTGCTAGGTTGGGAATGTTAACCTGTAGAAACCACCACTGAAGATTAAAATATCTCGCTCCATCTCTTTATTCTTGGGCAATCCATTTTCCTGTCTGATGCCATTAACTGTTGAAAGCATACACATCTGAATTTTCATTCTATTATCAGGAATAAATCCATCAGAGAAAATGACATCTTGACATATTGAAAACAGAAAGATGCAAATTTGCGTTGTTGCTCTGCAAAAGACATGCTAGAAATACATTCACAGAGGCAATGAAAACTGGGGATTATCCATTTGCGAAGCATCAACTTCATGGGCGTGCCCACAAAATGTGTTTACAAAATGCTCAGAAATGTAGATTAATTACCTAACACATTAGAACAACTCCCACCACTGCCTTTCAGGGTTTTTAAAGAGATACTGCACCAAAACAAAGAGAAAGAGAGAGAAGTTAACCTGGTGTTAGATAGCATATTTTCTCCATGGCCAGCCAATGACAAGGAGGAAAAATCATTTTTTTGTAAAATGTCCACATTTCAGACCAATTTCTTAACAGTAAAAAAAAAAAAAAGTAAAATAATGTAAAATAAAACCACAGACCTCTTTCTGAATTTTGTGTAATTCACAGGATTATTTTAATAAAGAGAAATCTTTTGAGTCGGCTAGGAAATGTCACCCCATGGACAGCCAATATTCAAGAGTTAACCAGCAGAAAACCCACAAATTTGTTGTGTTAATTAAACACTCTTTGAAAAGAATCAGCAGGAAACATTTATGGACTATGAGCATTACGTTTTGGCCAATTACACTTCATTCAGGCTTTTGTAAAGCTTTTTCACCCACACCCCAAGATCAGGAGAAAAAGAAGAAGGTTTGAACCAATTTTAACTGCCAGCTTAGCAAAGCATTCAAAAGTCACTCCTCTTTCATAAAGGGTGAAAGTGTTCAAAGCAATGGTGGCAACATGTAGTCAATTTATCCTTGGGCTACCTGGTTGGATCACCTGCTGTCACAACAAGGAACAGCTGGAAATAGAGTTTGCATCAGAGAGCACATCCAAACCAAAATACTTGGTCAGGAAAAGGATTTAAGATCAGGTGTTTAGATTGCTATTTTTTTTCATACCCGTCTTGACTGAGATCTTCTGCTTCCATTAATACCATTTAAGGCAGGGTTCCTCAACCTTAGCAACTTTAAGATGGGTGGACTTCAACTCTCCGAATTCCCCAGCCAGCATGCTGGGAGTTGAAGTCCACCCATCTTAAAGTTGCTGAGGTTGAGGAACCCTGATTTAAGGGAACACCTTTTTACTGTTTTACTGTAGCAGCCATTGCAAATAAAGAAGGATTTGGAGGTTCAAAACAGAACAAAATGTTACAACAAACATGGTCAGCCAAACGTTCTAGATCTCAGCAAAAAGGAGGAAGATCCATCTCTACAAGGCAGAAGCGCCAAATCTGAGAATGTAGTAATATCGGTGGGTCCTGGCAAGAAGAAGACAAGGAAGGGGCTATTTCACATCTTTAAAGTAAATACATAAAAATGCTCCTAAGGGAGAGTTGTTTTACAACAGAGAATATCTGGGAAGGACTAAGGTTCCAGAAGATACTTTTCTTTTCATGGAAGGATTGTAGTGGGTCAAGAAAAGCATCTGCTCTTGACTGGGAATACTGAGGGCACCAGCGTGGGGGAAGGCTGATGGAGTACCTGGGATATGAAAATCCAAGTAGTAAGTCCACATGGAGCAGCCTGTCTGACGGATAAGTGCAAACCTCCTGCACAACCACTACTACAACAGACTGTGTGCCTGTGTTTCTTAACTTCTCTAATAGCGACCAATAGCCAGGTGAGAAGACCTCAAGTAAAGGTTAAAGCTATCAGTTAATACCAGCTATTTGAGATATTAACCATATTAACAGATGGTCTTTAACTTCAACAGAGGTTAAGAGCATTACAGGGGCTATTTAGTGCAAAGAAATATAGCACTAAAGCAGAAAGCAAATCCTATTACCTCTTCCGTGTTTTTAATGTGGCTCTTTCTTGTTGCCCAAAGGATAAGAACCCAGGCACCAGCTGCGCTTTCCGTGGTCAAAGCCCTTAGTCTAATTTCCACTGACCTCAGAGGAAGTCCATTACAAGCAATGGGGCAACTCTGCCGTGGGTTACAGAAATCCCATTGAATGGTTCTATTCAAAGCACTCAAATGCCTATTCCTCGCCAGTGTACCCTAATCCTACTTTTCCAAGTACACCCATAAGCATCAGAATAAAATCAAAACTGTCAAAACGGGAATGGAATTTTAGAAATCTGCAGTCACCAGCAAAATGGGTCCTTTTCTCAGTTCTCCCTCTTCTCCCCAACATTTAATTCTCACTAGCAGGGAGAAAGTGCTCTTAAGATGGTTTCAGATTTTTCAGTACTTTGTTGTAAGAACTAATACTGACCACTAGAAGTCAGGACATGGCTGGATTCATCCTATATTGGCACCTGTCAGAGGTACACAGACAGATCTTTCCATGGGTTTAAACCAGTGTTTCTCCATCTCAGCAACTTGAAGATGCATGGACTTCAACTCCCAGAATTCCCCATGCGCCTCCAAATCCTGCTTTATTTGCTACATTTAAACATGAATGCTGGGGAATTCTGGGCGTTGAAGTCCATACATCTTCAAGTTGCTGAGATGGAGAAACACAAGTTGAAACCCCCTATTGGAACTGAACTCATGGGCCATCGGACGTTAGGTAACTATATACGCAATGCATTCATTTTAGAAGCTATCCAAGTCTTCATTTTCAGCACTCTGAATTGCCCCCCAAAGCTATGACTTCAGTACGGATGTTACTGTACACTGGCAGAGTTGATTCCCCAACTTTAGCTAACACATTTGGTACTAGCTCCATGGTGTGGACAGCCCCATGTACAGCACGTATATAGTCCAACTGAGTGGTAGGTAATCAAGGTGTAAGTTGCCATCAGCATGCCTTAGGGCAGTGTTTCTCAATCTTGACAGCTTGAAGATGTGTGGACTTCGACTCCCAGAATTCCCCAGCCAGCACGACAACCAGAATTCTGGGAGTCGAAGTCCACACATCTTCAAGTTGCCAAGGTTGAGAAACACTGCCTTAGGGTGAATGTGAACACAGCCATTCTCTGCTTGATTTCCTTCTGCAGGGCACACCCAGATGCACAAATGCCTACAAGAATCCCATTCTTGTAAGGGGCTATATTGTTTACTCACAAAAATGATTTCAGATCCACTCCCCCAGCCTCCAATCCCAAAGAAGTTCTCTCTTGTGCTCTTTTGCTGTTCCTGCACAATCCGGCCAGCTAGATGACTAACTATGACTAACTAGGTGACTAAGTATGGGTATGTTCTGGGGACGAAGGCCAGAAGTGACTATTCTGTTCTCACGGGCTGGGGAAAATTTCAGAAGTATAAATCAAGAGATAAGCAACACTGTTGCTTAACATTCAATTTTCAGTACTTAGCCTTATATCTTGCCGATGATTAAAAAAAAGCATGTTCATGATGTTTAACAGCATTAACATTAATTGGCTTAATTCAAAATTGGCCCTCCTGGCATTTGTATTATAGTTACTTTATTTGTATCCTAAAACCCCTCAGTTAATCTGCATCTAGAACAGGAAAGCATTTCAAAACCCAAAAATCAGCAAGACTTTTTTTTAAAGAAAATCTAAATTAGCAAGACAGGAGGTTGCAATTTTTTGCAAACCGAACTGGGCATTTCGATCCCTTCTTCTGCTATGCATCCTGTGCACCTTTTCTCCAATCCTCATCTTGGCTATTGCATGCTAATTGTTCTCGGTGAATTCAGAAGCCGAAGTATGAAATCAACGTGAAGAGGGTCCATCCATTTGTTTTATTTCTTGGTTTGATGCAGGGGAGAAGAAAACATGCCAATTCACCGCCCAAGAAGGCATGTGGTGAAGGAACGGGGCCCACACTGCTCCCCCTTCTCTGCCTCTTGCTTGAAGCACGAGCTGAGTTATATTATGCAGGTTCTTTCACGGAAGAAGATGGTCAGAATAAATATTATGATTCTCTGCCATCACCTGGCTGCAGTACGAAAGAAGGATTTTTAATTGAATGGCTAGTGGGGAAGCAGTTTTCTCTCTCCACTGCCTTTTTCTCCATTCTCAAACAAGGCAGCCTTCCTTATGCTCCTGAGACCACCTTAAGAAAAGACAGCCGTCTGTTTTGCCTGGGAACCAACATGGCTCTCATCATCAAAAGATCAAGAGAGATTTGGGGGACGGACAACACACCAAAACCATACGTTGTTGAATAAAGTACAACAGCTGGGATGGATGGTATGAGGTCAGCTCTGGTTCAGCACTTCTTATTCAGGTTCTGAGAAAGAGGGGAAGCCAACACTGACATGATTTCTTAACCAAGGATTATTCCCAGTCACTTTTTTCATCAGAGGACTACCTTGCAACACTGAAACCGAATGCAGGCAGGTTTCAGTGAAGGGATGGAGGGAGAAATGGGGGTGGGGGTGATGAACAGCACTTGCTTTCTCCTAATTGTGATGTTAGATGGCCAAGAGGCTCTATCCCATTTGGCCAGATGAGACTGCAGTCCTTCACGCAAGCTGGGCTCAACACAGGGAGGCTGCGGGCTGAGCCCACGGGGTCATGGGCATCTGATACAAGCCACAGCGATGTCCCGTCTCCCCTTGCTCTGCCCCACCTGGATAATTTAGAATTTGCAAAGCTGGGATTGGACAACAACATTCAGGTCTTGCAGGTAAGTGGAAGAGAGAAGAAGAGACTTATTAATATTGTGGCACGTCCTTAAGTGAGCTACATGATTGAGGGGATTCTTCTCAGACTTCTGTTTAAGCTGGTGGCATGTTCTTCATTCTGTTCTGCCCTTATTTATATTTTTTTAAATGAAATCTGTTGAGTACTTTGGTTCTGAAAAGGGATTAATAGTATTTAGGTGGTAAGGAGGGGGCAGGCAAGCACGCAAGCCTCTTATCTCCCAGCTCCACCCACTGCTAAGCCATGGTGTGGGGTTTTTTGCTTGGCTTTGTCTTAGTGTATCATACAAAACCAACTGCTAAGGCTTATTCAGCAAACCATAATTAAGTAAACTCTGGCTTTCTGTGATACATGAACAGTGCCAATGTGTTTTAGGCATCTCATAAATATTAGCTGTTCATGAGGGCTTGGTAGGGATCTTTCAGCAAATCCTTCCAATATTTCCAGAAGTCCCTTCAGAAGAAACACTTCAACGGAGACAAGTTCTGATGGTACCAAGTCAGAGCACAGGCAGGTTTCCTGGGTTTTGTCTGGCATCTTCCCCTTGCCCACTTGCTTCAACCCGGCACCATGGCAGCCTCTTAATGGTTGCCAAACTCTCTCCCTCTGCCAACACTTACGATCGCTTTCCTTCTAAGGATACCCTTGGACCTCACAACCTGCCATCGCCTGTCCAAAGACAGTCAAAAGCCCAACTTGTCGACCTGCATTTTTATAATCCTTAAGGCTCCCCATGTTTCTATCCTACCAGACAACCCAGAAGGTTAACATTTCATTTGATGCCATTGTGTCTTTCTCACTTTGACAATGAGCTTAGCGATGGTGGGGAGAGAGAGTGTTTTTTAAAGAAATACATTTTCATTAGTCAAAATCTGGCTCTCCTCCTCCCCTACAACAGATAGCAAACTTTCCTCTCCCTCTCTCAAAACACATATTTGAAAACCATTGAACCTTGACTTACTTTCCAAAAAAAGCAAAAGGACACCAGGTTGGTAGTTAGGCACAATTCCAAAAGCTACAGTTGAGCAACTGCTATTAGTGAGAGACCAAATTGTCACAAAATAGGAAGTCTCTGTTTATCAGTCTGGATGTTGAGCAGGTTGGGGAGAGGGGGAGGAGATGGAGAAGCCTGGTGATGAAGCCTGCATTTAGTCTCCATCTGGAAAAGGGGGTGTAGCAGGAGATTGCAGGCTCTTTGGGGATTAAGTCAGGAGAGATTTGGACTTCAGGTTCCACCTAAGACAGCTGAGACTAAGAACAAAACCACAACGGCTGATTTTCCTAGTTTGGAAGCTTAAAATCCAGCTCTCCTTATTACCAAGTTCGTTCCTGCTGTGATCCACCAGAAGAACACAATGCAGCTATTCCATCTTTCCCTCATTAAAGGTGCAGGGATAAAAATAGAATAGGGGAAAAACACTGAAAAGTTACAATAAAGGAAGAGAACAATCTAGACTCCTCTGACCATCTGTGCCGAGGAACAGGGAATGGCACAAACCAGAAATCTCTTTTCTTCTCCATGGCTAGGCTCACAGACCAGCTCATGATGTGTTGACCTGTTTGTTTGGTTTCTGGCATGTTGGATGAACTCAGCATTGTGCGGTTCACTCATATAAACAACAAACAAATTAGGGCTGACCATATATAAATGTATAAAACAGGACCATGTCTCAACTTTCAGAGAATCAGAAGCAATGAAAGAGCACCGATGTGCATTTCTATTTGGTATCGGTATGACTTCCACTATTGCCGAAATGCCAATAGTGTGCTTTTTAGACATTAACTAAAGCCCTCTTCAAGTAGAGCTCAACTCGTGATGGCTTTGTGAACACACCAATGTAGTTTTCTTGGCAACAATATGGAAGTCATTTATTATTGTCTTCTTCCAGGATGTTTGTCCAACTTCCCAAACTAGCCTGCAGCCCTGAGGTTCCCAAGCGATCTTCCATCCAAGTACTAACCAGTTCTGAATCTATTTAACTTTTGGGGATTAGCCAAAGTAAGCGAGATGCTGCAACCTGCTATGATTTCTAGACATGAATGATAGCTTATTAATTCTGCTTTGTCCAAGTCAATAACTTTTGATCCTCAATACAGGCAAACTGAGCTGAATTATTCCAGGACCTCTCCATGAGATTCCTTTGGCCTCTTTATGATGCCACTACTGCCAACATCTTCCACCTACCTTCATTTTAGGGCTATCATGGAACATTACAATACTAGAAGTCAAGTTGTATCAGAGCTGAAAAAGCAGAGGAGCCCCTAGAATTATCTAGATGGAGATCCAAATGCCCCAACTAACTTTCTGAGCAGACACAATTTTTTTACAGAAGCAACATGAATTACCCAAGGCTTTCTTTCTCAAAATGGATGACAATATATCCTATTTTCTGTACTAAATTAACCTTTCCATTGAAGACAACATGATTAATAAGGCTGAAAAATGTTGACCAACTCACCATTGATTCAAGAATCAGACTTCTGAAATGTACAATTTTAAATCAAACCAAAACTAGAGCCATCTCAGGCCAAAGTCTGACCAGTGCCAAATGGGTTGCTCTAAACCATCAGTGAAGGTCCTCTAGTGTCCTTCAATAGATACTTATACACTATTGATTATACAGTTGAGACAAAAAAGAGGGGTCTTCCTCACAAATATATATATGGCTTCAAAACCTAAGAAGAGCCCTGAAGCCAGATTAGGCCAACAAATCTAACCTTCTGGATCATACAGTAGTTAGCCAGATGCATCCAGGAAGTTCACAAGCAAGGGCAGGAAAGGGATCACCTTCTTCATCTGATGCTCCTTAGTCTAAAGAACAGTCCTGCTATGATTTATGAGTGTTTCCTTATTTAGATGATATATCCTGTATTCTGACTAGCAGTCACAACCAGCCTGTTCTTCCATGAACTTGCTCAGTCTTCTTTGAAACCTTCTAAACCAGTGGCCCTTCCCACATCTGGTGGCAGTGAATTTCACAATTTAACTCTATGCTGGGTACATATAAGGCAAACCCAACTATTGTGGTTTGCAAACCATGGATGATGGCTTAGTGGGTTGGATGAACCCAACTGATTCTAGCTTTCTCAAAAACCATTATTAAGCAAACCATGACTTAGCATTCTAGGTAAGCATGGCCAAACGCTCCTGTTATTCCAATATTCTGTGGCTGCCACACACTGCCTTGGGATCAGGAGAGACCGCTTGTTCTGCAATTACAGTTGGTGTATCTACTCTACCTCATCTTATTGTGTGTGCTCCTCGCTCTCTCCCGTTCTACCCAGCTACACCATGAGTTACCAATCTCTAGGTAGACATCAAAGTAAGTCTTTCTAAAAAAGAGGCTCTTATTAACATCATAAATTGCTGCTCCAATCCAGACCCAACGTAGCATATAGCAAGTTAATATCAGGGCAGTTAAAAGAGCTCATTATAAGTGAGCCAAATTTGTAAGTCCTTTAATATCTCACAGCATGCCAATTTCCTAAGGCATGGTCCGGAGCTCCACATGGAACTCCCCCAATTAGTATAATATTTTCATTAGCAGGATTTATAATCAAATAAATTGGGCTCTGTCATCCCTTTGTTGCACTGAAAGAACCTTACAAAGGAACCAGTAACTCTTTATAAATCTCCCCTCAGGTGCCTTGAAAGTCACATTATAAAAAAAATCAGTGGGACTCATTCCAAAGAACTCCCCATCTGGACCAAGAGTTGCTTGGTCAAGCATCCCATCATCCAGAGCAGCTGGTTAAGGCACCTAAAAGTAGCTCAGCTTTCATAAACTTTATCAAATCCTATACGGTGGTCAAAACAGCTGTTCTACTTGAAATAAAATCAAGCATAGCTTGGTGGTTGTATACCTGCTGAAACCCTCTGAGAAAGCAAAGGACAGACTTCTTCACGTGCACTGTTCCAATCAACCTGTGGAACTCATTGCCACAGAATGTCTCTCACCCATCTTTTTAAAAATGACATGATGAATTGATGACACCTCATTTAAGGGGGCCAGAGCTGCAACTTTTTTTTTTTCCAATCGCAAGAAAGATCAGGGTGGCTTCTGCCTAATAGTGGCCAAGGACAAGGTCTCCCTTCCTTTAGCCCTCAGCTTGACTTCTTGGGCAAAACAATCACATCACACCAAAGGGAGGTGAGAGAAAGAGGGGAACTTTTTCAATGGCCCATGAAGTCACCTACAAATTCCAAGTTAGACAAATGACTTCTCCAGACATGTGTTATGGGAAGAAGGAAGATTTGTTGAAAATTGGATCCCACCCATCTACCTGCCATGTCAATTGGGTGTACAGCATTTCCATCACTAGCCAGCTCTGTTAATTCAATTCTTACTAAATACCCAGCTGGAAGTAGTTCTCCTGTAAATTTTAAATTGCCCATCTCCTCTTATTGATCCTTGCTCTTGTTAAATTCTCTCCTTTGTTTCAACCTTTCGTGCTAACTAATTTCCAACCTGGACCTATTGCTTTCCAAGGCTCAGCCACCTTCATCACCACTGCTGTCAAGATTTATTTATTTATTTAATGTTCCAGCAGGTTCATTCTGTTAACTGCAGGCAATAACACGCTGCATCCTTGAGAGTTCTCACAAGTTCAAGATGTGAAATCCTGGACACTATTTTCCTCTTTCTTCTGGATCAGGAATGGACAACCTTTTGGTGATCAAAACCTTCACTTAATATTTTTGGAAGAACCCAAGGGCAGACTTGGGAAGTGATAATGCAACATAGGATGATCCTGGGTAGGATACCTAGTAGAGCCATTTTCAGAGGTGGATGGGTATTATTTTGTTCTTAAATGTATTCAAATTATTTTGGACACAGCAGCAGCAACAGAAACAGCTAGCTGACTTCATTAATCTCAAAAACCTAAGTAGAGTTGGAATCGATTATTACTTGAATGAGAGAAGATCAAGGAACATCTGAGGTATAAACTGAAACAGGAAGTTGGGGGAAAAAAATTCAAGATGTTTTGGGAGAACAACGTTCCAGTGATTCTCCTGCAGAAGATGAACTGCCCACAGAGATATGACTGCACCCAACTGAGTTCACCACTCCCTTTCTTTCCATCATCACTAAAGGTTAGCAACACATTCCCAGAACTGGTCATAATCCCTGGATGGGCCAAGCAACCATGAAGATTAAGACAGAACTGATCCCAGGAATGCAGGGGAAGGATGGGGATCAGAAATCCCCATTTGCTTTCCTCATTCTCACCCCTGGGATTTGATGCTTCAAACCCATTGTCTCCTTGTTTTGTTGTGTGCTTTTACAGGAACCTTCCAGTGGAGGATAATGGGAGCTGTAGTCCAACTCATCCAGAAGCTGTTTTTTTAAAAAAAAAGTCTACTGAACAACACTTGCTCTTTAGTCCCCTTGTTTGCAATGAACCATTTGCAGATGGCTGAAAACTGGAACCGTGAAATATTTTTCCAGCCATACTGAGTGCTGATGTGGAGTGGGGTGGAGGGGGGGTAGAGTCACATCAATCCCCCTTGCTTGTGTAAATGTGTCCTGTATGTTTCTTCCTCTGCAGGAGGAGCCATGAATCATAGGAGATGGACCCCAGCCTGCGGCTTATTACTTTAGGAGGGGTTTTCAATCTTTTTTAATGCTTACCTTCAATCTCATGAAATGGGGATTGGGCTGAGGCAGCGGGGGTGGGAGGCAAATGGTTAGCATGTCTTTTGGAACTGGAGTAGAAGGGAGAACACCAGTTATTGATTGAGGTGAGCTGTGGAAATCTCTTGGTAACGTTTGCTTCTGGTCGGGCTTTTTGTGCTCATAGCTGCTGTAGAAGTACAAGCCCAAAAGACATGCCTGCTTATCTGCTCAATTCCTATTTCATGAGATCAAGGGCAATGGCTTGTTTCGCTTCCCAGCTGTCTTCCAGCGCAAGAAAAGGGTGAGCTTTTTAGCTTGTAACTTGCCAGATGGGTCCTGGAGTCATAGGAATGTGGCCACCCAGAGCACGTTTCTTTAAGAATGCAAGAAGGGGACCCTCGAGTGACGCATAGTCAGTTTAGCCCAGCATCCTTTTGATCCCTCTGGAAAAGGACCAGTTGCCTCGGGAAAGCCCCCATGCAGAATCCTCTCTCACTCTTGCTTAGCAGTTTACAAAGTACACCATCCCTGATCATCACAGGCATTATTATGAAGAACCACCAGCAAGCCAAAAGGAAAAAACTTATCTTTTTTCACACAGCCTTCTCCAATCTGGTACCTTTTAAGTGTTCTACACAGAAGGAGCCTGCCTTCTCACATAGGACCTGGCTGTCTGAAAGTCATTGGCTCAGCTGGAATGAGTACCTTAGGGTTCCCCATGATAATAGCATTTAAATAGCATTTAAATTTGGGTTCGAAGCACTTTAGACGTGCCAGTCTCAGTCGCTCTGGACCACTGTCCCCATTGGCCGCTAAGGGACTGAGAAAGGATAGATCCCCAAGTCACTTCAGATCACCAAGCCAGCTTTTAACAAAGTCACCATGCTCTCTGGATCCCGCAGAGACTCAGTGACCCAAATTAGCCATCAAGAATTGAAATTAGTAGCATCAAGATATATCAGTCCAGTAAAGACACCACGTCAACCCCACTGCTTTGCTCTCAGTAGGTGACCCAAGAAGGAAGGGGTGTGTTGTTGTTTTAAACACAGCTTTTGGAAGCACTCCCACTTCTGTACCAAAAAAGAAAAAAGTTCTGAATAATTTGGGAACAACTCTCAGCTTATTCCTTTGCTCTACCCCCCTGCTGAAAGAAACAAATAAATAAACCCGATTGTGCAACAGCCTTTGAATCATGAAAAAGGGAGAAATATATCTAATTAGATCTATGCAAAACTATTTAACTTCATCTAATTTATTCTATTCAAAGAGCTCTATGAATTTAGCCAAGTTTATTATGCAGCATAAAAAGATGGAAATCTACTCCCGCTCACCCCGTTTTCCTTGTCCCTTCAGCCAACTAGGGTGATTTTCCATAAATTAAGGTACCTTTGGGGCAAATCTTGGGTTGATCTATTTGGGATCTGTTTACCCCCCCCCCCCCCCCCCCCCCGTGATACTAGGCCTAATTCCAAACCAAAAGATGACACAACTTTAAACACGTCATCAATATTCATGCATGCTGAAAACGAAATACAGACAAGGAACAAGTGAGAAATCAAAACAGATGTCTTTTTTTCCCCCCCAGATTAGGTTATTTGGGGTGAAGTGGAATTTTGGGCTGGAAAGAAAATCGAAAGCTGAGCCATCAAACTCGCAGGGACCTTTGTGGACCCGGCTAACTGTTGCTTATCTTGACAAACCATGGGTTAGCGGAGAGTGGGAATCAGGTCACACCTCAGTGATATCCTCTTTAGAAAACTCATCCAGATCAGCCAGTTGCTAACAAGACTGACAGAAGCCAACCGTGGCTGAGCTAAGATTCAAACAGAAAATTCTTACCAGCTACAGCAATAGTGTGACTATTGACCACCAGCTTTCTCCTAAAGCAGAGACGCCCAGCGCCTTCCCCACCCCTCTCTTTCGCTCCAAGGGTTATCTTTCTGACTCCACACATAGACTAAAGGGATACGTCTTCATGAGCATCACCCTGGCATCTCCACATAACACTCAATTCCAGATGCTGCACACCAGGATTTCACCAGAACGGCTGTCTTCAGCCACCAGGTCCCAACTGTCACATTGCAGCTGTAAAAAGGGACGGGCTTCGGCATGTCATCTCGCGCTGAGGGTCAAAAGCAAATGCCAGTCCCTCCTGGCATCAGAGCCACTGTCTTCACAGGAACTAAGAAACCGAGGGAAAATTCAACAAAGCCAAGCGGTACCCTGCCGTTTCTGAGATTAACGCTCCAGAGGGTTATGACCTTGAAGAATGAACCCAGCAGCCCATTTGGGAAAATCCTACATCTGATTGATGAGAAGGCATGCAACGAGCTGTTGGCAACCAGCATGACAGAACAGAGACCTTGCCGCAGGTCTGTCATCAGTCACAGGGCACACGGTTGTGTGAATACCGAAGCAAGAGATGAAGGTGAACCTCGGAATCCTAATTACGCCCCTCCCTCCAAACTCAGTTTGCAAAGGGGCTGTAGGCTCCCCGATCCCCTTGTTTCCACCTTGAGATGTCTATAATAGGGAATGATTCAGGACTGGTCTACCTTGAAGTAATGTTGTAGGGATTCATTCATCATCATTTAAATGGATGCCAAGAGCTTTCTCACAAAGAGCAAAGCTCTATAGAGTGAGGGGTTTGGACAGCAACTGAAGACTCAGCTGCACAGGAGTGGCTCTGGGTGGGAGGGACTGCTTTCATATCCTTTTGTGGTATTAACCCTGGAAGCATCTGGTTGGACATTCTGGAAACCATGATGCTGAAACAGCTGAGCTTCCCTGGAGAGTTTGCATTCAAATTCCCTCTCAAGACACCTCTCATTTACATACCGTACAGCAGGATTTCTCAAGCTTGGGAACTTGAAGATGTGTGGACTTCAACTCCCAGAATTCCCCATGCTGGCTGGGGAATTCTGGGAGTTGAAGTCCACACATCTTCAAGTTCCCAAGCTTGAGGAACACTGCCGTAAAGAGAAAGAGACAGGCAGGCAGATGGAGAAATTGTTCTCTGCTGATCCTTTGGGGAGGCAATCAGTTCCCCAGTGAGAAAGTAATATAATCATAAGCTTTCCTGTGCGAGGTTCCAAACCTGTCAAAAGCTACATCAGTCTGTCTATCCCGCTGCCCACAATAAATCTCACAACAATATATCTGGGTTTTTATCCAACTTAAAAGCACATCTAATAATTCCAAAGGAACTGAAAGATACATGCCACCCTTTAGCATTCAGACTAAATTCAATCAGTAGGCTTCCTTGATCTCTGGTGCCCAGTTTGCACCGCATTCCAGTTCTATCTGGGCCCAGTGTCTTCTCCCACACTGGTTTAATTATGCTCTTTGGGAAGATCAAGGAATACTTCGAAGGAAGAATCTGAGCATTTGAAATCCTGTGGTGGCTACAACTGGGTAGCCTTTCCCTTTGAGTTTTGATCATGGAAAAAGTGAGCACAGGAACCCCAACTGTTTCCATTCCTAAAACACCCAACAGGGGTAGGACCAGACCCAGCCCGGGAGAGCTCCTTTGCAAGTCCTCTCGGTGGGTGCCATGCAGCAGCCTTTGCAAAAACATTAAGTGGTGGAAGAACTGCAACTGCGTCCTTGCAATGACATCCCGACTGCATTTATGCCTGCAGCACCGAAGTACTGTAGGAAAGATGTTGTCTTTCCTCCAAATAAGATAAGGTGACATTTTCTGAAAGGTCCTGCTTGTGAACACAGCCCAGGAGATGGCGAACAATACATAGGATCCTGGCTGGTGCATAAATGAAAAACTTAGCCAACTGCTGTTTCCTTCTTCCCAAAGCTGTTCATCTCCATCCCTGGCTGTCACCCTCTTCTCCACTCACTAGCCACCTTCATTCCATCCTGTTCCTCTGTCCTGCACCCATAACTCACTTCCCACCAAGAGCTCCCTCTGCCACTTCCCTATCCTATTCACTCTATCCCCTTCTCTGCAGTCTTCCTCCCTTCCTTCCTGCCTTCCCTTATCTCTCTCCTTCCTTCCTCCCTCCTCTTCCTCCCTCCCTCCCTCCCCACCTCCTTCCTTCCTTCCTTCCTTCCTTCCATCCATCCATCCATCCATCCATCCATTTCCTTCTCTGTCCCACCTCAACCACTTGTTCCTTTCTTGCACCAGATCACTTGCCCAAAACAAAAGGCGCAAGGCACCCCAAAGGCTTTTTTTGACAAACAGGTAGATTAAGCTGGCTCCTACAAACCAGAGGAACAAGGACCACGCAGGAGCCCGAGAAGCAGTGTTCCAGGACTCAGTCACGCCACACACTTCAGGAGAGCCCGCAGGGTCTCCCTCCCCTCCAGGACTCCCTTTCACAGCGTACTTGGGCTTTCCACCCAGAAAGGCACTGCTCAGTTTTGGTTCCTCTCTTCTTTAGGATGACCTCCCTCCCTCCCCCACGCTTACCGCCCCCCCCCCCGAAGATCTCCTGTCTTAATCGGTAAGGTTGGAGCAAAGTGGGCATTCCGGAAATGGAGGAAAAAAAGATGAGAAAGGAACTTTGGGGGGGCAAATAACTGGGCAACATCCCCCCAATAGGTTAGGGAAGGAGAGAGGGACCCCATGTCTGGGGATTCCGGAGCTCCCGACTCCAAGATGATTAGGGGGAAATTGGGCTCTCGGAAGCGCAGAGACCCGATGGCCTGGGGAGGGGGCACCTCCCGATCGCAATTTGGGGACCCTTAGCGGGACTCTCTCCTTAACCCCACAAGGACGCCAGCGGGATCGGCCAACACTTGGCCCCCGCCTCCTTCCCACCACGGAGGAGAAGCAGCCCTCTTCCCACCTTCTTTTTCCGGGGGGGGGGTTGGGGAAGGGGTTCCATCAACAGATGTGGCCGGAATCCCGGACGGGGGGCGGGGAGGCGGCGCGCGAGGGGCGGCAGGAGCCGAGCAGCGCCCGCGCCGAGCCCCGAGGCGCGACCCCGAGACCGCGCGGGGAGCGGGGAGGACGGCGGGTCTCGGGCCGAGCGGCAGGCTGGGCTGCGGCTGGCCGCGGCCGGAGGCGGCGGAACTCCTACCTGGGCGGCTCCGCGGGGCTGGGGGCAGCAGCGCTGCCGGCTCGGAGGGACCGCGGTTCCCCCGCCTGGCAGGCACGGCCGGGGGGTGCAGCGGCCGCCGCGGCTGGGGCGATCGCCGGCCGGGCGATCGCGGGCAGCAGCGAAAAGCGACGCGCTGCGATCTGGCGGCGGCGGCGGCGGCGGCGGCAGCAGCGGCAGCCGAACCGCGTCCGGTGCCGGCGGCGAGGAGGGCCGAGCGAGCGGCAGGGCGCCCCCTGGCGGCCAACGGAGGGACCGCAAGGGGGGCCGGGTTAGAAAACCGGCGTGGGGGAGGCTCGCAATAGCAATAATCCTTCGGCCCGGCAAGAAATTATTGCTGTTGATCAAGCGGCCCCGGAGCACCGGCCCGGTTGCAGGATGACATCATCAGGGCGATCGCGAAGGCGGGGAGAGGCACGCATCGCTGGGATCGCAAAAGCGGGACCCCCGGGCCTCCCCTTCAGTGAATCGTAACCTTCAGCCCGCGGGTGTCTTGGGGGGGTCAGAAGGGAGAGGCAGAGGGGCCTTTCGCCCTGGAGAGGTGCCAGTGGGGAGAATTAAAGCGGCGGCGGGGTCGAGGGACGGGCAGGCTCAGAAGGGCTGGAGAGCTCTACTGGGGGGGGGGGGAGTGGGGCTGGAGGTCCAGCGGAGAGGAGAGGCGGCCCAGCGGCGACGCAACAGGGAGACCGGGGTGGGGGTGGGGGCTGTGCTGAGGAAGACCCTTCGGGCATCTCTGTTGGGCTGACGGTGGCGGAGAAAAAGAGGAGCCCTCGGGACGGGGGCGCCTCTTTTTTCACTGCCCCCCCTCCGCCCCAGGGACACGTTTGGAGTTGCTCTGGGACTCCGAGCCCCGGCCCGGCAGGAATCGGAGCGAAGCGGAAGGGAGCTGCCGGGGCGGCTTCTCTCCTGCGACCTACCGGGAAGGAGCCGGGCGAGCTGCTGCGAAAGAAGGGCAACAGGTCGCTGAAGGCAGGCAGGGAGGAAGGGAAGAGCTGGACCCAGCGGCCGGGTTGGGAAAGAGGCGGCCCGTCCCAAGGGGAGCGGCGGTCGGGACCAGCCTCTCGGGGCTCCCTGTCCCGGGCGACCGACCTCCTCCGACGGGCCAGCCGACTCAGGCGACCCGCAGCGGCTGGGCACAGAGGGCGGCGGGCGCCCCTGTGTGGTCAGGAAGGAAGGAAGGACAGGGCGAGAGAGAGAAAGAGAAGGAAGGAAGGAAGGAAAGATGTGGACTGACCCAAACAAGAAACTCTTCCAAACTATCAGTCAGTCAATCACCGACTATTTGAAGCAAAATCATTTAGGCGCACAATTAGTAAACATAAACCATTTACAATTTTTAAAACACGGAGAAGCCACCATTCATAGAACCAGAGTTGGAAGGGACCTCAGAGGTCTTCTAGTCTGATTCCTTGCCCAAGGCAGGAATCCTCAGCCCATCCCAGACCAATGGCTGCCCAACCTTTGTTTGAAAACCTCCAGTGCCAGAGCCCCCATAACTGCAGGAGGGAGGCTGTTCCGCTGCTTCAGAGCTTCCCTGGTCAGGAAATTCCTCCTTATTTTGAGTTTGATCTCTCTCTTTAAAACTTCCACCCGTTGGTTCTTGTCCTACCCTCTGGCACTATGGAGAATAAACCCCCCTCCTCTTCCCTGGGGCAGCCCTTCAGGTATTGGAAAATGGCCATCATGTTTCCCCTCTGCCTTCTCTTCTTTAGGTCAAACTCACCCAGTTCTTTCAGTAGGATCTAGCCTCCCAGTCCCTCACCTTCCTTAAACTTCTTCTCTACACTCTTTCCAACTCCTTGGTATCCTTCTTCTTCTGGCCTTCAGAATATTTGGAGAGGGTGTGGGTGTGTTTTGGAGCAGAGACTAATTCATATCTCAGGGTGTTTGAGAAAGAGGTATTTCTTGTACCATTGGTAAATGACACCAGAGAAACTGTCTAAGAAGTATAAAGATACATCTGGTCAAAGCTGGAAGTGTGAAAAACATGAAGGGACATTTCACCATGCATGGTGGACTTGTGAAAAAGCAAAAAAAAAAAAAAAAAAGGATTTCAAATACATCTTTGTATGATGATACAAAGAATTTTAAAGATTAAGTTTGAGAAGAAACCAGAACTTTTCTCTATTGGGACTTATGCATAGCCAGTTGGAAAAGACTCAGGGAAAATTGATTTTATATATGGTAACTGCAGAAAGATTATTATAGGCACAATGATGGAGAAATACTGAGACACCCGCAATGGAGGAATGGATTGTGAAGACGGCCGAATTGGCAGAAAGGCAAAACTGACCTGTTTGGTCAGGGCCAAAACAATGCGTGCTTTCATAAAAGACTGGAAACCTTTTATGGACTTTTTGCTGCAAATGGAAAAGAGTGAAATGATTTCTGGATCTGACAGTTGAAAAAGGACTAAGAGGCTGAAAGGATTTTTTGTAATATCAAAAAGCGAGGAGGGACAATGAGTTTGTTTGTAACTGCTGAAAAGAAGGTTGGATGTCATTTATTTATTCTGGTTCTTATCTTTTTTCTTTTCTTTTACTGTACTGCTTTTTCACTTTTTCTTTTCTTTTTCTTTTTTATATATTTTTATATTTGTTATGGCGAAAGAACCAAAATCAACCACCTGTAATCTAACAAGAACCATGGTCAGTTTTTCCAATTAACAGATGTTTAGTGATCATAATTCAGATCAAAATGATTTTGGCATATAGCCCATTCTATCTTCTGCAATTGCATTTGTACAGTATAATGTCTCTGGAACTTCCCACACAGTCTTTTGACAGCAAAATTCAGCACTTTATTTTCTTTGAAGAATGAACTCCCTTTAGTTCAAAGGAATGCATTTCCACCTAAGTGTGTATAGAATTGAATAGGCGTGGTGTGGAGATAGAAGAATTTGAGCTACTATATTTTCTCCTATTGTGACAGAGCAATTGTTGATACAAGTTTTACTTAGGCAATGATTGAGGAGGAGGAGAAGGAGAAGGAGGAGCAGGAGGAGTTGGAGTTGGAGTTGGAGTTGTTCTGGGTGCTCTCTGAGCTTGGTTATTTGCTTGTACAGGTAGTCCTCATTGAGCAACTGTCTTGTTTAGTGACCATTCAGCACATATAACAGCAATGAAAAAGTAACTTTATGACCAGTCCTCACATTTATGACCTTTGCAGGTCTGTAAAAGAAAGGAAAGCTGAAGTAAGATCATAACATTGTGATGTTTCATTTAGCGACTGCTTTGCTTAATGACCGATTTGTTGGTCCCAGTTGTGGTCACTAACCAAAGACTACCTGTAGATGTTTCATTCCTCAACTAGGTAACATCATCAGTGCAAGTGACTGTAGGGGTTTCTCTTCTATTGGATGATGATAAGATTTATTTCGGTCAGTGATCAGATAAAAGAGAACCTATATAAACTAAATACAGCAAAGAAAAAAAATAAACAAATCATCCACATAGCCATAAGGTGGGTGAATCAGATATGAGGATGTCAGTCATGTGCAATAGCCAGTTGTTTGTGCACATTCACAGCAACTCTACAGAATTTTGTTACATTGTGGGTGAAAGCATTTTGCTTGTCTGATAAGAGAAAATTGACATGTAGTTCCTCAGGGTAATTTGGTGTCTGTAGCAAGAGAGAGAAGATGAGTCTTCTTTGGGTATTGTAGTAGCAGCACATGGAGAGTAGATTCAACTGAATCATCACCAAGGGACAGGTTTGGCTAATCCTGGGGGGTTCATTAAATCTCCTGTATAAAAGCGCTGGGGGTTATATACGGCTATATCTGGCTCTGAAGAAGAACTTTCATTGGGTGTGAGAGATGAATGAGTCGACGTAGTCGGCTGGTTTCCACCTGACATGGCTAAACCAAGTTTGGACAGAATTTGGGATGAGTCCTCTTTCATTCTGGGCTTCAGTGTCGAAAAGCCTTTCTTGAATAGCTCGCCCGACTGGAGTGAAATCAAGAGAATACAGGGAGTCAAGGAAGAGGCCACGTGATAGGAATTTTTTATGTACTGCTTGAGTCCAAGAGGATTCAGACTCATCTGAGAGAAGGCACGGAATCAGTCCAGCCGGAAAATAATGGCATTTAAGCCAGTTTAGGAAATGATTAAATGGAGGTGGGGGGTGGGAGGGAGGGGAGGGAGCAGCTAGGATCAGTGGATTGAATGCGTCTGGTTCACAGTCCTTTCCTTTAAACTCCTGGACCTGTATCGTCCTCATATGTCAGTTTTCTAGATGCAGGCTTGCTCGTTTGTTTCTGATATGGAATCATGCTAAAAAAGTTCCATTCCCACTTGGGGTCTAAAATTTTACCCTTCATGTTGCCACCTCCAGATTATCCAACCTCTTTATTCCGCTGCATAAACAGAGCCTGCATTAGAAGAGCTCAGCTGCTAAAATGAGTCAGTCTTTCACTGCCAAGTCTCCATCCCCTACAATTGATGGCTCAGCCACGCTAAGGTAAAAGTGCATTAATACAAAATCTCCACCTAGCATTCAAAACCCTCAGCTTTGCTTGGCTTCATTTTCAGCCAAGTAAGATTTGACTTTTTCTCTAAAACGGCTCATCAGGATTTTGCAACTGAGCTCAGGAACCCAAGCACCTGCTCAGTTTGCAGGAACATCTGCATTTTGTTCTTGGCATCTCAGAAATGCATAACTTGTTTGTTGGAGGAGGGAAAGGAGGCCGCTCCTTGGCATTTTGGCCTGTTTCAAAGATTAGCTGGGCCTCGGACAAGAAAGAGGGTGTAGCTAGAAGCTCACCAAAGCTTGGCAATTAAATGAAGTTACGAGATGGGGGGCAGAGGAATGACCTACTGTGGAAAAAAGGCAAACAGAAGTCATTGATCTCTCTGTTTAACTTTAGCCCTAAACACTCTGTCCAAAAACATTGATGTAGTTTTATTAGTAGAAGTGGTTTGCCATTGCCCTCCTCCATGATTACAATGTCTGTATGTATCTATCTATTTCTGATTTCAATTTATACGGCCGGACCATGGTTCTTCTGCCAGACCTGACGGTTGGGTAGATGTAACTGGGGGAAGCAGTCCTATGCCATGAATGATGTGGCTGCTTTTGGATTTCCTGATGGCGCCTCATCCGAATATTTAACCAGATTCCAACCTCCAAGATCAGCCAGGGTCAGCTATCTTACCTGGTTGTACGCGAACTACAGCAATCAGACTTCATTTTCATAACACTCAGGTGGACGTGTTCCTCTCTCTTGCCAGAGTCACCCAGTATTCCCCCTCACCCATCCCTGGTATATCAAATCCAGCTTTTTACCCACCTTGGTCAAATCCAGCCCTTGGAATATTTTCACCGTCTGTTGTTGTTTTTCTTCCCTCTTGCTCTCGAACAGCAGGACAAGTAAAGCTTCTAAACCTTCAATTAACGAGCTACTTCACGAGTTTCCTTCTGTCAGCAAAAAACCAGCAATCTCAAAATAGAATTGGGGCAGGAGAGGGAAAGAAGAGGAACTACCTTCACTGCAGGCACAAATGCCAAAGATCCATCCGGAAGAAGGTGAAGGAGCAACTCTGCAGTTTCTGTGGATTTGACCCTTCTTGTCTTAGAAGAGCATCTTTAACAGAAGTATGACGTTTCTCTCGCTCAGGCTCATTACCGGAGGCCTGGATTCACAATACAGCCCACGGATGTCATGGGGGCAGAAATCTGGGTGCCCCACCCCTCCTTAGTAGATTGACAACATCTGTCAGCCCCAGTTGGTAGACCAGACCCGGAAGTCAACTGCACAGGAAGACTAAAACTACTTTTCTTGAGATGGGCTACAATGACAGAATCTTGCAGGTCTGATCATGCTGCACCACCTCCTCTTCCTTCTTATATTTCAGTGAATCAGGGGAGTGTCTGGCTGAGCCTCTTCCCAATGTTATCTCACTGTTCTGGACCTAAGACATGTTTCAGCCCCTTTGGTCTAGGTCACGGTTCTTGTCTATTTCCATCAAGGTCATTCATCTTCCTTACTCTCTACAGGAGCTCCCCATAGCGGTCCGCACCATGGCCATTTGTAGAGGGAAGGGGCTGAGAATCGGGCCAGGGGTGTCTGCAGGGCATGGTCAAGAACGTCAAGATGGCAGTCACATTGATCAAAGCTCCACCTGATTTTCATGCATGCAGGTGGAGCATTGATTGTACTGTTGTGACCACCATCTTGACTTTTACACCCCTACCCTGTGGAGACCTCTGGTTTGACCCATACCTTTGATGGATTAGTGAGGCATCAAGAGAGATGTGTTAATTCACTGATATGTTGCTGGACTGAAAAAAGAAGGATCCAATAGATCCAGCATGGGACCAATGTAGACTCCATCCCTTCACCATCTCAGAAAAAGCACCTGATCCATGCATTTTGGCCATGCACCCATTTATGATGAAAACCAGATGCTTCTCATAGCCTCCACTTGAAAGGAAAGGCCCCAAAAATAAGCTAGAATGATTCATCCACTTAAACAATGATGCAAGTGGGTTTTGGTGTTTTGCTCTCCACCCCCTGAATCCTAATATCCATAGCCATTTCTTGCTAGCATATCCAAATGAATGATTTTATAGGCAAGAACAGATCTGAGGAAACTATTGTGGTGCAGTGAAGTATATAATAGCCATTGTAAACCATCCTTTCTCATCTCCCCGCCCTCCTACATCTAATTATACACATTTTTCAGAGAGAGTTAGCTGGCTCAAATGAACTAGAAAGATGAGTTGCATGAATGAAATTGTGTTTGGAGAAAATGGTTGGATGGTTGCTGTCCAATGTAGGGGAGTAGGGGGGAAGAACAACAGAGCAAATCATTTGCAGAAGTCGGGGGTGTCTGCAGAGTATGGTCAAAAGAAGTCCAGAAAGGTAGCCAAACTCACTTTCATTTCGAGATCACTGCCAGCTACTCTGGATGGAAACCCAACTCATTATATGTAGTGTGTCAACATCTAAGTGGTCAGTTAAATTAATAGATAATCTGCTGGACTCATGAAACAGATGCTCTTAAGTAATGAGGCAAATTTCTACCATATCGTTTAAAATGATTTTTAATGGCAAGTATTTATTTAAATGCAAGCTGATAGCCAGATTCATTTCAGTTGTGATGCTTTGCCCTACACACACATGCGCATACACATACACAGTTAAAACGCTGTGGACAACAGACGCACTGTTTTTATCTACATACGGACCATGCTATGTAAGAGCACACAGAGTTTCGGGTCTAAAGTCACCTATCTGGACTTCAGCTGCTTTGAACTCGGGGAAATCTTATTTCTCAGTATTGCCCAGCAAGTTTCCTGCTGTTGCTCAGCTAAGATGGCTTTAAGCGAGCAGTGTGGCATTTGTAATTTCAAGCATGACAACATGGGTTGCATTTTTTCACTAGCAGGGAAAGGTGTCCAGTGCCATCTGTGGAACACCAATGTGAAATCCTAGCTCTGTTTTTGCAGGGTCTGGAGTCGTGAGGATTAGGCTGCTGAAATTTAACAGCAAATCACCCATTTTTAGGCGCACAGTATTCTACATTAAAAAAAGAAGAGATAGAAGAGATGCATTAAGTCTACATCTTGTAAATTTATTACAGTTTACATCCATGCACCAAGCCGCTAAGAGACAAAAAAAGGGCACAACATTTCACCGAGATCTTCATGGCACTGCCACACCTCTTAAGACCTTGGAGGCCTCAAGCATTTTTTTCCTTAAGCATGAACCCCAACCAAAGTAAAATTACTTGCTTTAGAGAAACCATAAAAGTTTAGAAAGTGATCATGAACATCCAGGAGAGAAAGCCATCCATTCCAACAAGGAAAAACTACAGGCTGACCAACCATCCTACCCCAAGCCCAGGGAGAGCAGCCAGATTTTCGGAGACTTTTGGAACATCATCAGGGAGGGAGCCATATGGACCTCTGGAGGGCAGGTGCTGCAACAGCGGAGGCACACTTCCTAGGTTCTTAGATGACAGTGTTTAATTGAAGGGATCTGGAGTACCTTAACTGCATACATGGTCCTCCTCCACCACTACTCACAACAAAGGCTTTAGTCCAGCGCTACCCAGGAATCACCCAAAACTGCACAGGAAAACAGCCTCCTACACTGCAGGTTGCGGAACTGTTGGAAGATCTGCCTTGCAGAAGAGAATAGCGCCAGCTCTTCTGTTCCTGACAGCTGCCCGCCAAACAACATTCTTTGCTGATGTCTGTGCAAAGCTTCCTTAGACTGGCATTGGCAAACTTGGAGTTATTTCCATCCAAAGATATGTACCTCTGTCAGCCTTATTCATGCAATGAGGAGGAATGGAAACGGTCATTTTTTAAACCCCTTTGAAATGGGTATACAAGGAATGAAACCCTGCATGCATTTAAGGGAAAAGAAGAAGGCTCACATTGTGATCAGCTCTCTCGCTCTCTCTCTCTCTCTGAGATGCCTCTCACCAGTCTCAGAAGGCACAGATATTTTACAACTGAACCCAAGTGCAGAATTTGAATCAATCTTCTACCAACATGGGACTGGAGGTGAGTTGTGCACCTGTCAGGCAAAAGCATGAAAATCTGCATGAAAGCAGATTAGCTGGTAACGAATTGACAGGACACCCATCATTACTTTACTCCATTTGAGGCCCATGGAGAGAATACTGATCCATTTAAATGGGTTAAAGTATTGATCAGCCCAAGCAGGAAGAAAAGAGAGCCCCCTTGCTTTAGCTCCAAAACTCTTATCTACTCTAGCATTTTATTTTCTGCAGTGACCAAATGTTTTGATTGACTGATTACGCATGCATTTATTTACTGAGATGGATTTTTATGGCCCAGAAACATGGATTTAATGCTTCAGGGAAGCCCTTCAGCAGCAGTGAGGGATGCAATGGCAGCATCCTGCAGTTGGCACCAGGAGCCTCAACTTCTGAAGCTGTCTGAGTTGGTGGCCACCATCGCCTCGTCCACTTCCATTGTTTCAAGTACATATTGTGAGGAGAAAGGGCTTCTGTTGTGGATTTCCCACGGTTCAGCTTCACAGGAAGAGGCCAAACATTGACATTACTTTCAGTTATTGGATTTTAAGGCCAGTTCAAAAGGATTCCGGCGGTATACGGTATTCCGAACAGATAAAAAACAGCTAATAACCAAAAGCAGCACGGGACGCTGCAGAATCAAGTAAGAAAAGCTCCCTAATCAATTCCTCTACTCCAAGTTCAACTGTGCATACTTTCTTAATCCTCTTATTTCCCCCCCCTCCCCCCCTTACAGGGTTGCTACAGCCCTTGGATATGTGGCTGGCTCTTCCTCTTTTCCAGCACCACAATTTCCTTTTTGAGGTGCAGTGACTTACTGTGTACCAGCGTCCAATCCAGTGATGCTAGTTGCAGTCCTAGCATTTACTTCCATGCAACTATTACAATAATGGGTACCTAAATTTGGATGCCCAACGTGGGATTGACACAGCAGCCACACACTCAGTCACAGCTGCATTAAATGGTCCATTGCAATCCCACAATCTCTTTTCTGACCAGGTGTCCTCAACTAGGGCCTGGTTTTTCATTTTCTTTTTGGTCCAGTGCATTTAATGGGGTGGGGATCGCTGGTTCATTTGAGGGCAGAGCAGGATTGGACTTGTTTGGGAAAGTCTGCAAACCTCGGTTAAAGATCTTGCTCTCGTTTTTGATGAGAAGAAATAGCCTGGAGCATCGCAGCCGTGCAGGGCTTCTCTACAGTCCTTCCTGGAATGACTGTGTGACCGCATGATTTCACTATTACAGACAACTTTTCTCACCATTGCCCTAGAAATTGCAGCAGTTGTTCTAGAACAGCCAAGAAGAGAACAATGCTGTAGAACAGCATTTCTCAACCTCAGGAACTTTAAGATGCGTGGACTTCAACTCCCAGAATTCCCCAGCCAGCTTTTAAGTTGGATAAAAACCCAGATATATTGTTGTGAGATTTATTGTGGGCAGCGGGATAGACAGACTGATGTAGCTTTTGACAGGTTTGGAACCTCGCACAGGAAAGCTTATCATTATATTACTTTCTCACTGGGGAACTGATTGCCTCCCCAAAGGATCAGCAGAGAACAATTTCTCCATCTGCCTGCCTGTCTCTTTACGGCAGTGTTCCTCAAGCTTGGGAACTTGAAGATGTGTGGACTTCAACTCCCAGAATTCCCCAGCCAGCATGGGGAATTCTGGGAGTTGAAGTCCACACATCTTCAAGTTCCCAAGCTTGAGAAATCCTGCTGTACGGTATGTAAATGAGAGGTGTCTTGAGAGGGAATTTGAATGCAAACTCTCCAGGGAAGCTCAGCTGTTTCAGCATCATGGTTTCCAGAATGTCCAACCAGATGCTTCCAGGGTTAATACCACAAAAGGATATGAAAGCAGTCCCTCCCACCCAGAGCCACTCCTGTGCAGCTGAGTCTTCAGTTGCTGTCCAAACCCCTCACTCTATAGAGCTTTGCTCTTTGTGAGAAAGCTCTTGGCATCCATTTAAATGATGATGAATGAATCCCTACAACATTACTTCAAGGTAGACCAGTCCTGAATCATTCCCTATTATAGACATCTCAAGGTGGAAACAAGGGGATCGGGAAGTCCCCTTGAAGTCCATGCATCTTAAAGTTCCTGAGGTTGAGAAACACTGCTGTAGAACCTAAAAGCCCTCTCCAACATACAGCACCATTTCCTCTATGGACAGGAAAAGTGAGCAGCATTTGCAAAATGAGCCAAAATGAGTCTTCCATCCTGAATCTTCACAAGATGAGAACAAGAGGCCATCTTTGGGCCAATCGGGTTGGTTTTTTCCTTCAGGGTTTGGCTCCTGAGCCAGCTCAGGTGTATCCAGCTGATCTTAACTTCTTAACTCCCCCCCACCAACCCCCGCTAAGCAGGGGTAGATCTGCATACTACTCAAGATGAGAGACCACAAGGAAATGTGGTCGATAATGGCAAACCTCTCTTCCCCCCAGAACAGGATGTGTCCGTATAGTACTGAGAAATCAAACTTGCCTTGAGGATAGTTTATATCTTATGGGTCCTGTAGTGGATGACAAGCGGGGAGACTTGGGACATTTGCCAGAGGCACCAATGCGTGGCAAACTTTTTATTCATTTGATTTCAACTCATTGTTGAAGATGCAGTTTGTCAGTATCTCCTTGGGCAAATTTTCTCTCAGTAAATATCTAGTAACATTTTTAAAAATTGGACAAGATTCAAAGCAGGGTCTGTTGCTTCAAAGACATGTCCACTTAGAAGAAAGCAAATTATGCTCATAATCAAAAGAGCTGGCAAAGAGTCCTATTTGCACCAGTCAGCTTTCTTGCTGAGGAACTCTTAACACCTGAAAAAAGTTATTTTGCCATTTGGCAGAACTGCGGGTAGGGTTTTACTACTTTAAAATGCCCCCCACCTTTCCTGTTTGATTTTAAAAAAGAAGGTAATAGCTAAGAAAATTCACTTCCCCAAAGGAACAGCATCAGCTTCAAGTGATCTATACATAAAACAACACTCCGTAAGATGTTCAGTTCTAATAAGATGGAAGAGAAATGAATACAAGTTCATTAATTTTGGAAGTTGGGTCCAAAATAATAAAACCTGGAAGCTGAGAGAAAGTCACCTTCTCTTCAAGATTTTGGTTTTTGTTTTTTGTTTTTTTGCAAAAAGCCTTGTTGCCAGCTTCCTCCAATATAGATACAGCTCTATGAAAGGGAGAGGGAACTAGCAAAGTAGCTTTTCTCTGCCACGAGAAATGAATAAATTATTTGTCCCAATTCATCTTCCTGCTAAGGTTTGAGAGAATTAGCTTTAGGAAAATACAGAAGGCGACAATAGAGTCTGTCTTACATCAGTTATTATTTTCACTATCCTATGGCCAAGAGGAAAAATGTCCAAGATAACACAGAAAGGCTTATCGTCAGAAAAGCAAAACAGGGCTCAGATGAACAATTACATAGAAATAAATGGCATCTTTTATACGAAGATTATGAGGAAGGGGGAGAGGGATACAGAGGAAGATTACAAATATTTCAATAGTCCCAGACAATTGTTAGAAGCAGCAATTTGGTTGAATAGAAACCCACATTCAGACTAATGGAAGGATAAACTGGATGTGGTGTTGTTAAACGCTTTTCTGCTCAAACAAGCAAACAGAAAGTGATGGGGAAACACTCTAGTACAGGCAGCTGACTGTAGATGCTATTGTTAATCACAGGGCCCTTTTACTCGAATCACATTTGAACCCAGAGCAGGGAAAGACAGAGGAAAAATGAAAAAAATAAACTGAAAACTGCTCGAGACTCCATTTCTGTCACAGCATGTTTTCACTGTGGCTGTTTCCTTGTCTGAGCACTGCCTCGAACCGAGAGGGGAAAAACAGCTTGCCTAAGCTTAGCATATTTGCTAAACCGTTGCAAAGCCATCCTTGGTGAACTCTGATCCACACAGGCTGAAGTGCAGCTCGGACGGCCTTCCTCCACATTCCTGAGGGCCTCGGGTTCCAGTCCCAGCCTGGGGTCCCAAGAAATGCCAGATGGAAGGGCGTGCATCAAGTCAGCACCCAGATGGACACGGGGTGGGCTTCGATTCCTTTTGAGCTGGCAAGCCTAGGACCTCTAGGTTTTTATCTGTTGCAGTCTCTCTTCATTTCATAATTATACTGATTACTTTTTTCCTGATATTTATAGTTTTTCGATGCTGTAAAGCCACATGGAACGTTTTAAAACAGAAAAGTGAAGCTACGTTTTAATAAGGAATAAACCTTGACTTTGTTGCAATATTATGTACAAAATGACACCTAGGTCTTGCAAATCTTCGAACTGCCATTCCGTATGTTTTAGGGCAACGTGCTGTGCTTGCAAGCAAGCTAGACTGTCCTTGAACAGAGGGTGTCCCTTGTTCGTCATACATACTGAATTCTGTCCCTTTGCCATAGTTGTGTTACAGTTTATTTTCAAAGCGCTTTCATGGGGGAAGTGAAGGGAAAACCACTTGTTCTGGGAAGCTTTTTTCTCTCTTCTGAACATCCTGTTTACACAAACAACTGGGTGGCATCTTATTAGGCATCTACTGATATGTGTAAATAAAATTATTTGAGCAAGTGAAGAAAATATGCATGTTTGTTGGTCTAATTAATCTTATTGCTTGGTTCTCTGCCTCACATAGCAATAAAAAATGGGAAACTTAAAAATGCTGCAAAACTCTAGCATTTTTATTTGTCAGGAATACCTCTGGTCTCCAAAAGGACCTCAGAAGGTTGCTCAGAAAAATCAACCTTACGGGCTGTTGTTCCTAATTGGAACGTGTCCACCCCACTCCCCATAACATGTAAGCAAGGATAGCAGAATCATCCAGCAGGACAGTAGCTTGTATTCGGGCAAGTTCTTTGCCTAAAAAGAACTTGAGAAACAAACTGAAATTGCTATCTCCCAGACCCTTTGGGTATATTGGTCCACAAAACTGAAGATACCAAATGCACCAGAATAAAATAACCTTTTTGGCCTGGTTTAGAAACATTCCTTTATCCAAACTGGTGCCTGCTGAGCGCCAGCAGCTCTTGACAGACTTAAGTCTTCCCAGCTTACAATCCAAGAACATTTAAGATCAAGATGCAGAGAGGTGACTGTGGGTCTTGGAAAACATGCTGTACCATTCAGCTACAGCTATTCCATGTATTATATTAAGCACTGACCCTGGGAGAAAAAATGCAATCTTTCATAATTGTGTTGCTGACTCAGAAAGGTAAATTGTACCAAGTTAAGACCAATTTATCTGCCTGTCAATAACTTCTGTGACAGCTTCTGCTTCAAGTTCTAAACAATGTGAAGAACACCACAGTCAAATGTTGGCTCTTTTAACCTTATTTACTGATATCTGAATGTTTCCCAGAATCCAAAAACACCCACAAAACTCAATACTTTTTTTAATGATCAATATTTTGTTCCAAAAACATACAACCTTATCAGCTAATAAGAGCTATTTTACAAACATACATACATCTGGATAATTAGAACAATAAATTCTTTTTTTCTTTCCTTAGACATTCAAACATGATCAGTTAAAAATACAGGATATTCAACCAGTCTTATTGTTGTTGACCTTTTTCTGTTGGTTTGTTTTTGCATTTTCCTTTTCACAGAGTATTTTCAGATTGGATTGTTTTGTTTTTCCTTAAAAGCAGAATCTGTTAAAAGGAGTAAATGTATGGCAAGCAAATAAAATACAGTTCTAGCAGTTAGAGCATTACGACAAATAATTCCAATTTTTTTTAAGAAGAGCGGAGTAACTTTCCGACTGCAGAATCCTTTTGGACAGCATCTGCCTATGAGTTGGCGCCTGGGGAAGAGGGGGCGAGGGGAACAAAGGATTTCTTTGGAATGGAAGAGAGAGAGGGAGATCCGATTCACTCACCAAATGTATACGCTGCATTAAGATCCTAGATGAGGAAACAGTACAAATCAAATAGTTTTTCTACCAAAAAAAGGCAGCCTACCATGTTGGTACAGTCATCCTTATGCAAATACGGCAGAGTAAAAGATTACACGGTATGGGGTCTTTAACCCATGCAACTCTCTTGCACTTTAGTTATTAAGGGTCCCCTTTTTCTCAGAAGCTATCACAATTTTCTTGTAGGAACTAAGCACAACAGTCAAGTATGTCCAGCCTCCAAAAGCAGTAAGCGACTTGCATGACCTTTCCCACTCCATCCAGCAATCCTATTTCTCACTAGTTCTAGTCTCAATGGTAGACTGGGGAGGAATTGGCAGGCAGTGAGATAGGACTGTTATGGAAAAGGCAACCCCAAAAACCCAGGACAGAAAATTTAACTTCTGTTCTTCTCCAGCTCATCTTACGATTGTGAATCAGTGACGAGATCTCATCTACACAGGCAGCAAGGCGAGATGCAGATGAGTTGGTAGAGCTCTGAGGGGTCAGCGTGACCTGGATCATTGCAAGTAGACAGTAAGACAGGGCTGGGAATAGTTATTTTTAACGCCCTTGTGTAAAATGCAAGGGTGACGCATTTCAACAATAGGCAGAGCCATGGGAGAAAAATTTTAAATTGAATACACACCTTGCAGTCTGCCAGGCCTTGAGATGTGGCTGTTAAGTGCCAATTTAGTCAGTGGGGAGGTAGCACAAGTAGAACTCAGAGCTGAAGAGTGGCATCTGGCCGTTTAAAGCACCATCACTGCAAAATACCGAAGGTTGCTTTAGCCTGCCTGTTACTGTCGGAAAGCAGAATCTCTTTTAAGAATGTTATCTCTGGCTTCTTACGGCCCTGGACAATTACCCCCCCGAGCAATGTGAAACAGTCCACTCTCCCATCAGTATTCTACCAACTCACCTCGTCTTGGGTGTAAAGTCAAAGGACGTGCAAACCAGCAGGGCAGGAAGCTGCCTCTAGAGTCAGAGTTTGCCTTTTGAGCCCCAGTTCCAATACGCTGGTCCGATACATCCAGATTAAAAACAAAGACATCCTAAATAGGACTGTAGCGCAGACAACATAATATTCTCTGGTTAAAAAAAAAAGTCTTTCATTACTTATATTATTTTCAGCTAGCAAAGGGTGGGAGGGAGAAAGAAGAGGGCCGAGGGGGAAGAAGACTGCTCCATCCTACTCTCCGGTCCCAAGGAGGGAACGATCGCAGCCAGTGGGGAAGGACAGGGAAGGTCTCTTTGGCTGGAATTCCTCATGGCTGTTCTAGGACACAAAGACAGAAAGACCAATTCCAACGGGAATCCCACAAAGTGCATTTTAGTGTGGACCCTCTTCACAAAAATGGATCTGTGCCCGGGGCCTGTTGTACAGTAGATGTGCTAGGGAGCCGAGACATCTCCTGTGACAGTCAGTGATGCTGCTGGAAACAATCGGTGATCCCTGTTCCTCGCTACCTTCTCTTTCTTATCACAAAATAATGCCCTTAATGGGAGACTGTGTAACAGAAACACACACACACACACACACACACGATACAAAGAAACCACCAGTAGGACAAGAACACAGTACTCTGCTTTACTCTCCAGTAAGCGGGGGGAAAGGCAGTTATATCCTCTATTGAGGTCAATCAAGCCTCCCGATGGCCCTTCTGCATTCTGCCACTCTGCATGGCCTTCTGGCATCCTGGCCCCAAATGTCTTTTAAGGATGCTGACACAACATACGGCAGAGGTACAAGAGCAGGCACAGGTCTTGCCACAATATACGTAAAGAACCTGGCATCCAAGCGTCACCAAAAATTTACTGATTTCTGGCTCCTTCAAACCTACCCACGCTAGAGAAAGGTCTGCGCGTGAGCCTGACTTCTGATGGCTCCACAGATGTGGAACTGCAGCATGGGAAGGTGAAAATGCCACTCACCTGACCAAAACACAGTTCAGAGACCAAGGAAAATACGCCTTTGAAAACAGGGAAAACACTTTTAAAACCATGGTCATCTGTGATATGGGTCTGGTCTTCTTAAAATAAATTTCCATTTGGGAAACTGCTTCGAGTTTTAGGGTGGAGAAATTCAGAAATGAGAACCGACAGACTGGCCCTGATAATGAGAAGCTGAAAGGAATTCCTTTTGAGTTTTTGGTGGTTTCCAGCCTCTGAAGGAGCTTGGTGACCCAGTCAACTGGGAAGTTTCCTCCCTTAACTATGCACCAGTACTTTGACTGGAAGTACTGAGGAAGGGGGAAAATTAAAAAAAAAAAAAAGTTCCTCCTCAGCCTGACTCTTTCCTGCAAGTGGAAACAGATTTAGATTCCTGGCTATGGGAAAAATATTTTTCTGCATTAATGGAGCATGGCATATGACATTCATGCCGAAAATAAGAAAAAAGGAAGATTCTCTACACTTCACAGTGCATTCAGCATGATTAAAAAAACATTAAAGGGTTTTCTAGAATTTGGCACATTTAGATCTGGCTTGCCAGGAAAAAGAAAGGACTCAAGAACCGGATAGCTGGTGCAAGCAGAAATGTTTTGCAAGGAATGCTCCGTAGGGAGATGTACCCTGAATCATCTGTCCTGATGGAAAAACAACCTACCCGATGTAGACAACCCACCCAGTGTCTAATCTTTACATCAGTGCTGTGAAGCTTGATAAGATCCAGCTCCAAAACGTCAGGATATCAGCATTCCGCTGAGGTTATACCAGAGATGGTGTCTGTTACTCTGATTCTTCAATTGCAGATGTTTCTCAGTTACTAGTATGATTTCAGAGCACTTTTGCATAAAAAAGGGCAAAATAGCACTATTCCAAGCTAAGTCTTGCTTGGTCTACCCCACACCAGTCAGTAAGGCACACTTTTGGGTAATGAACATTTCTGGCCCCTACCTTCAAAAAACAGTGGCTAACTTCTGCAGCAGTTACTGCTCACAGCTCACTAGAAACATGGTGACCTCAGGAATTTCTGACAAATATATTGCTTGCCCTTAACTGGAAAAATACCCCACGCCTACCCCCAAAAGCTACAAATGTCAAGCTGTTGCTTTCAGAAGGGAGTCACAATCAAATCAGTACCCAGGCAGGGAACATATCTCCCAAATTCCAATCTTTCCCTCTTTTTATTCAATACAGGAAAAGTAAAGGCATTCCCAAAGAGAAATTTGGTTGCCAGTTTCAAATCCTTCCTGGCTACATAGTGCACACAGAATTCCATGAGAAGAAAGCCCATCTGCGTGCTGCTGGATTTTATTCCATGAATAACTCTACTGAGGAACAGACTGGCTGCTGGCAGAATCCAGGGGAAAAGCAAGACACACTCACACACAACTCAGTTCAGAATAAAGGTTGGGGAGAAGAAAGATGCTGGGGGCCTAGCAAACTGGCACTATCATTTTTTTTAAAGCAAAATAAAATACAAATTAAAGTGTGCTTTCAGTACACGGAATGAAGTCAAATAAATACATTGATTTTTTTTTTAATGTCTAGATACATTTTTATATCCTACACCCAGAACTTTATACATTTGGTTTCTTCTTTCTGTTCCTCTTTTTCCTCCGTTTGGAATCAAAAAGAATTTCTGGTAGCAAGAGGAGGGGAACCAAATCACCCCCTCTCCCTGAAAGGCTAGTGCAGACACCTCAAAGGAAACTGCCCACTTCTCCACTATGTGGAGTCCCCTCACACTTGAAGGGTCCGTAGAAAGAGGCCTAGGGCCAAGAGAATCCAGGCAGAGGCCGGCTGAGGCTAGCAGAGGCTGACTCAAGGCAGAAGGTTCCATCCGGTCTCCAGCCATTTGCAAGAAGTGAGATTAACTTTTATCTGAGGACAAAAACAGAACCAGAAAGAAGTGCTGTAAAGGAACCAAGGACCACCAAGGAGTTCAGAGATGTGGGACAGCTGAAAGGGATTGTATGATGTGTGCACCACTACCAAGTCGCAATCACTGCACTACATGTATGGGTTCATATGCTGCACTAGGCTATAATGTGATTTGATGTGGGCTTAGTACAACATATAAACCCGGCCACTCTGGTTTGTAAGCCACGGACTTATGGCTCCATATACTGGCCTTTGTAGCCTATTCAGTAAAGCACAGCTTAGCATAAGGTATAAAAGAAATGTATCCCCTTGCTTGTCTCTATCACAAGTGTACAAGATACTCTAATTGCTTATTCAGGATCAGAATTTTGCAAATTATTAAATGTGTACAGAAATATGATTTCTTTCCACATTTCCACTCATGGTAGTTTCATGAAGAAGAATGTGACAATTACGATTTCTCCCATCTTTTTAGTCACTGCAATTTAACTAATGCTTATATGAAGATGGGGCAGAATTCTCAGATTTCTGATTAAAATAGAGGCAATATGCAGGAGTTGTAGGCTATGTGGATCATGTGGAAGAGCAGACACAAATCTAACCCAGAAGGCCTTCAATTACAAGAAAGTGACATCTGTTGCCCATTTTTACTGATTTCCAAACTTCTGTAAAAATTCTGAACCTGGAAATGATTTTGGAAGCATTTTCAGTTTCTTTTCCCCCATTGGCTCTTTAGATGCATTTGTTCCTTTAATTAAGGGGTGTGCAGCCTCTTCCGGGCTGAGGGACTACACTTGGCCTCCGAGTGGCATGCCAAGGACATCTCTCCACAAACTAAATTTAATTTTGTTTCATTAACATTTAAATAAGATTAAGTCTTGCCGCCATATTTATCCCTGACTCAATGAGTTTAATAATGTACTATATAAAAATGTGGCAACAAAGACTTTTGGGAGCCCTGGATTGTGCATCTTCGTTTAGACAGAGACACAAGTACAATTAGCAAAAGGGAAAATGCTGAGCAGAGAGGATGCAAGGCCAGAAATGCACAATCAGCAGACCTAGGCATTGATTAATAATGTTGTGTAACCAGTTTAAAAAAATTCTGGAAGTGTCATGAAAACTGAAGAATTCAACCAGCACCACACAGTAGCTTCCCTTGGAGCTAAAGCCCGCAAATTATTAACACATTACATTCCTATTTAGAAGCTATCAGAGGAAAAGGACAGACATACCCGAATGCTCATCTGTGGTGATGGAGCCACCCAGCCTTTGCTGAAGGAGAGCAGTGTAGTTTTCCTCCACTTCCTGAAAGACACAATCCATCATACACGGTTGAGCAGTGGCCCTTACAGGGAAATAGCCAACTTAATCTGTCTGGCGCTGGCTGTCTACCTTCTGAAACAAACCCTGGGCTCCATTCTCAAGCCATCCCTGGGACTTCCAATGCTGAGGAGAGAACAGATCCAGTTCCTTTCAGCTATTTTTCTTCTAGATATGGCAATCTTCTTGCAGGTTTGGCAGAAGTTGATACAGGCTGCCTTTGAAAGGAGCATGGGAATATACTCATTATAGGGATCATCTTCCCCATCCCATAAGTTATCACTCATTTGCAGTGGCCTGTCCATGTTTCAATCTCCTCCTTAAGCGGTTATTGTGCATTTTCTGCCACAACCATGAAACTGTGCACTTCCTAGCATCTTGTTGCAGCAAAGACATTCAAGCCAATAGTCCTCTCCCTCCTCATCTAGAAGACTGGTCTAAATCCCAGACCATCTGTTCATGGACTAAACCCCACTTCAGCTTACACCTTGTTTGCACAAACTGCACCCCAACCAACTTGTGAGGTTGGTGCCTAGAAAAGGCCACCAATGAATGGTCACACTGATCTGTAGCATAGCAAGCAACTATGCCCAAGCTTGTGAAGCCAAGGTTAATGTCCTCATGACTGACCATTATCTTGGAAAAAAATTTCCAAGCTTATTCAGTGAGAATGAACACTTTCTATATACAGAAATTTTACGTTTCACAGAGTGGCACATGGTTTTCAATTCTCTTTGGCTTCTCAGATCACTAAAAGATTGCAAAGGAGACAGTTAACATACACATTAGGGATAAGTACTGCTTCCATAAAAAGGAGGGAAGTCCAGAGATGAGATCAGTTTGGATTTTCTGAATCCAGGAAGACAAAAATTCTAGGACACTATGCTCTCCTCAAATCTTTCCTTCTGATCTTACTCTAGTGACTTTTGACTCTGCTGGATTCCTCTCAATAAAATATTGACTCTTCTCTTTTTGAGCCTCTAAGACTTGAACAGGTTCTTGTTTAATTTTGGCTTTCAGAAGTTCAACATCTTGGCTTCAATGAATCAGCATTGATTTCAGTCTTTACATTTCAGTCCTCTAGGCTTTATACAGGTGAAACTCGAAAAATTAGAATATCGTGCAAATGTTCATTTATGTCAGTATGGCAACTCAAAAGGTGAAACCAATATATGAGATAGACGCATTACATGCAAAGCGAGATATGTCAAGCCTTACTTTGCTATAATTGTGATGATTATGGCGTACAGCTTATGAAAACCCCAAATTCACAATCTCAGAAAATTAGAATATTATATGACATCAATAACACAAGGATTGGAAATAGAACAATATCGGACCTCTGCAAAGTATAAGCATGCATATGTACTCAGTACTTGGTTTGGGCCCCTTTTGCAGCAATGACTGCCACAATGCGGTGTGGCATGGATACTATCAGCCTGTGGCACTGCTGAGGTGTTATGAAAGACCAGGATGCTTCAATAGCGGCCTTCAGCTCCGCTGCATTGTTCGGTCCCTCATCTTTCCCTTGGCAATGCCCCATAGATTCTCTATGGGGTTCAGGTCAGGCAAGTTTGCTGGCCAATCATGCACAGTAATCCCATGGTCATTGAACCAGGTTTTGGTACTTTTGGCAGTGTGGGCAGTTGCCAAGTCCTGCTGGAAAATGAAGTCAGCATCCCCATAAAGCTCGTCTGCGGAAGGAAGCATGAAGTGTTCCAAAATCTCCTGGTAGATGGCTGCACGGACCCTGGACTTAATGAAGCACAGTGGACCAACACCAGCAGATGACATGGCTCCCCAAATCAACACAGACTGTGGAAACTTCACACTGGACTTCAAGCATCGTGCATTGTGTGCCTCTCCATTCTTCCTCCAGACTCTGGGTCCTTGGTTCCCAAATGAGATGCAAAGGTTGCTCTCATCAGAAAAGAGGACTTTGGACCACTGGGCAACAGACCAGTTCTTTTTTTCTGTAGCCCAGGTAAGATGCTTCTGACGTTGTTTGTTGTTCAGGAGCGGCTGGACAAGAGGAATACATTTGAAGCCCATGTCCAGGATCCGTCTGTGTGTGGTGGCTCTTGATGCACTAACTCCAGCCTCAGTCCACTACTTGTGAAAGTCCCCAACACTTTTGAATGGCCTTTTCCTGACAATCCTCTCCAGGCTGCGGTCATCCCTGCTACTTGTGCACCTTTTTCTACCACACTTTTCCCTTCCACATAACCTTCTATTGATGTGCTTTGATACAGCACTTTGGGAACATCCAACTTCTTTTGCAATTACCTTTTGGGGCTTTCCCTCCTTATGGAGGGTGTCAGTGATGGTTTTCTGCACAGCTGTCAGGTCAGCAGTCTTTCCCATGCTTGTGATTCCTACTGAACCAGCCTGAGAGACCGATCATTCATTCATTCATTCATTCATTCATTCATTCATTCATTCATTCATTCATTCTTTCGTTCATTCATTCATTCATTCATTCATTCATTCATTCAAATTTAATTTAATTTAATTTAATTTAATTTAATTTAATTTAATTTAATTTAATTTAATTTAATTTAATTTATTCGGCTTGTATGCCGCCCATCTCCCCCAATGGGTGACTCTGGGCGGCTCACAATAAAAACACAGCTCTCTCCGAGATGGCTAAAAACTATAAATAATTAAAAACATATTAAAAAACCCTAAAAAACCTCTTCTGGTTTATGGCCCTAAAAAACCTGTAAGATGCTGGGGGGGGGGGAGACAACCCATCATCCCACCAGCCATCTCCACAGGTGCGGGCCCCCCTCTGGCCCCCAGGCCTTCTGGAAGAGCCAGGATTTAATACCTTTCCTGAAGGCCATGAGGGAGGGGGCACACCGGACCTCAGGAGGCAGGATGTTCCATAGGGCGGGCGCTACAGCAGAAAAGGCTCTCTGCCTCGACCCCACCAATCGAAATTCCCTGACTGGTGGGGTCTGCAACCTGCCCCTTCTGCTGGACTGAGTGGGACGGGCTGAAGTGACCAGGGCGAGGCGGTTCCTCAGATAACCTGGTCCCGTGCCATAAAGGGCTTTAAAGGTAATAACCAACACCTTGAATTGGACCCGGAAACAAACCGGTAACCAATGCAGCTCGCGCAACAGCGGTGTTATATGTGCCCCCCTAGGGGCATTAAGAACTGTCTGCGCCGCCGCATTCTGCACCAGCTGTAGCTTCCGGATACTCTTCAAGGGTAGCCCCATGTAGAGCGCATTACAGTAGTCCAACCCAGAGGTGACCAGGGCATGAGTGACCGTGCAGAGGTCCCCCTGATCCAGGAAGGGGCGTAACTGGCGCACCACTCGGAGTCGTGCAAAGGCCCTCCTAGCCACGACTGCTACCTGCTCTTTGAGCAGGAGTCGTGAGTCCAGGAGAACCCCCAGATTACGCACCCGGTCTGTCTGGGGTAGTGCAACCCCGTCAAGAACCAAAGATGACAAAGTCCTAGATCTTGAGGCTCCCCGTATCCACAGCCAGGTTCTGCTGAAGCCTGTTGTCCCCCATCCAGGCCCCCACAGCCTCCAGGCACCATTTAAAGGCTCAGGAACCCTTTGCAGGTGTTATGGATTCATTAGCTGATTAGAGTGGGACACTTTGAGCCTAGAATATTGAACCTTTTCAGACTATTCTAATTTTCTGAGATTGTGAATTTGGGGTTTTCATAAGCTGTACGCCATAATCATCACAATTATAGCAAAGTAAGGCTTGACATATCTCGCTTTGCATGTAATGCGTCTATCTCATATATTGGTTTTACCTTTTGAGTTGCCATACTGACATAAATGAACATTTGCACGATATTCTAATTTTTCGAGTTTCACCTGTAAGGATACTTTCAATACAGTGCTTGACCCTAAAGCCATTCCTAACATTCATTTGCATTCCCCAGACATGAAAGCTTGTCTTCCTCCAGGGTTATTCCAAGGTTTTCATTTTTCATTTCTCTGTCTCAGAAAACTAGAACAAATCTTTAAATCTTGAGCAACCCAGTGAGTAAAGGCACAGACATAATTATATAAATTCTGGACAACGTCTGATTCTCCTGATCTTAGAATTTATAGCATGGAACTAAGCATTAGTTTGAAAAGTTAGTGTGAAAATCAGTCAAGAAGATAAACACACATGTACCCCTCAGCATGACTTATTCCCAGCAAACCTCTTAATCTCCAATCCCTAACTCTACCCGTTTTTTCAAAAAAGATATATAGCCCAAAGATAATCCATTTACATGGGCACACCCTCTACCTTCAAATGCTGAAGGCTGGCTTCTATGTTCTGGATGTAATGCATCATCAGGGCACGCGACTCAGCCGAGAAGGAAGGCCTTCGTGCCTCTGAGCAGGGTTCCTTTGCGGCTTTCCAGTGGGAGGCCAACAATTCCTCTGCAAATGGTGAGCTTGCGGTAACTGGGTGGGCATCCCGAGACATGGGCTGTTGGTGGGCAGAGTCCATTGTGCTTTTGTCTGCAGTGCACTGTAGAACCAGCGACGTTACCTCCTCGTCGGTAGAGCTCTCCTGTACTGTGCCATATCCATCAAGGATCAAATAATTTCCTGAGAAGAGAATAACAACATTAATGCTCCCATTTATGAACGGCCTGGGTGAGCACACAACCCAATCTACATATGTCTGTATGCCTCATGCAAACTTCCTGTCTTAACAGTTCTGTTACTCTGTTATGAAGCTGTACAACTGCCAACTAGTTCCCACCATACTTTGCCCTTGCTGTTTCTCTGGAAGAAAGAAGGGAGCTGCTAGAGAGAGGGACCACTTATGTTAGATGAAAAAACATGCTGTTTCTTAAAAGCGTGGGATATATAGGGAACTGGCAATCCTAATGGGATTTCAGCTGGGGAGAAGGGGAGTCTAATTGGGCTTAATCAGTCTTTCATTGGTCCAAAAGGGCAAGGGAAAAAGGCCCAAACCTGATGAGACAGCCAAAGGCTGGAAGCTGGACCCCACATCTCCAAATTCTACTTCTTATTTCTCTCCCAATGCATTTCACACATATTCAGAGATACTCTCTTCAACTACTAAGAACATGCTTCATGATAAACTTCAGCATTTAGCATATACTCTAGGTCTTGCTATGGCTCAAAAGCACTCCAATTGTTCCAAACAGCATCCAGGAGCTTTATAACTCCATCAGTAGTTCATTTCAGACTTGTACACGGATGGACTGACTCACCTGAGATCCGCAGCTGCACCTCTTCTACCTCCTTCCCATCTACCACTTCACCTTCTGATTGATTTTCATCACTGTGGGCTTCCTGAGCATCAAAAAAGTGCTCCCCACCATCATCAGCAGCACTTGTTCTGTTCCTCCTTCCAGTTCCTTGGTTGGGGGCTCTGGGTTTGTGCTCAAGGGATCCATCAACTGACTGCTATTCAACACAGGGTCCCCTGGTGATACCAATTCACTTGAAGACCATTTACCACAACTAAGTTCAAAATCACTTCTTTTCGTGCCAGTGGGTGTCCTTCTAGGCCCAGACAGGGCATTGTCATCATTATCTGAGTACTGAAGTCCTCTCTGGACAATGTTCTCCTCAGGAGCCCCTGGCAGAACTCTCCTATGGTCAGAAAAATGTTGCCAGTCTTCAAGGGACTCTTGTTCAGACACACCAAACTGCCGCATCAGTAATTTCTTCAATAAACCCACTGAAAGGAAATATGAGAGCATCATAGTAACGTCCTGGCAAGTATTCTCTCTTCTTGAATGCATCAATCAAGATGCAGGAGCCCAAAGCCCTTGGGAAGGAGCCACTAACTGTCATCGTCTTGCCTGAGAAGCTGGAAGACAGAAGTCAGATTTCTCCAGCCTGGCACTAACTGCCATCAGCCTTCAACAGAATGGCCAGGGGTCAGAGAAGTTAGGAGTTACAGTCCAAGTCATCTTTCACTTAGTTTAGGGAAAGCTAAGCCAAAGCAGAAGACAATAAGCTCAACACTGGCATTATTATTGGAATACAGTTATATGCCTAAGGAATGGAAGAGTAACTGGCCCATCCTCTTGCAACTCAACACCTCCTACAGCTTAGGGAGTTGGAAGGTGGTTCATTGTCAAATGGTGTATTGATGGTCATTGGATGACTTTTAAGAAATTTGATAAATCTATCAAAGATGTAGCTAATCAGGATGGCTACATACTACTTATAGAATCAGAGGCAGTAAGTCTCCCAATATCAGTTGCCTGAGAACACAGTGAGAAGGCTCCATTGTGTTCTCCTGATCCCAGTGGGATTCCTTCGGGACTTCTGGTGACCATCATGGGAACAAACTTCTGGCGTGTTTGGTCTTATGAGATCAGAATGATGCTATTAAGGCAGCAGATTGTGATGGCTCAACCTCATATTCCTAAGTCACAACCCCCAGTCGTATGGGACAAGTATTTTACCAGCAATTAGAGTGGCATGTAAGATACCATAGTCTGAATTGGAACTGAAGAATTGTATCACCTTAACATGCATTTTACAGAAACACTTATAACTGTACCTTAGAGATCACCACAGGGTCTATTTCACTAAAGTGAAAATTCAGTTGAATGGTGTATGCAACACAGTTTCAGAGAGCAGCGAGCACCATCCCTAAGTAACGGTCTATGTCTGATTTTCTTTTACACAAAGTTTGAAATGCAGATTATCTTCAACTGTTCAAGGGGCAACAGATACCTCTAAATCCATCAGATTTTCTCACCTAGGCCTTTAAGTCCATGTACTTTCAATTACTTACAGTTTCTTAGTGCATCCAATGCCCATCGGTTTTCTGAAGCTTGGAATGAGAGCTCTGGGCTTATCTGGCTGTAGTGTTCAGCTGATTCTTTGATCAGCAAGTCTGCTGATAGTTTTTCTCCAAACTGCTTGTTGGCTTCCAGAAGTTCTTCCTCTTCTGACTTCTCAGACATGGCTATTGAAGGAGACTGAGTCTTCAGCTCCAGGGGAGATTCCAACCCCAGATCTTTATCTAACAAACAAACCACATGTCAAAATGAATGCAAGAATTAAAAAAAAAAGCATAAACATGAACAAATACATAACATTATCTTCAACTCTTTAACTCTTATATCTTCTTTTGGAGGGATAGCTTAAACTGGAGACCTTATACTTAGACAGTTTATGAACTTCCAAATCTTTGGAGGTGGGGAACATATGCCAAACGGAATACAAAAAACTATGAATGTACCTTCGGCTACTGAGTATCTGGAAGAAAGAAGTGGAACACATCTGCCGAATTTTGTACCACACCCTGTCTAAGGTAATTTTCCAGAAAGTTTCATTTCAATCAAGAAAGAAGCTATCCAATATAAGCAACAGTGTGATGAAATCCACACTTAGCTTTTACCTGGACTTTGCTTGCTGCTATCTGGGGTAGTTTGTTCTTCCTTCAGTTTATGCTGGTCATCTTCTTCCTCGTGATCTTCCCTGTAAGTCAAAGAAGGAAGACAAATCAACCACATGCAGTTCTGGAATCCCCACTCATAACTTGTGTCTTTTTAAAAAGAAGATCCTGCTTAGTCAAAGGATATATTGAATTAAAAACAAACCAACATCTCTATTATTTATATGTTCACACATGTATATTTTTTTCAACTTACTCGCATGGTCCTGATTGTGGCAATGGAATTACATTCCTGCCTCTTCCAACTTTGACTGTTCCTGCCATCCGTACTATGAGGTCCTGCCATCTATAATAATGCAAAAATAAAGAAATACTATTCTACCAAAATACCTCTTCTTCTCTGTCCCCTAGCCACAGGTCATTTTGGTCTCCTTCTCACTGGGCTAAAAGTCAACTGTGTTGTAATAACTTAATGGACAGGCATGTTCATAAGCATCTGCTATCCTTCCCAACAATTACGTACAAAGCTACAGAGACATGAACAAAACTGCTGTCTGGATTTTCATTAGAGATATGCAGATATTCAGATCCAAAGTGGAAAAATGGCATTTTGGAGAGGTGGACACAAGCTTTATCCTGTCAGGGATCCTTTTAAGATACTGTGGCTTTTTCTATGTATGCAGGGTCATTGTAGAGTCTCTGTGTAGTGAGTGTGCCCACATCCCTTTGAAGTACCTTTTCTGCCTGAATCTGAACAGTGGCATATCCCTAATTTTCATACGGGTGTGGTCTTCTTGAACTAGTTGAGATAAAAATCTTAGCAGAATACAGGGCAAGAAAACCCTTTCTGTACTGCTTCTCAAAGGACAGCAGAAACGCAAACGGTCCAATGTTTTGCCTAATTGATGAAAGATGGCCCTATATACAGTATATATTGCTAAAGACTACAAATATTTCCTACTACAAGTTTTGAAAAGCCCTGCTGTTGACTAATATGTTATTAATCCAGGTTGGCCTAAATATGGGATACTACATGGACCTCAGTTTTGTTTCTTAGTTAAATCTCCCCTAATCTATGCTCTATTTTTATCAGCATGAGAGAAGAATGACTTTACATGCCATAATGGGAGGAAAAGTCCTCATGGAGTTGTACAGGGAACCCCACAACTTTTAGCAGGAAGCTACTTCACAGATTTGGAGCACAATATTTATTTCCTTCCTTAACAAGTGATAAATACTCTGCATTTGCAGAAACTGCCCAAGCTTACTTACACCGTCTTTTCAGAAACTGTCTGTGCCACCAGTTCATAAATCTGTGCTCCATTTTCCGACATGGAAATGACAAAGAATGCTTTATTATCTGGAGAAACAAAGAGCAAGTTAAATATTTTGTTTTACTAGGATTCAGCTTTGCATTTCAGATAGGGTTGAGTAGAAAGACAGTAACTGCCATAGAAACTACATGAGTTCAGAATGGACTTCAGTTGCACAGCTTGAACTGATAGAGCACAATTTCTCTTTTCCCCAACTTTTCCAACAGTCAGTGAATTCCACCTGTTTTATAAAGTGTGTTTTGAACTAGTTCTTATCCATTGGGCATAATATGCAGGTACGGAAATGATAAGAAATGCCATGCAACCTGTTACCTTCAGTCACCCAATCATTCAAGAACATAGTATGACAGTGTTATAAGAAATAATTGTACACAGAAATGCAGCCATGTCAGAGTCACCCATTGTGGGAGATGGGCGGCATACAAATTTAATAATAAATAAAATAAATAAATAAATGTCCTAGCCATTCAACTAATTAACTCATGTTTGATAAACTTGGTTCCTTAAATTCTGGTTTCCTAAACTGGGAATAAGTTATGTGGCTATATATTCCCTCAATACACTTCTTTTATTAATGTGATATTTCCTACATCAATTCCCCTGTACAAAATAAACCCTAGCCCAGGTGTCATGGCTGATGTGGGCCATTTTGCATTAAGGATTGTTGAACAGGTGAACAGGAAGGGGGCAGAAGAAATGGTTAGGCATACAGTTCACTTCTACTTATATAAAGTTCTATGAAAAAGTTAATCCCCCCATTTCCGATGTCCTGAATTTTTGTGCATTTTTGTCACTGAGCAATTTCAGAGCTTCACATGGATGCTATTGATATATATTAAGTGCTTCAAATATCTAAGATTGATTTTTTTTTTATCCTCTAGAAACTAAATAGCTGAATTGGTTATCCCTTTGTCTTAGCCCAAAGGAATGCAGCAGCAATTCTAACACTTCACTCTCACAGGTCAGGGGTTTTATTAAAGCATCTATTACACTATTTGCTGAAAAAATCAATTACACAACTTCAATATGGAGCATAATTAGGCCCTTTCTCCAACTTGGGTCTTTACAAAGAAGGGCAATTAGGAATACATCCTAAATGAAGACTTGAGACTAGAAGCCAGCTTTTTAAGAACAGAAGTTAAACTCTGGCAAGCATTTTTATTTAACTGGATTCTAACAGGGCTGCTTCTGTTAATAACATCTGATGGATATAGACCTGCCTGGTAGCAGAATATCATAAAAATATTATTCTCCTATGGCTTTTCCCCAGAAAAAGCTGAGGTGGCTATTAAGCAGCAGAATGAAGATATAGAAAACCCAACAAGGTTGTAGCTAAACTACATGGATTTTATAATTCTTAAGAGAATCCCAGAGACACCCCCATCTTACTTATCCCAATACTGCAGGGCATTCCCTAGTCCCCATTTTGATGCCCTGCCCTCAACAATTTTAATAGATTCAGTAATCTTTGCTGGCTGGGGAATTCTGGGAGTTGAAGCCCACACATCTTCAAGTTGCCAAGGCTGAGTAACACTGCAGTAACTGGTTGTGCCAGCTTTAGTTACAAGAACTGTAGTCAAATGCTCCCCTTAACTGGTGAAGTCTCTCACATCACTATGTAGGAATTTTGGCCCATTCTGCCATGACGAACTGCCTTGCCACATTTTAATGGGCTTTGACTTTCCCAAAACCTGAAATCTGTTCTTAATTCATTTTCCTGTAGCCCTGATTGCATGAGTCATGACCTATTTGTGTTTCAACTTCAGTTAACAGACAGTTAGCCTGACATGCTTCTTTCAATGACGGCTAGACATCCAAGGTCAGGAGACAGCAATCCATGACATTGCCTACACCAACTGGTACGAGGCTGTTATTGTGGAATACAATTCTCTGTGTCCACCAGACATAATGACATCCATATAGCCTGAAGTGTTCCAGCTTTGACTCACCTGCCCATAAAACATTTTGTCAGAAGAGTGAGGGTCACCCAGGTGCTTTCTGGCAAACTTAAGAGAAACATCAAGCTTCTTCTTAGTGGGCAATGATTTTCTGCTTGCTATCCTTCCCTGAATCCCATCTTTATCCCCTGGACAATGACCGCATTAGACAACACAATTTTTTCAAAACGACGTTAGAACCAGTTAGCGTTCTCAGCTGTACTAACCTGTAGCCACTTGGCGAACCAACACAGTGTTCAATTTAATAACAGGGCTAAATGTGTGCTTGCTATCTGCAGTATTAGCCAGGATCTTGCTATGACATCTCAACACCAGTCTGTCATCCTGCTTCTGCAACAATACCAGAATATCTTCCAAGAGCAATGTATAGAGGTCTGCAATGGTAGGAGAAAAATAGAAATGGGTTATCAGTTCTACCTGGCAGACAGTGAAGGCTGCATCCCATGCAGAAGCAATAATAAGCCGTAAACTTTCTCAGCCAGGCATGCAAAGCATGTAGACCCATCTGTAGTTCTGAGAACCAGTTTGAAAATCACTGCTGTGTCCCTGCACTGGTCTTTATTATCTTCCAACCCATTTCAAAATACAGTGGTACCTTGGGTTACGAACGCCCCTCCTTATGAAAATTTCACGATACGACCAGCTCCGGTCGCAAAAATTTGCCTCGCCGTGCGACCTCCGCCTCGCGCTACGAACCGGATCCGCGGCCATTTGCCCTGCTGCCATGCGGTCGCGGCTTCCTGTGGGCAAGATCGCGGTAGCAAGGAGACATTTGGTGAGGCTTGTGGTGTGTTTTGTGGCATTTGGAAGGTTTTTGGTGTGCTTGTCAGCATGGCTCTAAAGAAAATGCAGAGCAGGCTTGGCAAGAATAAGGGTTTGAAGAAGAAAGTGATGATCGAACTGAAGAAGGAGATTGTGGAAAAGCACGATCGTGGTGTTCGTGTGACTGATCTGGCCGTGGAGTACAAGATGGCGAAGTCGACCATCTCGACTATTTTGAAGAATAAAGATGCCATCAGAGAAGCTGATGTGGCAGAAGGAGTAACGATGTTAACGAGGAGGAGGACACAAGTGCTGGAAGAGGTGGAAAAGCTGTTGTTAGTGTGGCTGAATGAGAAACAGCTGGCAGGTGATAGCGTGAGTGAAGCTATCATCTGTGAAAAAGCCAGGAAACTGCACAGTGATTTACTGCAGAAAAACCCCTCTACCAGCGCAGCAAGTGAGGAATTTAAAGCCAGCAGAGGCTGGTTTGAGAAATTCCGCAGGAGAAGTGGCATCCACAATGTGGCAAGACATGGAGAGGCTTCCAGTTCTGACAAGGTTGCTGCAGAAGCCTACAAGGAAGAATTTGAGGGCTTCGTGAAGGCGGAAGGATATGTCCCTCAGCAAGTGTTCAACTGCGACGAGACAGGGCTCTTCTGGAAGAAGATGCCAAACAGAACCTACATCACGCAGGAGGAAAAGGCACTGCCAGGGCACAAGCCCATGAAGGACAGACTGACCTTTTTGCTGTGTGAGAACGCAAGCAGCGACCTGAAGATTAAGCCGCTACTGGTGTATCATTCCCAGACCCCTCGTGTGTTCAGGGAACACAATGTGAACAAGGCCAGACTGCCTGTCATGTGGAGGGCCAATGCGAGAGCGTGGGTCACAAGGCAGTTGTTCATGGAATGGCTGCACGAGGTATTCGCACCCAGCATTAAAAAAATATCTTTCCGACAACCAGCTGCCTGAAAGGTGCCTTCTTCTGATGGACAATGCCCCGGCACACCCTCCAGCCTTGGTGGATGATATGGACGCCGAATACGACTTCATAAAGGTCAAGTTCCTCCCCCCCAACACGACACCTCTTCTGCAGCCCATGGACCAGCAAGTGATCTGCAATTTTAAGAAGCTCTACACAAAGGTGCTCTTCACCAGGTGTTTCAATGTCACTGAGGAAACATCCTTGACTCTGGCAGAGTTTTGGAAGAAACATTTCAAAGTCCTCCACTGCATCAGCCTCATTGACAAAGCCTGGGAAGATGTCACCTGCCGGACCTTAAACTCAGCCTGGAGGAAACTGTGGCCAGAATATGTCGCTGAACGTGACCGTGAAGGGTCTGATGCAGAGGTAGTGGAGGAGATTGTGTCCATGGGCAAGAGCATGGGTCTGGTTGTCGATGGTGCAGACGTAGAGGAGCTTGTTGAGGACCATGAGGAGGAGCTGACCATGGAAGAACTTGCTGAGCTCCAGAGTGAGCAACAGAAAGCGCTTGGTGAGGAGCATTCCACTGAGGAAGAGGAAGACAGGGAGGAGGTGAGCAGTGCCGAGATTAAATCCATTATGAAACAATGGAATGCGTGCCAGGACTTCTTTGAGAAGCACCACCCCAACATAACTAACGAACAGAGCGTTGAACATGATGAACGATAACGTGGTCTCTCATTTCCGGAGGTTTATGCAGCGCAGGAAAAAACAACTGACTTTAGACAGGTTTTTCCCCAGAACTGAGCCTGCAGCTAAGAGGCAAAGAAGAGAGGAAACCCCTGAAGGAGATGTCCCTTTGGAGGGGGACTCTCCCTCCAAAAAATAACTGCCTCCCCACCCCATTCTCCCTCTTCATACTGTGCTGTACATACTTTTTTTCATGTTTTTGTGGTTTAAAAATAAAATGCATATGTTTCAGAACTGTTTGTATTTACATTGAACCATATGGGGAAATTTGCCTCGCGACGCAACCAAATTTGGAGGGCGGAACGGATTAACCGAATTTACATTGAACCTTATGGGAAAATTTGCCTCGCGTTGCGACCAAATCGAGTTGTGATCAGAGTCACGGAACGGATTAAATTCGTAATCCGAGGTACCACTGTACTCACTGCTTAATCAGTTCTAAGGAAATTAGTAACATTCTCAAGCAATTTCCCCCCACATCCTACAAATCTCTTAGAAAATAATAAGTAACAACGTACCAATAGTTTTGTCACGATTCACCTTCCAAGTCAGAGGACCTTCATGAATCATTTTCTTCTTAGTTAAATCTAAATTCTACCCAAAAAAAAAAAAAAGGCAAAAAATAATATTTATCAATTTTAACTGGCAGGCCCTTAGAGTTGTATTGCTTTTATTGTATTTCACCTTTTAGGTGTTGTTTTAGTGTTCAAACTACTTTGCTGTTCACTGACTGTAAATAAAATTTCAAATATTTATCAGAAGATTCACCATCACAAACTTGAGGAACCAATACCAGAGATCTTTTAATACCTATACATCATCTTATTTGTTCACCAGACAAAGGCGAAGAGTGATTCTGATTATCTCACTCCATAAGTGTAGTAGGCAGGTGCTTTTGTACCAAAGAAGTCTAACCTGAGAAGATGGACTAGAAGGGACTCTGTATTTCCCTTTCAAGCCCCCCAACTACCTTTTAGGCAGTAATTCTTATTTTATATGGCCTGATCCACCCTGCTGATAAATCCAGGTCCATCTGTGTTCTGAGCAGAACTGGGCCACAATTTGGTGATCAAAGAGAAGAACTCCAAGGTAGGCAAAATTCTCCATTCTTTTTGCTGTTCAGTATCTCACAGTCCATAGACTGGATGCAATGGAGCAGTGTTCCACAGATACAAAAGTCAGGGAGAGGGGGAAGGGGAAGGGGAGTTCATGGCTAACTTGCATTTTGAAGCTAAAGGCTACTTCACCTGAGGCAAAAAAGTCAAGTTTGAAGTGAGAGAATAAACAGGACACCAACGTACTACCTTAGAGACCCTCTTCAAAATAAAGTCTAGTTCAACCAGTCTTAGAGGGAGGGAGCTAGAAATCCAAGGAGGTGGAGTCTTCCTCAGAATCCAACAGGCCTGTAACTGCCACAGTTTAATCCACTTTGAAAAGGAGACCTACAAAGCAGTCTTATTTCTGCTCTTGTCAGAGGATGAAAAGGGAGGATAATCATCTGAAGGACTATACACAAAAAAGTAAACGCAATGGTCTAACATCTAGAAAATGTTGTTCTTTTCCTCTGAGGTATTGAAAAACAGGAAGAAATAATGTTAGGATATAGGAGGGATCACAGTGAACACCTTTTTATAATGGAAAATGCAGGTTATCTGGACCAACAGTTAGTGCCACTCTTTCTGAGGAGACAGCTACTGGGGGAAAAGAAACACTGAAGCATTTTTACTGCACTCAGATACAGTCATGGTTAACATCTGAAGTATTTACTTGAACTGCATTAACCAAATGGGAACACATTGGTAAATACTTCTTAAAGCGTACCTAATGTGTAGGTGAGAACCTCATAGGATTCCAGTTTAAATTATTCAAAAATTCAATACAAAATCTCTTATTTGCCAGCTATTATTTTGGCTAATAAAATATATAATGAAATCAGAAAGATATCTACGTTACATTATAGATATTCATGGAAAAAACCCCTAATATGTGATTTTCAGATCTTTTAGTCAAATTCTGATTTAAAAAATTTCCCTCCTTTCAAACTTAAACTCAAATACATTTTCAGCCAAAAATATCAAATACTGTATATAGCAAGCAGGCAATAAATGGGGAAACCCACTGATCTTCTTCATATAAGCAAACTGGCTTTCTAGTGCTACTTGCCTCTGAACATCTAGTACAGCTTATAAAGTGAAAAATATTCTGTAGCAAGGAGAGGAAATAGCACAGTTAACACGACCAAGTAATATATAGTTTAATACAGAATCCAAATATAACCACCAATACATACCCCATGATTTAAATGGCGGGAAAAGTAGGTAGAAACATTCACATTAATAAACAGAAGCAAAAAGAGCTACAGACTCCATTTATGAATGCTTAGCAGATTTCAGGGGTCCCTCTCATCTTCTTCCACTCACCCTGAATTCATCCAGCAAAGGGCCCTCCACCTGCTTCAGGTAGGACAAATCAAGCCGCCGCTGATAGTCCTCCAAATGCTATTGAGAAAAGACAAAATCAAGTCAGTTACTTTGGCCAAGGCCAACTGGCTGAAGAGCCCATAAGAACTCAGTCAACCTGGGAACCCTTTTGAAACAAAGGATAGAGAGAAGTCTTCTCATTTATTACTATAAACCCATATCACAGTCAACAGTCTCTTTAGCTTTTGAAAACTGAGTTACATCTCCCTCTTCTTACCTGCTTGTTCTCTGCTTCTTTGACAGCTTGGTTCACAAAATTGAGAATCTGCCGACAATGATCTGCTGCTTTCTTCACTTTTTCTTTCTCTAAAGATTGCTCTAAAAATGAAACAATAAGAAATACATAACTTCACACATTAAAGTTGTCATGCTCCAAAAGATTTAATTAACTTTTCAATTTTGTGTGTGTGTGTGTGTGTGTGTGTGTGTGTGAAAGTAGTTAATTTTTTTCTTATAATATATTCTGACTACACGGGCTAAAAAAAACACCCTGAGCTTGGTAATCACATTTCATTGTAATAAAGGGAGCAACCATACTAAAGTAATATTAGACTTCCAACAGCCAGCAGTGTGTTCATTTCCATCCACAAAACAGTTCTTAAAACAAAATGTGAAAGCCCCACATCTTCAAGCTCCTTTTAAAAAGCAAATTATAAAGTTGAATTTTGTATCAACGCTTTATGATATTCATGCATGAAAGTTATAGCTAATAAGAATGCAAAAAGGCAGGAATGGCAATGGCAAAAGTGAATGCTCACAATACTTTATTTCACAATTAACTCTCTAATTTTGTAATCATGTCTCATAATTTCTCTCCTTTATATGGGCATCTCAGAAGGATGAAGCAATAATGAAATAGGGGCAGGAACTCATATTTTGCAACAGAATTAGTTAATTTGGGTTTCATTTTGAACCCAAGTTGTTCTTTGTGACTGTCAGATCCCAATCCAGTCACAAACAAAATGAGTTATGTGGTACCTGAGTACTTTGCAATATTATCCAGCAGGAGGGGATACTTGGTCAGCCTTTGCATCTCAGTGGGAATGATATCTTTTAGCTGCAATCGGCGACAGAGTGGATTGCTCTCAGCATCCTAAATTGAAAAAGCGTCAGCGCATTTGTCATTCTTATTAAGACAATAATTACCTGAATGGGTACTGCCCTATAAATGTCTTAGTGGTTCACATTTCAGGCTACTAAATACAAGTTAAAGGTCACCAGGATTTATCAGAAATGCAAACACATCCTATTCTCATGGGCAATTACAGAGGAAAGGTCCAGCACAAAACCTGGTAACAGCTTCCTTTCCTCATTACTTCAGACTTGACATTGCCAGCAATCAATTTCAGTCTCAGGCTTAAAGAACGGGCAGTTTAGTCTTTTGCTCCATGTAAAAAATACATAATATTTTAGAAACCCAACCGCAGAGCCTAGAAAATTAGCAAAGGCACTACTCCTGCCTCAATTCTCAACAACAGTGCTATGCTTATTCTCCTTCGCTATTTTTTTTTTTTTTTAAAACAGGACTCAGCCTCAGAGTTTTTTGAAGAGCTCTACTTTGGAAACGGAGAGCTACACTTCCTGCAGCAGCTTAGGTGTGAGAGGTTGTCTTCCAGCCTATAAATTGACTCCCAGAAAGCTCAGGAAGCTAACGTGAATCTGAATGAGCTAGCGCTCATCCCAGAGCTGCCCTAAAGGGAAGGCTATTCGGTAGCTCTCATCTGTTCTTATACAGCAACTGGGAGCAATCCCCACATTCACTGGATTATTCTATCAAAAGTTACAGCATAGAATAGTTCATGCCCAAACAGATAAAGTATAACCCATGACTTTGTCCTCACCTCCAATCTCCGGCAGCCCTACAGCAGGGATCAGCTAGATGCCACACCCCAAAATATTTACCTGGACGAAAGTCTGGAAGCGAGAGTCCTTCTTTTGCCGTGACTTGATCACCTCCAGAGCAAAGGGTTGGTTGCTACAGAAGGTAGCAGTGGCTTGCTTCAATTTCTCTTCGCCTGCTCCACTGAACTGGGATGAGAATCCACAGGTACCAAACATAAAAAAGAAACGCAATACAAGGACAGTCACCTGCAGGGAGAAACGCTAGCGCAAACAATTATTTAGATAGCAAAGGGACGCTTGGGGACAAAATATATATCTATGCTGGCCGGTTCATCAGAAGAACACCCACCTGCCTCTTTCCTTCCCTCCTCCGCCATGAACTTTGGGAAGTAAGGGTTTGGATTATAACTTGTGAGTTGTACATGGAAAGCTCTTAAGATTAAATGATAATGTATCATAAAATGTATGCGTATTAAATACCAGCAAGCCTCATTTTTTTTTAGAGAATCTTGAGTAGCTGAACGCCCTTATTAATGCATTAATACTTGCAGCACTTTCGTATTTTAAAAGTTCTTTCTTGAATCCAAAAACTAAGGTGAGATCTTACAGCCTAAAACTCTCCAAGATGCTTAATACCTTTGTCTTTCTACCACTTCCAGGTTTTGTGTTCTCTTGACTTCGTTAACAGCTTTTAGAGGATAAAAACAAGTCCTCCTTTTTAAGAGGTAAGGTCACCTTTAAGCTAAATTAACTTATTCACATTGTTCATTATATAAGAAAGTCACTCAGCTAGAGATTTCTTAAGAGAAGTAAACATATACCCCATGCTGACCAATCCCTTAATACTCCCCCTTTTACTAAATTCTCCCAGAATGGAAGAGTTTCAGATAATAGGTTTCCAGACAAGATAAACTGCCAAGGCTGACCTGTAGCTCAATGTATTGTTTCATGGCCAATCTTTTATTATTTCTCAAACATTTCACTTCTCAGGAAAAAAAAAAAAGAAAGAAAGAAACCCAAACATGTGCTGTTTCTCATATATACACACATGAACAAAATTTAGTTTACCCAAGTTAACAAATCTTCTCCAATTTGATCAATTACAGATGTCTCATTTCTTTTCCTCGCTGCTTTCATCTGCTCATTCAATCCAGCTAAGTTGCAAAGAAAAAGAAAGAAGGAGAGAGGTTTGGAAAAAACCGAAGCAACTGCCTGAAACTAGTGATACTTAACTAACCCCTGAGCAATACAGTGCAAGAATGTTCTCATGTGCATATCAATCTACAAGTTGGGCAGCCCAGGGTTCCTCCTTGTAGTCTGCCTGGAGTTACTCTAAGGTGAATGGAAAGTCCATGCTCCTCCAGAGAGGGACCCCACAGAGCTTTGGATTAGGAGAAAACTAGCAAATGGGTCCATATGTTCTAGATTACCTGCCTCCCTGAAGTTAGTCCTATATTAATACTGTTCCAGCCACACACATTCCCATACTAATTCTTACCACCTGCTCTGTGCCTTTGTTGCTTTAAAGGTAACACAAATAAGCAGCAACACCAATGCACATCACCCCATAAATGAAAAAAGTACAGGAAGGTCACAATAACATGAAATGTTGCAAATCTGAAGAATCAGTTCTAAAATAGAGCAAAATCAAACAAGCAAACAAATGGTTTAGAAGTCAGCATTTCACAAAACTCCCCCTAAAACCTTATTTGCTTGTTGTTGTTTATTGCTTTTATATATTTTGAACTCAGAACAGTGGAATTCAAGATCAACTTCTGAATGTTTATAACAACCAGCCACAAAAAATAAAATATTAATATAATATAATAAGTATAGTATAGTATAGTATAGTATAGTATAGTATAGTATAGTATAATATAATATAATATAATATAATATAATATAATATAATATAATATAATATAATATAATATAATATAATATAATATACAATATACATTAAGTTGTTTTTCTGTATAATGAGATAGCAGGGAAATGCTCTTTTCCGGGGCTATTTTCTTGGAAATTATTATTTTTAAGGGAATCAAAAATACTGAACACCATAAAATCCTCCTTCTCCTTGTCGTCATCTTCCTCCTCTATTTAACATATACCCTTTTTGTCCAACAGCTTCTACATGTGACTGATTCACTGAGTGAGTTAATTTAAAATCAGAGGCTGGATAAGAAGCTTGCAGTAAGCACATATGCAAGCATCCCTCTACTCTAGCAGCTTTTTAAAACAAAAAACTTCTCTCACACACATACAAACATCTATGCTGCACAACCTGAGGGCCTAAGACCCCGTGCAGCCCCTCAAGCCTTAGATGTGGCAGCCTCAGTGCAGCCCTCAGAAGAAAAAACTGCACCCCAGGACTATTCTGTCAGTTACTTTTACTTTTGCCCAGCCATGCAAGAAGATTGGGTTGGTTATGGTGATAACTACTTTATTAAACCCAACATCAGATAGTCTCACTCACTATGAAGCTGGAGAATATCCTCCAGGTTCGAAAATATATTCCGCAGGTCAGAATGTGTCAGAATCCCTTCGCGGGACACACGCTGATAGAACAACTGATCCAGGACCTTCAGCGTACGGACATGAGCACGTTCAGTATAGAATAATTCTGAAAATAAGGACAACGAATAGAGTGACTGTGGTGGTCTTCATAAGGGAGAGGGGGCGTTATACAAAGAATGGATGGAGAAAGATCAGCTTCAGAATGAATATTAGGAGGTATTCCCTGAAGATTAACAGTTGCTAAACAATAGAACAAACCCTCCTCATAAAGGAGAATCTAGATTACATACTTGGACTGTCCTTTACATCTGCCTCACTGCCCCAAATATATCACAACTGGCACTGCCTTGGGAACTAAGGCAGGCCAACCTCACCCTCATCTTCATAGAAATCTTCCTCTGGACAATGTGACTCAAAGCTTTGCAGTTTTGAGGGTTGACACAGCACCTTGGTTACAGAAAACAAAGAAACAACAAAGCACTGAATTCCTCTGGTTCCCACCCCCACCCCCCACCAAATAGCTTACCATTAATCACTTCCTGGCGTTTAATTTCAGATGGTTTCAAGCCAAGTAACACTTCACGGCTCACCAGCTGCTGCCAGTTGGGCTGGTCTGTCTCCATGTCGAAATCAAAGAGCTCATCTTCACTCTGGACATCCCCAGCACTCACACTGTCCACCCTAGGAAGAGGGAAAGGAAATGTCTCTTTAACTTAAGCAAGGCACTTTGTGGGAAGAGTAAGAAAAACAAGCTAACAACAACATAGCCTGGGCGCCTGATGACTAAAACTTGCCTTATGGTTAGAAATGATGTCTAATAAAGCTTCTGCCATAAATTTGGCACTCTCTCCTCAGTATTTTCTTTTCACATTTTAGGTGAAGAGACCTAAATTTCCCCAATGATAACATAACATTTAGCTAATTTTTAATGAGGATCCACTTACCCTACACTATATCTAGGTATCACAGACAAACTTTATATGAATGTATTTGGATTTTTAGTTGTCTCTATCCAGAGTCACTAAAGTACTGGTAGTTTGTGGGGCTTTTCCTTGTTCCACTGCAGTCAGACTATTATAGGAAACTATTGCCAACTCTGTTTTAAACACACATATACTTGTACTCACTTGCGAAAAGATTTAGGAGTCCCTGATTCTCCTAACCTAGAAAGAAAACCAAACTTTTATGAAAACATTACTTGAAAGACTGATTTTTTTACCGAGCGCTTTTGACACAGAGTTCAATAGTAGCTCAGGATGAACTTCATATCATTAAGCAGTGCAGTTATAATTTATAACACTAAAAAAAGTGGTAGACAATCAAAACATGTAGGCTGTCATCATTTTAGTTCTAAAAAGACATTCTTTACTTAATTCTCCCTCCACCCTACCTCTAAGTAACAAAACTTTAGTGGTGCTTAAGTTTGAGGCTAAGACTTGCCTATCAAGTTCTTCTTCTTCTTGCAAATGGTCCAGGGGAGGAGATGGAAAATCAAATATTATGTTAGGTGTACAAGGTGTGCCATCCACAGAGTCGCCAAAAGTAATTGTTTCTCCAATTTGTTTTGGCCCTAAATATAAGCACACAAACAAATAAATAAGACAGAGGGCAGGCAGAGCTGTATTAAACATCTAAAACCATTCACTTTCAAAAGTGTTTTCCATTACTCCTCCATCTTATTTCCTACAACCACATCATCTCTCGAAAGAGATAAGTGGCCTTTCAACAATCAGAATCCTATAATGTGACAGTGACCTGCATAACAACTGAATAATTTCTCTTATAACTAGAAAACAAACAGAGGCATGTCCAGGCTATAATGTAGTTTTTAGCAATAACTATCTTTTTACCTGTTTCACTATCTTTGCTCCCTTCCTGAGATGGAAAAGTTCCAGCAGCTACTGGAGACACAAAGTTAGCAGGCTGGTAGGTCGCATCCATGCCATCGCTGAACCCACTTTGGCGCATCTTGACCAAATCTGGTGGCTCCGGACTGACAGAAGACGATGAGGATAAGTGCTTTGGATGACGCGGCTTTTGTATTTCCATGGCTCTGCCTACTGGATAAATAAGGAATAATCAGCAATGCAGAAAAATTACTCTCACCTGAAACCTGAAAAATACATCCACCACAGTCTAGCAACATTTAGCTGCAGGATATTATGATCAAATTACTAGAAAAGTAATATATTTATATCTTCACTTGACTTACTTGCATAGCTGTCATGGCGGCTCGGCCTCCTTGGAGGTCCCAGGATATTTGAGAAGACTCTCCTCTTCTTTTCATCCCCTTCCTTATCCTTCTTTATACTTTGCTACAGTTGAAAAGGAGCCAAGGAAATAGTTGTCAAAGGTGTCCCCTCTCATGCAACCATTTACAAGGGAACTTTTGGTTATTCAGCAGCTCAGAATTAGCAAATGATCTTACACCACCCTTCTGCTCCTTCACGATGTAAACAATTGTTGTGTAAAGACCAACAAGAGACCAACACAAGTAGATGCATGGTCTCCTGAAACATCTAGTGCCTAAAGTAGAAAACTGCAATGGTCCAATGAAAGGGAACAATCCACTGAAATTCCCTTAGCAAGCCCTATTAAAATGGAGCTGCTTTACAACATTGTACTGACATCCTTTATTAACTCTCAAAACTGAAACTTTTCACTATTTTGCAATAGCTTCTAAAGAAATCAATTTCTGGTAGGAGACTGAATACATGTTTGAGTGCTCTCAGTCCATGCACTAAAGATGTGCATAATGCTTAATTCTGACTATACATAGGATATACTCTAGTTTGTTCCCAATATCAGATTCAGAGACTCTATTTTCTGCTACATACAGCTGTCCTATTGAAGGAAAAGGCTTTTGCAATATGTCCAAAGTGGCAGAGACATACAGTACCACTTAAGATCAGAGTTATCTTTTGTTAACATCATGTCATTAAAATTGTTACACGTCAGTTTGCCAAACAGTCACCTGGTCAGAAAGCCTGATTAAAAAATGTGTCAACTTTACCTTTATCTTTGGCAGGAATCCAATCCGTCCCCGTTTTTGGTCTAGACTCCGGGGCTCTTTGACTCTCACACCAAGGTGTTTCATGTAGGTGAGAACAACATACTGTATAGCTGAACTATAGATGGGACCAAACAGAAGAGCAGGAAAACAATATCAAGTTACTTCATTGAAGGGATGGCAAATGAGTTTCTCTGTTTACAAATGTATTTCTCTGACACCAACAGCAATTTATATTGTTATGATCCACAGCAAATTGTTAAGAGCTATCTAGAGATGATTATGTCTCTATGATTTCTACCATCTCACTAATGAAATAATCAACACCATTATTATTACTATTATTATTATTCTGAAATTGTTGATTTAAGTGGGAATTAATAGTAGTAGTAGTAGTAGTAGTAGTAGTAGTAGTAGTAGTAATAATAATAATAATAATAATAATAATAATAATAGAAAGAAACATTATGCAATCCAAAAAGTATTGAACTGCAACTTCACTGAATACTAGCAATTACAATTCTCATAAACCCAGACTACGGGAAGGGATAAAGCACATGACTGGCATGTATGGTTTTAAATTCAGTCACTGGCATTTCTCTAAAAATAGGATGTGGGATAGGAAGACTGTGAAAGATCCCCTGCCTGATATTATATAGACCAGGACCTGTCAGATTATACTGTAATCTGTGTAAGAGAGAAGAATATATAGAAGATAAATGTAATTTGCCTAAATAGCCAATAGAGGACTCCACCAGTTCAGCACACATAAACCAGGATGGAAAGATTTAGCATGATTGTAACCAGGGTTTAATTACCTCTTATCCTCTTCTAGAGGCTGAGATGACATCCTGCGAAGAAAAGAGGCAAAAATGAATAAAAAATGGCAGTTTCGAAATTCTTATTCTCCCTCATTTAGGTTTGCAAAGACTGGATTTTCCATCAACCCAAACTGTTATACTACAGAAAATAGTTTGACAGGAGGGTTAAATGTATGGAAGATAAACAAGTATCAGATGTAGGGTGCATAAAGCTTCTACATTCCACTGTTGAAAGATATCAGCAAGAAGTCTCAGATCATGATAAAAAGGAACCAACACTGGATAATCTAAGGTACACCTTGTACCTGAATGTAACTACCATGGCTAGTGGTTATTAACAGGCATACCACAAATCTTCTGGATATCAAGCCCTCTCTTCCTCTGCAAAATGTACAGCCCTACTTTGTGACAATTCATCAACAGAAATAATTAAATATTGCTGGGCCCCAGATTCATTTTTAACAGCTGGACTAACAGCTGCAGCAGAACAACACTTTGAACTATGCAAAGCTCAGAGCAGCATCTTCCCATAAAATTCATCTCTGGGGAAAGATGCTGTAATTTTCTCCCTCACCAAGTTACCACCTCTGCATAGGAGAGCTAAAGATTATATTTGCCTCAGGCATACTTACAGCACTTCTTCAATTTTGGTAAGGATTTGCTCTGCACATGCTCTCTCCTTCTCTAGCGTCATCCGGTCCCGAACACGTTCTGCATCCAGCCTGGTCAGTTCTCCTTCTGCCAGAGTGAGACCCATGCTGCGTTTCTGTCTGAAGGCACAGAATGAAGAGCAAGAAACTGTTATGGACACAAGAAGTGAAGCAATGGATGCCCACTCTCAGGATGTAAGCAGGTACACCTGGGCCATTGCTGCAGCATGTCATCATTAAATACCCCTTTGGTATCTCAGTGAATCCAGTCAATTGAGAAGAATACATTATATACCATCTTATGTAAAAAGAATACAGGTAGTCTCGCTTAATGAACATTTGTTCAGTGACTGTTCAAAGTTACGATGGCACTGAACGAATTGTAGTTATGACCAGTCCTCAAAGTTACAGCCACTGCAGCACCCCCATAGTCACATGATCAAAATTTGGGCACTTGGTAGCTCACCCACGTTTACAACCATAGCATGTGCTTCAACTCTCCCAACCCACCTATTCCCCTCTCCCAGCCAGAAGCTGCTTTGGCTGGGCGTGCCTCATCAGCAGCAGGAGGAAGAAGACGGTGAAGCAGAGGTAGGTAGCAGCAGAGCGCAGAGTGGCCAAAAGGGCAGATACGGAGGAGAGAGATAGGCGAATGGGGGGAGCTGAAATGGAGGTGAGCATGGTAGGATGGCGGAGCCTTATCTGCTGAAGGCAGCTTGCCAGGGCCAGCCGGGGAGGAGGCAGCAGGACGGAGCCGGCAGTTCACACAGGGCAGGAGAAGCACGAGGTCCTCACCTAATGATGGCGCAGTCCTCACCTAATGACCTCAACTGGGACTATCAGAACTGCCATTGCTAAGCGGTATGGTCACGTTTTGCTTAACAATGGCTTTGCTTAGCAACAGAAATTTTGGTCCCAATTAGGGTCATTAAGCAAGGACTACCTGTACAAGAACTGCTAGGTAAGACAGAAATCAGTGTAGATTAGAGAAGTACTGAACTGAAATAAAGCCAATTTTCCTATCATGTGCTCAGAGCATCTATATAAGATCTGGTCATTAGATATACACAGTAATATCTACTTTTCTTTTAATGTAATTGGCCTCTAGATGTTCTATGGAAAACTTAAGTAAGAAAAAAAGATCATGAATTTCGAGAAAGAAAAGAAGGAAATATATCAGTCAGTTTCACTAATAATTTTAAAAAAGGATACTGTCTTAGATATAATTTCCAAGAAACTAAACCCTCAAACTGAAGATGAATTTCCCTTTGCTGGATGTATCCCCCAAAACACTACAAATAAACAACAAAGTTACTCTTCAAACTTTGCACAAAACTCAGCCAATAAACAACATGTACCTAAAATCTTCAAGGTGCTTGTCTACTTCATGGGAGACTTTGTCTTGCATAGTGTGAATACAATGGCGATGCAATTCTTCAGGAATTAATTCCAGCCTTCTCTTTTCTGCAGATAAAGAGAGAAATCAATTTTATTTAGAACAAAGTATTTAGCTGACATCTTTTGCCTTTAATTCTGCAGCACAGATTTTTCCTACCTAATGGCTGAAAGCTTTATCTCCCCACTATGGATAGGCATTACTCAAATGTAATTTTTTCCTATCTCCTAGGTTATATCTGGTGATATCAAAGAATACCACATGGACACAAAATTCACCAGAATTTCTCAAAAAGCATTAAATGTCCAAGCTCTAAAATAATCTTATCTAGATTATTTTCAATAATCTTACCAAAATCAATTGCAATTTCATCTGGAACTGGGACTTTCAGATTCTGCAAAAATAAAAGATAAAAACATGGAGCAAATTCTTCCCTTGATTTCCCTTCTTCCACCTCCTGACTTCCACTGAATGTACATCATTCCAAGATGCATGCACATGCATAGTAACACATATAAAACCTTTTCCCATATTCATTTCCCTGGATCTAAAAACAAAATGTAATCTACCTTCGAAACATGAGTGATTTGGTCCAAAAAAATCAGTTACAAAGCACTGCTGATGATCTAATTCCAAAGACTCTAAGGCCATGAAACCAAGAAACAAGATTAAAACAAGAATGTATGTGTGGGTGTGTTTGTGTATGTGTGTTTGGAACTTACTGCAGCTCGATCCAGAAAAAATTGATTAAATTCAGCAAACACTCGACGAGTCTCTTTGGAATTTGTTTGTTTGTACAGGTCCGCAAAAAGATAACAAAGCTACACAAAAAGAAAAAATAGTATAGTAAATGGTAAAAATTAAGCAGAAACTTAATTCTTCCTACAAATCCTTCTTTCAGGTTTTCAAGAGCATTTTCACAGGGATAAAACTTCCTCAGAGAGTTAAGAAATACCATTTTTTCTTGGGCATTCACTTCTGTGACCAAGCTTTGCACAAAACTTATAGTATCAGACAAAATGGTACTGTCCCCTACTAAAACTATTCCAGCCTTCCTCAAACTGATGTCCTCCACATTGATTAAACTGCCTGAAGGATTATAGTGGCTGAGGTGTAACTGGAATTGGTTCAACACATCTGGAAGGTGTCAGTTTGGGAAAGACATATTTAAGCTGAATGGGATTTTGGAATCCATCTGATCCATAACACAGAAATGAGTCGTAAACCAACAGCTTACCAAAGAAGCTGGGTCAAACTGGGAGATGACATGATGCAAAAAGACAGCCAGGTGAGCGGGGCGTGATTTCAGTAGCTCTATATCTTGGAAACAGCTACATTGCCCATTGATCTGTAGAGACAGCAGGAACATTTTCAGAATGAGTACTCCAAGGTTCATGCCTCTTCTGTCATAAACTTAACACAAAACTGCATCTTGTTCTTTTATTTATTTATTTATTTATTTATTTATTTAATATCTACGGCCGCCCATCTCAACCAAGTGACTCTGGGCAGCAAACAATTCTAAAACAATAACAACAATTAAAAACAATACAAAAATAAGTATGTAAAGCATCTGAGAAAATTATCATAATAATTATCAATATAACCAAGAGTCAGGGCCTTTAACACATTCATTCTAATGTGCACCTTTAACATTTTTTAAACTACAAATCTCTTTCTTGGACACTCCCTTATGAACCCTCAGAGAGCCAAAAGCATTTGTAGTGAGACTGAAGTTCTTATATGCTGCTGCTAAAAGTCAAACAAGCTAGACACTTTAGCACACTAAATTACTTCGTCCTGATTTACAAATTAGCATACAAAACTGTCCTTACAAACCCTTTAGGAAATTGAAGTTATTACTGGAAACACATCAGTGTATCCTTTAAGAAATGTCAACAGAATTTTCCTAAAGAGAATCCTCTATCCAAACTGGGTGGGTGGGTGAGGGGGTAAGGTCAGATGAGCTAAACTCAAGAAAGCATTCACATGACAGCTTCCCTATTATGGTTAGCAGGCTAAGAACATACCTGTTCTTGTTCACCATCAAAGTCATCATCTTCTGCTCCTATGATTGGAGGCGCCACACGAGAGGAAGGGCTTCCAAGGCTGGATGGAGAATCCTGCCATTGTCAGAAGAAAAGAAATCAGTGCAGTTTCTATTTTACTATGTCCAAATATTACAAGGCTATTTTCCCCTGACAGTTCAATATACTAAAAGAAAACAAAGATTTTTAGAAAGCATTTGTGGGCATGCATTATACTTCTTGGTTCCAGCATGTTCTACATATTGCAAGCACCTATATAAAATAATCTGATCAAATAAAAATGAAGTCTTGTATCAAAAACACTATTGTTCATTAAACCAAATGACATAATCAGCTACAGAAAGTAAAAATAGCTTTTGTTACACAGCTGCACAGTCTGCCCTTAAACCAAATATTTGAGCCACTACAGAAGCTGGTACTTTCACTGAAGTACTGTTATATGGAGGAGTGTAGACTGTAAAAAAAAAAAAAAAGACAGTGGAATTTGAGGGAGGGAGGAGGGAAAGAAAACATTGGGGGCCTACATCCTTTCCAGCTGGATTGCTCCCTCCCTACCATGGAGCCATTAACCCCAACTGCCCTGTAGGGAAAAAAAAAATCAGATGTCAGGTCCTGCTTTAATGGCACTGGCTGCTTTGCTTTGTTTGCAGTGTGTGATTCTTGCTGAATCTGTTATATGCTTATAAACATTGTCATCTGATTTTTGAGGACTTTGGAAAACAGGATACACATCTGCTAAGTAAATTAAAAACTGGTATGTGGAACACAGCCATGCCAGCCCAGTGACATACCCTTCCCTACAAAACACAGAACCATGAGAAAGACAAACTTGTTTCTTTGCTTAAGAAAAAACTGGTGTTCTGGCACTTGATTTTGGATCAGAAGTTCAATCTTGTGTAGACTTTTAGAGGATGAGAACTTGTGAGCTAAAAGGCCTGTTCAATGAATACAGTATTTTCAACATAGAATTATATGGCACATTTCTATTATAAGATATGCTTCTCGACACAGTACTATGATGTTAATATCTGCATGTCTTTGAAGCCTCCAGTATTGACAGTTCTCCTTCTTCAGAGGAAAAATATACATTCTGTTCCTTAATGTCAAGGCAGAACTAGTTCAGTATGGCTACTGCATCTGCCTCTCCAGTTCAAGGGCACTCCAGAGAAAATATCATTTTAGATTAGAGGCTGCAATCCTTGTGCATTGTTATAAAAATGCCTCCAACCTAGGTACACAGATCAGGGATATAAAAGAACAGTTGCTTTTCAAGTGTACGTACAAAGGGCATTAGTCTCTCTCTCACTTAAAATTAAAAGATGACTGGGAGACACTTTGTAGGGTAACAGGCAGACAACTCTCCCAGCTTTGCTATCCAAGACTGTTCTAACAGGAGCACTGGAAACAGAACCTGAAAATGCCTGGAGGTAAGCTAATGCTGAGGAACAATTTTCCATAAATTGCAATGAGAAAGTTGCACAGCTAACTACAAAATCTTAACTGAAACAGATGAAAGTATCCAATCAAGAACAAACCCCAATATGGATTTCTTAAGTCTCTGAACAGTTTAAATTTATAAAAACCAATTAAAAGATTAGCATATATCTACAAAGTCAAAAATCCAAGGGGCATCTCAAGAAGAAAAAGAGGAAGAAAGAACACAAGCTTTTATTCGTAATTACTGCAGAAATTTCTATCAGAATCTTCATGCTACTCTTACTGTTTCATGAGTCTCATTCTTCTCTGGGCTGTCATCCAGATAGCTCTGCTCTTTCAGGCCACTCCGAGGACTCTGGGGAGAAGAAGAAGAACTGAAAGAATGCTCCGCTCAATGATTACTATGTTAAAAAGCAGGACCCGACAAAAGAACATAGCAAGCCCAGCAGTTACAACTTAAAGAGGATGTCACATATGTATATTTATAAGGATATATATATATATCCCCTCTCACCCCTAAGGATGGTATGTGTCCTCCTCAATCTTGGGTCCTCTATCCAACGCCTGGTCTTGGGAGTTCTGTGCAGTATCTCAGCTGTTCCTAGCACTGCAGTCTTCTGGACAGAGAGCTCTGATGTTATTCCTGGGATCTATTGGAGCCACTCTCCCAGCTTAGGAGTCACAGGCCCAAGTACTCCTACCATCACTGGGGCCACTTTGGACTTCACTTTCCACATCCTCTCTAGTTCCTCCTTCAGGTCCTGGTACTTCTCCAGCTTCTCATACTCCTTCTTGATGCTGTCACTTAGCACCACTACATCCAGCTGGTGTACAGTTTCTGGTGTTAGACTTGGGGTGGAAACCTCCGTACATTGTGAGGAGCTTCTGAATCTTCACATCAGCAGCTTCTGTGTCCTCCTTTGGCCAGCTCACTATGCTGGCAGGGTATCTGATGACTGGCAGGGCATACATGATGATGGCATGCATCTTGTCCTTCCCATTAAGCTGGCTCTTCAGGACCTGTCTTATCCTTTGGTAGTACTTGGATGTTGCCATCTTCCTCATTGTGGTTCCCATGTGACTGTGGGATACCAAGGTACTTGTAGCTGGTCTGTATGTCTATTATGTGGCCCACTGGTAGTTCCATCGCAACAGTCTTAACTACCTTCCCTCTCTTTACTACCATCCGGCCATAGTTTTCCAGTCCGAATGACATCCCAATGTCCTCACTGTAGATCCATGTCAGGTGGATCAGCAAGTCGATGTCTCATTCACTCTTAGCATACAGCTTGATGTCATCCATGTAGAGGAGGTGGCTGATAGTAGTTCCACTCTTTAACTTGTATCTGTATCCAGTTCTTGTGATTATCTGGCTGAGGGGGTTCAAGCCTATGCAGAACAGCAGCAGGGACAGTGTATCACCTTGGTATATGCCACACTTGATGGCCACTTGTGTGAGCTGTCTTTAGTTGACTTCCAGTGTTCTCTTGCACAGTCCCACTGAGTTCTTGAAGAAGGTCTTTAGTGTCCTGCTGACTGTGTATAGCACCAGGCATTCACAGATCCATGTGTGTAGCACTGAGTCGTAGGCTTTCCTGTAGTCAATCCAGGCTGTGCTCAGATTGGTCTGTCTAGACCTTGAGTCTTCGGCAACTGCTGTATCTATGAGCAACTGGTGTTATCTATGAGCAACTGGTGTTTGGAGGCTCTGGTGTTGTTCTCAATGCCATTCTCAGCTGTGCTCATATATTGGCCCATATGGTCCTGCAGCTTGGTGGCTATGATACCTGATAGGACTTTCCATGTTGTGGGGAGGCAGGTTATTGGCCAGTAGTTGGATGGTGCTGTTTCCTTGTGGGGGTCTTCCATGATCAGCACTGTCCTTCCTTGTGTTAGCCAGTATGGGTGGGAGCCTGCAGTTAGCAGCTGGTTCATCTGTGCTGCTAGGCATTCATGCACTGCTGCTAATTTCTTTAGCCAGTAGGTGTGCATTACATCCAGGTCAGGTGCTGTCCAGCTCTTCATGTTCTTGACCCGCTGTTGGATGTCTGCTACTGTGATGCTGACTGGTTCCTGTTCTAGGAGATTACTGTGGTCTGCTCTCAGGTCCTGCAGCCACTTTGCACTGGTAATGTTAGATGCTTTCATTTAATCTTTTTTTACATGTTCCACTGCATGCACGTCAGTGTGTGTGTGGAAGGGGGGGGGGTTGGTCAGTCGGTCTGTCAGTCAGTCTGTCCATCCACCTCCAGAAACGGGTAGCACCTCTGGTGGAGAGGTCTGTTGTGTCTTTTTAAGATTGTTCGTTCACCTTTGGTCCCCACGTGGTGCTCAGCTCTCACCTGTGGCTCCAAATAGCTGTAACACACACAGTGGCCAGAGCCCAGTAAACCATCTTAGCAGACGGGCCAAACCAGGTAGAATAGCCAAAAGGTCTTCCACCCTTGGTGAGATAGGGGATTTGTCTATCCCAGTGTATGAAATCTGGCCCTGGCAGATTGAGGAGAGGAGACCGATCAATGATACAACAGTCAAGAAGGCAGGCCCAGCAAGTGCTGTGGAGCACTAAGAACATAATAAGACATTTAGATGTCCTGGTCATCCACTGCAGCAGGAGAGGTGCCCAGCCGTAATGGTTGTCCATGCCACTGGATTAAGGTCTCTTCTGCCAAAAGTGGTACTGTCCCTGTGCAACAGCTGCTCCACTTAAAACCATCACACATAGGTTTCTGTTGTGCAATTCATCTTTGTCTGTAACCCATCTGCAATTCATCTCAGTCCAAATCTAATTTGTTGAACCCTACAGCAATGGGGGAGTGGGGAAACAACAGGTAGAGATGACCACTGGCAGTTGTAGTCACAAACTTCCACGTGGGTGGCCTTTGGACCAATGGTCATTCATCTCAGTACCCAGGGCAGCAGAGATGTCTGGCAGCATCCAGACAGCACTGCCCACCCTCGCATGAGGGAGGGAGTTAGAAAAGGTACCCTAAACATTGCCTGCCTCACAACATCTGGCTAGCTAGCCGCAGCTAGCAGATCATCTCCTTAGCGGTCGAGTACCAAGAAAAACAAATCAAAGTCTTTATAACTTCTATCTGGCCGTTCTTTTTATTTATTTTCACAGCAAAACTGCTCATGACAATTCTGTGTAACTGTACCCAGAAATAAACCTAGTGACCTCGGTTAGCTTTGCTGCTTTATATACACAGAATTGCCACTTGAAACGTTTATTGGCAGAAAATAATAAAAAGGAAGTCACATAGCCTCATAATCCACTAATATGTGTGAGTTTACATGCACACACATGCATGCATGCATCTGCCACTCATTTCAACTAAAGGAAAGAAATTAAACTCTATGTGCACACCTACATTTTTAGCGAGACTTGAATATTCACGCGGACTTATATTCACCTCTATGTCATGCAGAGTTGAAAATTATAGTTTGAATATATATCAAAAGCAAATAGACTCCTAAAAATGATACTAAACTGAGAGTTCATACTGGCCTAAGATGAGCATGTGCCTAAAAAAGAGGGCTACCCAAAAATAATTAAATATTACAAAGTTCTACATGGGAGAAACCCTCCCCGGTCAAATGTTGATAATTTTAATTTCAATGTCTTCCTTGATTGCCTCTAATTCTGTATAAGGCATACAAACAGCACTTTCTAATAATATTCACAGTTCCTTCTGAAACACAGAATCAAATCAGACCCTGTATTGCTCAATTTTTCTTTAAGAGAATAAAAGTAATAAATTTCCAAAACCAGCTCACAAAATATCTGGAAACATATTTTCTTCTGTCACACTGGATTCAAGATCTCCAGTCAGAATCTACCAGAAGAATGTTGCCCAGTTTGACACTATTAGTAAATATCACAATGCTGATTTTGATCATCACAGTGGCAATAGAGTTTAACAGTTTTGGTTTACAAAGTTTATAGCCCCACAACAAAACCAACTGCCATTCATTGGTGGGGTGAGTCCAAAGGCCACCATAAATCATCCAGTCAGTAGTAGTGACAGACAGAAAGCACACAAAAAGGGCAGGGATTTAATCAATGTGAGCTTATGACATGCTCATTCCACACTTCAAATTTTGGGGAGATAATATGTTCTTGTGTCTCAAAGCTTCATAGAACTAACAAAGGATTTTAAAGTTGACTTGAGCACAGAGTGTGACCACCAGACTTTAGTCTTGTCATTTATAATCCCCAACAATTGCAGCAACAAGTCAACTGTTTTTCCCCTAAACCCAAGTCAAACATTTGTCTCACTCCAGACAGGAGTGTCCAAGGGCAGCAAGCTACAGTGAAATTCATTTATTCAGATCCTTTTATGAGGTTATAACTTTCTGTCAGCTAAAATTTTCAACAGTTTTCTAGAAAAGCATCAAGTAATGTACTGGCACAGTACATTACAAAATCCCTTGATAAGGATGAAAGATGGCAAAGCGAAATCCTCCAGAACTTCATTTGACAACAACTGTATAAACACAAGTTTTTCTGACATGCTTTGAACTCTGTTGGCTATTAACAATTAAATCTGTAGAGAAACTTTATACACAGTTGCCAAATGTTTTTTAAAAATATAACAACTGAGAAGGAGAAAGGTGAGGAGAATAAAATGGCACAAATATAGGGTTGCTGTTGTGAGGACAAACAGGAAATTCCAGCTCAATCAGGAAGCTTGTTTTGCTACCTGCAAACATTTCTACCTTCTAACTGTCAGAGCAGAGAGCAGAACAACAAATAAACATAGCAGCATTCTGCATACTAGAAACTCCCTCCTTTTAGCTGAGGCTAGAGAAGCCTCCCTATTCTCTGGAGAGACACAGAGCTTTGCCATATCTCACTAATAAAGCATCATTTTTTTCTCAGTCAAGAGCTCACCTCTGCTGTGTCATTCATCTGGGGGCCATCACCAAAATGACAGTCTCCTTTGTTCTGTCCATCCCCCCTCTCAGCTTCCACCTCAGTGATCTGCAAAGACTCGGATACAGATTTGGAAGACAAAACGACATCCTGAAAACAGACAACATTAGGTAAGAAGCAGCAAACACCTTAATAAAACATTTGAACAGTCAGCTATAGGTGACCATGTAAGATTTGGCAGGGCCAACTGCTTAGAGAACTATTTAATTATTTGCAAACAAGCAAGCAAAACAAACAATAACCCCTCAGCTTCTTCATAATTCAAGGGACACACAAAAAGACAAAAGCAGAGACATTCGCATACAACTACAGCATAAGTACCCCCAAACAGACTCTCTTAGTAAAGTGACAGTGTGTAATTTGTTATTGCAAGGCTTTAATTTCTGCATATACTCCTCTCCCCATCAAAACTAGTTTCTATGAGCTAAATTAGAAGTAAATGCTGGTATTTATTTGAGCATCCTTTAATTTACTGTCCTTGGAAGACTAAATGGCCTTGCGCAAACTGCTGCAAGGCTTCGATGAGAACTGCTTGCTCTCACATGGCACTCCCAGCTAAGACAGCCCTAATCCAGACTCTAAACCTTCCCATTCCTGTTACCTGAGCAGAGCCTGTTGCTTTGGACAACTGCTCCTGCAGCTGAAGGATATGCTTCTTGGCCTCCTGGATCTCTTTGAGCAGTCGGGGAGTAGGAACACGGCTGTAATCTTCCTGCAGGGACTGAAAGAATTTAATGATAAGAGGAATCATCATCATGATGGTCCCCTGGCCATTTTTTTAGACATTTGGTAGCCAGTGTTGGACCAGTACTGGCCAAGCAAAGCATTTGGAAAACCCTATTGAAGTTCATATAATGCCTGGGCCACCCACCCTATTAGAACTCTCCCTGTCCCAATGAGCGCTGCTGGGTTATATCACCCACACCTTGCAGTACATTAACCACCAATTTTCCTAAAATACTGCCCTGTTGTTCTTTTCTAAGTTTCTGTGGCTACTCCCTTAATATTCAAGTCAGATTTAATCTAAGACAGAATGGGGAATGTGTTGCTAAATCCTGCTGAGTTACAACTATACTGTTTAAGCCATAGGCTCCCCACTGTTGACCTAAGGGAACAGCCATTCTACTAATTTGCCACAAGGGATTTCACAAAGCCAGTCCACATACTCCCAAACATTTCTTGTTTCTCACTAAGGGTGTTTTCTGTTTTGCAACTGGAACACAGAATATTATGTTAGGTTAAATGGACACTTCTGACTTTTTCATAAAATTCCTTTTTGGTACCTGTAGTCGTTCCTGTTCTTTCTGCAGCATCTTCCTCAAAATCTCTACTTTCTGGCTGTGAACAATGTTATTTTCCTCCTAATAAGAAAAGATGGCCAGTTCTCATTTACAAAAACATGTGCCTGAACTTAAACAGATTCTCCACAATGTACATGTCTAACAAGCTTATTAACTGCAACAACAAAAAAAACATAGCTGTAATTTTTAATCAGATTCAACTATTACTTCAATATTCATTCCCATATGTTCCTGTTTCCCCTACTGCAACAGAAAATCATGTACATTGATGGTTTACGGGCAGGATACATATATCCAGAGCAGCAGACCAATTGCAAATACCCTCTAGTGCTATCCTAGTTCCAGCTTCTCACACTTTCATATAAATGATTCTGCTGTGATGCAATAGGCAATACAGCAACGAGTCTCAGAACGGATGTCCTAATCACAAACCAAGCAGGACAAAGAACCTTTTCCAGCCACACAGTCTAATCAAAATCAATTAAACTCTTACCCCCATCAGCACTGGACTGGTAATTCTCTCTGTGTTTCCATATGATCCAGGAGAGTGAGGTGATGTCATGATGGGAGACATATGCCCAAATGCAGCTGGATCTACCTCAGAATCAGCCAGTGAAATCTGGGGCGACCCAGGTGGGCGCCCTTGCACAGTGAGCGCTACATAGGAACCCGCTGCAGACACAAGATGAAATTCCATTATTTGGGAGACTAGGGACAATGAAGACTGTGTTTAATACTTCCTCCCCTCCTTCAGTCAAGTCTGTGACAGCTTTTCCTGTTTGTTTCAAAGTAAAAGAATGGGGTCCACTGAAGGAGGACCATGGCTTGACATCAAGTGCAACATACAAAGGTTTCTTCAGATATTTAGAGATGGGAGTCATTAAATCTCACTCTCTGGGGAAAGGTGAACACTCTCAGAATGAATATTATGCCCAGATTAATTTATATTCTGAGAGGAATTCCAGTTCATATATCTGGAAAATATTTTCAGAAAATAAATTCTTTGTTTAGAAAATTTTTATGGGGTTCTTCAATTCTAAGAATATCCTTACAGAAAATGCAATTACCAATGAATGAGGGAGGATTCGGTTTTCCAAATCTGGAGCTATATCATCAAGCTTACTTATTGTCAAGTATTAAATACTGAAAGCCAACAATTGGTAGTAACTTTCCGATTTGGGCAACTTTGGAATATACACATATAGTACCTTTGGCTGGACGTACAGTATTAGGATCTAAATACATTAGAACTCTAGTATCTCTGGAAACAATTATGTCACCCAGAAAGCTATGGAATGGAATGTGTAATCAAAAAAGATATGACCCCTTTTCCCATGCTAAATTGACATTATGGGGAAACCCAACATTAAATATTGGGAAAATATGGTGATATGGAAAAATTGGATGGAAGTGGGGATATTGACTTTGGACCAACTGACAGATGATGAAGATGAATTTTTAATATACACTGTGTTAAGAGATAAGTATCATCTATCAGATGTAACCCAATGGCAATATTTACACCTACATTTGTTAACAACATTAATTGGACCAGCAGCATTTTCAGCTTCTGAGATACCAGAATAACTTGTTAAATCCTTTAAAACTAAAAAACCTACTATTAGTTTTTTATAGATATTTGTTATCAATAAATCAATTTGATATGCAGATGCTAAGAAATGAGTGGAATAAAGAATTAGAGGTTCCTATATTGCCTAGACAATGGGAGAGTGTCTTAACTTCTAGAGCAAGGTGTCAATGGACCTTAAATTACGACTTATACAAGAAAAACAAATATTTAGAATTTATTGGACTCCACTATGTTTGTACAGAAGAGGATTGCCTAACCATTTGATGGAAATGTAATAAGGATAATGCTTCTTTAAAACACATGTTTTTACAATATCCTACACTTACTAAGTTTTGGGAGAAAGTAGTGGATTATATAAATATAATCGTGCAACAAAAAGCTAACATTTTCAGAGGATAACATTCTCTTGAATTACATACCTAGTACATGGAATTTGACAAATGGACAACATAAATGGATTCTCCATGCCCTTACTGTGCCCAAAAGACTGATATTGCAGCATTAGAAAGAGAAATGCATGGCCCCATTCACTCAATAGATTGAAGACCTGATTACACTTGCCACCTATGAGTGGATTGCCTATAGACACAGACTTTGTATGCACAAATATAATGAAATATGGGACTCATTTATACAAAATACAGTAGGTTAAAAAAAAGCATAATAGCTATATAAGTGTATTATACAAATATTGTATATTTGCATTAGATAAGTATATATAGAATTGGAACTGTTTAGTGCTAGAATGATATATAATACTTTGTTTTGTTTTTTCTGTTTTTTTTTCATTTTTTAAAGCACTTGTTCTGTGTTTTTTTTCTTTGACAATATATGTATTTCTGTCATAATTATCTTTGTGCGTTGTTCCTTCTTTTTCTATCATTATTTTAAAAGCAATAAAAAACAAATAAGAATATTTTTAAAAAATCAGTAACACTCTTGAAGAGTGATCTTGCCAAGTAAAATTAACACTGTCATCCATATATTTGCTGATTGAAGGAATTTGTCAAGAAGTTAAAGATATCTCAGGGAATGGAATAAATGTATTAACTTTCATTATGATGACTTCAAGCCACAGATGGTTCCTGTTCACCATGAATTCAAGTGTGTCAAATATTCACCCCATTTACAGTTGTGGTATTGGACCAACATCCATAGTATAAAGCATGGGGGCAGAAAAAGGGTTGCTTGGAACCTATCTGTTATTATTTAAATTTCATTTTCTTTAACAGACACTTCTTTAACAGTGGCTGAGGAAGATGGATACTATAGTCCAGTGTTTCTCAACCTTGGCAACTTTAAGATGGGTGGACTTCAGCTCTCAGAATTCTGGCTGGGGAATTCTGGGAGTTGATGTCTTCCCATCTTAAAGTTGCCAAGGTTGAGAACACTGCTAAAGTCTAACACTTCTGGAAGGAACTAGAATGGAGAAGATTGGTGCAATGAATCAGAATAGTAAAGCACAGACAAAGTCCTAATATTGACTCAGTAAGACAGACAACTGGAACAATAGTGGATGATTGACACAACAAAAATAGAACAGTGGGTTAACAGAGTAAACAGTGGAAGTCATCTGTCAGTCAAAATACATTCAACAGTCTTGTTGATCTTAAATATTTTTTTAAAAAATCATTTCATTTCATTTCATGCTGTTTTCCAAAACTGCACCCTAAGGTTTTCAAATACGTGATATTTCAATACCATGGCTAAAATCAAATTCCTGACAGTATCATGACAGCTTGACCTCCATCATCCTTCCCAGAAATCTCTTAAAAGAATAATAATAAAAAAAAAAAGAATAAAGCAGCTTGAACAGCATTTACTTACACTTTATCAACTTAACCACCTCCAAATGGTTTGAATGTGTTACCAGAGTCCCATTCACCTATCAAAATATAACAAATGTGCTTATTTTGGTTTTCAACTTGAGTAAGATGACAGATCTCTTAACCCACAGAACTAAACTGATTTAACTTCCCCCATGCTCTTCATTAGGAATTCAGTTCCAATATCATGCTGGACAAAACTACCCTCCAAGATTCAGTCACCTCTTTTAAAAACAAAATCATCACACGGAGCATATATTTGTACAGCAACAGAAAAAGACTAATGGGCTATTCTACAGCCAAATTTTTAGACATTCTGAGGTCTAGTTTAGAAAGTGGGGGAAAAAATCAAGCGTAAAGGCATGAAGCAGGAGTTCTGGCTTTGCTTTCATATACATATTCATGTTTTAAGACCTTTTTGCAGACATGAAGTTGGAATCTAGTGCCATTTATATCAGTCTACAAAGCAAAATTATTTTAAAAAGCAGCTGGAAACAGGCACTTATTGCTCACAGTAAACTACTAATTTAAGTTCAGAGGACTTCAGATGCTCAAGTACCCATGCTCACACTGCCTCTTGCTTTTTGGCTGTGACTCAACCTCCCCCCCCCCTTTTTTTGGTATGACCCTGTTTTTGTGTTTGAAAAAAATCATTTGCCACTTAACAGACATTCAGCTTTATTGAACCCCCCTCCACACATCTGTACATCAAATGAAGGATTTATTTGTACTGCTAATTCTAAACACAGATACACAGCCTGCATTTCAACTGTTCCTCAGAGGTAAGGTTTAGCAAAACATATAGAGTGATGAAAAGTGATGAATGCTACTGAGGCATTCCTAGTTCTCACCTCCTTCAAATTATTCTTCCAACACTAAGTGATCCTACCTTAATGATACGGTCACCAGTTTGAACCCCAGCCCGCATGGCTGCTCCATCTAGACAGAAGAATCAGCTACTTAAAATTCAATACATTATTTCTAGCATTTCCAGTTATGCAAGGTATTGTAGAAAAAGAATCTTGTTGGTAACATATCAGAAAGGGTGTGGTAGCACCTTTTCCAAGTAACACATTTTACTAAAAAAGCATAAGCTTTTGTGAGCTTCGGCTCACAAAACTCATCCCTTTTAATAAAATGTGTTACTTGGAAAAAGTTCTACCAGACTCCTGCCAGTTATGCAAGGGCCACACGCAACAAAGAATGATTTCTTTCATAACAAAGCATTATGAAGGACTTGGTTTGTGAAAATGCAGTCTCCCAAGGCTTTATTAAACTTACCCCAAGCTAAACAGGTTACTTGGTCTTTTTTTTTTTTCCAAACAAGCAAGCTTGATACTTTTATTATGCCTGGCTTTTACAACTGTATCTACAGTATATTTTTTCTGATATGCAAAAAGCACTGTTTTGGACTTGGTACTGTACTTCAAGCACAACATTCTGTCATTCAATAGCCTTTGGTATCACTTTGGATGTTACCACAACAGTGAGTATAAATTAAATTGTGTGATTTACTTGTACACTGTAACATATAATAGTATGTTTGTGTTTCTTTCTTCATGCATGTACTGCAGAAACATGTTAGGAATTAGGGCCAAGGACAGCCCTCTTAAGCATGTTTTTACAACACAGAGCACATTTATATCTCATGCATTACAGCTGCATACTGCAAAATGTGCCTGATAGAACTATAACATGTAAAGTGGTCCTGAATCAGCCTACTCACCTTCTTTGACAGACTGTACAAAGACTGGGTTGTCGCCACTGACTGTTAACCCAAATCCATTTTCATCCCGCTGAATAATAACACACCGTTGAACTAGACCTGTACAGGAAGGAGAAAGAATGACAATGAGACATCAGTGTAGGCATCAGAGAAAAATCATTTGCTGGTAAAAATTTCTCAAAGTTCACCACATGAAAGCTTATGCAAAATGAAGCCAGGGATGGCAGTGGAGAAGGAAGAAAACAAAAAATAGAAGATTGGGATAGAAGGCAGAAGATAGGTCAGTTGCCTTTCAGACACTGATTATATGAAACAGAGATAACAAGGAGAAGTTTGCTTTGGTGCACTGAGCATATTCTAAACATAGATCTTTTAAGAACTGTTTTTTAAATCATTCCATAATTCCATCCCATTCCATCCCATTCTATAACCTTTCTAAATAAAATAGATGAAATGTGTATCGCTATAAAATTTGTCTAACTCTTCAAAATGACTGAAGATTCACCATACTCAAATTTGTATGATTCATACGTTTTTCTAATAGCAGGAAAGTAACCACTAATAAGCTATTAAAATTCTCAGGGAGTGGAAGCTGATCATGCCTTCAACTCATTATCATGAAGTAAACTACAGCCTTACTGCAAGGAATGATCAGTCAAGTTGCTAATCCCAAGGCTCTATTAAATGCCATGAAGATCCATTCTGTACTCATTCAGATATTTACATCTGTAAGATATTACCTATACAGGTAGTCCTTGATTACAACCACAATTGCGATCGGAATTTCCATCACTAAGCGACGCCGTCATAAAGCGAAATGTCACATGACCACATCACTTAGCGATGGCAACCCCAGCAGTACCAGTTGCCGTCGTTAACCAAGAATCATGGGTCACTAAGTGAGTACCCATCCCAATCCAAGCCATTCTGGGCTTGGACCGTCCCAGCCCTGAGCCTCAGTAAGGTAAGGGACTACCTCCAGTTCCCCCCACCAACCTATCTCCCTCCCATCTCTGCCCTTTTGGCCATCCTGCACCCTGCTTTGCGGGATGGCAAACAGCCCCAGAACTGTGCAGCTCTGGGGCTTGTTGCCATGTCCTGGGAAGCAGCAGCCATCCCAGCCCAGTCCCAGCTGCAGTCACCCTTGCCACTCTGCACTCCAAGACCCCGGCTGCCCTGCATTCCGGCACCCCAGCTGACCACCATCTTCTTGCTCCCGCTGACTAGGCATGCCTGGCCTGGTTGCTGGGCTGGGGCTGGGCTTCACGTTGTGGAAAAAAATAGCAGAAAGCAGTTCCAGAGCTGTGGCATACCAAAACTCCTGGGCTTCGTGCAAAGGGGCTTTTTGGCGCACCTCAGCTCTGGGGCTGCTTTTTGCTCTTTTCACAGTGCGAAGCCCAGTCCCAGCGTGGCCCAGCAGCCAGGCTGGGCATATCTCATCAGCAGCAGGAGTGAGAAGACAGTGAAAGTCAGTTGGGGCGGTGGAGCACAGGGCACCAGGGAGCCAAAAGTGCATAGATGGGGAGACAGGCGGGTGGGGGAGCTGAAGCATCCCTGTGGTCATAAGTGCAAGTGGGCTGCCAAGCACCCGAATTTTGATCAGGTGACTGTGGGGGTGCTACAATGGCCATAACTTCAGGCATGGGTCGTAAGTCCCTTCGTTCAGTGCCACCATAACTTTGAATGGTCGTTGAACAAATGTTCGTAAGTCAAGGACTACCTGTAGTTAAACTTTATAATGGATGCAATCTGTGTTTTTTCAAAGGGAATCTGATCATTTCAATCAGAAGTCGGCTGAACCAATGAAAGAGCATCAGGACTTCTTTGGTGCATCCTACTCCAAATATCCTTCTTTGGGCACATGCTCAATGACAGCTCAGATTCACAAATCTTAATTACCATGGATTTACCTCACTAATTGATAGTAAGCTCCTAAGTAACCAATACTTTGATGTACTAAGAATCACAAGTTATGGAAATCAGCATACAGTGATTGATTCCACTCATATTCCCTCCCATTCATGGATACATTTGTGTTGAATCACACTGAGGAGCTGATGGCATGGACAGTTGTTGTTTTAGTATTATTTTAAAGCTGACAATCAAGTCATCACAGTCTAGATTTGTTCCACAGGAGGATAAGTAGAAAACAAACTACCCAAACAGCTGGTTATTTATTGATACTTCTTTAAAACGATGCCAATGGCAGTGATCAATGGGTAATGTCATCAAATCTCTCTGATTGCAAAGATTATCTACATACTGCCAATCCCAGATTGAACACTGACTATTTCACTGCCTCGTATACTTATCTGTGTAGGAGAAGACTGTCAAGGTACTAGACTCTTATTACCTAGATTCTACAAGAACAAAGAGATATTTTTGTTATTAGATATGATAACCAGATTGCTCACTGTGTGGCTTCTTTTGCAGTAGCATACATAACATTATGCATAAAATACTTGAGGGCTGTAATGATTGTAAAGGAGATTTCTTTACTTAATGAGGTAAATACTCTGTAAACTCAGTGAAGATTAACTTTAATGTTTCGTCTCTTGCTCTGGGTAAACCTTGTGTAACAGTCTATGAATACACGCTTAATAAACTAGGATGGTTACGGATTGATTTTTTTTTTTTAAATGTGGCTGTACATTTAGGAAGCTGCCTCATAACTAAGAAAAACAACTGACTAAGCTATTTACCCAAACAAGAAAGTGGGAGAAAAACATGAAAGCATCCAATTACTCAGATAATTGGCCAATTAACTTCAAATACAAAATTATGTAATACTAGAGCAAAATTAAAGCATACATCCAAACATCACTGGATATAGCTCTATCAATTCACCTAACTATTTAGAAAACACGCATGATAGGTGAACCAACTTTTAATTCATCCTTCTGAGCAAAAATAAGAATACAATTTGATACAGCAATAATTCTTGATAAAAATGGTAGCTTGCAAATTCATTATGTAAGCAATTGCTCACACACAATGAAGAACTTAAGCAATTAATTTTTTCTCTGACATGCACTAATTTGATGAAAAAAATATATCTAACAAAATATAGGGAATAAAAATGCAAATATAAGCTATCTATCACTATTTCCCAAAAAAGGCTGATAGCATGAGGATAGTCTATTCTGTTTTGTATTCTTGGTTTAACCATGCTATCAAGGTAATGTCTAAAGTTGCCTGATGCAGAATAGAATTGGTTATACTTCTTATCTTAAAAAATCCAAAAACAAAAGAAATCTTGAGTATCACTTCATCTCCAATTCTTTAAGGGATTAAATATCATTAGCCTTGACTCAAAATATGGTGTTGAAGGTAAGGTATGGAGAAGAAATAAATCCTTTTTCTACTAAAACAAAACACAATTCATATAAAATTGCCAAACAGACAAGTTTTATGAGTAAGAATTTATCTTCCTAGAAAAATCTTTGCCAATTTTAGCCATCTGCATAGCTTCTTTTCCTGTGCATATCTTCCTAATTTTGTTTCCAAAACTGCTATTAATCAAATGTTTTGTAATAGATGCTGCTTTGTGACACCTCCTACAAAATTCACAAATATAATTTTAGAGCACATCAGAAGGCTTTAAAAAAAGGGGAGTGCTAAAGATCCAGATGAAGATCTTCAGTTGGTTAAAACTGATCATCCATGCCTTGATATTAAAGTAATCATGTCATTCTGTGGTTATAAAAGCAGGACAACTAAGAATTTTAAAGTGTACTTTTTGCTTAGAGTTATTACTTATAGCCATGATACAGAAAGACCTAAATAAGTGAAATGGAATAGCACAAAATATCCATCTGGAAAGTAATACAAGCAAATGTACAAGAGATTTACGAACCTCAGTTTTTTATTTCATGGTGTCTAGTACGTGCAACAATGTGTTTAAAATGCTGTAAAGTTGATTGAAGGAAGTAGTAATTTTAATGGCTGGATGATTAGGGTTCATCAATAACTAAAAAGTATAATTAAGTCATCCTTATTTCAAAATTGTTTAACTTGAGGTATCTAAGTTTTCCTCTTAGGAAACTCCAATTTCTGTAAATAACTTGATTTCAACATGCCATGTCTAAAATTACTTTTCTTTAGACGCAAACCAGGATAATTACCAAACAATGCAAACTCAAGATAAAGGCACTGAACTGTGCTACAGATCTCTTTCTTCATAATGTAAAAGAAAATAACATTTAGCCATTCTAAAGCAAACATAAAACATTATTATCCTTTCAGATACTAAGAAAGAGAAATACTGAAAAAAGACTGATCTTATAATTTTCATCATGCTAAATCCTTACTTACTTTACATCTCTTTCCAGACAGCAATCAAGGACTATGGACCAGAAAAGGAATTCAGAAAAGGAATTTCAACAGTTTTCATCTCAAAAAAGGTAATTGCCACACCTCTAATCCCCTTTGACACTTCAAGTTATTTCCTTCCCAGTGTCCAGAAGCAAGCAGAAAGACTGCAGTCTTCAGCAATATAAAGCACAGCATTCTCTGCTTGAAAGTTCTTAAATAGCCTGTCCTATCCAAAGCAAATATTGCAAACTTTTCCACACAGTTTTCAGGCTAGGAGGAAGGGGGGGGGCGGGGGGAGGAAGCAAGCTAGGAAACCAAACCACCAAAGAAAGGAGTGGAGCTTTCATAGTTAACTTGTAACTGAACAGATAGAATTTTTGCAGGAAGTCTGAGAGGAAACAAGGCTTGCATTACGAAGTCATGCTTTATTACACATACATGAAAAGTCAGGATAGAGTATACAACAAAGAAAAGAAAGTATAGATAAATTCTAACAGGCACACCACATATTTCCCATAAGCAAGGCAGATTAGTTACTTCACAGAAAAACTTTGCTATGCAGTGGTTTCTCCCAGTAGTACATTAGGAAAGACTAAGACTAGTAGTTACACCTCTGTGCAATACAACTGCATTGCAATTTCATAAAATGCTATGTAAATGGCTTTTCTGAATGTAGCACAAAAATGTGCAAATAGTTGCAAAGGAGAGAAATATATTCCCATAAAGGGATTTTAGTCCAATAAAATCAGACCCACGCACTGTCAAAAACAGTTATTTTTATTTTTTAAAGAGATGGCTAAAATGTCTTTTATGGCTATATCTGCAACCTCCACTGTAGGTGCTGCTTACTACCAATCAAAGGGAAAGAGGTATCTATTTTCTAAAGCATTCTGTCTCCCATAAAGAAGATACCGTTTTGGGGAAAAAAAATCCCAGGAAATCTTTGGGAACTTATTGTGAGTAATAATCTTAACAGCTTTGGATGTATCAATTTAAACTATATCCAACTATTCATTGGGTAAATAGTAGCAGATCAAAATTTAGGCAGGCTATAAAGATTTCTGTTGTGCAATTAACTGAAGTCTCATATTGTAGCTACAAAGCCATCCACGCCATCCTACATAGTTCTGTGGAATTTTTAAAATATTTCATATGAGAAAGAGATATCTATGGAAAATTCCAGCAAGTAATGCTCGAGACGCTAAAAAGTGAAAAGACTGTCCCTTTCTTTAAACAAACTGCTATCATATTCCACAGAGTACAACTCCACACTTTCAGAAAACTGTTTTACCCATATATCAGTTTGTGCCAATTCCTCAAACTTTTCAACCCAGAGAAAATATTTCATTAGAGACTGGAAGACAATATAGGAAGCATCTAATGTTTGCTACACAGGTTAGTATCCACCAGCAAGCTTGCACATTTAAGCCACATTAAAAGCTCAGTCCTTTCCCCTGATGCAAAGTTAGCCATGCACAGCAGGGAAAAGGCAGAGGCCTTGGGCACACAGAACAATCGAACAGAACACACTGAACAAAGGCACAAGGCTTCAGTGGCTGCTTCAGCTTACCATATGTCTCGGATCTACTCTCCTCTGAGCTATACTTTGTCTTCCTGGAGGAGCTATCTGCACGAAAGCAGGAGAAAAGGAGAAGAGATATAGGAAATATGGAGACCAACATGGAAAAAATTCATTAAAAATAAAATGATTTCTATAATTGGGTTAATTCGTGCAAAACACAAACAAGATATGAGCATACAGAGATGATACTATCTGAAATCAGAATGTGAAATAATAGCAGTTGACTATATAGATAACACCAAATGTAAAGTTCCAGTAAGAAAAAAGAAGGTATAATCAAGCTCTCTCTTTTCTATAGCAAAGTGTAATTGGAAAAGATGTTTTATATGTATAAAATTATAATGCAGTCTTTTATATAAAGCCCTACATTTGCCAATAGTACTCAGAAAATAATCAATATTGAACTATCCCAGCCACATTGGAAATGGCAGAAAGCCTTGAGCTTAGTTATTTTGGGAATACTTTCTTCCCCATTCCTGAAATAGCTAGGGATGTTTTGTTGCTTCATGGATATCCCTTCTTACAACATATAGGTCAAAAGATTCTGAATATCTCTAATCACAATGCTGTAGGGACACATTAACATATGAAAATATAAATATATTTTCATTTCTTTCACTATTCTTATTTCAGTTCTTTTTAATGTCCATTTAAAACTGCACTCATCTGGCAAAATAAGGAAATATTGGCTACTTTTATATTAAAAGCCCAACTCTTAAGAAGATCACACTTCACTCATCCTCACAGCCAAACTCTGAGTAAGTATTCTTTTTATGTTATAGATGGGGAAATGCTACATTTTGTTGTATAGGGAATGGCCAATTCTCCCAAATTCAAGCCTAAGAGCTACCTCCAGGATCTCATCTAGCAAGTATCAGCAAAGAGAAGGTATAAACATTTGGTCCAAATACAATATGTTCTTCCTCTGTAATTATGCATCTTCCCGTATCACACACTGCGATCTTCAAAGTTATTCTCATTTGGGGTAAATTCTTGGAGAATAACAGACAGAATAGCTAAGTTGCACAAACAAAAAGCAACACACCATGTGGGGCCAAGAGGCTCACCCGCAAGCCAGTCACACAGTTAGGAGCATACAGCAGTCAGTCACTGGGTTAGTAGGTTGGGGTGGGTGGAACCTTCACATGCAGACTAATTTCCAAGACAGCATTAGACTCTGAATGCAATACAGATGGTCTACAAGTATAGGGAAACAAAAGAAAGAAAATGAATGTGTCTGTCCAGTTAAAGTTGATAGAAATATAAAATAATTGAGCGCAATTTCACTCAGAAGAAAATATTCCTCAGCTCCAGACCTGAGTAATGTTAAGTATTTGCTCCATAGGGAAACAAACTGTCAATATAATTCATCTAGCCCAGTATGTTGTTATCTACAGGCAATATCAGACACTAAAGAGAAAATGGAACCCAAGGCCCACCCAAAGGAATTCCCAAACACAGGTAAACTGAACAACATTGTACTTTTTAAACAGCTGCAGTATGATCAAGAAAAAGCATGCAACATAACTATAAATTGGTGCAATACTTCATTTACACTAGCCCACATGGGATGATTGCTAGTAACATGGCTTATTCATTAAGAAAATAAGCAATCACTTGCTGGATCAGGCCTCTGGCTTTTCTACTACAGCAGTCTGTTCTCATAGTGGCTAACCAATTGCCAAGGAAGTCCACTAGTCTCCCAGCAGATGGCCTTCAGAGGCAGTAACAATGCCATCAAGGCTAATAGCTATTGATCCCTATTAATGCAACGGAAATCTATCTATCTATCTATCTATCTATCTATCTATCTATCTATCTATCTACAGATGAGTATAATCACAGGCAGATATAATCTAATGCAACTGTTGGATGTGCTTTATATAACTGTTTCCTGAAGCTTTACACTCAAACAAAACTGGATCTTCTAATGATTAAAAAAGCCACAATGGGCTCTTTTCTTAAGTGCAGAACGTGTGTTATAGGGTGCTACATTCACAACACTAGTGTTCCAACTAAAAAAACATAAACAAAAAAGCAGCCGCCAGAGTCTCTAATTGAATCAAAATAACAAGACAGGGGAAACTAAACATACCACTTGTATAATCTGCCCATCAGGCTTCAAAGATCTCTCTTCTAACAGAAGATGTATACTTTCCTACCTTGGCCTCAACTTTCCAGATAAATTTAAAACAAACAAAAGTCCCATTTACTATGCAACTCCAGAAGTATACAACTAAAGAACAAAATAATAAGGAAAGCTATGCTATCCCAGTTACAAAAATATTAGGCAATTAAAATAAAAAAAAGAAACCTTGAAATTGTCTCTGAATATAATATTGGTGAAAGTGGTTAGACAACATTTTAATTCCAAAGCTGGGTAGCATGAAGATCTGGACTGTTATTTGGGATGTGAAGACAATTCTACCTGTTGGGTCAAAATCGTGGGCACTAATGCAGCGCTCAACCTTCTGCTTCTTGTCTGCTGGAGACTCTCTGCTCAGAATGCTGCCATGCCTGAAGCCAACAAAAAGAAAAAAGTCATTTTACTGCATTACATAAACTGAGCTAAATTTATTTTTCATAATCTTAAGAGCCTTGCTAATATGTGCTAATTTTCCATATTATTTCTGTGCAGGAAAGTAAACCAAAGGCAGGAATCCATGGTTCATTTCCAATGTCACAGATAAATCAACCTGGTTAGTGGAACTTGGACATAGCTAGATGTATCCAAAACCTCATTTTTCTGTGGGTTATTGGAAGATGGTGGAAAAACAGAACTTTCTTAGTAGATACAGAAAGTCAAATCCTTAGAAACTTACCTTGTAGGTTTTTTGAGGGGAAACCTGAAAAGTAAAAATATTAAATAAAAATAGTTAGTATCATATAAATTAATTCCAGATTACAGGAAATTAAAGCCAGCCTCCATGTAATAGATTTAAGGATTTAAATTTGTAATCACTTTTATTCCTTCTTTTTTCAGATGCACATTTTGAACTGTTGTTTGGCTTCCCACAAAATAACTAGAGAAACATGGAAGACTTTAATCCCATGATCTGCTCAAGGATTCTATTGTATTACACATCTATAAAGATTTCTTTCAGGTAGCGCTTCTGTTATGCAAATATTCTATTCCTTTTTTCCATATGAAAATGACTAACACTTCTAGCTATTGAAATCTTTCATTGTGGTATAATTACAGGAACCCCTAAAACGAGATGCAGCATTAAATTCATCAGGATTTGAATCACAAGAATAATATTCTAGTATATAGTTCAGTCATTCCTTCAGTCTTCTGTCCATCAACAAACAATGAAATAATTGATTTACCCTTAAATTCAACACAATAATTTTTAACAAATATACATTTGTTAAAGTATTTAAGAATCTGTTGCACACAAAAACAACTGAGTCACTCACTTCATTTTACACAAAACTGTCAACTGAAAATTGGTTATAAGCTGTACAACATTATAATGTAATCAAGCAGCTTCATTTCAAAGCTTTAAGAAAACTTTATTAATGAAACCAGCATTAGCATTTTTAGCATCTCTCTCAATTTTATTCCTAAAAATTAGAGTAGATTTGTTTCACAGATTTAGAGGTAAAGACTCAGAAATGCATTACTGGGAAAATATATTCCTTACTTATTCTTCCTTAGCCTTCATCTTTCTACATGAGAATTCTAGCTTTCAAGCAATGCTGCATATGTCAAGGGGGACAAATTTTACAAAGGGCTTCTGGGATAGATTCTCAGAAGCTGATGGGCTGCAAGCCAGATTCTCCAGTCTCTCTTTTTTCCTCTCTTCATCCATCCTGAAGGGGAGGGAGGAACAAAAAGGAGTAATGACAGAGATAACTACAGGGAAACCACACATAATCTTACACATTGCTATTATGCACTGCCGACTCCTTGAAGAGTAGAATCTAAGAATATTAGTTTCTGCTTTCCACTGTAAAATGCTGTTACTTAGTACACAGAAAGAACAAAATAACGCTTAAATTGGACGACTGTCCTGCCTTTATTAAAATCCTGCTCTCTTCTGTATCTATATACTACTAAAACTCTTGTCTGTTTGTAACCTTCAATTAGCCAAAATGGTGCATCATAATACAATTCTTGAATGAAGGCACCTCAAATTGGCTAACTTAAAGAACGTGTACAAAATCCAGGACCCATTACTCCTATGTAACTGAAATTTCAAGGATCTTCACACCAGTTGTATTGGCAAAATTGTGGCCACTGCACTGCCGCCATACCCGGCCACAGTCACATGATCATGATTTCCAATACTCCCTGCCAGCTTCCCACAACCAAAGTCAATGGGGAAGCTGACAGGAAGCCAGAAATCGCTCCCACTGGTTTTTTGCCTGCTTGTGGTCTCTGTTGATCTCTTTAGGTAAGTAATTTTTGACTTATTACTGAAGTTCATTTGCCATAGTAAATTCTGACTTATTATTGAAGTTTGTTTGCCACTACAATTATTCTCCTATATGATATATAGTCTTCTTACAATTCAGGAAAATTTAATCTTCATTCTGGTCAAATCAGACTGCACTACCTTTCTCTCAAATAATGATCCAACAGGTCACAGGTTGTCTAGTACTGTAATCCAATAAAAGCCAACCCTAATTTTAATATGCCATCACACACACAGAACATATACACAAGGGAAATATTTTTCCTCATATGATTTAGATATTATTCACAGAACATGATTATTTGCTGAATATATTAATATATTTTGGTACAAAACCATCTTCCCAACCTGATACCACACATCTGTCAATCTGTCAAGTCCCAACACAACTGGGTAAGATACTCTGAATAGTGTCAGAAATTAAATAGGTGGTATATGTATATCAGTATAAAATAAAAGATTCAGATGTATGCATTCAAGAAACCAAATTAAACTGGTATCCACTGTGGTGTAACTACTTAAAAAAAAACCTCTGGTAGCTTCTTTTAAGATTAATCAATTTTTATTTTACAAATTATTGTTGGTCACACTGTCAGCCAGATGTTTAGACTGGATTTGGCATTTTTATCCACCTATCAAGTCCTTCCCAAGGACCTGAGGTAGGCATATGCTGTTTGATGGTGTTAAAGGATGATGATGATGATTATAAAACTGCACTACACCTAGGTGAACAGTGTATCATCCCACTCATTAGAAAGTAGCTTTGTATTTATTCAAGGGAGGCTCCCTACAAAAGAAATTCTGTTATGCTGAAATTATGTAGTGATGATTATTATTTTTTACAGAAAGTACACTTTTCTCATACCATACTAAACTGAAAATCAAAATTGCTACTGTGTTGCTTATAACTATACCAGTGAACTAAAGAGCAGAGATAGTCATAATGATTAAGATTAAGCAAAACTAAGCTGTGCAAAATCTATACATACCAAAACTGATATGGAGGATTGCAAATTATGAAACTAGCATTGCCATCAAAACAGGAAATCAGAGAGGCAGCCAACTGACAATCCTTACAAATTATCTGATATGATTATATCACATGGTACTGTATGCATCACCTACACGTTCAGTATTTATCTTCTTTTCTTCAGGGAGGACTAAAGCTGGAGATATTATAGTGTTTGAAGGTGGTTTAAAACTTGCACAACATATTCCACCAACTTTTCTACAACCCATTTCTAATTTTAGATCTTACTCAACAAATTATAAAACAGTACATTTTTCAAACATGTGTTTTGTTTATCACAGAAAGATTGCCGTATCAAATGCAATGTTGGTTTTCTTTGAAACTAACCCTGAAGTAATGGATTAATGTCTATATTAGAAACAGGGTTAGACAATAGCTTAACTTTTTTTGTTTTGTTTTGGTTTTTTCTGCATTTGAGTCTGTCGACTCCTGGAGACTGCCTGGACATACTATTATCATGCTGGCATTTTAAGAAGTGGTTTGCCACTACCTTCTTCCTACGGCTGACTGGCCCAAAGTCACACAGCTAAAGCAGGACTACAACTCAAATGTTTCCCAGTTTCTAGCCTTGTACCTTTAACCACTACCCCAAACCGGCTCTCAACTGAGGTATAAATACAGTGAAAGTGCAAGAGTTTAGTTACTGAAGTTTCAGCTATGGTCTAGCCATTCAGTCCTTGCTCAAGCAAGCTCCTTAGCGCTGTTCCATGACACTAGTCCTTGGATTCTTCCAAAAGCTGATGTCAGGATATTTCACAGAGAAAGAGCTGCATTTACAAGATCAGCAGGAAAGGAGGGTTTCCCCAGCAGTTATACTCAATGAAGCCATTGTGCTGCACTGTAAGTTAGAGCCAGGGTGTTGTCAGAGGCTTAACTTGCTGCAGAATTTGTGCTCACTTAGGAAAAAGGATTTGTAAAAACAACAAAAAATGCCAAACATTTCCCCTACCAAATACTGCTCTTCCCAAAGGTATTTATTTCTACCACTGGTAACTCATTCTACAAATGGGAGCAAACTACTTTAGTCACAATGAACCTACCAAACAGAACTGGCTTCCATTCTCCTAGTTACTCTAATTTGTAAATGATTACTTGTAAGCACTATGGCACTGAAGATTTCCATTTTACAGATTTCTAGAGACTAAGGTACAGCTCTGTTAGGTAAAATCTGAAATTCTAAACCAATAATGTTGAAAAAAATCACTATTCTACTGACAGATAATACATTTGAAAAACCGAGTCTATAAAGTATTTTAGATAATAGCTTTGAGCAAATCAAATAATTGTACAAGATTAGCTCTGTAATTATGACTTAGAAAAACTGGAAGACAAAGTAAAGCATATAGATATATCAATTACATTTAATAATTTGAAATTCAAGTATGATTAATATAAGATCTACTTAGAATCTTTGTTTCAAAACAACAAAAATATATAAACCTGCATGCAGAGATAATCTAAATAATTTAGGGAATGCTCTACAGGTAGTCCTCGCTTAATAGCCATTTGTTTAATAATGGTTTGAAGTTACAATGGCCTTGGGAAAAGTGCTTTACTATTTGTACTCACACTTATGACCATCGCAAACCGTCGTATCACCCTCCTGCAATCATGTGATCGTGATCTGCAACCTTTTTTACAATGGTCGTTAAGCGAATCACCATGGTTGTTAAGCGAATCACATGGTTGTTAAACAAATTCCAGCAAAAAAGTCCATTGGAGAAGCTGGATTCACTTAATGACATGATTGGCTTAATGACCGTGGTGATACGCTTAATGACCATCGTAAAAATGGCCATAAAATTGGGTCTGGTCCCGTAGTGACTCCCTTAATGACCACCCTGCTTAACAACCAATGTTCTGGCCCCTATTGTGGTTGTTAAGCAAGGACTACCTGTATAACTCAGTGACTGAAAACCTGCTTTTGATGCAGAAGATTCTAAATCCCTAGCATCTTCAGGAGGGACTGGGAAAGAACCCTGTCTAAAAATAGGCAACACTGAGCTAGGTGGATCATGGGTCTGTTTTGATATAAAGCACCTGTTTATGTTACCTACCACAGTCATAACTATAATAAGCCCAATAAGCTTACAGCAATTCTAATTGTTGTATCTATTAGCTGCATTTTATATGCTTTGCTAGTAAGAAACATAATTAAACAGCTATTCAGATTTTCTAATTCAAATCTGTGCAAGAAGCATTAAGATCATTTTAGACTGTACTTGAATGGGGTAAACAATTAGATTTCTCTGGTACCCAAAATATTTTCATCTCATATGTAAAAATTGGAATCCCACAAATATGACTTACAATAGACGTTCCGAGGATAAATTTTTGAGATTTCTAATCTCTATTTTTACTAAACCTCCAGCCTATAAGCAAAGAAAATGGCTCTACATTGCAAGAAATAAGAGTACATTTACTAGAATACAAAAAATACATTGGCTGATACACTGGCATACAGAGAACACTAGTTATTCTCACAACACATTCAGTCAAATATAGAGGCATATTGCAATAAGGATTGAACCATCACAGATTAAAAAATATTACCAAGAAACAGACAAAACACAAAAACACTGTTAAAAGCAAAGGATAAACTACAGCTACTGTTGACTCTTTTCTCCATAATATAATTTTATAAGTTATTCTCGTAAGGTAGAGAACCTTTATCATTTGGTGAGCAGGCAGAACCTTTACATTAATGAAGTTTAAAGCTCTACTGATTATTTCATTCATCATCAAGTTACTTGCTATGATCAGTTATACTGCAGGATCTACTACAGTAAGTCCTTAGGAGAAATGATCTGCTAAGAATTTCTGGATAGTGGATTGTTTTGTGATATAGAAACTGGATGATTTAATTAAAAAGTTGTTTGTTGATACATTTTCATTAAACTGGAACATATTTATTACACATGAGGGCATGCTTTGCTAAACTTAATTTTAAAATTGAGCAATTATTTTTAAAAAGGATACTTCTTTAAAATATAAATGTTATAATATAGATTGATTTCTCTTGTTTTGCAGTCAAACTATTTTATTGCATAGTATATAGTGTTCTCCAGTAGTAATGTATGGCTGTGAGAGCTGGACTATAAGGAAGGCTAAGCGCCGAAGAATTGATGCCTTTGAACTGTGGTGCTGGAGAAGACTCTTAAGAGTCCCCTGGACTGCTAGGAGGTCAAACCAGTCAATCCTAAAGGAAATCAACCCTGACTGCTCATTGGAAGGATTGATACTGAAGCTCAAGCTCAGATACTTTGGCCACCTAATGCGAAGAGAGGACTCTTTGGAAAAGACCTTGATGCAGGGAAAGATTGAAGGCAAAAGGAGAAGGGGATGGCAGAGGATGAGATCGTTAGATAGCATCACTGAAGCAATGAGCATGAAACTGAGCAAACTCAGGGAGGCAGTGAAGGACAGGAAGGCCTGGCGCAATATGGTTCATGGGGTCACGAAGTCGGACACGACTTAACGACTGAACAACAACAACAAAATATAGTGTTCTGTTGAAAAACCTATATATAAAACAAAAAGAGGATTTTGAAGACAGAAGATAAGTAAGCCGCCCAGTCGCTTTGTGTGAGATGGGCAGCTATATAAATGTGACAAATAACTAAATAAAGGCAAGAGAAGCAAGACAATCCTGCTTCAGTAATGCCAAAATAAAACTGTAAGATGTACAACATAAAGAGCATATTATTTCATTTGAATAATACCCAGGATCTTGCTCTCATCAAGTCAGATCATTGGTCTATTTAGATCAGTATTTTCTGCACTGAGGGACACTTTTCTAAAGTTTGGCACAGACATCTTATCTAGCTTTGCCTGGAGATTCTGGAACTGACATTTAAAAAGCAAATTGTCTTTTTTAGCTTTAGAGCTGAGTGAGAGACCATCTTATGCAATACAAAATATTGTGTGTTGTTACTAATTGAAAGACAGATGAAGATTTATAATGTCTTGTCTAATGAACCATTACATACCTGACCTAAAGATATGAGTAACCAGAATGGTGTTTTTCTAGGAAAGAATACAGCTTCCTCTGTTTCCCCTCAATAAAATTACTTCACAGCATCCTTTTGCTCAATGTATCTAATTCAACCTTGATGTCTTAACAGGCGAAGATAAAAGTGAAATTTCTTTCAAGTCAGGTGATTCCTGGTAACTTCATAGATATGTTCATGTGGATGTGGTTTGCTATAGTCTACTTCCAGGTCATTTTTTCAAATTCCTACTCTAGCCTTGAATGTATTCACTGGTGGCCTCCTATCCAAATATTACCAGGTCCAATACTTAGATAAGGTGAATTAGGTGCTTCCACCTGCTGAGACATGGATTAACTGCCACAATTGCAAATGGATACAGGCACTCCCCATGCTGTCACAAAGCATCACAGAACCTCGTATCAGCAGTATTATGACACATATGGACAACAACAGAATCTTTCAAATTAGTTGTTCAAATTCTGGATCAGTAATGTTATTAAATGTACAAACTATCAATCTTATGCAAATATACAAACTGTCAACCGAATTCTCCAATCCTGATTTTCTTTTTACACAATGACCCAGCCAGTAATAACACTTTGAAATGGTTTATTGCAAAACTCCACTGGTCCAATTTAGAAATTGTCAAATTAAAATAAATCACAGTCTGTGTAATATCTGTTTCCCAAAAACACCCTAGTTCCCTGATCCATTCGTATTAAATTAGCCACTTTGATTACTAAATACAGTATTTCCCTCTTAAAATGTTGGTAAAGAGAAACAGTATATTCAAGACCACTATAATAATTTATTAACATTGAACAATAACTACTACAGAAACATTAGCCAGCATTGCTTATAGGTAAATCACAAAAGCTGGCAAGCTAGTTCTTACAAAACAGGATAAAGGTTTGCATTCAGCTCAGAATCTCTAATCAAGAAAACAGTATTATTGCCTGCTTCCTCCATGCAAGATATCTGTCAAAAGCTTTGTTCTCAAACTGAGGCTGACAAGAGCAAAATATGCTTTTACAAAATAGGAAATACATCTCAAAAAAGCAAATGCACAATTATAATCTAGCTCACAGAATACACATATTACTGTTATATACATTGTTTGCCATATATCTATATATCCATATATCTATATATATCTCTATATATATAGATATATTTTTCCCTTTCATTACCTTCAGGATAAGCTATTTCCTATCCTTTTTTACTCCATCATATACAAGGAAACAAAGACTTCTGAAGATTACCTGGTTTTCTAAACTTATCCAGGAAAGATCATTCCCAATCAAGGCCAAATCTTAACAAACAAAAGAAAAACCTGCTATCTATTTGGTTTGGATGCTTTCTTTAAAGAGATGCTTTAAAATTCCTGAAAAGGCTTTTAGTCAGTTCAGTTGGGAGACAGCAAAAAGGAGGTGGAGTTTCATCAGCTCTCCCTCCCAGCATTTACTGTACTGTACTGTGCTGTTAACAGAGCAGCAAAATACGTTGCAGTACAGTATCTATATTGCTCCTCTGGAAAGTATTCATACCAGAAAGAATTAGGATGCTTTATATCTGGGCATTCATTTACCCTGAATGGACAACTAAATTAAAAACAGAATTAAGAAGCTTCAGCACAAAGCAGAAGATAAACATGAAATGGTATGAAACAACCTACCTCAAACCAATAGTCTCCAGATGTATTGAACTACAACTGCTGTCACCCCAACAAGCAGAAGTGGAGGGCACTAGATCAGGAAAGACTGAATCACAGTATTTTGCATTACAGTATTTTTATGCATTCTCTTTTTAAAGATCAGGCATTCTAGTACAGGTGGTTCCCACTTTAAGAATGATCTCCATTCCCAAGGTTTGTCCTTAAGCTGAGTTTGTATGTTAGCCAGAACAGTGTTATTGTATAATACTGTGTAAGTATATTGTGCAATGAACTCCAACCATTATGTATTTAACTTGAATCATTGTGTATTTAACTTGAATTTTGCTCCGTTCTTAACTATGGGTCATCTATAATCTGGGTGTTCTTAACCCGGGGACTACCTGCATCTTATTTCTTAGATGCAATGAAATTAATCTCTTATAGTTGGCTATGCAGTGATTCTAATACCTTCAGATCTGTCCACTTCCACATTTCCTGGAACAAGACAGACATACTGCCACTTCCTATAAAGGTAATTCACCAAAGCTCAAAGTATTACTTTACAAATGCATGAGTAAACACAACAGCAAACTTGATATTAAAAGTTTTACCCCTCACAACCTTAGTTTCCAATTGTGTTGACATATGGACAGAGAACAAAATGAGGGTGTAGGAAAGCAAAGTACCTCAAATCTACAGTCTCGTCTCCAGCAACCGGTTGTCATTAGATTAATTTATCAAAACGTAAAATTCTTTCACTACTAAAAGCTTTATTCAATTTTACAAGGTTTCCTAACTATCTTGCTATGGTTCATTTACTCAGATACTAGCTAATGTTCCTAGCTCAACTCCCAGTGTTACACTATTCTCACTTCCCGATGCTTTCTTTTCACTATCCGTGCTTTACCTGATGACAATTCCAGTTCTACTCCATACTCAAGCAGACTATTTGCCTGGCTCCCAATCCTGCCTTTCCCCCAATTTCTCTCATTTAGTCTTGTTGAATTTCTTTATGTAGCTTCCTAGTCCAGAACATTTTATTTGTTTGCCTACTGCTACTTTTATCCTGCCTGCCAGGCCTTTCAGGAATTAACACCTGCCAGCTATAACCACATTAGGAACAATATTCAGGAATCAGGGCCTTCCTCTCACAAGAGGGAATGAATAAAGGTTAACAGATTAGTTCAAAGAGGAGTTAGCAACGTAACCAATTCAGATGTGGGGAAGACAGAGAGCAGTGGAAGGACGTGTTTTCTTTTTCTGCCCCAATAAACGTAATTAGGATTGTGAGCAGTGCTGGCAGGAGAGAAATTTCTTCACGCTACACTGTCTGTTTGTGTTTGATTAATGTAAATCTTCTCAAGACTCTAACCATGCCCCAGGCAATATGATGGCTGCAGTTCTGTTAACCAGCATTTATGCAACCGAAGAAAGAAAAGCACAAAACAGAAAGGGGACCCTCTCAAGACTCTCCCTTAATCTACTCTGGTGACACAGTTTCAACAATGGGCTTTGAATGCTGCTTGAGTGAATGTCACGTTGTCACACTACTATACATTTCTATCAGGAATAAGAAAACTAAAAGCAACTCAGAAATAATAATTAGCAAATGTAGAAAAGAGGGAATAAGCACTGCTTCTTGCAACATTCATACATTTTACAAGATCTACTTTAAGGCAGAATATAATTACAACTGGAACAGATCAATTTTTATAGTCGACACCAAGCCAAGATAGAAGATCCAATTTGTTAAAACTTATAATCTAAAAATATTACCAAAGTAATATTAGAAACAATCACTATACACATCAGTATGTGTCAGCGTATTGTTCAGCATTTCTGAATACATTCCAATACAAGGAATGACACAGATATTGGGAAGAGGAAGAAAAATATGAACCAGTTCTAAAAGATCTGTTCCTCATTCTTTAAATTTCTCTTATGCATTAAGTAATCCAATCACCTCAGGTCCCTCCGGTAAACAGATATGGTGTTACCTAACTTTTGTTGAATCTGACATTACACAAATCTTGCCAATATTCATTTCTCAACTTTTAGGAAATTTAAATGGGAAAGGGCAGCACATAAAATTTCAGAACAGATAAGGTAGCTTACCTCCTGCCTTTCCAGGATAAAATATTATTTAAAGTATTCTAACGGTATGTTCAACATGCAACATAATGTAAAACAATTTAAAACAAACAAAGGCACTATAAACTATAGTTAAAATACTGGCACATTAAAGTTTCTTGTAAAAAAACCCTAAGTTATTGATAATGCCAGATTTGGGCCAACCAACGTTGTTGCTTTTTTAATACTGATTTTGCAGTAAAGCAAACAATGCTTATAAAAATATTCTGCAGCCCTGAGAACAAAGCTAGCAGAACTCTGAACACACCTGTACTACTCCATTTACCAGCTATGCTACCCATCAAGCAATAATTATTAGAAAGAAACAGTCCAATGCCTACATCTGCAGAAAATTTTGGCAGATCAGGGTTTATGAAACATACCTGTTTGCTAAATTTGATATCAGTATCTACCATAACAGCTGGTAGGGGAAAAACAGGCAATCATATGTTTAATTTCTGACATCTCCCAAATGGGCAATGAAAAGTTTTGGCTGAAATTCTGCAAAGTTAGCACCAGTTATTTTTAACAATAATGAACTAAATGAATAGATATTCAGAACTGAAGCAGTGCTGTATCAAGTTCCAGTAAGATGGATATATCTAGTCATGATGACAGAAAACCAAAACCAAAACCAAACAAACACACACCAGAAAAAATAGTTAACAAATATAATTTGATGATAATCCTTAAAGAAGTTCCTTGTTGTAGCTTTGTAAATGTCCAGAAACATACTTAACACAATAATTTTAACAGAATCAAGGGACATAAGAGACCGTATTTTTAAAGAATATTTTTACATATTCTTCACTACATTTATCAATGCTAAAACAGTGTATTACAGATAACACAGTGAGTTAACAGAAAGTAAAATATAGTGCCAAACTATATAAATGGTAATTATTCACACAGTGAGCACCATGCACAACTTGAGATTTGTAATAGTTTGGGAAAAAACATATTTTTCCTGATTAAAACATAGACTACAAAATAGTACTTAATATTTATTTTTAAATAATGCATAAAATCCTTTAAAATATGAAATAAAGTAGTCAATGCTTGGAAATACATCAAAATAAAAATTAAGCTAGCATATCAAAAGAAGCCTATCTCAGTATAGAGGCAGCCATATAAATTGGATTAATAAACAAATAAAGCTTCAATTTTCATGAGACCATGAAAATGATAAAAAAACAAAAGATCATAAGAAATTTGTTCTTTGTTTGATACAAGACAAATTCATGAATAAATAATTTTTGTTTATTACCATTTTGATTTTTAAAATTTTTCAGTGTCAGTTTTGCCTGCCTCTTTAAGCTAAATAGGAGATGCTATATTCCTTAGTTCAACAGGTTGTACCACCATTTGTAAAAAACATTTTGAAGCAAATTATACCAATTAGTTTAAGACTGAAGAAATTATCTTTAAATTTTATAAATTAAACATACTTTTGTGAGCAACCAGGTTATATGTAATATATTTTAAAATGCCACAAAGTAACTTTGCATCCCTAAAAGTGTGCTAAAATCAGTGCTGCATATATTTCAAGTTTTCTCAAAATGGCTTCCCTCCCCAAACCCTCCCAATTCATTTTTCTTCACTGCTTCAAAATTACCTTGATTTTATATTATGGCTTTTTTTAGAGGATAAGGCACACAGTTAATATCCCTTTATTTATTGATTTAAATATTTAAAAAATAATCATTCAGTGGAGCAGATCTTGAAGGGCACTATGAAGCTTCACATGGTTACACTGATGCTCATGGACATTAGGTTTCTAAGCCATGCTTTAATTATTCTTCTCTGTTTCAGTTTAACAGGCATATAATCCTTTGCAAGAACTCACCAATCAGAGTTTCTTGACATGACAACAAAGTAGTTGTAAATATTTATATGGAATTCACAGACCTTTACCCCAAATAAGAAGTCAGGCATGGGAAATGAGCAGATTCTCAGAGCTGTACACAGCAGATATGGACAAATCTCCAAGGAACAGAGGCCTCATCACTAATGGAAGCTGAAGGGCAATGACTAAACAGAGTGCTATTAAACAGCCTTAGATTTCCCTTTTATAATTTATTATCAGTGATACTATATGAACACTCTGAGAATACCAAGCATCTTACAGAAATTCAATTTCTTAATGAGAAATGCAAAGCAATACCATTGTATTGACAATAAAGTTTATGACTAAGAGTTTAAATGCTAAAAATTTATCATCAGAGGGGGAAGCTGAACACATTAATCCGGGGGGGGGGGGGGGGAACGTATTGCAAATGTCCAAAAAGAGCCAATTCCTGCATGCAGAAGTATATAAATATAAAAACCAAAAAGGGTCTGAGAGATGCAAAAAGAATTGACTCCATCTCCTACCTTTTTTCCAATGTTGCACTGCTACCAGAGAATAATTCTGCAATGTTGTCTCATTAATTCTGGTAAGTGGATTTTTTTCCCCCACACAGTGGTTAAAACAAATGTTGTAGCAAACAAAAACTTAAGATTTAAATACTTCTTTTACAATGGCTTCATATTTCTCTATCTCCTGCATCATTAACATTTCAGGTATTTAAAAAAGCAGTGCTCCAAGGAATAACAGAATATGCAAAAGATTTGAACAAGGTTAAATTTTTGCTCTTCCAAGTTTACAAAATTAAAGTGAAAAGCTTATAATCAGTATAATTCTAATACTTAGTCAACTCTTAAGATGATTTCTGCCACATAAAATAGAAAATACAAAGGAGCACTGCAGAAAGAGGACTATATAAGCATATTATGGAACTAAACACATCTGGTTGTGAGAAGAGAATGTCTAGGAACACAAAATATACTGTTAGTCTCAACTCCTTAAAGGAAAACAGGATATAAAGGAAATAAGATATGTCCAGCAATGCCTATTTTACTTAGTATAAAGTCATGTCATACTGAATTTAAACTGAAAAATTAACAGCATTGCTTATGATAATTATGAATGACTTGCCTAAAGAATCACACCAGATCAAGGAAGTACAAATGTTTTTAGTGGCAAAATATAAGCAAGAAAGTCTACACAATATATGCTGTGAATGGGACTTTCCTTTGTGTTAATAAAAGCATATGCAAAATTGAATCCTCGGAAAAACATAAAAAAGATTATAAATTTATACTATTATTTCAAAATAAACTCTTGAAAACTATAAATTCATTCAATGCTAAACATTTTGGATCAATCAGGCTGAACGAAGTTCCTATACTAGCAAAATATGTTTTAAAATGCAAATTGAAAAAACTATCCTTTGCCACTATTACAATTTAATTGATGAAATTACTGATATATTCTACAGTAGTATTTTTATACTATTTCCAAGCAAGTAAATCATCAATTTTTTTTCCCAGGTCTTTTTAACTCCTTTTTCAAAGTTAAGTCCAAGACACTGATGTACCTCTCTAAAGCTTAGAACAGAACTTTGCAAGTAGTCAAAACTTTTATTATCCTTTCATTTTCTATTTACTAAGTTCTAGACAACTCCCGTCAGAAATGCTATTAGTAGCCCCCTTGTAGCATAGGAAACTACCCAAAAGACAACTGCAATACTAAAAAGCTCAGAAACAGCTATGATTTCTACTCAGATTCATAAATCTAGAAGTATGTCTACTCATGTGAACACACAGGCTCTTAATTCCATTATTTATTAAGCAAAGGACATTCAGGTGTTCTCTAACACTGAATAAACACAAGTCAGTTGATCACTGATAACTAAGCATGTTAATTTTGGTGTACTTCTATATGCAGTAGTTATGTGATAAGAATGTGAATAATACATCATAGAATAACATATGAACTTCTAATTCACAAGGCTAGTTTGTCTGTACAAAATTTACAAAGCTATTTTAAAGAGACTGAGAAGATATAAATGATTTGCGGCCAGTATATATTTTATGGATTTCTCAATGTTTCTCAATTTCTCATAGATCTCTAGATACTGCACTACTAGTTCACTGCTTCAGCATTACTGGAAAGGGATATTTGTAATATTAAAAAAAAATGCTTTTCTTTGCCACTGTTTTTTTCCCTGTTTTGAGCAATACAGTACGTTAACATTTTGTGTGCAAACCCAGCAACCACAACCTTAATTAGTCTACAGTTTATTGCAAATACATTAATGTAAAAACAAATTCATACACAGTAATAAAATTGAAGTATGTATATAGCTAGAGGAGAAGAACAGTAATGGAATGCTTGAGTAGGAAGTTTGCGGTTTTACTCTAATGATTGAATACTTTTTAAACATCTCTAAGCCCAGCAGTAACCGTTGTTATGGATTTATTCCAACTATTTGCTATTTAATAGATAGCATTTTAACTCATAGTATGGAAAAGTTAATCCACACAACTTTTCTAGCCTTGCCCATCTTTTCAGTTAGTTTCATCTTAATGTTAGTAAAATTTCTAGATTACTTATCCAGCCCTGCTTACTCCATCCTTCCTCCCTTGCAGCTAGCAACCATCCACAACTCATCTATCGCATTGTTTTTCCATTGCTGGGAGTGCAGCAGAAAAGCAGGCCTCAGTAGTTCTTAGGAAATAAATATTCTCAAGGGCCATTTACCATTGCAATGACTTTCAAGAGACACTGAAACCTTCCTGACATTTACCAGTGTACTGTAAAAAAAAAAATAAAAATGATGAGATGGCTGCTACTTTACCATTTTTAAAGGCAAAATTCTTGCCCAGTAAATTATGATGGGAATTGGAATTAGGCTCCTTGTTAAAACACACACACACACACAGGTAACACCTCATGGGCACAAATCTGATTTATTTTCTAAGCCAATGAAAATATTGATGCTTATATTATCCCCTTATATCCTGCTGCAAGGATACAGAGATACACAAATGAAAAGATTAAAAAAATAGTACCTCAAACATATAATCAGGTATTTTATTGTCTTCTCACTATCACTGCACTCCAACTCACCTTGCAAACTGATCATACATAGCTATCTTTAAAAAAACATGTCCAGATATACTAAGTATACATATGTGTATATTAATAATCTTAATTCTAACCATCTTTACCAGCAGCTGGCATATTTATATTTTTTCCATATTTATTAATGGACACGATCCCATGTCTTTTAAGTAGTGAATACAACATAAACCAGACACACTTCAGAACATTAGTGAAAATCTATTAAAGATTAACGAAGTTCACATTGGGAAGTTTTTAGCTTCAAGGAATCCAGATCAGGGAAAAATATTTTGGCAATATGAAGTGATGGGCAAACCTCAGACTTTTAGCAAAGATATAGTTTTTAAAATATTGTACAAATGTTCAGAATTACTTTTTCAAAGGAGAGAAACAGGATAACTAAAAATAATCATTTGCTGAAACACTATCAAAGCTTTCTACTCATCCATGAATTGGGAACCCACGGGTATTTTAGTCTGTCACGCCTCCTGCACATATTCAGTGTGATAGAAAATAAAATATTAAAAAATGCTATAGCAGCACAATTGCTTTAAAAATGGAAGAATACACATATCTCTGGGGCAACTCAATCCTACAAAACAATCACATATTTTATTACTAGCATTTCTATGCTGGTCTATTTAACCGCATCTTTTAATCAACAATCTGTGCAATAATTGCACAAGCATTCCAGTGTCATAGATCTGTACACACATAAGGGAACCTTTGGCCTGAGGGGCAGCTGTGACCAATGAGGCTGCTGCATCTGGCCAATAGAGGGCAGGGTTGAGACTTAAGCCTCCATTTGTCCACCACAAAGGGACATAACATGCAGGAGCAATTCTTTTTCAAAGTACTTAATGCAGAATAGAGAGGGGGATTATTGTTCCTCACCTTACGTCATTTCTCCTTCCATTTGGAAGAAGTCCTCTGAGGACAGAACTTTCTCCCCAGGAATCCAATATTTAGCAGCAGAGCTCTCTTCCCCCCCAAAAGCCCTCTAATATCTAGCTCACCCAAAGAAGGTAGGTACATTCCAGCACACACATCCAATTTAGTTTTCCATCTGTTTTATTATCAGCCCTGAATAACAATAGCAAAGACATACAAACAAAACCCATGCACTGTAGCCTCCCGATAGCCTGAAAATTACTAATTCTCCTCCTCCTTTTTTCCGTCTTTCTCTTTTGCCTTCAACTTCAAGTTTCTGTACAACAATGTGAACACAATAATCTGCACCATCAATGAGTCCTAAAAAGAGCTGCCCTCCTTTGACAACAGCCACTTGAGATGTATTGTACAGTAGTACATATTTTATAACTTCATAGATTGATCATAATTTATCTTTTTAATGGTTCTTTGCTGTCTCTTTTTCTTGGCAATTTCCAATAGCTAGTTAAAAGTATGTGCTCAGAGTTCTATTTAACAAATAGAAATTCGCAACTATCATTCAGAATATCAGAGGCAAACAAAAAAATTCAAAGGAATCAAAAAGTATTCTTGCAAAAATTGCTTGATCCACTCTAGTAGGCAGACAAAATTTATATTTTCATTTTAATATACCTCTACAAACTTCTAATGCAATTTCCTTGATAGCCAGTCCAAAGACTAGCACTGTTTAAGTATGTCAGGAAGCATTATGCTGATCTGAACACAGGATTTCCTTGCAATTCAGATTAGCGACAGGAAAAAAATTAAAAGTGTTTTTAGGCATCATAATGTTCTTATCAATAAACAGGTTTGAAGAAAACCTTTCAGGCACTATGCAAGTATTGATGACAGAAATAGAATTCATGTCTGGCTGTCTTCCAGATAATGAGACCAAAAAGATTGAAAACTGCTTATTGATAAATTGTTGTAAAGTGGTTTTTTTAAATGATGATTAATTGAGCTTAATTAACTGCTGCTTTATCAATGATTTTCCAACACTTTTGGAAAAGATAACCTTCTTCAAAAAAGTTGGTCATAACAGCCAAGAACAGATCCTTTTAGCAGCATAAAATGTTAGCTTTAGACCACATCTGTCCTGGTCCTCCAGATCTTCCAATAGAGCACCCATTGCCATTGTAACTGAGTCCATCCACTTTGAAGTTGGTCATCCTCTTCTCTTTCCTTCCATCTTTCCCAGCATTAGAGCCTTCTCCAGAGAGCTAGGTCTTCACACAATATGTTCAAAGTAGGACAATTTGAGCCTGGTCATTTGTGCTTCAAATGAGAACTTTGGGCTGATTTGTTTGATGATCCATTTGTTTGTTTTCTTGGCTGTCCACAGATTTCTCAGGTGTTTTCTCCAACACCAAATTTGAAAAGCATCAATACTTTTCTATCCTACATTGACATTATTATGATCTATATTATTATAGTTATACAGTTATATTATTATAGTATTTTATTATAGATGCTGTAAGCTATGTAGAATTCAGTTGGATTGAGGTAGTGTATCAACTACATAAATAAAAATAATATTTAGAAACATAACTGCTCCTTTTACTTAACACCTGCCAACAACAATTTGCAAAACTGACTAATGTATAAAAATATACAAAGAGTTCAGACAACTCTGTAAAATTTTGACACTACATGGGAGACCTCTGAGTCACGGTAGCTGGGAGCACCTCTATATTTTGCCAGTTTCCCATCCCCAAAATGGAAACACTTTCTGATTTCAAATAAGCTAAAGCTAGTAGAAAAATGACAAACAAATAATTCACTCACAAACTGAAATACCAACAAGTATTTAGTGCATATTCCCCACCGATGAAACTCATTTCAAGAGGCTATTCCCATATGACTAGCATAGGTTAAGAGTGGGCAAAACATTTTAAACAAGAGTAGACTATTGACTTTGTGAACTTGGTTTTATAAAAGCCAGTCCCAGATAACCACTTCCACTTCTGAAACCACAATGCTTGCACAAAACTAACCACAACCTTTCATTTCTGTGTGTATTTTACATCAAATTGAAGAAGCATGCTACCAGATTTGAGAGTTACAGATTCTTTTAATGATAAAGTACTTCAATGTTTGGTCAAACCAGTGTAGAATGACTATGAATTTGCTTAAATAAGTCAGTCATCTTTATAGTGCTCATTTTGCTAAGCAGCAAATTAAAATTATTCCAAACATACTGCCCATGCAAAGCCACACCTCATTCATGTGGATACAGGTACACAACTAAGTAGTTTTCCCTTTGGCAATTTGCACATGTCATTCCTTTATCCATATTGAGAGGCCCATATCGTTAATTCACACCTTGTGCTTCATGCCACATCCCCCAATGAGATCATAACAAAGACGGCATAATTTTACTGAGTTGTTTAAACAAGTTCAGAGGTTTAAAGTGCATATCCAAGTCAGCACATCCTGTTGCAATCCTAAAGATAAAAATGTGTTCCTAACAGAGACAGCAATACTTTAGCCAGCAATGGCCAAACCCTGGAGAGTACATGACAAGCATGATCACAACTCAAGAAAATCAACTTACATCTAAAGGAGATATGAATGACTGGATTACACCGACATGATATTTGTATAGTCCATACTACTATTCTATTTCACTGCCAGTACTCCTCTGTCCAATTAGTTAACTATAAGTAGTCCTTGTTCATTTATTGCAGAGATTAACAACTCCCCTCAGGTCATGGGACACAACAAGCTTTGTATGGCAGGCTGAGGATACTTCAAATGTCAGTAGGACCACAGCCATTTTGCAAGAGGGTGGAAGTCATGAGTTTTAAGAGATAAACTGGGTACCACAAGCATGTGCAAGATGTAATCTATGCATTTTGCTTTCCAAACCCTCAAAATGTAAAAAAACAAAACAAAAAAACCCTGCATATCCTAAGGGGCTCCGTGAGTCACAAAAAGGAATTTTGACAGGCTATATGCAATCCTCAATTCACTTTTTGTCCCTCTGACCTACTGGACACAAACTTAAATGTGAAGGGGAGGCATAAGGATCAATTCAAGTAATACAATGGGAAAGATAAAACCATCTGCCTATAAATGGAAATCACTTATTCTTTTAATGGAAACAAGTGCATGAATTTTTTCTTGCTGTCAGAAATTAGGATAGTATTTTTAATGTAGAACCATGGAGGCATAGTAGGCCACCAATCCAATATAAAGATCAATAGCTTCTCTAAGAACTTAAAGTTTGCAAGGACATACTGCTATAAGCTCTTTACAGGATGCCAAGTTCTTGTGAGATGTTTCCAAAGGATAAAAAAAATCCACACAAAAAAGCAACCCTTAAGATCAGACAATCCATTTCCTTTTCCTGTTTTCTTTTTTATACCTCTGTGTTCAAAATGCATGCTAAGAAAATCCTGCTTCTTCTTAGTAATTTTAAACAGTGTCTTCTTTTTTTGCTGAAATTTGTCCCATAAAAAGCTTTGATTTTTTTTATTTGCTGTGGAGTTTTGTTTTTTAATTTCCTCCTCCTCCTGCCACTTCTTTAATTAGAGATCGTGCTTTCAGAACAAAAGTAATGAATGTACATACATAACTGTACATATATACACACTAATCAGGCTATTCCCTTGGAGTAACTAAATATGAAATAACAAGGTAAAGAAATTAAAGGCATGAGGTAAGAAAAAGAACTGTGAAATCTGAGGTTAAATTATAACCTCTCCATACCTTTTTCTAGTCTTGCAAACCATCCTCCATCACATCTATACACACTTCATACATTGCATTTTGTTCTTTAAACAGTGAATATACAACTTCCTATCTTTTTAACTAACTTCTGGCTGCTTCTCATAAACAAACTTATATTATTTATTTATGCAACATCCTCTATCAACGATCTCATGGGAAGAAAAACTGCTGGGTTAGAGAGAGAAAAAAATTAATGTAACTGCCCCCTTCAAATTCATCTGATCAAGCCTGTTAATATGTAGACTGGATATGCTATGCATTTTATTATTAGCACTGGTTTTCATATTTCTTTTAAAAATGCATGCATGTCTTCACTGTGTATCACAAGATACATTCAACAAATGCTAACTTCGATATTAAAACCAACGTCAATCAGGAAAGAGCAGCTGTAAAGCAACTGTAGATTGCTCTAGAGTAAATAATAAAATAGTTTTATAGTACTGATAACAGGACACACCAAGCAAACAGTCAAGGCACCAGAAGAATTATAGTTCATAAAAGTGTAGTGAAGTTTCTTAAAACTCCAAAACACACACCTGAAATTATAAAAGAAATCAATAAACAGTGAAATTCTCAGCACTGGAAATACATATTGTAAAACAGCCTCAGTATCTTCGATCTGGCATCTTGAAATATGTTGTAATTGCATCTCCTGGAATTCCCAGCCAGCATAGTTGGAGAAAACATATTGGGGAAGACTTCCTCTGAGTAACTGTATTCATACACATGTAAGATTGTATTCAAATACACTAGTAGCAAGAGGCCATCACTGGAAAGGGCAAGCTCAGAAGTTTTGATTCACTTTGTCTTGGGAGGAGCATATGGGCTTGGGATTATTTTTAACATTAATAGGTAATTAACCCTGTTTAATCTTCACCATAACCATTTTTTTCATCCATACTGAAATTCAATGATTTGCTGCTAAACTGGAGCAGTATGATCTTGCAATTCTGAGTTTCGGGAACCGAGCACCACACATGGACAAAGTGTGCCACCAGAGGGGAAAAAAATGCCCTTAATTTCATTATGCAATCCTTTAACAAGAATCGATCCTACATCATTTATCATACTGCTAGACAGACAGAGCTCCCTTGCTAGTAAGATATTTAAAGTTATTTAAGAAAAGATTGGAGAGCCATTTGTCTGGGATGTATGAGGATTCCTTCACTGGGCAGGGGTTGGGCTATATGATCTCTAAGGTCCCTTCCAACCCTATTATTTTAACTTTTAAATAAAGAAATGTCTATGGCTGAAAATCTTTTTGGTTTTGTTCAAACATTAAATCCATAGCAAGTTGTTAGCATCAATACAATCTTAATCACCTCCAACTTTCCTATTTCTACAAAGCTGCTAGTTATATACTACAGAGGGATTCAGAATAATAGGCATATCTGAATAGAGTCTTACTACAGATTTTAATAAAACTCTTGAAAAATCACAAAGCAGCTCTCACATACAGGTTTTGGTTGAAAAATTTGTCCCTCAAGTATTTTGGCAGCCAATCTGAAATATGAGGATTTAATAGGTTTCCTTCTTATGCTGGTAGACTCAAAAAGGATGTTCTGAATGGAATGAAAATAACTCAGTACTATTATTGCTCTGAATCTTTTAGTTCTCTGTAGATATTAATAATTTATGTCATAAGTTCAATGCAACAAAACAATTACATATATTGGGCCAGCAAGTATTGTGTCTCCACCCAAGTAATTACCTGAGCTTTCTTCAAAACCAGAAAAGCAAGCTCCAGCATCAGCTACTGACAGAACAGAAGCCTAGACATAACCATCTAGCTCTAACCAGCAGAAAACTTTCAACATTTACTAAGAGAGAAAGAAAAGACAAGACAAGACAAGACAAGACAAGACAAGACAAGACAAGACAAGACAAGACAAGACCAAGGTTACGCTCATATTCCTGGTATTTGTTTCATATCACATATGGAGTTCCTGAAGCTTTGCTAAAGAAAAGTGAACCATTCACTGGATAGGAACAAGCTTTTCTGTAATAACTGATGCACTACTGAAACAAACATTATCTGGATACTCACCCAAATGTTTGCTTGGGAAAAGCTATATGGAAGTATGCCAATTAGTCCACAAACAGGCTTGATGCTTCACTAAATTTTAAAAAGTGGCTCTAAGACAACCTGAATTATTGCCACACACTAAGCTGGTAAAGTGTCCCTCTCCCATGGATGCCAGTGCAGGGCTGTTTAATTACCTTGCCCTGAGAGATGTACCATTCTTCAGGTCGCTCATTTATGGCCTCACCTTCCTCCCAGGATTGTTGTAATAGGAAGCTACATATGTTACTACATTCACACTGTGAACTTTCTAATCAAAAAATGGATTATAATAATTGTTTCATAACATTGTAGTAATATTTTAATGTGAACTTTGTGATATTTACCTAATAAATGGAATTTAAGTAAATAGGATGCATCCATTGCCTTAGGATATTATTTATATTATGGCCTTCAGCAGGTTTCTCTGATGACGCAAGGAGACTGTGATTAACAATCTGGGTTAAAAACTGTTTTATCCTGGAGTTTAAATAAAGAGAAACTGTTAACAATAATTTACTTGCTTGAATCCTACAGATGACCAAGATGAAAAAGTATGCTGGTCCAGCTTTTGTAGAATTACAACAAAAAAAATCTGAATTTCTTGAACTGAGTGAATACTGACTATGCAGCTGGGTGTCAGAAATTATGTATGGCCATACACTCAGAAGACAATAGAAGTGAATCAAGTAAATTAAAAACAGTTGCACTATAATTCTATACATGTCTGTTATGAAATAATTCCCCTGAACTCAATGGGACTCATTCAGAATATGAGGATGGCTGCAACCTCAAACAATTTCAGCATCTAGTAAAGGGGAAAAGCAACAATTAAGAAATCCCCTGGAAGTAATTACATAAACCCTTTTCCATTCAAGTAGATTTCACAGAAAAGGCTGAGAGAATGGATATCAGTTTTTTAAAAAGGACCCATTAATTTGCTCCAGGGTTATTCTTTACTTCTGTAAAATAAAAAAGCATAGTTTGGAAAATGCATGAAAAGAAATACAGATGTCTAGGTTGCAAATTTAAAAAGGCAGGCACATTCAAATGTTTCTAGGCTACAGCAATATAATATGCCAGAGTTCAGATCTAAGATTTTTCTGAATTCCATCCGAGCCCCAGCTTGCCCAGCAATGAAGAATAAAAACCTTCATCTCACTCAGTTCAACCAAGTATTCCCTATTACAAATGACAAGACAGAAAATGTCCAAAGCTTATCTGCTTTCAGGCTGGGATGGAAACACTATTTTTATCCAATCTGTTTTTCAGTGTCCAAGAAACTTTTTACATTATCTCGTTAATACAAAGGAAACCATGATGGACCCAGAGGTAATTAGCACTACATTAATATACATATTTACTGAGATATAAGCCACACTGACATAATTGTAGGACTCCCAGGTAAATGTTTAAAGAACTGTTGGGTATTACCATGCAATATTATTTAATATGAGAATAAAAGAAATATTTTAAAAGAAACAAGTTGTCAAGTTTTATAAATGAGTTATATAAGATCATAGAGATACTGAATAAAGCTAATAGAGGGAGACAAATTGCATACCCTTGAGAAATAGCAAGGAGGAAATGTATTAAGGGTGGCTCAAAAGGCAATAAGATTATGTATTTTAACGTCACTGAAATAGCAAATACCCTGCCTTAACGTATAAAGACTGCTAAACTCACTTCACTTTAATGACAGCAATGATGTCCAAAGTAGTCATACTTCCTAGTGCTAGAAATATCAATAAAATAGAGGGATAATATAATTTCAGTTACATAAAGATTAAAGGCATAATGAAAAATCACAATGAACTAGAAATGGATGAAGATAATCTTTGAAGCTATTCCAGTTATCAGTGAAAATGTACCATAACCCAATTCTGAGCAGTTTAAGCCTTGTCTACATGTTCCTAAACTATACATAAAATATAAACTGAACAGAGAAAGAAATTTCCTATTTTAGCTTCCTCTTTTTCTTCTCTCTTAAGGCACACTGCCTTAAAAAGATCTTCAGCAATCTACAAAATGAGAAACATTATAGCCAGATACTCAAAATATAATGCCATTAATCCAAACAGCCTCATTCAAACTATAGAATAAAAATATGAACTTTTAATCCACAGTTTGGTTAAACAACATTTGCTTCACTGTCTAATCTTTTACTGAAACAAACAGGACTTAACTATTTCCCAGACCATGATGTCAAGGGATGGAGAGTTCACCAAAAGCACTACAACTGCAAAAGCACTGTTGTGCACTCCCACCAATCTGACCTCTAAACAAAGTTTCTTGAAGAATTCAGGGCATAGAGAAATGGATGATTTTAACACAAAACCACTACTATAAAATTATCAAGAGCAGCTGCAAGTAGATTAAGCAGATACAAGTTCATCTATAGAACATCTACTCTTGTATTAGATCCAAAGCAAATAAAACTTAAAATGTTACTATGGGACAGCTTGATCACTGAAGACATTTGCACTATACCAGAAACTACAAATTACAGTTTAGCAATATTTAATTTTTTTTTTAAAAAAAGCAATCCATAACTGAAGAAATATCAAAGTACTGTAAGTGACAGAAAGTCTTGTCAGCCAATTACATTACAGAGACCAGAGACCATTATATACAGCTTGATATTCCAATTAAAGCTTGCAAAGGAGAGCGTAGGAAAATATTTACCTTAAAAAAGGAAGCTCCTCTAAGACAGGTCAAGGACAATAGCAAGGAAAGTTGTCAGCTTCCTATACCATTCAATGTTGTTATCACATCTGAGTTACCACAATCATTAGCAAATATTTTAGAACTGACTTACAGAGTAAAAAGACTATAAAAGAAATCAGGAAAAAGAAATGTATACTTATTGTTAATTCAATAATAGGAAATATATTCCACTACCACAACATACTTCCTGTCTATTTTGATGTTAACTGTTAGCTGCACTGAAGTGTAACATAAAATTAATAGTCCTACAGATCTTCTGCTAAGCTACAGAAACACATACACATTTTTATGTTACAACCTTCAAAAAGACATTACATAGAATAATAATCGATGCTTCAGCAGAAGAAAAAGAAAACATCTATATTATTCTATATTTTAGAAGATGAACCCAATAAGAAAACCCATCCAGAATTCCTGATATTCACAATCCAATTATGTTAAAAGGAACGGTATATCCATCCTCATTTCAACTAATACTTCCCATCCCCCAAAACAGGCTCAGCGTTTTAGAAATATAAGAGACTGTACCACATTCACCTTATTTTGTAATCAGCTTGGGAATCCAGAAAATGATCTCACAGATCATTAATAGTCTATATTCCTACTGACTCCATGACTCATTTGCAAAATATATTCTTCAGCAGTATTGCAGTGATCCCAAAACCAAACATTTCTTTCTTGTAACATCTATGTTCTTGGATGGCAAACTAAAATGTTGTTGGGTATGTGCTAGGGAAAAAATAGCTATCTAATACATTTTTTTCTATTTATGATACTGCATCTAATCTTCATAATACAGGCTTGCAGTGGCCCTGGATTTTGCATTTATATAATATCAGATGAAAAAAGTTCATGTTTTAAAATTATCACATGACACTGGTCAGCATCCAACATATTAGAAGTCCTAACTAACTGGGCCCATCCCCAACTACAATGGAATAGAAGCTGATTCTTCAGTTGTAGTTCAACTCCAATTCCCATCAGCTCTGGTAAACATGGTCAGTAACAAAGAATGAGAAATGCAGCCCAGACGTGAGATGTCACAGGTTCCTTTTTCTATAGGAGAAAAGAGTATCTTAGATTCCAAGACTACAATATTCCCAAGCTTCCAGCTGCTGAGAGGAAATGGGGTGGGTAGAAATGTAACTTGGTAAGGGAGGGGAAGCAACATGGCCACCGGCCAACCATAACAGGTCTCTCTTCTATTACATGTACAGACACTTTAGTATTTAGTTCTGGAGAGCCAAACAAATCCAGCTACTAAAATGACTGCAAAAGTAGAGATAACACACCACAATGCTGAGAATGCCACTAAACCATTTGGGACATAGGTAGGCAATCTAACATCACCCTAAATGACCTTTACTCCTACAGTTGTACTACCTAATATGCAGGAACCTTCTACATAGCCCAAACCTTCAATGCAGTTATATCAAGTGTCCAACTGGAACTCTTATCATGAGAAACTGCCACTCTGGTGCCCCAGAAAACTATCAGACAAATACATTTTGGGAAGACAATCCAGATTGTTTGATCAGCAAATCCAAAACAGGCTTGCCAATTTGAGAAGTGCATTCCAACCTCATTCGTGTCAACCTTTGTGCTTTCCACACTGTCACAAGATTTAACAATTTTTATCCAAACTCCAAACAAACAGCAGCAGAGGGTACAAAGCAGCTTTATACTGACCTGTCCGTGATTGCGGACTGTGTGCCACTCATTGGAGCCCTCGGCAACAGGACGATTTTTTAGTAGCCAATCTGCATCTTACTGGTTATTTTATGTTACTGTCACTTTCCCACACACACACCCAAGTTCAGAATCCAGCTTTAATTCCAAAGGATAGTAGAGCTAAAAACCATGAGCAACACAGTTCTTTTCAGTCTTCCAAAAGATCCACATCCAAGCACACTCGGGAAAAGCCACTAGGACTTTCTGCCAAGAAGTAACGAAGGCCGTCACAGCCATGATGCACTCCCCGGGAAATCCAGCCATCGCCTCAGTTCGGAAGGAAGACACATCTCAGTTTAAGACAGCTGATCGCCCGAAGAAGCTGCATCTGCTTCAGTTCCTTCCCAGCCCTCGGGTTCCCGTCATTACAATCCCTGATCCTCTCCAGTCTCTACAGCATCCAAGCCAGTCAGGTAAATGAGTCCTCCTCGATGCTGTAGCTCTTCCCTCCAGGAAGGCCCAAAGAAAACAAGGAACTGGGGGTGGAGGGGTTCAGGGCAGGGGAGCAGGAGGAGAGGCTTTCTGGCTTCTTCCCACCACCCCTTCAAGAAGAAGGCTTCCTCCAGGTCTCTCTGAGGTCCACTGTCTGGGCACCGAGCACAAGCCCCGACGGCCGGTGGCCCCCCAAGCCTTTGTGGGACGGCCGTTCAAACCTTTGCCTTCATGGAAAACACACGAACACCCACCCCGAAGGAAGGAAGACTGGCCCTGTTCTTTAGGGGGGTGTCAAGAAAAGGGGGTGTCAAGACGGTGGGGTCCCCTTTGGAGCTGCCTCTTCCGGGGGGGCTCACACCATACCCTTGGAGATCTAGATACGAAATACAAATTCCTATATAGGCGTGTGTGTGGGGGGGGTGCATACAGCTCTATTAATTCCCCCTGGGACGCGGAGAAGCCCCTCCACGCAGCCAGGCGCGCCCCTCCAACTCAGCCCCGCGCCTCGGAGGCCCCCTGCGGGCAGGGTCGGAGGGCGGCGGCGGCGGCGGAGCCCTCCTTGCCCCCCGGCCCTCTCCTAGGCCTCCGCGGGCTTCATCCCGCCCGCAGGACTGCTGACAGGGCGGCGGCGGAGCCCCCCCCGCCCCGAGCCCTTTCCGGCCCACTCGGCCGACTCGGCCCGTCCCGCCTGAGAAGCTTCTGAAGCGACGAGCAGCCGCCGGGGAAGCCGAGCCCGGTGGCCGCCGCGGCCGGTGAGGGGAGAAGGGGTCTCCGCTGCCTTGCGAGCTGCTGCCTTGCCGCCGCCGCCGCCGCCGTCCTCGTCCACCTCCCCTCCCGTCGCCGCCGCCGCCGCCGCCGCTCCTGAGGAGAGCCCTTTCCTCAGGCCAACGGTCCCCGCCGGCTTCCCTCAGCCAGGCCTCGGCTCCCCTTCGGCAACCTTCGGCTCTTTCCGGAACTCCCGGGACTCGTTTTCCCTCGCCTCCGCTCTCGCCTTCCCTCCGATGCTCGCCGCGTCATCCCTCCTCTCTTCCCTTCCCTTCCCCCCTCGGCCACTGCAAATTTTTTTTTCCACCCGACCTCGGCGAGATCCCTCCGCCGGGAATGCGCCTGACGTCGTGTGTTCTTCACCCCGCAGCCCGTCGCCTCCGCCGTAGGGGAAAAAAGGATGTGAGGAAAAGGAGTCCCTTGAAGGATGGGGAGGCTGGAAGGAAGGAGCCCCGTTGTTAAGAATGGGGGGGGGGGCAGGGTGCAAAAGAAGAGAGTAAGCGCAGCTGTGTTATCTGGGATGGCGTGCAAGGAGTCAAGGGGCAGCGCCGGAGAGGCGAGGCGACAAAAACGAAAGTTGGGGACGGGGTTGCAGAGGCTTTTCCATCCAGTGAACTAACAAACTGAGTTAATCTCCTTCCTTTCTAAGATTTCGAAGTTAGGTCTGTGCGGGACACAGAAGAGGACAATCCATGCGCACGAACTCCGGCATCTGGGACCCGGTGAAAGTTTGGTCCCTGAAACGCACTTCCAGCTGCGCGAAATTTCTTTTTGTTTGCTAACTGGTTAGGGAGGTCTGCAAATACACGAGGAGCGGCTATTTACTGTTACTTCCTATGGACATTCTTCCGAAGAGCTGAGTTGAGAGAGAGACCAAGCACGGCCCAGCTAAGCTTGCCTTCAGGGCTTTTAAGCACTTACGAACCTGCTCTGTAACAAAAACGGTTCTTTATATACAAATATACCTTATACGTTGTATACACATATACGTTATATACAAAACATCGAGAAGTGGAAAGCAGCGCGACACCGAATTAGGGGAGGCTAGAGGAGAACAAGCGTGCTAAGAGCTACAGAGCTTTTAAAGTGCCAATGCTTGAGTGATATCAGTTAAAATATTGCAATCGTTAAGATAGGATGGTAAGTGTTGAATTGTTTTATTTTTATGGCTTTGACGCTTAGCCTTTTATGGCTTTAAGGGAGGGGTTCCTAAACGTTTGGCCACCACACCTCCCTTTAGTGCAGTGTTTTACAAGGGTGGCAATTTTAGGACGTGTGGACTTCAACTCCCAGAATTCCCTAGCCAGGCAGGGGAAACCCAAGCTGGCTGGGGAATTTTGGGAGTTGAAGTCCACATGTCTTAAAGTTGCCAGGGTTGAGAAACACTGGGGTAGACAGTCCAAAATGCTGTCTATTTTTATTCTGTTTCAGCTGCTGCTAGGACTGTCAGCCGGACAGCGATCCAGAAGGGAAGCCCGAACAAGTAAAAAAACTTCTCACACGGGCCAAATTCATGCACAAAATATGCCCAATTTTGTCATCTGCTAGGTTCCTGCATTTTACAATCAATACTTCACAAACCACAATAGTTAGATTCACACAGAATCCATGTCAAGAGCTGGCTTTCAGCACAGGTTAACAATCCAAAGAGAAGATAGGAAGCAATTTCTGAAATGTAGTCTTTTAAAACGATGAACCCTGACCAAATTTTCATTTAATTTTTTCCCCTTCTCCTGGGGCTGGAAGGCATAGTACCATTTCCCAGAATATTTGCGTTAGATTTCCTCACCTCTTAAAGAATAATATGGAATAGCAGAATCCTATCCCATCTTGGCAAGTCAGCTGAGTCTTCAATATGTTGCTGTCTGCTGGTAGCTTTCATCCTGCGCAATGTCTAAGCTCAGTGATTTCGCTTATAAAGATGATGAGAGTAACTTGCACTGGAGAAGACCAGGAGGCCTTTTTTCCTCCTCCTTACATTTTCCCCAAGATGGCCCTCCGGGTACTAGGGTGGGGAGGGTCATTAGCTAAGGAAGGGGCAAAGGGACTTATCCCCATACACTATGCAAGGTTGAACATGCAAGATCCCAATATCATTTTGTAAAAAAAAAATTCATTTGGGAAGGGCATAAGAAAGACATATTTACATTTATCCATGGTATGGAAACAATGGATTGGGGTTTCTTTTTCTGACATTACTCCCAGAATTGAAGCCAGTTGCTGCAGAACACAAGCAGAAGAAGCCGTGGCATCTGTGTGGGCTTCACTTTGGCATTTGGCTTGCCGTGGGATAGGAGAGAAGGGAAAAGAAAATGCCGGATGACAAAGAGGTCTTGCTTCTCTGTTCTCAATGGTTAAAGCTGTTTATCCAATAACCCGTAAGATTAAAAAGAAAAAAGTCCTTTCCTTTGTAACCATGAGGGCTAGATGCTTACAGAGCTGATTCTGAGGCAGCTGCTCGATACTGGGTTGGTTCCTAACCCTATTGCATTTATCCAGGGTTTGTTTAAGCTGACTTTACTGACTAAAATTAGCTAGGTTTGCATAAAATGCTAAGCAATAAATCATGATTTACAAGCCAGAACAGCTGGAATGCCAGACTTGAAATCCAAACTCAGCAAATTACATTATGGCTTGGTACTGTATATGGTAGGAACTCACCTAAATCAAAATCTATACTAGTGTTTCTCAATCTTAGCAACTCTAAGATGTGTGGATTTCAACTCCCAGAATTCCCCAGCCAGCCATGCTGGCTGGGGAATTCTGGGAGTTGAAGTCCACACATCTTAGAGTTGCCAAGGTTGAGAAACACCGATCTAACATTTCTTCAAGCTGTAGCTGTGAGCCGTTTTCTTCACAGATGAAAAATGAAATTAAGTATTGAAACACAAGTCACTTTTTTTCCCCTTTAGACATCAAAATATGAAGGTTTTAAAAATAAAACTGTGTACCAAAACTAACCATGCAAGAAACAGTTTAGACTGTTTGAAAGAGTCCCATAGTTTGTAGATACTAAGAAAGAGTACAAAAAGGAGGGTGGAATTTTTAGTTTTTACATTTTCGTGACTCCGGTATACTTAACCGTTGAGTGTATTGACTCAGGGAAGAAGAATGGTTGAGCTGAAAGTCCAGCATGCAAACTCTTTCTGGAAATTGACTACTCAGAATAAAAGGACTGTAAACTTTTATTGACTTTCGCAGTTCTCTTTAGATCCACAGCTACCAGGGGAAAACACTGTGACTAGTGGAAGCAAAGTTTCTATGGAAGGACTGCAGCCCCATTTATTTCAGCTTGCCGGGAAATCCATGGGAAACCTCAGTTCATTCATTCTCTAATGCTACAATCTGTCACTGTTAAAGCTTTAACATCAGTTCCCTTAATTCACAGCATTCTGGTCCAAATGATCAGCCTGTACAACATCCACTGGGATATCATGGAAATTTAGAAGAGTTTTTAAATTTCCAGGAAACACTCCAAGGAGGAGAGCACAAAGATTAAAACAGCAAGGTTACATGAAATTAAAGATGTCTGCTGAAGTAATCTACTTCATCGTATGATTGAAGCAGCACAAAAGCCTTTTTAATAAAGATTTACACATTAACATACGCCAACATGCACACTCCCCTAGTGCAGTGTTTCACAACCTTGACAGCTTTAAGATGGGTGGACTTCAACTCCCAGAATTCATGCTGGCTGGGGAATTCTGGGAGTTGAAGTCCACCCATCTTAAAGCTGCCAAGGTTGAGAAACACTGCTCTAGTATGCAATATAATAGGCTAGACAAAATAGATTGTTTTGAGGGGTTTTAGATACAGTATTCTCTCATTTTTGGATCTAAGAATGAAGCTTGTTGAACCTGCTGCAATTTTGGTAGATACCCCAGACTAAAAAGATTTAGTTTGCTAATCAACAGCCATGCCACAGGCACACAGAAAGGAAAATTGGGCCTTTACAAGCTATCACGCTGTTGTTGTTGTTTTTAATAAAATGGGCTTGCAAACCTCATTTTTCAATGAATGTGTCTGTTGAAAGAGAACTAGAGAGAGAGAGTACACCTGTAGAAGATTATGAGATAACGGCTATGAAAATGGAAATAGTAGCATTTCAAGAAACAACCATGATGCCTGGTTTGTACAAAATGAATTTGATCCAGAAGAAACAAAGACCTTCTTCACGTACCATACAAAGCCACAAATTTATTACACTAAATGAACCCCTTTTCGGTTAGATTGATATATCAAACCATAAACCATGATGCTTGATTCACACTTCATGAATGTGACTTGTTCAGTTTTGGCCTAGAGGGACGTGTACCTTTAGCAAACTAAATCCAGCAATCCATGGTTAAGCGAAGCATATCTTAGTGCATGTTATGAACCTTAGTACTTTTTTTCAAACTGTCATAAGATATGATAGCCAGAAGCTTTAGTGTTTTTAAAGGGGACTGGACAAGATTCAGAGGGAGGAGGAAAGATTTATTATCAGCTATTAACAACTAAAACAGTGTTTTTTTGTTGAGGCGCACAATGGCGGAACAGAGAAGTGACACGCACCACCGTGAGCATCGAGACTTGACATGACATCACAATGACGTCATGATGCAGGGGGCCTCATCACAGCCTGCCCCCCCCACACACTGTGCCGATTTTATGCCCATAAAATCTTTTTATTATTTGTTATAAAATATAATACAGAGTCGCTGTGCCCATCACTGGTGGAACATGAAATCGCTGTTGCAAAGTAACTCAAACGACACGCATGTTTACATTCATCTCAGTGAAGACTCCGTCGGTTAGCCCTTTCAAAGGCGAAAGCCACTCGCCCATTAGGAAGTAAGAGTCTTTGGGAACACAGCAGCACAGAAACTATAGTAAAGGAAATCATGAGCCAGCCAGCAAATAAATAAATAAATAAATAAATAAATAAATAAATAAATAATAAATGAATAGCTCTTCTCTTTACAGATGGACCTTTTTGCTTTCCTGTCTCTCAAGCCTGGGCATTTCGCAGGTAAGACATGAATCAAAGGCCAGGTGAATCAATGAAATAAACCTGGTTTGGGACTAGGCATGTGCCTGGTAAGATGAATATTTGAAAGTTCCTCTGTTCGAGAACCAAAGCAGACTTGTTGACCCTTGGAAATCTAGCATACCAAGGAGACACTTTAGCCCCCACTTCCCCCCGTATACAAATCAGCCTGGCATGGAAAGGAGAATCAGGTCACATTGGCTGCAGTGTCAATGACTCTAAATTCTGCAGCCCCACACCTAGGAGTCAAAACTGGTTTCAAAAGTCCTTTTTCTAGTCTTAGCTGACTCTCCTTTGCTTACTAGAGATGCTAACCGAAAATATTCTGTGATGATTCAGCATTAGGATTGGCAAGGAAACCATGGTAATGCAGAACATCTCCCAGTTTCCAATAGCGGTGAATATGTGTAGCTCAGGGTCGAACCGTGGAGTCCTTGGAGTTCTCTGAGCTTGGTGGTTTTCTTGCAAACGTTTCATTACCTGGGTGGATATTCTCTATACATTTACTGCCAGTGACCTATAGCTTCACTGTTCTCCTAAGAGGACCCATGAAGAACCCGTTCTAAATTGTTTAACAACCTGCACTCTGCTGTTCCATATCTTGCCCATGTTTCATTTGGTCACATTAGCTCAGATACACAGAGATAGAGAAGAGGCGGGAAAATCCAAACAGGAAAAGTTTGGAAGTGGCAGTCAACCCATGAGACTCTTTAGAAATGCCCCTGGGTTAATGGGATTATGCTTTAATTTTGAAGAATAGAAATATTATCAGAAAAGGTTCCCCACAACAGGAGGGTGTGCAACATATTCCACTAAGCATAAACATTTGCACAGGGCTGAAACAGGAATCAACTCTACTCTGGCTTGCAACATATGATGCATCTCTCTATGTATCATACGTATTTCCCATCCTTCCTGCAAATTGCTCAGAATACCAACTGTGATGGCGGTCTCATTTCATCCTCAAACAGCTCTGTGAAGTAGGGTAGCTTCAGAGAAGACCAGCATCATCCAACTGAGTGTCACGGTTGAGCAGGGATGTGACCCTGGATTTCTCCAGACTTAGTCCTGTGATCTACCTACAACACTGCCTTGGCCCCTTCATTCTGATAGAGACTGTGATTCAAACATGACCTCGCAGGTCCAGCCCAGGCTAATTATTGATGCTAAACCTTGAACAAGAATCCACTGATGGAGTCAATGACTCTTCAGATATCCATTGGTGTTCAGGTTCACCTCTTTGTTCCACCAATCCTTCCAGGCCTGACATTTCTTAATGGTTTTGCGCCGGGCAAACCTGCAGATGTTTACCATGAAAACCCAAGACACTGCATACATGATGAGACCCCCAATCTTGATGAAGCACCTGGGCCTGGGTGACAACAAGACACAGTACATCAGCCATGCCCCAACCCCAATCCTCACTCCTGCGAAAAGCACCACGAAGAGGAAGTCCACCACATCCCCTGTCAAGCTTGGGTACAGCCCCTTCTCCCGCAGAAACCAGCGGGCCTGCAGGAAGGGGTTGGTGAGCTCGCTGCCGAAGATGACGGCGTTGACCTCTGTGGCAGATTCACCTAAGGTGAGGGAGGCGCTGATGCCCAGGATGCTGACAGAGTGGTGGACCAACATCAAGGGCCCTTCGGTCTGAAAGTAGACACACCAACCCAGGTCAAACAGGAAGTAGCCCAAGCTGATGCACAACGCGTGGACCTGAAGCACAGTATTTGGGGACCCTGAAGAAGAAGAAAGGGAAGAGAGAAAAATCACAGCTGACACGTAGATCACTTAGTTACTAGATTTCATTTTTTGAAAAAGACTGAATACTACCAGAGAATCAAGGATTTAATTTGGTTTGTTTTTAAAAGGATCTCATTTGGCGATTGATTCTACATAATTAGTCTGCCCCTCCACTGCTGGTAATGGGGCCATAATAATACAGGAAGTGGGCTACAATGATCAAGAGCAGGAGGGAGCAAAAAAAATTATGATAAGAGTAACAGGTTTGTACAAGATTGAAGGGCTGGTATTATTTGTTCTTGTAAATGTTGTTATTGGATTTAACATTAAAGCATTTTTATTTCATCACATTAAGGAAAGAAAAATAGATGTTGGTAGGACTGGTTACAAATGTATATCATAAAATTTACACAAGCTAATAAGGTCTACCTCTATTTTGTTATGGTCAATAAAGAACTGAACACAGATTTGTAAACCTAGATGTAAGTCATTCCAAGAATTCTGGTGGATTTATTTCCCTTCCCTTTCTGAATTGTCCTTAAAAAAGCAGTTGCTGATTTCCTGACCTCCAATAGTCTTCAGTGGTGTGGTTTCATCACGGTTTGTGGTGGGAACCCAAGCAATAAAGGCAGAATCAGTGCCTGATTCTAGGTACAGTAAATAGGCTGGACGTACCTGGGTGAGTCATTGGCCAGGGACCATCGATAAACCCAATGTAGCTGGAGAGGCAAGTGGCAAAGACCCCGTGAGTCAACGTGACCAGTCGGCAGCTCCACTCGCAGCTGCGTTCTCTGTAGTGACGGCAGGACCAGGCATAGAGGGAGAGCCAGCCCCACAGGCTGAGGGCCACCCAAAGCATCATGGCCACCATCTTCTGCAATGGAATAGAAGGGAAATGTGGGAAGAAATGAATCCTTGCAAACGTTACAAATAGCCACACTACTGACAACCAATATATGCATCTACACAAACACACCCACCCAAAGATCGCCATGGACAAGCCACAAAGACATCAGGAGGCCAACTTTCATGACATCGTTGGACGCATGACACCATTATTTAAGGACATCGTGATTCTGATGCAAAGAGGTCATTTAACAACAACAACAACAAAAAAGCAATTTATACGGCTGCCTGTCTCACTATTGCAATTCTGAGCAGCGAACAGCAAAACAACTCAGTTAATTAAACAAGGAATTATAACCACGATCAATCAATGTGCTAGAGGTCCAAAGAGATCATTCCATCTTACAATCAATAAAACAACAACAGCAGCAAAGCAACCAACCCACAGGGCTCACTTAACACCCAGCTCAGGTGCTTAAATCCATTGAGTGATGATATCAAGCATATAGAATTGCCCCTTCCTACAACCCCATGAATACCAATATAGATCTCTCCCTTCAGAAGAGGGAGCAAACCCAACCCATCAGTCCCCAGGCTGGAGGACGGATATGCTCCACAGTCAGGGAATCTGAAGGGTCAGTCGGAAAAAAAAAGAAAATATGGAACTGGAGTACCCTAAAAATGGGATGGAGTCCTTTGAAGACAGGCATTCCTAGCTGGCTGGCATTCTAGGGAGAAATACTCCTGCAAGAAGATGAGAACATCTAGATACGTTTTTGAGACAAGGTCTTGACTTCTCCACTGGAGCATTCCCATGCTGGTGCCATATCAGCTGGTGATTATGGGAGTTTGAGTCTAACACCCTTGAAGGGCAGCAGTTTCCAGAAGGGAAAGCTGATCCATGAGATGGTGGGGCATAGGCAAGTATTAGCAATAAAAAGGACTTAAGGGCATCCCCCCCTCCCCAGTCCTAGGAACTGGTAAAGCAATCCTAACTGGGCAGTGTCCTTAGATATTTCCATTCAGATCTGTGTTCAGCTTGGAGAAATACTGGCTAGGTGCATACATTGTGCGAAGGCATGATTTGGTGAGCAAGCCTGGTTCACGCCAAATATTAAACCAAGGGTGCCTCTTCCTTCTCTCCTACAAACCATGACTTCATCTATCACCCAAAGCTTTTGTAGGCTACCCCCTAAGTGAGCAATCTGAAATGTTTTCAACCCTGCCTAGGGCACACAAAGCCAGACTTTAAACTAGGCCTATTTAAAGTCAGAGAAAGTGCCATTATGGGAATGGTGGTGAAGCCAACGACAGAACATCGTTGTCGGTTCTTAGCAACCACATAGGTTTTCTCCATGACGATCTGTCTGTCTCTAACCTGGCCTTTCAGGTCTTCCAACAGTGACATAACAAATAATGAACATTAAATACCATCCACAAGTGGTAGAGCAGTGATGTTAGAGCAGTGTTTCTCAACCTTGGCAGCTTTAAGATGGGTGGACTTCTACTCCCAGAATTCCCCAGCCAGCATGGCTGGCTGGGGAATTCTGGGAGTAGAAGTCCACCCATCTTAAAGCTGCCAAGGTTGAGAAAAACTGCAATACAGGGTCCTTCCTGGATCTCCCCTTCCACCAAGCCACAGGAGACCTATGGCTGGGTTCGCACCCCATGGTAAGCCCTCACTCGCTTAACCAGAGTGTACCGAATACATCCCAAGGCATGCCAATCCCGAACCCTCAGCTCCCAACCCCATGGCTTCTAGGTCAGAGCGAGCCCACCGCGCGCACTCTGCGGCGACCCTCTTCTCCCTCCCCTCCCCGGCCGCGGCTCATGGGAGTCGCAATCCCGCGCATCAGCGGAAAGATGCGGGACGGCGCTCCAGCCTCCCCCGCGCCCGCTCGACAGCCCGACCTGTGGCGCCTCCTTGCGCGCCGCCGCCAGCCTTTCCTCGGCAGACCCCGCAGCACCGCGCTTCAGCGGACCCCCGAAGCGCGTGCCCGCTGGGATGCAGCGCTCCCGGGCATCGCCGGCTGCGCCAGCCCGGTCCTTTCGCCCACTGCCCCGCCCAGCCGAGCCCAGCCGAGGCGAGGCGGCGCGGGGAGAGCGCGCGGCTTCGGGCAGCCCAGCAAGCGGGCGCGCACCGGCGGAGCTCACCTTGCCTGTGGCGCCAGGCCAGCCGGCCACGGGCGTCGGGCTTTTCCAGGTCTCCCCCCCACCTCCCCCGGCAGCGAGGCGTCTCACGGTGGCCAAGATCACCGAGCTCCGCCCTGGCAGCGACGATGGCAGGCGGAGAACGGAAGCGGACTTAGGGTCACCTGCTGGTGCGGAGGACGGATCGCAGCGCCCGCGGGCAGCGCGCCGGCAGCCGGACAGCGACGAGCAGCCCAGCGGGCAACAGGGACGAGCTACGTGGATAGGAGACGGCCTTGCTGGCTTGCGGCCTTAGCCTGCTGGGCGAACGTGGCCAGGGGCGGCTGGTTCAGAAGACCACCAGCTCAAGAAAGCTGGGTTCATGCGCCCCCGGCCCACAGCGGAGAACCGCTTTGCTGCAGTCCGATTGGGAAGGGCGCAGGAGAGCCTCGGTCCTGCAGCGCGAGGCGAGGCGGAGGCTGCGCCTGCACTTAGGTTGCAAGCAAGCAAAGCCGAAGTTAAGTCCCTCCTGAAGAGTTACCTGCGGCTCGGACAGTTCTCCAGGTCAGGGAGCAGCCAGAAATCTGATCCGGCCAACAGCTGTTGAGTCTTAACTTGGCAACGCAGCGGTGCCAGTCCCGGGTTTGAATGTAACTGGCACAAACCGAAAAGCATTGTGATTGTAACCCAAAAGCACCAAGCAACCCTGAGCCCAAATACATGGGCTGTGTTCACCCAACATGCTATGGTTTGTTGAATCATGATGAATTGGGTAAACCACAATTGGCTGGGTTCAGATCACCTTATGGCTTAAGCTGTGTGAATTCAGCCTTTGTCTTGGAAAGGATCCCTGATCATTTCTTCGTTCTGCTTTTCTCAGCTTCAATTGCAACTTGGTTTTTAAAGTATATATTTCTTTCCCTGCAAATATAAATGAATAAACAAGGGCCTCAGGCATAGCATCAAACAGCACCTGAGGTCTAAACTGCAAAAAGATTGTTTGAAATCTTGTGGAGTATAAAAAGGTGTCCAATTAAAATATTTTAGAAAGCAAAGACACACATCCAGTTTGTCTTAGAGAACTGGAAACCAGGCAAGTTTTAATGGCTGCAAGACTAGAGGGTTCGTCTACGCTGCAGATATATATTGCTTTTATACCCATCCAGCTCTTCCAGCAAGCAGTCTGCATCTTCATCTCTGACCAGGAATCCTGGCTTCTTTAGCCTGATGCTTGCTTGTTGCCTTTCAGACGTCTTTGAAGTTCATTGATCAGCTTGATGTTCCATTATTTGGGCCAAATTCTGTAAAGCACCCCAAACAGTTTTTATATGAAAGGACGGTTGTCCTTTTATTAATCGATAAACCCAGAGAATAATACACAACTGGATATGTATACTTTTTAAAGCGCATTCGTTCAGACTAAACTCCACTGAGTGTGTCTGCTTCAGTTTGGGGAACATTTTGTTGAGTTCCCTTACCATGGATTTGCCCATCATGCAAAGTTATCAAGAAATCATATCTACAAATTGCCATGGCTAGATTCACACGTCAGACTCAGGTTTGTCATATTCACACATCAGACTCATGTTTGTTAGAATGTGGATGAGTCTGAGTTTTTCTTGCAGCAAATATGACCCAGTTAAACTCTGCAAATAAGCTTGTGGGACATTTGAAGAGAGATTGCTCGTGGGGATTAAGGGCAGCTTTCTGGAGCATTGCAAGGTTAGCACTAATTATTCCTCTGAGCCCAGGAGGACAATTTCAGTAGTACACAGCCAAGGGGAAACCCTCCCGTTAAAAACATGGCATGTATGCTAAATTTGCACCCTTTGGGGTGCAAAGAATTGTGGGGAGATCCCCAAAGGCTAGCAACAGCGAGAAGATCCAACATCCTCTTTGAATTTATTCTAGAAGAACGCAAGAACACTCATCATATCCAGAGTGAAAACATTTGTTACGTTCTGTATTTAGGCCAGTTCCTCTGAAACCCATGTACCTTTGAATGTATTACAGAAGAGTTTTTTTAGGAGCTAAAACAACAATTCAATATTACCAATTTTTTTTTCAAAAATACAACAATAGTTTTGGACAACATCCAAGACATTTGGAATAGAGAACTTAAGATTCCTATGTTACAAAACCAATGGTTTCAAGTCCTGAGGAATGTTCAATATATTTGTTATGATCTAAAAATAAAGTTAATTCCACAAAAATTCTCTGTCAGGTGTATTGGTCTTCGAAAGGGAGATTCATAAAAACTGAGTTATCACTCTTATGTTGGAGATGAAACGTACTGTAGTGCATATATTCATCATCTCGGTGGTTAGTTCCTTACTGGTTGGATATTATGACTATGGTGAACCAGGTTCTTGAGGAGCAGAAGATAAAGGTTCAACAGTGTTAACGGACTGTTTAATTATAGTCTAGATATTTGGAATTTGCCCATTTATGAAGAGCTCTAGATACATCATGCTCAGTCACTGAAAATATTGTTTTGTATTCCTGGAAGGACACTTGTGCGTCACACACCACAGACTGTCAGCTCTTCATCTTTGAATTGGCTCTTTATTGACAGAAAGGAAGCACCAGACAATATGATTCTATGCAGTTAAGGTTTAATTGGTTGTTTAAACACTGAGCTGTAGCAATGTTTATATAGATGTAATTACTATGTCTGTATGCAGAAAAGTAGAAAAAAATCAGGTATATTGTTCCTTTGCTTGTGTTGTTCCTTTTACAGTATTTAGATTTTTGCATTTTCTTTCATTTGACTCGTATTTTTAAAAATACTTTCATTTGTAGTTGTAAGAAAATTAATAGCTGGAAAGGTTGTTTTTTTTTTTTTTCCAGATACTGAAATTCACTCTTGAGCAGTGAGTTCAGGAAGCTATTTGAATCCCTTGGATTTGCACTGTGAAGAAATAGACTTGAGGAGACCATGGTAGGATGCGGTAGTAGAAATGTTTGACTCAGAAGGAATGGCTGCTTCCAGGAAGAGCAGACACACTGTCTTAATGTGATGTGAAAGTGCACCCTCTGGAGGCCCAGACACTATATAGATTTACCCAAAATCAACTGTCTATGATTGGCAGGTAGCCAACCTGTAGCTTAGCCAGGTAAGATAACAGTACCAGAAGTCTGGTTTTATGTGCTAACCTTGACCAACTGACAAGCATCTCTTTTTTACTACCAGAGTTACCTGCAGTGATCCTTTGAATCAGGTGGAACTCTGGCTGTCCCCCAGCTTGGTCACCAAAACAGAATGACCCAACCCTTCTTGCGTCAGATCCATACTTCACTATAATCCATTTTAGCAGCCCCCTTGGGCAATGGCCTTTGATTGGATTGGCAGGGCAATCTGATTTTAGAATTAAACGCTTCCTCTTGCATGCATCTTTTTCACAGGCTATTTCCACTGTCTTTGTCACATTTCTTTCTTCTGGAAGAACATCTTTAGTTCTAGATGTGACTCTGGAGCTGGGTCACGAATCCAGATCTGGCACGGAAGGTGCTGCAAAGCTCAGCGAGTTCCGTTTGCTCCTTGCAGGTTGGGTGCAACAGGCCCCTTGATGTCCAAATTAACTTACTGGAAGATGTCTGTTACTCTTGGCATGACCTTCTCTGGTTCTTTCACTTCTCCAAGCCTGGTATTTCTTGATCATTTTCCTCCTGGCGAAACTCAAGATGTCCAGCATAAATATGAAGGACACTGCGTACATAGCTAGGATTCCACCCTTTAGTGTCACAATTGTCTTGGGTGAATTCATCACGGAATGCACAATCGATGCTCCCCCAAAGATCCGCAGCCCCAGGAAGAGAATCACAAACAAGAAATCCACCACATCGCCAGTAAAGTTGTGGTAGCATCCGCTCTCTCGCAGGAACCAGCGCATTTGCAAAAAAGGGTTGGTGATCTCGCTCACAAAGATGATGGCGCTGATTTCAGCACCCGACCTGCCGGTGTCCAAGGCAAGTGTCATGCCGCACATGCAGAGCATGTGGTGAGAGAGCATCAAGTCACTCTCACTGATGAAGAGGATGCACCAGCAGAAGTCAAAGATGAAATAGCCTAGCGACAGGCAGATGACAAACACTTGGAGTGGCGTGTTGGGGTGGCCTAGAAATATGGTAAGTGAAAAAAAAAAGGCAGTTCAGGGTTTTTTTAGATTTTTTTTATCCTGTCTTTATTATTTTTATCCTGCCTTTATTATTTTTATAAATAATTCAAGGCAGAGAACATACCTCATACTCCTTCCTCCTCCTATTTTCTCCATAACAACAACCCTGTGAGGGGGGTTGGGCTGAGGGAGAGGGACTGACTGGCCCAAAGTCACCCAGCCAGCTTTCCTGCCTCAGGCAGGACTAGAACTCACCGTCTCCTGCTTTCTAGCCTGGGGCCTTCACCACTAGACCAAACTGCCTCTTTTTTCTCCTTTCTGAAGATCCCAAAGCAGTGAAGTTGTAGATTTTAAAAGTGGTTTAATTTTGACAATCATCCTGAATCTTTAATAAATATGCCAGTTGAGGTTCCATACCCATTCCTTGAACCACTGTCACTCAAATCAACCTTCTGCCAAGAAAACATCCTACCTTGCTCAAAGAAAACTGTGGGGAGTGGCATTGAACATTCCATCTAGAAATCCAAATGTTGGAGTCTAGAATTTAAAATCTCTGTTTTCAAACTTACACTGGGGCAGCGAGCATGTGAATGAATGACTTGGCCATACCTTCAGTTCCACTGTCCGTGGGATTTGATATTTCTCCCTCTCTTCCTTGGCACTAATTGCACTAAGAGTTGGTTTGTTTTAATCATTGGTTGTACAAGCCATAACTGGCTGGGTTTGTACAACTTCCTAAGCTGTAAATTATAGTTTACACATTACAGTGTTCAGGTTCAAATAGCATATTAAGATGTAAACCTTGTTTTGCAATCCACAGTAGTTGGCTTCCTATACTGTGGCACATGAAGTTAAGCTAAGCAAACCACATTATTGCTTAGCATGGCTTGTTATAAGCTACCACGAATCTCTAAGGATAAAGTGGCATACAAATAAATAAATAAAAAAATAAAAAAATAAAAACAGTACTAGAAGAATATGGTTTGCAACTGCATACAAATTATTGCCTTGAATGTCAGCATTTTTATTTGCTTTGTTTGCTACTTGTCTGCCTTTATTTATTCCATTTTTAGACATTTATAATTCTGTCAAGATTAGATATCTGCTAAAATGTCCAGGGTAATTATAAAGTCAGCATGCTCAGTAAGGTTACTTGAGCAGAAGTAACGTTTGGATGAAGAGTTCTTGAGGACTACAAAGCCTGTATAGTATTTTGCAGCCTTGAACCAAGTCCTTCTGTACTCCCTCAGTTTAACCTCCCCTCTTTCCATGTGCTGCTTATTCCTGATACTCCATCTGTGCCTATCTTTATTTTGCAGCCCCTTAGGGGTTGGACACGTGTGTAGAGGCACGTTTTTTAAGAAACAAAAATCAAACCTTCATCCTTGATCCTAAAGTGAATCATCAGTCCTACACACTGAAAACTCTCCTTGGGGCAAATTAAGGATGTTTATGGAACTTCAAGGATATTCAAGCTGAAACTCAACATTCTCAGACAGCCCCACTCCCTCTAGAAACCCTTTGTACATCAAGCCTCCTCCTGCTGCATTCCCTCCTGATTTTCCTCTCCATCCTCACTGTAACTCAAAAACATACTGGGCTATTCCATGCTGAAAGGGTGGAATGACATGGCTTCTCTTAATTTCATACCTCTCAAAATGCAGGATATTATCTTTGGTGCCACTGCCCAGCTCTTATCACCTCTGGGATAATTACAGGACTCCTACATGCCGATAACGAACAGGATTTGCTAATGCTATCCGTGTTGTATGGGGCATGGAGCCAAACGGCTTAGAGTAAGACTTTCCACCAAGGGATTTTTAGACCCACAAGGCTGGCAGGTGTTGCATGAAAAGAGTTCAAGTTCTAATCCTAGCTAAGGAAAGCTAAACGAAAGGCAAGGGAGGGCTTGTGAGGACATTACAGAGGAGACAACTTCTCCTGTAGCAAGACGGAGCCAACATCTAAGCCCAAGAGAGCAGGACAAGAAGCGGTAAAGGAAGGAGAGAGATGAAAGATGGATGATCACTTTGAAAGAAGTAGCACGTTACTTCCTCAGCTTGCCTGTTTGGCTCACAAGCTTTTGGTATGTCCTGGAGAGGAACTGGTTTCACTTGCAAAAGGAAGCCTCCAGGCCTTATCACTGAAACTGGGTTGGCCACTTGGTTGGCTAAAGGCTCAGAACCAGTAAACAAGCACAGCCTCCCCCAAACGTTATATAAATAGGTAGACAGGCATAAGGACTCCTTAGGTGGTGACTGGCTTGACGCCAAAGGTGGTGTGAGTGTCAAGTGGTGACCTCAAAAAACATCTGCCTTCCCTGAAATTCTTGGGATTCATACTTCAGAAATGACAGAGATATCCTTGACCAACTTGTCCCTGCATTGTCTCTGCTATGTACTACTCAGATGCAACTATTACAGAAATCCCAGTATTTAACTGACTCACCAATGCCTGTATAATGTAATGAGTACCAGGGCCTAGATAGCAGAGAGCCACCTTCAAATCCCTACTTTAGTTACAATCCAGCTTGTGGAATAGCTTAACGGCAGTTACTATCTCTCTATCTTTCCCACCTTGCAAGGCTGAGATGAGAAGTTTCTGGGGCACTGGGAACAGAATAGTGAAATGTCTGAGAGCACTGCATGCTCTAAACTTTTTAGGTGGCTGCCAGAAGCTACAGCCAGTGCTTCATGCCAGGGTGGGCACAAATTGGGAAAAAGGGTAAGATGGAGTAGCCCCAAAGGGAATCTGGGTTCTAGGTAGCACTTACAGCTGTCCCTTTAAAGTAGCTTGAGTTGTGGGTTCTGAAGGAAGAAGGTCTGATCTTCCTTTTTACTCTGATTCAGCGTCTTCTCCTTACCGTGGTGTTGAAAGCAACCTTGAGCGAAGGGGACTGGTGTCCACTGGGCTTCTCCATGTGATTGCAAAATGAGGGGAGGGGAGGGGAGGAGATTTTAATATGTCTTTTTAACGTATATATATTTAAAAACGACATAAATCTGTTCCAGGGTTTTCACCTTCAACGAGGGCTGTTCCCCATACCAGCTAGAAGGTTCCAGGGCACATCGGTAAATTGTGCCGCTGAAATTTGGTGACACGAGGACTAAACTCTGATGTCATGGATTCAGGTTGTTGCAGGTGGCTTGGAGGGAGACTGAAGAGTAGAAATAGTAGTTTGCCCCCCAGAGGCCTTCTGCTTCCACTTCCATCCTTATTTTGGGGAGGAAGAAACCCAAACTCTTGCTGCATACTTTCAAAGGAGAAGCTATTTGTCTCCTTCCACAATTTCTCTGCAGAAAAAGTCAACGACAAATCATTCCAGTCTTGTTACAGAGAAAACAACATGGACAGGTACATGGAGTCACCAGCAGATGAACTGGACTTAAAGGACACTTAACTTACTATTTTGCATCATTTATGGAGTCCCTGTTAATTACAGGAAGAAGCGAGAAGCTGCTGATACCAAGGAGAGACAAAAAGTGGGAAGTTTCTCTATACCAAGCAGAACAATGTCGGCAGAGCAGGGCTGGAGAATTCATATGAGCTGGGTGGGAGATGAGACTAAAATGGAAGCTGGTGCATTGATGGGAGCAGAAGCAGCTGATAAAGTGCAGGAGGAGAACATGTGGAGATCAAAAAGGTCACCTGGATTAGGAGAAGCAGTGACAAATGGGCAAGAAGGCTAAGGACCAGGAAGTTTCTATTTAAATGAATGACCATAAGTCATTTCTCTTCTCTCCCCCTCACCCTGCCCCACAATAATGACACAGGCCTACTTCTGAGCATGAAGCAAGAGTTACAAGATGTCTGGGAACCCAATAAAACATTCAGAATCAAGCTGTGCAAAACATCTGGAGGGTCAGTTTGGGAAGCATCCACATGAATCTGCTGCTTGGAGCATAGTGGCATTGTATCTTCTCAAAGGCTCAGCACAGCAGCTTTGGGGCTTCCCCACATCTTCTGAGCATGCCCATAAGACATATCTGCGGGGCTGGTTGCCAGAATGATTTCTGTGCATGCTGTTGATGGGTACGGGGCTGGAAACAGCCATGCTGTCTCTTGGAGAAGACAAGGTGCCTCAATGCTTCAGGGACCAGATTTGACCATTTTGTGGTGTTACTTTGTGTAGTCCTTGTTCCAAGGCGGAGACAATGGGGTTTTAGATCACACTCTGGCACTGTGGATGAGGATGATCCAACAGGGCTTTTGCAGTCATGCCAGTCTCATGCCCCTTGCTTTTTCCAATACTCTGGTTGAGCTTCACCCACCCCTTCCTACCTGCGTGAGCCAGCGGCCAGGGACCATCCATGAGGATAATGTAGCCCGAAAGGAAAGTGACAATCAAGCCATGCAAGAAAGTGACCATTCGACAGCTCCATTCTGGACTGCGATGCTTGTTTCGACACCAGAAGCCAGTGTAGAGAGAAAGCCAAGCTAGGATGCCACAGATGACCTGGAGAAGGATGGAGGCCATGTTCTTGTAGCTGAAAAAAGAGAGAGTGAGAAATAGTATTAGGCACGCTAGCCTAATGACAATGGAGCGTCTTGTCTTGTCTAAATTAGGTAGACCATTTTAGATTCCCTCCTTTCCTCCCATTCTCCTTCTCTCCTATATTCTTTCTCTCTCCCCCTTTTCTCTGTCTTCAATACTTAACCAAAATAGATAGATAGATAGACAGACAGACAGACAGACAGACAGACGACAATTTTTGTGCTAGAAGTTCAGGCAGCCTGGGTCTTCAGTCCACCAGCTGGAAACCAGTAAGTTAGCAATCAACTTTCCAAAATCTCTATGGCCATTCTATGACTTCATTCTATTCTATGACTTTCTATGACTTCCATTCTGTGACTTTAGTTTCTTAGTTTCCAAATCCCCCATTATTTTAAAAAAATGTTATACAGAGTTAAAATATCAGGGAGTTGACCCCTGCCCAGGTACTCACAAGTCCCAAATCCTTGAAACAGAAAAGATTACAGATCCAGAAAACGGTTCAGTAGTCAGCTAGTGGCCTCCTCGGTTATTGCTTGTTAATGAAGTTTTGGAGTCCCCAAACACCAGCCTGTCTGCAAATCCTCCTCCTCCTCCTTGTCCTTCCCCCACAGCTCCAAGAACAGTTGAACCTCCAAGCCTATTGATACAGAGGTGGGATCCCTTGACTAGGAGAGCACCAGCCTCCTGAAAGGAGGACCGGATGGTTTCTGTGCATTGAGCCTTGGTTTTCCTTTTATAATGACTACTACTGTCAGTCACCAGTCCAAACCAGCCAGATTCTTTTGTGATGAGAGCATCTGAAAGAGATGCTTTCAGAAGCATCTGGGTTAAGTGCTTCAGGCTGGCAGTGACTGTTTCCCCAGTGACAGGAGTTTCTTTCTGTCTCTGCTGAGGAACTAGCAGCACCATAGCTTTCTCATGACACTACCATGCAAGCACTTCACAGAATTCGCGCAGCATCAGGTGATGTCCAAAATACCTCTAAAAAAGGGAGGATGTCTAGCTATAACTATAGTTGCTCTGAGAAGGTTATGGCACAGCTATTCCATCTTAACAGAATCCTTCCTTCCTTCCTTCCTTCCTTCCTTCCTTCCTTCCTTCCTTCCTTCCTTCCTTCCTTCCTTCCTTCCTTCCTTCCTTCCTTCTCTCCCCTCCCTCCCTTCTTTTGGGAGGGGGACAAGAAAATTGATGGAAGAACTGGCAGGAAATTGGCATTATTTCAAATGAAAGATTTGAAGTCTGGATTCTTCATAAAATTCTTTTCTTTGAGGCACCGTCATTATATGATGAAAGCTGCATCTAGAAGTAACCAAGAGTTCTTTGTTGGTACTTGGAGTTCAAATAAAAAAATCCTAGAATTGGGGGCGGGGGGTGCTTGAGGCCATCTAGCCCAACCGTCTGCCCAGGGCACAAATCCAGGTCAAACATCCCTGTCAGATGGCAGGTCAGCCTCTGTTTGAACCTGTCTAGTAAAGAGGAGTCCCCTACCTTGCTTGGTCATTGGTTCTAACATCAAACTGCCTTTAACATTTAACATTTAAATGTTACCTCATTTACCTACCTAATGTTAGGTACATTTCCCAACGTTCAGTTGGTATCTGCCTTCCTGTAGTTTAGTCCTGTGCTCTGCTCTCTGGGATGATGATCTGCTGTTGACCTTCTTCTGGGTGATATCCTTCCAGGTATTTGAGGAGGACCTTTCTATCCCCACTCACTCTTCTCTTCCCCTATTCATCCATCCTTCTTCACGGGACTTAGTTTCTAGTGCCCTGGCCATCCTGCTATGAAATGGGCCCTGTTCATCTGACTCCTTAAAGTCTGATGCCTAGAACTGGCCACGATATTTGACCAATGCAGAAAAAAGTGGAGCTATTACTAGGAGTGTCAACAGAGTATGATTTAAAAAAAGAATCAAGATGGCAGCCACCATGTGATACATATAAAAAAAAAATAGGTGGAGCTTCAATTCCACATTGCAGTGGCCATCTTGACCTTTTTGAACATATCCTGTGGGCATTCCTGACTATTACTTCCTATAATTTGAAAACTGTCTCTTAATGCAGCTTGAAACTGTATTTCCCTTGGGCAGCCCCATCACATCATCTGACACATATTCAGTTTTGATCAGTTACTCTACCCATACCTATTTTCACAAATTTGGAAATTCTAGCAGGGGAATCTTGTGTATCCCTGACCAGAGAATGATACGCTCCCATCCAGAATCCTTTTCTACTGAGCATGCAGCTTTGAGAAGGGGGCATATGAACACTATGGGAAGAAGGGAATAGCCACCCAGCCAGCCCATCAGCTAGCTCAAAGTTTCTCAACCTTGGCCACTTGAAGATGTGTGGACTTCAACTCCCAGAATTCCACAGCCAGAATTCCACACTCTGGCTGTGGAATTCTGGGAGCTGAAGTCCACACATCTTCAAGTGGCCAAGGTTGAGAAACACTGAGCTAGATCAACCTGGCAATCAGTGCAGTGAAGGCCATTGCAACAGATCATCTTCAGATCCATTGATGGCCCTCATCTATCCTGGCCAGATAGCCCTTCCCTCAAGGACTCAGTTTCCCAAAGGGTTAGCATTTCATCTGTGCCTAGAAGGCCGAAGTTGGTGGAAAGAAGTTGCTGATTTTCACTGTAAGTCCTTGCTAAGCAGAAACAGCAGCTTGGAAGAGAAGAGGATGCATGCACCATCCCGATTAACTTACTAGTGTGATTTGTCATGTCTGCTGTCCCCTCCATCTAGAGATGCCACAAGTGGAATCAGCCACTTCTCCCACACGGTACAGAAGACAAGCAGCAGGGATTCAAATGCAGAGGAGAATCTCAATCCATTTCCTGGGATTTATATGACCATGTCATCCATCAAGACTCTTCACATTCAGGTAAGGAGGAAGGAGAGCTGTAGGCTCGATTCTTAACTATGGGTCATCTATAAACCGGGCACTCTTATCTCTGTTTGGATGCCTGCTGCTCCTCATGTTAGCTGGTGGTATCTCTGCTCCAAACCCTCCCCCCCAGAAAAAAAAAATAACATCCTTCAAGTTTTTCAAGAACAGTTTATTTATTGTATTTATCTACCCTTCCCTCCTTCTTATACCCAAGAGAGTCAAGGCCTGCCAATCGTCAGTGTCTTCTTCACTCCTTCCTCCCATTCAGGGCCAACCTGATGTTTTTGTAGTAGGCTGCCACAGATTTTCTATAAACCTATCTCCATAATCTTTTACCCTATGGACTACAAATCACAGCCTTCCCAGCCAGGTAGTCATAGCAAGGAGCCAAGAACTAGAGAGAGATTCATCTCCTCCCAGCCACCATAAGTATAGCTCAGTCCCACGGCTTCTCCTACAACCGACACCCTATTTTTTGGTAACCTCCACAACAGCAAAACATAAAGCAAAGAAAGCAAGCTGAACTTCTCAAGCTGCTGGACCTCATATTGAGTATTAGATACCATTGCGCTTAATGATTGTTATGCTTATATTAATAATATACTTAATAACACTGCATTTGTGTAGTGCTGGTAATGAACCCTCATGCTGCTCAGTTTGAATATGGCAGTGGCATTTGTAATAAAAAAATGTTTGTAAGCTTGTTGTGAAATTATGTCCGGTTGATTAACTGGGATACATCAGATTCAAATGATCAGGAATGCATCTAGCGAGAAGGCGCGATCCTTCTGGAGCAGGTGAACATTCCAGTGCGACCTACATTTCTAAAGGGCATGTCAGTTCATGACAATGAGAGCATAGGAATGTCCTAAACTATTTTTCCAGAAAACCATTTGATTCCCCCCCGAGCATCAGGATTTCCTTTGTCAGAGTTTAATGGTTAAATTAGGTCTAATTACTGAGACAAGTTGGAACTGAAGACACTATTTTGTCCTGCAAATGGAGCAAGATCCTCCCTCACCCATCACCTCCTGCAGGAACATAAACCCTTTCCACTATGTTATCATGAGTTCACGGGGTTGTCGCTGCTGGAAAAAAAGGTTAATCCAATTTGAAGCTACGTTGATAAGAACCGTCATCTCCAAGATGCAAGAAATAAAAACTCCAGCTAATTCTGGACTTGTCAGAATTCCTCTAGAGCAGGATCCCTGTTCTGAGTGACAGATTTCAGGTAGGGAAAGATTTCAGAACTGGGTTAATTCGTGATATAAAAACAACTACGACATGGAAAGTTGAAAGAACTGGATTTGTTTGGTTTGGAAAAGAGAAGAAAGCAGTTCTGGAGGTGGGGATGGTGAGAATGTTCACTGGATTCATTTTCATGCAATGTATAACCCTGATTAATTGAATCATGGACTGGGTTGACTAACTGGAGCTAAATTTGTGATCTTTGCTTTTTTGTGGGTCCACAACCATCATCATTGCACGTTGTGGAAATCAGGTCATGCGATGAAAGGGATTATTACTTTCTACATTGTAATAATGGTGGTTTGTTAAGCCAGGTTTAATGCGTTGTAGGAACCCGGCTATGGTTTACTCAATTAACCCAGTTTTCTGGATTTGCATGGTCCAAAGAGCCATCATTGAGTCACATGGGCTAAGTTTACACAGTACTTAGGCTCAAGTGTAGCTGGTTAATGTGTACTTGTGAGTGTGTTGTGAGAACGTAGCCAGCAATCTGAGACTAAGCTTCACACTACATACTAAACCCAAACGAAACACGTTGCATCAGAGCTGGGTAGTGGCATGCTGCATTGTGCCACTATCCAGGCGATCAATTCTTTTACCGTCTTCTCTTGAATGTCCAATATCCATTTCATCTTCTTCCTTCCCCTTCTTTGTCTGGTGTCATACAATGTTTCACCAAAGCTAGTGGCTACATGCCCACAAGTATTATGTGTTAAGCTTGGGTTTCCTTGTTGTCTGAAATGGGACAGAGAGTGTTGGCTGAACTCAACCCACTTGTCTAATTTATGGACTTGCTCTCAAAACCAGACAGCGGGTGTATCTAGCAACTAGGTTTAGCATGTATGAATGAAGCCCATGTCTCTCTCTTTCTCCCCTCCTCTGTTTTTCAAACTTGGCAACTTGAACATGTGTGGACTTCAACTCCCAGAATTCCCCGGCCAGCATGCTTTGCTGCTCAATGATGTCTAGAACTTAAAGGGGCCGCTCAACAGTCTCTGTGAGCTCATATATCACACTAAGCCATGGCTAGACTCACACCTATTCCAAAATACAAATTTGTAGCCCTGCAAAAGCTAGCTCAGAGACTTCCGGTGATCAAGGCAAGGTGATACCGTGCAAGAGGTATGGATAGCTCACATCCTGATCCGCTTGGTATCTGTCACCTGCCTTCTGCTCCTTCCTGAAGTCTTAGGCAGATGTGTGGGAGGGGAGCAGTTTTCAGGGCGTGGGTTCAGCTTCCATGAATTTTAACTCCTTCTCTCTCATGCTGGGGTTTCAAAACGTGGCCAAACGTCTACTGTGGACACCGGGAGTGAGTGCAGATATCTGGCCCCAGAAGAATCCAATAACTCTAAAGCCCCCTTGCAATTGTTCTGCGTAAAATGGAAAAGAGCTTTGGACCAGAACAATAATATATTATAATAATATATTGCTTTTTATAATATTTATAATATTATGTATTATAACAATATATAATCATATACTGCTTTTTATTGACAGTTTTTAAAAATATGTTTATTGCTTTATGTCTTCGTGGTAGGCTGCCCAGAGTCACTTTTTGTGAGATGCTGGCCATAAAAATTTGGTAAATAAATAAATAAATAGATAAATCAATAAGTATTCATCTGAGCCCCAGCCCATTTTGTTACCCTTGTTCCTGTGCAGTTACATACTTTTCCCTGCCCCCCCCTCTTCTTTTTAATCTATTGAATTCAACGGCCCACTCAGTGGCACATCTAAAGAAATACAGAAATGATTCTCCGTTTTTTTGTTTTAGTCTGATTTATTGCTTGGAAGTAAAAATATTGATTTATTTGAGGTCTGCTTTGAAATCTGGAACCCCTTCTCGCTTCTGGGACTCAAGGCAATTGCCCTATTGTGAAGGTTGTGATGCCTGGGCTGGGAGAATCCCCATAATTGCTTGGAAAGCAGAAAGGGTTAGAGCAGTGTTTCTCAACCTTGGCCACTTGAAGATGCGTGGACTTCAACTCCCAGAATTCCCCAGCCAGCCATGCTGGCTGGGGAATTCTGGGAGTTGAAGTCCACGCATCTTCAAGTGGCCAAGGTTGAGAAACACTGGGTTATTTATTTATATATTTATACATTCAATTTATTGTCCGCCCATCTTCCCCCCAATGGGGAACTCTAGGCGGCTCACAAAGTACACATATTTATACAATGAATCCTACGACCAGCAGGGGTCGCTAGGGGGGTCATCCGGGCTTTTCCTCCTCCATAGATCTTCCTCGCCGCTGTCGCTCACGCTGGCTTGCGTTCGGAGATTCGGGCAGCACCGGTATTTTCCTCCCCCGCGCAGCACCGCCGGTTCTTCCCATCTAAGACGGGAGTACCCATTTATCTACTCGCAGATAGCTTTCGAAATGCTGGGTTGGCAATGAGCTAGGACAAGGGACAAGAGCTCACCCTGTCCCGCGGAGCCGGGCTCGAACCTGCTGGAGCGCCGATCATTTCTGACCGGCAACTCCAGCGTCATTAAGCCCTTGCGCCACCGCGTCCCCCGTTAGTTTTCCATGACTCTTTGCTGCCCTCTAGTATTGGGCATTTTCCCAGCCCAAATATGGCATGCTTCTCCATCTTCTACCCTCCTTAAAAAAGCACAAAGACTCCAGTTGGGGGTGTTGAGAAAATAGCTCCAGGCTAGAAACCAGCAGACGGTGTGTTCTAGTCCTGCCTTAGGCACGAAAGCCAGCTGGGTGACTTCAGGCCAATCCCTCTCTCTCAGCCTCCCACGTCAGGCTCGGGCGACAAGCCGGTCAGTCAATTCCTGTCGCATCCAACGGATCAACGTTCGGCTGATCCGAAAAAAGCAGACCGAGCACATGCGGAAAAACGCTAGACAGAAAAAAATGCTTTGGATGCAAGTGCAGACATTTATTAATCTGCTTACATTAAAATTACATTTATGGGTAGCATCAAACTGAGACCTTTTGCAAAGCTTTCTCATTAATCAGGAGAAAGCAACCTGTGGGTCCTGGATGGCCCCCATCTTCCCAGCCACACCCCTCCCAGCACCCTGAGATCATGCCACCCTATGTTGGCAACAAAACGGTCACATTTCAGTAGCCTGACCTTTCACATATACCAAATGGCTCCCAAATGACATGATATGGGCCAAGTCGGTGGCTGTTGATGGTTCAACACATCTTTACCTGCAGAATCTCAGCTTCTGATTGTGATTATGCAAAACATTAGCCAACTGTTGGAAGGACCTTTCTCATATAGGGTGAGGTATGATTTTCCATGGTCTTCTTTGTGGCTTAAGACTAAGTGAAATCAAGGTGTTAAACCCTGAGCCCTATAACAGGAGAGCCCGTTTGGTCTAGTGCAGTGATGGCGAACCTATGACACGCGTGTCAAAGGTGACACGCCACAACAGTTTGGTTGACACACCAGTGTTCACCAACACTCAACAACTATTCTCTCTGCCTGAGTTACCAAAGAAACTGAGTTTGTTTTACTCATATTTCATTTTTGTAATTATTTGACGTTTCTTAATATAATACATAGCACCACACATGACTGGACTGTATTTTTTAAAATAAATGAATAAGTAAAGAATTGTTTCTCTTTTGTTCATGTGTGACATGCCAGCAGAGTCAAGTTAGGCATTTTCTGAATTTTTGACACACTGAACCCAAAAGGTTCACCATCACTGGTCTAGTGATTGAGATGTTTCAGTAAGACCAAGGAAGCCTGGGTTCTCCTCCTTATGCACAAAGCCAACTAGGAAGGACGCACTTCTGAAAACTTGTTACTAAGAGAACTGCATGGACTTGTCCACGGACTTGTCAGCAGTAAAGCCTGACTTGAAGCCCCCCGCTTCCAAAAAAGGAGTAACATACTTATTTAACTTTTCCACCCCACCAATTTCCAGCCCTACTTTCTCCATGATGCCAGTTGCATTAGGGCTGGGGTTCAAACTCTGAAAAATAAGTCTTTGGAAAGTCTTTCAGTCTTAGTCTCCAAAAGGTTAATTTGCCCCAGCTAAGATTTAGATCTCTCGGTCACCACTAAGCTAAGCTGGGTCATGGGAATGGGCTCTAAATTAGGTATAAAAAATACCAGACCTGCCCTGAGGCCCTCCACCTTGTATTTCTGCCATAAGAAAGCTCCTGGGATTAATGAAACAGAAACCACACACACACACACACACACACACACACGTACACACATAAAATCTTCAAAATTTTCATACCTGAGTTACATAAACTCCCAAAGAGAGAGAAATGGAGGTTAGAGGAAATGGAGCGAGGAAAGAGAAGCTATGAAAACCTACCCCCCAACTCTCCCCCCCCCCCAGTGTGATTGTGATCTTAAAGAGCAAGAAACAAAAGTCTTTCATGCTATTGTGCCAAAAAGTGCAGTGCATCGTGATTTTTCATTGTGGGGAGGGGGTGGGAGGCTCTGGACATAAGGAGAAGTTTCTTCTTGTTATGCATTCACTGCCCCCAAACAGATCTGCAGCTGGAAGGGCAATTTTTAAAAGAAAAAACACTTTATCCTGAAATCCCCTGAATATTTCCTTTTTTGCTGCAGGAGGGGGTTCTGGATGTCTGTTTTATTCTCAAGGTTCCCAGGAATTTCTTTCACTCTTTTCTTCTTCTTTTATCAGCTTGTTGGTAGGCATAGCAGAAGAGCTTCTACAGGCCCAGGTATTTTCTGCATTCCTCTTTCCAAGCCCACAGCCCATCCCTGGATGAATTTCCCGGTCTGAAAAAGAGCCAATGAGAGGAACTTCTACTTAAGTTCTTCCCTTGGGATTTAGTTCCAACATGAAGCCAAGGAGCAGTGGCGTCCATGTGGGAGGTCAAAAAAGGCAAGATGGTGGCCACAGCAGCACAACTGAAGCTCTGTCTGTGTGGATGTGTGTGCCCCTACAGAGGAATGCGGTTTTGGCTGTTCTGGAACAATGGCCATGTTCTCTTTATGTATCCCGGGGGGGTGCAGAGCATTGGTCAGAGGTCTGTGTGCTGAAAGGCAGGACACTCATACACGGTCACACACACACACACACACACACACACACACACACACCCTAGCTGCCTCATTAGCAAACAAGGGTGCTAGAATACCACACTCTACCTAGGAGAATGTACCTGAAATTCTTTTCTCCTTTGAAAGAAATCCTGAAAGCGGGCTGAAAATCAAACTAGGAATATCGCTACAACGGGGATGGGTGGGGGAGGGGGAGAGAATGTGGAATTTTTCAGCCCACCCTCATTTCCCTCCCCTATAAAGAGCTAACAGGCCTTAAGTAAAAACAAAGCCTTACAGCGTGAGAATCGTCCAACTCAGGTTTACTTCTTCAAGGCAAGCAAGACATTCTGTGGCATGAGTGGGTACCACCTTTCTCCTGGCAACTGCCCTGCAGTTGAGCCAAGATCCACACTGACTTTCCAGAAACAGCAATGCCAGGATATTTCAAAGGTGTGAAGTTAGAGAAGGCTTGTCTATAGCAACCTCCTGCTAGGTTGGCACTGGGGTGGGTGGGGGCACGTGCACAAAGTTTTAATGAATAGCAGCTACAGGAGACATGAAGATAAGCCACTGCTTAAGTCTTTTCCTTGGGCTATTTTTACAAGATTCATGTTCCCCCCTCCTTCCTCTTCCTCTTCCCCCCACCTCCCTGCAGCTTCCCCACATCTTTTCCAGTCTTCATGATCTCACTTGGGATTCACAAGCAGCATCTTACTCTAAAGGACAACAATACGTATCCCAGGGAGATCCTCCAGAGCCCTCCTGGCTGGCTTCACCATTCTTCTTCCTCACCTTCCCCTCAGCCATGTAGCGTTGCAAGCTTGGGAAGTGGAGGAACCAAGCTGGAGCAGAGAGTTGTGTCCCTGAATGAAGCCAGACCCTGGAGAAGAAAAGCTGTTCGGCTCCTGTCCCTGATGAAGGGAGAGGTGAAATTGACTGGACCAACGGGCACATCTTTTATGGTCCAGTCAACTGCATCTTCTCCCAGAAATGTACTAAAAGAAAAAAAGGAAAGTAAACCAGGCACAGGAAGGAAGGAAATTGTCTACATGACTAGATAAATGGATAAACATCCATCCCTTCCCATGCGTAAAACAAATATTTTTAAAGCTTTTAAAAATAGCTTCAAAAGTGCTCAGGATATGGAGCTTATGGAGAGGAAATGCATTACTTCCTCGTGGCCAGGGTCCTGGTGAACCCCTGATGCCAGTTCTAAGTTTTCTAGATTGAGTTTGAATCACTGTGCATGAAAAACTGCATAACTGGTTTGTTGAGAAGCAAGGTGGAAGACGTTATGTTTGTGTAAGACATATACACATAGAGTACAGCTTATTCTACAACACCGCCTCCCGAACATTAGAAGAGCAAATGCTTTTGGGCTAAAATCTCCACATTTCTGCACTGCAGGAATTTGAGATGCACCAGGTCAATCCACCATCCCTTTTGTACCATTAGATGCACGTCAGTTTGACAGCCATATTGCTTCTCAGCCTCCCTAGGCTACAGATTCTCACCCTGACGTGTCTGTCGAACCAAAATCTGCTATGCACCTAGAACCCCCTTCCCCTCTTCCTAAAAAAATGCACTTCAAAACGTTGAGTAGATACCATTAGATGCACCTCTCACTGACAAAGTGCCATCACCTTGTTCTGGAAGAGGGCAGTTAAAAGGACCATCCACATTCCATCCTTAAATGAAATAAATTGGGCAACCTTGGCTCAGATTAGAAAATCCTCAAGGGCAGGTTTAGATCTAGAAGTGGAAGCTTTTCTGCAGATGCATCCCAAGGAAAACGCTCTTGCAGTTGGCGAGCTGGTGGGCTTACAGAGAATGCATGTACACCACACCCCCCTCTCAGTTAGAGAGGGACCCATTGTAGCTTGAGTCTCTTTGACAGTTCGGTTTACATCAATCAACGGGAGATTTGCCCTTGCCAAAAGTCATCTGTGCCAATGTGCCAAACATTTGCCTGAGAAAACACTTCCTGGAGAAGTGGTTCACCAAAAGATGTGAAGGCTCCCCTAATTTTTTTTTTTTTTTAAACAGAGGCAAGACGGGTAGTTGTGGATGCTCTTCCAAAATGATGCTTTAATGGAGGTAAGTAGGCTGGTTCCATCGGTACCATGGTCTGAAACACACAAAGGCAAGACATTCAATTATTTTCTCTGGAAGGTGGGGGCCTTCAAGGGTCAAGGACAGGACTAGATGGAAGAGGGACTGAGCTGGTGCTGAGTTGCCAGCTATCTCCCATTCAAGAAAAATGTTCTTATCACTCAACTGCAGGAGAACAAATTCAGAAAGGGGGCATACAATTCACGGCCTCCGATTTATTTATTTGCTTCAATGATTATCTCCTGCTTTTCATTCAAGGAAATATCAAAATTCTTCTCCCAGACTCTGCCAAGTTCCCAAGGGGGAAAAAACAAGAGGATGATTTGAAAGGTAGCTGGCATTTCAGTTTTGATCTACAGCCATCATAAACTTTAACTAAGTGAACTAATTTACTAGTATTAGAAGACTATTGCATTCTTAAAAGGTTTGCTTTCAATTTTGAATAAACACTGGACATTACAGTGGACTGGACATTACACTGGACATAATCCCTGGCACCATCTGGCAAGTTTCTTACTCATCCCTACTGTCCATGTGTCTCTCTTGATCTTACACACAGAATCCTCTTAGCCCATAGAATGACACAAGTGGTAAGGTTCATCCTCTCCCTGCAGCCTTACCCAGAGGAGTTGAAATTGGATGAGTTGATGGCTACTTTAGAGTTGCTTTGAGGCATGCCGGGAGTGTTGGTGTGAAGTCCTGTGCCAGGGGATGAAGACCGGCTGGCATGGCCAGGAGAGCAGGAAGAAGACACTAGGAAATAGAGAAGAACCTTACAAATAAACAGGAAGCACAACAGAGGTAGGGCTGTGTGTGTGTGTCAATGGGTATCTCTAACTTTAAGATCTTTTAGTGAGCTCTCTCACTCACTTTTTTTTTGCACATTGAAATTACATTTGCCACATTAGGGTCCTCATAATCACTGAAGTCCTGCTGCCAGAGACTGTTGTAGTGGCTGTTTTAACTTTACAGAGGCATCTGTGGGCAGAGTCAAAAAACCAAGATGGAGATTGCAACTGCGTCATTGGAACCCTGCTTCTGTTTTACTTGTGTTGTGTGTTAAAAAAAAAAAAAGTCAAGGCTTTGATCGCACAGTCACAGCTGTCGTCTTGGGTTTTTGGCTCCTGCCTGTTGGGACACCCCTGCATTTGACCCTATATCAGTGATGACTTTCCTTGGTCCATCTCAGGATCTCTGGCTGCTAAGGCATTCAGGGACACAGTTCTCCAAGCACAAAATGCTTGAAGAATCGGGGGTGGTTTCTTTTGATGAAGCAGTATACAAATGTTTTGAAAATAAAGATATAAAATGAAGCCAGGTCTGCAACAATACGAGAGAGCGAGCCAAAAATAGGTCCATTCTTGGTGGAACTTACCTGCACCATGCATGGAACTGTGGGCAGAAAGGGGACCCAAAGATCCTGAGGTAGAAACCTGCAAAAGAAGTGGAGCTAAATCTGCATTGTTGGATCTATAGGTGAAAAGTTGCCCAGTCCCTAGCTGCACACATGGGTTTGAGAAGAGGCATGCCTTCCTTGTCATTGAATGCCAACCAGAGGCTTGCAGCCCAGATATGACTGCTCTAGAGTAGACATTTGAACAACATGCTATGTGTGGCATGCTTGGGGGGTCTGCTTTATCCATATGCATGTAGCGCTTCGCTTCCTTAATGTTCTGCATTCCTGATATTGCAGCTGGAACAGTTGGGGTTTGCCTAGATGCATAACACCCAAACTCCTAGAAGGACTTACCACTTATGAGCAGATTGCCTATAGACGTAGACTTTGTATGGACAAGTATAACGAAATATGGGACTCATTTATACAAAATACAGTAGGTTAAAAAAAAAACCATGATAATCATATTATCTATTAGAAATATATATGTACATGAATAATATTCGCATTAGATAAGCATATCTAGAATTGTAATTCTTGTCCTAATGATGTATTAACACTTTCCCCCCCTCTTTGTTGTGTTTCTTTCACTTTTTTTGTTAAAGTCCTTTTTAGGTGTGTTATTTTTCCTTCTTTTTATAATTAAAAATTTAAAATTAAAAAACAACAACAACAAGAAAACCAGGAAGCAGCAGGTATGAGTCACGGGAAGATGCAGTTGTCAGTGACTCAGGACGTCGGAGTCAGAACAAGGTTCCTTTCCTTCTAGTGACTCAGAGCCAACATGGAGCCCTCCTTGCTGGCAACCCTGTTGAGGAATCAAAAACAAGGAGCCGCACTGGCTGGGGAAATGATATTACACCTGGAGCACTGGGGGGGCGGGGGACAGGGGGAACTCCCTTCCATTCTGTCAAGGAATTTCTTGGTCATAGTTTCGCTCATCATCCTCATCGCTGCCGTCCCACCTTTAAGAAGAGATGTGGTGGGTGGGAAGAGTTCCTGGTTGGCTAGCTTGCTACAGGGGTGCCCCCTCCCCGAGGGGTTGCTGAATCAAAACTCCCAGCCCTTGTCCTGGAGGGTGCTGGGAATTGTAGTGCAGTTGTAGTGGGGGGGGGGGGGGGAGGGATCAGCTTCTCACCTGTTCTGCAAGGAAAATTTATAGGTATACATTTGCTGTATTATAGATGAGGATTGCAGGGAAGGAATAATCAGGGAGGCCTTCATTGATTTGTGTTCACTGACCAAGACCGGAAACAAGAACCTTCTGGTATGCAGCTCGCTGGGACTTTCTGCCTGTACTAACCATGGCATAATCATATCCAAGAAACACTCACTCTTCTCTTTAACCCCACGATGTGGCCTTCACCTCATTCCCAGCTTATGATGAGACAGGTTGAAGTTGTCCTGAGCTGGTCTCTGCTCTTGGACTGACGTACACCTTTCCTTCCTTCCTTCCTTCCTTCCTTCCTTCCTTCCTTCCTTCCTTCCTTCCTTCCTTCCTTCCTTCCTTCCTTCCTTCCTTCCTTCCTTCCTTCCTTCCCCCCTCACCTAGAGAAAAAAGGGCCCAGCCAGCCCTACTTACCAGTCTGGAGTTGTAGAGGGGTGATTTTATCGGAGAGGGCGTTGGACAGCTGATACGTTTTTCCTTCTGCCTTCGGTTGCAGAACCAAACTCGGACCACTTCCTTTTCCATGGACAACTGTTCTGCAATCAGGGCTATTTCCTCTGAGCTGGGCTTGGGGTTCTGCTAAGAGAAAGCCCACAATAAGCATTGTTGGAAGGAAAGACCGTCCCTGCTTTGTAAACTTAGGTGCTCAGGAGATTAAAAAAGGAAACGGTCCAACTCCTAGGCTCTGTTTTCTTGCCAGTTGAAGCAGCTTTGCCACTGCTGCCTTCTGGAATGTGTGGTCAACTTTCCTGTCTAGCCAAGAGCTGGACAACAAGTTGAACAATGAAAGGGAGAAGACAAAAGGAAAGCAGGATTGCCTCTCCTACAGCCCCAAGCTTCTCCTCTGACAACCTGTTGGTTCTTCTGGCTGGAAAGAGTTCTGAATCAGCCTGGAAGGAGCCAGATCTGTCCCTGCCTGCTAATTCCCCAGCTCCTGGCCTGTCTTCCCTCTTGTATGTCTTTTTGCTTGTCCCTGCTGGCAAACCTGCTGCTAACAGTCGTCAATTTTCATTTAATATTCTTCGATTTTAGCATCACTGCCAGGGCACCTGCCTATTCCACTCAGGGAACTGATAGCCGTGCTTACGTCTTGGAACCGCTTCTCCAGCGTGGAGCGGATGTTGGTCTCGATGCTGGTTCGTTTCTTCCTCTTGCGTCCAAACATCTCGCTCACGGAGGGGTAAGAATTTGGGCTGCTCACAGATGAGTCCAAAGGAGACGATTCTGTGGGGACGGGAGAGAAGAGGCAAGCCAAAAATCACTTGCAAGAAGGGAAAGTGTTCTGGTCAAAGGTCAAGACAGCAAACAGTTGGGTAGATATATCCGATAAGGCAGAAAGGCCAATCTTGAATCCTGCATTCTGTTCACAAACTGGTACTTCTCAGAAACCAAGAACAAGTCGTGAAGGCAACGATCTTCTATGGTTCTCCAACCAAGGTCTTGAAGAAACAGAACACATTCAGTGGAAATGTCTCCCTGAATCCTTTGCAGAGACTGGATGTATTTTCTGAAGGCAGAATCCAAAACAACCTAAAGTAAAGTTCCCTTCATTCTTCCAATATCTATAAGGGAGCTTTCCAGATGGAATGGCAACTTTGGATGAAACATTGTCTAACAACAACAACAACAACTGTCCTGCCCTATTAGCTTGACTTGACAGTGTCTATTAACTTGATGGTGTTGATTGATTCTATAGTTCCAGCATTATTTAACTTCAGCTGTGGGTAATATAAAACCTGGTTGCATTTTTCTCTGTCTCTGTTAGAAGAAATTGGAGAGTTCTGATATCTGTTGCCTTTTCAAAAGAAGGTAGAAACATCTGCCTGCCTGCCTGCCTGCCTGCCTGCCTGCCTGCCTGCCTGCCTGCCTTCCTTCCTTCCTTCCTTCCTTCCTTCCTTCCTTCCTTCCTTCCTTCCTTCCTTCCTTCCTTCCCTTTTCATGTGTTGCTTCAACAACCAGAACTTTTTCACAATTCACTTGGTCTACTTTACTGGAAAAAGTACCTTCGTTCCATCTGAATGTTACAAATGGCAGATCTGAGTCTCCCATTGTGTTTTCCTGGATTGTTAAACATGGCATTTCAATAAGAGTCCTAATGAATGCGAAGGCAGGCATATTATATGGTTTTATGGTTGGGCATCCTCATATTGGGTCGATTTCTTCTGTATTTTGTGAGTTTGACACACTCTACTGGCCCCTAGTGGCTCAATGTGTTCATCACAGTAACATGGTCCATTTGGGCTTAAAAAGATCTGCAAACATTTCATTGTACACCACAAAACTCTGAGAATATTTAAGTGCATTAAATGTGCATGCATTCTTAAGGTAGTTCTGGCAAATGGAAAGTAAAACATTAAACGGGAAGCAATTTAGGACATTGAGACATTACTTCCCCCCCCTCCCCCCCCAAAAAAGGTCCAATACAATACAATACAATACAATACAAAATACTTTAATGACCAAGTATAAAATATATACAAGGAATTTGTCTTCGGTGACGAATCAGTAAAGAGTTACAAATGGGAGGGGGAAGAACATTTGCCCTTAAATATAATCATACCTGCATCACTCAGCCACTTCTCCAGGAGAGGTTTTAACTTGCACATGTTCTTGAAGCTCAGATTGAGAGCTTCAAAGCGGGAAATGGTGGTCTGGCTGAAGTCATTTCCGTAGAGCTTCCCCATAGCCAGACCTACATCGCCCTATGGGGAGTAGAAGATATCAGAAAAGGAGCGAAGGCACCTGGGAGAGTGAGATCATGTATGTATTGAGCTGTTCAATTTATATCCAACTTTGCCTCCAGGAACTTGAGGTCCCATAATAGGACATTGTTTCCCCATCTTTTTCCTTGTAGGAGCCCCCCTGTGGGCTAGGATGGACTTAGGCAGCTGGGTGACTTTGGGCCAGTCTGTCTCTTTCAACCCTAGGCTGGGAAGTCCAAAAGCATCTATCTACTGGATCAGTGTGACCGATGATAGATAGATAGATAGATAGATAGATAGATAGATAGATAGATAGATGAGAGAGAGAGACAAAGATAGATAGTTTATTGATTGATTAGTCTTACAACCATATCAAAGAAAATAAAATAATGGTAAAATACAAGGTCTATTTCCAGGATAAAATAGATAAAAGAAAATACATTAATACAATACATATGTGCTAAATACAAAGAATCAATGTTCAGACAAATACATTGCCTTTACATGATGCTGTTTATCTACTGCATCATGCATATGAAGGTCCATAACCTTCAACGAAGAGGCCTCCATCTCGCAGTGGTTCGATTTGGGCTGATCACGACGACAGTAATAGTGTGTGTGTGTGTGTGTGTGTGTGTGTGTGTGTGTGTGTGTGTTCTGGCCCTGCTCTTTCTTGGAATAAGATGTTGGCTGGTGTACATATATATGTGCATACACACATACATATAACCTATATACATATGCACATAAATCCATATATATGCACACATGCTGTACTGATCTGTCTCACAGACAGAGGCTTGTCTTTATGGAGGTGGGGAGAGGAAGGAATACCTAGGATTGATTTTGTCTCGAATTGGCAATCCAGAATTGACAAAACAGGGCTGGACGTCATGTAGGATCTTTGTCTGTGCTTATAATGTCCTGTCTACTCTTCCTTTTGCAGGAGAATCATCTTAAGTTCAGAGCCATCTTCTTTTTGAGTAAATTAAACATTAGTTATACTGTAACACATAATTGTAATAGAATTATGTAATAGAATTAATTACAGTTTGCTAATTATCTCAGCTATTATAATAAAGCCACAGACGGGCTTTGTGAAGAGCATGCAGGTACAAATTAGAAAAATAAGTAAATAAGTGAAAAACTAATTAGAATAAACAAATTATATATTAGTTATAACAACAGCTCTTCATCTGTTAATCTCCAAGTAGTTTACAAGCAGAAACAGAAGGAAGGAAGGAAGGAAGGAAGGGAGGGAGGGAAGGAGGGAGGGAGGGAGGGAGGGGGAAGGAAGGGAGGGAGGGAGGGAGGGAGGGAGGGGGAAGGAAGGAAGGAAGGAAGGGAGGGAGGGAGGGAGGGGGAAGGAAGGAAGGAAGGAAGGGAGGGAGGGAGGGAGGGAGGGGGAAGGCAGGCAGGCAGGCAGGCAGGCAGGCAGGCAGAGTCAAAGTCTTGGGCCAGTGGCATCTACATGTAGAGGGCGTCCAAAATGTGAAGATGGTGGCTGCGCCTCTGTGCCCTGCTCAAGTGTGTTTTGCTGCTATTTCATTTCCTCCTCTTAGAATAGAAGTTAAAGGCTTCCTGGTGGTGCAGCTCGGAGCAGAAAGGCCTTTTCCTGTGAGTGAAGGTCCATGAATTGTCCAGCTGGATGGCATGAGACCCCTCTCACCTGCGTAAACCCCAGTTTGATGCGCCTCTGCTTGAAAGTCTTGGCAAATTTTTCCAGCTCTTCCAAATCGTTGGCTTCATCTGTTGCCATAGAGGACGGCAAGTGTTTGGCAACTTGTAAATGCTGAGGGGCCTCAAGGTGAGGCTCCAACGATGTCCCAGGGTGTCCAGGACGTCCCACTGCCTGTTAAAACACAAGCCATTTTGGAATTGTCATCATATTGCAGCAACGGCTCATTCTTCCCCAACCCTTGCCAACCTGTTCCAGGATTCCCAGCCGCTTGTGCCCAGACACATCTGGGAGAGCACACCATTGGGAGAGCACCATGGGATTTATAGCTGCAGGCCAAACCACAGACACATTAAGGTTCTGATGCTCCCACAAACCAGCTAATACTTTTCCATCTCTTTTGTTCACGGATGGTGCCATCAGGAAGTTCAGGAAGGTCGGGCTTCATTAGCATTAGGATGGGTGTCTATCAAGTAACCCCAGGCAGTAAGACTGGGAAGGTGAAAAATATCCCATTTCCATAGCATCGCCAAGAAAACTCCTTGAACATGTCCCTGCAGTCGCCAGGCATCAAACTCAAATTAGAGGACTTCCTTTGAGTTTCATGATCTTAATCTTTGTGGGCATTTTAATGAGCTATTGTGCCCTGTGAAATTTCAGAAGCAGAGACAAACACTGAGACAGACGGTGAGAGAGAGGGAGGCAGAGACAACACATTTAAACTGTGAATAGGAAGGTGGCTGTGTCAAACCAGGCTCGGCAACAGGATTATGAACCTGCAAGGTGAAAGATTTCATCAAAGGCAATTATTGTAGCGTTTGGGAAATGCTTAGAGAAAACCCTCCAATAACATTCTTGGAAGAGTAACACCCACTGGTTAACCCATTGGCCTGGGGCTCCCAAGCTACCTAAACAAATTAGCATTGGGTTTCCCCAAAGACTCTCAGATTTCTCCTCTGCACATTTTGAAGCAGAATTCCTTCCAGAAATATTTTCCCCCAATACAACGGTTTGAAGAATTGTTGAATATTTTGTATTGGGAATTCATTTACCCATTGGATGTCAATAGTTGGCCTTTCATATTTTCGAGAGCTTGATGTATTGGTGGTTGATACAGCTTTGCTAATAATGGACATCTGTTATATGCAAGGGATTTAATACGGAACAGCCTAGGGGAAGTGATGTGCAATGGTTTTCAAGGTAGGCAGTATTGACAATGACATGCAGGAATGTATGGCATTTGACGACATAAGAGATTGCAGGTTTTCTGTTTCTTAAAATGAGATACTCTTTGCAACACATGAATGGTGAGCAGGGGCATTCATGGGTAAGGTTGAAAAAAGCCACGAAGGTGGTTGCAGCTGTGTGATCAAAGCCCCACAAGGTCCTTCCTTGATGATAGGATACATTTGAAATTCCAGGGACAAATATGGACCTCTTCAAAATGGCTTGAACTGCAGATTGAATTTGGCTTAACAGAGTTTAACCAAATGACAATAACAAAACAACAACAGCAACTCAGTTGACGGGAGTTACCTGAGATGCTAAGCTGTGTCCATGCTGTGGGAGCAGAAGTCCACTTTGTTGTTGAGGAAAGGAGAGAAGGTTTGACTGCAGAGCTGAAAGGGATGGAGGAAAATTCAGTCAGATACTTTGGTTCCACCAAAAGAGTCTCATTCCACAAAGCCCAAACGCAGGCTGCTGACCGGTGTCCCAAATTTCACAGTCAAAAGAGGCATCCTGGCATTTCCCCCATTATTCCATTTGTGTGTGATGAGTTTCATCTTGCCCTTTCCCCAGTGCAACATTTCACGTCTTTATCAGTCATCTAGAAAGAGATGCGTGTGCAAATTAACCCTTCTCCCCTAAGACAACTAATGGGCTACAAGTAGGAACTGTTTGAAACAAAAAGCAGAGCGAAGCGGCCAGTTGCAGTTCTCAGAGCTGGAAATCAAAGTGTATGAACAGAGAACCACTCTTGACATCTGATCATTCCATCCCATTTTTTTTTTAAATTCAGAAGTAAAGTTTGCTGTGTCTAGTGGGCTTATACCTAAGAAAATGACCTAGATTGTAGCTCTGGAATTAACCATCTTTATCTCAGAGATCATTACCTTTAACCTGGAACATACATCTCCCCCCAACACCAGCATGTTGCATTACAACTCCCATCACTCCCAGCTAGCTTGGGGCAAGTTAAGTCAATGTAACCATCCCTGTCTCACCGGCGCGTGGCTGCAACAATAAGACAACTTGCTCTAGGCGACTGGGTGACAAAGTGATGCAACAGCTGCTGAAGTCATCCATGCCTTGAATTGCCTGCCACCAAACAGACAAATTGGCTGGTGTCTTCCTCCCTTATAAGGCCTCTATTAGTGCTGTGAGTTGTTCACAGGGTGAAAACAGGTTGGGAGTTTTTATTAAAAAAAAGAAATCAGAGTAGAACCTTCACTCACCCGCTGCCTGAACCTGAACCCTCCTGGTTGCACAATGTGTGTGACAGATCAAGACGGTGGTTGCAGACCCACACTTCAACGGTGTTTCAGTTGGCCCCATCACTCATACTCTTCCCCCAAACTCAGCTCCTTCATTGCCACTCTCTCTCTCTCTCTCTCTTTTACAAGGCCCAATCTATCTTGCATTGCCAGAATTACCATTATCATATTATTGTTGCTATTATTAAAATAATTCTTGCAACCTTATTGACACTATAACATGGACCTTAAATTATGTATTTGCCCGCATTTATATCCTATGATTAATCAAAGTATCTGCCAGCAAGATGTGTAGGCCTGGTTCATCTCGTGATTTAATTTAACAATGATTTATTGAATGAGCCCCAGCTGTCTGGGTTCATCCAGTTTCATACGCCTTAAACTTTGTTTTACATATCACAATGCCTGGATTTGCACAACCCAGGAAGCCTTCTGATGACTTTGCATGACCTGTGAACGAGGCTATTTTATTCTGGTAGATACAAAAGCCTTAGGGTGTGAGATGTGCAAAGGGGGCCAATTGTGCTTCTAGGTTCCTCCCAGGACTCAGACATTCCAACTGTAATTTTGCTCTGCAGTCTCTGGGAAGAAAAACTCTCCTTCGCCAACTTAGCAGTTTTCAGTGACGGAATAGGCTTGCTCGTAGATGAGAGTTGGATTTTCAAACTTGTAAGCCATAAGGTGGTTCACTGGCATATACCGGCTCCTACCAACTGGATCAGTGTTTCTCAACCTTGATAGCTTTAAGATGGGTGGACTTCTGGCTGGGGAATTCAGGGAGTTGACAAGGTTGAGAAACACTGAACCAGATGACCAACTACAAAGTTCAAAAACTAACGGGAAATTAAATTACCCTGATATCAGACAGAGAGAGAAGAAAGCCCACAAAGGCTTCGAAAGAACATTTGAACATTCTCCGTAGAGGTCAACAAAGTCAAGAAGGTGGTCTTGACATGCAACTGAAGCCTTGATTCTTTTTAACCTGTGTCACAGGGCTGCAAATGCATAGATGAAGCCACCATCTTGACTTTTTTCCCCTCTCCTCAGACATCCCTGTCCTTAAGCCTCCTGGAGTCTTGAAAGGGTGCTGAATTCAGCACCAATGAGGAACTGCTCAGCACCTGTCACTCAAAACTGAGTCACCAGGAGTTACCTTGAGGTTTCTACTCATTGCCTGTGTAATCCTGATCTTGTACCTCCTTCAGTGAAACCCTGGCTTTGCTCCTGACGTCATGTCTCCAGAGGAAAGGAAACAAAACAGAACTGTTGAAACCACCACAGGGCAGGAGCTGGTTAGAGTTTCATGTGCCTGGAAACTTGCAAATCAGGGGCATGCTTGTCAGCACAATTAGACTTACAAACCCTGTGCGGCTCTGGGAGGCTTGGAGACGGCTCCATGTTTAATAATTTTACAACATCCTAGCCAGATAGCATCTAAATGAGCCAGACATAAAAATTTGCCCAATGGTTTTTCTTCCTAGCTGTAGGGTGGTTGGTTAGACCTACTCGGGTAGGTCTCTTCCTGTGGGGTGGGGAAAGTTTGTGTAGGAAAAGATGAGTGGCGATATAATCCATCCCCAAAGGAAAAGTTTGACAGGTGGCTCAAGGAACCATGACTCTGTGGCTCCAGGGATTACGCAGGCTGGCTCTGAACTTTGACTCTGAAACCCTTTGCTTTTCTAAGTCATTGGAGATACACGGAAGCAGGAGAAGCAGAAGAGCGCTGAGCTGGCCATTCCAGGGTAGGGGAAATGAGCTGTTTGATGGTTGACCCAAATCCTTGGTCCAGGTGGCTGGACTGCTGGCGATCTTGGCCTCTGAAATGCCAGATCCATCTATAATAAGACCATGTTCATCCATAACCTGAGAGTGGATGAGCAAGTGCAGTTGCTGTGTTATCAGAATCTGGTTGGATAAGGGTGCAATGTTGTCCTAGTGGAAATAAGACCTCCTGGACTTGGGGTCCTTCAGTAATCTTGACACCAAAGCTGGGTAGAAGGTGGTGTACCTGTGATCAAGGACTCTGCTGCTGAGGCAATAGTCACAATAGTAGGTTCAGGGTTTTTTTGCGGTGGTGGTGGTGGTTGGAACAAGCTGGAGAACCTCCTAGTATAATAGCTGTCTTGCTATACAGGAGAGTCTCTGCCTATGTTCCTAGACTTGATCTTGGGCCTGGTATTGGAATTCCCTCATCATTTTTATGCTGAAGGCTCTTAATCTCCATGCCTCGGAGTCTGTGAAGGCTCATGGCCTTCATGGTCACCACTGGTTTGCCCTAGATAATTTCTGGCCTGACCCATACAAGTCAATTGTATTGGACCTTGTTTTCACCTTTTCAAATCAACTTGAAAGGTGCTGTTTGAAGGTAATCTGATATGGAGAATGTTACATCTAGCCCGTAGTGTGATTATTTCCTGATTCAGATGAAATTACCAACACCTGTGAACTCTGTGGAGTGAACAGGCCTATTAGAGTGATCCATTCCAGGAACCTCATGGATTCAGGGGGATTTCAGAGGTTGCTGGGAATGTCCTGAACTATTAGACAGGCAGTTCTGCTGATTGCCTGGTTGCCGGACCTTCTCTGTAAGCCCAAACTGATTGTTTCTTTGGTTTCCAGAAGAGCTTGAAGAAACATCAGCAACAATGGTTGGACTATTGGTGGAGGAAAACAAAAATTGAACCTGATCAAGCATGGAAACATGCTCAAGTTCAATATCATTCAATATTATTACCCTATGTTATGATGGTATAGGATGTAAAATACTAGTATGACTGTTCCCTTACTATATCAATGAGTTTTTGGCCAGTCACTTTGTTTAGGGTGGACCCCCTTTTGGGGAGGAACAAGCAAGTGAAACTCCTGTTGTGACCAGTTTCCACAGAACTTTGTCAACAAAGTCACTCAGATTCACCAAAGCTTTGACTCTTACTTGGAGATCATACAACAGTAACTCATGCCTTCTTTACTGCTTGGTTGAACTACTGCAATATACTCTATCTGGAGCTGCTTTGGAAGACAACTTGGAATCTACAATTAGTATAAAATGAAGCTAGCCAGGAAGATGTTACATCTGGGTTATGGCCACCACATTGGCTGCTAATAGGTTTTGGGTAAAATTCAAAGTGCTGATTTCAACCTATAAAGGACTATATGACTTGACACCAAGGCACTTGCATTGTGTTCTTTGATCCAAGGAGCAGCCAAGGAAGATTCACAGGTTCAGCTTCAGCAATCCAGTGTTCAGAAATGAAGGGATGCATGCTTGAATTTTGCAAGGGGAAAAGACTCAACCTTTTGCAAAAGAGCTCTCTGATTGTCTAACAGCACCTTTTCTATGTCTATTAATAAAAAAAAACCCTGGCAAGTACTTCGTATATATACTACTTACAACCCTGTAGGACAGGTCAACATTATCTTCTCCATATTGCAGAAAGATGGGGAGTTAGGAAGGTAGAATCCAAGCGGAGAAATAGTAATTTACTTTTGCTAACTGACAAGTTCAAAACAAGGGTAAAATTTGTACCAGGGAATCTCTCATTCAGAGCATAGACACTTTGGAGGCTTTGAAATATACAGTGGCATCATTTTTCCATCTCTTAATCTTTCTGCATGAAAGGCAGAAACTCTTCTTTCAGATAAAAAGTGGGTCCCTTGAGATTTATCTTGTTAATAAGGCAATCTTGTTTATATCTATTCAGAATTCTGATTTAGCTTCATGGAACTTACTCCTAGGCAGCTCTTATCAGGCTTCTTCAACTTGGCATCTTCTAGTTGTGTTGGACTTCAACTCCCATGATCCCCACTCAGCATGGGGCATGAAAGTTGAAACTCAACTTAACTAGAAGGCGTCCACCTGTGGAAGTATGTGTCATATGATTTCAATCTTTGGGAACTGAGCCACCATGGGACACAATGGCTGTCTTCACACAACACACTTCATCCGGGGTCTGAATTCACCCAACTTCTGGAATTGCAGAACACATTGATCCATAGCCTAGCCAAAAAGACAGGTTCTCATAAGATTCACACATACATACACCCCCCCCCCCAAACCAATCTTAGCATGTTGTTGAAATGCAGCTGCTAGTTTTTCAATTAATCTTCAGCATGTCTTTCACCACTAAGGCATTTGCTACTCAAGTTTTAAATGCAACCACCTGTCAACCATGCAGGTAAAAGACAAGGACAGTGTCACAGGAATCCATACCAATTCTTACCTCCAGATGATTTACCTTACAAAAGGCAAACAACCCCTTAGCAACTCAAAGCTCCCCTAAAAAATCACAAATCGGAAAAAGCTACAGGATGATGGCCATGCTGAATACTTGAACAGCCACATCAACCATTCGTTCGTCATACATCAAAAGTAACACAGCTGCAGAGGTTTAATCAATTTCTCTGTAAAGGAAATTGACCTTTGATGGTGCAAGTGTTTGCTACAGAGCAAAAGAGATGATGATGATGATGTAGAGTTGTATTAAGGGAATGGTGAGCATATGCATTTTCTAATAAAAAATGGTAAACAATAGAACTTCCAGTTGAATGCATTTCACATGCATAGCAAATGCCAACACCTTGCTGATCTTCTTCTGGACTTAAAAGGTAGGGCTGGTTAGTAGCTGGATGGGACACCACCAGAAAAATCCAGGACAATAGGCTAAATTTGGGAAAACAACATTGCAGAAAAATGCAGTCACAATTCACATCCATCTTCTTGCCAAGGAAATAAGACATGGGTGACCTTGAAGGAGTTGTTTACCCTTATCTAATTGCACCCTTTACAAACAGAAGGGAAACCTGTGGCATTCCAGATGTTGATTTCCCAACCAGCCTGTTCAGTGATGATGTATGCTGAGGGTTGTAGTTCAAGAACATCTGGAGACCCACAGGTTCTCCAGCATTACTTTATTTTATGTATTTATTAAATTTCTCCCCCGCCCATCTCCCCCCCAATGGGGGACTCTGGGCGGCTCACACAAAACATTAAAACCATAAATGCATATAAATACATAAAACACAAACATTTAAAAAACATTACTAAAAAAGAAGAGAGTCCAGGAAGATGAAGGATCTGGGGCTGAAGACAGTAGGCCTCTCTTTATAGCAATCTTGCTAGAGAAATCCAATCCTACAGTGTTAGATATTGCAAAAGATGGGATCCAGACTTGTCTGAGCCCTCTTCTATTTATGAGCTCCTGATTCACAGCTGATTGAGTCCCAGAAATTTAACCAGGGTAGCAAAAACACCAAGTGTTCAATGTCAACAGCAAAACAGTGGTTAAAGCTTTTGCAGTTAGATGTTTGATGATTTAAAAGTATCAGGGCAACAGGACTAATGCTCAGGGGATTTGGAATGGAGTAGCTTAGGCAGGATGCTGTTAGCAACTATCATTGGCGCGGCCCCGCTTTCTCCTCCCTGCTGCCAAGAAGCTACTGAAGGACCAAAAAGCTTCAGAAATAGGAATTAAGCATCTCATGGGGAAGGTTGCTCAGCCATTGCCTGGAGGAAAGGTTGGTCTCTTAGACCTCAGAGAAAGGAGAAGTTGCTCAAAGAAGTAGTTCCTGGCTTAGAGAACTGGTGGTCTGACTCAGGAGAAGGGAACAACATCTACACAGACATTATAGAAATCAAACTACATCTAGGGATGTTCACATTACCTTGTTGTCCTGCTGGGCCTTGAGAAAGCAGGAACAGGGGGACAGACTGCATAGGCCCTGGAACTTGCACAAGTTGCTGCAAAGTATGAAGAGAGTTCACATTCTGAAGGAGAAGAAGACAGGTCAGATAGTAGGACACCCTTCCACAGCCAGCCCATCACTGGACTACCTGTCCCTCTTCAGATGGCACCCTCCTGCTTTCGGATTTGTTCTCTTCCTCTTTCTTAAATAATGAGACATTTGCAAATGCATGACCATTGCCAGCTTCCTCTTGGCTTGAGGAGGGCCACTGGAAGCCCAGACCATACAGCCCTCATTGTACTAAGTTCTTGTTTGTTTAACCAAGGTCCTTTTTTGGATAACCCTTCCCCCCCAATCCCTGACCAGGTCCACGCAACACAATGAAGCCAAAAATCAGCTGTGCTTTGCCTGAACACCTGGGGTTGCGCATGCCCCCTACAAGCATTGGCGTGGCTCCCTCAAAAAGGTGTGGCCAAAATTGTAACTCTTAATGTGACACAAGGAGTGGAAATATTAAGTTATTATTAAGCGTGACTGGAGAGTAATCATATTTACTCTGTTTAATTTTAATTAAATTTAAATGTAAATGAAAGCACTCTAAATCTAGTGCCCTGGCCCCACCCTGTTTGGGGGAGCATGGCCTTTGGCCACTCAAAGTCTTAAGTAAGTCCTTGGCCCAGAAAAAGTTGCCCATTCTCGGCATCAACCAGGATTCCCATAGCACAGTGGCTGCCTTTGCCCATTGCGCGAAGGCTAAGGCACAGCATGGCTTGTTTCATGCAATGGGTGAATCCAGCCATATTACTCACTGGCCCCACATGTACCACATCTGGTCCTCTGAGATGAGCAAGAGCTTTTGGAGTCTGCATCTTGAACCTCACTTACAAAGTTTACAAGTGCCAATAGCCTCATCTTCCATGGTCAGGCTCAGTCCGAGAACAGCAAGGGGACAGTTCATCCAAATTCAGTTCTTTTACTGCTTACACCAGTGTTGTCCAAACTTGGCCACTTTAAGATGAGTGCACTTCAACTCCCAGAATTCCCCAGCCAGCATGGCTGGCTAGGGAATTCTGGGAGTTGAAGTGCACTCATCTTAAAGTGGCCAAGTTTGGACAACACTGGCTTACACCATATAGACAGAATCTTGCCAGACTCAATCTATATTACTGCAACTAATGGATATACCCTGGGAGATTCTAGGGAGTGGCCATCCTGAATCTCTTACGCTTCCCATGCTCCAGTTCTAGACTGTGCGGTCTTTTGTCTCCCTTCCTGGAATACACCCCCTCCTTCCTGATCACCTTGCTCTCTCCTGCAATCCACCACATCATCCCCCCCCTTCGTAGATACATTCCATCACATCCATAAATGTTTGTAGGTCTTGTTGAAAGCCATGTCTTTTGGCTATAGGTTCAAGAAATGAAGCAGGTCTTTTTGTCGTCCTTAAATCTTTCATCTGTCAGCCTTACTGGACAGCATCAGGTTCTCAAGATGAGAAGGTGAGAAATGTATTTCTATTCATTTTTTCCATGCCATACATACACCCCCACTTAACCTACAAGTCCTCAAGAAACTATCCTGTCGCTAGCCTTTTTCTTCTGTTTATAAAACCAGAATGCCCTGCCTCTCATTCATGTTAAGCATACCCAATGGATTTCATTCAAACACTGATCAGAACTGAACCATCCTAGACTGAAGTGCTCTGAGGGCCTTCAGACCACATCTCAAGGAAACTCCTATTCTTGAACTTGCCACCAGTACTTGAATGTGTCAAGAGTGCCAACTCTTACCCCAGGAATTTGTCCTCCAGGCATCATGGAAGCCCCCTGGGCTAAGTGACTTGATCTGGAGGAGAGGGACGTTTGCAAAGAGTCACTAAGGTCTTCTGTTTTAATCTGCAAGCATGAGCAAAAGGAAACAATAATGTCACCAACATCTAAGACATCTGAAAAGCACCAGGTTGGAGAAGACTATGTGGTAGCTTCAGCTGACTTGCTGCAGGATTGCAGTCTACTGGAAATGATTGGAATGCTCCTCAACTTGTGTCTTAAATAAAAGATGGGGCAATTTCTAAAACAGAAAGAACTCTAGGGAAGAGAGATTTAATGCCCACATTTTCATGGAGATCTTTTTTTTTTTTCCAGACTGATTTCTAAGGAAATATTTGAACATTCATCCAAGGGATTCCCAACCAACTCTCTCTTCACAGGACCACTCTTCTCATAAGAGACTCCAGGTACCATGAAAGTTTATCTATATCTTTTTTAAAATCTGCCTCTAGGATTTTTCTTCATGGATAGTGAAAGGAGCACCCTATCTTGTTGTTTAGGAAGAAGTCAGTCTTCTAGTGAACCACATGACTGATGGGTAAAACAAATCACAAATTTAAAGTATTGGATTATAGATGCTGAGAAATTTATTTATATATATATATATATATATATATATATATATATATTTAGGCTTGTATACCGCCCATCTCCCCCAACGGGTGACTCTGGGTGGCTCACAATAATAAAAAAGAAGAAAAAACACAGGTCTCTCCAAACATGGCTAAAATCTATAAATAATTAAAAAACATATATTAAAAATGCCCTAAAAACCTCCTATGATTTTAGCCCTAAAAAACCTGTAAGATGCTGGGGGGGGGGGGGGGGAGACAACCCATCATCCCACCAGCCATCTCCACAGGTGCGGGCCCCCCTCTGGCCCCCAGGCCTTCTGGCAGAGCCAGGATTTGATCCCTTTCCTGAAGGCCATGAGGAGGGGCACATCGCACCTCAGGAGGCAGGATGTTCCATAGGGCGGGCGCTGCAGCAGAAAAGGCCCTCTGCCTAGACCCCACCAATCGAAATTCCCTGACTGGTGGGGTCTGCAACCTGCCCCTTCTGCTGGACCGAGTGGGGCGGGCTGAAATGACCGGGGCGAGGCGGTTCCTCGGATAACCTGGTCCCGTGCCATGAAGGGCTTTAAAGGTAATGACCAACACCTTGAATTGGACCCGGAAACAAACCGGTAACCAATGCAGCTCGCGCAACAGCGGTGTTATATGTGCCCCCCTAGGGGCATTAAGAACTGTCTGCGCCGCCGCATTCTGCACCAGCTGTAGCTTCCGGATACTCTTCAAGGGTAGCCCCATGTAGAGCGCATTACAGTAGTCCAACCCGGAGGTGACCAGGGCATGAGTGACCGTGCGGAGGTCCTCCTGATCCAGGAAGGGGCGTAACTGCCACACAACATGAAGTCGTGCAAAGGCCCTCCTAGCCACGACTGCCACCTGCTCTTCGAGTCGTGAGTCCAGGAGAACCCCCAGATTACGCACCAGGTCTGTCTGGGGTAGTGTGACCCCATCAAGAACCAAAGATGACAAAGTCCTAGATCTTGAGGCTCCCCGTATCCATAGCCACTCCATCTTACCAGGGTTCAGCTGAAGCCTGTTGTTCCCCATCCAGGCCCCCACAGCCTCCAGGCACCGCAAGAGGGCAGTCACAGTGTCACTTAAGGCACCTGGGACGGAGATGCATAGTTGGGTATCATCAGCATACTGATGATACCTCACCCCATGGTGCCGGATGATCTCACCCAGCGGTTTCATGTAGATATTAAATAGGAGCGGTGAAAGCACTGACCCCTGTGGCACCCCACATAGTAGGGGCCGGGGGCTGGACCTCTCGCTCCCTATCAACACCGATTGGGTTCGGCCTTGGAGAAAGGAGCTGAACCAGCACAACATTGTGCCACCCAGCCCCAACTCCTGCAGCCGACCCAAAAGGATACCATGGTTGATGGTATCGAAAGCCGCCGAGAGGTCAAGAAGAGCAAGGATGGATGCACTCCCCCCATCCCGCTCTTGCCAGAGATCATCTAAAAGTGCGACCAATGCTGTTTCTGTCCTATAACCAGGCCTGAATCCTGACTGATAGGGGTCCAGATAATCCGTTTCCTCCAGGATCCTCTGAAGCTGCCACGCGACCACCTTTTCCACCACCTTCCCTAAAAAGGGGAGGTGGGAGACTGGACGAAAATTGTTCAGAAGGGTGGGGTCTAGCAATGGTTTCTTGAGGAGTGGGCGGACCAAAGCCTCTTTGAAAGGCTTCGGGAACACCCCCTCCTGCAAGGATGAATTAACCACCTCCAGGACCCACCCTAAAGTCACCTCCTTGGTAGCTTTAACTAACCAGGAGGGACAAGGATCTAAACCACAGGTGGTTGCACTGACAGCCCCGAGGACGCTGTCCACTTCCTCAGGGGCAACAGGATCAAACCGTTCCCAGATAACTGGGCAAGAACGCTCCCTGGGCAACTCCCCTGGACCTACTCCACACTTGGCTTCCAACTGAGAACGGATCTGAGTGATTTTATCCATCAGGTGTTCAGCAAATTCCTCTGCACGACCCTGCAAGTAGTCCTCCACCCCCCCTTTTCCCAAGAGTGACCTTAAACAGGGCTGCAGGGAGACACTCTGAGGATGCAATAGGAGCGGAGAAATCCTCCTGACTTGTTGAGATCCTGAAGAAGACTTCACGGAGCAGACTGTCACCCAACTGAGGATACACCAATTTCATAGATCTACCCATTCAGTTAAGTGCCAAATACAAAAATATATACAATTAATTCAATTAACAGTATAATCCCATGTACATTTCTTTTGAAGCAACTCTCATTAAGTTGAGTAGTGCTTATGCCTAAGTATGTGTGCATAAGATTGCACGCTTAAGCACTTTCCAACATAGGTGCAGACTTTCTGACTTTCCAACCCTTAGGCTTCCCAAAATGGCTTCCCAAAATTTCTGGCTGGGAGCTAATGGACAGAAAACCTTTGCATTTGAATGGGACACGGTACCCCATAAGGAATACTGCATATGGAGTGGAACCAGTCAGAAATATAATTTAACTAGATCTCAGAAGCAGAAAAAGGGACCTATGACATTTATCTCAGCTTTAAAGAATCTCAATATTTTGCTTCTTAAACTAAGCTTTAGCTGGAAGACCACTTGCAATCTTGAGTCGATGGGTATCCACAGGAGAGGGGGAGGGGGGAAATGACATCCCGTGCATCAGGATGTCATCACACCAATGACATGAATGGTCATTCATTACCTTGGTGTAATGACATCCTGATGCACACGGTATCATTATGGCTTGTGCCAGACAGCTCTTCGTCTAGTATAAACTCTTTGGAAACAAAGCAAATGTTTGTCTAGTAGTGACTGCACTTATAAACAGAGGAAGGAAAATACAACAGGCAGGAAAAGTATCTGAGCTGAGCTGAGCTGGGTTGAGACTCACCTGCAAAAGGTAAATCAACCTTCTTGCCACATCCCCAAAACACATTTTATGGAAGATTTGCACATAGATACCAAAGCCCAGGCATCCGGTTGGTTTGTCCTTGGTATTTGGTGATAACTATGACTAATTATCACTGAAAGAACTGGCAAGAAAACCGAGCAAAACTGAAACTACACATCGTTTATGCACAGGAAGAAGATTGGGGCAGTTTCTTAAGCTACGGTTTTCTGCCTTCTCCCTGCATCGGTTTCTTCAACCACTCTCCTGATCTGTTACACATTTCACTCGGAAGGATACCTGTAGCTAAGATTTTACTCCTTCCAATTCCTTCGGAGGAGGAAAAGAACAACCAAAATTATTAGAAGCTACACTCTACCCCATAAGGGGACAAGTTGCCTCTGTCTGGTATTGTGGAAGACAAGATGCTCCAAAACGCTTTGATCTACTCTGGTGTGGTTGGAGGTGAATGATTCAAAGAAAGACACATGTTAGTCTCCTGTGGCAAAACCCAGCAAAGACGTTTGTGGCACTTTAAAGAATAAAAAGAACAAAGCAGCTACAAATTGGTGAGCCTTGAAGATGCCATCAGACTATTTTCTCTTTTCGTTTGGCTTACAGCAATTTCTCCTGTCATTCTGCCTAAGCAACTGGTGTTCAAGGCAACCGGCAAGGAAGCAGAAGACAGAACAAACAAATTGAAAGCCCAATTAAACAATCATCCACTTAAAGTTTAAAACAATAATTATATAATAAAGCCATAATCAAAAAAATCTAAAAGGGTAAATTGGAAAGATGCACACCGATATTCTGTCCGAACGTATGGACCAATCCAGCTCTAAAAAGAGTATGTTTTGCACCTACGTTCCTGCATTACAATTCTTACTAATTTTTTCTAATTTACCCTTGATGTTTGCTAAGATGCCCTTCTACAAAATTTGTCAGAAAAAGAGGAATAAGTTATTAATTAGAAAATGGAAAAGGTTTGTTTCTAGGCGTGATGGAACCTCTATCTATGTAAGTCTTCTTCAGCTTGTTGACCTCCAGAAAAAAAACAGGTAAATTACCTACATGGTGGGCATCAAGTTGGGGAGAGCTGATAGATGTATTCCAAGTTGCTAGATCTGTATACCTGTTTCCTTCAGCTGTAAATTGCCTTTGAATATGGAAAGTTCATTGAGCTATTATGGGCGACAGCTGTTCATGAAACAGTTGTTGATAAAACTCTAAAACTAATTCCAAGACTAAGAGTGAAAATGCTATTACCTTTCAATGGCCAAATAAATCTTTCATATCTGGTAAGCGTCAAACATTTCTTATAATTTGATGAAGAACTCGATGCAATAGTAATTGTAACTGACAATATATTGGGTTTGTACAATATGTTATTTCTTTAGCATATCAAATTACATTCTGGAGCAAATCTGAAAGTACTTCGATTTAGTATTTTTGATTGAAAGCTTAGATGATGCCACTTAGAATTCCGTCAGTGGTTTCAGATATACTAATTTTTAGGCTAGTGTTTAAGAAGGCTTTTTTAAATATCTATTTTCTCTCCTCCTCTTCCCCCCGCCGAAAAAAAGGTGGCTTAAAAACAGCTAAAAGAATAGAGTCACACAGAGTCACAAGCAAGCCTTTGCATATAACATATTCATGTTGGAAATAAAAGACATAAGATGACAGACCGTGTTCCACTAAATAAATGGAAAACAAAGTAAACAGAATTGTTAAAGCGAGACTTCAGCTATTCTGAACTGATGAATGAATCTGGTTAGAGAAGAGAAGAAAGGCTCATTTTATGTGATTAAACTACTCAGCGATCAGATAGATGGTTGTTCATTAGGTTCAGCTTCATTCTGGGTCCTGCATGAATCTATTAACTTGTAATCAGCAGAAAGACCATTTTTTCACCCGGCAGCCTCTTTCAGAGTCCAGACTGTAAAACGATCAAAGGCTACCACCACCCCAAATTGTGTTTTACTGTTTTTTTTTTAAATGCATTTTTGTTATTACATAATTAATATTTAATCTGTGTCAGCCACCTGGGAGAAGGTGCACATGCCTTTTCATATAAAAATGCAATCATTTGCCAAGCACACGCTCCAATCCTCTGCTTCCTCATCATGGCATGTTAACACACATTTGGAAATAAAGGTCATGCTGGCCCTTATTCAATCCACTTTTGCAAAGTTACACAAGTGTCAGAGAAAAAGGAAAAGGACCTATACTTAGGTAAGAGACTGACATCGAGTAAACTGCCTCATTCAAAATAGCCCATCAGCAAGAGTATTATTTACTAGATTTGAAATCCACCCAGTGACACACATCCTTTGGGTGGATGATGCAAGGAAAAAACAGATTGTTCGTTCCTATTCCGGTGTAGACCTGACTCCTACCATCTCGCTCCATCTCCCTGAAAAAGCTTGCGGTGGAAGCTTAAGCCTTGCCCTCCAGAACAGTAGAAATCTGCCCAGTAAAACCAGATGTGAAGAAGAATAGCGTCTCCCAAACCATTAGCGCAATACGCCCCATGACCAGCAGAGGGAGAGACGTCCTGTACTGTATAAAAGAGCTCTGATAGGCAAAAGAGATATCATAATTTCCACCCGGAGTTTGACTGTAGAGTGTTGAGCATGTTAAAAGACCATAAAGTATAGAGAGAAGTCCTTTTTGGGTGGGGAGGATACGTTGTAGGAGGGAGGGAGGGAGAGAGATTGAGATTCTGTATCCTGTGCGGAGACCCAAGCCTATTTTGTCAAGAACATCCTTTGTTTGAAAGGAAATGACAGAGCTGCAGCACACTGACCATCATTCCAACATCTCCTGATCAAGGCATGAATGCAAATTAAAGCATCCCCAAGACAAGACTATCCAGGGAACACCTCCAGTCAAAGGAGCACCCCATCTCCCTTGCAATTGATTTCACTGCCAAACAACTTTGATCATTCTGAAGGTTTCCTAACATTATCAGATCGTTTCTCATTCCCCATCAAGACAGCCCGTATTTGAAAGGATGAGGAGGCCCTCTCCATGAACTAAGGATAACAAGGAAAGTTATACCTCTTATCCCTTGTCCTTTCTCAGCCCGTTGCTTCCAGGGACACTCTTGCATAAAAAATAATTGGCCCTTCTCTGTAGCCACAACTCCTGAAGGTCCAAAGGAACCAGCAGAAGATGCATGTGCTCTTTTCAAGGCCAACTCTGCTCAACAAATCCAAAAGATCCAACAGGTAAAGGGGGAAAAAAAGAGAGGCTGCCTACTGGAACAATACTTTCTCCTCTGCCTGTGAACAAGAGAGTCCCAATCGCCTAGAGTGTGGAAGGAACAAAAGCTTTTTCCAAACTGAAATCAATTTTTACCACTGCCAAAATAGAAGAATTTGGAAGTTCTCCAAGCAGAAATGGGTGTGTTGAATCTCTGCTCTAAACAACATGAGAAAATAAGGTAAGGTTGGCATGAAAAGGTAGTTGCCAATACGGGCACTTTCATTCTTTTAAAGCCGAATCATTGAATCTCTCCCCCTTTCCTTCAACACGTCCATGGAGAACCCCAAAACAGCTGGAGAACTGCTTCAGCTCCACCTGGTTCTACGTTTCTCCCTACAGTTGTGGATCACCTGTCACTTATCAATTAGAAATGCAACCAAACCACAAAAGTTTGGATGCAGAGCCAATCTTTTTACAAAACCCAAGTTGCATATGCAGATCCATAAGAAAATTGGATGCAGATTAGCAAAACACACTCCTGAATCTTGTTAGGCTTCCTGGGTTCCAAGACCTAATCAAATCAACTTAAGTGTAAAATAAGAAGAGGTGATTCAAACTTTCCGCCAATGCCAGTTTCAAGCCCTAGGATATTTTGTATGAGGAAAAACAGACAGAGCCAGGAGGTAGGATGGCTGTAAGGTAGTCTTCGGCTTTTAACATATATAGCTCTCTGAAGATATGGAAATTACAGAGTGGCATTTTCTTCACCTTTGTAGCCGCTACAGGAGGAGTCAAGCTAAATTCATGGAATTTATTTATTTATTTGATTTCTATAGCCGCCCATCTCAACAAGTCACTCTGGTGTTCTTATTTCTTATTTCTTTATTTCTTTATTAAATTTTCCCCCCATCCATCTCCCCCCAATGGGGGAACTCTGGGCGACTCACACAAAACATTAAAACCATAAGTATATGTACATACATAAAACATCAATTTAAAAACATTACTAAAAAAGGAAAAGGAGAGTCCAAGAAGATGAAGGATCTGGGGCTGAAGACAGCAGGCCTCTATGGGGCTAGCCATCCCCACGCTTGAGGTCTTCCCTCCCCACCCCAGGCCAAGTGGTAGAACCAGGTCTTCAAAGCCCTTCGGAAGGTCAGGAGTGAGGGGGCCAATCGCACCTCCGGGGCAGAATGTTCCAAGAAACGTGAATGTTCTTCCTGGTATTCAGCTAATGTATGAAATTTCAGGATAAGCCCCAGGAGAAAGCAAAGGAACATGCAAAGAGTAGCTTCTGAACAAGGCCCATGAAAGGAACTAGGAGCCACAAATACAAAATATTAGGTACTATATGCACAGACAATTCAGAGATTTAATGGTGTAGAACACTATTGAGTTGAGCTGATGACACCATCAGCGTACAGCTTTGGGGTAGAAGGGAAGAACCTTACTCAACAGAAAAAATCAATAGAGTCTCTGGCAGGTAGCAACGCTGATTTAACATATCTGGAAGTAGCTGAAGTCATGCATGTAACTATTGAAAGAGACTCATCCATAGGATTATTTACTTGAGAATCTAGGTGATGAAATTGTCCCTGGTTTGAATGCAGATCTTCTTTCTCTAGTTTACCTCAGCTGACATAACTTTATACTACAGGTAGCCCTCAACTTACGACCATTATAGGGACTGGAAAATTTGTCATTAAGCAGTGCAGTCATTAAGTGAGGCATTATGTGACCTCACCCGATTTTATGACTTTTTTCTGGTGGTTGTTAAGTGAATCACTGCAGTCTTTAAGTGAATCACATGGTTTCCCATTGATTTTGCTTCTTGGAAGCTGGCTGGGAAGGTTGCAAATGGCGATCATATGACTCCAGGATGCTGCAACCATCATAAATACATGCCGGTCGCCAAGCACCCAAATTTTGATCATGTGACCATGGGGATGCTGCAACAGTAATAAGTGCAAGGACCAGTTGTAAGTCACTTTTTTCAGCACCGTTGTAACTTTGAATGGACAGTAAATGAATGGTCATAAGTTGAGAACTACCTGTACTAATATTGTTGAGGTGGTTCCATATTTACAAGCATCTCTTGCTCCTGTACTACAGCCTCCTACCCCCAAAAGTTATCAGCTCTTAAACATATTAACATCATTTTAAAAGGAATTTCATAAGTCCTTTATAATTGGATTTTTATAATGTTTATCTTACTTTGTGGGCAGGCTTCCATCTTGCTAGCTACTGTCAAAGAGAGAGAGGGGAAGGAAGAAAGGCATGCTAAGCCAAACACTATGCATATTGTATGAATCCTGCCAATTGTATATATAATAACCCACAATTAAAACAAGCCTGGCTTGGTGAATCCCCAAGAGTGGGCTAGTTAAGAGTTTTCCTAAATCATGGTTTCAGAACTAATGGGCATTAGCCTTGATGGCAGTGGGACTGCCTCTGATGGCCATCAGCTGGGACACTCATGGGCTTCCTTGTGCAGTTGGTTGGCCACTGAGAAGAGACTGCTGGACTAGATAGGCCGGGGGTCTCATCCAGCAGGGCACAGCTTATGTTCTTACAAAAGTTCCATGCATTGCTTAGCAAGAGTTTGAGACATATTTTAGATGGTAAACTTGATCCAATAAAAGAATGGTGGTTTGTAAAAGAATTTAGTTCCAAACTCACATTGACTCCCATGTAATAAACTCATTAAAATATAATTTGTGTTGTTGCTTATTAACCAGATAATCTTTTATATTAATTGGAATTGTTATTAACCTAATTTACATCTCTTTACATTTCTTGTTCTAGAAAAAAGTTTTCATGTGCTTGATGTTGGTGGCTTGAGAGTAATTCCTTTCTTGAATGCTTACAAACCAGAATGGTTTGGTTTACACAGCTTGCTAAACCCGAACCAAAGAAAGCACATTATGTAATTTCCACTGGCAGACTTCTCCTCTAGTTGTTTTGGAAAACTGTCACATAGGAGACCATAGTGATTTCCATCAGTTTATTCTATTAAAGATGGGGGGTGGGGTGGGGAGCCCTGCTTTTTCTGCTCATCCAGGCAACGGATCCTAAGAAATGATCTATTTCTTATTATTACCTATATTTTTCTGAATCTGAAACATATCCCCCTTCTTCTCTGTAATCTCTTCCTAAACGAAAACATTCCAGTCGAAGCCAGTGAAGCTGTAATTGCAGAGCTGATATAGTGACATAGTCTTTGAGAAAACGAAGAGAGAGCTACCAGTGAAGTTGTATTGCTCCAGAAGAATAAATAATAAGCATCATGCAGCATGCACTCACACAGAGACACAGACACAGAGTGAGCTGCAGAAGTGTTGGTTGGGAATTATGGAAGTTGAAGTCCAACACATCTAGAGGGTACCAGGCAGGAAGGCTGATATGTAAGACACCCGCCCTGATTCATCTGGTCACTCTAAAATGTGACCAAGCTGGTGGGAAGAAAACAACAACAATCAACAACTATTTGAACAACAGATGGAGGATGATGGAAAACGATCAAAGCTGACTTGCATAACCCGTTTGAGGAAGGTGTTTCATAAACATTTCACAAGAATTACGAAGGGAGAACATCTCCCAACCTGCCTGTAATTACTGTTCCATCTCGTCCTTACCAATAGGGTGAGTACAACTAATAATAATCATAGGAAAAAAGGTCTGTTTTGTAACTGATCCATAAACTTTTGGCAACCAGCAGGGCTCATGAAGACATTCGGTAAACCCAGCTGTGCTGAGGTTCGGCTTCACCCTGAATCGGTTACGGGAACAGTAGCGATGCATCGCCAGGCCTGAGAGGGGAGGGTGACAAGAACTACATTGATACAGGTGTAGATAGCTAGAAGTAGGCAGATGCCTCCAGACCTGTCAAACCAACCTGGGAAGTCTTATTTACTCTTCCTTCTCGTCAACATGAAACCAACTCCTCTTGCCTAACATTTTTTGAAAAAGAAAGACCTGTTGAAATTCTGATTAAAATGCTTTGGAGATGGTTACAGCTCTGACACCTGCAACTTCCTCTCAGTTTTTCTCCTCTAGGTAAAGCTCAGGCTCCTGAAGTTTGTTAGTGCTGGACCTACACCTAATGTGGTGTACCTCTCAAACCCCTAAGATGATTCTCCCTCTTTTCCTCCTTCCCTTCTGATGTTTACAATTATCTCCTTGTTCATCGTTTGATGATTCTCCAGAGCGTTGTTTACCGTGTCTTCATCCCTTTTTTGCACGTAGAGCATCGCTCATAACCTTTCTCAGTGGCAAACTTACTACCCCCAAACCCTTTTCAATCTGTGTATGTTCTTCCAAAGCTATCCCTCATATAGACATTGGAAAATAAAATAATCATAGCTTATAAATACTAACAGCTTTGCTGTTGCCACTATTACATGTGTTAACTTGCACAACAATCAAAGCTTAGCAAATGCCAAAAAGAAATGGAGGAAGAAAACCAGATCAAGAGTAAGAAATTCAATCCAACATGGTATCTCGTAATCCAGAATTTGATAGAAACAAGACTAAATGGCAATGTGAAGGGAATATTTCTGCGAATATATGCCTCCCTGTGCATCGTTTCTATTTGGATGATAACTTAGTTAACTTGAAAAACGGCCTTAAGACTTTCCATTCAGGTAAGTTCTCAAGATATTGTCCTCACTCTATTTGGCTTTGTGACTCTACCTCCCAAATCAGACTGTGTGTGACATCATTACCCAAGCAGAATTATCCCTAATATGGTAGATGACATAGCAGAAGACACCAGTGAATGAAAACATGACAAAATTAGGGGAAAAGAGGAAGGGTTTAGCTTCCTCAACCAGCGTCCAGGAAAGAGGGTAGTTTCCAGAGGCCTAATGTTTTCTATTTTGTAGAGAAATATTCAGTCATGGAAAGGTAGTTCAAGCCCAGTAAAAATACTATGTCAGCATAACAAGTATTCTCTTAAGGCAGTCTTCACCATCCAGGAACCTTCCAGAGGTGCGGGATGAAACTTTTATCATGCACCAACTGAGGATGATGGATAACTATAATATAGCACAACTGGAGTCTCCAAGTAAGAGAATATTTTATGGCAAACATTATTTATTTGCTTTATTTATGTTGTGCAACACTCCATGTGGACATGTGATGGTGACATTCATCAGTGACATATTCTCCACTTTGTTTCTTTTAAAATCTTAACATTCTAACTGTGGATCTTTATCCACTTTGGACAATAAAAGAATGTGGCCCAAGACGAGAACTGAGAAGGAATGTATGGTGCAACTGAGAAGTTTCTCATACTTTTCCTTTAGGGTATGACCAGAAGATTTGAGAAAGGGCTCCCCACTCCATAATAAAATCTTCTCATGCTTTTTGTTAGCACATTCCTATACACATGGCTCTTGCCCTCAGGATGTGACAGATAGCCTCTATCAGGAGATCTTTCAAAACACAAGAACTGGGGAAGATAGAGGCTGCTCTTTTCAACCCAATCCAACCCAACGTCTTTGTGGTGCAGACAATAGGATACACCATGGTTTGTAAATATGACAAATCTGGGTTGTATTTTGGTTTTGAGATGGAGCTTCACAAACTGTTAAAACAATGTTGGGTGGACTGTTTTTCTTCCAGGGGATAGTGGGCAGCTGAATGACCTAATCCTTCAACCCTGAATGAACTATGTTTTTAGCAGAGACTGAACTGCTGTGACAAAAGCCTCTTGAATATAGTTCTGGACCTTCTAACTACAGGCTTAACTCTTCCACTGGGTATCAGCAAGACTTTCAAAAAAGGAGTATCTTCAAAGGGAGTTTGACTCCTTTAGTTTTGAAGAGATGTTTCAAAACAAATGTGTTAACATTCTAATGCCATTGAAACATTTTCAACATCTCTTGGCATTTCTACCCTGGTTTCTTGCTTGCTCCACATTCACTTTCAAATGAAGAGGAGGAGTCATCTTAGGTATCCTCTCAGCAAATTCTTCAGCTTTGCCTACTAGTTCTTCTTTTCAAAGTAACCCACGGTGGAGATCTCTTGCTTTGGTCCAACATCGGTTACCAGTCCAACGTCTGTGGCACAATCTGCATAATTAAGCCTTCAACAAGCCACACTGAAGTTTGGTAACCTGTCAAATTTGGATTTTATTTTATTTTGTTTTTAAGAGGGAGCCTCACAATTTGCTAAAGCAATATAGGACACCAATCAGGCAAGTTTTTACAGGCCCTATCGCAGATATGTTTGATCTCATCCACCATTTGGCATTCTTTATGGCAGGCCACACATCACAGAATAAATTGCCAATGGAAATTGAAGCAAACCCGCCCCTTATTATCCCTGAGGTAGGGGCTCAAAACAGATTTATTTTCTCAGGCTTTTAAATGCTTCTGTTTTAGTATGCATGCTTTATATCTGTAAGGTAGTAATGTTCTTTTTATGAAGGTCTTTACCGTATTTTGTAAACTATCCAGACCCATTGTGCAAGTGGATGGCATATAAATTTTCTGAATATATAAGATGAGGTGGCTGGTAAACATTTTAAATATTGTATGCTCACATCTGGTTTTCCTTCCCTCTGACCTCTTTCCACGTCTTGGTACTGACAGTCTTTCTTTCTAGCCCACTAATTTCAGGTTTCTCCTCTTTCCCATCAAAGCTTGGCACAACCACACCTCTTCCCACCCGGGCACTTATCTTTAGCCTCCTCTCCCTGATCTTGCTGTTCTCCTTATCACTTTCTTTCTGTTTGCCCTTCTTGTTGTTGCTGCTGCTGCTGTTGTGACAGCCCTCTTGCCCCAACCCTGTTGACTTCTGCTGTGGTAAAACTCAAATTGTCTGTGTCCCCAGTTGGTTAGTGGATTACCCATCCAAGGAAAAGGATCAAAGTCACTTAGAGTGCAGTGGCTCAAGTTCACCTAGAAGAACGTTGATTATGTACCTTCCAAGTGTCAGCAATCATACAGGATCTTCCATTCCAAGGAGAATGATCCGGAGAGACCTCTGCCAAGTGAACAGTTTCCATTGACTGCTGCCCCATTTTCAAATGGTGAAGCTGAACTTTGGAGGTTCTGCCACGGAATGATGCAGCCAATGTGTTCATTCAATATGTTAGACCACAATGTGATTTCTTATGGCTTGGCGCAAGATGTGGGTTTTTTGGTTATTAACTAGGTCACAACTAGCCAGGTTCTGCACAGGCCAAGCTAGAAACCACCATTTATAAAGAACAGTGAAGAAGTAGTTTGGTTCTGGCATAAGAGATGATGTAACCCAAGCAGTTGAGAGGCTCCTATTAGGAACTGCAAACCAACACTTTGTGGGACTCTCCTTCAGGCTGGAGTCATGTTTATTTCTATTTTGGCATGGTAGAAAAGCCATTGTTTGAGTCATTTCAGAGTGCCATTTTCCAATGAAAGTTTTCTGCCATGAGTCATGAAATTCTAAGTATGGGATGGGATTGTGGTATGTGAGTAGGTGGGGCCCGGTGTTACAACTTTGCTTGGGGCCTCATTGAGAGAGTCTTGGGTTGTGGACCAATTGTCTTATTTCTCACACCACCAAGATCTGCCTACCTGGCCTTTTATTGTAATTGCAGGCACACAATTCCTTTCCTGGGATCAATATTCTAACAGATTGCAAAATATCACACACACTATTCTGCATTTGCTTTGCATAGCGAAAGTCTTGTTTTGCTAGCCGTGCAGAGGCACTAATCACTTAAAATCTTTTCCAGTCACCCTTCCGAGATGTCAGCTGCTGTTTTTGTTGACAGCTGTTGTTTTCACCCTTACATGCATATCTTTGCAGTCAGAAGGTTTGAAAACTTGTTCTTAAAAATAATAATAATAATAATAAAAAAGATGAAAAACTGGTTTTAGTCCTCACCACATCATTTTATCTTCTGGTTTTATTCCTGGGAAATTACAGAAAATATCTTTGCTCTAGTATGGCCAAGCCAACTCTGCAGAAACTCCTCTGTACAAGATACTCAATAGCTGAGCTCCTGTTGGGGAATTCTTGACCTGATGTAAGTTTTCCCACAAGAGTGTTAATTGTGCAAGGGAGCAAAGACCCTCTGGATTCCAGAGAAAGGCCAGCTTTTAAAGGTGGCATCACTGGGTGTACATCTCCCCAAGGAAGTTGCACATTTTTCTACAAAGGAGATGCAAATTCACACAAAAGAGCGCCAGCGAGTTGACAAATTCACTCTGGACGTGCCAGCTTGGTTATGTGAGTTGATGCAGCTGTGTTGGTAAGCCTCCTTTCTTATGGATTGCAGTGGAGCAGATGTATAGCTAAGTGGGGAGACCATTTGTGTGCCTAATATCCGGGGGGGGGGGGGCAATTCTTTATGATGCCTTTGAAAGGATCTTGGGCTACACTGGAAAAGCTAAAATGTACAGCAGTCCTTGTATGCTGTGGAATTCCTAATGTTGATCTTCACTTCTGTTTTGTTGGCATAATGTTTGAAGTATCCATTGCTAAGATTCAGAAGCCTTTTCAGAATTTCTGAATCTGCTGCTCCAGTGACACCCTTCAGAAGCATCAGATGACAGCTCTCATCGTCCTCAGCCATCTGAGGCACCTTAAATGTCCCATGTCTGAGTGGAGAATAAATGCACACTGTCTTTTGTGCACATGCTTAGAAATCTGTGCACCCAGGGTGCCACACTGCATGCAGGGTTCATCCTGCAATATACACAGGTGGCTGTTTCACACAACACTACACCCTTGAGATAAGACCAATCATCCACCTGATTTAAAAAAAAAAAAACTGTAGAAGAAAAGATACGGAAGAGTTATAGGTACAGAAGAGGAAAAATAGGGTTTTTAGAGTAACAAATGACTTACAATGCAATTATATTATCACCCCAAATCAATCCACTGATGAAGGCCTCTTCATTGAAGGTTATGGACCATAATCTATCACACTGATTCAGTGCCAGTTGGTGATGCAGTACATGATTTTGACTTTCTAGTCTAGGGCTGAGAGGGAGAATCTGGCCTACAATCTCCTAGAGAGCTTCCACGGCTGAGAATTTGAGGAACTGAACCCAGGTCTCCCTGCCCTCAATCCAGCATCCTGACCCCCATGCCACACTGGGGGTCTCAATTACTGTGTATAATCACTGGGCAGCTAGTCCCACTGACTCTCCTTTTTTTCAGTTTACAGTCTCAATGTCAAGCACACCCCCATTTTCCTGTGTGTGACCTGCAGGAGAAGCCTAAGAAGCATGAACCGAAACCCAAACCTAAAATGGTTCCCAAGATGGTGGAAGCTCTGGCGTGAAAGGCCTTTGCAGATTCAAAAGAGATCACTTACATGAGCCCAGACAGCGTAGACCTCTGACTGATCAGGGTTAAGTCAGCCTCCTGCTTACCTCAAACTGCTGTCTGTGGCCAGCCTGGAGATTTGTCTGCTTCAAATTTAGTCTCAATCATGACCCCAACCAGCTTGAAAACCCCTGACTGCAGGCTATAAGAAGTGTCAGAAGTTCTCTTATCAGCATTTATTTTGGTGCAAGCCATACCACACAGCCTGCCCAGCTTCCAGTAAATGAAACTAGTTGGTGGTGGCATCAGTTGATGGGAGTTGCCATCCAGCACATCTGGAGATGCTCTTGAAGTAGCATCTCTGAGTGGAGAATAGCGGACCTTGTCTTTGGTGCGTGCACTTAGAAATGTACATGCCCAAGGTGCCATATACAGTAGCATTTTATGAAACTGGGGAATTAAGTGCAATATTTAAAAATAGGACACAGAGAAAGAAAGACCCTGGTCACTGCAGTATTGGATTCTTCTCAAAATTGGCAATTCCCAAATTTTGAACAGGCAGCTAGATACCTATCCATACCACCCATGTTTACATCTTCTGCTGTGAGTAAGGAATAATGAATGTTATTTGATTGTCCAAAGACACACTGATGCATTGATGGCTAAACTCTCTTTCCTACTACCATATCTTTACTTTGGCTGCACCACATGTGAATTCCTACCCCAGGTCTGGACTGTTGGGGAAGAACTTTCCTCCAAGGTAACATCTCTTTGCCTTATTTGACAGATCAATCTTTCCACAAACTGCCCAGAATAGGTGGCAGGAAAGAGCAAGCTTTTCTGGCTTCTGATATGTCTACATTTCCCATCATTCTGCTTCTAGAACAATGTTCCTTTCCAGAAAATGCCACAATGGAAAGCACATTTCAAACAATAAACTGTGCTGGTTGTTTTTAACCAACTGAAGGCACAGCATTGTTCTCAAGCAGTCAAATGCCTTTAGATGAAAGATAATAAAAGCAACACCTCTCTGCATCAGTTGACCTCAAATAAATGATATTCAAAAATACACCACATCCCAAGATGGAGGCTGGGTACAGCCATTATAAGAAGTCTTTATCCTCTTCTAATCATTCATCCACTTTCCTCTTAAAGCTATCCAAGCCCAATGTCTTCTCAACGTATTTTGTTATAGCTGAAAATTGCAGGAAGGAATTGCACATTGAGTGAGGAGGTGTTTCTTTTTTGTGTCCCAGACCCCCGGAAAATCAATTCTTAGAAAACTCTTGAAAGCAAAAAGCAAATACATGATTTATAGGCTAGGAGAGGAAGGAAACATTCTTTCTTTGTATCAGTTATACATGGTGGGGACATGTCTCCAGAGCGGTGTTAATGACTAAGAAAATGAACTATGAATTTGCAAGTGTTGACTTAATCCATGCTCCTCAACCATCTACTGCCCACCATGAGGCCACCTTTCTTTGTCCACCATACTCTACAAGGTAAACTAAAATTTCAAAACGAAGCTCAATTCTTGATCACTACATAGATACATGCAGTTTTCTTGGCAATACTACAGAAGGGATTGATCCTTATCTTCTCCTGAGATTTTTTTTAAAAAAAGTATTATTTTTACTTCTCAAGTCTAGCCTCTAGCAACGGTATCTCCTGATGGCTTCTCATCTAAGGACTACCCAGGTCCAACTTCCCTTAGTCAGAGCCGAACAAAAAGATCAGCTAAGATCTGCTAGGGAAAAAAGTGGGTGTTAAAATGAACTATCTCATCTTTAATAGTAGTCTTTGCAAAATGAAAAACAATGAAATAATAAGAATAAAAAGAACAGTAGCCCAAGACAAAGTAATAGGAACTCCGCAATATATTAAAGAATCTTCTACTAACTCAAATCTGCCTTCTCCTCCAAAGATATGGGAAGTTTTAACTTTATACCCTCCCCTTTACAACTTTGTATGTTATAACTCATCACGATTATATATAGTTGGGGTTTCATATGACAAATGACCAGACAGTTTTAGCTCGCAGTCTTATCAAGAACATCTATTCCAGTATTCCCCCCTCCCCCGCTAACAACATCTGTCAAGCAAGTCACAGCCAGCACAGGTGTGTTTCTTAACAAACAATAGCTTCTATCAGAGATGTGCGTGAATCAACAAATTGATACATGCTGAGATGGAAACACGAAAGGAAATCAGCAAAAGTTTCATTGATGATGAATCTCAGCCAGACTTCTGTCTGGTGAGCTTGCTCACATCTTGGAAGGATACAGTTGCAGACAAAGAGAATGAAGGTTAGTTTTTCTAACTGGCCAATGGCCCATGGGGAACCTTCTCCAGCTCTAGCACTTCAGAAGACAGCTGTACGGCCCTGCATGGAATTTTTTTTCTTGACCAAAAAATAGCAGATCGGGAGGAAGAATGCTTGGTGGAATTGTTCTAGTTTTTGGCTTTGGCGTGAAACTTGAAGGCATTTTTGTACATGCTATCTTTTGATTTGAACCTTCTAAGTGTAACATCCATTTATATGACATAACTTGGCTGATTGTGCAAACTGAGCTCAGTCCCTTATAAACCCACAACAACATTTTCACACTACAATGAAACTAACAAACTCTAGCTGGATAGGTGTGCTTTCTTAGACCAGAAGTTGGAAAATTGAAGATGTAAGAGTAGGACAATATCAACATTTGCCCAAAGACATTAAAAATATCCAACTACTTTCCCCAACTCTGGTTTTCCATCATAACATCTGTGTATTCTTTTACCTCTTTGGGTAATGTTTAAAAGCAACCAATTTGCAATTCAAGTCAATCAAAAGCATCTGAAGTCATCTTCATAGGCTTTACCTGTCGGCTGAAATCCAAGCCATTCCGTTCATGTCCTGTAAGTGAAAGAGAAAAACCAGGATTAGTATTTTAGTGAAAGAGCAAATGATTACATTCTCAACCAGAATGCTGCTACAGCCTCTCCCTCATAGTCTGGGTGTTTGAAAGGCTGCCCATGGTTCAATTTCTTCATTTTTTAATTCAAGAATATTTCAAGCCCTGCTTGAAGAAAAGCCTCCCAAGACAGCATGATCTTGCTGTACCATTAAGATGAAGATAGATCAGCTTTTTGTCCCCATGGGCAAAATATATAAAAATCCCCTCTCACCCCTATGGGTGGTCTGTGTCTTCCTCAATCTCGGGTCCTCTACCAGAGGCCGGGGAGTTTGAGGGTTCTGCACAGTATCTGAGCTGTTCCTAGCACTGCACTCTTCTGGAAATATAAATATATATGTGTGTATGTGTTTGTATTCATTCAGTCATGTAGGGTCATAGGAAACATTGGTATATCACTGAGCAGAATGTTTTACCTCTTTTTTCCCTAGTGCGTGCAATTTTTTTTTTTTAAGAAAAAGCATGTTCATTGGTCTTGAAAAAAAAAGACATCTTTATTTGGTGGAGGACCACCGGATCTTAAGAGCTTAAGCCATCTTCCTCAGATCTCTAGAACTTGCTGGGTACAATCACACATAAACGCTTCATTTAGCTCAACGTTTCACCTAACGGTGAAAGTGGATTTAATGCTGATTTCGAGTTTTGGTGGCATTGCTTTATGTTTTACAGATATTCGTGGATTTGTATTTATACCACAATTTGTCGACACTTAGTAGACATGCCTAGAAAGGAAGTGTAAACACTGCCTTTATCTTAAGTATTTCTTTATAATTGGCTGAGACTGGGGGAAGCTGGGGAAAATGATCCATTATTATAGTTAAAAGATAGGATGGAAATAACCAACTATAGCTTCTGAGCAGGTGAATGTTTGCAAAGTTTGGACACTAAAAATCAATCAATCAATAGGAACTTCCTTTGAATATATCCCTTCATTGGATGGTGGCTAATTTCTTCATCATCTCTGAAGAAATCTAATTCTCACAGACACAATCAGTCATCGTGAACTGGGAGATGGCAAAATAATTACTATATATCCCTTCTGCAAACACTTTAGGGAACAAAATTCTTCACCGTCTTTATCTTTTGAAAGTTTGCCACAACAGACTTGCAAGGTAAGTTCTGGAGAAAGTTAGTGGGTTCCCCAAATTCTGACAGGAATGAGATTTTGGTGAAGGAAGAATTTGAACCGAGGTCTCAGTTTAGCACACGATTCACTGTTTTTGCTTCAGTGGACAAATAAATGTTATATATTTATATTTCCAGGCCAGCTTTACATCCCACACACAGATACACACACAGGCACCCTTTGCTGGTTACGATGACTAAAATTTATAGTACAATCAGATTAGGAAGAAAGATAGAACAATAAAATAATTAAGGTTAGATAAGAACAAGCACAGTCCAGGTGTGATGGAGCTCCTACATATAATCTAATTATGTACCCATCAGACCATTTCTTTGTGAGATGAGCAACGTTATGCAAAGTGCAGAAATGGAGTAAGAAACAATAAGGCCAAGGAACGAAGGCAAGAAGAGGAAACGTAGCCAGGTCTAGTTGACACCAACACCGTTCGCTAAGCTACTCCAACTTTTCTATCTTTACAAACCCTCCTTGCTTCCATCACATCCCTAATTTCAAGTCAGAGACAGGCAAACTTTTAGCACCTGACTAATTCTGGCAATCCATGGCAGCAAAGGGGGCAGCAAATCTAGCAACCTTGCAGATGTACATCCCCAAGTTCAGTTCCTGGTGTCGTCCATGATGGCTATAAGCTTAAATGCAAGTCAGCCAACCTTACACAATACAGAAGAAACCTAAATGGGGTTGTACTGCTGAAGGTTCATCTACTGGTGATGAGGAAGATCCTTTTCTTCCTGAAACCCTGGGAAAGCAATTTGGATTAGATAGACAAAGAACCTGACCTGGGCCAAATACCTTGAAGGAGATGAGTAAAGAAAGGCAGTGAAAGGTGGAGAAAAGAGGCTCATTGTGAAATTATGATTAAATGCACTTACACAGTGCATTTATACCACAGTGCAAATACTGTAAGTTGACATTTCAGCCTCGTCATTTAAATAAAAGAATAACTCCATCAAAATTGTGTGCCTTTGCAAATCACGGTCTGCTAAATTAAAATTTCAGACAGATCAGATTCTTTGTCCATCTACCTTCATACTGCCTGCTCTGATGGTCAGCATCACTCCAAGGAGCCCCTCTACTCTCTGAGGTGCTTTCTAGGGTTACTAGACCAGGGCTGTAAAAATTTGGATGACCTTTAGGTGGGAGCTGTGAGATACTGAAAACCCTAGCTTTCTGGCAGCCCAGACTAGCCAGTCCTGTTATCCAACAGGGAGCTGCACAGTTGAGATCAACCTTAGTGCAGCTGTCAAGGGCAGTAGTGGGTATAGCCGTGCGGTGGGGACTTTCTCAAAGCAGCAGGGTAGATTCCCTCTCTCCCTCCTGCTTCATCTGAAACCAACATTTATCACACCTATTTTTCTGCTTTTAAATCCATGAACAGAACTGAACACTGAGCCAGGGCAATTTTGGAAAGCTCCGGATTACAAAATATCAAAATAGGGCTGGGGGACCAGACATGGTGAAATGGTCCTAAAATTGGCTGGTGTGGGTCTTCCGGGCTGTGTGGCCGTGTTCTGGAAGTTTTGTTTCCTAACGTTTCGCCAGCATCTGTGGCGAATTCACACAATGAACATGCTAATCACCCTCAGCAGCCACTCGTTAACAACTCAATAGAAGAAAAACCCCTGCCTAACCCACAGGAAAATACACAGATATTCTGATACCAAAACAAGCAGCCACTCATTAACCCCCCCACCCCACCCCCAATCCCCCCCCTTCAGATCTCTATAAATACCCACAAAAGGGTCACGCCATCCTGGGCACAGAGAGAACTGCTCCTGTCTGTGCTCCTGCCCTCTGAAGATGCCAGTCACAGATGCTGGCGAAACGTTAGGAAACAGAACTTCCAGACCACGGCCACACAACCCGGAAGATCCACACCAGCCTTCGTATGCCGGCCGTGAAAGCCTTCGACAATACATAGGTCCTAAAATTGTCCATTCCTGCCTTTAACAGAAGATGCCACAGCCTGAAGCAAAGACCATTTTCTGCGTACTAAAGATGTGTTCTGAAATTTAGCCACCATTTAGGAATATTTCAGTGCTGCCAAACAAGCCATGAGGTCTTGGGTATTCCTGTCGATCGAATGACAACCCGGGCGGGAAGGCTTTGTTGCACATTTCTTCTACTGTTTTTTTCTACCACAAGAAAACTAGCAGCCCCCAAGGAAGGGAACACGCTGATAATGGGGCACATCTTCAGTGGCTGGAGCATTAAGACTGGAGCATTAAACATACGAACGTGTCTCACAGCATGCCTATCTGTGCAATGCTGTAAGTGGATCCTCTCGCCTGGGTGGATCCATTCAGCTGAAGGCCTAGTGGCCCCTGCTGCTCCCGAAGCCTCGGCACGCCCAAGAGGTGAGGTGCACCTGTGAACCTTGTGAAAGGCAAAAAGACCAGTAGCATGGCAGAAGCTGCCTTCTCATTAACTTATCTATAAGGCATGGTCCGATCTACCACAAGCTTATAATTGCATAGCATAAACTATTACATTCTCCAGATCTGTGGCAAAAGCAGGCAATGGAGGGAATTTCTATATTCAGCCCTTGTTTATGATTCTCTGGCTAGGTTGCCCCATCGTGCAGAGGAAGGGAGGAGGGATGTTGCCGGCAAAGCTGCATTTTTATGCCGTTTCATCTCTTCCCTTGTTTTTCAATACTCTTTTCATAGAGTGCTGTTTTATGAGGCTGTCCTGAAGATTTTGCTCGTAGGCTTATAATATTTCGCTCTGAGAACTTCTGGCTATCGGCGACTGGTGAACATTACACAAATTGTTAAAGAAATAGCATCTTTTTCGCTGGCGTGGTATTGAAAGATGCTTAGCATCACTCTGTCTCTTTGTGTACCAGGCAGGAAGAATGGAGGGAGGTTTGGAAGGAAGGACAGGCAGCCAAAACACGTAGTTCACCTCCTAATCCAGGGAGCAATTCTAAACTGTCATTTAACTGTAAAAACGTCAATGAACCCGAGAGAATTCTTCCCACTTCCCAGCAAGGCTTGTACAGAAGAATGCAAAAAGATCTCTCTCAGCTTTCCCCAACGATGTCTCCGAAGCTTCAAATGCTCTGAATTCTCGTGCTAGCTCGGGATGCTGGGAGTTGTAGTCCCTGAACATCTGAGACGCCCACTTCCAGAAGGTGACCCTCTCCCGTCCAGCTTGCTTCGCCCAGAGCCAAACTGGGTGTAACTAGCAGGCGGTGAAATGGATGAACCCTTGTCCATGTCCTTCTTATAGCTACTGAAGATGGTTAGATATGTAGACCGCTGGGACCTAAAAGTGGCCTCTGCCCCAAATTATACAGTATGTCAACCAAGCTAGAAGGTCTTATTTCTGGATTTGAGCAAAATGCTGCCTTCCCTTTGGACTAGCACTGAGATCTGGTTTCCCAAGAGGATCGTGCGTGACCCAACCATGCTTTTTTCCCTAGCAGCAGCTGCACGCTACCGAGGTCTCTTTCTCACCTTCTTCCTAGGATGAGCAAAGCCCGATGCGGAGCGCTACGTCTAGTCTTGCCCAGCTCCAGGCTATCAGGTGCCTATGGCAGGACTCTATGTGTGCTCTGGAGAGAACCTGTGTTATTCTCAGGCCTCCCCGATTCACGACAGCCATGCCAAAGGCAGCTCCAACAGCTTCTGGAGTTCATTGGAGGCGACCGTGGTGGACCTACTTTGATCTGAAGCAAGCATAAAAGCGGGGCTGAGAGCACGTGTGTATGTGCATGACTCAGTGTGGGAATTCGCCAAAGGGGAAAGGAGAAAAGGGGTCTATTCAGTGGGGGGTGGGGGGGGAAGCATGCCTGAATATCGAGCTGGGGTGATCAGCCGGTCAGATCTGCCTGACCTCTAGCCCTGGACACCAGCTTCTGCCAAGACAGCGAGCAGCTGCTGTTCAGAGCCAGCTGGACCAGAGCGCCGGGCAATTCTGTCAGCCCAGCCAGCGTAACCTAACTCTGCAAGACGTTCCATCGGCTTCCATGGGTCTAATCCCTCGTACATGTGCTGGGGGTTGCAGCTTTCCACCGGGCAAGCCTCACTGTGCTCATGTGTTGATGGTGCCCTTCCTTGGTCTCAGCCCCCCTGGAGCAGAGCCAGCGGCAGAGGTGGCTTACTCTGGCGTCGCCATTTTTCAAGCGGAGAAGAAACGGGGGTCGAGTGGACGTCTTTGGCGAGAGCGCTCTCGGTATTCCGACCGAACTGGATCCGCCACAATTCCAGGCGTGAGGCATGTGTGCGGAGAGCATTGGGAGCAGGGCTGAATCCCAACCAGCTGCTGAGAGAGGAGTTTGCTCCCCTCCCTTGGAGACCTGGCAGCAGCCAGGGATGAGTCAAGTTACGCAGCCCTGGCAACGGCTCTGCGACTTTGCCTGGGGAGGTTTCCCTGGAGAGGAGAAAATGTTCCCCCATTCTGGGTGGAATCTTTGGTTTTGGGAAGCAATGATTGTTGTTTACTGCTCAAGAGCAAATAGCAAATAAAATCATAAATAAGTCAGGGAACATTCGGAGAGAAGGCAGGTACCACCTGCCCTATGGAGTGGGTCATGGCACGGTTCCCGCTGGACCCCTCAGGCTCTCATCAGGCAACTGGGGAGTTGCAATGGGTGTGTGGGATCACTCTCTGAGTGATCTGAAGAGCAACTCGATTTTCAGTTTTTAAAAATACACATTCCTGAGTTTGCACAATATATTGAACCAGGACCAAACACGCTGCCTTCACAATAAGCTATAAAAAAAATGATCCAGGTTTAAAATAAACCCACTTAGCATCTTCTGCAAATGCCACTTCTGTGTGTCTGATCTAGCTAAACACGTAGGTTCAAATGGCTAGCTTCACACATGATGCTAAGCCATAACACGGTTGGCTTAGCATGTCCTGTGAATCCAGCCATAATGGTTTGTAAACTGTAGTTTATGGCTTATTTGCAAGCCTGGCCATTGTGGCTTATTTAGCAAACCATGGTTAAAGTGTGGCTTAGTGAAGATGGGCACCCAGCCAATAAGGAGCAGGCACAAGAGGCATTCCCTCTGAAGTAATGGAAAAGATCTTGATTAGGAGCCACCGATGCAGTGCAACCCTTCTTGCCAAGTTCAGTCCTTGCACAGGAGAGATGCCAGCCAGGCTGGCCAGGGAATTCTGGGAGTTGAAGTCCACCCCTCTTCAAGTGGCCAAAGTTGAGAAACACTGGTTTAGAGTGACCTTTCTATCATTTTTTCTGCCAGTTTTCCCTTTTCCTGTTTTCTCCCTTGATTTTGAAAAAGCATTTTTACATTTTAAATTGTTTTGTAATGTATTCAGAGAACTGTAGTTAAAAGTTGAATGGGTGGATGGGATGAGAGAATGAGGAAGGAAGGAAGGAAGGAAGGAAGGAAGGAAGGAAGGGAGGAAGGGTGGGTGGGTGGGTGGGTGGGTAAAAATTAAGGCTCTCTCAAACCAAACTAAGTTCAGATTATGGCAACCACACAAGAAGTGATTTGCCCTTATTTCCTTCTGGAATTTTTTTTTTCAATTTCCCAGTTTAACCTGTGAAATTGACTGTGGATTATAGTCCTGGGACTTCCTCATGGTCTCCCATCCGAAGACTAAGATTAAGCTGTTTAGCCTTTCAAGTTCAGCCAAGATTCTGTCATTCACTTTTATGGATTACAAAAGTCAGTGTAGAAGTCCAGCAAGTACGAACAGCTTTTTACAAAGGAATCTCGTCTATTCTTACAGGCATAAGGATTAAGAGTAAATCTGCAATGCGTGAAGCAGTTTTCTGCTACGTCCCTAGGACCAACTCACTGAGCAACTCTTCTACTGCCTTTTCGAATGGGAAGAAAACTCCTTAAACATGTTTTTTAGCTGGAACAATATGGGGAGCATCCTTGATCCCACAACAAAGCTTTCTGGCGCATAAGCATCTCCCTTCTCCAAATCAAAGCAACATAATTTTCAGTCATGTAGATGGAAAGACAAGCTTGTTCTGCCTTCATTGCTAATGAGGACTAAAGTGACCCCTTCAACATCGCAACTACTGGGTATATTCTGCCCCCCATCCCCAAAGAACACTCAATCAGGGTTTCTCTGCTGGCCAAGAATGATGGGTCTAGTCTAGATACACTCTTACTCTGAAAAAGAAGCCGTTCTGAAAATGGTAATGCTGTACTTGGGCCAAAGCCATAATAAATGAGTAATGCCTGTTAATTATATCAGCAGGGGAGGTCAGGTTTTATTAAAGTGGTAGATAAAAGTCACTCAGGTTATTGCCCTTGTTAGAAAAGTCTTAACCGTCTTTGTGCATAGGGACGTGGGCCTTCGCAACTGCTCCCTCACTGTTTCATTGCTGGTGCTACTGGACGGATGGAGGCCGTCAGGTGAAGCTCAGGAGCTGGCTGGACCCTGCATTTCACCTCCACTAGGAGTTCTCTTCCAGGGCCAACTACAGATATCTTTTGTTCTCCTCCATGAAAGAAACTTAAATTCCTTGCCACCGACATCTAGCTCTGTGGGGATCTTGGTGCATCATGTCTGCCACAGCAGGGCCTGAAGCACGCGAGGTGGCCCCCTCCCATCATCTGGGGAGAGGTGCCTCAGTTGTGCAATTGTTGCGCCTTATGTAGTGCTTGCAACTGAAGCCAAGGCTGCTCTCTTCCTGCCGCAGAGGTTCCCCACACCCTCCAACCCCCCTGCCAGGAGACTGTGTGGCAGCGTCTCACCTCTCTGCTTCCCTCCAACTGGTCCCACCAAATAGCAAGCAAGGCAAAAAAAAAAAAAAAAATGGAACTGGGGAACAAAGGGAAGGCATTTCTTGCCCACAGAAAAGGAGCCAGATCGGGAAAAGTCTAGGCTAGCATCTTCTCTTTTGCAGGAACATCTGGGGTGATGGTTAAAAAGTCAAGATGGTAGCCATGACTATTGCGTTGTGCAAGGGAAGGGCTTCAATCACACAGTCATGGCACCATTTGACTTTTCTGACCCTCCCCCGCATGGATACCCCTGCCCCCTGAAATCCTTGCTTAGCCTCTTCTTGCAGCTAATGCTTCCCTGAAGTCTTTTGGCTGCCTCGCCCTCAATTGGGCTAGTAGAGGGTGAAGTAACCCAGTCCAGCCTTAGAGGGACAACTAGTCTGGGTTGTTTGTCATTCTGTTTTCCTAGAAAAACAAAGAAGGAAACTCCTTGGGCACAGGGTGGGGGATGACAGAGTCAGCAGAAGTCCATTCGGCACAATCCAGGCACATTGTTATTGGTTTATTGGCAGTTTTTGTATATTGCCCCAACCACTATATGCAGTCTGGGCAATCATGATAGGCAAAAACCCTTAAAAAAAAGAAAGAAAGAAAAAAGTTTATCGCCTGCTTGGGAAAGGTGATGAGAGATGATAGAATGAAGGTTTGGGCTTGTACGACGGCTGTACCTTCACTGAACCTGTACCTGTCCTTGTATCTCCACTCCATCCTTGTCTCTTCTGTGTATGGCCCATCTTTTTCACTTCTTCCTCCTCCTCCTCTTCCTCATGCCCCATCCCACCACCTCTTGTCCTGTTTCCATCCCAGGATGTTCCTTCATTTGACATTCAAATCTTCACCCTCCCTTCATCCTCCACCTCAACCGACTTCAAGAGGAGCTGGTCCTGTATGGAAATTTTACCCCTGCCTGGCTCAGAGCTCCATTATGGAAATCAGCTCCCTTATGCAAATGCTCTGCAGCCCCAGAATTGCCATAGCAACCAGCTGCTCCATAGCTGGCAGAAGGATCCAGGCTGGGCACACTATGCCAAGCCCTGTTGGTTGGTTGGGTACGTTTGGAAGAACGTGCACAGTGTGTGTGTATCTGGTGGCGCTTCGGGTTATGCACAGACATCATGGTTTGTCCAACAAATCAGTTAAATAAACCCTGGCTTAATGTTAGCATCCACCTGGCCACTGTGACTTGTTCGACAGGTTTCAACAAGGTTTAAAAATCCCAGCTTAGATTATATATGACCTTAGATGATATCTGATTAGATATGAGTTGATTTATACAAAGTCAAAGTCTGAGTCCATCTTGAGCGTTGCTGACTCCAACTGGCAGTAGCTTTAGAGGAGTGCGTGAATTTTCCAGAGATAATGGAAGCCAAAGCTTAAATACTTTGGACACATGATGTAGAGGCAAGAGTGACTGGAGAAGGCTCTGACACTTGGAGAAATCAACGACAGTTGAAACAGAGGCCAACAGAAGACAAAGTATTTATAAAAATAATAAAGACGGGATTAAACACAAAAAAACAGAAAAGCAAACTAGGAGCTCCCAAGCAGGAGCTTGCAAGAATTCATAGAAACAGTTAAGCACTGAGGGACCATCTGGATGAAATGATGTTCATGGAGTCACAGAGAATCCGAGGAGATGGAGAACAGAAGAAACCTGGAGATGGTGGGGACCTGAACTGGGGTTCTTCTGCATGCCAGGGAACTCCTCCTCACCTGAGTAGTGTGACTTCTCTAAAAGTGGCGTGACACTCTCAAGTGCCTTGGTCAATCTAGGCCAGGGGGGCACAGAGATGTCTGTCCAGAGGTTCCACCCTTCCCTTTGTTGCAGCTGAGGGTAAGGCACTCTGCTTCTGCTCAGTGGTATACTCTTTCAGAAGGAGCATCCTATCCTCAAGGTTTCTCTGCCTGTCACCCACTAGCAAAGGTGTCCGCCAGGTGTGATAGAAAAGATCAAGACGGCAGCCGTGACGAACCATTGAAGCCCTGCCTGGCTTTTATGTGTGTCGGGCACCCTGGTCCTCCAGTGTGATCTGCCTGTGATCCCAACCTGGTCTAATTTTACATGAAAATATGGCTGAACACCCATCATGCTAAACCTATAACAAATAAAATAAACGGATAGAAAACAACTCACACTGGTTCAGGACAGCACACAATTACCGTGTTAAAAAAAAAAAATTAACTACAGAGGAATTTTTTGACTATGCTCAGCATCATCATCTCCCATTTGTAACCCACATCCCCCCTCTTACTTTTCCCCAGAGTTCTGTCCTTTTTCTTTGAAGAGGAAAGTCCATTAAAAGGGAAATAATGGAATATCCTTTCTTAGAGCTGTGTCCCTTTCCTTTGGAAACAGCTTAGTCCTGTCCAAATGAGGAAGGGAACACACACACACACACACACACACATATATAATATATGTATACATACATATATTAAAAAATACATACATACATACATACATACATGCATACATACATACATACATTAAAAAATTCAAAATTGTGGCTTGTACAAAATCACCGGTAGGTTATGTCTGTTGTCCTGGATGATCATATGCTCAATTGGTTCCTGAGCATGGATTTGAGAAGACATGTCATTCCAAGGAGTTTGACAGTATGTGGCGAATCCCTGGGCTTTCCTTCCTAGTGAAATCGCCTTCCACTTGAAATTTTTCCCCTGTTCCTCTAATGCTTCTCCCATTTTTAGCCTCCCATGACAGCCAATGCATTAAGGGAGAAAAGAAATCATAACTGTAGAAGGATCTAAACTGACCAAAACAGCAGAGGAGAGGTAAACAGTTCCTGAACTTCACATTGGAAGAGATAATGTGCAACGATGTTCCTCAGCTGTTGAAAACGTGATGCTGGGAGGAGGATAGTAGCTTTGTCCTTTCCCTGATATGCCCCTTTTCTACATGCAAGGATGGGGGTGGGTGGAGGAAGGGGACACTGTTGTTTTCCCACGTGCACCATGAAATGCTCCAGTCCAGGAGCAACTCTGCTGACCTCACCTGTGTAAACTAGCTCCCCCTCCCTTGCTTTGTTTTTAACCAAGATTTGACAAAAGATGCGTGGATTTAATCCATCTGAGTGCAGTGGAGTTGCCCAAATTTACTCCAGAGGATACCGGAACAGTTCCCCACTTGTCTGGTGGAAGAGGGTGCAGATTCAAAAGGAGGGTTCCCAACACCTGCAGCCATTCAGTTACGGACAGGTGCGTTTGAACTGCTTTCCCCATTCCCTGCTCTGTGGTGTTCTTTCCTTAAAAAGGCCTTGTCTTACCCCCACCCTCCCCTCAACCGCACCCCATTTCAAAGGGAAGTCTCTGTATCTGGGCTGTTGCAATCAAGGGAGATAGAGAGTTAGAGCTCGCCACAAATAAACAAAGATATGGTCCCCTGCCTACTCATTCTGGCATCTCAAGAAGATAAGGAGGAGTTTCATCTGCAAGGTCTTCCCAGGGAATTAAAAAAAAAAAATCAGTCAAAAGGAGGGGAGGGCAGGTCAAAGGGTAGCCTTCTTTGATGCAAGCCTTCATTTTGTAAGGAGTCCATAAAACTTCTCCCAAATCAATATCAGCCTTTGGTGGTATAGTGGGAGTTGTTTCTCCATTTTCCCAGGCCTGTGGATTTGGGCTGAACCATCTTACAGGAAGATAAAGAAACAGCAGGCTGAAGAAACCCTGAGGGTGTCAGCTGCCTTCACTCCCTCTTGCTGCCATGAGGGGGGAGTACGAGCGATTCTCTCCCAGCACCCTCCTGCACCACAAATGTCTTTGGAAGATTGCAGGAGAACTGCCTATTCTTCATGGAATTGTACTGCATTCCAGGTTTTGCTCAGGACATTGTCTAAGCAGGGGAGAACAAGATGGACAACCTTTGGGTGGCCAAAGGACACATGTGCCAAGGCACCGGTGGGTGGAGTGATAAGGCAAAATAAGTGGAGGGGGCAAGGTTCTCTCCCACCTCCCAACTTTTGGAATGTATGAAAATACCGCGAAGCCTTCTTTAGGGTTAACCTTGTGCTTTTGTGCATTTCCTTCCTCAGCGTGGGGAAAAACTCTGCCATTAATTGCCAGTGATTTACATCGGAATGGGCTCTGCAAAAATATAGAAGAAGGTCACGGGTGGCTGTCAGATCCCACATTACCCTCCCTTGATTTAGAATTAGCACCACAACAAAGGATTTGGGTTCCTATTTCAAGGGACAGCATTCATTTCCCATTTTCTAATGTAGGCCTATGGCTAGTGCTGGAAAGTATCAAGCCCCCCCCTCCTGGTTACTAAGCCCCCTCCTCCGGCAGGAGGAATAGGCCTCTTCCTGGGAATGGTCATAACCTTGACTCTGAATGTTAGGCTCTGCAAGTGGAGGCAGCAGATAGAGCTATTTTAAAAGGAGCCGCCATCTTCAAAAGTTCCATGTTCTCTCTTATTAACATCTCGAAGTTCCAGTGCAGTTTGGGAATAATTCATCCTGAAACTTTTTTCCAGATTTTGCCAGGATGGTCCCAAATGGGGTTTGGCGCCAGACTACAATGATCCCACATCACTGTTGTTGACTGCTGTCCTTCTAGCTCAGATGTGCCTCAGGAACAACCTCAAAATTTCCAGACCAGGCTACAGCTCCCTGCCTCACGGGGGCTGAAAGTTTCCCTTTCTGGGAATTCCTACCTTATGGTACTTCCCAGCTGTTTGGTTCCCCATTTCCCTGCAGCTGCTAAATCATTTTAATGCCATGACCTTCTAAGTAGAGAAGGGCAGCTTTCCACAACTGGATGATATTGAGCTTTGCTGCAAAATGCACAGTGTTGCCACTTTATGGATAGAGCAGGATAAGTTAGACACATTGCCCCTTTTCCACCTGCCCATCCCTCTTGCTTCTTTCTCTGCAGCAACTGACTACATCCTCATGCTCACCCAACCAGAGTTTTTCTAGACCCATTTATTAGCCAAGGAGTTGCCGCAGTCACCACCACCCAGCACCTCGAGCACCAAGCCTAGGAAATTTGGATTCTAAAAATCTGGAAATGGCCAGTTCTGGGGCCAGTTCAAGAAAGTGTCCAGGGTGTGAGATGTAAGTAAATTGGACTTTCAACAATGTTGTCTTGCATTGTTGCAAAAGACAGCCATGTGAGGGAATCCAACTGTTTTAATCTTCCTCCCCATCCCCAGTAAGCAGCAGCCAAGAGCTAGAAGGGGCCCAGTGAGAAGCTAGACCTCAGGAAACTGTGTACAAAACCAAGAATGTGACATGCACCAGGGAAATTGCAAATGGCCTGCAGTGCACATTGGAGAAACAGGAGATCATCCTTTAGACTTGTTGCAAAGTTCCCAAAACGTGAGCTCCTTATTGCTTTCTTCATGCCACTGCCACGTCTCTTAACACATGCCATTCTGCCTTGTTTTAAGCTTTTCCAAACACCAAGAAGGCCAGAGATGCCTTTTAGAGGGGATAAGAATTCACGTAAAGCACTTGGCACTTCTTTCCCTCACCTCCTGCTATTTCACTACAAAGCTAGAGCTCATGATTTCAAACTTCCTAGGAAGCTAAAGACAATTCACCCTTTTTAACAGAGAAGTGACTGTCATGGGAAATTGCTGTTTTCCTTGTTTAAGTTCATTTACACATTCAAGATAAAAGCAAACGAGCTATCAAAACATGTGAATGAAAAGTGAGTTTAAAAATAATTTGGGAGAAGGGAAAATCCATTCCAGGGGGAAAAGGTGATACCTAACCTTTCCAAGTGATGAAGATGCCCTCTGCTTGCAGTACAGTCAAAGGAAACAAACACACCAGCTAGGCTGAGCCAATGGGTGACTGACTTTGGACTCAGTATCTGGATCCCAAAGTGGAATATGTTACCCAGCTTAGAATCTCAGTCAGGCAGAGGGAAATCACCTCTCCAGATGAAGTTTTATAGGAAGAGAAGGATAAGACACTTGCCGAACTCAAACCTAAAGATCTAAGCACTCAAACTTATAATAGAACCAGTTCTGACCCTGAACCACGAACCTTGCAGCTGATTTTCTAGTTGACTCTTGCCATCAAGACACAAGTGGGCAGCCCAGTCAGTTGTAGGCCCACAAGATTCTGCTACTGAAATTCTGCCACAAAATGGCTTTAGTTCAATTTTTTTGGTTTTGTTTTATAAATTAAGGGTGAGAATGGGAGGGGGGGAACTCCTGGAAGCATCCCACTCTAATGTCTACCTTCAAACTTTTTTAGGGGCTAATGGGGGGAGTAAGAAGATGGGAAAAGGAACAGTTGACTTCCATTCCTATTCCCAATCTTCACCCATGGAACACACTGAAAAAACAGGCTGAACAATCCAACTCTGCCCTTTTTAGGGGCATCACTGGGCAGCCTCCTGAAATGGTCTCAAAGTTTAATTGAAGCCTGGATCTGTCAGATGTTGCCTCTCCCTGATGCTCCATTCTTCTAACTAAAGTTCTGTAGTATTTTTTACTACCTTTGTTTCTTGCTGATTGCATAGTGAGTAAATGTGGACAATTCAATAATTCAACCCCAGTCAGCATGGCTCAGCTTTTCTTTGGAAACTTGTTGTTGGAAGTTTAGCACAAGATCCAGAATCCTGTTCTTGGTCTCATAGACTTGGCTAATCTAGAAGTTGCAATGACTATGTGCCAATCATTGTAACCACTGTTGCTCACAAGCATTCCTGCTGAGCGTTATGACACCACATTCCCACATCATCGTTGAAGATCTCATGTCGCAGCAAAACCCATTCTTTTCACTTTAAGTCACATTCAAGTCCTCTAATCAGCACTAGGTAACTGGTGTGGAAGCTGTGGTTTTCAGTTCCCACAGTATTTTTAATTGGTGGCAACCTGGGCTATTGTGGGATATTAAACTATATTTTGTGGCTTGCACTTTGAGACTTCTTTGTTTTAAAAAGTACTATATTTGTTACCCCAGGAAAGGCATATGTCTAGGCTCTTCCAAGCCAGCAGTCAATCTCTTAGCCCAAGGAAAATTCTCCATAGTCATCAAAAACAGTTTTCCCACTGACCAAGCTTGCTACGCTTGGTGGGCGTGGTAGTCGAACGTGGCATTCAACATAAACTACCGATGCTTTATTTATTTATTTATTTTGCACCAGAACTAACTAAACACAAGCATTTATTTGACTTTTAATGCAGATTTAGGTGTATTAAAGGGCCCTCCTCAAGGAGAACAGCTTTGAGAACCTGGTACAAAGTTTCCTTGATATTTGAAAGGGTGCTCTGAGCTCACAGTTAAAGTCAAATCTTCAGCAGAAGCTGCAGAAATACACATCAATGCAGGGTTTCTCAACCTGAGCAACTTTAAGATGTGTGGACTACAACTCCCAGAATTCCACAGCCAGCATTAATGCTTGGAAGTGCCATAAAATGAATGGAGTTGGGTAGATAGTTGCTTATTTTGCAAAACAAGATCTTAAATTAATTAGGTGTGGGGCTGAAAACACTGTTTAGATTCTGGATGTTAAAAGATTTAGCCTTTAAACTCTTTTGGAGGTATCATTTATTCATTCTGGAGGAAACAACCCAGCAATAACCTTTCCTTTGAACTCCATAACCACAAGCGTTTTCTCTGGTTCCTGTTACCATGGGCATAAGTTGGACTAATTTGAGCCTTATTAACACACTTTTAATGTGTTGGGATTATCTAATCTTTTTGAGATTGCTGATAATGAAGATGGCAACAATACAAACTCCAAAATCACCTTGAAGAAGAAAACTCCAGCAGAAGTACTCTAGTTTAAGCCATTCTGCCTTTAAGATAAATTCTACCTTTATGAGAAAGGACAACTTTACTAGAACAGACCTGACACGTAATATTTAAGGGCTGTGATGACTTCACACACAGAAGTATGACGCAATGAGAGAGTCACATCAATTCTTAGTTAACCGGATGGCTGCAGCACCATCTTAAAAGTGCTCAGTGGAGCTTTAAAGGACCAGACACCAGTGTCAGAAACAAGAAACAAACACCCCCAACTCTTTCCCTGTAAACCAGTGTTGTCCAAACTTGGCCACTTTAAGATGAGTGGACTTCAACTCCCAGAATTATGGGAGTTGAAGTTTACTCATCTTAAAGTGGCCAAGTTTGGACAACACTGCCATAAACTCTTCCTTTGCCACCAAAGTCGGAGTCATCATGGTAAACTCAAGAGAAAGAAGACACTGTGAAGAAGAATCAAAGGAGCCTTTTGGTTTCCCAGAATGCAAGCTTGTTTCTGATTTCCCAACCCAGACACAAACCACAACCATCTAGGGATAGGCTGCAGCCTTCAGCCGGCCAGCTCAGTGTTAGAAGACTGTAGAAAAAGTGGGGAGAAAATTTCCTTACCAGGATCTCGGTGGTTGCCTTCATTCCGCATTTCTGTGGAATCCGCCCCATCACCACTCATTTTCATCTCTGAAAACGGAACACAAGCTTATTTTAATAACATGGCACAACCCAATCCTCCCAGTCAACGGAATGAGCAACTGAGTATCATTAGAATAATCTGTCATCAGACTTTCAAATTTCTAATTCCTACATAACCAACCTCTAGAATATTCATAAACTCATAAGCCTTCTTTGCCTGATGTTGCTCTTCTCACTTCCCCTGCTCCCATTGACCTTTGAGTGTTCCTCCATTCTTAATTTCCCAGACCACCAGCTCAGGGCAGAGAGATGACAAAACAAGAACATGAGGAGACACTTCCTAATCTCTTGAGGAGAAAAACAGTCCCAGAATTGCCTCTGATTTCCTAACCAGAGGGATAGACTGTCATGCAGAAAAGTAACCAACGCATACACCGGTCTTCTAAAAACCAGAGAATGAACTACTTCCACAGTGAAGGTAGCAGAAAATAATCAACCTTGGCAACCAAGATTAGAATAACATTCCCTAAATTGCAATAATTCTTCTTACTGAATAATTCTTCTTACTTGTATTTTAACATTCTCCAAGGACTATATCCAGGGCCCATCTAAAGTGCATTTCTTTATTTACTTTAAATTCATACTGAACTAGGGTTGGCTAGTAATTATCATCTGAATATTACTGATTAGGAACTGAGAATATGAGGAAAGAACTTTGTCTGGAGTTTAATTAATTCCAGGTTGAAATGCAGTTCAGAACTAGGACTGACCAGTTCACCATTCATTGCTCAGCTTGTATTGCTTCAAGGTTGGGTTACCTCCATAAATGTCTTTCCCATCTTCCCCTTTCCTCCCTTGTTGTTTCCTTCATACTTCCTGAAGGCTTTAGCATCCAATATCCTTGATTGGGCTACTGAATTAACTGATTTTTGGCTTTGCCCGATAAAAGCTAAGGTGATATACTGGGTTGCACAACCTGTTAATCAAGTGTACTATGTTTTCTGAGGAGAATTGCAGACGTTTTGTGTAAATAAACAGTTAAAATGTGGAGCTCTTGGGGTTCCCTGAGCTTGGTGGTTTTCTTGCAAATGTTTCATTACCTGGCTAGGTAACATCTTCAGTGCTAGAATGGAATGGGAAACCCCATCCCATTCTAGCACTGAAGATGTTACCTAGCCAGGTAATGAAACATTTGCAAGAAAACCACCAAGCTCAGAGAACCCCAAGGACTCCACAGTTCAACCCTGAACTACACATATTCACTTCAATTAAAATGTGTAAAATTACATGAAACAGGGTAACTTTTTCAACCAGGTTCTGTTCATTTCCCTGGAAAGGGATACGGTGGCCTCCAACTTGGCTAACTGGAGTTTTGTGTCCTGAGCCATTCACAAACAAATCCCACTATTCTTTCTTGTTACAAAACCAAGTAAATAACTCCTAATACTTGGGTGTGGACTGCAGTGTTCTTTTTTCTTTATGTTATACTCAACTTTGGATGAAAAGTTAAATAATCGTATGATTGTAACATTGACATCCTAAGTGGCAATTAGCACTGATAAAATTTTCACTTTTCTCTTTTTATTTTCAGTATTTCAGGCTTTCTAAATAATAGCACGTCAATACCTTTAATCATCTTATATAAACATGACAATGTATTAAGATTTATAACTTTTAATTATGTATTTCTGATTTTAGTTTGTTGTAAGCTGCCCAGAGTCCCCTGTTGTGGGGAGATGGGCGGGGACAAGTCAAATAAATAAATAAAATAAATAAATTACAATAAAAGGGGAAAAAAAGACCCACTAGAGAACTAAGTATATTCATGGGATGTGTGTGTCAAAAATAAAATAAAATAAAATAAAATAAAATAAAATAAAATAAAATAAAATAAAATAAAATAAAATAATCAAGATGGTGGTGACATTCATGCAACTGAACCCTTGTCCTCTTTTATGTGATTCACCACATAAAATCCTCTTGACTTTTTGACTACTCTGTGGACACCCCGGTAACAAAAACAGAAAAGAAAACTAGATCCCTTTACAAGAAAGGTTTTAACTCTTTGCTCCCCAACGGGATAGAAACATCTAACAATAATAATGATAATGATGATAATTTGCATAAACATCTACTAGTTGAGCCCTCTTTTTTTTAAGAGAGAGAGAGTAAACACAGAAGGGCAATTTGCATTGCTGAACGACACATCTTATAGCAGAACACTCTGTTCTTCTTATCTGTGGTTTGGCCAGGTGAGTTTTCCCTTGAAAACAACAAGACTTGCAGTTAAGCCAAGTTCCACAACATATGATTGTTCTTTTCAAGCTGGCTGAAAAAGGAAGTGGTACAGCTTCTCCATCTTCCAGGCACAAGACTGCAGAGTATCCGGCAATAGCAAAAGATAATCCAAGAGTTTAGGGGAAAAAGATGTTCAAAAGAAGTGGTTGGCTTTTGTCTCTATAGCACGTGATACATCTTCAGTTATTACACAGGACAATGTAATGGTTTCAGGCTGGATGGTCCCAGGAAAATCTCCTTTAGCTCTTGGTTTTATTTGCATTATGGTGACTGGCTCAACCTCTTACGCTGCTGGAAATGATGGGCGAGATTTGCTTCTTCTCCATTCCAGCCACAGAAGGTGACCAGCCCAATGATGAACTCTTAGCTAACCCAGATGATGGCTGAGTGTAGACCTCCAACTCACAGAGCTGCGTTCCCTAAAACCACTTTCAGGCTCCCTAGCTCTCAGTCTTGGCTTCCCGAGTCAGACACCTCATTCTATTAATACTGAGGTGGGTAAAGATTTTTCAGTCCCTTCTTTTTAAATAGTTTGGCTGCTGGGGGTGACAAAAAGAATTTAGGTGGGCTTAATGCGGCAAATGGGCTACAGGTTGCTGACTCTTGACCTAAACGGCAGATTGGTCCTATATTATCTGAGTTAGGACATAGGTATAGTAGCTGTAAAGCCAACTGAAGTGCAAAATGTAGATCAGTGGTTCTCAACCCTGGCAACGTTAAAGATGGGTGGACTTTAACTCCCAGAATTCCCCAGCCAGAGTTGAAGTCCACACATCTTAAATTTGTCAAGGTTGAGAAACACTGATGTAAACTGTTCAACCCACAATCCCTTGTATGAAAGATAATAGAGGTGGAAGAGAAATCTCCCTTTTGGGGCTAAACAGGGACAAAATATAGGAGCTCTGCTATGTAGTTCAGTTCTGATGGATTCAAATGTAAGCTTTTATCTCTTATTCATACGCACCTATTTCTTTTCTACAGTTCTGTTAGCGCCTTGGATACCAGGCTCAAGTTCTTAAGTGCAAAATTAGTGTCGGTTGAACTTCCCGAGCATCTCTATGGCAAGCCTTCAGTTGGAGGAAGATTCTCTCTGGAAATCTTCTGATTCAGTGGAAGACAAGTCACCTGGTATTCTTCCAGCTCCTTTTCAAGACCTTTTCACTCCATTCAGCTTTGGATGAAATCTACTTTGTAAGTTCTGTTCTGCTGTAATGGTCATTGTCTATTCTTGGGATTATATTCTTAAAGATGACTGAAAATTGCCTTGGGAGGAGTTTTTATCCTAAATGATACTCTAAAGGTGAATCACCTCCCCCCACTCCAATAGACTTGTTTAAAATTTAACTCCTGATGATTCTATGAAAAGGTCTCCAAAGTTTGAAAGACAAAAGGTTGTTCTCTGGGTGGCATATTTCTTCCTCCCAGTTCAAGAGGATCTGTTTATCAGTAGGTTCCATGTTCGCTCATATGAATCCTGCTTTCTTTCAAAACAACAAACATCTCAAGGCTCTCTCATTTCATCTACCCACTTGGTTCTGCCCTGGAGAAGTGGGAACAAGCAACCAAGTTCACGATTTTGTGTTTGAATGGCTTTATCACAAACATAGGTCTCAATCTTAAACATACTTGCACAGGAGAAACTCTGCTTGACGATGATGGGTCTTACTTCCAAGGCAACCTTGGAAAAGGACTGAGGGATAGCCTTTTCAGCATAAAAAATTGTGCTACGGCTGGGATCAACCCCAAAGTTCCAATTCGCTGCCATTCTTGATCCCAAACAAGTCATGGCTGGGATACTTACAATGCACGAACCTGGTTTGCAGAAGCAAATTGGCCCTGAGCATAGGAACTACCCACAAAGTTGGGTATTTCTCTGTATGGTTTATTCGACTTGGAAAGTGGCTGTTTAGGGCCGTAGGTAGAAAAGGCTCTTCCCTGCCATCTGTTCTCTGATTCTTTTATCTGGAGATGTGCAAGATTGAAACTTGGTCTCTTCCGCATGTAAAGCACGAAGACCAAAGTGGAATTGTGCAACAACTAAACAGTGCTGGAGGAGTGCATTGCATAAAAGGAATCAACTCCATCCTTGCTCAGAGCTTGTGGATAAAGAGAAGCTTGAAGTTGAACTGAACAAACATGGCTCAACCCATCTCCATGTTGGCACATGCATGCTTCCATTCCTTGACATCTGGCGCAGCACGAAGGGGCAGCTTTTGTTTTTGAATGCCCCATCCTGATCGAATGCCAATCCTGATAGAATCCTGGGTTGGAACACATATACTCTAAGAACACCTGTTCCCAGTTTTCTTTGAGTCTTGGCTTTGGTACAAAGAAACAGGATGGAGATCCCAAATGAGGAGGCTTGGAGCGGTTGCCAGCCTGCCAGTTATAATTAAATTGGATTTAACATCAAACAGGCTGGTTACGGGAAGAGGATCTCGTCACAGGTAGCATCAGCAGTCAACCGCCTTGCGAATTCCTCGGGTAAGGACACCTTCAGGCTCGCAACTGAGCACATGATAGGCAATGTCATTTAGGAAATGTGCTTGGCACGATGTGCTAGGTTGGCACTCTACAGGGGTGGCTTCTCCACGTTTAGAATATCTTTTGCATGGGGGAAACGTTAGGCTGCTTTGCCACTTCCCTGCACCATCGTTATCATCCCTGTATGCACTGTTAATCAACTCTGATTGCTCATTGGAAGGACTGATAATGAAGCTCAAGCTCAGATACTTTGGTCACCTAATGCGAAGAGAGGACTCTTTGGAAAAGACCCTGATGCTGGGAAAGATGGAAGGCAAAAGGAGAAGAGGACAGCAGAGGATGAGATGGCTAGATAGCATCACTGAAGCAATGAGCATGAAATTGAGCAAACTCAGGGAGGCAGTGAAAGATAGGAAGGCCTGGCGCAATATGGTTCATGGGGTCACGAAGAGTCGGACACGACTTAACGACTGAACAACAACAAATGCACTGTTAATCAGAAGTGATCCACCAATCTCTGGAAAGGAAACTTTGATTAATTAGCAGTAATAAGGAGCAAGTGCCGGCCTTCAAAAACTTGTGCAACATAGTCAGACTTGCTGGTTTCATTACCCCACGGAGCAAGTTTCACCCGTCAGCTTTCCCACACAGCTTCGTTGCTTCAGTTGGACTGCAAAAGGAAACCTTGCGAGCAAGCCAAAGAATTGCAGAACAGAAGTGTTCTTTGAAGTTTCCACTGCAGGCGTCAGCCCTGCCAAAGAGGCAAGTGGCATTTTGAAACCCCAAAGTGAGCTGCCTCTTCAGCACAAAGAAAAAGTGGTCTATGTTCTGTTCAGCATTTTTCCTTCCTAGTTTTTGGCTGTGGTCTCTGTAGGCCTGTTGAAGGCGCATTAAGGATGATTAATAGTTCCTAGAACATCATGTAAGCAGATAGCTTGTCAAATATTTAATTGTTGTGCAGGAAATTTTATAACCATCCAGTGCAATAATTTTCTCTCATTGAATATGGGGCACAGTTGTTGAATGGAAAATGTTCCTGCCTGTTTTGAATTGTGGAATCTTCTCCTTCTCCTTCTCCTTCTCCTTCTCCTTCTCCTTCTCCTTCTCCTTCTCCTTCTCCTTCTCCTTCTCCTTCTCCTTCTCCTTCTCCTTCTCCTTCTCCTTCTCCTTCTCCTTCCCCAAAGTTGCTGTGCTATCACGCAGCACTGCATTCCTTGAAAACACAAATCCACGGTATTTGTGGCCAAATGGCAATAAAACAGCATGGTGAGTCTGTGTTAGAATGTCTCTACTGAGACCTGGGGCCAAAAATCACATCATTTGCAAAGACCTAAGGAGAAGGAACCCCCAAAGCCACTATAAAGTCACCAAGTAGCCACCAAATGCTGATTTATTATAAAGGTGTGACATGGAATGGAGTATCCTGGAGAAGTACATTGTTGTATGATTGGAAATCTCAATTTGCACTTGACATAGTAACACTCTCTGAGAAGACCTAGTTGTTTACCACTACATGGATTTGTGTGTTGTGTGCTACTTTTTAGAACTGAATCTTCAGGAAGCATGCAATCAGATGGGAGTATTGTTTGGAAGAAGGGAGATCTTGTGAATCACAGCAGGCCCTTCACATTTTCAAGGTCTTGGTCCTGAACGGGACTAACCACAAGTCCTCTGCATGGAAGGTCTGCAGTGGTGGAGCCACCACCAAGAATGTCCTGTCTCTCATGATTACCAATCCAACTAAACTTATGACATTAATGGGCCCACAACCAGGGGCCCTGAAGCATATCTGAGAGCATAGAACACTGGAATAATATGGTATTTTTTGTACCCTGGCCTCATATTCAACTTAAATTCTAGCTTAACTAGAACGGAAGCATAGGCTGCTATAACTGGAAGTACCTTCATTTGTTCTATGGCACATTTTTTGAATGTCAGGCCCCATCAGCCTCAGCTATCACAACCATTAGTAACAAATCAAAAGGGGGCTGTAATTCAAAATCTTTGGAGGCACCAGAGCTATCTCTGCTTTCTAAGACTAGTTTTATTTTGTTGATTATTTAGCATTTTGTTCATCACAGAGGGAAAGGTAGCTTGAAGGTATTTGAAATAAATAATAACTTTGTTAATTTTCATACACATTGTTTAAGCATTGTGAAAACAGAAACAAACCAAAAAATCTAGTATGCAACCTGATACAATTGTGGTTCTCATTCTGGGTAGCATTTGACTGACATGCCCATCATCTCTTCCATACTTCTAAACCATCATCACAAAAATGCAATCTCACTGCCATCACCCTGAAGATCTTACACCATTCTTATTCATTCAATAAACACTCACATGTGAAGAATGGGTGTGTGAAAGAGAAGACCCACCTAAATGAAAGCTGTTGGAGATGATGACCTACCTCACATGCCATTAGACAATTTGGTTTTGAAACAAAAGAGAACATTTGAAGATTACCACTGTATGGATGCTATTTTGAAAACAGATTCCAGTTGTTCAGAAATTCAAGATAAAAGAGGGAAGTGAGGGTACAGAGAAATTAGAAGATTCCAGGTAGCCAATTTTATGGCCAAAGTGACAGCACAGGAGGGAATTCTCCACCATATAGCTTGCCTACTAAAATATATCATTTCTAACAGTGATGTTCTGGTGTCCAAGATATAAAATGAATGGATCTGCATAACAGTTTCAGAATTGTTTTGAAAATGAATCTACAGGTTAACAAATGTGCAAATAAACCAACAAGCAAACAAGCCCTCATTCCTCAAACTCTACTTTGTAGCCTTCAATCTTGTGGATCCCTTTGCTTGGCTAACAAGCAAACAGGTTTTTAATTTTCTCACTCTTGTTTTTTTTTTTCTTTTCTGGATTTCCAAAACTTCAGTACAAAATTTCTAGAGGAACAGGAGGGAAAGAGGATCAGTCAGTTTTAGACTTTATTGGGCAGCATAACTAAATTTGTTATGAATACTAACTTTCATGATTCTGAAGTTTTCTTTTTCTCCTAATGCCATACTTTGGGTAGAAATGTCCAGGTCAGACCTTGAACATGCTCTCTTTGTGCCAGCCCAACAAGGTAGACCAGACTAAGAAACCAAAGCCATTTTAAGTCAGGACTACTTTATTATAACAGCTATAGTAACAGAATCTTGCACGTCTTAATGAGTTTCTCCCTCCCTCACTTTTTCTTCATGTGAACTAGGGAGTGGTTTGTCTGAGATGTTTTCTCAAGTTACTTTCTTGGCCTGGGCTCAAGCCTGGCTTACCTGACCATGGTAGTGACTCTTCCTCCTGTTCTTCAAGGCCATTCCATCTGTCCTCTACACTTTGCTACCCATAAACTGCCTATCTGTTTCTTTTTGGAAGGTAACCAAATTGTTTCAATTATTTTATTCTGCAGGTTGCCCAGAATCGTGTCGAAGTTGAATGGCCTATACATTTAATCAATGCATAAGATAGAACTTGGACCCTTTTCTATCAGACGCTGTGGTAGTCTTTCTGGGAGAGAAAATCTGAGCACTGAAAAATACATGGAAGGTTGTGCTTACAACCTTGCCTAGATAGATATATTTATTCATGAAAGACCTATCTGCAAAAGTGATGTCTACTCTGTACGATTGATTGATCCAAAGATAGAGTTGCGACTACTGTTCTCTAATCATGTCATTGTTATAGAGACATTTGTTAAACAAAGTCTGAACCAACTCAAGCAGAGACTTATGTCATCATTATTATTATTGTTATTAATCTTTCTCAAACTATGTGTGGCTCTCTGTGATGCTTACAATGTTTACAATTCCTCAATTAAAAACAAGATTATAACAAGCGTCACATTAATATAGAACTCAATTCAGCTGTCACCATAGACTGAAGTCCAAGTAAACATCAAAGTGGCGCCTTCAATTCACTAGAGTAGGCGCTGAGTGAACAGATGCAGAGAAGGGGACAGGGAGATGGCCCCACCATGGAGAAATCCATAGACTTTGTGCTCATCCTCATCTCTCTGGCAAGTAGATGGGCATTTAAAATGGATTTACTGTGAAGTTCTCAACAACTAGGCAATTTCCTACAAAAGCAGGGATCTTTCAGATAGCCCAGCTTTGGACTGGCTAGGATTTTATAGGTCAAAACCATCACGCTGAATTTGTGCTAGAAACAACTGCAAATCTTTAAGTCCTGACAAAATTATTTCCTTTCTCCCTGGGTCAGTCAATAGGCATATTCAGAATTAGACATAGCTTTGGAGAAGTTTTCAAGGACAGCCTTCACTGAAAATGCACTGAGCAATCTAACCTAGATGTTAGTAGAATATGAAGGACTATGTCTGGAAGACACTTTGCACCATGCCCTTCCTGCCACTTTTCCTGGGAATTTTACTTGGAATATGTGATTCCAAACTTCCAACAGAAAACTGTATGAATGCCTGTTACAGATTACTATCCTGAACAGGTAAGAAGGACAAGAATATTATTTTTGGAACCACGGTCACGCACAATCCAATTGCTGTGGATGCCATTAATGAACTAGATAAGGATTCTCTCTTTTGGGGGAGACAGCTGTGCCTTTCAAGGAGAAACACTATGCAAAGAAGACAAAATCTAATAACAGCAGTGGTTGCAAATCTCTGAACCGGCACTCCAGTCTTTCTGCAAATCAGGGTCTGGAAGGCTTTGGATACAAACAAGAGGAGCAGTATCTCTCCTATGCTTCACCCTGTCTGAGTTTCTGGGTGCTGCACCCAAGAAAGGGGAATGTAGGGCCAAGGCAAGAATAGGAAAAAAAAAAAGATTGGATTAGGTTTCCATTTCTATTTAAAAATTAAATAGAATTCTCTCATGGGTCTCTAGTCTTCTAGTTACTAGTTTTCCTTTTCTGCTGGTGTAAGCATTTCAAGGTGTGGCTATTCTCTACATCTCTATCTATCTATCTATCTATCTATCTATCTATCTATCTATCTATCATCTATCTATCTATCTTACTGCATTGTCAACTACCAAAAGTCCCTCAGCAGTTTAGAATAATTAACAATTGGGGATCAGTGGGTCTGACTGCCTAGTGGTTTTTGAGGAACCTGTCACCTATACATTTCAAGAATAATTGAATGCTCATACAACCAGAAAAGAGGGCATATGTTTAATAAAGAAATAATAAAAAACTGCACTTCTAAGTTATTTTGCTTTTTTATGCAACGTTAAACTTCCTTTAACACTACCTTTCTGCAATGTGATGCCTTTGCTAGACCTCAATCCCCCTTGCTCCTGACTGCACATAGGCATTTCTGTGGGACAAGGGAGATCCTTAAGGATTTCCTGGTAGCCCCAGAGAAAAAGTTCCCTGCATGATCCAAGGTCCTCCTAGTGTCATGTTATCCAAAGTTTTAAGCCTGGGTAGCTCTTTCTCTGGGTAGCGCAGAAGGAGAAGGAGAAGGAGAAGAGGAAGGTGGTAGAAAAAGCACTTTGCATTGTTATTTGGGGTTATTTAGTCCTGCAGTTTCTTAGGGAACAGGTGGTGGTGGTGGTAGGTCTGGAATTCAGATCTCCCCCCATTTTCTTTGCTAGGAATGGGATGGAAGCCATCAGTAGGATACTGGCGCAGCCCTAGGTCTGAGAAAGGTCCTCCGGGTACCTGCACTCACACCTGGCAGCCTCAGTGCCCAAGAAGACAACCCACCGATGTGGACACACAAGACGCGCTCCATCGCTTTCCTGACTACTCAGATCCACCACAGCCAGACGCCTCATCGCTTCACCGAGTCCCAGTCTCTGAGCCCAAGACGCTCTGGCCACCCTTGTGATTATTAGCAGTAATCGCATTCGTCCTGTCGGTCTCACTACTCAATGCCAGAGCTTCGGCTCCGGAGAGGAGAGGTTTCCTGAGCATGTACAAAGGGCCGCCGCCTCCCTTCAGTACAGAGTTAACCAAACCCTGGCCCTTCGCTATCCGACACAGTTCCCAGGTGAAATTGAGCCTCCCCACCTGTCCAGTGCCTTGCAATGAAGCCCCAGGATTTGCCTGGGGGAGAGGATTTCACTTTCCCCCTTCAAGCCCCCCCCCCCGCCCCGACGGCTCTGAGAGCTCCTTGCAACGCCCCCTCCCCTCCCCGCCCCGCTTGACTCGGCTTTCCGAGGCAGGCTTTCAGTCCGATGCGCCCGTGCTCCCCAAAGTGTCCGGGAGAAGAAGGCGCGTAGCAGCCGGTTCGGGGGCGGGGGTTAGGCTGACCCTGGGGGCTTTCCCGCGGGCGCAACTAGGAGCCGGGCCTCCCCTCCTCTCTCCCCCTCCTCTAAGTGCCCACCAGCGCTCCCAGCCCGCGCTTGCGAGGCCTTACCTGTGTGCATTAAGTCCAGATTCACCATCCTGCCAGTGGAAAAGTACCTGCTGCAACCCGGCCAGCCCCCACCCGCCGTGGTGGCCCGTGGGGCTGCCAGCTTCCCCCCCCCCCGCCGAGTTCCTCTCTCCGCCACCCTCCTTGCCAGACAGCTGTGGCTCGCACCTCTGGCTCGGCAGTGCTCTTCGCTGCACGGAGGCAGCTGAGAACATTACCTGCGCTGGAACCGCACCCCCGTGACACTTCTCATCCCGGGCAATCTTTTTTCCATTTTTTTTTTATTATACATCCTAGGAACCTGGCTGGCGTCCCATGCAAAGTGGGCAATTTGCATATTAGTAGCTTCATTTGGGCTGCGTCCCAGCAGCCCTGGAGAAAGAGGGTGGGGCAGAGCAGGAGGCGGGGGGGAGGGGGCATGCAACGTGTGTGGAGGGGAGCAGTCAGACCCACCATGGAAGCTCTCCTTAGGGGCTCTGGAGCTTAACCCTGCCCTTTCCAGAAATGTAGTTCGCTTCCCGTCCTCGCATGCCTAAACTAGAAGGAGCCGTCAAACCACTGCAAGACGAGAAGTTTTTATCAAAGGCTACCAAGTCCCGGCGGGGGGGGGGGGGGGGGGGCTTTTGATCCCAAAGACCCCGAAGCCCACGCAGTCCTGGGCAACTGAAAGAGCCAGTTGGCGCCCACCTGTGCCGGAGCAGGTCTGCGTGGGCACAGAACGAGGCGGCGGGGCGAAAAAAATGCTGCGGATTGCGCCACGGGGGTGACTAAGTCTTGGTGATAAAGATCTGAAGGAATGGAAAAAGGGCCAGCAAGAGAGGATGGGAAGAGATTGACGGAGGAAGAGGAAGGCAGAGGAAGAATTAGAGAACCGTCAGTTGCCCTGCTGGTGTGTGGTGTAATCCAGAAACGCTGACACTGGATCACTTTAGACCCTCTGAAGGAGTTTTTCAGCCTTCACTACTTTAAGTTGTGTGGACGTCAACTCCCAGAATCCCCCAGCCAGCTTTGCTGGCTGGGGAATTCTGGGAGTTGACGTCCACACAACTTACAGTGGCCAAGGTTGAAAAACACTGCTCTAAACCATCTGTTTCTACCCTAGCACCCTCCAGAATTATTTGACTTCAACTCCCAGCATTCCTAGCTAGTACAGCTGTTGGCTTTGCTGGTTGGGAAGTGAGGGAGTTGATCCAACACATCTGGAAGGCACAGGAAGGCTGGTCTAATCAGGAGCTGGGCTAGGACAGCCAGTCGCATCTCTTAATAGCAGCCGGTTTCTCAGATGGACTGCCTTTGTTCATGGAGGATCTATTTTGCTCTTGTAAAGAACGTTTACTGGGGAGAGCAAACTTCCTCAAGGCGTGTCTTCTTGTCATGCTGCCTCTCAGCCAGTTGAGCTCGGAGCCCTCTTCCGATTTTGAACATAACTCCGGTAAGGCGAATCACCCTGCCTTACTACTCGAACAGTTTTGTTATGTCCTTGGAGTAGCCCTGCCGGAGTTGAACTGGGACCTGATCCGATGCTCCAAAGATGGTTCCTTTTAAAAGTACCGCTCCGTGAAGCAGTAGAGGGATAACTTCAGGTTTATTGCACCTACAGGCACTTTGTTTTTTACAAGAGATGTCACGGTGCCACCAAATCAGGGGTACAATAGTAGAACATTGTGTGTGTGTGTGTGAGGGTTGGGGTTAGATGTGTGTTTATTATAATTAAAGAACAGGCTGCCTCTGAGCATGCATTCACAGAAAATAGTCATCACAGTTAAGCTCGCAATCCTAAATTCCTTCCTAATTCCCTTTTTCTATCGTCTCTGCCTTCAGTGGCATCATTTAGGATGCTCCCATCCAGAAGAACTCTGCCTGTTTTAGTATAAGGTTGCTGTGATTACACAACACGTGTACCCCAAGTTAACTGGGTTTATGAAATGGCACTGTGGTTTACTAATGTGCAGCACACTCAACCCTAAATGGGCCACTTGAACTGGCTCATACAAGACATCGGGCTGAAATATGGTTGGCTAATTCCAACAGTTTCATACAAGGGCACCTGCCAGAAGGGTAAAAAAAAGTCAAGGGTTTTGTCTGTCTGCATTTGTAGCCTCACCCCTTCATATGAACACAGCTGTGGTTAAAATTTGGGAGTCTGAGAAGTGGGTTAACCTACTACAAGTCATACTTTGGAGCCAGCCTTGTTTTCTCTCTCGTTTGATCTAAGCTGGAAGGAAAGCTGCCACTGATCTGATGGGAAGGTCAAATACTGATTTTTATCGGGGGCTGTGTGTCAGTTACTGTAGAACCTCAGGAAGAAGGGAGATTATGGTCCTCAGACCCTGCTCGTGAAGAATAGCAGAAAGCTGGTCCAGATGGACCTTCAGTTTGACCCAGCAGACTCTTCCTATGTACTTATGAATTGTGCAAAATTTGGGGGAAGAAGGTGGCAAGTTGTACAAGGGCTAATAAATAGCCATGCAGAGGTGATACCCCTTGATCGTTCTGTCTGGTCTTGCAAGAACTTTCGGTTCAGTAACATCTGGGAGTTCATAAGCTACCTAGCCTTGCTCTGCTGGTCAGTGGCACTCAGTGGTCTACCTACATCTGCATAGAACTAGATGAGGGGCCAATAAGACCAGCGTGAGGGAACAGTTGGAGAAATTTTGTGGGGAAGGACAATTGAGACCATTACCCCAGGCCATGTACAAAAGCTAACTTGATCGGCCGTCCTGGGGACAACTTATTCTCTTCCATACCTGAGATGGTGGGGAGGTTAGAAAACCTGGGATCATTTTGCAGCGAACGCTGCCCTGTCTCCCACAAAGCAAGAACAACTGAGAGTTCATGGCCATTTCTGCCCCTTGACAATGGCCAGCTGAATTGGTTGGCTCACTTGGTCTAAGAGGCCAGCAGTTGATTACGACCCTTCCCACCATAAATACAGTTTCTTAAGTTCTGGTTTGGGAGACAGTGCACAGCAGAATGGTCTGAGAATGAGCCTCTGAAGCATGCCTACCTATTCTTTGCTAAGGGCGTAGATTTCCATCTGTGGAGTCCTTGGGGATTTCCATCGCCTAAAGTTGGCCGTAAGAAAGGACAGTCCTGCTGGCACCTTATGGAGCAGTATCAAAGGAAGATCTGAAATGTGACCTTCCCCCTTTTACCTGATATCACAATACAGATTGAAAATACCCCAACCTAATCAACAATGGGAAACTGGACCCCCCACAAGCCAACACAAGGCCAACATTTCCATTGGGGTGAATCAGGAAACCATTAATTAGAAAGTATGGAAATAATGAGCGTCATTGAATGAAGCTTTGATCTTCTCATTTAATTCTTTCCTCTTTTCAGTTTCCCATTCTGTCTTTTGCCCTAAGACTTTTGGACTGGCTCCTTCTGACTTTCACCTCATTTCTCAAGCGCTCCTCCCTCAGATCTCTGCCATGTATTAGATAGCTAGAAGATTTTATTTCCTTTAATCTTTAAAACCCTACTGATACATATCTGATATATACAAAGAGCCTAATTTAAACAGTTTAGGTTTAGGTTAGAATCAAGTAATTGCTGATCACCAAACCTCTCTTCTTTTAGCTTACGATAGCTTTTGCCTGTTCTGTTTCACATATTATATTCTTTTAGGAAGAATAGGAAATGCACATTAGACTTTGCATGTTAACAACTGACTTGATGCATTTAACATTATTTTGTTTGTCCCTCCTGAGATTCACTAGGGTATAATTTGTTTTTTATTTTATTTGCGGAAACCCTTTAGGTATCTCCTACTCATTGTTCCTAAGCTGAAAAGCATCAGCTGCCTTTCTGCTTTGAATTTTTAAATAGATTTTTGAAAAGTGGACGCTGTGGTTAAGGTTGATCATCTGTCCTTGCCCACCGGGGCAACTGAGGCACCGCATTTTCATAGGTTTCTCTTACAGACTGTTCACACTGGCATACTCTTAAGACTTGCATGGATCGGAGGATTAGAGAAACTGCCTAAACTGTATTCAAATTATGCAAAGCTGTCTGTTTGGGTGAGCTTTATGCAAATTGCCAGGGGCAGTGGTTTCTGAAATTGGAGAGGTGGCAAGTTTATTTCCTCCCTGGACTCTAAAGTAATAGGAAGTTTAGAATATTTGAGGGTGGAGATAAATTCTGCCTTATGCACTCAAGAGATGCCACCTGAAAGCCCACTCTTCAAACATGCAAACTTTAGAGGCTAAAATCCTAAATGGCAACAGCTCCATGAGCTTTTTCTGAGTTGAAAAGTAATGGGTAACACAAAAGCTTGAACGTCTGCCTTCTATCCTGCCTTGCAGAACCAGAACTGGTGATGGGTAGCGGGGTTGCAGTTCGCCCATTGGAGCAAAAGCAGCTGAGAAGGTCCTGATTCAGTTCAATTTCTCCATAAAGGACTTTGTATGTGTTCTTCTAGACCTGGGGTCCCCAAAGTGGTCAATATTGACCCCCAAGGGTCTATGGGACTATCCAAGGGGTTGATAAATGGCTGGGGGTCAAAAGGGGGTCAGTAAATGTCAGGGGGTCAATAGGCGGTAGGTAGATGGAAGGTCGATTGGGGTCAGTTAATCTTTTGGGGTCTCTGTAGAGCTCCACGCTGGTCCCTAGTCTTGATGGTGAGGTGACTAGTTACGAGACACTGTTACCCAGGGTTGGGTGGTCAGCTGCTACTGAGAGCGGCCTTAGGTTGTCTCTATCTGCTGTGTGTTGTTACTGGCCTCATTTACCAGTGTGCTTTGCATGGTGTGTCTGTGATCTTCCCCTCTCCCCCTTGTTTCTCTCATCTCCTCTGCCCTGGGAAGGTTATACGTACATGTGGTATTCCTGTTGCCCTCCCGTGCTGAGCATACTTCCACATCTTGCCAATCTCCAGTTGAATCTCAGTGCCCTTGTTGGTGCTCATCAGATGCATCCTTCGCATTAATGGTATCAACAGTTTCAATAAAAAAAAAGGATGTTAAATCTTGTATTTTTCATATTTTAAATATTGCCTATTTTTTATGAAGTCATTATTATTTATGATCTATTATCATTGTTCTTATTATTCACAGTACTGTTGGCTGTGCTATTAAATTATTTTCATATAATAAAAGTTTGGGGGTCGATGAGCAGTCGGAAACTTCATGAAGGGGTCGATGAGCTGAAGAGTTGGGGGACTCCTGGTCTAGACCCAAGTCTCTTCTGGAAAGGGGTGCTCAGCAACATGCAAGCCAGTTCTTTGAGTCAAGCACATGCCAACTTTCTTCTGAACTTTGCTTTCCTCATTTAACCCAGTTGCTCCGGTGCACACCAAGCGCTGAGCTATGAGGGGACCCCCTGGTCAAGGTCAGGCCACGCACAGCTGCAAAGTGGTGGCCTGCTTTTCGGTTAGTGGCTTGTGCAAACCAGCAAATGTTGCATGTGATCCATTGCATAACCGTCCCCTTTCATCCATCCCCTCTTGGTGAGAAAAGACTGGGAATCTGAATCTGAAGGTTTGTCACCCAGCCGTCTCTGCTTCGTGGCTGCTGCCTTTGACTGCCTTACTGGAGGATGGGTCTAGAGTGACCCCTTGTGTTCCTCTGAGGAATCGCTCCAGGTCAACATCTCCAAACCCAGAAATGATTATCAACTTTAATCGCTCGAAGAATTTTCAAATAGGTCTTTTAGAATTTATTCTTGATTATTTGTTTGTTATTTCTTTCAAGGACACCATTCCCCGTGGTGCTCTTCAGATTAATTGGGTGCTATTTTTTAGATTTTTAAAATATTTTTTTATCCCTTTATTATTGTTTATAAATAACTCAAGGCGGCGAACACACCTAATTCTCCTTCCCCCTTCTATTTTCCCCACCACAACAACCCTGTGAGGTGAGTTGGGCTGAGAGAGAGGGACCAGCCCAAAGTCACCCAACCGGCTTTCATGCCTAAGGCAGGACTAGAACTCACCTTCTCTGGCTTTCTAGCCTGGGGCCTTCACCACTAGACCAAACTAGTGGTTAATTCCCAACATTCCCAGCTAGCCCACTGAAGGGACTGCTGGAGACAATAGTTCCCCACATCTTGAGGGCCCCAGAAGGTATTCTTTGAAGTGCAGGACAATCTTTTGTCCGTTGGTTACTTGACTGTAGTTAGATTTTATGTAAGTCCTTTGAGAATCTTTAGGCAGTGAAAGATTCTCTTGCTTCCACATCCATCCTGCTTTAAGGTGAATTTCTGATGGGCTGTTGTAGGATCAAACATGGTGCTAGTTAGGGTAAGTGGAATAAAGTCTGATTTTATTGTAATTTCTTTGATTGTTGTGAGTCACCCAGAGTCACTGAGAGTCGGGCAGTATACAATTTGATAAATTATTATTATCATAAAGCAAAACACCTCCTTCCTTTAATTACCTTCCCAGGGACCAAAGGAACAATAAACTCAGTCAGCTATAAAACACTGAAAAGGCCAAGAAAAAACTTGTTAAAACCAGGAGAAAATACTAGGAGGAGACCATAGCTTCTGGGAACCAAGGCCAGTTTAAGATAAACCCCATAATTAAGAAGTAACTATGTTCATAGAATACACTCTTTGTTCTCTCAATGGACTGTTGTTTTTGTTGTTCTACCTCAATAACGCAAAGAATCCACCCCATATCTGACCTTACTGACCCATAGGATGCTGCTGTGGCCATCAATTACTCTGCTGTATCCAATCAGATGTATATTCTAATTTGCATGACTCTATAGAATGGTTGCATGCTGGTCCCTTTTTAGGTTAGCCTGTGCTACCTCCAGTACCGCAGCATTGTGCTTCAATGGGATTGTATACTGGTCTCCAATGTAAACAAACTCTTGGGGGAAAAGGTGAGATTTCTCTTCCCCTTCTTCCAAAGCAGAAATTAATTACTATGGCATGGTATCACCTGTGGCATAAAACTGACACCAGCAAGATCAAATGGTGCATTGAAATGGGCCTTGAAAGAAATTGTGTATTTTTCTCCCTGTGCAAGAGACTCCTGTGTTTCTATCTTACACGCAGGGTTCTTGAGAATGTCTCCTGGCAGTGATTTTGACTTGACTTTATTGATGGTAGTGATGGAGGATGTGAGTGGCATTTCATCATTCTGGACCTTCCCTGATTCCCCAGTCTGAATAGGAGACATGGGTGGAGTTTAGCCATAGCATTTTACCTTGATACATCTGTGAACTCTGTGAGGCTGCAGAGCAGTGGTGAGTGCAATGCAAGGTAGGACTTTACATACACCCATTAGGTGCTTTGTCAATAAATCAGTGGAAGAACTCAACTCCTTTCCAACAGAATTCCTGCCAAATTCTTTTCTCTTTGAAAAGAAAATTTGAAAGCAAATACTCTTTCCTCAATTTGAATACAAACTACTCAGGAGAAAGAAGACATTTTGGCAAAGAACTAATCTCTCTGCGTTCTGATTATTTTCCTTTGTGGTGGAAAAGATTGCCCCACAAAGCTCTGGAGGAAACTCAATCACATATTTTCAAGCAAGGAGGACAAACTTTAGCCTTCCCCATTCCAATGCCATGCAAATAAGTTGGACTATGACATCTGTAAACTCCACCAGAAAACAGTAATGCTGTTTAGGAAATACACCTACTTCTAGTTCTAAACAGCAACTATTTAATCAAAGAAATCCATGGACCAAGTCAGAATTAAAGCTGTATTTAGTGTGTTGCATAATAAAAGAAGTCTACTTAATTTTATCTAACAGAAATCATGGAAAATTAGTGGGCTACAAAGCCAGCTCTGTTTTCAAGAACTTTCCTTGCATTCTGATATCTGCATCGGCAAAGGATTTTTGATATATTAAACATCCCACTTTGTAGTTCCTTCTGAACCAGTTTAGTTTGACCTTTTTGAAATGTTCGAGACATTAACATACATAAAACCATTTTTTGAAAACCAAAATAGTGCGATCTAATTTTCAAGTTAAGTTGGTTTCTGTGCTAGGCACATCACCGTTATTCAATGAATCAGGATACTGGTCAATACTAGGAAGAAGCACAGAGACTGTGTAATGGCTTTACAGTGGATAAGCAGCCCAGAGGTGCCTCTTTCTGGAGACTTAGAAAAACTAACACCTCTGTTATCCCAAAGAAGTGAGAATTTTATGAGCAAGAAAAGTAAAAAAATAAAATAAGGCAGTATTAGAGAAAAATAATAGATTTAAATGCATGTTCCAAATTTATATTCTGCCAAAATACATATTTCAGACAGTATTTGCTCTGCTTAAACTGCTGACAACCATATTTTTAAAGAGAGAGGCAGGTAGCTACCATCTTCATGGATGACCTAGAGCAACACTAGTCTCCACTCTCATTCCTTGAAACCCCTCCTTTGCTTGAGACTCATTGATGGCAATTTCACCATCTGGACCCATGGACAAGACCTATGGTTAACTCAGTGGCATTCCCTGTTATCATGTTCAGGGATGGACTCTGCACAAGAGTGAGAAGAAGAAGAGCGTCCCCTTTGACTCTAGTGCTGGAGAAGGTTGCTTCACATTTCTCAGAGAACCAACTATCTGATACTAAATCAGGGCAGAATGTCCATTGGAAGCAAGGATCACGAAACAAAAGCTATCATACATTGGCCTCATCATGAGGGCTGATGCATCTATGGAAAAGGATATAATTCTGGGCAAGGTGGATGGAAGAGGAAGCCAACTGCACATGAGGTGGGCAGGTAGACTACTGGAAGCTACAGAAATGCACCTGAAAGAACCCCATAATATGGTGAGAGGCACGAGAGCTTGGAGACCTTTCTCCATATAGTCCCCAGGACTTCGCGATGACCTGATGGAATATTAACAACAGCAAGCTAAGTTCCAAGAGATATGGATGAAGCCAGTTTGCAGTGAAATGTGTAGACTGACTTTCTCCAGGATTCCTTATTTGTACGAAATAAGATAAATGTGGCACATTCTTACATTAACAGAACCGATGATTGATTTCATATGCGTACTGAGATACAGCTACGGAAACAGTGAACAAATCGCTTCCCATTTACAGTCAGAGATGCACACATTTCAGCTCTGTGCAATATTAGCTACAGTCTTATGGCAAACCCATAGACTCCTTGGAGATTTTGTTTTTTCAAAATCAGTTTATTCAGCTTATCAATCATAAATAATTTGTTTGAAAAAGACTTTCGTTCAAGTTTACATTTATTTCATTGCATGTGGCCAGTTTTCTTAAGAGCACAAAAGGAATACTTGCCCCCAGTCAAAAACACAGTCACAACTGCACATTTACTCTCTCTCTCACACATACAATTCTAGGAAATAGATAGATAAATACCATCTTTTAAAATAGAATCGTTAAGGCTTGAATGTCAATGGTCTGAAGTGCCCAAATTACAGAAGGAAGGCAGCACACATGGAAGAAAGTTAAAGAAAACAGCTGAGAGCGTAACAGATCTACAGCTTATCTGCAACAAATCCCGTTTTTAAGAAGCAGTGGCAAGACAGGTGGAAGTCAAACAGGGAATGCTGCCTGTATCACTGCAAACCTCTTGTGACAAGACCAGGCTGGCTTGAATTTCTGCACATCCAAAGATGTGGGAGCCTGTGACTGTTGTTGGTGAAGCAGCAACTTCAGCCACATTTCACTGTCTTTCTTTGCACCCCAGTTACAGAACTTACAGCCACAACTGGTGGGTTCCACAATACAGGAACCCCAAGTCAGCAAGACACGCTGGCTATGCCCCTCTCGAGGAGCAAAGAAACCAGTGTAATGGCTTAATGTTTGCTTCATGCAACATGCTCGGCTGCGTTCCCACAATATACTGACTCACACAAAAAAAACCAAGCCTAGTTTATTGTGTTGTAGGAACATGACCCTGATGTCCCAGATTGCCACTGTCTTTCTGCATTCTGTTGATAGCACACATGGACCCGGTTGGGATGGGGAAAAGCACACACAAGGCTTTTAGCACAGGTCCTACAGTGTGCTTGGGTGCATTTGCACAACTGCTTATCTTATGGGTCTTCAGAAGATGCTGCTCCTAGTCTAACTGAGCAGGTCAGGGACAGACAGCCATGCGTGAACTGACGGTACGCAACATCCCTCTTCTGCTGCTTTCCCACTTCCTATCTGGGCATCTCATTCATTTCTGTAGCCCGAATGTCTTCTGCTACCGCTTCTCCAACATCTGGGGCGCTCATATTTTGACATATCATTGGTCCCCTTGGTTTAATTAACACACGCACACACATAACACACGCACACAGCACTGTTCTGGCCAATCACAGTTTTGTGGGAGAGGGGTTCAGAAACAGAAATGGATAGAGATTTTACTTTCTAATAAGGAGAAAAGGAAGGCACTGGGGCGTCAAGCTCAGAAAATACGTAGGCCTTAGGAACCCTCTTTAATGCGTCTGATTGTCTGCAATCTTCAGTCCCTGGAAGAACAGAAGCAAGGCTGGTACGAGCTCTTATTAAGGCAGAGTTATAAGGAAAAAACAGGGTCTGCACCTTTAAGGAACCAGAGTTCTATATTCCCACCTCCAGCATTAGGGAGCCAGTCAAGACCAAGTGGCTGGGCTGGGCATTGGGTCCTAATACTTTAGGTATTAGGATAGAAGGTATAATGGTATAACGTCCTAATACTTTAGGATCCACCGAGCTGATTATGCAGCATGTATGTCAGATGCGTCTTGGCAAACTGCAGTTGTCAAAGCTGGCCAGGGATGGCGATATCCGTGGGATATTGGTCATGGGGAGCACATGGCGTTGTTGTAATTGACAACTGGTCGTAGGCGAACAGCCATCCCACAGCACTCTCAAATAATCTCTTATTCTCGCACAAAACGATGTGGAGAATATCCAGGACGTCCATCCAGATTCCAACATCACCATGGCTCTGTCTCCTCCTGCTGGTTGCTCCAGGTAGCAAATGTAGAACATATTGGAAGCTCATGGACTTTGTCCAGAAGATCCTCTATCCACAAAGGCATCCTGCTACCTACCTGGTGTCTAATCCTTTTGGGGAGGTTGTCAGGGAAGAACATCTATCCTCTCTTCTCCATGTCTTTATTAAAAGAAGCAGGCACAAATCTCACTGCTGTCAAGAAGCCTCAAGATGGCCAACTGTCTTCATTCTGATGTTCCTCATCTTCCTTTTGACAGCATTGCAAGCTGAATGTCCTCTCTGCCCATAAATCTGAACGTGCTGGCTACAGGAGAAGATGGAGAGACTCACTCCAAACCATGTTCAGGAGGCATCCTGCAGGGTTCTCCCTCCATGCCCTGCCCCTTCCTCTTTTCTGTTCCAGGCGGCCATCTTGGTAGCACTCCCCAGAGCTCCAGGAAGGAAGGTAGAAGGCAAGTGCTCGCAGTCCAGAACAAGATGGCTACCCAGGTGTCCTGCTAAGTCTCTTCATCCCACAGGCAGAGCTGCTTCTGTGGCACAAAGTAATCGAAACTGTAGGCCTTCTGGCAGCTGCGGATGCCACACTTGTAGGAGGTTGCCTTTCCAGCCGCGTCTCGGCTCTTGCAGTACTTGAGCATGCAGGGGTACCACTCGATGCTCAAGGCATAGCTGCAGATGCAAGGCTTCCAGCGATCTGGGCAGACTCGGCAGTGTTGCAGATCAGGCAGGTCTGCGGACTGAGGCAAGACCTCAAACATGGAGCCATCCACCCCTGCGGGAGACACAGGCAGAAGGGAAAAATGAAGGTCACTTCCCCTAGTGAAGTTCTTCCCCCTTTGCCATTTTCCACCAGATATCCTCCTTTTCTCTTTAACAATGCTGCCCTTCTCTGCAGAAGCTGGCAAAGTACTCTCAGCAAAGCACCTCTCTTCTCCTGCTCCAAATCCTTACTAATTGTGGGCAAAACGTCTAATTGCAGAGCTAATAGCAGCTCTGACTCCAAAATTAGGCTGTTCCAGCCTTGAAATGGGCCGGCAATGTTATTCTGGAGTGGTTCACCTCAAAACGGACTCAGGATCTGCTTCAAGATTGGACCATTAGCAAAACATTCAGAAAGGAGGCCTGTTTTGCAGTCAGACTGTTCCATAATGGAATATTTTGCACACCTAACCCTTAGTGAAAGCTTACCTATTTCCACGAAGGCTTTGCATTAGCCCTTCCATCCTAACCCCTCACCTGACATTCACCTCTATCAGTCGAACCATCCGTCGCCTCCTTATCCCACATCATGGGAGGGTAGATCACAAGCACACCACCTTTTCGCGGGCCGAGAGGTGCTCTTTGTCAAGGACAAAGAAATGTTTGGAGAAACGTTTTATCCAAAGAAATGTTTTGGATAAAAGTTTGCTTGTTTATCTATTTATTTGTAGAACTTATAAGGCTGCCTATCTCACATAGTGATCTTAGGTGGCTCACCACAATGAGAAAACCACAAGATAAAAATAGACACCAGACCCCCCATACTGACCCCAACTCAACCCCCTCCTAGTCCAATGTTGGGGGAAGAGTCGGTCTTCACAGCCTTCCAGAAGGCTGAAAGGGTGGGGTGAGGGGCTCAAATCTCAGGAGGGGGGCTGTTAGATAGGACTTAAATTTAGATTAGTTAGATTTTACTTAAATTTAAATAAATGAAAATTACTTAAATCCACAGACCGTTCTGCAGTGAGTTGTTTCAAGCACTACTAGCCTTGAAACAATGCTTGGCCAATTCCAGGACACTTTGGAAAAGCCATTTTGGGGTTAAAACATTCCATTTCAGAGTCAGAATGCTCTAGGAGGGAACATTTTGCTCCTCTCAACTCTAAGTTTCTCAGGACTGGAATTTCTCCACTGGGGATCTTCAAAAAATGCTATGAGCTGCAAGGGGACTTCTGAAAGAATAACATGGAAGGGAGATAACATGGATTGCCCAGGAATTACACTGTTGGACAGGAGCAAGTGAAACCAGATAGGAGCAAAATTCTGAGTTAGTAATGAAGGTTTGAAGTATCTGTTGCTTTTCAGACATTGGGTAGGGGCTATTCCATTTCTCCATACCTACAAAGCAGCATCTGTCTCAAAAGGAAAAATACAGCAGACAGGGAAGTCATCAGTATTTGATTATCAGCTGGGATTATCCCAGCACGGGGGGCATTACGAGATGCAAGCCTGCAGAGACCACAGCTCCTTCTCCTGATGGCTGCAGCGCTTCCTACCTTTCTCCATCCAGAACTTCACATCCTCTTCCCGAGTGTAAATGGTCTCCTTGGCCTCCGAACAGATGTTGTAGATGTGGGAGCTAAGCTGGGCCCCTTTGCTGAAGTTGACGGCCACATCCATACTGAGGTGTTCGAGCGCACGCACCTCCTCAGCCTGCCGCACGGTCTGTGGGTTTTTCTGGCAGGGAGAAAAACGGAGGAGAGTCAGCGTTTCCATTCCTGATGTCGGTTTTAAACTCAGATGCTGCTCTGAGTCGCCCATAACTCTGATCTAGATCATCAACAGGGATTCCCTTATGCATGTTTTCTCTTTTTTTCTGTCACCAGATGACTAGCGACCGGGGTCCTATCTTGACTACAGAATTTGGGATCCGTTCAAACGCAGTTCATTTCACCATCCATTTTGCGGGACTTTTAAATAAAAAAAATCGGGAGAAAAAAAAGGGCCAAGCCGTTTAGGGAAGACTGGGGAGGAACGTTCATTTGAAAACGTATGAGATGGCTAGGATTCTTTCAAAAGTCCCATAGGGCACCCTCTTCATAGGGTGGGGCACTTTACAGAGGCTGTTTCTCCATTGCAGCACTTCCTGGAATGACTGTGGAATGATGCAACTTTGCAAGAACGCACAGTCATTCCAGGAAGTTTGGCAAAGGAGGCCACAGCCTGCCGAAGGATCCTCCGTGGCTGAAAGCACAAGATGTGTTTTAAATATTAAAAGAATAGTAAAAGGAACATCCACGGTCAACTGAATTTGTTCTGGGATCCACTACAGTGCCCCAATTCTTATACATTCTCACTACAGATATTAATAACCAGGCAGCTTTGTCATAATAGATAGGAAACCATCACAACAGCCAGGCCTGGGAGACATCATGGCATGTTTTTGCCTCTGTAGAGAGCTGACTAATAAAGCTAAAGAGCGACACGGAAAACAGACTTGTGGGTTAAAGTTTATCTCACCCTAGTTCGACACCAGGGAACCTTCCTCCGCCTTACCTGTCTGAGTTTGGCCATGGCCTCGCTGGGGATGATTTCGTTGCGATGCAGCCTAGTGATGAAGCAAAGGGCTTGAAACTGGCTCTGCCCCCTTTCCAGCTCCCCGAGGATCAGGGCTCGGAAAATCTTCACCTCCTATGAGAAAAAATGTTTCTTGATGAATCTCTTGATTCAGCAGATAAGGAAACCTAATTGCTTCAACCAGCTACCTGCCCCAATGTCTTTCCATCATGGTGGTGGAGTGACAGTTGAAATTTGGGCATTTATGTAGGGAGGAAGGAGGAAGGAGGAAGGAGGAAGGAGGAAGGAAGAAGAAGGAAGAAGGAAGGATGGAAGGAAGGATAAATCTAATTTCCCTTTCTTGGATTTCCTGCAACCCATCACTGAGACACTGTTTGTCAATACTATGAAAGTTACAAAATTATTAAAAAAAAAAAAAATCCCAATGGGATTGCAAAACTCCAGTTAAACTGAAGCAGGGTCTCTTCTGGAACTACCAGCCTGTTCCTTCCTCCAGCTTGTTCTTAAACAGGAAACTCGGCTTTGGGACAGACTGCAAGTGAGGGAAGAAATCTCCTGAGCAGCCAAACTCACTGAGAGGTGCAGGAAGAGCCTTCGGCTTCTCCCAGGCTGAGCAGCCCTCTCAGGTCCCCGTGAAGAGCAACCAGGAGGAGGAAGTAGGTAGGGGAGAAAGGGAGTGAATGAGATGGCTGCTTTGGTAGAAAAGGGTGAGCCAGCACAGAGATGCAGAGAACGATCCCTCCCCAGGTGAGACCCCAAGTTTACACCCAGGGAGATCAGCCATGTTAAGAAAACTTAGAGAAAACTTCCATTCATTTCCAGATGAAGATGGAATTGCTTTTCTCAATGAGCTGCTGACAAATGGACCATTTTAGCTTCTCTCTTTATTTTCTTCCTTAGAGCTCTTGGGCTGATCTCCATCCTCTGCCATCCCACCCCAAAGGTCCAGCTTGTCCGCTTCTGCACGTACTCCTGTTCATCGCTGCTATCAAACTCCTTCCACCCCATGCCGACTTCTTTGTTTATCCTAATAAACAACATAATCTGGAAACCCTTTGGGGTCAGGGACCTCTCTGTTTTTGCTTGAATTTCTTTGCAAATAAATGCATTCGTGCTTAAAGAAATAAAGGGCCCCAAAGCAGGTGGACAGGAAGCCTCTGCTCCGAATGGCTTTCAAACACGCACACGCTTTGTATGCTGCGGACAAATATAATGGGATCCTCGCACAGACCATAGGCATTCTCCCCCCTCCCCAAATTAACTACACCCCACCTCTCTTGTGAAGAACTGCACAACAGCCCTGCAAAGTAGGTTGGGCCAAATCCACCTGCAGTGAATTTACTCAGATACTAAAGAATGAGTGAAGATGGCGCTGATGAGCTGGATGGATTGATTTTAGAAACACAACAGAGCTACAACTCTAGAGCACATACTTGGTCAGGATTGGAATGAAAGAGGGGGCAAAGCGATTGGACAAGTGGGACAGCTGCTGTTGGTAACACACATGAGACATCATCTTGAAATGCTTCTTTTGTGTTAGGACATGTCCTTTCCTTCAAGAATCGTCCCTCAAGAATTCCAGGCACTTGACTTATAGAGCACAAGAAGGAAGGCCATTGATTGTGCGTCTAGCAACCCTTCTAAACTTTGACTAAATCCTTCCTGGAGATGAATCTTCCATTCCAGACATACATGTCCCATGGCTGAGTCACTGCCTCCACTCCCATGAATCGGACTGATGAGCCACACACAAGAGGAAACATCTGGACAGCTAATAGCTGGGATCTGGCTGGCGGCATAGATGAAGATGCAGGGGGCCAAAAGATTCCAAGCACGCTCTCACACAGATGCACACACAGCTTTTCTTGCAAGCGGAGTGGAAAGGCAACATGGATGACCATCAAGTCCTACCCTTGCAAGTTTTTGCACTGTCCCTCCTACCTAGGACAACTTATCCTTGTTATGTTTCTACACTTTGCTGCTAGAGCCCGTGGCACCTGAAATCCAATGTGTGTGGAAGACTTCAGGTGGGAAAGGTTGCCTTACACTAGTGTTTCTCAACCTTGGCAGCTTGAAGATGTGTGGACTTCAACTCCCAGAATTCCCCAGCCAGCATGGGGAATTCTGGGAGTTGAAGTCCACACATCTTCAAGCTGCCAAGGTTGAGAAACACTGCCTTACACACTGCTGTGGAAATTAGCTTAGCCTCCAATTCAATTCTGGTATCTCCAGTGAAGGTGAAAAACCACGTCCAGCCTGTAAACTGTTCTCCTGGGCTACTGCCAGCCTGCACTGCAAGGGAGGCACGGATGCAATTATGCAAGGTTCAACAGACAGGGTAGCTCTGCTTTTTCCGCCCCACCCTGCAAGGAAATGTCTACCATCTGGTCTCAGGATCTCTAGCTGCTTTTGTCCTTATTCACAAGGCACCATCTACAGGCACAAAACTCAGATGTTTCCCAAGCAAAAGAAACAAAAAGGCAGGTGTAGGTCTGAGGACAGAGAAAAGACCAGGATAAGGAAGGAGGAAGTTTAGCATGTTCAGCTGCATCAATTGAAGCCTGACTTTGGGATGTGTGAATGAGGAGTAAAGAGCGAATGTATCAAAGAGAGATACCAACACTCCGCTCCCTGCAGTTATATGCGGAGTAAATCAAAATAGCTGCATTTTCTTCCCAGCCTTTCTTTCCTATGTTCTCTCCCCCACTCCACCCCCTGTAGCCTCCCTGGGTCACAGACTCGTCCGTTGGTACTCAACAAGACACAATCTGTAGAGAGAGCATTATATCAATGAACAATAGTGCTAGAATGACAGCTTTCGTGGGATAATCCCCAGCCTAGAAAAATGGGTCAGGGGAATTGTGACAATCCAGTTTGCATCTAGAAAGTTGTATTCTGCAAGATGCTGTAACTTTGGTGTGCACGCACACACGCACACACACGTGCGCCCCCCCCTTTTTACACAGATTTGTAATTCCTCAATCAAAATGCACCATTCGGAATCCAAGCCTGCTAAAACATCTTTTGCTGGGATGAGCTAACCCAAATCTGGGAAAAAAAGTCCTGCTCTCACAACTGACCCTTCAGTCGACTGGAAAGAATTCGCAGCAACCTAATTTCCTCTGACATATGTCAGGAGGGATGAAGTGCAGTGAATGTATAACATCGACAAAAGTTTCTCTGCTTCCCTTTACCCCCAACAGATGTTCAGACTCGGAGTTGCTCAAATTGAGAATGCAACCAAATCACAGCCAACGTCCCCTCCTGCTCTGAGTGGCTTTTTCTGATGGGCAAGTGGTTCTTTTTTTTCCCAACACACACACACACACACACACACACACACACACACACACACACGGCTGCTTCCTACTCAAGCAATATAAAAATGAGACAGAAACAGCGGCCATACTTAAAGAAATAGGGAAATCGACAAAAAAAGAAGATGACCAAGTGGAAGCATCTGTTTGATCTTGGCTCAGGTTAAAAAGCTAAGCTAAGTGGGTATTTAGCCCTTGGATAGGAGACCTCCAGGAAACCCTACAGCGGCAAGTTAGTTTGGGAAGTTGAAAGAGACGTCTTGGAAGAAGGTAGTAGACCACCTCCATATTGTCACTAAGAAAAATACACGGACCTGTCCAGGGAGGAGTTGAGCACAACTTGAGAGTCTGCATCTGATATGAGTGTACACTCATATCCCGTTTTGTCCATTACTGGGGGATAAAACTTGGCACTGTTGTATTCCTAGATGGGAATGGGTCTGAATTCAGATGTTTTGGACATGGGACGTGACAGATGATGAACTAGAAAAAGCCACCATTCTGGCAAAGTTGAGGGAAACAGAAGAAAGGGAAATATAGGACAAGGTAAATTGTTGAGATCAAGGAGATCCCAGGAATGTCCTTGGAAGAGTTATGGATCACTGACGGGGACCGATGGAAACAATTAGCATCGTCCATACAACGGCCAGGGGTCATGTCTGATCCAGTGGCGCCTCATTAATCCTTTAAAGAGGACTTAAGGGGAAAAACATGTTTCTGGCACTTTTCAGGTCTCTCTCACTTTAAAGACGTCTTTGAAGAATGCCCGGGAAGATGCCACCACAAAGTGAGATCCAGAGTGCATGTGGAAAGCCCTTGCTGATGCCAGCAGCTGAACCCGTGCAACTTGAGCCTTGCAAGAAGCCCAAGAATGGGGTGTGAAGACAATGTCCCTCTTCCACCAAGCGTGGGTGTCCCTAACGATTGCTGAAACAATTCTTGCCTTAAAAGGACAGGATCCATAAGCCAAATCCCTCTGGCTCCCTAACATATGAGGAAGTGCTCTCCTATCTGGCCAATAGGCTATTTCCGCTCCCCAGGGGACACTCCCCCCCCCCCAGGAATCCTCTTTCTTTGCACTGACAAAAGTGGGGGACCTGTAGCATTGCCAACCCAATTTTAAATATTTACAGACTTCTCTGAGTGTGGAGAGACTTATGGACGGCAGGCATTTGTGCTGCGCCTGGAGTGGACAGGAGGGTGCTGAGAAACTCTTTGCATGTTGCGGCTGCCAGCATCTTGCTGAAAGTGGTGGTGGTGGGGGGAGAAGCAAGGAGCATCACAATGATCAAGAAGGAAGGATGGAAGGAGCAAAGGCATCTGAAGAGCGGAAGAGAAGACCACATGAAAGGCAGCGTTTATACCCGGGAACAGAGAGAAACCACGTTTGACCCGTGTGACCGATTGGAAAGATGCAGAGATGGCAACATGTTTTGTGACCAATTCATTCCATAACTCCTGCTTTGCTCCTGCTTTGCATGCAGCGTCCTTCGGTACAGCTGCATTTTCTGAAAACCGAGAGAATGGCTGCCCAGCGTAGACAGTCCTAAGCGAGGTGGCAAAATCCCTGATTCTGTAAAGATCCATTTGCCACACGGCATCGGCATCTTGGACCAGGTAGATGGGCTCGGAGCTTGCGTGCTTGGTCTGGAGGTTTGCTAAGAGCAACTCCAAGTAGGACTGGGAAAGACTTTGGTGCTCTAGGTAGACTACAACCTCCAGCATTCCCAGCCGAGACATTTGGAAAGCACCACGTTGAGGGGAGAGGACAGACTGAGTACCTGACCTGCTAGAAGCTGATCCAGCCGTCCATGTTCTTAGAAGAACTAAAATCCTTTCAATGTGCCCGTCTTTCCTACATCGGATGCTCCACCCATAGCTCATCCCGGGTTGCATTTCTTTTTCACTGAAATAACTGCCTGTGGGGTGACGTGGGTTCAGGGTTCGGCCTTCTTCCAATTTCTAGCTCCATCCTGAATGTTTTCCAGGTGGGCATTTGGGGTCATTCTCCTGCAGCACAATCTACGTCTACTTCTTCTCTTGGGAGGGGAATGGAAAGGAAGTGGGGTGTGTGTGCGTGGTGACATTTCTCAAACAGGGCAAACTGACTTCTGGACAACTTTGCCTTAAACATTTCCGTAGAGGAAAAATGACCACGAGAAATAGGCAGTGCATACTGACCATTTGGGGATCTTGTTTGCGAAGACGCAGATGCTGCCCACCCCCTGGGTTTAGCCCCTGCTCTTTTTCACTGTGAGCCCCAAACTTGGATGAGGCTCTGGTGCTGCTGCCGAGCCTGTTTCAAGCTGATTTATGATATTTTAAAGGCAGATCTTTACCTAAACTCTGCTGACTCAGGGGATCCCAAGGCGGGCAAAATAGCCCCTTCTTTGTCTGTGGACAACGGCTTCGTGCAGGATCTGCCACCCGTGGGGAAGAATCCCTCTGCCCCAACTGGGTTCAGCCCAGCCACCCCCATCTGCTCAATGCCACCCACTTTGGGCTCACTTTCCACGCAGCGGGATCTTCCACTAGATCACTCCCACATTTGTGGAAGTTGCTTCCAGGTTCTCTGCGATAGAAGAGGTACCAAGATCCTGGGAACGGGTGCTAGTTTCTGGCTCCCCAAGATCTCGCTTCCAACCCTTTGGGGCATTTAGGGCCCCTGGTTTGATGCACTGCCTCTAGAACTGGGCAGAAACGGCTTTTCAAAACATGTTACCAAATTTACAGGTAAAGGAAGGAGGTGGGTGATTCCTCCTAATTTCCCCAGGGAAGGAGAGATTCTCTTCAAAACTTCTCAAGGGCAGGACTCCTCTTAGGAGCTGAATGCGGCATTATCGTGGAACAGCATGCCACGTACCCTACCTGTCCAACACACACACACACACACACACACACACACACACACACACAGAGGGAGCTGCTTTTAGACTTTTCCTTTGGGACTGAATGGAAGCAGAAGCCAGGGAGGCTCCAGGCTTGCAAAAAAATGACCCGGGCAATGAAAAACAGGCCATTTTCACAAATCCCTTGCCTCTCTCATCATTTCATAAGTGCAAGGTCACCAGAGATCTCCAAAATTCTCTTTTCTCTTTTCACAGACATCTCAAGAAAAACAAAAAACGAAACCTCGTTCATCATATTGAAGGACAACTAGTAGGGGGGGAAAGGGTCAATTTCTCTCCCTGAAACCCCTCACGTCATACACATTTTTGTGACACCAGGGATTCTCTTCCCTGCTGTTTTTAATTTTAATCTGCTTTTCCATTCTTGTTTACAGGCTTTCTGGCTTACTGAGAACCTCAGGAGTTTTAAGCAAATACAAAAGGAGAAGGCCATTGTCTCTTCCTCTCAGCCCTTGAAAATTAAATTTAAAATGAAGATCTTGCCTCTTAGTTCTTCAGTGGGGCTTTAAAGCTTACTAACTTTACACACACAGACATTTTCTGCTTGGAAAATTGGATAAAGTAAGGAACTAGGTTCACTCATGAGTTTCCTTACTGTAACCTTTCTGGCTAGCTTCCTTCAGCTTCAGCTAGTTAAACTAAGAAAGTTGTCTTCAAAAAAGAAGAAGAAGAAGAAGAAGAATGGAATCAATTCTAGCACTGCCCTGGAAATGGATCAGGTTGACCCACCCCTCCGAAATTCCCTTGGGGCTTCCAATGGAAGGAATTTCGGCATGATTTCTTACGTCAGTTCACTAGGTTGTCGTGTGTGTGTGTGTGTGTGTGCGTGCTTTTTTCAAAGTGTTTCCGAGAAGGAGCTTTTCCCCTGAATTCCCTTCCTGCGGTTCCTGCCAGAAAAAAAGCAAAACAGAAGGGAGACGGAAGATTCAGCACAGTGTAACTTCTCGGCCAAGGGAAGGACCCAGCGCCCAGGGATTTCCGTGAAATTTTCCAGCGGAGCCAGAAGCCTCCGCGTGACATCAGCGCATCCACAGATGTTCCAGCTGATGGCAACTGCTTGTTCAGGGACATTCAGCATTATCATCCTGCAGGGAGTTTTATTGGGAAATCTTGCTCTGATGAGTAGTTCAGGGACACAAACGATGTAGGCGGGGGAACAGAATTAGTGTCTAATGTTTCCACACTTGGCCGTGGATGATGTTGCCTTGAACACAAGGTCAGTTCTGGAATTTATTTAAAGGGATCACCTTGCCATTTACAAGTCTGCAGAGAGGAAAAACAACTACCACCCCAGAGCCCGGTTTCACACCCTGCGGGAGTCCAGGTCCTGCCACAGGGAGCAGCCTAGGCAGGTTAGGGATGAGCGCAACTTGAAGATTGCCCAAATCGGTTCCTACTTTTTATTTATCTATTCGATTTGTATAGCCGCACATCTCAAACCAGTGACTCTGGGTGGTGAGCGACCCTAAAAACAATTAAAACGGTTCAAACACAACCCAGAAAAGAAATTACATTCAAATAGCAGCCAAGAGATATTACAATCTGTCGGTGTCAACATAGCCAGGAAATGGGGCCCTTCACACACTCGGGACCCCAGGCCCGGGCACACAGCCAGGTCTTCAAGGCCTTCCAAAAAACCCAACACTTCTTTACCCTCCTGGCTGTTCAGTTTAGCACTATGTGCATGCATGCATTTAGGTGAATGAAGTAGGAAGGATTTGGAATATCCTTGCAAAGGACTGGGGGGAGGGAAAAGGTTTCAGAGAGAAAGAATAAAGTGTATGGAGTGTGGGCACTACAGGAGTACAAACTCCATACTAAGAGCTACTTACAGAATGATGCCTAGAACTTCCAGATTAAATTCTCTTTTATATATAGGGGTTCTTTTACACGAAAGCCGCCCTATGACCATAATCCCAACCAGCAACATCTCTTCGGTTTCCAAGTTCACCAGAACATCCCATCTTCTAAATGGACCACCCTTTTCCCACCTCCCTCAAAACATGTGCTCAATTAAAATGCAACCCCTCTATAGACCTGCAGAGGGGTCCTCCAGAATAACAAAAGCCACCTTTGCTGAAGCTCTGCCCTGCCTGTGTTCACAGAGGGCAGCAGGAAACATAGACTTTAATAGCCATGTGATAAATTCGCTAATGTTTAACATTGCGGAGATATTCCTGCAAAGAGCTGGCCTTACAACTTCCAGACTAATCCCTCTCCAAGGCGAATGTTAGAAGTCCTCCATCTCTCTAGAAATGAGCAGGAACCCCATAGCATCAGCTCCAGAATAGTTTTTATTTATTTATTTTATTTATTATCAAACTTGTATGCCGCCCATCTCCCCCAACGGGTGACTCTGATAAGTCTTTCAAAGCACCCAATTGCGTCTCTTTTGTGGGGGATGCGGTTGTGCAGGGGGAAACCAAGGAAGTGCAACAAACTTGGTTGATATCCAAAGAGGTAAGCAGGGAGTGACCTGATTAATACTTGCATGGAGATAGATATGGATATTCCAGATCTTTGTTGTTATACCCTTTCTGTACTGTTGCCCAAACCTAAACAACTCTGTGGGGACCTGTCCTTGTAGCCATTCCAAGTTGAGCTGAGAAAAACTGATGTTCCATTGACAGCCACCCAATGGAAGCGCCAGAACAAAGAACAATAGCCTGTTTCCAACAACTCCCAGCCACAGGTCTCTAGGAAACTCACAAAATCTGCGTCCGCTGCCTGTTCTCAGTGCAGGATACTTGGAGGTGGACAACTCTGAACGTAAAAACTTTCCATGATCAGCAACCTCTCAAGCATTAAGCACACTGCAGTGCTGAAGCTGGTAATAAACAACCACGGTTGTTATGGACGATTGCTCTGCTAATTCCCAGTGGGCACGGCCCACGGTCAGTGATCTGGGAGCTGTCGTTTCCAGAATATCTGGAAAGCACCAGGTTGCAGACCTTTAATCAGCTTTTTACTAAATCTGAGGGCTACATCATCATCTTTCACCTACCCAAGCACTAAAGGTCACAATGACGATTATGTGCCATCAAGTCGGTGTTGACGCTTAGCGATCACAGATAGATTTTCTCCACGATGATCTGTCCCTAACCTGGTCCTTGAGCTCTTCCACTGGTGCACTCAACAGCTACTGTAGAAAATTCCTCTAATACTAAATACAATATTTGAGCATAGTGTCAATTCAGACCCTACACCAAGCTTTGGCTTGTTTTAACCATGACTGGTTGAAAGGAACGCATCATTTCTGCAACCTTCCAGGGTGTTCAAAGCACGTTATTCTCCCTATCCTTGTCCAACAGTGTCCTGACGTCAGCCTCTGGTATTTCCAGCTAGCGTGGTTAACAACCTTGCCAACTGGGAATTCCTAGAGCTGAAGTCAAAACATTTGGAGAAGGGGCGTTATCTTGGGCTTCCCTATACCAAACCTCATCCTTCCACTTACAGTATGGTTTTTCAGGGGATCATTACAAGGGACCTCGGATAATTTTTGCAGCACGCGTGGAACAATCCAAGCTGTTGCATGACAGCCAAGAATTAATCCCAGCGGAGGCCTTAGCCTAAAAAATGCAGCGAAGTATGACCCCGCACTTTGGAATTTTAACTACCACTCATGAGAGAGTTTCTGAATTTCCTGGCACTTGAGCTGGGGTGTAGTGGAGGGGGGTGACGTCTCTCTCCTCCGGATGAATGGAGAGTTGCGAGCCAATGCCATGCAAACAGAGATCAAAAATTCCAGGATGCCGAGAAGGTTTCAGACATTCTTTCACTTTCCATTCTTCAACACAGACCCAGCACACCCACCCACATAAAAAGAGTAAAGTCCCATTTAACATCAACTGCCAAGCTTCCTTGTTTCATTTAAAGCTGGGAAATGCACACGTGACACCCTTTGCCTACTTATATTTTCAAGGAGGGGTGCGTCTGTGTGTGTGTGTGTGTGTGTGTGCATACATGCCAATCAAGGGACTGGTTCCCCTAGCTTGGATTGCTGGCTGGGAACAACAGGAGTTGTAGTCTCAACACATCTGCCTAGCACAACGTCAGGGAATTCAGTTCAATCCTGACCAGCAGGAACCTGCTCCGTGTGGGTTTTTACCTGGATCTTGGATACAGAATTTCCTAAAAGCAAGGTCTCCCATTCAGGCCCATTCCTCCACTACAGCTTTCCATTATTTGGGTAAGAGGAGTAGGAGTCAACTGCCCACAGTCCAAGAAAGGGCCCCATGTATGTGCAGTGAGCAAATAAACATGGCTTTAATGACAGAGATAAGGATTGCTAACTGATTGCTGTATTTTCCCACCGGCTAGATGCCCGTGTTTCAAACAGCAGCTTAATTGGGAGAACTTTCTCTGTCTGTATGGCTCTCCTGAAAAGCGCCTTTCTTTTATATCCATATCATCTCTTCCAGGCAAAAGAAAGTGATAACGCTAAAGCCATTAATGATTTGTAATGGGGCTGCTGGTTCCCAACACTGCAGTCGTGCGAAAAGCACTCAGTCTTTAACACGGTTTAACGCTGTTAGAAAGAGTATTTTCTATGCGTCGAATGTCTTCTTTCTGTCTGGCACATACCCTTCTCCTCATCTTGCAGGGTCTCCATAGATATCTCTCAGCACTGAGTTGCTTTCCCCTAAACGTGTCAGGCCAAAATCAAAAGACCTTCGAAGCTGTAGCACCAGTGCTGTGGAATTCAACAGAGTTGTGTGTGCGGTGGGGGTGGGATCTGAAATGGAAATGCAAAACATCTGGAAATGCTAGACCTTCCCCAGTTCTTCCAAAAGGACCCTTCCCTTTTTGGTCTGTGCTGAAAGTCAAGATTTTTGATGTTTGTTCCTGCTTGAATAATGCCTTACAGAAGTGGCGGGGAACCTGTGGCCCACCAGATCTTCTGAACACCCATTCCATCTCTCGCTATTGGCCATGCTCTCTAGGGCAGTTGGGAACACCATAACTTCTATCCGCGACAGCCTGTCTCTCAAGAGTGATGCCTTCTAGATGTGTTGGACTTCAATTCCCAGAATTCCTAGCTAGTATGCACGTGCTAGAGATGCTATGAATGGAAATCCAACACATTAGGAGGGTAGCCGGTACAGTTTATGTCGTTTAATAAAATTGGTTAGTCAGAAAAGGTGCGACCAGATTCCTTCTGATTTTTGTCTGCCATAAACTAACAAGGCTCTCGTCTTCTTTTTGATGTAGGGAATTTCAAGCTGGGCATGCTTGAAACATCAAGAATGTCTTTTCTTTTTGAAGTAGTCTTTACCTTAATTGGTTTTGCAGTCATGGGGACCAGCTGCTTGGGGGGAAATTTCAGCATCCCCTTTGTACTTGTCCTCTTAGAAATTAATCACTGGGCATGGTGGAGGGATGAATGATGAATAGTCACCTAAATTCTCTTGCAGTGTTCACAAGTGCATCACAGGAGGCACAAATGGAATATGCATTTTTTTTAAAGATCGCCTCATCAAGAATTGGGTCCTCCCTCCCTCCCTCCCTCCCTCTCCCACTTTAGACGATGCTTTGGAGGTAACAGAAAAGAAAATGAGAAAACTTTTGGGCTGACATTCAAGACCCCCTCCCTTCTGTAAAGAGAGAGCGGGCGAGGAAGAGGATCAGCTAGAGAACCTTACAGGTTGCCCTGCTACAGATTCTCCCTGAAGCACTCCCTCCACATTTTGCTACTTAGCAAGATCTTAGCAAGATCCTCCTCCATCTCTGGAGGAGAAACGTCACACAAGGCCTTTTGTCCTTGGTTCCAAAAGAGAGAAGTGACCTCTTGGTTAAGTCCAAAAAAGGGAACCCCAAATGTCCAGTCTGACTTCACCTTTGCCTTAATGGGCGTGTTCTCTGGCAGTTTGTACTTGTTGCAATCGACTTCTGGCCAGGGGCAAGGCCATAAATGAGTAAAGGGAACAACTCAGTGTTAAAGGGTTACTACAGAATGTCTCCATGGGGGACTGAAGAAGCAGGAAAAGAAATAAAGGGCCAACTGTGCGCTTCCTTATGTAGAGTTCAACTCGAAGGAGACTTCACCTTTTCCACCCAATAATTCAATACTCTCCAAATGCCTGCAAACTGGAAGATGTTTCATCCCTGATTTAATGTGGGAACTGCAGGGCAATGGTGAAAGCAGTTAATAACAATATATTTTTTCCACCAATGATTTACCAAAAAAGCTCTTTTCTGTATTTATTCCATGAGTGCAAAGAAAGTAGCTGGGAGCAGATTGTGAGAAAAACCATTTTGGATTAGACCAAAGACTTGGGTCTCTGAGTCCAACTGTCAAACCAATTAGCCTAGGAGGGACTTCTGTACCAAGAATGGGTAGGCAGCCTTTAAATGGCCAAAGATCACACTCAGCTGGGGGTGGGGGGAGAAGATTGAGGATGGGGTCATATCACACAGCTGGGCAGGGTGTGGGTAGACGTTTGGGAGGGCTTGCATTAAAGCATCTTTCAACCTCTTCAGAAGGCACCAAGCTGGAGAAATGGCAGCTCCAAGAATTCCTAGCCAGCAATGCCATAGTCCGCTTCCCAAGCTGGATACGGAAAACTAGGCAGATGTCACATCACCACGACAGAGCTTCAAGACCTCCAAATGACACTTTCCAAGAGAAAGAGGCGAGCAGAGACGGATGCACCCAACGTTTCTAGACAAGATTACAGAACTTTCCCGGGTGACCTTTGCTCTATCTGCCTGTAATTTACTCTCTGCTTTTCCTCGTGGCAGGAAGTATTATCTCATATATATCACTGTCAGTGGGTGGGTGTTCCTAACCAATTACAACTCACGGAACAGTACTGAGCTGAGCCCAGGGTAACGTTTCTCCTCCCCAGTAGCTGCCTCTGGCTGTTCCTTCCACATGTTTTGGAAGGTGGGGCGATTCCAAGCCAGAGATTGCCTCATGCTCACTGGGGAATGGGAAAGTTGCAGGACTGTTGCTTCCAAGGCTGTCCTGTGATCCTGGCCAGCTCATCGGACAGAATCACCAAAGATAACTTTCCAGCATAAAGGCTGGGAAGAATGGTCTGTGTTGATAAGAAGAGGCCTTGCGGTCTCTCTCAATTGTGCTGTTCTCAGACCGATGAAAGCCCAGAGCACGTGCTGCTTTGCACGGATGCAGCCCCATGGAAGACCTCCAACCCTGGAAAGTTCTTGCGATGGGGTGGGCGCAAGGCCCTCTCTTTTTAAGGACATTTCTTAACTCAGTGATAAAGCTTGGACCTTCTGCTCCTACAGTGAGTGGTGGGATTTGCAATCTAGGGCTGTAGAATCCGCTTCACACCCCCTGCTTGAAATTCCCTCTTCCTTCCTGCATCTACTCCCTTATTCTCTCCTGCTCCCTTTCCTTATACCAAGTTACGCAGGAGCCACACACACAACCAGGGAAGTGGATGGAATCCACACGTTTGGACTTCGTTTCTTGGCCGGCTTGCGTGTCTCTCTTCCCCAGCCCTCCCCAACTCTGCTGCATGCTGGAGAACAGTTAAATCTTCTGCATCGGATTTGGGGGCAGGTCCAAGTTCAGAAAGATAGCCAATCCTCCCTTCTCTTCTTCTCCAGAACATGGAAAAGGCCTTTCCGGTGTCCAGCCGCGCAACCTCCCTCCCATCAGGTTGCTGAGAAATAGCTTTGCAGAGACGTGCATGCAATTGCTTCCCCTTCTTGTATATATGTCTCATTCCAGAAATCACAGTTCAGAAGCTTCTATAAACACAGACTCTGTTGTCCCTCCCATCCTCCCTGCAGGCCTCTGTCTCTCCCTGGGAAGAGATCAGGGCCCAATAGTCCTTTTTGGTATATGTGATCACATCGCACACACACGGGCCCCATAAAAATACACTGATGCCCACAAGGATATAGACAGCAGCCCATTAAGAAGATGCTAATGGTGTCCTCCCCAAGGCTTTGGGGCCACGGAGTTTCTGCTAAAGCCTGCCCACGGTTTTCAGTGCTCCAAGGTGCCGGAAGCAGCCTGGATGTGAGGGTGGTTCTTCAAGGCAGCCGTAACATTGTCCTGTTCTCTTCATTAAGCAGAGATCATCCGGAAGCCTCACAAGGGGCTTTTGAAACGCACGCTCTCTTTATAACCCTGGAATGCTCTCTGCCTGTCCTTTCCAGAAAGTCCGTCAGCAAGAAATGAAGATCACAGCCTGCTGTATCCCAGCCAAATGGCACTGACTCCTTTTGAAAGGAAACGAAGCCAGAGACCATTCTCACCTCTTGGGGCAATGAGTTCCAAAGATCACCCACGTGTTGCACATACAAAAACAGGCAATCACGTGGGTGACCTTTGGAACTCCTCGCCCCAAGAGGTGAGACTGCTGGGTCCATCACCTTGACTTTTTGAACCACACCCTCTGGATACCCTCGCAGCAAGAGGCAGCTGTCTCTGAGAACTACCGGGCACTTTCCAAATGAATCGCACGGCCACCAACTTCAGGCTTCGTGTTTTGATTCCCCCTTCCGTTTTAATTTTATTTATTTAATTCGGGGGCTGCCTGAATCCACACTGACTCTGGGTGGCTCACAATATAACAGTACAAGATAAAAATGCAACATCAAACAGATAAGAAGATGGCATATCCAACCAAAAACAGGGGGAAAAAATACAAATACATTGTACCAGGGGCTTCTCCCCTAGCAAAGTGGGGAGAACAGCCACGTCTTTAAGGCCTCCCACAATGTCATCAGGGCAGGACCCACCGAGACCTTGGTGGGACCTTGTTCCAGAGGGCCGGCACCAGGACAGACAAGGGACGCTTCTGGGCCCCTGACAGACACACTGTTTAATCAAAGGAACCAGAAGATGCTTGCAGATTCTGGGTTGGGCTGAATAAACCTATTGGCCAACTACGGTTTGAGGTTTTTGGCATTCTCGTGGCCTGTCCAGCCACCTTTGCTTCTGGTTGCCTTAATGCAGTAAGTGACTCAAATTAATTAGGCATAAACTTCCAGGCTACTCCCAAGTCATAACTGCCTGAGGTTCCCCCATTTCAGGAGGTCAGGTAGAGTGTAGACACGGGAGAATTTTTTTTATTTTTAGCCTGAAACAAAAAGAAAAAGAAACTTTTGAAGTCTGGGAGCCACGAGCATGAAGCCGATTGCACTGAAAAATGCTGTGATCTGAGCAGATCTGAAAGGGGAAGATGCACACGTGCAATTTTGGACCCCTGAGGCCGTCATTCTTACTTTGGGGGGAGGACAACGTGCACCGAGGTTAAAATCAGCTAGTCGTGTCCTCACTGGGTATTGGCAAGGAAAAAAGGGTGGGAGGACTAGTTGGGAAGATAAAAACAGCAGAACATGGAAAGATAAACACCACTGCAAACTTCCACTGGTCCTCGCTGCCAAGATGTGCAAATGTTATCAGAGCAACCTCGCCTTTCTGAACGAAAGCCCACCCCCCACTTCTCCCCCCCCCCCCATGCCTGGAAGTTCCCCTTTGAAGAGTGCAGCAGACGGAGCACATAAATGACAGTCCCAGACCCACGGCTTCGAATGCCTCTTTCCAAGCGGTTGACTGTCCACAAGCCGCATGATGGGATCAAATAAACCACAGTGGGCTGGTTCACCCAGCACACAAAGCCGGGGACTGTCCTTCCGAACTGAGAAGGGCAAAGCTGAGAGCACTTTAAGTTCCTCTTTAGCCCCAGGTGCGTAGCCAGCTATTTTCTCTCGGCCCAGGCTACCTCACAGGGTTGTTGGGAGCATCACAGGCAGAAGACGACGACCCAGATCCCCCTTAATGGATGAAAGTGGAGCTGACAGACGCAACTCTTACTCGCAACGGGGGCTCCGGGGGAGGGAAGTCACCCCTCCTTCCCGCTCGGCCCTTCTCCGCTCCCCGTTCCTCGCACTGGGGCCGCCGCCCCTCGCCCCCCCCGCCCCCGCGGGCGCCCCCGCACCTGCTTGAAGTCGGCGGTGAGGCTGACGAGCGTCCCGTCGCTCTTGCGGAGCTCCAGGCTGACGCAGTCGGCGCCGCTGTCCGCCTGCAGGCTCTCCTCCGTCACCTGCCCGTCGGGCAGCCGGACGCGCACCCGCAGCTCCGAGGCCCCCCCCGCCGCCCCGCTCAGGACGAGCAGCGAGCAGAGCAGCGCGGCGGGCAGCCGGCCGTCGCCGCCCCCCCGAGCGGGCATCCCCGGCCGGCGCGGCAGGCGGCGCGGCAGGCGCGGAGGGGGCTCAGCCCGGGCGCGCGCCCCGCTCCTCCGGCAGCCGCGCGCAAACTTTCCCGAAGTTGCTCGCTGCGCTCCGCGCCCGGCAGGACAGCGGCTGCCGGCGAGGCTGGTCGGGAGGGCGGACCCAGCCAGCCGTCCGCCCGCCCCCCGCGCCGGCCTTCGGACCCGCCCGGGCTCCGCAGGGACCCGCCTCCCGCTCGCAGTCCGGGGGTTCGCCCGCCCGCCTGCCCGGTCTTCTCCCGGGGCGCCCCGGCCGCGCTCGCCGTTCGCTCCTTCGCCCCGTCACTTCCTTCGCTCTCGCAGCCCGCGACCCGCGGGAGCTGCCTTAAAGCGGCAGGCGCCCCCGCTCCGCCGCCCTCGGCAGGGCCGGAGCGGGGCTGCAGGGGGGCCCGGCTGGGAATACCCGCCCTCGCCGCCGGGGAGGAGGGAGAGGAGGGGAGAGCGGGCGAGCGGGCGGGGGGGAGGCCGGCTTCCCACGTGGCGCTCAGCCTCCGTGGAGCGCGTGTGCCGGGCGCCCTCCCCAGCAAGGCGCCTCCCGGCGGGCTTCGCACGACGCGCCGGTGGCTGGCGGCGTTGGCCCCGGTCTGCTGCGCGAACGCGGCCCCGGCGAGGCTGGGAAGGACGGCGAAGGCTGGAGGGTTGTGTGAACTCCCGAAAACCTCGAAGCGAGCAGAGCGCGGTCGCCCCTCCACCGCCCCCCCAGTTCTCCTTAATTAAAACCATTCGAGGTCTGCTCCATTCTTTAGCGAGAACTTAGATTCCCGCTTATTTACGGGAGGCAAACTAGAGCCGGTCCACTGGTTTCCCCGCAGCGTGATGAGAAGTCTACAGACATCCACCATTGCCGGCTTTGCTCAAAAAAAGAGGGCGATCCGATACATTCCCCTGGGAAAGGCCTCGCGGGATGGCGCGCAACCGGGTTTGTGCCGGAGGCTCCAGTGGAAAGCTGGTGGTCCGACCTGCAGACCCTCCCAGCTTCGAACCTGGATTTGCTGCTTCCGAGAAGCGCTTGTGAACCTGGCCAGGGACAGCCCCGCTTCCTGCACAGAACGGGAAGATGGGTGCTCCTGGGGACAAAAGCATCTTATTTCGTGACAACCTTTTCAGACTTGGTTCCCATTGATAGAAGGCTCGATGGTGCTCCTCACCCGCGGGGCACTGGCCGGATGATGGGAGCTGTAGTCCAGACCATCCGGATGGCCGCATTCTCACGTCTGTGGTTTTCCTTCCCCAAGTGAAGCCGGGGGGGGTTGCACTCCTGGTGCTGCTCGTCCTTGCGAGGTGGCTCCAAGGAGGCTTTTTTAAAAGGGAAGAACAAGAACAAAATGCAGCAGGGGACAGGAGAACCAAGATTTTCTGAGGAATGTGCTTCTTGCCCAGAAGGAAGTTTCACTGGGGTGGGGGAGACAATTGCAGGAGGGCTGTGGATCAGTGGCAGAGCACCTACTCTGGACAACCTGTGCAACCCTCTTCCCTCCCAGATATCTGCCGAAAAAGGGTGCTAATGGGGTAGATCACAAGACTTCTTGCAATCTTTCTCTCCTTAATAGACTTTTTCTGATTTTTTTTTTTAAATGTTACCTGGAAAACATGGCTTTTTGGAGTTCAGGGGTTAGGGCCCCTCCTCATAACAAATCCCACACAGAGAGTAAGAGTAGAAAGAATTAAGACCTGGGTCAGGGACTGAGTTCACATATTATGCTAGAGCAATGTTTCTCAACTTCAGCAACTTTAAGATGGGTGGACTTCAACTCCCAGGATTCCCCAGCCAGCCATGCTGGCTGAGGAATTCTGGGAGTTGAGGTCCACATACCTTAAAGTTGCTGAGGTTGAGAAACACTGTGCTAGGGAATATCTGTGTCAGAGGGATCCTCCGGTTTGTTGATAATCACTGTCCAAGTTTTCACTGTCACCTCTCCTTTTATCATTATTTATTTATTTACTTGTCTATCATATTTATATATCCTCTTCCCTTCCTTCTCCAAAGCTTCAGGGGAGTCTAAAACATTCCTGGCCCGGGATAATACCCCGACCATCTGACGCAGCAGGAAGCTAAAGCAATATCACATTCATCATTATTTGTTAGATGTATATTCTGCCTGTCCTCTTGACTCCAAGGAGCATATCTACATCCTCTCCTTCAATTTAAGCCAAGCCGAACTCAGTTCCTAGTGACCTCCATGTAGTTTTTTTGGTGTCAGTAACGAAGCAGTTTGCTGTAATTCCTTCCATGATGATGATGATGATGATGATGATGACAATTTTGACTTTCCAGTCTAACCTCCACCCAGAGGTTTCCTGGTGAACCCCTTTCCAAGTCCTACCCAGTTTGATCCTGCTGGACATTTTTGATCAGCTAAGGTCAGCAATGAAATCCTGGCTATTTTTTGCCCCAATCCAATCAGTCCCAGGATTTGAAACAGCTAATAGAATCCCTGAAGCATGAAAGATCTGCCTGGCAGAGATGTCTTTACCCCTTCCTCTTTCTTCTCTCCCTAACTATGGGTGCCCTGAAGGACATAAAGTTGGAGATGGCCAACTTTTCTTAAGCTTTGGGCCTGCAAGGAGATAGCTTCTCCGCCCTGCAGCCACAAGTACATAGCTGCAACTCAGCAGGACTTGTGTTCTGAGTAGACCTCCTCAGGCCGGATTGCCAATGGACAGAGGCCCTTGGCTTTCAAGGAAGATCCCAACCAGACAGTTTTCTTTTTGCATCCTGACTCATGAAATTCCCCTGTGCACAGAATTGTCAAAATAAGAAAAGCAGAATCAAGTTCTTTTGTTTTGTTGGGGTTTTCTTTTAAAGAGTCTATTCACTTAGGCAGCCAGATCCATCCTGAAGTTAAAATCAAACTGCACTGAAAGCCACTTGCAATTTTAATACTTCCTGACTATGAGCATCTGAATCGACTCTGGAGCATCCTAGGAGGTCTGCTAAGTCAGGTTGGCAAGGTGAGGTTTTGTGAATCCATGTAAGGTTTTCCCCTCTTGGAGTTACCAGGTTTGCTGGATGCCAACCCTCCTTGAGGGGGGAAAAGATCTATGAGCATTGCCTGCAGAAAAAATACATCTCAGGGAAGGTGAGGGGTTAAGGAAGAAATGAGGAGAGAAAGGTTTTAGTCTCCATTTGATTCCCATCCACCACCCCACGTGGATTGGAATTAAATGAAATACGAGTTTGGAGTAAGAAGACTCATTAATAAGTGCTCTGGGCCGCATCAGGTTTGATCTTCCGCTCCCAGAGCAGAAGACACCAAGTTTTTCTTTTGAAATACGACTTCTTAGATTCAACTTGCTTAGAGAGCTACACCCCAACAGAGCACCCCACTCTCTTCTCACTCTGGATTGTATACTTGAAGACATTTATTTATTTATTTATTTATTTATTTATATTTCTGTAGCTGCCCATCTCAACCAAGTGACTCTGGGCAGCAAACAATTATCAAACAATTAAAACAATTACAGTACGGTACAAAAATAGATATGTATGGCAGTTGAGAAAAATGATCACCATAATTATCAATATAGCCAAGAAACAGGGCCCTCAGCACATTCAGGGCCCCAGGCCTGGGCACATAGCCAGGTCTTCAGAGCCTTACGAAAGGCCAACAGGGTTGGGTTCATCCTAACCTCTGAAGGAAGAATGTTCCAGAGGGCTGTGGCAGAGGAGACACAGCTCCTGGTCCCTGCCAGCTGACATTCCTTGGCTGATGGGACCCACAACGTACCCACCTACCGGACCGAATTGGACGGGTGAACCTATTGGGAGAAGACAGTCCCTGGCAACCAATGCAGCTTAGGCAGTAGCGGTGTTACATGTGTCGAATATCTGACACCATTTTCTACCTGTGCTTCCAAATGCTCTTCGAGGGCAGCCCCATGTAGATCACATTGCAGTAGTCCAAATGGGAGGTCACGAAGGCATGAGTGACTGTGAGCAGAACCTCCTGGTCCAGGAATGAACTCAAATGGCACACCACCTGAAGGTGCACAAAGGCCCTCCTGGCCACGGCTGCCACCTGCTCTTTGAGCAGGAGCCGTCAGTCCAAGAGGGACCCTGGATTGTGCCCCGGGTCTGTCTGGGGCAGGGGAATCCCACCCAGGACCAGAGATGGAAGGGCCTTGTCACTGGAAGGCCCAAATACCCAGAGCCACTCAGTCTTGCTTGGGTAGGGTCGAAGCCCATTGTGCCCCGTCCAGGCCCCTACAGCCTCCAGGCACTGGGCAGGACATCTACAGCATCGCTCAGAGGGCCTGGGGTGGAGAGATAAAGCTGGGTGTCATCAGCATGTTGATGATGCTTCACCCCAAACCATCGGATCACCTCACCCAGTGGCCTCATGTTAAGTGGCCTTAAATAGAAGAGGAGAGAGAACTGAACCCTGGGGCACCCCACAAAGTAGGGGCCTCAGCTTGGATCTCTCCCCCCATATCAACATCGGCTGGAACTGATCCCGGAGGAAGGAGGAGAACAGCACAACACAGTGCCACCCACCCCCGACTCCCGAAGCCGGTCCAGAAGGACACCACGATTGATGGTACTGAAGGCTGAGAGGTCAAGAAGAGCAAGGATGGGTGCACTACCCCCATCCCACTCCTGCCAGAGGTCATCCCAGAGCGTGATCAACACCATCTCAGCCTGAACCCTGACTGAAAGGGGTCCAGATAATCCGCTTCACCCAGGGTCCTTTGAAGCTGCCCCACGACTGCTCTGTCCCCAGCAGGAAAGTCTCCGCAGAGGGAAGGTTGGAGACTGGATGAAATCTGTCCAGATTTATTGAGCTGAGCGACAGCCCCTTGAGGAGGGGGCACACCGCTGCTTCCTTAAGAGCCGGCGGGACCACCCCCTCCCTCAAAGAGGAATTAACCCAGACCCAATCACGTGTCCCCTCCCACGCAGCCTTAACCAGCCAGGAGGGGCATGGATCTAACACAGAAGTGGCTGAACAAGAAGCTGCAAGGCCCTGTCCATGTCCTCAGGTTCAATGAGCCCAACTCCCCCCAGATAACTATGCAGGACTCATGTTATCAGCGGAGCCGAGAGTGTGTTCGTCTGGGTGATTAAAAACAGGCTTGAGAATTTCTCCTTTTGTGCCTTTCCCATGCTCTCTCCACCAGGCCCCCTACGGAGAGTGCATGCTGTCCAATGGCTGCTGTGCTGAAGAACATGTGGCTGATGATCCCTTTGCTGTATTGTGTTTGGGGACTCCCTGCCTCAACATCTGGATCTAACTAGCAGCAGCCAATACGGTTTACTGTTACTGGAGCCAAGGGCGTCTCCTTGCTCTGCTTTTGCATCCAACAAGGTACAAATACTTTCCAGTCTTCCAGGAGACAAAGTTGGGTCCGTTTATTCTGTGGCAGATGCTTTCACCATTCCATGGCTGCCACGAAGGGAAAATGAAGAGAAAGCAGGGGAGAGGGGGAAAAAAAATCCGAAATCTTCTGAAGACCCCAACTACATACAACAGAGAAAGAATGCATTTTACTCCTGGGTGATATGGCTAAATTCCAGCCACTTGGAGACTCTCTGGAGATTAAACATCACACATTTATGACTGTTGGTGGGCTGTGGATCACAGAATGGCAGCTTTGAACATCACCTCCCACAAATTTAGCTGCATTTCACACCCACGCAAGTCATTACTGAACTAGCCCAGCTTCCGAATTTGCACAACCGTCAGCCATCAACCAACCAGATGGACGTGCACAAACACACACCAGAGAGAGATCAGTTTAAGCAAGCTTCGGAGAAGTCTTTTCACTGACCTGGTTAAGCAAGCTGTAAAACTGCAGCTGTAAATCATTTGCCAAGTAACACATTAGCCCAGGGAGGCAAGATCTGGGGGGCGGGGGGGGGGGGGAATTGGCCACCCTTATTGCATTTTAGGCAATCGCTATTCAACAGACACTTCCCCCGTTTTATAACCACTTCTAGGACAAGTAGCAACTTTCTAATGCAGTGTTTCTCAACCTTGGCAGCTTTCAAGGTTGAGAAACACTGTTCTAATGGCTATCATCATGGATGGTAAGGATCTAACTTTTTACAGGATCCTACTTTTCAGCTTACCAGCTCAGGTGGGAAAATTGTCGTGTGTTAAAAATGAAATGATGTTTACACTCGTCTTTGAGCTGGAGGAATGCACTGGAAACAATGGAAGGATCCGGTGAATGGTGTTCAGAAGAGCAAATGGGGTCTGAAGGCCAGGCACAGCTCCCCAGAGAGTGGGGAATCAACCTGCTGGGGGTAAAACAGCTAAAACAGAGGACATGGCCTGAATCCCGGGGGTAGGGCGCCCGTTCGTTCAACAGGGTGGAAATAGGTTTAGTCCCACTCCCTTTTTCATTTTAATCATGGGGGGCAAACTTCCACCCTGCCTTTTCAGGGAGATTTGTGAAGATTCAGTAGGGACTGTTGCTCTCCCCAAATCAATTGTGGCGTAGATTAGACGCTGGTGCCGAAACAGGCAATCCACATATCGAGAGCCAGGAGCCAAGACTCACACAGAGTGTCAACATCCATTATAACCTTTTCTGCTAGCTCAGGAGAGATTACAGCTTCTTAATGAGGGCAATGGGGTGCATTTCTGTTCTTGATCCCGGCTCAAACGCCTCGCTGCTCCGCTGTCTGAAAAAGTTCTTTGCAACAAGCAGCGAGTCGGACGTTCGCAGGCTGTTTGGTCAGCTTGTGGACATCTGGTTAGAAAGAGCAGCTGAAATATTTCTGAATAGTTTAGGGCAGAAGAATTCTGGGAGGTCTTTTGGTGCCTGGCAGGCAGAAGAGACAAGCAAAACTAAACCCCAGGAGATGAGCAGGCCCCAGGGGGAGTCTTCGTAAGAGATGCTTATGGTTTCCTTGATGTTTGTGTAACAAGGAGCCGGAAGGGGATAATCCATCATCTCAGGGATTTTGTTCCTAAATATGCTTCACTCAGCTGCTGAGTTAACCCATTTTTCTGGGTTTATACCATATCTCCAGTGGGTTCACACAATACCCTGGAACGAGTCAGGTAAAAAGGTAGCAGATGTATTCACACAATTCAGCTAGGATCAAACCAATTTAGTATTCTGGTAAGTTTAGCTTACTGTGCAAACCCAGCCTGTCTGGTTAGGTTTTGCTTCAATATCATGTACAAAACCAGAAAAAATGGCCTGGCTGCCTGCCTTCCTTCCCTCCTTCCCGTTCAATAATAACCATCTTGTGTGAATGCTGCCATCCAACAAAACATGCTAAGCCACAAAAACATAACAAAACTTAGCATGCTGTTAGAAAGCAGTTATTGCTAGAGTTCTAACAGAGATATAGTTGAGCATCTTCCTTCCTTCCTTCCTTCCTTCCTTCCTTCCTTCCTTCCTTCCTTCCTTCCTTCCTTCCTTCCTTCCTTCCTTCCTTCCTTCCTCCCTCCCTCCCTCCCTCCCACGGAGGCACAGTGGTGGCCCTTGGTGCTCCCCTGCCCAGCCAGATGGCTCTCCAGAGAGGGCTCGGCTGGGCCGTGGCAGGGCTAGTTGCCGGTGGGAGTGGGAGGGCCTTGTCTGGTTCTGTTCCAGCTGGAGAGTCTGCTTTCTTGACTGATCCCAGATCTAAGTTTGCAAGTTCCCCTCCAGCCTGTCCCGCTCCAGGTTATAAATCACGCCGAGAGCTTCCAAGACTCTAGCCGGGTAGCGATTACACGAAGAAAATCAAACCCAGTCAAAGGCAAGCATCTGCAGACAAGTTGTGCGCGACTGCTCTTCCCAGCTGGCTTTGGACATCTTCCCACTCTCCAGATTTGCCGGGGGGCACATTCTGATTTGATGGCAGATGCTTCTCCCCCCAACAACAGCAGCCTTCTCTTCACTTCTGCATCCGAGCCCAAGGACGGGCCTGGAGCCCAGCCAGCAAACCACGCGCACTCCCCACGGCAGTTGCAGGACGGCTCGACGGCTCGTGGCCCTCGCGGCTGCTGCCGCTGCCGCTGCCGCCGCTGCTGATGTGGCAGTTCAGAGCTGGCGCCCGAAGGCCTCTTCGCTGCCATTCACTTGGCCTTGGTGCCTCTCCAGGGACTGATCAAACATGAGCCAGGGCAGGAAAGCACCACCGGCTAGGTTTGCCCCCTCTCCCCCCTGCCGCCCTGCTGAGCAGAATGCCAGGAATAACAACCTTTGCAACAATATTTTCCTCTCTGTTTTTTTCCCCAAGGTTCATAATACAGAAGGGGAGTCAACCATGACATGCCGGCCTGCCTGCCGGCCTTAAATCAGTATCTTTCTTTTTCCATTCTCCTCTGCAAAAACTTACATTGCTCCTGCTTTGCAGCTCAGAAGCCTTCTTCAAGCCCCGGTTGATAGAATGCAACTCTTCACTGGGGTCCATGTCATTGAAGTTTCACGTTCCTTTCGCACGGGACCATTTTGCTTCAGGTTCAGAGGGTGGCTGGGCGGCTGGGTCCTGGCACTAGGTTCCTTAGCGGCAGTTTGCCAAGGAAGCAAGATGGCATCTTTAATAAAAAGACCATTCCCAAGATGGATGGGGTTGATGGCCCTATCCGAGCCTCAGTCAAGTAATCCTGGAGTTAAAATGGGAGCTGCACACAAGCATTTAATATAGCATCCTATTTTCCAACCAGCAAAGTTCCTTTTCAATATGAGTTAAAGTGCTCCTGACTATTATGGTTGGTCACACAGTCAGCCAGATGTTTAGACTGGATTTTGTCCACCTCTCGAGTACTTCCCAAGGACATGGGATAGGCAGATGTTGTTGTGTGATGGTGTTAAAGGTTTGTCGCAAGATGGAAGCTGTTCCAGGTAAAGCTGCCTTTTGCTATTGACTGGGAGTGATTTTGTCAATGCTGATGTCTTCAAGTGGTGTTCCAGATGTTTTGGGATTGCACCCAAGGTGCCTATGACTATTAGTGCTATCTTTGCTTTCTTTTGCCATAATTGTTCTACTTCTATTTGCAGGTCTTTGTATCTTGTGACTTTGTCCAGCTCTTTCTCTTCTCTTCTGCTGTCTCCAGGTATTGCAAAGTCCACTATCCAGACTCTTTTGTCTTTCTCATCAACAACGGTTAAGCCTGGGGTGTTGTGTGGCAGGTGCTTGTCTGTCTGAATTCTAAAGCCCCCGAGCACTTTAGTGTCTTCATTTTCTATTACTTTGTTTTGTGGTCCCACCAGTTCCTGTTTCTTCTTCTTCTTCTTCTTCTTCTTCTTCTTCTTCTTCTTCTTCTTCTTCTTCTTCTTCTTCTTCTTCTTCTTATTATTATTATTATTATTATTATTATTATTATTATTATTATTATTTGGCAGCAATGAAGTCCTTAAGCTTTTCATATTAGCATATAATCCAATAGGCACAATGGGGAAAAAAATCAAGCAGTTGGAAGGGAAGGTGGGTGAAACCAGGATGATCTCTATTATACAAAATGTTATTGCTTTTCGCTTGTTGGGCTAGGAATGCCAGTAAAAAAAATACCCTCTCAATTGATCCTTGGCTTGTTTAGATTAAGTGTTGCTTCTTGTCTATTTCTCACAAAAGGAGACAACGTTTTAAGGTCAGATAATCCTGCATTTCTGCCTTTTCCTTTTCAATACCCCAACAGTGCCAAGTATCAAGATGATTGGAAAAGGATATGTAAAAGTCAGTTTAAGATATTGTTCATCAGTTCCCCAACTCTACAGGAAACAATAAAATGGGTTGGATCTGTGCTGAGGAAAGGCTTAATTAAAGGTATAGGAGCCCCTGAATGGCTGCATACCATCTTATCAAAGTTAAGCTTTATTTTTACCTGAATTTTAAGAAAAGTCACAATTGATTTGGTCAGCAACATAAACAGATTCATAACAACGGAACGATACTAGAGAAAATACATCTCCATAAATCGGTAATGCTGTCATCTGGACATCTCCATGGCAAGTGAGCAAACAAAGGACGGCATGTTGGTTGTGCAAAGTCAAAGGAGCCTCTGGCCCTCCAGATGTATGTGAACTACAACTCCCATCTACCCCAGCCACAAGGGAGAGGGGGTTGCTGAGAATTGTAGTTCTGCAACAACTGGTTCCCTGCAGTCAGAGGAAGCCTCTGTACGTTGGGGGTTACGGATCAGCTCTGGTGATCTTCTAGGACCCAACTCAGAGGTGTTGAGATTAAGCTGTGGGATGGAGCCAATGCTGGCTTTGGGTAGCTTCAGTTTCAGCTCAGTTTCTCTCTTCTGCGGCCTTGCTATGCAGTGACGTTGGCTGACTCGGACTGCAATCCAAGAGGCAAAGTCCAGGAGTTTCTCATTAACCAGGAATGAAAGTGGCTGGCTAGATCCAGCTGCAAAGATGCTGGGGAACAGGAAGGGGGAATGGAGGTAGCGTCAGAATAAACCAGCTGTTCTGGAAGACAGATGGGGAGGCCAAACTGAGCTGGCGGTGGCTTCCGTTGGAAGAGATGTCTTCAATCCTTGCCAGCTCAGTGGCCCCGATTGGATTCCTCAGGTTCCATTGAAGGGGTGCAGTTTTCACAATGAAGTTGCATCAGGAGCTGTGTTTTCCAGCAAGGCTGGACTTTCTGTGTCCAAAGGTGATCCGGACTCTTCCAGACCTTCCCTTCCCACAAAACCGAAAACCAGATTCTGAACTGGGAAGAGACTTTCCCTCCAACCTGACAAGTGTTAGAAACAGTGGCTGGCTAGACTAGCGGCCAGCCACTGGCACCCCCTGCCCCATCCCTTGGATGCCCACACCCAGCCTGAACAAGTTTGTTTCTTTGATGATTTTCTTGAAATTTGGTGCCTTACTTGGTGCCCTTTGAGATGACTGCTTAATTTTCCTAGGTAGAATCCAGCAATGTAACCTCCTGGGGGCTCGGTCCTTCTAAGCCAGTGTTTCTCAACTTTGGCAACTTTAAGATGTGTGGACTTCAACTCCCAGAATTCCCCAGCCAGCTGTGCTGGCTGGGGAATTCTGGGAGTTGAAGTCCACACATCTTAAAGTTGCCAAAGTTGAGAAACACTGTTCTACGCAAACGATGCCTGCCTTTAAGAACAGTTCTCTGGTCATCATCTTAATGAAAGAGGGGTTCCTCCATTACACTGAGCCAAACTAAGGATGCAGGAAAATTCCACTGTAGTTTGTAAATTATAGTTTCTGAAGAGGGCTGCAGAGTCACCTCAGACCTGCCTCCCACCTGGATGCCTCCCAAAAGTTTCCATCAAATTGTCATAAAGACTACGAGAAGAGGGAAATTATTCAGCGTAGGGAGTGGTCCCATTTAGTTAACTCATTACGTTGAAATGGAGCCCAACTGATTTTTGTCCTTCCCAAATTTGGGGGATCACCAGCTTCCCACTGAAAGGAACAGTGCAGCTTCCTCCTATGGCTCCTTCCAGCTTCTATGGTGTGCCTTATTCAACAAGCTATTATTATTAAGCCAGCCCTGATGTACTAAACCAATCATGGGTTAGTCCAATGAGGGAATCCAGAACTCTTGCAGAAATGATAGATGGAAAGAAGACGGGAGAACATTGAAGGCTGGAGGTTTACAACTTGTAGGAAAATCACAAGAACTCACAAGGTTCCAGGGCAGGGCTTGGCGTGCCAAAGAACAAGCATTCCCTCCCCCCCTCCTTGAATCTATAGGTCTGGTTACAGAGATCATCAGGCTGGGAAAAAAAGCCCACATATTGTTGCTGATGGTCAGAGCCCTCAAGGAGTGGGAGAAACGCATGAAAGGAAATGAACCAACTCTTTATTTGAAGATTATTTATTCCAGAGTCTGGGGAGGTGGGGCGAAGCACTGGCACTTTTAAAAAGGCTGCAGTGATTAGCAAAAGCAGGGAAGAAACTGTCTGAAGGAGCAAGAATCCAACCTCTTATAAGAGCGCATGGTGAGCTTTGAATGTGGCTGTGGACTCGGATTGGAGGGAGGGAAAACATGATCTCCGCTTGTAACTAAGACCAAGGATATGGGGCTGACATGAACACAGTTGCCTCATTCACATATTGCCCACTCTACGGTTGGTTGGGGTTTCATGAGTGATGTGAGACTAACCTTTCTGAACTGTAAACCAATGTTTGTAACTGAGTAGGTTGCATGAACCCAGATGATGGTGGTTTCGCCTGGACCACGGGGTATCAAAGAGGCATCTGTTGCATGCAAACTCCTTCTCTGTAAATGGTGGACATAAAACTCATCCAGACATCCAAAACATCAGCGATCGACCTGTGGCTCAAACTGCAAATCCGAACTTTCCTGTTGTCTCCCTCCCATTCCAGGGAGTATAAAGCCAGAAACCAAACTTATGGACAGAGGAGGACATGGGGTTTGAAATGATTTCCCTCCTGCACATTGAATTTCACACTTGTTGAATTCTGTGGGTTTCGTAACAGAAATGCGAACAAAGTCTTGCCTGTTTCATTTCATGCCAGCACCGTTTGGCTAAACATTTTAACTTTGTGTTGTGAGGACATTGTCTCTTGGTTGGGGTTTAAGTTGCCGTGTCACCCTTTGCAGATGCTACAGATGACCCCTCATCTTTCTCCATAAGTTCTACCTTGATGCGGCCACAGAACCTCATGAATAGCAACTTTGGCCCATTCAGTTAGCTTTTCAAGAAGCTTCTGCAGCTGGAGAACAATTTAGACTCACTGCAATCAAATTGCTTCTGAGGGTTCACCATCCTGAAATGCCAACCTTTGCCCCTCATCAGAAGTGCAAGTTGTCCTCGGCCAGAGTTTAATTTGTTCAAGGTGCAGTGCCCTTCCCCCTGCCCCCTGCCTCTTTTCTCCACCCACCCCCCCACCCCAAATCTCTTGGGTGGGGGAAGGCAAAGAGCAGCTCAGAGCAGAGACAGGACTGCTGACCCATTGCCATGGAGACATTAATTCAAGGCGAGTTCAAAGAAATCCAGTTCCAGTTGAAGCTAACAAGCTGAAATTGGAGCCTGGCCTAGGAGGGGAAAAATGGGGTTTTCCTTGGATAAAAAGGACCAAATCTTTCCAAGGGAGGGAGGGGAAAGGAGGAAAAAAAAAAAAAAAGAAGGAATATTTGAAGTGTGGACCGGTGGGGAGAATCCATGCCTTCAGTCTGGAAGTTTGAAACAAGCAAAATATCCTAGAGATCCAGTAAAAAGAAAATGAAAAAAGATTACGTTGAAAAGGAAGGAAGGAAGGAAGGAAGGAAGGAAGGAAGGAAGGAAGGAAGGAAGGAAGGAAGGAAGGAAAGAGAAAGGAAGGAAGGAAAGAGAAAGGAAGGAAGCAAGCAAGCAAGCAAGCAAGCAAGCAAGCAAGCAAGCAAATCTTATCTTTCCATAGGCTGTACTGTTCTCAATCCCTTGGGGGATGGGGTGGGGGGGTGGGGGGAGTAGTCACAGAATCATAGGCAGTGTTCATGTGACCTGCGCAAGCTGGTTCCTGAATGAACCCATTTTCTAGATTCTCACAATACCCAGGATTGTAAGCTAGCCAGGAGTATGCACGTCCCACTAAGCTGCAATTGTCGAACTCAGCTTGACGCTAATGAAACTTAGTATGCTAGGTGAATGCAACTGCGAGTTCTTGCCCTCACCTGGGTAAAGGTGACGTGTGACTTCCACCCTAGAGTTGGAAGAGGCTTCCTTAGTGTAGGAATCAGTATTAAAACATAAGGGATCCGTGGCTGTTCAGCCTTGGCTTCCGTGGCTGTATTGAAGAGAAGCTCTTCCTTCGTTCAGTAACTGGATTTATTATTCTTCCTTGAGATGACGGCTGACTTTTTTCTTACTTTCTGCTCCTGTTTACCAAAAAGACTTAAAACCACTTTCCTTTTGCAGCTCAGGTGGTATCAACTGGTATAAGACAAGAGCTGGTGAATTCCTTCTGACCATTTGGCATCTTCAGCCACCCCAGATCTCCCCCACTTTCTAATCAAGCCCAGGTACCCTTAGGATCCAATCCATACATTCAGCAACAGCAAAGGCTATTTTCTTTTCTTGACTGAACTGGTTGGCTGCCCAAAAAGGGAACAGCTGCACTCTCCCTGCATCTAGACATCTAGCATCTCAGGAAGAAATTGGGGGAAAAAACCCTCTTTGCCTTGACATGTTAATGTTGCAAGTGCCATGAGTTTTTCTGGATAAGGGGAATGCAGCTATGGATTCCATATAGGATGGGGTCATGACTGTTCCTATAGAATGAGTTTTAAAAGAAGGTTAGGGAAAATCATGGGGAGGACTACCAATGATTATGAGTTAATAGCTAAATGGAGCTTCCATATGCTGAAGCAGTAGACCCCGAAATATAGGCTGCTGAGGAATAAGATTGGAAGAGGATATTGCCTGAAAAGCAGCATCTGATCAACCACTACAGACTAGTAGATGCAGTGTTTGTCAACCTTAGCAACTTTAAGAGGAGTGGACTTGAACTCCCAGAATTCCCCAGCCAGCATGGCTGGCTGGGGAATTCTGGGAGTTGAAGTCCACTCCTCTTAAAGTTGCTAAGGTTGACAAACACTGAGCAGACGGGGTGGAATTCGATGATCATCTGCAAGGCTTTCGTCTGGAAAACAAGCAAGGTTCAGCTTCTGATTTCATCATTTGAACTCTGGTTACAAACCCATCAGAGACTATTTTTCTCAGCTACGAGCAGGCCAGGCTCCCTGAGCAGCCCTTATGTTTGCCCTGAAGGTTCACAGATTTTGCACCATGGAGAAAGTCACTCTCCTCCGCTGCCATAGGCCACAGACCAGCAGATGGCACTCGAGAGACGCTCCTGGATGGCTCCGTTTCTGTTCTTCATCTCCGTTGCAACACTTTTCTATTGCTTGACAATGGCCCAAAAGCTATGCTTGACTGTTTAATTTGAGAGATCTTTACAACGGCCATAAAGTAGAGCATTTTTTATTATTCCCACAAGACAGAGAGGCCAAAGCTTGGCAGAACTCTGAGTGGGAACATCAAAGATCTTTTACGGAGTCCGCTGTGCCTATCGAAAACTCCAGATTCGATTTCTAAACTATTGGAAAGCAAATAGTGTTACACAACTCTTTCTGCTTAGGGTTTCTGGCTGGGGATGAGAGAGTCCAGGGCTACCGTTTAGACTGGAAGTGAAAAAACTCCCAACCGCATCTTGGACGAAGGGAACGGCAAACCATTTCTCTACGAACATGTCCGTGTGGTCATCAGGAGTTGAGCACAGTTCAGGAGGTACTTTAATTTTGTAAAGTAACATCCCTCGCACATTAAAATGATTCCCAGGTTTTTGGTGAGGACAATGGGACCACTCAAATCGATCCCTAGGCAAAAGGTTGGGGCCCTGTGGCCCTGTTTCTTCATTCTTTTAGAAGGAGGGGATAGTTGGAAAAAGTGCACCATCATGGAACATGGGGGTGGGGGTGGGGGTGTCCCCAGCAACAACACTGCCCGGGACTCCCTTAACTTTGGTAGACCCACTGCTTGGGCCACTCCTGTGCAGTTGGCTAAATCCACTGGAGCTGTTCCACTGATTCTAGTGGAGAAGGATCCTCTGGATCACCCAAGAAGTCAAGAATCTAGTTTTGCATGTTCTGAGAGAGGGGTGAACTGCCTTCCTTCCTGCCAGAATATCATTTCTTTGGGCTCAGGGATAATGGTTCTTTCTGGTTTGCTGGGACCACAGGCCAGGGATGGGTGTTCGTCAGGAGAGGTCACATTAGTGCAACAGGCCACAGAGATAAGGCAGGAACGGATTTGGTTCCCGTGGGGTGGATCTCAGACTGTTTGCCTGCAGGGCACAGCTGTGTGGGAAGGAGGATTAAGTGGGGTGGACAAGGACATCTGAATGTGCGGTCAAAGGTGACTGTCAATGTTCCTTTCATCTCTGCATGGACACAGTAATTTTATGCAGCTTCATGGTGGCTCTGTTTGTTTCTAGTATGGGATCTTGAGAAGAAGAAAAGTCATCAGGATAAACATAAGCTAAATATAAACTGGCCTGTAGCAGAGGAAACTTTCACTCTCACCCCATTCCTCATCGCTTAAATTAAATAGTAACAATTCTCTTTGTTCAGAAGGCTCCTCATCCAGTGATGGCAATTTCAAGTCCAGAACATTCACATTTTTGTACATTCAGAATGATTCCAAGCAGCAGATGCTGTTCTAAATCCTCAGGAGAAAGTGAAGGAACCCATACCACCTTCTAGCCAGGTTAAAACATGTTAAATTACAGTTGGATTCAACAAGGTTTATTGAATGTCCACCACTGGCTGGGTCGACATTATGAACCAAGCCATAGGTCATGGTTACAATCTGCTAGGGCTTGGCATAACATACAAAGCCCAAACCGTACCAAACACATTTTGAGAAAGTCTGGATGGGTTTAGCCAACAGGTTTTACAGACAGACTATTTACGGTTCCCGGGGAGAGCTGTTAACACAGGTCCCCAGCAACTTTTCTATCTGCCAAAGAGAAGGGTGTATGGCTGTGGGTTGAAAGCTAATAGTGCCTAAAGGGGCAAACTGATAATTCACTGTGCCCCCCACCCTACCCCGGTAGCAAGTGGAAGAATTTATCCCTATGTTCCATCTTTTTGCATCTGCATAACCACTTGGCAGTTTCTACTGAATTTAAAAGCACTCTTTTATTTCATTTTTAAAAAATTTCTGCCTAGATTGTCCATTTATGACCATCTGTGATGATACTGAGATCCAAGTTGGAAGACAGCAGTGAAACCAAATGCGATTCCTGGAGGCCAACCTGGCCCCGGCAATTCCTGAAGTCTTAGCTGCATGGAGCAAAGTCATCTAACAGAGCCAGAGGCTGGTCTGTGAAATCCATCAGAAGTCCAGATGATCTTCTTGAGCTCCAGCAGAGACAGGTTGTCCTGAGCGAAGGGAAAGAACAGATAGCTTTCTGGCGGATTTCCAGAGTCGCTGACCACGTGGAAGAAAAACTAAGCTGAGGCCTTTTTAGACTGTGCCATTTTGTGCATACATCCTGAATACAAGAAGAGGAAAACCGCCAGGTTTTTATGGAAGGATCATTCTGCCCAAGGAGGTTCCCAGCAGCTGGATTCCTATTTATTTAGTGCAACTCAACTTCCTGTCCACAAAGAGACTCTTGTGGAGATTTCTGATTAATACATGAGAAAGAATTTAAATTACAGTTTAAGGCAGAACTAGCACGCCCCCTTCTGAAATTCAGAATATGGCTTTGGAGCCATGTTGAACGAAACAAGAACTGCCACTCAACGCTAAGACTTTCTGAAACGTTCAGGTTCCTACAACGCACAACTACAACATACAAAACAAAAATGCGATTGAGGTTTAGCTTAACTTGTGCTGTCAACCAAACTGTTATGAACTATGGATTAGCACAGAGGGTGAAGCCAACAGATTCTGGTTTATTCACAAACCATGGTACACCACCATTAAAGAAGAAGGGAGTGATTTTACGCCTACTTGATCCAGAGCCTCTGCACCCAGTGGCTGGCTTTACCCATTGTACTAAGCCTCATGTAGCTGCTGTTTCATTGCTTTTAAATTGTGGTTTGTAGGCTATGGCTAACGTTTTAGTCTGCTGTGTGAATCCATCTGCTCAAATCCTAGATAAACAAGTTTCTCTAGATAAGGAATAGCTCTGAGAATCATTGCTACCCCTAGCATGATTTATTCATTTATTCAATTTGTATAGCTGCCCATCTCAACAAGTGACTCTGGGCGGTGAACAAAATTAAAATAAAAACAATTACAACAATGCAAAAATTAAAAAAAACCCCATAGCAGTCAAGAAAAGATCATACTCCATAATGATTAATACAATCAAGAAATGGGTCCCTTCACACACCCAGAGCCCCAGGCCTGGGCACATGATTTCCATCTTAAGCCATGGTTTCTTTACACATAATTTCTTGAGGAACCCAAATTGGCTAGATTCACATGTGAGTAATAAAGCTAGTTTAAATGCTTCCTCCTGCATTCAGGGTCAGTATCTCAAAGGGTAGGGTTGGTGGAAGAGAAGGAAATCAGCTTAAGCTCCTCCATTAGACCTTTCATGGTATTTGCGTATTTTAAAGAAAATGCCTGCGTATTTTAAAAGCACCCAGTAAAAATTCAGAGATAGGATCACCAGATGGAAGGAAAGAAGTAAAAAATGTCTAACTCTTTGCTGCCACCTACCACCTGTTTGGATGTTTACAGTGAAGATATAGTAGGCTCAGTCTGCCCTCTAGGAGAGAAGCAATGCTGCAGGAGACCACCCTATGTTGGCATGCAGAAGGTCCAGTTTAATCCCCAGGATTTTGGGGAAGATGATGGAAAAATGTTGGTGTGAAACCATGGAGGGCTGCTGACAAGGATCATGGACTCAACAGTCCCAGGGGTTGATTTTTCCTTCATTATTGTCGCTGTGATGTAGAGATGAAGGAAGATGACCTTGACGAAAATATTGAAGAACTGTTACCTAGGCAAAAGAGGGCGAAACCTTCTTAAATTTCTGGGAAATAAGGTCATATTCAGAAGAGGATCAGGCAAATGCCTCCCTGATTCACTGGGGTACAGGAAGGAGGAGGAGCTGCAACAAAATCAGACTTGTAAGATTCTGTTATTATAGCTCAATAAAAATAGTTTTAGCCTTCATGTAGAGTTGATTTTCTAGTCTGGTCTACCTCAGAGGTTGACATGTACCACTTAGACCTGTCTGGTTTTGAAAGTAACAATTCTGTGTACATGTCAACATCTGGGAAACTTCTGGTGGTAAACCTTTTCCTTCTTAACACCTGGGGCTTACTCTTCAAATAACAGAACCCCAGCCATAATACACCATCGGTTGGATTTCTCCTTCTCTTCCCCTCCGAGGACATTCCTGTAGCACCATGGCAAAGGGTGTGGTGGGATTCCTTATCCAAGCTGTTGGGAAAGCCATGGTTGGCTGGGATCACCCACTAATTGACGGTTCCAGCTCTGTGGCAGAATTCCTAGCGTTTCTGAAAGATCCAGGAGGCAGGGCTGAAAAAAATGTGTTCTGTGTCCAAAAGCATTGCCAGGCCGGGCAGGAGAGCCAGAGGCAACGCTGAATCAATATGAACCAATAATCTAACTTGATTTGAGACATGGACTTGCCCTGAGCATGGTTTGCTTAAACAGTTTACGAAAGAAGCCAGAGTTGCCTGGGGTCACCCATCACGCTACGGCTTATGAACCACACCCTCCCTTTCATCTTTGACATCGGTAAAAAAAATTGGTAGGGCTTCAGCTGGTTTTGTGGGTTTCACATTCAGTCTAAAGGTTCAGGTGCACCTTTCAATTGTCTTCTCCAACATCTGCCCTGAGTGTCTGCAGATGGGTGCAGGCTGGAGGAAGCTGCTTCTTCTACTGTTGCATCCAAAGGACCTCGGGTTTAGGCCCAGGCTGAGCCTGACTGTGACCCCTCTCCCTCTCTCTCTCTCTCTCTCTCTCTTCCTCTCTTTTATAATAACTTTATTAAATTTTAAAAGAGAAAGATAAAATCTAACAAGAACCAATAATCAAGCAAAAGAATAGAAAGAAGAAGGAATAGAGAAAAAGAAAGAAAACAGAGTGCAAAAACAAGAAGAAAGAAACAGAAATGTATACATATATATAAAAAAGAATGACTTCCGACTTCTTTTGCAGCAGATGTAAGTAAAACTTACATTAAACTCTCACTCTATGCGACTGTGACTTCTCTCAATGTGAAGCTGAATTAAGTAGCAACTTTCTCTTTGGGCTTCGCCGTGCCGATGAGGACCCCTAGTGGCTGACGTGCAGCATTGCAGCGGACCTGGCAGTGATTGGCGATCCTGTTGTTTATCAGCCGGATCTGATGGACGGTACAAAACTGTATTGTAATCAAATGCTGGCTAGATTCAAGCCAGATGTGAAACCGTGGCTCACTTAATTGTGTTTTCATTGATAAGCCACTCTCCTCTGCACCGATCCAGGCAAACGGGTTTATTCAAGAGGTGAGAGCAAAAGCCAGCTCACCCAGATGTGGGTTTAGCATGTGGGGTGAACCAATCTGTTTCAGAACTTCATTTTGTGTTGTATGTAGGGTCGGCTTGAATTACTTATTAAACCTGACAAGATTGAACGCTTTCAGATTTTTATCTCTCTCCCCTTTTGCTGAATTTTACAAAGTCTAGATATCGCTTCTTCTGTATGAAAGGCATTTTAATTCTGAACACATCTAAATCAAATGGGGAATTTTAAGCTGGTTGCTGCCCTGCTGTTTATGACATTCTCCCTTTTAGCTTTAGTAAGCTTGTTATATTGTCCTTTTCAGGGAGCAGGTAAGCCCCCCTCAACAGAGGTGGAAACAAACCTGTTCAACAAGTGACTGCGTTAAACAGCGTCTCTCACTTTTCCTCTATTAAAAAGGTTCAGAACATGCTTACTTCAGATTTCTCAAGCTGCTTCTTCCCTAGGAGTGTCACTTCCATTGCCACGTATTGCATCACGCTCCTTGACTTTCTGGAAAAACAGCTGGCTGCCTCTTTTCCACATCTGGATTATGCATGGCTCCAGTTAGACAGAAGTCGCTTGGGAAGGATTGTCAACGCTTTGGAAATCGGTGGCATAAAAGAAATGCCAGAACCAAGCATATCTCACTTCTGTTCACATTTTTCAATCTCTTGGGGTAACCTTAATTTGTGGAGTCCTGGGGGTTCTCTGAGCTTGTTATGTTATGCTGTCATTTATATTGACCTAGTAGGCTTTTGGGTGCAATTCAAGGTGCCGGTTGACACCTTTAGAGTCTAACATGGCATGGGGCCAAGCTACCTGTGGGATCACCCATCCCCAATGCTTTCTGCCCATCCTACATCTGGCAAGGTGGGCATGCTTTCAGTCCCTTTGGTGAAGCAGTATCATTTGGTGGGGCACTGGAAGCATGTCATGGCACCTCCCTCATGGGACAGCCTTCCCCAGAGATACGAATGGCCCCAACCCTTGGCCTTCAGGAAAGCAGTGAAGATCTGACTTCCACCCAGCACTCGGGCCAGGATGTTCATAGAGCTGGTACGTGATGGCTGGATGGATGTGAGTTTCCATCGCGGCCTCAGCATAGTTTATTGTTTTAAATCGTCGTTTCATTTCATTGTGTTTTTATTTCGTCCACTGCCCAGAGTTCTTTGTTGCAGATGGGGGCTACAGAAATTTGTTTAATAAAATAAATAGATAGACCTCACTTAGCCCCAGTGACATCCTCATGTGTCTGAATCCAACTGGCTTTATACAGATATTAGATCCCTGATTGGTCGGGATTCCTGGCATGAATCCATTAATCGGGAACCAGCAGTAATCCAGGGTAAGCAGTGGTCCTGAGAAGGAGTGAAAAAAGCAATTTTTCAATGCCCAGATGGAATTCTGCTGAGCCAGAAGAACAATCCACGCAGCGCTAAACCCAGGGCTTGAAGAGGATCGTTCTCATACTGGCGTTCCCTGGAAACTGGTATTCGGCGGTACACTTCTCCTGGAATCAGAGGTTCCCCTTAGCCATCATGACTAACAGACCCACCTCTCCTTCTCCAATCCCCTGAAATGCCACATCGACCCAGCCTTGCTATCCTCTCATCTTTTGGCAGAGAGTTCCATAAGCTAATGACAGGTTAGGGAAAAAGCATTCTCTGTACTGAATGTACTGCCACCCCTTGGCATTTGCACAATCCATCTCAAGGAAGGAGAAGGAGGAAAAATATCTTGACCCAACAGTAAATCAGGAGAATGAGTCCTCTTCCCTTGTCCTGGGTTTGAAGAATGATATAAGCATGGCTCTTGCAATAAATCCTGGTGCATTTTTACACCTGGCAGAGGAGGCTAACCCTGGAGGAGACATATAGGGGGGTCTGGGTGGAGTCAGAAGCCAGGAATCCCAGGGCCTCCCTTGCCTTGATGTAGGCCACACATCCCCCTGGGGCTATCCCAGTGTGCAAACTTTGGGCGTCAGCTAGTCCCATGACGCTACCATGGGCTGAGTCTGGACTTGATGGAGTGTTTAAGTGATTTGCAATTAGCTGGAGAAAACAGCACCCACTCCTGTTCACACAAACCCAGCCAAGGGACAGGGACCAAAGCCATCAGGCAGTTGGACAGAAGACCCTAAAGAGTAGGGGGATCTTCTTTCTAACCTCCCCAGCATACAATACTCCTACTCGGCTTTATATTCTTTCTTGCTATTCTCCCTCTCAGCTCTTGAAATGCCCAGCAAGTGTGAGAGTTGGGAGTTTTAGGGAAGTCTTCTCCAACCTGGTGGCCCCCAGATGTTGTAGACTTCAACTGCAGGCCTCATTAGGCAATGTGGACAGGTTGGGAATTGCTATTTTCTGGAGAATGCATGGGGCCTGTCAAAGGCTACACTTTGCCCCAAACCACATCTCAACCAATTACTGAAACTGGTCTGTCCCAAAAGTAGGTGTTCTGACTGTGAAATAGAGGACCCAGTGGCCTCTTTTCAAGCTGGACCAGTTCCAGTATGTTTGGAAGAGGCTGCTCTGATGTACGTACATTTTTGGTACGTTCAGATTGACCTTCCCCAGGTTGAAACAGGGCATTTGCAAGTTGGGTTGTTTGAACCTTGAAACATTTTGCACACCTCTACAGGGTTGGAAAGTGGGAGTCAGAAAGAGTTTTGGGAGGAGGTGTAAGCAGGCTGATATCCTTGAAGGAACTTCAGGCATTAGGATGAACACAACAACAACAAAAGGCAATCATTCCAAATCCAAAAATTTTGTTTGTGTCTTTACTTGTAGTCTGCAGAGAGCTGACATGTTAAAGTGCTCCAAGATCAGACTGCTCTGAGAGAGGATTGGAATTGCTCTGCTAACAGACAAGCCAAGGATGAGCTAACATGATTGAATTATGGTGGTTGACTTTTCTTTTCCATCTCTAGATGACAATGAATCTTTGGACTGCAGGAGAAAAGTGAGAACATAGGAAACCAGAGCTTGATATCTGAGCAAAATTGGCCAAGTCCCAATCTCTGGAGAATGAGTCATTAGACAGGAGGCCTAATTATTTCTAAATACCCATCCCATTTGAATCACCAAGAAGCTGAATTAAAAACCTAATTCAAACCACAGTTGGAATGATGAACAGAGGTGACATATTCATGCCTATCACTGTTGGCACAAAGAGGAACACACCACAAGTCTCTCTAAAATTAAAGGATAGCCCAACTGTGTAGAGATCACAGGGATCCCTCTAAAAACAATAATGCTGCCTTGGAATGTGAGGTGTTTGGAAGCCTTTGAATTAGGGTTCCTTCCCAGAAAGTCAGATTCCAACACTTTATTTCTGTTACACAGTGATTGTGTTTCTTTAGCAGAACAATCTTTTCAGATGGTGGAGTACTTCTCAATGGACCTACATGGGAGGCCATACCAGCTTCTGCCACCTGATGGTGCACTTAGTTACCTGATCCCAAGGACCAATAACGTGCCCCCAGGAGCTATAAAAACTCCAATCCAGAAGGGGACCTCCTTTCTCACCAGATGGCTTTCTCTAACTATTCTCTATCTTTGGGCTGTTGGTCTCCTGACCACCCTGAATTGGCCATAATGCTTTTGACTGATAGGTTTCTGCAGGGTGGTAAATGATATCCTCTGTGCCATGCAGAAGATGCAAATTACGTAATCTGTGTCATTTGTGTGATGGTGTCATGACACATATGACGTTATTGTGGCTTGTACTGGAGACCTTTGTTCTTGTATAACGCAGTGCACCAGTGTTTCTCAACCTCAGAACTTTAAGATGTGTGGACTTCAACTCCCAGAATTCCCCATCCAGCATAGCTGGCTGGAGAATTCTGGGAGTTGAAGTCCACACATCTTAAAGTTCCTGAGGTTGAGAAACACTGCAGTACACCATAATGTGGCTTGAGCTTCACAGCTTAGTGCACTGTGTGAACTCCCCTGAATTTTAGGTAGCTGTCTTTGAATGAGAACTAGATGGCTGTGTTTTTACATATGGCCCTTTAGATTGACAGTTGTTTTCCTTCTAAATTTATCAGTCTGTTCCCTTGAGGATCCAACTGTCATGGGTCCTGACATCATCTCTCTCCCTACCCCCTCCCTTGTTTGACATCTCGGTTGTGAGTTTGTTGCTGTTGCATCACAGAACTGGTAGCTGCTGTCAATGGAAGTGCGAAAAGGCAAAATGATGCTGTCATGATATTACCCAGGAGTGAGGATCTTTCATGGGTTACGCCAAGCCAGAAATGGGAACTTCTCTTGGCTCCAGAGCAACCCTGGGTGTGTGGCCCATCAAACTAAGAGAGACCAGGGCCTATTTAGGGAGAGGGGCGTTCAGGAGTTTTAAGGGATGAAATGAAGTAGTTACCTTTAGCACTTACAAGGGTGGAGCATCCATTCTGCTCCTTCAAAAATAACAGCAAAAACCAAGTCCTCTGTTCATTTTGGGAGGGCCAAGGAAGTCCTGGGGTGCCAACCAAGACAAGATGTAGTTTGCTTGCTTACTATAGCTTGATGTGTTAGAGGAGCAAACAAACTCTGGTTTAGTGGGTTAGCACAATGTGTAGGACCAATCTGTACAATGCGGTGGTTTGGATTTACTTTCTAGGGACTTAAGAAAGCTGGTTCAAATCCAATCTCTTTTTCTGGACCTTATGTATTTCACCACCTCCTTCTTCGAAGGAGGAAAACTATGTAGGTTGCTTTGATCTCCTTGGAGGAAAGCTGGAAAATAAATGTAAGTGCATGACATATATATATATATATATATATATATATATATATATATATATATATATTTAAGAGGGCACGAGGGCAGAGACTTGGATAAAATTTGTGTATCTTAATGAATAGCAATAGATGCACATTCAGAAATAATTACAATACTTGGAACAGAAATAGAATGGTGTCCCTGTAGCATGGAAAACTATGACCTGGATATCCACTCAGTTGACTGTCCAGGTGCTAGCTCTGAAATAATATTTTCACATTTTTGCCATTCATGGGGATCTTCAAAGCTCCTCTGGGGAGGCTTTGTCTTTAAATGGACCTTGCTCTGGACAGTCCTTTAAACAGAAGACTGCTTCTAACAGAAGGAAGTCCTCAATAAATAAACACAATCACCTGAATGGAGACCAATCTCCTGTCCTCTTTGGACCAGATAGAGGCAACCCCATGTCCACGTCTTCCATCATCCCTGGCCACTGATGTGCTGCTGGGGCTGCTGGGAGTTGGAGTCCAGCAATATTGCAAGGAGAGCAGGCTGTTCTAACCCTGGTTAGATACTTGAGTTACAGCTAAGTTTCTGAGCAGCTCTTGGGTCCTCTTCCCCTTCTTCTGCCTCCCTGCCTGGCTTCCACTGGAAAGTAACTTGACGTTGTCTGCTGATCCAAGAGCGGGGAGGTTTTCCCCGCTGGCTGCTGGAGGAGACAGATAAGATTTGGGGCACCTCCTTGCTAGGGAGAAAGACATCAGCCACAGTGCTGGCTGTTCTGCCAGGAAGACTCGCCCGAGCACGCAGTTTCCCTTTGATGAGCAGAGTTCCCACTGGAAGTTGGCTGCTCGGGAGGCGTGTGTGGCTACAGCTTGCCCGTGTGAAATCTCTGAATAACCGAACATGTGGAATGAAGCCCAACGCATCCGAGAGTTGGGGAAGAGGAGGGATCCCGGTGGTGTGAGCACATCTAACTTGCATCAGAAAAAAATTGAGACGAATCCCTAAAACGCAATGTCCCTTTTGTTACCTAGGTAAATGCTTTTGTAGGTTTTGTTGGTGCGAGCTCCGTTTATCTTAGTTTGTTGCCCCCTGAGAGCCTCCTTGCCTTCCCTATCTTCTGTTTCTCGTTCCCCTGGCTACTATCTCTTTCCATTTCTCTATCAGATGATCTGCTTTTCTTTTCGCCGTAGCTCTTTTCATCCTCCTACGTCTGCTGGGCCTCTGATGTTCACCCTCGAGCTTCTCTCTTATTACTTTATTGAACTACAACATAAAAAAAACCCCCACCAAGAAGTCAGCTAGGGAGGAAGCAAGAGGGGGGCGGGAGTCCGGGTGCTGTGACTCAGCTGCGCCGTGAATAACCATTCTCTTGTCTAAACACGTTTTTCCCACACAGGCTCCCGAGTGTTTCGCACAGTGAAACTGGCCCAGCAAAGGCCTCGGCAACCTCGTTTTGCACTTAATAGCCCTGTTTCTGCATCATTTAATCATTTACTGTTATCTTCTGAATGTTGCCCTCTGACCCGCCGGCAGCACTTGAAGTAGGGTAGGATCGCACGCCGTTCCACTTATTTTTAGCCCTTTAATTGAGTCTGACCTAATGTTCCTGCTTCCTTTTTGCTTCTACTTTGAAAGTCCTTTAAAAGAGAGGCGGGAGCTTTCCCTTGGGGTGGGGCTGGGGCTGGGGCCCGCTCTGGGAGGGGCTAATCAAGCTGCATCAGGTCACATTAGTGCTCCGGGTTAGCAGCGTTCGGCAACAATCCTTCTCGGTTTTCACTGATTAAAGAAAAGAGAGAGATGTTAAAAAATATCCACCTCAGTTTAACCTTTCTTAACCTAAGGAGATTTGGTATGCAACTTGATGTAAGCAATTTTTCCCATAAATCAGCTGAGAAGCTTTTCGACATGCAAATGTCCCTGTTATCATTCTTTTTAATATAACTTTCCCTGAAGCAGGCCTTAAACATGAACTTTGCAGATGTCCCTCCCTCCCTCCCTCCCTCCTTCCTTTTATGTGCAATGCTCAGAAAGATGCACTTCTTGCAAGAAAAATGGGATTTGGTTTGTCCAAGAAAGATCAACCCAAGCAACTCTCAGACATGTGTTAGAAATCTGCGGCAGAAATCTGTTGCCATTCTCTCTCTCCATTTTGCCAATCAGATTGTGTTGAATGAATTTTTTTCCCACTGATTATCCTACCCCAGAATGGACTCATTCTCAAATTTCTGCACTGATGAGAGTAGGAATGGGGGATATGTACTCTGCATTTCCTGTCCACCATATCTTACTTCATGCTGGGCTCTCCTTCCTCTTTTACCATGCATCTTTGGGCTTATCCACACAGCCTCCTTGCCCTGGCTCCAAGTTGTCCCACCTACCATTTCTGGAGGTCATGTGCTCACAGTGAAACCTCCCTCTTATTGCTAGCCCATTGGTGAGGATGATCTGGCAGGAGACGGATGATTTCCGTGGAAAATGGAAGAAGATCTCATACACAGACATTCAATGTCACGTGGAGGAGTCATCTTGGAAGGCTGATGACCCACTGGGCTTCAGTTGACCCACTGGAGAACTGACCCTTTCCACGTGGCCATTGGGCTCTGTTCTTCTATGGTCATTTCTGCTTTGGAGCGAGCAGAACCTGATGCATCAAGTATTTTCTGCTTTTTCTGAGGAGATTGGTCAGAGGAATATCAGTCTTGTGGAAGAATAAATGTGAGGCTCCCACAAGTTTGATATTCCCATTAGCAAGCAGACAGTAGAATTCCTTTTATCAGTGGGGAGGAGCAGCTTCAGGGCATCTCTCATTTCCCCTTTCACCCTCCCACACTTAAGAAGGCTTCATACTAGATGCTGGATCATGACTCTTTCTCACTCCACATCAAATCTGGGGAGTTGGCTTCTTCTGACCATTACCATAAAGGCCGAATCGCTGCTGGATTATTTACAATGTCTTCTGGAAGAGGCACCTTACAGAATAAACAGATGTCCCGAAATGACTTCAAGACATCACTCGCTGACCCTGGGAAATGCTGCTGCCCCCAAAGGCCTATGGAAAATAATAAAAAAAGTCCTTTTCATTTCATTCCCTAAATCACAAGTGACAGGCAATTAAAAGGACAGCAAAGTACATGAGCCTCAGGTTTAAATGTTGCTAGGTGTCTCCAACTACTCAGCGGTTCCCAGGGAAGATAGATTTAGTACATGGATAACAAATATTATTTTTCAGGCTATTATTTTTCAGGCTAATGGGCTATTTAAATGGGCTAATGGGCTATATAAATATGATCAATCAATAAATAAATAATGACACTTGGGTCTCCTTCACAAGCATTTCTTTACAGATGAAGAGTTCAGGCCTGAAGTGGTGGGGATGAGGGAACCGGATTTCTTACACATCATCTCCCAACTTTTCTCAAGTTAAAATAGACGGGAAGATAAAATGAGATCCTTGAGAGGTTCTCGTGACACTGACTGTGTTCACACTTTGTCCTGAGCCAGGTTTTGTTTAACTGGGGATAATTGATAAGCCACAATCTTATGGGTTCACACAGTCCACCATAAAGCAAGTTTTGGAACCCCCACTGTGTGGGTTCCCACAAAAGGGAGGAGAAAAGTATTTAATTCATTAATGCCATGGCATTGAAAGTGGTCTCCATTTGTGGAATGGAAGGGTTTCCATGTTCGTACATGGTAACTGCAGTGAGATTATTCTATGCACAAAGTTGGAAAGACCCTGAAATGCCTACAATGGAGGAGTGGCGGGTGAAGATGACAGAATTTGCAGAGATGGCAAAACTGACTTGTTTGATCAGGGAGAAGACAACAGCTACATTTGTCAGTGACTGGAAACCTTTATAGATTTTTTGCTGAAAAGGGAAAAAAATGAACTTCTGATTTATGGTTTTGCTGATTAGAAAGGGAAGAATATGGAAAGAAGGGAGCCACGATATCACTATATAGAGAGAGGATAAAATAGAATCGCAAGGACTGCTGCCAAGAAGATCAGAAGCCCCTTCTTTATATCTTTTCTCTCTTTTCCTTTCCTTCCTCTTTTCTTTCTTACTTATTTTCTTTACTTTTCTTTTTTTCTTTAAACAAGTATTGCTTCTACTCTGTAAAAAATTTCTTCAATAAAAATTAATACTCAAAATATTGGTTTATTAGTATTAATTAGTATTTAGTAAATTAGTAAACTAATTTACTAATTTAGTAAACACTAATTAGTATTAATTAGTATTTACTAAAACAAAAAAGAAAGGAAAAAGAAAGAAAATGGTTTCCATTCAGAAAATCCTGTGGGAAGTTCCAGTTAAAGCTAATTGTGTAGAAGCCGAATTCTTGCCTAGGTCACAGATGAGATAAAGGGAAAGTGGAACTGGCAGAATGTGTTTGTGGGAAATGTTTTCACAAAGCCTACAGCCTGGGTAGGTCACACGGAGAATTCCAGCAAGGATTGCTGCGTACCTGTAATAACTGAAATGTCTCCCTTCTTTTAAGGAAAGAGATGCAAGGGATCCCCGAGGGACCCTTATTTTTTCTAAGAGAGAGGCAAACTTATGCAAAATTAAAGCAACATCAAGGTACGGTATTGTAAGGCGCAACATCAAGACTCAGCAATAAAGGAAGATTAATGGATAACCATAGTAGCAATTTGCGATCAAAACTTTCTGGAGTTTTTATTTTTAAACCAAACAAACCAAGGAGCCTTGAAGAATTCAGTCTTTGAACATTCCAATCAAAGTGCCCTAAAATAATGGGCCGATTAGACTTCGTGGAACTGATTTTGGGCTTCCCCAGATACTGTGATATAGTTCCTGGCTGAAAAAAAAGATGCTGAGAAATATTTTTCTATCTGAGGGATAAAGTGAGTTGGAAAAGCCCTTCTTTTTCTGCCACAGAGAACATTCTTTAGAAGATAGAACCCCCAACCTCTCCTTAAGCAATTTGGCTAGTCTGAAACCCGTTTGACTCCCCTCGTGATTCCTCAGATAATCTACAGAGGCTTACGAAGTCACTGCTAAGTTTAGTTTTAGGGAAAACCTGGTGCACGGGGCTACCTTGATCGGAGAAGCATTTGAGGAAACACAACCCCCTACCCTGTAATGCAACCCAACACAAAAGTCACACATGTTCCTTTCACTGAAAGAGGAGCAGTGGAGTCCGGGGTTAGCTGGCTACCCATCAGATCTCAACGTGATCTCTTTTGGCCACAGCCTGGCGTGGCTTGGCTTCCACTGCCAGCAATGATAAATGGAACATTTACCCAGCGATTGCCATAATCGCTACTTTTTAAAGAGAGGATGCAGAAACTTCCGTAGCATACAGCGAGGACGTGTTGACTGTGGCACTTTGTCACCATCATTCATACCGCTTCACTCCGCCCCACAGTGTCTAGACATGCCTCAAATGGAAGGCAATGACAGGAGGATCACAGCGTCAGCTGAGGCATGAGCCACAGGGTCACAGTGGACAAATGTCTGCTCTCAGCAATGTGTGCAGGAAAGAGAAATGCAAAAAAGGACATTTCTCTCTAGTGCTCTGGCCAATTGTTAAGAGAAGCCGAAATTCCTTCCTGGACCTACCCTTGAAAAAGTAGATGTTTTGCATACTTGATTGAGCTAGAAGACTAAGCATGATCTATACACAATTCTCCCCACTTCCCCCACGCCCAGGTTGTGGGATTGCATGATCATTGCTAGTATTTGCTTTATTTAAAGGACTGCATAAATCCACGAAGGCTGAGGGATTATTTAGGGCTATGGCAAATTGTTATGAGAATTTGATTTTCAATGGCAAAAAAAGGAATGTGAAAAGCCCTTGCGCTCTTCCCTCCCTGACTAGATTTTCAGGCTTTTCCATAACCTCAGGATATTGCTCCTTCTGCACTACATTAGTGCCTCTTCTTCTTGCAGTGCCTGATTCTAGCCAGTCTGGGATGAAGGAAGGTAACACCGTGATAGTTGATACCCTCACAGCCAATTGATTTGGGCTGCAGGATATCATGATGAAGAAGCAGTGAAGCTCTCTCCAACCATCCAGTTGTGAATGGTGAAGGAGAAGAGAGTTTGTCTACATTTATTTGATCATCAGACTGAGTTCATAGGGTTCTTTTGCATCATCCATGCGTGCACTTATTACTGACCAGAATACAATCATCAACAGCAGATGGAACCAAATAAAAACAGCGTGGAACTAGAGCATTGATGCAATTAAGGAGTGTTTGGTTTTTATAGATTGTGTAACAGAATTTGGCCAAGTTCATAGAAACAGAATCATACTGCTCTGATCATAACAACTGTGCATAAAATATATCAGAAGTGCCTGAGTACTTGGTCAAAGGGGGAGGGATCAGATGGGCCCTTGCAGGCTTATCAAAATACAATATAGTAGGCCATGGACTATGGTTTTGATAGACCTTTCTCCACAAAGCCACAGCCTTAGCTCATGCAGACTTGCTTTGTATCTGCCCTCAAGAACCACCGTAGGGAGTGCATTAAAGTGTGTTAAGGTTATTGCCTTCCAGAGTTTAGGGACAGTTATATGGTGTAGATATCTTTCTGGCCTAAAGAAAGGGGCCTGACGGCTAAGGAAAACATTTCTGGGTAGGGCAGATTGATCCAGTTGGGCTTCCAAATCTCTAGCATTCTTCTGCTGGAAGGTTGCTAGTTTCCAGCCAGCATGTCTTCACTTAACACAATTCTCCTTGTTTAACCTAACCTAGGAGAAGAAGGAACCAATATATTATGTGACAAGGATAAAAAGTCAGAAAGAAGCAGGAGACTGCTGGAGAGTTAAATTTTTACTAGGAAAATCAAGCTAAGGTCAATAAGCATCTTCTGTATTGGCTTATTATGGGTAAACTAAGTTATTGCTGATTAATTGAAGCCTCAGGCCACCTGAATAAGAACAAACTGAATATATCGAAGTTTTTTAAGGTGTATATGTTTTAAAATATTACCACCATGCCAAAGGTCCCTTGAGAAGTCACAGTACAAAGAAATCGACCCCCTCTCCTGAAGAACTTTGGGATCTCAAAAGTGATGTCTTCCAAGGAATATTAACTAACTTAGTTTTGGAGCCCTACAGTTGCACCTGAAGTGTTAATCTGGACTTTGGGGATAGGGGGAGGGAAGAAAAGAAATGCCACCCCCCTGCATATTCATCTCAGTATATCTGAGAACCCAGAACTCCACCCAAGAATCCGAGAACATTCTTTCATCGTCTTACGTTCCTGCAGGCTATTGTCGTAAGAAACCAGCTCAGCAGACAGGGCAACCCAAGAGGTCCAACATCTAATGTCATAAGTAGTGTTTGTTAAAAAAAAAAAAAAGTTGACAAGGTGCTTTTTTCAAAAATTGGAGCGTAGCTGGTGTTTCTGAAATGGAGTTGGAGGAGGAGGGTGGTGCACCCATGAGGAAACCTTAATGGCCAATTACACCTGGACACATACAATATCCTTATTTACTGAAAAGCCTCATTAGGAAGGTAAGTAGATGCTTGCATAAATGAGGGTATTATTTGCAGGGAAAAGAGTAATGTGTATGTGTCACGCATGAAATCAGGGCAGGGGAAATAAAGGAGGCGAGAAGGATGTTCCTCTCTGATCACTGGTATCCACATCATGAATTCTGCCAGGTATTCACGGTGAATATGAAGTAAACATGTTTTTTAACCATGGACCTTTATCTCTGGCCCGTCCTCATTCATTTAAATAGAAACTGCATGGGAGTCTGCAATCATATTCTGGAAATAAAATAGATGGATGCAATGTTGCAGGTCTGCAAAAGATAACACCCAAAGCAGCATTTCAAAGTCTGGGATGACCAACTTCCACTATATTTCTAGTTGTCACAGAGAACCCTGATGGCATCTGGTGCTGAGGGTGCCATTCTCTAATTCTTGATGTTTAGTAGCTGGTTTCTTATTCTCTTCATGAATTTTAATTGCCAGCTAAATTGCTTATGTTCATGCATCCCGCTTAATAAAACTTGCCTTCTGGATATTTTCACCTCTCTGGCTAATTCTGTTCATGCATTCCTGCTGTCAAGAAGTAGCTATTTTTGAAGCAGGTAGCAGGCCTGCTGGCTGCCTCCTAATGAAAATAATTTTTGAAGAAAAAAGGGAGAAGAAGAAAGTGTGACACATAAACAGCCTTTCATTCCCCAACCTGGTTCGACAGGTATGTTTTTGGGTGTGGAGCGCCTTCTATAATTAATCTGGATCCCTTGATGCCCTTTGTAATATCTCTTTCCCTCTCTTCTCCCTGACTCTACCTGTATAATCTAGGTGTTTCCCTTCTCCTCCCCATTTTCCAGGTGTGGCATTTAGGTAATGCTTTTCCTGTCTCCCTTTTTCATTCCTTGCTGGGATTGAGGCCTGTGAACTTGGCTGTTTCTGTAAAGAAAAGGCCAGTTAAGGCTGCAATTTGATCCTGTCCTGCACAGAGCTTGGCTGCAGAGGAAGAAAGCCAGCGCGGAGGGAAAAAGGGCCACAGGATGGAAACAACAAGGACATCCAACGGGACCACGGGCAAGCAAGAGGAAGCAAAGAACCCCTCTTCTCCCAAGAAGGAGACAGAAGAAGGGAAGAAATCCAGCAGCCCAAACAAAGGTGAGAAAGAGGCCAATAAAAACAACATTGCCCCAAACCTGGAGACAGGTCAACTCAAGAATTCCATCTACTCTGGAGGTGAATGGAAGAAGCCGATCATCCAATTCGTTGAGTCTTCTGATGAAAAGAGGGCAACCTACTTTAATATGGAGGCAGGGGAGGCCAAGAAGTCAAATTTCCCTACAGGGCAGCTAGGAGAAACTCGGAGGTCCCAGGTCTCTTTTCCAGAGAGGGGAGATTTGAGGAAGCCCCTGTTCAACATGGAGATGAAGAAAAGTTTCAGCAGTGAAGCAGAAGTGAAAAAGCCACTGTATTCCAGTGGGCAGATTGCAGATCTAAGGAGACCCATAATCTCCCTAGGGGAATCCGGAGAGACCAAAAGGACCAACTACAACAAGGTCAGTAGGGTATCTAGTGCAAGACCCCGTGTGAATCTGGAAGAGGTCCTTTGTGACTCTTGCATCGACAACAAGCAGAAGGCTGTGAAGTCCTGTCTGGTGTGTCAAGCCAGCTTCTGTGAGCTTCACCTGAAGCCCCACTTTGAAGGGGCTGCTTTTCGAGATCACCAGCTTCTGGATCCCATCAAGGACTTTGAAGCCAGAAAATGCCCCATACATGGCAAGACGATGGAGCTCTTCTGCCAGACTGACCAAGTCTGCATCTGTTATCTCTGCATGTTCCAGGAACACAAGAACCATACCACCGTGACAGTAGAGATTGAGAAATCTGGCAAAGAGGTATCATCCTTTTCTGGCATATTGTTAAATCCTTACTCTTTCTTTCCACACCAGGATCTTTGGAAGGAGGCATTTTCACCCAAACAGCAATAAATCTTACAACTAATCTAAATTGAATGCTATGTGGCATTTAGCCACTTAACTTTTCTATCTCTGGGCTCTACAATGAGCTAATTGGCACCGGCATATCCATCATTTGATTACTCAGTGCATGCTGACTTGCACCTGTGCACGGCTGCATTGCCTGCATTTAAAAGCATTTCATTTGGGGCAATGGAGCCTCAGTGAATTGTTGCTGATGCTTGTTCATGCTGTCTCCTGAGGCTGCCATAACCACCTAAGGGACATGCCTGTATGAGTTAATCCCTGCCTTTTAAGAGGAAAGACCATCAGGGGTTACATTTACTTATTCCAGTTTATATGCTGCTCCTATCACAAAGATTCTGACCTGAAGTTATGATCCAAAAGGTGGAGTGGGGGGAAAGGGGGTGAATTTTAGACAGTACTGAGGTTCTTTGGAAGGAGTGGGATATCAGCAAAGTCTGTGTGTTTTTACATGGAGGTTGGTGGGAGAAAACACAACATCTGACTTGGTTTGAACAGATGAGCAGAGTTTTAGTATGTACTGGTGTTTCCCCTGACATACTACTGCAAAAGTGAGTAAAAATAAGACTGTTCTCTTGAGGGCTAGTCTTTAGGAAAGTGTTTAAATTTTTGGTTTCCATACCTTGGGTGGGGGACATTACTTCAGAAAAGTTGAAGAAGGAGAACAAAGGAAGAAGGAGAACAAAATGGTCATCTTTGCTGACCATTTCTGAACCATACGGACATGAATGAATAGAAAGGGTTTTCTTCCAATGTCACCTCCATTGTAAGAGCTGTATCTTTCTTTCTTTCTTTTTTCTTTTCTCTCTCTCCTTCTCTTTTCCCTTCATCATCCTGAAACCGTCCTTTTGCAGCTGGTGGGGTTAAAATGGGAAACAGTCAACTTACATAGGACAGTTGCCTGTGATATTTCTTTATGAAAGAGATGGTTAGGAAGAGTCTCATTCTCCATCTAGCCTAGTCCCTGGAAGGATGACATGCTGCAGAAGAGTTACTTCACTGACCTTTCAGCCAAAACACATACCACAAGAAAAATAATGCTAATTTTTTAAAGTTAATTTTTTGACTGGTGGCCCCTGTAAGGAAGGAGCTGGAAACTTGCTTTGTTTGTTCCTCCACATCCCTAAGCGTTCCCGGCTTCATCGCAAGGTCTGTGCGCAGGCAGTGATTCACAAGACATGCTGTGACTTGATGTTTGCTGCAATTTTCTGGAAACCTATCAACCGGTTTTGCATTGCTAATGCAGATATAGATGGGGAGGTGTATGCTGTTTTTAACTTCACTCTAGCTTGAAATCCATGTGAGAGACGTTTCTGTGAACGCCACCACAAGCTGGTCGAGTGAGAGATGGTTGAGACAAGGAAATAATTTTCAGTTTCAGTGCTGCTTTTATGACAAACGCTTGACCCATTTGAAAACAATCTAAGCCAGCGTTGTCCAAACTTGGCCACTTTAAGATGAGTGGGCTTCAACTCATGAGTGGAGTTGAAGTCCACTCATCTTAAAGTGGCCAAGTTTGGACAACACTGATATAAGCGTACATCACAGAATGGGCTCTAAAATCACAAGTACTGAAATTATCCGGGGTGAATGTTTCCTCCCCCCCTTTTTCACATTGTATTTTCAAATTCTGCAGGTTATCTGTTTATCCCGCTCTTTGTTCCCAAGAAGGGGAATCTGCTGTGTTCCCATTTTATTCTTGCAACAGCCCGCTAAAGTTGATTAAGTTGAGAAGGAGCCCATGCAGGTGTGACTTGGGTTTGGGGTACTTTAGGCCGCTTTAAAAGACTTCCATGTATTTTAAAGACTCCATTTCTCTAGGCCTAGGCTGGCTTTGCCTCAGTACGATGTGCAAACCCAGCAGTGGTGATGTATTCAGTAAACCACAGTTAAAGAAACTGTGGTTTACAGCATGATGTGTGAACTCATTCACTGGCTTCTGAAAAACCCACAAGGGTTGCAATTCCCCAAGGATTTTTTCTGTCTTGTAGGCAGCGAACAGTGCCTTTAGGGATTAGCAAAGAGGCAACATTTGCCGGCTTCTGAACTTCAGACCAATTTGTGGGGATCTAGCAGGATTACATAGATTTTTGAGCCTTGTGGATGGCCGGGGAAGCACTAAAAACCAAAGTGTCATATTACCACCCATCTTGCATTTGAAACTGTTGGTTCTTTTTTCTTGCTGAGCATCTAACCTCTTTTCATCCCTGCCAAGCTTTCAGCTCCACTCATTTAAAGGAACAGTGTAAAGGAAGTTAAAGACTCAATAGAAGCACTGAAAAAAATGTCTGAATAGCATTTCCTTTTGCCTGGAGATTTAATTTAACAAGCGTTCTTTCTCTTTAGGAATGCAGGCAAAAGAGTTTGGCAAACTGTATTTGTGAAAGTCAGATTTTTTTAAAAACGTCTTTTTCAATAGACTATTTTTGAAGGTTGTATCTCCCCCCTTCCTCCTCCTCCTTAAAAAAAAAACAAAACACTGATAAAACATCATCAATCCTTAACCACCCACCCTTTTGGTATTTCTTTAAATAACAAAGAAATGGTAGTCTGGATCCGGTCAAATTTCATTTGACAGAGAAGTTTTGGAATTCCTCTCCTCCCCCTTCCTTTTGTGGGGTTTCACAAACTGCCCTGGAAGTGAGTGTTTGCCATCTACCCAAAGCAGTCTGCAGATTAAAACTTGTTCAGAGGCCTTGGCCGGCCTTGGATGCAGACACACAGGACACGGTGCCCTCCGTTTCCTGGGGACTGGCAAGGGGTTTGCATTTTGTAACACATTTTCTCTTGGAGAACAACCAAAACTTCAGGGAAGACCATTGAACAGAATCAGGTGATGCTTTTTTGATGAAAGAAAGCATGCTTACTCTTACACGTGTGTGCAGCAACTCCGTGATCTGGTTTCCCCCCATAGTCTTTAAATGTTGGTTTATTTATTTGATCTGGAGGTTGCCCAACTCCAGAACAACTCTGGGTGGCTTACAGTTGAAAAACAATAGAGAGGGAATCCACAAGTCTGGGCAACCATAACCCATGCAAAAACATGCACCGTCAACTATCCTATCTGAGAGGACAGCCATGTTTTTAAAGACTTCTGGAGTCTCCTTAGGGTGGGAGCAACATGGATCTCTGCCGGGGGGGCGGCTCATTCCAGAGGGCAGGCACTGCAACAGAGAAGGTGCACTTTCAGGGTCCGACAGATGGCATGCTTGATTGAAGGGACTTGAAGTGCACCAACTCTGCCCAACCCTAGGTCGTCCCTCAAATAATCCAGCCCAAAGCCATGGAGGGCTTTATAGGTAATTAATAAAGAGCACCTTGAACTGCTCTATTACTACTACTATGATTAGTAACTTACTACTACTAGTAAGTAGGAGTAGGAGTATTTGGACAATTCTTAGATGTAGAGATAAAGCTAGACTTAACCCTAAATGACCAGCATTTGATGAGCGTCCTTCAGAAGAGAATATATATAACAACAACAGCAACAATAAGGTTGTTGCTCAGACATCTACTTTCTCCTTTAGTGGAATATGGAATTGGGTTCCCAGTTCGGAGCTCGCAATGTTCTGCAGGGCTAGCTATGGGAACTCTTCATTAAGCCTGGAAAGAAAATGAAGGAGAAGAGGGTGGTGATAGAGAGACTGGGAGGGTGTCTGCAACGGGAGGGGGAGCAAGATGATAGTTATGACCACAATCAAACCCCACTCATTGTTTTACACTTATTGCTATGTAAGCCCGCTTTATTTAATAATTCACCTTTAAAGAAATCAGGGCTTTACCTGGGGTGGACAATCTTTTGTGGCTGTGGGGCACTTACCTTGCCGAGGAGGGTGTAGATCATAGTGGGTAGGCCTATGACGCAAATATCTCACCCCCATCTAGGTTCACACAGCATATTACTCATGGTTAATTGAACCTCACTTTGCTCAATCCAATATGCTGGGTTTGCACACCACAATGAACTTTCATCTAGGTACAAGCTTCACGCAATCCAGCTAGTTGGCTAGTTCTGACACCGTTACGTTGGACAGACTCAGATTCTAGTGAGACCAGGATTTCCTGTATTTTTTGGAATTTGGGGAGGGAGTTTGGGTGTTTCAAGATACAGAAAACTTCCTGCTGGAGTTGTTTTAAGAGCTACCCTACCCTCTATCTTAGTCTGTCAGAATGCCATGCCAATGATCTGACTCTTTGGAGGAGGTTTGAACCTGGTTTTCATGCTGGTCCACCTCAGGTCACCCAACTCTGGGCTTGGCATGTTGCGTGAACATGCAACAACCCTGATGCTTGGTGATGCAGATCAGGGTTCCAATCAGATCAGCTGGGAATTCACTGGGTGACCCTAGGCTAGCAGTTTTCCTTCACCCAAGCAAAGCTCCCAGAGTATTTTGATAAAGAAGAGGCAATTTCCATGCAGGGGTGTCCTCAGGAGCATCAACGAAGCTAAGATGATGTCTGCAATGGCACGATTGATGCCCTGCCCCATTTTTGTTTCTCACAGTATATATCAAAAGATTGGGGCTTCACTAGCACGGTCATAGCTGCCATCTTTATGTTCTTTACACTCCCCCCAGTGGACCCCATTGTTTTTCAAGATGCTTTGGGAGGAAAAATGGGGGCAAATGTGAAGCTAATGCTTATGGAAAAGGAAATCCACACAGCACCATAAATTAGTCTGCCAGCTCCCCATCCCAAAAAGCAGTGTTTCTCAACCTTGGCAGCTTGGAGATGTCTGGACTTCAACTCCCAGAATTCCCCAGCCAGCCAGGCTGGCTGGGGAATTCTGGGAGTTGAAGTCCAGACATCTCCAAGCTGCCAAGGTTGAGAAACGCTGCAAAGAGTCTCCAAGTTCATTTTCATTCATTCAGAAGGGAGGGCAAGGAGATTGAGCGATGCAAAAGGCGTGCTTGATTTGGATTGGACTGAGAAAGAAAAGATGAAACCCTTTGTAGAAAAAGAGTTTTGAAAAGAGGGCCAAGGCGATGTGGGAATGTGTGGGAGGAAGGCCGTAGGGGTAGCAATTAAAAAAGAATCGAGTAATTGCACAGAAGGGAGAGAGACATCACGGCAGCTTGAATTTCTTGTTCCCCAACAACAAAGGAGGGGCCTTCTCTTGCGTCCTCTTTCAAGTCCAGAAGCTGGTGACGATGTCCCTGCAAAAGTTGCTGCTGAATTTTAATTTTTTATGCGACAGAAGGGGGAAATGATTAAAATCCCATAAAGGAGTTGTATTAATGAAATATAAATGAAATAATATCTCTTTCTCTTCCCCGCTTCTTCCTCCCGGCCCCTTCTTCTGCCAAAGCAGCTGGCCCAACAGATGGCTCCTTAAGTAAGAAGGCTTTGGTTACTGGCGATACTGGAAGGGAACGATGTGTGTTGTAGTCCAACACATCTGTCGAACATTGGTAGAACGTCTAGTAGAGAGACTAGAAGTCTGCATGTGTGTGCGCGCCTCTGTAGTTGTGGACGATACCTTTAGACTTGACTCCATGGGAATTTTGACTGCTATTTAGCTTGCAGATGTGAGGATCTTCTGCCCGAAGCTGCCTGTCATTTACTATCCTTGGGTTTAAGTTGTTTGCTCGCTAAGGGTTCGGGTTCAGAATTTTATTGCCAGGGTCGGGTGGGCAAAGCAGGAGCAGCATAGATTTTGCTCCAATCTGTCCCATTGACCTTACAGGGCAACAATCTCATCTTAATTAATCTACTTTAATTAATCTGTTGGATTGATGAATGCTGCCAGGTTCTCAGAGGTCAGTGCTGGAGAGCAAGAGAGAAATCTCAGTAAGTGAACGGACCAGAAAGCGGCAGTATGTCAAATGGGTATAACTGGGTGAAGATGGGAGGTGATACAAGAAGGGACGTGCTTTGGGGAAATTTTTTAAACCGTCATTTCTGGCTTAGTGCCGTGTATGAAGTGGGCCTGTGATGGCTTTGTTAACTAAGATGACTTGCAAATGAACACTGTACACATGAGTCAGGGCTAGTCTTTAGAAGAATGGCAGGGTCAACAGCTAAAGGGTACGGCAAGGTTAGGTTGACTGATGTTCTCTAAAATAATTGAGCTTCAGTTCCCACAAGCCATTGGCTATGCTGGTTGAGGCTCATGGTCATTAAGTCTGAAATGTGCTTCCTCCTGGTTTAGGAGTCCAGAACACTATGACTGATTTATCTATAGCCCTAAACCATAGTTCACATAACAAACTAGACCTTGACCTGCCAACCACAGAGGCTGAGGGTTTACATAACACTTGAAGCCACAGACAGGCAATCTCCATGTTGGCTCAATGAAATGTGTGAATCTGGCCATCCTGTGATTGGTAAGTTAAGGGAGGGTGGCTGTAACAGCTCTCTCTTGATTAATTAGGGAATTCAGAGGGACATGAGAAAAGTGTTAGTAGATATTGGTTATGCCCGTATAACACACTTATCCAGATGAAGTAATGAGCATCGGGTGAAAGGCACAATAACTTTTATTTTCATTTATTTATTATTACATTTATATGCCGCCCATCTGCCCCAGAGGGTGACTCTGGGCGGCTTACAATTAAAAACCAAGACAATAAAAAGAATAAAAATATAAATAACCCCCGATTAAGACACAAACAACGGATCTATAAAAGCGATATACAAATCAAGAAGGCGGGGGAAGCAGGATCGATCATCCCACGAGCCACTTCCAGCAATGCTGAATGACTTTACACACATCAGGACATCATTGTGCACATGACACATATCATGTAAAGGCCATCAGTCGTGTTGTGAGATTATGATGCAAATGGCATCGTGGTGCAGCATGCCATCATGACATACATGTTTATTTTATTTTTATTTATTTTATGTTTCAAATTTGTTACCACCCATCTCCCTGCAGAGCAACTCTGGGCGGTTTACAGTAAAAGAATGAATATTAATTAAAATGGAATAAATATTAATTAAAAACACATTACAAAACGTTCCTATAGGTATAATAAGTATCATCCAAGATGCTGATGTTAACTAAGAGTTGCTCCCCAATGTTGCTCCCCAAGATGTCTAGGAGTCAGATAAAGACTTACCTGCTGCATTTGTATTACAATTTCTGGACATATTCTGCAAGCCCTTTTTATTAGTTTAGGGTTCAGATATTGTGCGAAGCCCCCAACATGGGTGACTTCAGGCTAACTTTGCTGTGTGAACCCTGCCATGGGAAGTCCCAGTGAATTGCTAGGAGGAATTTCGTGGAAGACCATTTTTGCATCCCTTTGGATTTAAAGAGACCTCACATGATCTCTTCAGCCGCAAAGAGACATCCCCTCCAGGGCACAACCCTTCTGCCTTTGTAGCATGGCAGCTTGGCGAGGGCTCATTCGGTGCTTGAAGGGCATTTGGGAGAACACCAAGAACTTTTCTGAGCATTAATAAGAGGATTGACTGGCAGTCCGCATGGCTTCATGATTTCTGCACGCACCAGATGTGCCTGTTTAATAAATTAAAACACTGGCTCACTTCTAAACTTGCTGGTCCTCCCTCATAATCTATTATAGATCTAATTATATAATGTTGCTGTCCAAGTTTCACTGAGATGGCTGGATTGATTCTTAATCTGCTGCTCTTCTTTATTTCTGAGGATAAATCAACAGCTAATTCTCGAAGATGGTGAAACTGGATATTTGCAGGCCATTTGAGACACAGCCACTGGCCCTTAAACCTTCTGCAGAAATTTTCCTCAATGTGCTTGGTCTTCCTCTGCAAGGGTCAGTATTTCTTCTAGCTGGGCAACTGGATGGTGCTTGGTGCCAGTTTTTCCTTCTCGCAGACCCCCTCCAACAGGCTGCTGCATGCAAAACTCCTTCTCAGCATCTAGGGAGGACAGGACATATGGAAGAGCAGCATGACTCCTTGGCTACAGAGAGAAAGGGAGAAATCCCAGAAGCTGGGAAACTGTTCACCCCACACCTTCAGAGGCAACGCTTCAGATCTATTTCCATAATATTTCTTCTGGAATAGGAAACAAACCAGCTGAAAGGCGCTTTCCCCCAAACTATGGCATCTGTGCAACCCCTGCGGGTAGATGAGGTTCAAACTCAAGGACATTGTTTGTATACCCTACCGAGCCAATAGTCAAACAAGACTGCTATGCAAAATTGCAATGCAAGGTGGAACCTATATGGCTCTTCCTGTTGAGGGAAATCCTTGGTGCTGACTAGGAATTCTGGGGTTGGTAGTCTTGATACAGCAGAAAGGTTCCAGGTTAGGGAAGGTTGTTCTAGAGTTAGCGTTGGACACGCCCGTGCAAATGCCATAGATATACCTTGAAGACATTTTGAAAACAGGCAGGTGCTGACACGAATGCAGGCACTCCTCATGCTTTTTGGCCTTCTCCCCAACACGTACCTTTCGTACAGGCACTTCTGCAACCTGAAGCAACGCAGTTCCAAAAACTCCATTATGTAGTTTCCAGACTAGCGTGGAGATCATATTGAACGTGTATTTAATATGCAATTAAATCAAGGGAGTGAATTAGAACTAACCTGTGTTCAAAGGCCAGGACGAGCTCTTCTTTCTCAGATGAACTTGAGCGGTGTTCTGAGAGAGCTTTTGTTCAACTCAAGAGTGGTTGAATATAGGGGGAAAAATCACTCTGGGATACCTTAAGAGCTTGGTTCACAAGAGGGCTTTCTATTGTGTTCCAGAGAGTTTCTGGTAAATGAGTATTACTAAGAAAGGACTCGAAGGAGGATCTTGTCAGTTCCATAGCTCTATTGGAGACACGGGAAGAAATAGAGACACATCTTTATTATGTAGCATTGTGATGAAAGCAGGCACACGTGTGTTTTGTTCCTCTTTTCCCTTCCATGCAGATATTCAAAAGGAGGGTAGCCGAAGCCATTCTCTGTGCATGGTGGCCTGGGAGCAAGCGGTTCAAGCTGTAGTTACATAAGGCACCACATTATGATACATTTCTCCGTTCTTTCTCATTGGCCTGGTTCACACATTTTACAAAGTCATAATGTGGGTGAGTAATCCCACTCATTACGGCATCGCATTGTGTGAGAACAGGATTCTTACAATTTATTCAGAAAACCATTATTTAAAACTCTCGTCTTCGTTGGAGTGGTGCCAACCATTGCATTATCTTTATGGTGTGCCTCTGTGGTGCATCATTTTTATTTTACACCTCCTATTTTAAGCTAACTTGTTCAAGCACTTTTACTGTTAATGAAATCAGGATGCAAACAGCTTGTTCAGTGACAAAACATGAGACGAAATGAAGTTTTTTGAACCCAGTGTAGTACTTCCACCCTCCTCCACTCATGCCTTAGCTATTGCTCTGTATACCAGCTCTCCAAAAGCATTTTGAATTTTTGCAAAGACAAGTTGTGTGAGAAAATGTACGCTCATTAATTGTTTCAGGGTTGCTTCAGGCATAAAGAATTCTGCAAGTAGTCCAGATGAGTGAGAAGCATTTTTTCAACAACTGAACACCCACCCCATCCTTATCTTAAGGAGAAACCTACAAATATAGCTTTTGTGCTAATGCCAAGAGGTAATCTGATCCAAGACAGAAAGGAACTCCTGAAGTGGTTCTTGGCTTAGGGATCCGAAATCACTCTGCAAATGTCCGTCTCCCGAGATGAAAAAGGACAACTTTTAAAGAGCCTTGGGCCACATAAAGGGGGTGTGGACTGTGAAAAGCAGGTACAATCAAACCAAGCAGGAGGCAGGTCAAAGCCCAAAATTTAATTGCATGTAATTTAATTTACATGTAAATTAAATTATATTAATTTAATACAGTTCATATGATTATCCTTCATGTGTTTCATCTTTTTCTCTTCTGCCAAATTAAAAATTACAATGTAGCAACTTCTGGAGTGGCCCCCGGGGGTCATACGTAGCCTCGGGGACCCGTGCAGCTGAAGCAGAGCGAGCAATTTCTCCAGCACTTCAGCAAAGCTTGGAATGTTATGTGAGGCTAGAAGGACGATTTGCATCGAGTAGGTGAATGCAGTGAGTTAATCCTAATAGCTAATGCATTAATTAGGCATTAGATAAGGAGGTGCCATTAGCTAAATGGCACCTCCTTATCTATATGCCGTATAACTCTGTACATCAGATGCTGTGGCAAATAACAATGCAGATACTTTGTCTTCAAATATTCAGTTTGAGCTTCCCAGAAATTTCCAGGTGTCTTCTCTGGGGATTGGAGGCTGGACTGTACTATCTTTGCTGGCAGGACTAGATCATGTTTGCTTCTCTGTGAATCCGGAGGCTCAGTTGGATGCAAATACATATAACTGATACGGGATTGACCATTTGCTTGGCGTATGTTTTATTGATGGATTGACTGATTGATCATATTTGCATAGCCGCCTGTCTCACAAGAGAGTGACTCTGGGCAGCGTCATCGAGATAAGAAATTGCACGTGGGTGGAGGCCTAATCAGTTCCTCAGCTTGCACCAATGTGAACACATCCATGGATGTGTAAGGTCCTTTGTGTTATCAGACTGGCACTTTGCTCGTGTACTTGCTGAGAAACCTGCGAATGTGTCTCCTTCACTCTAGCTCCTGTCTGCGCATATCACATCTTAAAATGGAAAAGGGGGAGTTGCATTGATGGATTCAGGCCACGCTCTGCAAGAGATTCCCTTTCTCCCCTTCAGCCTGCCTTATTCACATGCCAAAGGGCCAGACCCAGAATCCACAATCACGTTGCAATAACATTTCTGCCAAAGGCATCTTCCGACTTGTTGCAACATCAGGGTGACGTCATCCCCTAATTACACCAAAGGCATTTATAGTTGGAAAGACACACCCTGGACTGGATTTTGAAATCAACCTCTTCTCCCTGCACCTCTTGATGAACAAACCCGTATCCCACCCCCACCATTTCTTCTCAAGTGATTAATAAAAATAGATCCGACTGCTTCTAAGCCTCTTTATCTTTCCTACTTTGCTTGAGGAGTTCAGAGCTTTTGGCCCCACTGGAGAGAAATCTAAATGTGGGTGGCTTCCAAGTCCAAATCTTGGCTTGACAAGAACCTGTAGCTGTAGGCCCTGTGGTTCAGGACTAAAGACACGAGTGAAGAGCCTCAGCTGGCTTTGAGCTGCTTGATTTCATCACTCTCCTTCTCTCTCTCCTGCAGACTGAACTCTCTTTGCAAAAAGAGCAACTGCAGCTGAAGATCATCGAGCTTGAAGATGAAGTGGATAAGTGGCAGAAAGAGAGGGACCGTATTAAGGTGAGTACGGCACCAATGTCCTCCCTCTTCAATCTTCTCGTGCTGTTTCTTTATTTCCCATTTTGAGTTTGCTTGTTTTCAACCAGAGCATCCAAGCCAACTAAGCCCTTCCACATGTTGGCTTGACACCACTCTCACACCAGCATGGCCCTTTTGTGATTTCACAATGGTGTTTTCTGTTCATCAGCTCAGTCAAGCTCTACCTCACTCAGCTGTGGTTTATTGCAAATCACTGCAAGTTTGGTTTGGCCTTTGCAATGTTGGAGTCCCATGGAACTTGGGGGTGTGCCATTTTCTCTTTGCTGGAAACCCCCAACTATTGGCTGCTTAGTCTTCCCCTCCTCTTCTCACCCTAGAGGTGGATCCAGAGTGGCATCGTGCTGAGATGCTACCATTTCACCTTTTAATTTGTGCCAAGGTAGCACCAGGATATAACTCTTTTGTTAGGATCCCCCCCCCACCCCCATTCAGTCAGAATCTGGCTTCCTGTAGCTAAAATCCATTATTCCAAATGTTTCACTCTGGAATGATGAAGAACAAATTTTGATCTTTTAGGTGATGCTTCTTCAGGTATTTGATCCCACCCCTGCTCATTCTTCTCCTTGTGTTTCCATCCTTTAACCTTTTTGCTGGGATGTCGTTGTTGGTCCCTGCCAACTCTTTTCCAAACTTGTCCTAGTTCTCTGAGTCCTTCTTAAAGTCTGGTGCCCAGAACTTGCCCCTTTCCATGAGGTGAGATCTGACCAAAGCAGAATGAATTCAGAACTCTTATTATTATTATTATTATTATTATTATTATTATTATTATTATTATTATTTCCTGTGAATTTTACAATAGCGATGTCTCTATTTTGGGGGATATACATGATAGACAAGAATCATGCGCTTACTCATACACACAACAAGGCTCCCAGAATTTCACGACATCATTTATGTATGGCCTTCTTTCTGTGATCGCAAAGAACCTGCCTGTGCATTGGGAGGAATTTAGCTGAGAATTTGTATGTGGGTGGAAAATGTTCTCTGCAGAAACAAATAACTCTCCTTGAATGGATGCTGGGAAGCATTATGAATGAATGATGAAGCCACAAGTAGATACTTTGTTAGATCTTGGCTGCAAGTTGTGGCATGATCTTTGCAAACAACTGTGGTTTCCCCTTGCTCAGCAAATGTTAACAATAGTTAAAAGTTATCCTAAAGCAGGATAGTTCCTTTTCTGGGATTCAGCAGCGCTCAGAAGGGGTAGCTGCAAGGAGAGCATCTAGAATGTGAATAACAAGATTGAAATGACCAACTCTGTGTTCCCTATCCCGTATCTAAAATACATGGCTAGGAAAATGAGACTTTGCTGGACTTATTACTTAAAAAAGGAGTCAAAATGTATATATATTTTTTTTTGACAGAGGTCCATCTCCAAAAAATTGTAGGTGGGGTAGGGAATACTTCATTTCATTGACTATTAAAATTATATCTGGTTAAAGATTATGCCCCAGCCATGGGTTTAATAAGTTCCCCTGTACGAATATTTTAAAATTACAATTGGGTAGCTATTTCTGGAGATCCTTGGGAGTTATGCCCCAAATCTTCAGGGACTTTATTTAAAGTGAGGATTTTAAGTAAGGGTCAAAGTGTTCTGATTTAAAGTGAGGATTTTCATAAAAAGATAGGTTCACATCCTTACAAAATACAGAGTCCTTTCCTGAAGGAAGAACTTAGCTTACTTGTTGCTCTGCAATGGCTGTTTTGGGTTTTAATGAAAAAGGGGGTTTTTCCTCTCCCTTTCGTGGTCTCTGTTTAGAATTTTACTGCCAACGAAAAAGCCACGGTAGATCAGCATTTCAAAGAGCTGATCCGTGACCTGGAGAAACAGCGTGAGGAAGTCAAGGCTGGTCTGGACCACAGGGAGAAGACTGCGGTGGAGAACATCAAGGAAATTGTGGAGGAACTGGAAGAAAGAGCCAAACTCTTGCAAGAGGATAAGGAAACCAGGGAACAGATTGGCCAGATTAGTGATTCTGTGCTCTTCCTACAGGTACTGTTTTCTCTTTTACTTGGGGGAACAAGGTCTATCAACAAACATGATTTCAATTTAATCAACTGCTAATGTATTGACTCTATGATACAATCTTGTCAGAGTAAGAAAAGCTTTTATTTGCATGTGAATGTGCCTATCTAGTAGCAACGTTGCCTTCCTCCCACTAAAATTATTGCCACAAATTAATGCAGACGCATATTTATTCTGCCTAGCAGTGGGGAAGGATCCACCTGGGGTAGCTTTAATAAGGTTAATTAGCCAAGGGAGAATTTCATTTGGTTTATATTTGAGGTAAGCCTGCCCTATTCACACTTCACAAACTCTGAAACTGGAACATCAGTATGTGCTGAAACTGACAGTCTCCCAATTTTTGCAATACAGTTTAAAATTCAGAAAGCTGCTTCTCCTTCTTCTTCTCAGGAATTTGGAGCAATGATGAGAAGCTATGTTATTCCTCCATCTCTGCCGACGTATAGCATCTTGCTTGAAGGAGAGAACATGAGTCCAGCAATGGGGATACTCAGAGACGACCTCCTGAATGTATGCATGAGGCACGTCGAGAAAATCTGCAAGGCGGACCTTAGCAGGAATTTCATTGAGAGAAACCACATGGAAAATGGTAGGGGGAACTGAGAGCAGAGTTATTTATTTATTTCATTAATCAAATGTATACGCCACCCATCTCACTGTGTAAGTGACCCTAGGCGGCTTACAAGTGAGAAGTGATAAAAAAACGATAAAAATCTTAGCAAAAATATACAAAGCTGAAAGACGGAGAGAACGTCCTCAAGCCGCCAACCACCTCCAGTACTGTGAACCCCCATTGGGACCCCATGCCAGTTAACAGAGTCAGGTCTTGACACTCTTCCAGAAGACCAAAAGAGTAGGGGCCAATCTCACCTCGGGGGCAAGATGTTCCACAGGGTGGGGGTGACAGCAGAAAAGGCTCTCCTCCTAGACCCCACCAGTCGAAATTCTCTAGCTGACGGGGTCCTTAACATGCCCTTCCTGATGAAGTGGATGGAACACTTCACCCACTTGGGTCAATGTAACCGGGTCGAGATTGTTCCTCCGGTAACCTGGGCCCATGTCCATTCACCCTTGGACCACACAGGTTGGGAGGGGCAGGTAATTATGGTGAGGTATAGGAGGAGAGACTTGTATCAAGCTACTCCGTTGTCTCCATGATCAGGAGAACATTGTTGTGCTTGTAAAAGTTAGAAGTGCCTCAGGCAAGCTGGGGATGATATCATGGGTGGCATCACATCAGTCATTTTTTTTATGTCGATATAGTGATAACCTTTTATTGCTGCGCCTTGCTGTTTTGCCTGTGTTGTGCAATCACTTATAATCCCAGCTAATATTTGATATAATTCTTAGTCAGGTGTGTTACCCTGAGAATTGCTAGATCACAATAATGAAAAGAAGAAAAAGGCTGAACACAATTTTGATCTTTCTCATTTCTGAGATACTTATCTCTAAAATGGAGATAAGCTTTCACCACCTTGTAAGAGGCAGTGAAAACAAAAACGAATTCCCCCTGATACAGGGACGAGGAATCTTGATAGTGCTTCTTGGGTCCTCAGATGCTTAGCCCAGGGCAAGGGGGAGGCTGGTGGAGATGACCAAGTAATGATTTTATCTTTTCATTTGGGAAGGAGAGAGGAGGAGACAGCCTGCACTTGTTGAAAAGGTCTTTGATCTATTACTTGATGAAAGTCATTGTGGACACCTCTAGCCTTATTGTTTCATTATGATTTTGATCAAACATACCTTGAGTTATTCCTTGGCCAAGGGAAGGGTCTCAAAACCTTCTCTAGACTTCAGATGTACCGAAAAGGTGGAGATTTGGAGCATTCCAATGCACTGGGAGAAGTAACTCAGATATATATGTATGTATGAATGTATGTATGTATGTATCTAGGGGGGATTTTGGTGAGTATGATTCCAGGGATCTGATTTGTTTGCTGGTTTCCTAAGATAGCATTTAGCCACACCAGCAGCTTAGAAATCTGAATCCTGAGACTATTGGAGACTGTTGAGTTGGAAATGTGTGTGTCCACATTTCATGATAGCCTTATTCACACTATAGAGAGAGGAAACAGCAGGATTCTCACAATTATAATTATCACGTTAACTTCTTTTCAGCCTCACTTCTTTGGTCTATAAACTGGGAATAATACTGTTTGAGCCTGCATTACAAGGCTGTTGCAATATGAGTTGCAAAGCACTGGAAATACATCTTTTTCAAAATACAAAAGCTATTAGGAACGAAGGGACAAATGGTGGGAATGTCCAGATGTGCATCATTAAATAGCACCCCAGGGTATATTATATTCCTCAAAGTGTCCGTCTTAAATAAAGTGAGCGCCCCCAATTTAGACTGACTTTGGAAGGGATACTGTTACATTAGGCAGGGAGGGAAAAACATGCAAATATTTGTATTGTATGCTTTTTTATCCCTTTGGCGAATAGCAGTTTTGTGATCCTTGAGCTTCAGCAGGAGAGGTCAACATCTGCAGGATGGCAGGCAGAATTGCAACAGGCGCAGAATTGCAATAGAAGCTCTGCCCTTATACATATGCGCAGTGCTGCTGTGTAGACAAAAAGCAGGGTTTTGAACACAACACTCTGCTTGGCATTTTGTAAAATCTGATCCCCCCCCCCCCCACCCCTGGGCACCATTGCTTTTGTGCATGAGTAGCAATCTCAATAATGAAAATGACCTCAACTTTTTTTATTCTAACATCAAGGACAAAACTAAGAACTCTATTCTCATTTTTCCGCTGTCAGCTGGATTTCAACGTTATCAAACCAAAGATGCTCCCGTCTTTTGCTTAGATGGAGGTTTTATTTATGTCCCTTTAGGACAGCTTTTTCCCTGCATGACTCGTCATAAGAATTTGCACTATCCTAATAACTACCTTGACTGATCTCAAAAAGCTAAGCAGGATTTATGCATGGATATGAATTAGGAAATCCCAGAACTATGGGCTAGCCTGGGAAATTAGATGACAGACAGACAGACAGACAGACAATATCTATCTATCTATCTATCTATCTATCTATCTATCTATCTATCTATCTATCATGGGATAAGCAGTGGGAACCCACTTCTGTTATTTTTGCCAAGAAATGACATGAATATGGCAGTGTTGCAACCAGGAGTTGAACTTCACTAAAACAAAACTTTAGCTTTTAATAAAATACAGAAATATATATTCTGGCAAGATTGTCAATGCCTTCAAAATAAGAGGCTGGAAGGAGACGACTTCACTGGGTCTTCATATTACGTAGTTTGAAATGATTAAAAGCTGATAGGTATTGATAAATCATGGACAACTAAAGAGGAAAATAGTATATGCCATGTGTAGCCAGCCAAAACCCTGCTTACCTCACCTACTTTTGCCCAGGAGGAAAAAAAAGAACCTTAATATTCACTTCTTTAATTGGCATCTCGTTTAAAGACGACAACACTGCAATTTTCACAATGGATGAATTCAATGGGCAATGCCCAAAGTGATAACTTCCTATCACCTGAACTGGAACAGTGGAGAAGGAACAGGAAGGAGGCATCTGTTGAGGTTGGTTGATGGTTACAAAAGGCAGATCAAACCATAAAATGTCACCTTCCAATGAGATTTCTGCACAGAGTCTCATGAGTCCATGCAGGGAGCCAACTTCTGTACTCTGAAGTTTGAACAAGCGACCCTTGTTTCTCTTCATGGTTAGCTTGCAATCTTCTCCCTACTGATCTGGACGCTTGACTAAGCAATTCACACCGCTCTTGCCTGCTGGTGACCAATCTCAGCTGTTGACCTCAGATTTCCACTGGCAGGAAGAATTCCATCTTAGCTAAGAAGATAGGGCTCCCTGCTTTCACAAAGCAAGATCTAATCCTCCTCATTTTGTGGCTGCTGCTTATCTCCTAATAACTAAGGTTCTTGCTTTGGTCTTCTAATTTTGCAGGAGATCACCGTTACATGATGAACAACTTCTCTGACTGGAACCAGCCCGATAGCCTGAAGAGGTTTTCCATGTTCTTGAATCCAAAAGGTATAAACACACCCCTCCTAAACAACGTACCCAGTTGCCATCTATATTTCTTGGAGATTTTTTTTCTTTTTAATGACTTCAGTCTGAAGCAACCATTTTGCACCAGTTTCCTTGGCCTAAGAAACACGAGAGGAGACTTGGATCCCCTAACTCCTCTGCAAACCATGATTAAATAGAAAGGCTGGGATATAAATATTTGAAAGACAGAGAGATGATTCTCCATTTTGTTTAACTCACTCACAAAGGGCATCTCGAGCTGCCCACTTCTGTGCTGCACAATGTGAATGTCAACATAATTGGAGCAAGGCATAACCCATGAGTGAGTAATTGAATGTCCACTCAGAGGGAACGATTACAGTATGCTGCAAGAGCAATGGGCAATTTTGCGCTCTTGTTTTCTGAACAAAATTGCCTCCCCAAACAGTCAATTATCTCTCTAGCCTTCCAATCTCCTGCTTACCAGTGTTTCAATGATGACTCTAGGAGAACCTCACCCACCTTGTTGACTAACGTCTGGCCTGTATTCTTTCATTTAGGAGGAAATTACAATACACGAGCTTGGGAATTTTCTACCATGCAAACTGCAGAAGAGACACTTACATCAGGGAACTCAGCTTTCTCGCTGAAAGGTATTCATCATGCCACCTCAATTTTTTCTATCCTTTTGAAAGGTTTCCACCTTTCCTTTAGTCCTGCTCCTGTGCCCAGGGCTATAATTCTTTTGCAGAGCATCTGCTTTCACATGTATCAAAACCGTCGTATCATAATGTATAGCAATTGCTTATAGGCAAACCGATGGGCCGAGTTCAGATCAAAGTATTATGAGAAAGAGAGAAGCTAATAACTGAACATGGAATTAAGAGCTGTTAATGGACTAGTTCAGTGTTTCTCAACCTCAACCTTGCTGGCTGGGGGATTCTGGGAGTTGAAGTCCACACATCTTCAAGTTGCTGAGGTTGAGAAACACTGACTTAGTTAATAGCTCATGTATCCTGAGTAATGAAGATGGTCACATTAGGCCATTGAATGGCTGTCATTCCAGGACATGAGAAGAAGCTCCATTGCTGACTTGCTTTCTTCATTCTCATGTTTCCTTGCATCAGATTCTGGTGAAAGGAGAGTTGATGTTACTCTGGATTTTATTTATTTTCCCATATCTACTGCCCTCGAGATATGTGGGGAAAGCTACCTGCAGAATTCCCCATGCCCAGTGGGAATCTGTGAGTTGCAATCCCAAGATTTCTAGAGGGTAGGTAGCAGGAGAGGAATATATGTTGCTGTTTGTAGGTGTAGTCTTTCCGTATCTCCAGGGTTCACGGTCTTCTTTCATAGCTAAGCCATCCACATTTAGAATGTACATCATAAAAGCTGCACACCCTCAAGAATTTAGTCAAAGCTTCACAAAGACAGTGAGGTTGTTCTAACAAAACCTCAATTCGAGTGAGCCACTTCAACTTCTCCCCTTGACCTGGTTACCCTTCAAACTCCTTGTTGAAAGCAGGGCCTTAAGAAAGTACCCTCCTGAGCACGCAGAGATTGGTCGGGGTGATACTGTTGGTCTGCCAACTGAAGTAAGCTTAGAAGTTGCCCTTTATGGATACTACGCTTTGGGTGAGGTATCTCTGATTTTGGGAGCACAAGATGGCATTACTCTGGGAGAAGGCTGAGAAAGGCAAGAATGATCAGGTTGGTGAATGGTTGGAGATCAGAGGAGGCAGGATTATAACAGCAGCCTCTTGCATTGTATGAAAGCAAAAGTTCACCTCATAGAGTAAAAATAAGTCTTGGCCTCCTGTAAGAAGCTCTTGCCACCCTAAAACTGCAATGCAATTATTGTCGAGGACAGCTGTCATCCTATTCTCATGGCCTTTCTCTCTGTCATCTATCTTGGGATAGATTTTCTTTATTGTTTTAGAGCTAGGTAATTTGTGAAGGCCACAACACCCAGGACAGTCGAGGACTGTTCGGACATTGATCTGAACACAAATTGGGTGGGAGAACAGAATAGCATATGACACATATACGTAAAAAGCAGGTGAAGCTTCAATCATACTGCCATGGCCACCATCCTGACTCTTTTAACCACATTATGTAGACACCTCCACTCTCTTTGGATGAACATTTGGCTCAATCTGCACCACTAGGAACCCCCAATTGTCTCAAAGTTTCCTGAATCATGCCAGTAGGACAGTTCTGATGCATGTTATGGCCTTTCAAGCATTTTGTCAAACCTGTGCTGGAATCAGATGGTGGGCTTTGCTGCTGTAAATGGACTCAGGTCTATTCCCTGCTCCATGCATATTCAGACGATTTGTGGAGCAACAGTTTTTAGACTTGGTGGTGTCCTGACTCTAGGCAAGTCGTTTCTCTATGTTATTGTTTCATCACTTAGCAAAAATCGCTCTGTGCTCTGGAGGGTGGCAAGGATAAATTGCAACTGAGTAGATTCCCAAGGCACCTAGATTAGGGTGATGTATGAATGCATTCACAAACACAATTCAGTGGAAGTCACAGAAGGCATGAGAGAGAGAGAGAAAGAGAGAGACTGAGAAGGGGGTGAGCAGAAACATTCCAGCCAAACCTCACATTCAACTTTGTGCCATGTCAAAATTCCAATCAGGAAGAGCCAGACAGGGCCAGCTTGTCACAGTCAAGAGAGAAAAGTTGTTTGTCTCTTGCCTAAGCACTTTCAGCCGAGGCTCAATCCATTCACAGGGTAAAAAGGGTGTTTCTGAAAAACAGAAGCATATTCTGTTTTGAGCTGATACGCGCCTTTCAACAGCTGCTTTTCCTCTACAGGAGAAAAGGAAGAATGGCTTTTCAGAAGATGACATTATTCTATTAATTATTATTAACAATTCTGAGAGTTCTATATTAATAGAATAATAGGCCAAGTAATTAAGAACATTGGACATGATTAGAAACAGGATTAAAAAAAAATAGTTGATCTAACATTTATTAGTTGCAGTCTTTGCAGGAATACATGTATAAATTTGGGGACCCTGGAAAATTTGAGGACAACTTGGCATCTGGGCTTATGCCAATGGAAATCCCAAAATTTCAAAGGGCTGGATATTCTCCTGCTGTTTCCTGACCTCTATGGAGTTCAGGTTTTCAATTTCCCTCTTCTTGAAGTAGCAGGTTAAGATTTTCAGTGCTTCTGAGCAGAAAACCAAATCTGCTTTTTTACATGGTGGTTCTAGTGCCGGACCTGACCAATCCTGCTGTTTTCCTGATACAGACTCTGGGATCTGTAGTCTTGGTGCAGCACTCTTGGGGTCAGGCCCAAAGGGGTGGAAAGCTTGGACGGTTCTACCCACCTCACCATCATGTTGCTTCTTCTATTTTCCAGTTGGCAATGGAAGCAAGATGCCGTATCAGTTTCCCCCAATTGGCCAGAGTTCACCTGGGGATTTCAGCAAGCAGTCTGACGGCAGCCTCTATACTAAGAATGGTATTTCAGGGCTTCTTCTGAGTTCCTTTGGTCTCCTCCTTCCTATCCTGTCTTATCCTCTGGATTTGTTCATATGTATTCATGCCAAACTGCCCAAAAGCTGCTGCATTTGGGGATTGCTCCATCTTACTAACTTGGAGGTGGGCGGAAATCATCTGGCACTCCAGTGAAGTGTCTTTCTAATTCAGCAAAGCACACCAATGCAGGCAAGAAAGCACGTTTTTGAAGTAACCAAGCTGCCTTGTGTCTCCCCACCAGCCTATCCTTCAATCGTGAGGCACCAAACTGCTAAGGCACAGCCACAGACATGGAAATCTTCCAAACAAAGCATGCTGGTAAGTCATCACCACCTCTTCCCTCCTCTCTCCCCTTTAATTTTATCTTATTAACTCTCAACCGTCCAACAATGTTCTCTGATTGATACAGAGATCCTGCATTTCATGCACTTTGCCCATAAATGGCTTGGTGAATGTTTGGTGGCTTTGTGAATTCTATTTAGAAACCACTGGCAGGTTTCAATGGGGGTCAACCACGTAGCTTTAGGCAGGAAAAAATCACCTGTCTTCCACCCCCCCCCCCCCCCCCAGCTATTCCTCATTGGATCCAAGGAAAAAGAATTTGCTTCTGAAGTTTCTGTCAAGGGAGAGGAATTTTCAAGAGATTCTCCTAGATGGAGTATAAGTGTTCTTGCACATATTTATTGATGGAGGTGTTCAAAGGCAACGTGTGAACACTCTACCCTTTGTTACAGACCTCTGTCTTGCACTTATTTAGTGATGGATGGAGGTGGACAAGGGTTATGTGGGAACACCCTGCCCTTCATTACTCAGCATCGCCCTACATATGATGGAGGTGGCCAAGAGCTAAGTGGGAATGCCCTGCCCTTCATTGTGCAATCTCTCCTCCAGCACCCTGCAACCTCCCTGGCTTCCCATTTGCCTTCCCAAAGTATCCAGCCAATGGGTGTGGCCAGTTTTTAATTGCATAATCATCTCCCCAGTGGCTGCAGCCTCCATGGCCCCCCAGGGAATTCTTGTAATCCCAAGGGAAGCCATCAGAGGGAATTCTTCCCAGGGGAACCCCATTTTCAGTGGGGGAGTATAAGCATCCAGGGAGGCTTCAAAGTGATGGATAGTCATGTCATCAAAACACCACTTCCAGAAAGAGCACCCTCTGTGTCACTTCCAAGAAAAAAAACGCAACATTCCCAAGAGAAATCCAAAAGGAATTTGCAAGCAGAGTGACAGTAAGGTACAAGCCTCTTTCCTCAAGAGAAGACAGCCTGAGAAATTGCAAGGCAGATTTTTATTACAGCATTAAATCCATGCCTGTTTTCAGCTGCATGTTGCACGTGACCCAGTGTGCATACGATGCTGACGCTATCAAGCCCACAGCTCCTCCAAGAGGGAGAGGGTCATGCTTCGGCTTGAGACCTAACCTCTGGAGAGAAATCAGTCTACTGTAGAACCCCCCCCCCCCCCCCCCAAGTTTTACTCTCTGATACATTTCACTCACCGATCTATAAGGAAGAAATTATAGTCAGAGAGGATTTAGGACTTAGAGAAAATGATTAAAGAGGATCAAGGACAAGATAGTGGCTAAGCTGTGTTCATGAAGGAAAATCTTGATGCTGGTGGCTGCGTTTTTAAACAAAAAATAATTAACTGATCAGCATCCTAAGAATAGTCAAGGATACAAAAATCTTAAGCTACACAGTGACTCTAATGTATTCTGGGCATATGCATGCCAGCATATCTGACCTCTGCAGTCTGCATGAAATGGGGTCTTTGCTGTGTTGGACCTTCCCATTCACCTTACCTGCCCGGGTGGGTGGCAAATCGAACCAACAACAACTTCTGCTGGTAGGTAATGCCTGCCCATCCCACTCCCCGAGTCCTGCTCTGCATTCCAGCATTTTTCCAACCTTACGCCGTTCCTGTAGAGGACAGACAAAGTGCACCAGCTTTGTAAATATTCAGGAAGGGTGCTCAGTCTTCGAAAATCCCATTTATATTCTCCAGTTATACACCACAGCAAACAATTGGGCAGGTAAATAAACAAATTAAATGCCCCAAGACAAAACACACTTGGATTAGATTTCACATACCTAGCAGAAGCTTTTGTGGATTGTTAGGCCAAATCACCTGGCTTTTAAAACTACTTGAAATATGTACACATTTAAGTAATCTGTACTCCTAAAGTAAGATCGGTCAGTGTGAAGCTCAGCAGTCCAGCCAGAGAGAAATCTGCCCACTTCCTCATTGTGGGTTATGAAAAAGTAGCTTATTTTCTTCTTCAATTAGCTACAAAACCCACTAAAGCTTCAGCCAAGGGGGAGGAATTAGCATTTGGATGGAGGGTCCAAAAGGGCAGGTTCTGGTGTAGAACCTATCGCAGATCCTTTCTCATCGCTTTAAGGAAGGGCCTTTCCTCACAACTGACTTAAACTGGTCTCCACCCTTTCTTGAGCTGGCCCCAAATTATACCCCATTGCTGATCTCTACCCCACCTCTGTATCCAGGGCCTGCCAATCTACTAATTTCCCTCCAAGGGAACAAAGCCGAACAGATTCTAGACACCTCAAGGTGTTTAGAACACCTTGGATGGTGTTGGGAGAAGAGGGAAAACATCAGTACAACTAGGGATGACTTATACCTGTCCCATCAGGGCTGGGGGATGAAATGAAGGCCTTGGCATGGGTCTGGTGGTGTCCATAGGAGGTTACCATTTTGCCATTGTGAGATGTCACGATGTATGTAGAAACAGGGTGGGGCCTGCATTGGGGTGCTGCAGTGTTGCTGATGGCATGGGCCAAGAGGAAAAATTAGTGTTTAAGGGGCATGATTGTGCCACTGTTGTGTGTAAATGAGGACAGGGCATCTGTTCCTTTAGGTTGACAGCATATTCCTTGGTTTGGCCTATGTTTTTGGGAAGGAAAGTCTCTTATCAGATCAGAGAGGCAAAAAGGAAGAAATTGGGGACCAAATGCAATTTAAATTTTTAATGAAACCATTTCAGGATTGATTTGTTGGAGCCCGGCATAAATACAACAATAGTATTAATTTAAAAATGTACAGAGCTAATCCCAGCATCTATCATCCTCTTTCTTTACCAGAAGCTGGTGCAACTAATTTTTTGAGGGCATATACAGAGTTGCTGGAGTGTATGCATTGGGGGGGGGGGGGGGGGGGGGGGAGGGGGAGATCAAGACAAAAATGAAATGGACTTCATTTCCTTGACATTTAAATTTAATTAAAAATAGCATAGTCCATGTGATTACTCTCCAGTCATGCATTTAATAACTTCCCCCTTCTGTCTCATTCACATTTACAATTTGGGATCTGCCACTGGAGATGTCTGGAGATTGTGATCAAGGTTTTTAGGGGCCACAGGAAGCATTGAGGATTTAGGCCATGCACCTTGGATTTACATGGGACCCCAAAGGTGCTCTTAGAAAACACAAATGGAGAGTGTGGTTAGCAGAGAGCTTCATTTGGAAGTATGCCCATCTGCCTGGAGAAAAATGAAAACAGTTGGTGGGGCATATTCTGAAAGGCTAGAGAGATTGGCAGTTAGCACTTTCCTGTGATGGTTGGTCTTCAGGTAAATTAATGTTTTGTGGCTGACCACAATTACCATGTTTAGGTGAGCTCTACCAAAAATAATCATCTTGAGAGGATACAGGACGCACTCTCCAAAATCCTCTTGGGCCCAGTGGCTCCCCAAAATTTCATATCCCTGCTTTAAATGGATAGAGGTATTGCTGGACAAATACTGGAGGAACAGGAGTTGATGGAGCTTTGTGCAGTCCAGCTGTAATGATACATGGGAATGAGTCTGGGAGACCAGGTAAAGAGATGCTCCCTAGGGAACCGTCTGATAAGAGGGAGCATAGCCCACCGCTACATAACAGGTGGAGCAAGAGGCTCAGAAGAGATCGTCTCTAATTTCTCAGGGGTAAAGGAGACAGTGGGAGAATTGTACTTTCAGACTTGCAAGATTCTGTCAATGTAGCCGTACCATAAAGTAGAATTAGCTCATCTACTGTGATGGAATGGAATTATGAAGGCCAGACTCAGGGAGGGAAGCATCCTCTTTCATCTCCTGAGGGGCGGGGAAGAGATAAGAGGATGAGGCTGGCACCTCCCTGAGGAACTCACTCTGTGTCGACTGGCTGACCTTGGGAACTAGTTTCAGTCTGGGAAGATTCTTGCTGGAGGTTGTAGCTAATAAACATTGCTGAACTGAATCTGCATGGTCTCCTGGAGTTCCTTGGGCTAGGCCTGACATCTACTTGTGTTTCCTGTCTGGTTTACCTGGGAGGGCTGACACAAGCCAACTCACTGCTCGGTTTATCTGCTTTCTCCATCCACAGTCTCATTACCGCCCCTTCTACGTCAACAAGGGCAATGGGGTCACCTCCAATGAAGCACCCTGAGGAAGATGGCTGTGGAAGAGGAAGACATGCCAACAATAATGTCTGTGGATATTCCTGTTATTGTACTGATCTAAATTGTTTTAATTCTTTTTTTGTTTTAAGTGGGGGGTGGGTGCTCTAGAGGAAAGGTATAGCATTGTATGTCTCATTCTGGGAGAAAATGGGTCCCACCATGCTCTTTTCAATCCGTGCTTTGCAGCCTCTGAGAACTAAATTCACCCCAAGTAGATCTCAGTTCATTAATGCATTCCCTTTTCCTGATGTAACTGCTTCGCTCTTACTAATTCCTCACTAGTGTTTACACATAGTATGCCCAAGATATATTTGGTTTAAGCAAACAAGCTGCTGCTTAGAACTGTAATTTCAGCTGCCGACTTCTACCTGCAGCTCTAACCACTGTTGACATCAGTGGGGGCTCTTGTTTGGTCGATACTGTTCCAAAGCCATCTGCTTGAACATAGCAATCAAAGAAGTCCACAAAATATTAACCAGTTCCCTCTGGCCACTAGCCAGGTGGTGGTTATGAACCTATAGCTAAAATGAGTTGCCCATCATCAGAATTTCTCTCCCTCCTGCCGGTTGTTCAAATTACAGAAGAAAAGGGAGAAAAAATCCATCTTGCTAATAGAAGATTGATTAGATGTCTTAGCTATGCTCTGCTCCACAGATGATACTGGCTGATATGCTTTGGTTCAGTTGTTCTGTTTACATTTGAGGAGAATTATTTTTAAAAGCGTGTGCACGTGGGTGTATCTACTCCTCTATAGTTTCCTCCTCATTGGAAACTAAGAATCAGGGCCAAGGGTGAGGTAGAAGCCTGTGCAATGTTCCAGATAAAAGGAATGTGTTAGAGTTGCCAGGTGAACCACATTGCCCCATCCCAAAACTGGTACCTAAACTTCAGCATCTCCTACAAGACTGCGAGAATCTCACCTGTCTCCAACTCTGGGAGAGCTGGAGATGGTCGGATGCATCAGGAATTCCTTCCAAGGAAGAACCTTTTAAGAAGGTAGCAGGGTTGAGAAATGAATTTATGCTGGTTTTCATTCTAGACTGTTATTTTTTCTTCTTTCAAAGTAGGCCTCCTTGTCCATTCCAATGTACACAGTAGATGTGAACACCCGCATCAGCACCCTTTGATGGGACACTGATCAGGATAAGGGGGAACTGTTTTATGACTTGTAGGGACTTCCCTTCCCCATATAAACATACATGTCCTTCCCCTTCCCCCCCTCCCTTGTTGGGCTCTGCTGCAGAGGAATGACGTGGGCACCTCCAGCTTCTTTGTTTCTTGAAGGTGCATCTAAGTAGGGAAAAAGAAAACGGTGGCAGGATTGGCTGTCTGTTAAATTTCTTCTAAAAAGAGTCATGGCAATGGATTGGGGGGTCCCTTGGTAACTAATTCTTTCTCAACCAGTCTTCCTACTGCCAAAGAGCAGCTCTTGCCAATGAATGAAGCCATTTTAAAAAATTTTGATCAGCGGATTTCTTTTTGCTTGTATGACAAAATGGACAGAGAACGTCAGGACTACAAAGCTATACACTGACCTAGGACTCAATAGGCCTTATTTGTGAGTAAACACACAGCAAGCCTTGCACTGTACTATCTATTTGCATTATTGAAATGCAGGTAAGATCAGAATTTTGATTGTTGTTCTGTCCTTTCTGAAAGCTTGCAGACGTTGGCAGAATTAATTTTTCCCTGGCCATTTTTGATTATCTTGCTTAAGCATGGTGGATTAGCCTGCCAGAGAGTTGAACCCTTGAGAGGTCACCATTATCCAGCAGTTAGGTTCTTTCAAAGCTTACCTTTTTTTTTTGCAAAAAACCCTCACAAAAATACATGTTTTTAAAATGACCCCTTCCAAATTAAAATTAAAAGTGTTTTGTAATTCAGGGATAATTAGAGGAAAAGATGGGGGGAGGGTGGAAAAGAAAAGCACATATCCCAAAAAGAATTCTAACGTGATTGAAAAATAAATTTTTAGGGTCAACTGGTCACCCAAAGTGAAAATATTTTGCAGACCTTTTTTTTTTTTTTACCTTCCCATGTTTGAATATTGGAAAAATGGAGTAATTGCACGTACATGTTCTTCTTTCATAAATACCAAGTCTTGATTTATCCCGATTCTGAAAACCGGAATCTGCTGATCATAACGGTAAAAACAAACTGATCTAAAGCCTGCACAATGAGTAATATTAATCTCACTATTTCTAATCAGATAGCCTTGTGGCTTTAGGATTAGAGGTGAATCTTCACTACAGAAGAACAAGACTTTCAGCAAAAATTGCATTCCGGTTCCTGCCTTTCCCTTACTGCAAACATAGGCAAGGTCCCTAACCCACTTTTAAAACTGGATCCAGTTCTTCTAAAAACGTTGATTTGTATTCTTTCCAGCGGAGGGAGGAGTGTTGCAATATTCCATTTCCTGAACGTGGTCACATTTAGAAACTTTTCTCAAGTTTAAAAAATAGGTTCAAAACACCGACAGTAGCAGTTTGATGCCAGTTTGCCTTAATGAAGTTCTGATCAAGAAAAATGTTTAGTTAAAAGTATTCTGGAAAATAAAACGTTGGAATTATCAAGAGACCAATTTTGCATTTGTTTTTCTTATTATTATTGCTAGAAGTTAAATTGTACCAAATTCCATTCACATGCTAACGTTAAGTGCATTGATGATGCGGGTAAGGAAATAGCAGACAAGTCATTTTGCTAGCAATTTCCATTAATACTTTTAATTCCGTGCTTTTTTTTTTTCCTGGAAAAAAGAGGCAGAAACACAGATAAAGATGTGTGTGTGTTTATGCATGCGTGTAGGGGGGACAGAAAGATTGGTGAGCTCTGCTGAGGCCTGAAGGGCAGGGACCCCTTATTGCAGAAATAGAACAGCCCATCCAAGGTTATAGAGAACTTCCAGATGTGCCATCAATATCATTGGTAGATTATGAAAAGCCTAGAGAACTTTTTTTTAAAAAAAGCACACATATACTGCTTTGGAACCAGCATTGCCAACTGTTTAGTTAGCCCCTGCTGCTGTGCCTTTTGACAAGAGGTCCAACAAGCAGATCAGTTACCAGAGAATACCGTTTATTGTTAAGTTGTGAAAAGGCTCAGCTGTTGTTTTCTGGAAACAAAGCTGGTTGAAAGGATGAGGGGGCGGACGGCCATTTTCTCCCCATGATGAGTTGGACTACTCTACCAAGCAGCCAATGCGGGAATGAGTGGGAGGTGGGAGATTTGATAGCTCAAAGGTTATGAAAATAAAGATGGAAGAGAAGAAAGCAAAGGAGGGATGACATCAGGGTGGGTGGGGGAAAAAAAGTCAACATGGTGGCCGTGATTGCATGATCACCACCTCACCGCTTTTTATGTGTGCTGCAAATGGACGTAAATATAAAAGTGATGCAGGTAAAAAAGGGGTGGGCCTTTGATCATGCAATCATGGCCACCATGTTGACTTTTTGGATGTCCTCCTGTGGACATCCCTGGATGGTGTGAGATGGAGAGTTTTCCTGTGTTCCCTGCAACACTTTTCTGGTGATCCTTGACTTCCTGCGATGGCTCTGGTGCTTCTTTTGGTCAGCCCTCTAATTCCTTCAAATATTTATCCTGTTAGCTCTTGCTAAATCTAGACAGGATTATTTTAAAAACAACAACAACACAGAAGACTTTAAAACTGCAACAGTTTTATAACGGGAGGGGCCTACAAACTTGCCTCTCCACGTTAAGACATCTCTTGCAAACCAAGAGATGGGAAGCCTAACCTTCGCCCTGGGAAGCCGCTGAACTGACATTGCTGCAAAAGATGCCCCCTCCCAGAAACCCTACTGCTTGAGTTATTGCTCAGAACCCCCAAAGCCAGGAACCCAGGATGACACGGCTTGCGGGATCTAAGGCACTCAAACTCTTCCTCCCAAAAGATGGCTGGGCTCCTGACAGCCTTTATTTATTTATGATCTACCTGCATCTTGGGGAGAAAAAAAAAATCTACCGATTTGAACTCTTTCCTATAATGATCAGAAGACTCCGAATCATGATCCACGAGGTGGAATGAGGGGAAGTAGCTTACCTGCAAATGGCCATATATTTTCTCTTACTCATCCAGTGCAGGCTCTTTCCTAACCACTCTACCCTCTGCCTCCATTACTGTTATTACAGTGATTAAAAAGCAATCAAAGAAAATCTCCTCCTTTTCCTTAAGTGATGGACATGGAGGCAGCAGCTGACTCAAAAGCTTAAGAAACAAATGAGAGCCATTAATAGAAGTTAGGATAGGCATGAATAGAACGCCCAAGATTTCAGACAGTTTTACACAGGTTTTGTATCAGATCAATTCTCTTCCCTGCGCAAGATTTTTAACCCTCTCTTGTCTTGCTTTCCAAGATGCCTTTCCAGATTAGGCCATAGCACGTCTTGCTATCCTCTGTGTCCCCAGCATTTTGCTGAAGATGGATGAATTTTTGGAGCAGGGTGATTGACATTTACATATTGATTTGATTTGGGAAATGTGTGCAGCTGGAAATGACTAGCTGCTTCATGCATTGAAAAACCATCCTCCAAAACGCTCTTCTGCTCAGAATGTGTATGTCCGCAAGGAGCTCTGGGACATGTGATGCTCCACCGTAGTGCTCAGTATGGGATTTCAGGTCCCCTGGGACTTGATTTTCTAGGGTTCCTAGCAGAAGAGATACCATGAACATGCTCTGAAGCATCTCCATCTGCAGCTAGTTTGGCTGGCTTTAAAAGAGAATTGGGTGTTGTTCTCTGAAGGCTGTTAGAGTACGCAGAACTTCCACCTTCGGGGGTAGTCTGTCATTGAATATCAGCTCAAATGGGCATGCCAGTGATCTGGGTTCCACAACCTGCTTCTCAGGCATCAATAGCATGACTGGTATTGTGAGAAACTTGACCAGACCAAGCCATACACACCCCTCATTTCCCATTTGTTCCATGGATCCTATCTGGCCTGCAAGGTCACCGGCATTCATGTGAATATGTAGATTGCTTTCTTGAGATTGAAAATTTTGCCCTCATCTTCACTGTGCATCGCAGCTTGCAATGTACCATAAAACAGAAAAAATTGGGGGTCTGCAGAGACAGAAACGTACAGCAGGGGACACTGTCCCACTGCATTCATCCTAGCCTTGGCTCTGTTCTGGATATTGGCTATAATGTCCCTGGATATTGCTAATTTGGATATTTGTCTGTCATATTTGCTGATCTTTCCTTGGATCAGAAGAAAAGTGCTTTGAAAACACCATTTTCCCACTTACAGCTGGGGGAGAAAGAAAATACACGGGCATAGGACAAGATGAGATGATAGCAATGTGCAGGATGTGACGGTCATAAATTTGATTATTCGGTCTTTAACATCTGGTTTTCATACTCCACTCTATGCTGCTCTGTTCCTTAATACTTATTGCTACCACTGATAAATTATCAGTAGTATAATGTATTCTTGATATAATACATCAATAGTATAATATATACTATCCAAACCTACAGAAACTGTTAAATACCACCAATTCCAACTACAAAATAGCCTAAATCAGGAACAACTGATCCAAGATATGTTGATGGTTAGAAACTTAGGGCAAGGGTTTTTTTTTTTGCAATGTAGACAAATTAACTAAATGTTCATACTTTTAGTCTTATTTACTACAGTATTCGCCGCAACTGCTAATTTTTTTTTTTTGTATTTTAATTAATTTTTGTTTTTATAGTAAACTGCCCAGAGTCACTTCCTTGTGAGATGGGCGGTGACCAGATTTGAAATATAAACAAGTAAATAAGTAAATAAAATAAATAAATGGAATGGCCATCTCTGAAGGCAATATGTTTTTGTGGATAAGCAACAGAGGAATATTAGCACCTTCATAAGCTGCATTTGATCAACTTCTGACTAGCTGATGTTAGAAAGAGAAAGCTGGAGAATATGGATCCTTCAAGCTCCTGATTCAGAACAGAAGATCTTGTTCATACAGGACTGAACACCATTCCCTGTTTATTAAATTTCTTAGCATGTTGGGGGGAAAAAGCAAGAGGATTTGATTGATACAGGGAAATATTCCAATAGCAGATGGGGCAAATTGTTCTCTGTGGCCGTGGAAGATGAATTTCAAATCAACAAAAACACAAGGAGGGGATTTCGGGTTAAGCACTGAAAAAAAGCATTGGGCAACATAGCTGTTTTGTTCCACTGGCACAGACCAAAGACTGCATAGAAAGTGCCTAGTCTTACCTTTTAATACAGAGATTTGGATGGCAGTTTCTCAGGGATGAGATAGCCAAAGAGTGTTTGCATCAGCAAAGAGTTAAACTTGATTACCTTGAGTATTCCTTCCAATTTTATGATTCTTTTATTTATCCCATTTTTGGAGCTGCACATCAAATTATTGAGAAGTGAGAATTTCAGGGTGCAGGAGTTTTTTTGAGGTGGGGTTGAGAAAGAATGGGCCACTGGAGGCTCATGATGCTTTGGGACATAAGGTTGATTTACACAAATATCCAAGTGGAGATTCTCTACCTAAATTGCCTTGCAGATGCCTCTTCCCTTCTTAGATTTCCAGGGGAATTGGCCATCACCATTTATAAAGCAACAGAGATTTCTGGATGGTTTGTAGGAGACTGGGTAGGGGCCCGTTTGCCCAAACGTCTAAGAATACAAATTATACATAGGGCTGGTCTTGTGGGAGTCATCAATCTCTCTGCCTCCATGTTTCTCATCTGTGAAATAGAGGCATTAAAGGTCCTCTTTGATCCTGCTTCTGTGCTGCTCCAGTCACAAATAGGCTTTGTGTCTTCTTCCAATTTTAAAAACAGTGAAGAAACACAGCTGCAGATTTGCGTATTAAGACCTGCCTCCATTACCCCTTCCCAACACACACATTGGCTGAGTTCACATCTACCAAACCATAATGTAATGTGAATGATTGTTGGCTTAGCATGTTTTGTGAGCCCATCTACCCACCATGACTTATAAATCTAGCTTTATAACCTAGACTGTTACACAAACCCCATCAAGGTGGTTTATTCTGCAGGTTTAGCTTAGCGTGACATGTGACCCCTCTTTTTTGCACCTAAGCCTGAGTACAATGAATTAAATAAAAAACCTGATATCTCTGTGCAACTGCTTTAAGCCAGTTCCCAATTTTAATCCAACATTGATCAACACTGAGCTGATGAGATCTGTAATGGTTAATTCAAAAGAAAGAGCTAGGCCTAAATTGTAGAGCAATCCCCAAATCCAAAAAGCAGGGAAATATTAAAACAGCTGAGAACCAAATCTTCTGTTCTACCTCCATCTGCCAGCAAGAATTGTTCCAAAGAGCATTCCATTAACCTTAATCTCTTTAAACAGAAATAAAGCTTCTTTTGGAAGATACAGAAGGTTAATGTGCAGTCTAACCTCCAGGAAGTGGTCAACAATATAGCACATACATGCCTGAAACTTGCAGTAATTAATATATATGTGTTTCCTCCCCCCTCCCCAATATAAATTAAAACAACTAATCTCATAGACTGTCAGCCAGCCATCACCCAGCTCCCTTGTGATTCCCAAGCTTAATCAAGCAAGCTAGTGCCAGTCTCTTTGGACAATAATTGACTGTTCCTCACCACCATCCTGCACCAAGCTGAGGCAAGCTGAAAATGTTGCTGCTGATAAAGAAAATACAAGAGGTAGTTGGAGACCCAGAAGGATTTTTAGCTGCCAGAATGTTCTTCAGATGCCCTTTGCATGATGAGGCAAGATTGTGCCAGCAACTGCAGAGCGCTAAGCATCAAGAAAGCCACAATATTTAAATATCTGGCTTAAATCAGGTATTATCACAATCAAAATGTTGGTGTTTGGGTCAGAGAATGATACTCTTTGGGAGAATGAACATGCCTATGTTTTAAAAACTTGAGATATATTCCTCCTACCCTTCTGAAAAGAACTTTAAGAACTCCAGAACTTTCCCCCACTTTTTGCTACAAAATCTCTCTCTACACCACCCTTTCATTTCATGGGTGAATACAGTTCGTAGCTTCCACGGCTTTTCTATTAAGGCCCCTTGGACCAGAAGTGATCTGACTGGGTGCAGCTGCTCTTTCTATTCTCCTGCCCATGAGAACAGAACCATGTCTCTGATGAGGAGCACAGAGCAAAATCAGCCCTCTGTGGAATTATTTCCATGCACCTCCAAGAATCATCCCAGGGAGTAATTTGGAGTTATATATTTTCAACAAGGGAAAGAACGCTGTGGCTGGGTTCACATTACACGCTGATACCTAAACTGAATTAACAAGAGCTACATTCACATCACATGCGATGCCTAAACAAATAAACCGTGCTATGGCTTAATGTAATGACCTGGTTCAACACCATGCTTTGCTGAACCACTAACCACTGTACTCTCATTTTAGCTTAACCTGGTCTGTTGTATGAGCCGGCCCTACAATCCAACATTATCCTGATCACGATAGAGACATTTTTAAAAATTCCTCCCCCATTCATTCATTATCTGTGGCTGAAGGGCTGTTTGTTTCGTGGTCGGCTGAATTTATTACCTGCTTCAAGCCAGCTTCTGGATTGCTGTGTTTTGATGAATGGACGGTTGCGTGATCTCTTTTAGAAGAGAACAGAGAAATGCGGGGTGGAAAATCCAATCTCTCAAGGGAACCATTTCTATTTGGTACGGTGGTTGTTTTTAGCTGGAGAAACTGTGGGGCCCTGGAGCAGTGAAATCAGTTGCCCAACTTGTCTTTGATCAAGGGTCGAAGTTCAGACATGAATCTTGTGAAATATATTGAGAGGTGTGGGTGGGGAACATGAGTATGGGTATGTTCAGTCTAAAACTCAACTACTTTTTCTTCTTGATTCCGTCCGCTAATCCACTATACTGTATCAAATCTTAAATATTAAAAAGATTATTGTATTCCCACCTGAAAAAAATTAGGACCACAGTAGCAGCAAAGAGGGCTGGAGGCCACTCACAAAGCCTTAAGAGGTTGTTTACCCATGGTTTATTTCAGAATTTTTCCTCCTCTTATTTCTCTGTTAGAGCCTTGGCTTCTGAATTCCAGACAGGCTGGCAAAACTCACCAAGGTTGCAATCCCTCCCAAATCAAGACCTCATAGGAATTTTTTCCCCCTCCCCCGATAAATATAACAAACACACAGAGAGAATTAGCATCCTAACCTGCTTGTGTCCTTTGCTTTTCTCCTGAATGTTTATGGATTCTGGTGACTGTCCACCCTGTAATCTATTGGCACCAACAATAGGCATTATCTAACAAAACCTTAAATTGAAAATGTGAAGCTCTCCCTTTTCCCAGCCTGTCAAGAAGAGTTGGGGGCTTCCATAGCCCAATGTAATTCACTTGCCTGCTAATTAAAAGATGTCCATCAGCTGCTGGGTGACTCATGTTACAGGCCCTTAAAGACAGAGCAGCCCATGAACATTAAACAGCAAACATGGAGACAACCTTAGCAAGCAAAATGTGTTGAAAAATTGCCATATAAGACCCTAAAAGTAAAGGGTGAATGGATTACAACTGGGTTATCTATGTCAACTCTTCTGAGGCCAAGGGATGATTCCCACTTAGGAAATCAGAAGCAGTCTGCTAGCACCTTGTCCGCCCAACAAATTATATTAAAAGGTATCAGCTTTCCTGAGCTGCACCATTTATACAAAAAATGGCCTTCACCCAAAGAGATATACAGGCTGAGTTCACATACAGCACTGATCAGATGATGGGTTTTTTTTTGCTTTTTGCTCAGCACAAGCTTGCCGGCATCCTTTGGTGACCTCTCCATCCCCCAGAGTGATGGGTCCCAAAGCTTCCCCCCTTTGTAGGGAGGTCAGGCACATTTTAAGGAGTAAAATGGGCTCCTTTGGCCTTGCAGTCACTTAAAGGGTTCTGTTTCTCCTTTAATCCCTGAATCCCCTCCTTCCAATGACCCTCCACCACCCCCTGTTTCAGGGAGATCCTCAACAAGTCACAAAAACCTGGCTGAGGCTCTTGATGTGATCCGTGTTCTTCATCTGGTCTAGCATTTGTATGAAACCACCATTCTCAAATTTAGCACTTTGATGATGGCTGGTAGCTCTGTCCTTGACTTTCCACTGACTGTGACGGAAGAGTTACCTGTCATTCTCAAGGCAAAGAACACGCAAAAACAGTAGTGGAAGCCCTAGACTAGGCTTAACATGGGTTTTGGGGGAAATTGAAAAGAAAGACATCCCCCAAAATAATCCCATACAACCCCTTCCCTTGGCAAAACCTCAGTGCCTCCCTTATCTATGATATGCCCCACCCATTTTGCATTCTTGCCCTCTCCACCTCCTACCCCCCAAGAAACATTAAAAGCAGTCCTTAAATACTAGCAACCAAAATGTTGCAGTGAAGTAGGGATTTGTATATCTCTGTGCATGTGCATGGAGAGAAGCCTTCCTCATCAATAAAAGCTGTCCAAAGTGGTAGCTCTCTTCCTCAACTGATGTTTGACCAGGAGAGCAGTGTCTCTGGGGTTTGCCCACATGCTCAGTCCTACAGGGAGAGTCAGCCCTCAATGTTCTGGCTGTCACAGAACCAGGAGAACTGGGGTTGATTCTGCTGAGTTCTCATGGCTGACCAGGTCCTTACTGATAATTTCTCTTGGCCAAGCAACCAGGACTGATAATGAGGACCAGAGTCAGTGGGAAAGAACAGCCATCATGGAGATGAGGTCCACATGCAATCCACATAGTTCTGAACAAGCCAACCAGCCATTAATTTGGCTAGGTTGGAGAAATAGAAGCCAGTTTCCTAACACTTGTCAAGGACTCCTTGTCCAACCAACGTCACCTCTACCAGACTGCTGAGCCCTGAATATCACTGAGCAATGTTCATTTTCTTTGGTGAGTTCCTCTTTTGTGCTATATACATTGTTTAAAGAAGTGGGGAAAATGAGATGCAGACCAGCAAGGGGAGGAATGGAAAAATCTAACCAACGTTTTTCTTGCTCCCCTGGATAAGAGATGAAAGTTGTTCAGATGAGTGGATGATGGAAAAATTCAAGTAGGGAATCATTTAATAACCACCAGGGGTGGGTCAGATGGACTTGCAAAAACAGTGTTTTGGTCAGTGTCTGGACTCGGAATGATTTTGAGCAAAAATTATGTCTACATAGATTTCACCCATATGATTCTGCATGTCAGAAGGCCTGTTCTTGTTTAGTCGTTAAGTCGTGTCCGACTCTTCGTGACCCCATGAACCATATTGCGCCAGGCCTGTTCTAACTACTGTTTGTTTTTCATGCTGGAGAAATGAGATTCAAAATGCAGCAAACAAAGGAGATGCTTTACTTCTTTTCTTCCAAAAAGGAACATTCCCCAGCTGTGCACAGAAACACTCTGCCTGCCTCTCATTTTTACTCTCTGGGTGATGTTATAGGAAGCTTACTGGGAAAATGGGGTGGATATCCCAAATCAGGATCTCCTGCCTCCTTGGAAACCATGCTGCTGGTCATATCACATTCCTTCTATCCTTTCTTTTAATGAATGTGGAGATCGTTTTTAGGTTCACTTTAAAACTGGCTCTTGGACTATTCTGGAATTCTAGTGCTAGAGAGACGAGTGGTTGGGGGGAGACCCTGTTAAAATTCCCATCCGGATCCTGCCCCCCTACCCTTTGCTTGGGACTGGATAAAGAATTCTTGTTTGTGCTAAAGGGAGTTTTCTTTTAAATGCTGATAGGAGTTGCAAATCCGCTGATCTGATGAGGTTCCAGTGGGGTGGCTGGAATTAAATCCTCCTGCTTCTTCCATCATTAACCTGATCTCCTTTGGGCCTCTATGCCTGCTATTTATACTTTTGAAGTGTAAATGGAATTGCAAATTGGATAGAATGGGGCAGGTACAGCTGGCTTATCTTTTCTTGTAGAGAACAGGGAATCTGAGGTGGGGGCACGGGCAGAACTAAGAAATACAGTGAGGATTATGTCGCATTGTATGGATGCTCACTGTGGATCGTTGCTAAAAAGGAGCACTATTCTCCATGTCATGTTCCTGGTGCATGGGGGGAAAAAAACCAACCTCATCTCAGAAACAACGTTGGAGGGCTTACAGTGAGACTAAGAGTACTTAAGTACGAGGAATGTTCTTAGCATGGCAAAACTGCAGGAGCTCAAAGCTGAACGTTGTGGCTCAGTTCAGTTTCTTCAGGCCAGTCGGTCAACTGTCTCACTGCCCGGAAAGGATGGCTTGGCTTCCGGCTGAGCAAAGCCAGCCTGCCTTTTCTGCCAGATGTTTTGGAACTGTCATACCCAAATTGCCCAGGTAAAAGGTAAAGCCTCCTTCAAGTCAGTCCCCCTTATGGTGACTTCATAGATACATCCACCTCATTCTCCCGGCAGGCATATGGAACTGGTTTTCCTACTGCCTTCTTCTGAAACCTTTCTTGCTTTCTAGTCAGGCCCATCATTTTGGAGTTCCTGATGATCTAAGTTCATCCAAGTTCTGCCTGCCTAGTTAGGGACCCTGGGAATTCTCAGGCCACAGCAAGGTCAGTTAGTCAGTTACAGTGAAGGACACTTTCAGAATTTCTGAAAGCAGGTGAAACATAGAATTATGGCATTGGAAGGGACCACAAAGTGGACACACTCACAAGGTAGCTCCCATCACTAGTCACAAAATACTAATTGACCAGAATGCCCTTAGTGTCCTACTTGAGCCCCAAAGATGGTGCTGCAGATAAACATGCTAAAAATTGGTGCCTTGCTCTGCCATGTGTCCTTTATGTTCACCAAGTGAATCTTGAAAAACTCAGTGGGGCAAGGTGGCTGGCTGCACTCTGTTGCCTCGTGGACCACATCACCTTGCCCCAGTGGGCAGGTGACCCCACTGTCCCTCCTTACTAATACATGGCCCAGAACAGAAATAAAAGGTTGTGGGTCAGTTTTTTGATTGACATAGGATGCCTTTCGCTCCCTAGCTGCATGAAAGCAGCATGAGATGCATGACCCCAAACCTTCCCCTTTCATAATTCCTTCCTTCACCTGTTCCACGCTGAAGCCCTGGAGCTAAATTAATAGTTGAGGAGAGACTTAGAGGCTACCATTTTCATCGCCCACCTTTAAGCTGCCACAAACAAAGCAACTTAGTTTTGTCAGGAAATCTGTACTGTTGGATTTACAAGCTGTGCCTCAGTCATGGGAGTATCATCTATCATTCTAATAGACAGCCATGGCTGTCAATCAGGCTACCGTGAGCTTGGGGAAACCCAGCCCTCTTCCTAATGATGGTCTTCTGATTTGCTTCCCTGGGCCTCTGGATGATACCAAGAATGGGGTTAAAAATAGTCTCTTAATTAGCCAATTTAGGGCTACGATAGCCTGGAGTACTATTTTTCAAAGCCCTGTCTTCTTTTTAGAAGCCTGTCCATCTGATGGAGAACCTCAAGAAAGGCCAAGAGAAGCCCAGGTTGCCATCAGGAGACAGCAAACAGCTTCTCGGCTCGACTGATATCTCCTGTGTTCCTGTGCACATTCAGTCACCTCCTGGGGGAGATGGGTGGCATACAAACTAGATAGATAGATAGATAGATAGATAGATAGATAGATAGATAGAAGATAGATTCCATTAATGTTAGTTTTGCATCTGGAGGTGTAAATTAACAATGTGCCAGTGCAATTGAGGATCAACCCCTCCAGGCCAGGGGTTGATGACTGTTACTTGTTTAATTGCCCTTGTTTCATTCTGTGGATTTTGTTACTACAGCATGTTAGTCTGGGCTGTCTGTTGATTTAATATTTTAGTTGTTTTTATGTTTCTTTTAGTTCTGTGCGCTGCCCAGAGTCCACTGGAGATGGGCAATCAATACATTTTAATCAATCAATAAATCAAGGGCACCATCTTTACTCCCCTTCTTTTGGGTCAGGGCATTTGAGGCCCCCCTGACTGGGGGTCTACTCAGGCACCATATGATCAGCAAGCCATGAGAATTATCCTGCTCTCTTCCGGCTTCTTCCTTCCTTCAGGAAGGGAGAGAGAGAAAAGTTGTAAAGAAAGAAAGATGCAATATAAATCATTGATCCTGAGCAGAATTAAAATGAATATAGAATGAATATTTACTGCAGCGGATCAAGTATTCAGCAAGACGGCATTGTCAGGTGAGCTGCGGAATGATAGGGGAATGCAGCGAACAAGCCCCTTTGTCTTGCGTTGAATCATTTGCAAACAGTTTGCCCAAGAAACCCGGGTTTTCTGGGCTGAGGAGGTGAACTCTATGCCAAGTATAAATGCTGCAAATTGGGAGAACTGGCATACATTGCTCTAATTTGCATATGTATGACTGTTCCTGTTATCCAGCACATGAAAAGATGAGGAGAACTCTGTAAAATACTCTAGTTTAACTCATGGACTAGCACAAAATCCAATTCAGCATAAACTGTTATCAGTATAACTCACCAAGCTGCATTTCAAAGCCTGACTTCATTGCCTTAAGGGTTAGAGACTTGCTTTAAAAAAAAAAAAAAAAGACAGAGGGGAAGGGAAAGGAAGGGGAAGAAATCCGAAGTGTCTTGAGATAGGAATTTGTCACTGTAATTCTCTGTCCTATACTTATATAGTGCCAGATTTGGTAGTGGGTGCAAAATTGAGTCCTGTTGGGTTAGACCAAGGTAGATCCATCTAGGATGTCATTCTGCATCTCACCATGACAATCTTCCACACAGGACGAGGTGAGCTAGAGGGACTGCTGGGCAGACCTTCTCCATGGCTTCCTCCAGATGTCTTAGACTTCTGCTCTCATCATCTCCTGCCGGTACAGGCCTGCTGGATGGAGGTTATTGGCACTGTAGTGTAACACTTCCAAAGGGCACCACTGTACAAAACGTATCTTCTTGGCTTCTGTGCAGGCATCCAAAGGGCATCACTGTACAAAAAGTATCTTCTTGGCTTCTTCCAATGTCCTGCATTCCACCCATTATGAGCCAGCGTTGGTGGAAAACTCCATTTGGCACATGTGCACATGTGTGATTAATTCCATAGCTAGCTGAACTCCTTCCACTATTTCCTTCTCTCTCTGTCTGTCTTTTATGGAGCTTCCCTTCAGGGGAAGGAAAGAGTAGCATCTGGCTTCTCTGTAAGAAGCCCCAAGTGATCCTCAGAGGTTTGTTGCTAAATAGCAGAGGGAGGATCTGAAGAGACACAACCAGACTGAGCGTAAAGTGCCTCTCAGATCACTGGGCCCCTGCTGGGGAAACAGAATTACAAGCAGCCCCCCACTGAGTAAGTGGCTGGGGTAGCAGACCCACAACTCAGGGGCGAGGGAGACTGGTGTCCCATGTGCACCAGAGTAAATCTACCATGGATTTGGTGGGGGGTGGGGGTGGGAGTGGGCAGGAATAAATGAGAGGCAGGACTTACAGGGAGAGAAGGAGTGGGTTATCTGAGGAAGAATGGGCAAAGAGATATATTCCACTGTCTTAAAAACAGAGCCTCTGATTGAGATGTAGGACAGTCATTGCAAGTGGGGTAACGGGTGGAAAATATGTAGGCTGGGTTCATACAGCATGCTAGATGTGGCTAAACTGGGGTTGGGAAGTTTTGTTTCAGCTTGTTGGATGAGTCACAATAAGTGTATTTATTGCATTTTGTTAATCCCTGTTTAGGGTTCAGCATGTGTGAATCCAGCTGGGAAGAGAGAAGAATGCATATCATAATAATATGCTTATGTTGGGAGAAACCTGTTGGGAGAAACCACATTCTTGATCTCCAGTGCCCTCAGTTTTGCAGTCTGAAAAGGACTGAAGTATGATTTACCGTAGCCTTCCCCACTGTGGTGCCTTCCAGATGTGTTGGAATGCAGGTCTAGGATTCTAAGCTAACCCAGCAAACAACCTGATCCCATAGCAATCTCACCATCTGACTTCTTGCCTTACATTCCTATGTTATCTGCCCATCATTTCAATGTCTGTATCTCCTGCTCTTCATGGGGGTGCTTGCTTGTTCAGTATTTTATTCACCCACACATCCTATTCCCAAATCCCCCTGCACATATGCTAGTAGTACACCAAACAGATGTACTAAACATGGTTATATAGAAATCACTTTGGATAGGCTTTTAATACAGTCCTGCTGGAGACTGTCTCCAAGCACCAGGAAAAAAGGGAGATAGAAGTTAGAGTTGGCTTGCAGAGAGCAGTACATAACTCATGAACTGTGCCAGAATGCCACACTCTGCCTATCTTTCTGGACTTCACACCTCCATCCACATTGCTATCTGAGAGTATAACTCAGAAGACTTCCCCAGGAAATGATTGATTATGACTAATTATGTGCCATCAGATTGGTGCCAACTCTCAGCAACCACATAGATAGGTTTTCTCCAGTAGGATCTGCCCCAACTTGGTCCTTCAGTTCTTCCAATGAGGCACCCATTGCTACTGTAACTTAGTCCATCCATCTTGTTGCTGGTTGTCCTCTTCTTCTCTTGCTTTCCACCTTTCTCAGCATTAGAGCCTTCTCCAGAGAGCTGGGTCTTTGCATAATGTGTCCGAAGTAGGATAATTTGAGCCTGGTCATTTCTGCCTTGAGTTAAGAACTCTAGGGTGATGTGTTTGATGATCCATCGGTTTGTCTTGGCTGTCCGTGATATTCTAAGGAGTCTTCTCCAACTTCAAAGTTCAAAAGCATCACCAAAATTCACAACAGAGGCTCTTGTGGGGAACAAATCAATTGGTCCCTTATTTCCTGTCCTCTAGGGCATCCCACATACACACAGAGACATGTATACACACACAAACAAATATAGATATATAAGATAGTTCTAACAGAGAAGGAAACAGGAAGCATAAAAGAGAAAGGTAGGAAATGGCAGGAACCACAACTGTGATCAGACATACCATACTTATTTGTTTCCCTTCCGGGGATCCTGAATCCAGAAAGAAAGGGTTTTAAAGAGCAAACATGAAATAATAGCAGAAAAACAAACAAGGTTACCCTAAACACAAGCTGCTTTACTTCTTTCTCCTTTGAATCTTTGAGAAGAGTTTGCTCATTTTTGCTCAGACAGTGCTTTGCTCAGATCTACTGTCCAAATCAGACATTTATCCCAGGTTGATAATTTTGCCCAAGAAGCTTGGAAAAGAGAGAGCCCACTCAGCCCACTGGGGTTCTTCCCATTCCTTTCAGATAAACAAGCAAGATACAAACCAGTTCTAGAAATCTCACAGGGTCCAGCAGGGATGCTAAAAGTGTTGTGGTTGCTAGGTAGTGACAAAAAAGTGGTGCTGGATCAGCTCTGAGACAGCTAAGAGGTATAAAATGAAAACAGACCACACCAGGGAAAGTCTGAAACTTGGCCAGAGGGATAAGATTTTTTAAAATTATGCTGATATTCTTCCTAATGAGGGAAATTATGAAGATAGGTGAATGACTTTGTAATGTCAAAGAAACTTTTTTTCCCATAGCATATGGTGCAATTATCTCATATAGAATATCTGTTTAGGTACAGTATACTGAAAGACTAGGGTTGGTTGAGGAGTAAAGAGGAAGTCTAAATAGTCAGTTGGATTCAGTTATAGTGGTGATGAGTGCAATCTTGGAACACTGAGGGACCAGGTTAAGGACAGATTGTCATGGAGAAGTGACAAGCATGGAGATCGTCCATGATTGTCAATCATGGAGACACCAACTTGATGGTACATAATCAACTAATCAATCAATCCAAATAGTCAAGAAGAACCCTGATGGTGAAGGAGGGTGGAATCAAAGGATAAAACAAATAGAAAACAACTGTGCTAAAAGGAAGATGGGAAGCAGAAGATGGTACTATTTTGATGAGTTCTGGGCACTGTATTTTAAGGACAGTAACAAACTGGAGCATGTATAGAGGACAGCAGCTAAGATGATGAAAGGCTGGGAAGAAAAACTTACATGGAACAGTTGGAAGCACTGAATATGTTTAGCTCGGAGGAAAGAAGGCTGCAAAGAGATATGAAAGCTGTCTTCAGACATCTGGAGAGCTTTCATGCAGAAGATGAGGCAAAATTGTTCAGAGCTTATCCAGAAGGTGGGACAAGAAACGATGGGTCTAAATAGCAAGGGAGCAGATTTTGGCTGGACAACAGGAAAATGTTCCTAACTATAAGAATTGTTCAATAATGGAACAGATTGCTTTGGGAGATGATGGACACTCCTTTGCTGGCAGTGTTTAAATAGAGGGTGGATGGATGTCTGTTGGGGAAGGTGGTGGTAGGTTGGACTAGATGATTTTCAAGGTCCCTCCCAACCTTTACATTCTCTGATTCTCTGACTCCAAATACAATAATTATAGAGGGCCATTGATTTTAGCCTTCTCCAGCCTTCAGATGGTTTGGGACTGCTTCTTCCAGAATTTCCACACATCTGGAGAGGACCAGGTTACTGAAGGTATCCATTAATTTTTCATCCTGCCTTCCTCAACATGGTGTACATAGCATTCCCTCCTTTAATATTAACTGTACAACAACAATCCTGGGAGGTAGATTGGGCTGCTAGAGGGAGACCAGCCAATGAGCTTTTCTGACTTGCATGGACTTGAACTTGGTTCCAACCCCCTTTAACCAGTAGACCAACCTGGCTTTCAGAAATATACAACAAAAATAGTATCTGTATAGAATCCAAGAATAATTACACTGAGTGATTTCATCTCTTGAGGGATGCCAAGTGGAAGAAGAGGTACTGTAATCTTCCCCATGCCATGTCTGCTGCTGTTCTATACTCCTCCCAGATATTTTGGAAGAATTTCTGAAAGCTCTGGGCCTTGAAATCTGCCACTTATTTCACTGATCCACTGAACTTGCTAGATCTGTCACACCCTTGCCATCCTTAATTTCCTCCAGATGTCTTGGATTTACCTCCCTCTACTGGCTGTAGGTGATACAGATCCCACAGAAGTGGAGAGCCCCTAGCTGGGGATGTTAGAGGCATTCAGTCCCTCCTGGAGCTCCAAAAGACATCCATTTGGGCTCTGCTGTCTGCCCGTTCCCTCTTCAGAACCGTTATGAGCGTATTTATCTCACTTAACCTGGCCATTCACCAGGGTAAAAAATCTCAGGAAGAAGAATGAAGCGTCTGCTTAGTCGTGGACACTTTATAAAATGGGTCATTTTTTCCCATCCCAGTCTTTTTTTTTGCAAACATCGCATATAAAAATATTGGCACTGTGCATGCATCTGCATAAATTAAGGAAATGCATTGCCCTGCACTCCATCAGCTTAGCGTTCAACTTAGTATACATTAGACATGGAGGGAAGGAACAACAGTACAACGCAATTTCTCATTAGGAGGCATAAATTAGCATAGCATGGCTAAAAAAGAGGCAGCAATTGCTAACACAGAACACACACACACACACACACACACACACACAAAGACATGTATACATACATACACACACACACACACTCACAGTTTCATATATACACACATTTTCATGCTTCCTTTTAAAGTTTTATGGTCTAGTCACATTTCCCATTTTTTTAAAAACAAAAAGTAGACCCTGCATCTCCATTATAAATGATAGAAGAGCTATAAAAACAACAACGGAAAGCTTTGTTGTTTCTGTTGTCATGGGGTTCTTTTGAGAAAGTCTTTCATTAATCAAAGTTAATTGTAATCAGCTGTTGGGCCCTATAAATAATCAACCGTGTCACTGAGATATGGAATGAATCCACCCAAATTATGCTAATGAGGATGATTAGGTTTTATGAAATCTAAATTTCAGGACAGCTAAGCAATCAGCAGGAAAAATTTCCATTCCATGTCTCTTGTGTGTAGGCATTCGCAGGGCAGGAGGTGAACCTATTAAATCTCTTTTTTAAAAATAATTGTAATAATTGAGCTTTTGAAAGACAAATTTTGAAAGACTCTGAAGCTTGGCTTGGCTGTAGACTAAATGGTATGGCCAGATGCTTGAACAATGAGCATGCCGCACATGTTATGAATACTCCACGGTCATATATGTGCATGCATGTCATTCAATGACTGTCAAGTCTTGGGAATTGCATATTGTATTTTGGGGGGGAGGGTGCAGAAGCCCTCCTCATTTGTGGAAGAGGAGCTGCCCCCTGGAACCACTATATGTTGCCTCAAATTGGTGACCCAGTTCCCTGCCCTTTTGAGGTGGTAAGGGCCCCACAAACACAGTATAAGCTGTAAAGAAGCCTTACCATAATGCATATATCAAAGGCATTTGTGATAATCTATAAAACAAGGAAAACTCACAGAATTGTCTACTTGAAAAAGTAATTCCTAAATCCTGGCTGTACCTGCTTAGCAGCATCACCCTAATCATCACCGTCCTCAGACATTCACAGATGTTAAAGGTTGCCTCTGGACATCCAGAGTTTGTCAACTGTGAGGTATGGTGTTAACATGTCTGTTTGTCTCCAAAAACTCACCAGCAGTCTCACGGGGCATTGAAGGGGGCCATCTTGGTGGCCATGAACATCTTTTCCAGGGCATGGGATCCTGTAAACTCTAGCTGGAGGACTCCTTCCTCTCACTACCTCATTTCCAGGTGCTGCATCATCTCGCAAAGTATTACCTGGGATCACTCCCTGCTTCCCAATTTTTTCTAACCTGTGGTGCCTTCAGTCCTGTCCAAATGCCCACTTTTCCAGGCCCTGGGGCACCACATCAACACTCCTGACGCTAGTCCAATCTTGAGAATGTACACCATGGATTTGTACATATGTTTGTCCTGTCTTCTTCAGCCCAAGATTGTCCCCAAGACATTTGGCACCCGAGACGAAGGACAAGATGATAGTTCCTCTTGATCAATATATAAGGGATGATTGGACTTTCAAATGGGACAATGTTTTGAGATTGAACCTGAGAAGAAAACTTCATGAAGGATTTCATCCTACAGAGTCTTTACAGATTGGAAAGAGGGCAGCCAAAAAGTCTTCAGGAAGAGTGAAAGAGGTATGCTAGAAAGCAACACAATCAGTGGCACCTTCACCACCTCTAGTGATCAAGTCACCTCTCCACCCCCCATAAACTGAAGTCAGTAAAATAGAAAATAGTAAAATTGCTCTTACATAGAGAAATCATTTGAAAAATTGCATAGCAAATTTTAATACAGGATTAGACTGTAAGCTTCTTTGGATGTGCTGATGGTTTTTTTGCTGATGTTTGAAACATAGCACTACATTGTGCTAATGTACACACACACACACACACACACACACACACATCCATATTCTCCTTTTGAGGATTCTGATTGGTTAAACCTGGGTTTTCTCACCCTTCAAGTAAACAGAAAATGAAAGAATGTCATTTTCCTCTAATGCAGGTCCCGAAAGGAACCCCCCACAGTAACTATCATCTTGCCACGGAGCAATAAAAATCACAGTTTCAATAGTTGTATTGCCAGAGGAGTTGCCTTGTTCTCCGTGCCTGTACAACCCCTCATCCCCACTGCACAAAACAGTGTGAACATGGGAATTGGGGGAGCGATTCCAGCTCTGAGAGAAGGAAGGGAAGAAGGAAAATATTCTCTGCCTGTGATTGAACTACCCCAGCAGATCAGAGAAAAAAGAACTCAGTGTTCTGATGAAGTGTTGCTGGATTAAAATGTGCTGAGGAGAAGAAACAGCAGTGAAAAACACACACAAAGGAGTAAGATGAGAGAGTTGGGTGGGTGGGGGGATTAGCAAGAGCCCCGACCAACCGGTGACTCAGAAAAACCAACTTTTCAGGCTCAGAGGCAGTTTAAGTTCCAGTCTGGATGGAACAGACCTGTTAATAAAATACATTTGAAAGGGATGTTGCGAAGGGGAGACATGAAAGAAAAGGCAAATCCTTTCAAATAAGATTTTTGTCCTCCTTCAAATCTCTTGGCTTTATGAATCGCTGTATCCTGAAAAGAGATAGATCAAAATAATCCAGTGACAACACAGTTGGGGAGCAGAGCCATCAAATGGCTTGGTGTGACACATTCTTCTTTACGGCTTTTATTCAAGGAGGCATCACTTGGTGATTCAATAATAGCTAAGCCAGGGTGCTCTGCCCCACCTTCACCCTCCTTGTTTATTGGATGTGCGGGGAGTAGGGCCATTCCAGTGACCTGAAGAGCAGGAATGTGTGATGCTAAATTACCAGCAGCAATTATTATGTTCCTTTTTAAAAAAAAATCTTAGGCATTCATTTTATTCACACCATCAGAATCAGAAGGAAGACTGGAAACAAATTGCCCTCACTCAGAATTGGCTTTGTAGTAATACAAGGTCCTGAAGCCAGACCTGAGTGAGGGCTTCTGCCCTTCTTGGGGGGTCTAGTGGCAGTGGCAGCAGAAAACAGAATGGGAAGAGTGGTGAACACAGAGCCTCCCTTTTTGATCCCAGAAAGCCCCTTGGTCTCAGTGCCATGACTAGTGAAGCAATGGTCTGACAATAGAAAGGCAACTTTTCATAATCACGCACAGACGCAAATAAAAGGGTCACTATGTAGAACCACTAAGATGATGTTCTGTGTTCAGAGACTCTGTTATCCTAAACAATCTACTTAGCACGCTGCAATTACTATAATGCTGTCCGTGACCCCTCAAAACCAATTTCCTGCAGAGTTGTAGCTGATGGAAGAGTTAATTGTGACCCCTATTTTTTTCTTTTTCCACATCTTTCAGAGCAGAAGCTACTGTGGGAGATAATATGTTGGGGAGGGGGAGGAATTCTTCTTCTTTTCCCTTGGGGCTGAGTGACAGATTCCTAGTTTTCAGCCACAGTTTATCATATGCAGCCTAACTGTGCATCATTTGCAGAAAGAGGTTAAATGAAATTGAGAGCGGTATCTTTTCAAGGGAGGGAAAAAAATGCCCGAGGGGATTTTCACATTTGGAGGGAACCCTTTCCTGAAAAATACACACCCTCATGGTGCGTGCACACACACACACACACACACACACACACACACAATTACTTTAGAATGCTAGTGGATACAGGACGATTATCATAAGAATCCAAACAGAGCCCAATTAGTGATAGTTTCCTCCATGAAAATTCTGTAGATTAATTAACTTCCTACTCTGAATTTTAGTTTCAGGGGCCCAACAGACACTCTGGAGCCCCATACATTCCAGATTCTATGGGGCCATGCCAAGTTCTCTGAACCAGATCTTGGTCAAACTGTGATTTACTGATGTTCTGCAAATGACACTGAAGTGCTCTATGGAACAATTACAAAACAGTTTTGACAATTTGGAGTTGGCCCTGCACTCAATGTAGTGTTTATGATGATGGAAACTGAGACACTTAATTAGTACTGATTATCAAACTGATAAGGCCCGGGTCTCGGGTTCATGATTTTTGTGATACACTTTGACGCTTGCGTAGCCTATGATCTGTTCCTGTAACATTTATCAGCTTAAAGGGCCCTTCTCAACAGTAGTCCATCTTGTGGGCCTGTGAAGTTCATCAGAAGCCTAATAAAAGCATCCACAATTTTCATGGGCAGCCACAGGAGGAAAAAAAAAAAGTACACTACAAATTAAATACACTACAGCAACAAGAAAATGACATCAAAAGATACTAAAACATCAAAAGACACCAAAAGGGACATCAAAAGTTAGTGATGAGGACAGAAGCATTTCAGAGCCTAACTGAAAAATTCTAGCTGGAATAAATGAGCTAAGAACCTATATAAAGGCAGTTTAAGCAAGGAACAACATGGGAAGATAGACCATAATGTAAGAACCAAAGGTGAGAAGATCTCTCCCCCAACTTTGGTTGGTGAGGGGACAGTGAGAGAATCTTAGAATGGTGAGCAGCATTAGCTTCAACAGCTGGTAGGATCTACTTGAGGTTCAAGAGTACTCTCAGCAATATGCCCTATAGTAGAATTCCTTCTATAACATGGGCAACATCATCTTCCTACTCTTTGGATGTGCTCTTGATTGTGGCAGAAGGCTGGGAAATATCATTTCTGTTTCTTCTAATGCCACCAATATTGCATTGCTCCAGTGTGTTTGGGGAATTAAAGTGACTTCTCTTAGTCACTTACAAGGATTCTACCCAAGGAGGGCTCTGGTATCTATCTAAAATGTGCCATGGTGAAGGACAACTGGATTGGGGGCAGAATTCAATTATACATATTCATAGTATTGTACAGTGCCTTGAATCTTTTCCCTCCTGTCCAATTTTTGGTCAACAGTCCTGGTTCACAGGTACTGCTGATATGTACCTGATTTCCAGAAGACTGAAGATTCTCCTGGCTTCCACCCAAAGCACATGTTGCTTGCATTGATTGTCCCTGGGGTTATACCATTGTTTATACAATCCATCATCCTGAAATAACTGGCCTCTTCCCTTGTTCCAATTTCTGGGTTGTTTACACAATCAGAGGGCAATCAAGGGATGAAGTGTGTCTGAATGTGGAGAAAAGACACCCCCTTCTGGCCTTCTTACTCTTTCATTTCAATTAACCCATGAGCAATATAATGTAGGAGGAGTCTTAGGCTGAAAAATACCTTGTACTATCCCAGACTTTTATAGCTGAGGAGTGAATGTACCAGCCAATTTCTCTGAATAGACCAGGGTAGGCATCTTTCTTAGGATGAAGAGCTGAACCTGGCCACTGAATGGGGTGTAAGAGCTGGGTCAGGAGAGAGAAGTGGGTGAATCTAAAATAATTGCAAATTAAAACTAAAACTAAAGTATACTTAACATTTAACTTTCTAAAAAATCTGATGTCTTTTGTTTCCCGGCATGGTATTTCTTATTCTTTTTCTACTCTGCGTAACACTGCTTACACCAAAGGGAATACCATGATGTATGTACGTGTGTGTGTGTGTCTGTCTGTCTTTCCCTGTGTGTGTATCTTTTCAAAAACATCCTTTCAAAATATATCCTCCCTGAATAACTAGGAGGAAAGCTCCAGGTACAGGGAATTGAGAATGTTATTTCCTTTCCTTCAAACAAGCAGCTTTATTATCTGCATTTTCTTGTTTCTGCTTGCAAATGCTTCACCCTATCTGGTGTTCCAGCACTGGGGTTGGAATTCTTATATGAGAAGCAAAGGTGGATCAAAAGGTTGCCTTTGGTGGCGGTTCTTTCTCTTCCACCTCTCTTCCTTCTGCAACCATTCTAAAGCTATATTGATGCTTCCTCTCATTATAATGCTTACTGAATGTTGAATGGCTTTGTGGCTGGCTGTGAGTTGCCCCAAGGACTTTGTTAAAGAGTGGCCTATAAATGCCAAAAATAGCATCCCGTGCTTTGCGTGCCTCTGAAGAAGTTCTTGAGCATGTTGCTCCCACTATTCCTGAAACGAACAAGGAAGCTTTAGTGCATGTTCTAGTAACGCATGAACAGATTTTTGAGGTCAAAAAAGGGGTCAGTGGAATCATCTGGTAGCTCCAAATTGATTTCCTCCCATCCTTTTCTAATTTGGGGAGGATGGGAATGAAGGACGGTCATATCGGCTAGCAATGTATTCCTTGCGAGAAATCATTTCATGGTGGCAAATGTTGGAGAAGATGTCACCTCCTTGAGCTGTCTATTCCTATAATGAATTGCTCTTGCTGGGAATAATTAAATGCCTTATCTCTAATTTGAATTTGTTCAGATGTTATGTTCCTTGGCGCCTACAGAATTAAATAGTCTTCTTGGTTATATTGCCTATCTGCTGTTACTCATCAGATGTGTTTGCCATTGTCTTGGCATTGGCAGGATTGGGTTAGCTATGGCAAAGCCATTGGTAGCTCCTCCTTCTTCACTCCAGATGTCCTAAGGAAGCTAGTAGAGGAGACGCATGCTTGTAAATCCTGTTCCTGCGCAACTCATTTCTCATAAGTATTAATGTTATCAGTGTTATGATTTGATCAAGACATGGGAACAACCTGTTGATGGCTAACAGCCCAATCTAAGAGGGCTCCCCCCAGATCACAACCCTTGTTTGACAACTTTGGCCTTGATCACCTTTGTAAAGCTATTTTCTCCATGCCAGCTATTTGTCCTCACCTTATCCAGTCTTTCCCCATAGAGATAAGAAGATACTTTCCCCCACTCTTTCTCCTCTTGAAATAGTGGACAGCAGGGGTTGTCCACCAGGTTGGCCAAATACCTCAAGATGGTGACCCCTATGGTGTGATTGAAGCTAATGTGTTTTACATGGGTGAAGCCTCAATCATACCACCATGGTCCACCATCTTGACTTTTTGGACCATACCCTGTGGGTCCCCCTGGTAGAGAGACATTTAGTTGTGATTGGGAGTCACACTCTTTTTGCTTTTAAACTGGCCAAAAGAAATGGGTCTGAGGATTTTCATGTTTGAGTTTAGCGTTTTTTGTTTTGTTTTTAAAAATCAAACTAGGTGTGTTAAGCCTTTCTGGGTTCCTAACCCCCCTTTTAAACCCTGTAAAGTTATGCCACCCCTATTTTCTGATTTGCTGTCAGGTTTCAGCAGAGAGATTTGGAGGGAGAGTGCACGCAGCCCACAGCCATGGATTCTTCACACCTTTCTCAAGGGCAGGAACTAAACTAAATTGAGCTAAGAGCAAAGGAGATAAATGCTTTTGGTCCACAATACTCCTTAAGTGGGAACACAAGCCAGGAAGTGCCTACCACAAAGATGGCAGCCCTGGCAAACCCAGCCAGGTGATGTTCTCCCCTCTCTGCAGTCTCTGCTTTCGATAGCATCTATAGGCCACCGGTTGCCTTTTCTATCTATCTATCTCCTTCTCTTCTCCATAAATTTCCTTTGTTACCTGGAAGTGACTGGGATTTGTTACAATCTTTAGTCAGAAAGGAAGGATCCTTCCATTTATTCTGTGTCCGGACTTGCACTTCACCCTGCAGCTGACATAAAATTAATTATTTCTCTTTCATTTGTATTACTCAAAAGGGAGGAATGGAGAAGCAAGAGGGATGGGATGGGGAAGGGAAGGAATCATGGTTGGAAAAAAAACAGCTTTCAGCATTGCAAATACGTTTGCTTGTCTTCTCTTGGGTTTTTCTTTTTCTTTTCTCTTCTCTTCCCTTTGCATATTACAACAGTGCTCCTCTCCAACCTCACTCTTGGCATCTGCCATGCCATTACAATCTTGCCCAGGCAAAGGAAGATGTTCTCTTGCAGGAACCTGTTTTATTCTGCTTTTTATAGCTCACCTTCCTTCTAGGATGGCAGGCATCCCCCTCAGAGCAGGGTTTTGATCTTCAGCAAGGTGTCTGTGTTCCATGTCCTAAGAGCAGATAAATAAAGGTGATTCATGCTGATTTTTGAACAATAAAAAACAGCGATAGTGGGTCCAATTTCCAAGAAATAGGGAGGTCTTGTCAATGGATCTGTTTGAGGAGAGATTAGATAGGCATTTTCTGTGCCCAAATCTCAATGTACGTTCTACCAGCTCAAAAGTATTCCTTTATTTCTGGGGAAAATGGTTGGTTGAAATTTGATATAAAATAAAGGTAATGATCACACATTTAAATGATTTCCCTCCTAGATGCTTTTTCTTAATCTGTTGGATTTCTACACACAGGTCACAATTTTACTGTTAAAAAGAATTTGACCAATATTCCAGTCTGAATCCTGAAATCAGACAATGTGCTGAATCTCCTTTCTCTTCCATTTTATTCCTCCATTCTCCAATCATGTCCAGAAGTTTTTCTTTCTTTTTTCTTTTTAATCTGTGCAGACTATGGTCTGCTGCAGATTCTGATCAAGCCCTGATGAATTCACCAAAAATGTTTTCACTAACTGTTGGAACCCCTTGTCCCATTTATTGCAGCTTTTATTCTCCAGTTTAACAAACCACTCCACAGCTTATTGAACTATTTTGTTCTGGTCTCATCCATGCACAAACTATGTTGCCAAAGTGGATTGTGATGTTCTAATAGGCTCCATTAGTGCTTTCGATGTGACAGCATTAGCACATGACACCTTAACTTTCTGTTGCCATAGCAATGTCACATAAACAACCCACGTTCAATAAGACCACCAAGTTTTCCTCTCTGTTGTTACCATCTTTCCACCCACTCAACAGAACCTGCTGGTTTCTCTTTTCTATGCTGTGTATCTGAAAAGGCCACACTAAATATTCACCCATCTCAGTTTCGGATAAAAGTCATCACTTGTAGAGGATGGATTTATTACTCCCCAAATCCCTTTAAATGGTGGCACGTGTTTGTTAACCTCTTCACTGCTATTATTCCCTCTGTTCATTCTTTGCTGCCTTTCTAATTTTCTGATTAAGGCTCCTTCCTAGAGTGATCCTAGCCAGACATCATTTCATGGATCCAGTGACATTGTGACACCAATAAGCCCATTGCATCCGGACACGTGTTGGTGTTGCTGAGGGCAATCAAAGTCTATTCAGCATGTAGCTGATGCCTTTGTTCCTCTTATAGCCACCCCTAAAAAAATGATCTGACAGAAGGAAGAGGCTTGTTAATGTTGCAAGGAATGCTCACAGATCACTCTGTTTGGCTCAGGACTCATTCCAACTTCCTGGAAATGGGACTAGCCATGGACCACCAGTAGGAGAATCTGTTTGGGTTCATGCAACTCCAGTTAGGGTTTTACTCAGGGCATGTGCATGTAGTCCCAGCAAATTACAGTACTTGGCAACCTTGGCTGATTTTGAAAACAGCCAAACAGAGTTGGAACTGTTAAGCACTTGGATGGGACACTGCCCAGGAAAGTCCAGGACTATCATTTCAACTTGGAAGTCAACATCTTAAAGAAACCAGTGGCGAACCTTTGCTCTACTGTTGCTAAAAAATCTACATGCGCATGTCCATGAAGTTAGCAGGGAGGGAGATGCATTTAAGATTCATGCCTTATGCATAATTTAGGTGGTTTACGTCTTAAATAGCTTTAACCATCCTGCCTCCCTCATAATCAAGCCAATCTCTTTTCTGAGCCTTGGGTGTCATGATGTTTATATCCACTATCAGTTAGACTCCAGACTGGGATGACAGTGGGAAAAGGGACCACTTTTACTTATACGCCAATTAAAATATAGCATGTGTTTGCAGACACACTGCGGTGTAAAATTCAAGGTGAAACAAGGAGTGAATCTCTCCCTGTAGATCACAATTGCTTTGTCATCTTGATACATTTCTGTTGCTTTTCTTCTTTCTTCAAAGCGGTGGCAGGCACCAGTGGTTTATGCCCATCTAGTAAGACTGGGCAGAGTGAGAGTGACCCCGGTCCCCTCCATGAAACTACATCATCCAGTGGGACCACAGAAGTGTGCCTTCTCCTTCACAGCACATCCTCCCCCTCGGTTTGGCTTCCACCCTGCAAGACTTTCTCAAGTCTTGAAAAACATCCCTTACTCCAAAGTCTGGATTAAGCCATTTGTGCGGCCCTGATGGGTTTGTGCAATATTTTAGGTACTGATTTAAAAAAATAAATAAATCCAGGAGTATATGTTTTTCACTTTTTTGATTGCTTTTCTCTTCTCTTTTAACTCTGTAAGCTGTCTAGGGTCGTTATGGAGTCAGGCAGCCTTCTAAACCTAATAAATACAAAAGTAGACAAAAGAGCTATCACAGTTTTCCAAACCCAAAGGGTCTACATTTCCTACAGATGGCCCTGTTCTTCTCAGCTTCCATCTGGCCAGTCTCACTTCTGCTGGAGCAACAGGAATACTCATTTCGCTTAGTAGTAAATAGGAAGGGTACAAGGACTAGGGGTAGCAACATTACTTTACCAAAACAAATGAGTGCTCTTAATAGACAGTTGCAACAGGGGACATGGAGAACTCAGCATCCCTCTTCACTGCATGCCTCCACTTTCTTGCCAAGCCTTGTCCTACAGTTGCAGCCAACTATGACTTCCTTTAGAGACAATTGCCAAGGCTCCAGATCTGGACTGCAAATTTCCAGATGGCCAGTAGATGGCAAAGAAGAATTACAGGAACCTCTAGCTCTTTGCTACCACCTTGTGGTTGTTTGCAGCCCAGAGTGAGTAGCATTATAAATGATTGAAGGATTTTGAAGCCCCGCGATGAAGAGCTAAAGTTCCTAGCTATTTTTGCTTTGGAAAAAGACAGCTGAGATGGGAAGCTGACAGAATAGAAGTACATAAAATTATGGATGGCAGTAAGGTTGGAAAAAATGCATTCAACAGAATGTGGATACTTCCAGGCAAATCTTTTACTGTGCATTCACCTTGCCTTAAGCGTGGTTTTTACAAGGCAGCCAGATAATATTTTCTGATTTGTAACCATCTGGTAACATCTTCCATCTTTGCTCCTAACACGCAGATATACAAATATGATGGAAGGATGGATGGCTCCATAATACCTCTGCTCGGGAGCCTTTGTAAATGTTTATCTGAAATTATCCTGTACCTCCGTATCTCATAACATTAGTTCTCAGAATTACTCAGTGAAGCTCCACGGCAGTCGATTCAGCTAAGCGAAACCTCCAAAACCAGATGCTAAAGGAAACTGCCAAATTATGGTAAGCTAAATAACACGCTGGAATTCAGGGAGGGAGTGTATTTCTGACGGATAGAAATGGGACCTGAGTGCTTAGAACCATTAATCTTACCATTGTGAGAATCTTGTAGGTGGAATCTTGCTGTAATTCCAGGGGGATTTTAAAAGGCAATGCTAATTTGAGATCTTCAAGCATAAATGGTGGTAGGCAGATAAATGAAAATTCCCTTAAAAGGAGAACTTAGGCATAAAAAGCAGTGGTGGTGGCCATGTACAAGATGACATCTTCATTTCTGCAGGCTCTTGATAGGAGGAGAGGGGGAGAACATGCATGGTTTCAACACATACACGCATACCTACCCTGTATTTATGGGGTCATGGCCCCTGCCTGGTCTAATCAGCAATGGGAGATGAATTTGCATGACATGGCTACCAACCACATTGGCCCATTTGTCTCCACCTCTCTCCAGAATAATGAACGAAGTAGTTACCAGGTGCCTCTTCTATGTGTACAGTTGGCAGGTTATTTATATGCAAATGTCCCCGCCTGGTGTGGCTGTTCATAAACATGATAACGGAACCGTCTGCAGAGATGGGACGTGACTGATTCCCACAAGGCCCCTTCTGATCCAGCTGGGAAAGTTAATATAGGATTATCCACTACCAATTATATGCTATCAGAAGCAAAAGGCTAACGCTTGCTTTGTTGAAAGACGGAATGTTAAACCCAGGATTGTGGGGATGATTAGAAGGGGAGGGGGTGAAAAAGGAAGGCTGGGGTGATACCCTGTCCACTCCCCAAATTTTTCTACTGGGATTAGGATCCCGTGGCAGAGCATCCCGTTGCCTGTTCAAGAACAGTGAAAAAAAATCCCTCTCCCCAAAGGTCCAGAGACATTTACTTCATTTATGTCCCTCTGTTGCAGATTATTTAGTTATTCCTTTTGTCTGAAAAAATTCTGTGCAGAAAAGAAAGCTACTTTTCCCCCCTCCAACCCTTATTAATGTAAACCATAGTTATCCAGATTCTTGAAGCTTGAAAGGTCCCTGGTGCCCTAATGCGCACGTGGAATTTGCGATGAGCAAGGCTTCCCCTTTTCTTGAGAATTGGTGTCTCATTACGGGTAATGCATCAGCAATGAAGAGTAAATAATAGGGGGGGACACTGGAAATAAAATTTGGTTTGGGTTGCACACATCTTTCCCCTGCTTATGTAGGCAACAAGAAGTACACAGCTATGAATTTTGTTCACGTTTGCTTTTAGACCAAATCTGGACCAGCTTTGCAGATCTATGAGCCATTTCCAAGTTTATAATGCAGTTGCAGACAAATATATGCTGGATTTCTTTTCTTAAATGAAAGACTTTACATTTGGATTTTTTTATAGGGACCTACCACGAGAGAGAGAGAGAGAGAGAGAGAGAGAGAGAGAGATAATAGGCAAAATTAGATAAAATTTGCAGACAATAGTTTCTCCTTTTGAGAGCACGAAACTAACCAATTTCAAACAGATAGGTATATGTATGCAGGTGGGGAATAGGTGGGTTTAAATGCAAGGAAGGTTTCAGAAATGGATTTGTTTACTCCACGTTTCTCGTGGCTTTGTTTGTGGGTAGGATCATTTCTTAAAAATACACTTCTTTTTTTCTCAGATGATATCACCAAAACCTGAAGTGTCTCACATTCAATGGAGTTGATGGATGCCCCTTTAGTGAAAACATTTACAAAAATATACAGTTCAGAACTTCTTTATTCTACACAAAAGTAACTGCGAATGATTTGGATGTTTTTGAAAGGAATTCCCGTTTTCCCATGAGAAGCTGCTGAATGTGTTGGTAAGTTGTAAACACAGACCAAGAAAGCAAGCAATGTTTCTTTCTGTTGTTGATAGGAGAATCCACTTTGCCTTTGGATGGCTTAAAAGATTAAACCTTGGCTGGATTCACATGATGTACTTGTTACTAGAATGGGCTTGAATAGTTTGCGGGCCCATGTTGTGGGAACTCAATCATTATCTCGGCACCTTCTGTGAACTAGTCCATCACTATGAACTCACCCTGAGTTATGAGTTCAGTAATTATGTCTGGTTAGGGTTTAGCCTGTTGTGTGAACCCAGTCCACAAGTAGTCACAAAAGGATAGCTAAGTTTGTCTTTATTAAAATAATGAGCTGTTGTCTTTCCATAGGATGAGCATTACTTGTTACTGATGCACTGGAAGAGATGCTGTTGGTAACCTTGGTTTCCAAAGCCTCGTGTTCATAATAGCTAGCTATATTCTTGCATGGTCCCACCATTAGAACTTCTAGATATACATGAGGTGATTGCATTTTGCCTCGAGATGCACAGGTAACGATTCATCTCACTGGTGCTCAGCAATGGTGCAACTCTCCTCTTTGAAGCATTTGCATTAGCCGGAAGAGATTTCTTCACAGCTTCTTCCAGCTATAGGAAGTGCTGGAGAATAGCCCTAAAGTGACATGAAGCATGGTGCAGCTTTGGTTCCGTCTTGAGAAGGAGGGAGACACACTCCTTGATGAAGCAGCTTCCATGGGTGCTTTGCTCCAAGCATCATCAAAGGGAAGCATCTCTTCAAAACTTTGCACTCCTCGATTAGCTGTGGCAATGACAAGGCAGAGAGGCTACGTTGTGTCCTACCGCTAATGTCAATGGTTTTCTGACATCAAACGTTGTCTCCCTTGTTTGAGTGCATCACAACAAGTCTAATTCTCTCTGACAGGCTTTGCCAGTTTATTCTCAATTTCTCAGAGTTCAGTGGGCTTGCAGCCCTCCAGGGTCTTTGGCCTGTTTTTGTCATCTTCTCCTCCAGCCTCCCCCATTTTTCCATACAAAAATCTGCCAGGGTTTGCTATGGAAAAAGCTGAGAGAGAAAGTGATAGCTCTAAAGGATTGATGCAAACATTTAGCAGAATGATACCATGGGATCACCTGACAAGGCAGCGGTCTAACTCTGAAGGGCCCCTTTCTACTTAGGGGTTGAAGGCAAAGAAAATAAGGTCTCTGCTCATCAGCAAGGCAAGTCTCTTTGACCACCTTGGTTGTCATCCTTGCCTCACAGATGCGAACGAACCCCCTTCATTACACAAAGGAGCTCCAAGTTCTATGCTGAGGGGAAATCATAGCTCTGACAGGCATCAAAAACTATACGGTGAAAAGTAAAAGGGTTTGATGCTGTATTTTATAGGTTGTTTTGCATACTGTCATGCTTTAAATGACCCTGTCCTGGATCTGCATTCATTTTCTCATCCTGCAACTGCCAACTAAGATACTGAACTTAAGAAATGCTGTAGTGATGTAGGTCATCCCGTGCTATGCCCATGAGATGGGACATTCTGAAATTAGAAATTTTCATGACATTGAGTTTCTTTGGAAGGAAGAATGTCATCATCATCATCCCCCAGCGAGGCACTAACTTGATGTGGTGTCCTGTGACAATACCTTTAGCACCATCAAACAACAACATCTGCCTATCCCAGGTCCTTGGGAAGAACTGGATAGGTGGATAAAAATGCCAAATACAGTCTAAACATCTGGCTGACTGTGTGACCAACCATCATAATAATAATGTTTTCAGAAAGGGAAAAGCTGGGGATGTCAAGCTGGCATGATTTTTTATAGCTTCTGATATAGTCCCCCAGAAGATGGGACCATCCATTCTCTTGCTTCCTGGAATCTTTTCCTCCCTTTTTTCTTTTACACCCTCTCCCTATCTTCTTCTTCTCACAGCAGCTACTTGGGGTAGGGATGGATATCTTTTGCCAAAGCTTCAAATTTATCAGCTTTTGAAATTAAAAGAGTTTTGAAATTAAGCTGAGGGCCGAAGAGTTGGGGGAAGGGGGAATTGTTCACCCCAAGGGTTCAAAGTATGACCCAGAGAAGAAAGGTGAGGTGAACGATCTCTAGATTGGGATTCTGCTTTCTAGAACTTCCCAGGAATCACTGGAAAATATGAAGCTGTTGAATCACCCTCCATGGGAGGCAAAAGGCAATTCTCTTAGGCACTGGGAAGCCCTCTGCAATCCAAAAACCTTGACTGGCCCACGCTGAATGTCTCAGCTCTTTCGTGAATGTCAAAAGGAGATGCAGCAATGTCAAGGCAAGGAAGACCAGAGATGATCTCTCTGGATTAGTTTGTTGCATGGACAAGTGTCTCTTGCCTCAGAGATGGAAAGTGAGATCTTTCAAGCAACCTGTCAGGAAATTATAAATATCTTGCTTGGATTTGCATTTGCAAGGGTGCTATATTTTATCCTGACAACTTACTTTCCTCATATTTTAATCATGATGCTAACCTTCTGACTGGCTAGAGCAAGACCACTGTCCTCTGCTCAATGTCCCTGAGGGTTGAAATCAGCAGGCAGCTTTTGCAGAAAATGCCCCAATGCTGGATGTCTGCATATTCTGAAGCTACAAATGGACAGTGGCTGTTGTCCACGGAGAGGATTTGATCTTGCCCTGTTACGTGGAAGGATGGGCCAGACATGCCATGATACAAAACAAGAGAAATATGGCCCCCTTGTTTTGACAGAAGAAAAGTGTATAGCTAATATCTTTCAGGGAAGCATGAGGACAAAATTGGGGTCACCATGGTGAAGGCCAGGCCATTCAAAAGCAGGACACGGTGTCAGTTTGTTCTTACCACAAAATTGCTCCAAAATACAGCACTATACTTTTAATGCTTCAATGTTTTGCAAGGACTCTATACTGTTCTATTTTCCCCTTGCTTTTTCCCAGATTCTAGACTACTATTTATTTTGTGGTCTTAGTGATCTTTAAATGCATTTATGTTTCCTTCTTTTACTATTTTCCAGTTTGAAGCTAGGGTTCTCTACTGCACCCACAAAGGCTTGAGAAAAAGACCATCAGCAACAATCTTCTGCTGTCAGTGATGTGCTTGAAAGGACTGTCCTGGGCTAGAAATGAACAACATGAGCTGGGGAGTAAGCAAGCCTTTTTGGTGGCTGAAGTGCTGCCTGTCCAAAATTCCACCTCTTATCTCAATGAGGAAAAGCAAACGCCATCTGTGCAGTCTTGAGAAACTGCGATAGAAGACTGTCCTGGCACATCAATTCATTTTGCAGCCTCATGCCCTTAATAAACGTGTTCCAGAGATCAGTAACAACAAATATGATATTGCCCAGACATTGATCATTTAGCTCAGCCCAAAGGAGGTAAAGCAGAACGCAGTGAGAGAACTGGGGAAAGAAGGAAGTTCAGAAGTTCAAGAGAGGGTGATGAGACTGAAGTGGTAAAGTATTGGATGAAGTGCAAGATGGAGGTAGAGGAAGGGAATCTTCCCAAAATTTTGCATTTTTTGAACCAATGCCCAGACCCCAAATCAGTGATCATTTCAAATGTGTGATTCTCCAAATATAAGAAGGCAGTTCTCCATTAGACCGCAAGTTGAGACAAGAGTCTGCCATTTAAAAAAATGTGCAAATATGTACAAGAATACAAATTTAGTGCAAGCTTTAACAAAATCAAGTGGAATGAAAAACCTGAAAATGGGCAACAATTAGAAACAGACCCTCAGCCCTAACGTGGGAAGTTCTCTCAGTCCAGCAATGATGATTAAAAAAAAAATCTAGTCTTCGCAATCTCATTGTTTTGTTCATGCATCAGGCAAAGGTCTTGGAAGTAAAAGGTTGATGGTATTTCTAAGAAGCAATTTTTAGTCTGCGTTCAGTATCAAATACAAATGCCGATAACGTTAGATGTTTGCCTCCTTACTGTAGTTGTGTATAATACGGGTGGACAAATGAATCAAGAACGCAAATCGAATCAACCTAATTTGGACTTATGGTTCAAAGCACCAAATCAGATTCATCCACTTTGAAGATTCCAGCTGACAAAAGTGGGCCCGTGAATGTCCACCAGACTTTCCAATGGATTGATCTGATGCACTGAAGAGCTTCAGTGATTCATTCTGGGGGTGATGCAATCAAATCTATTTCGACCTGGATCTTCAAGCCAAAATTCTGCATGGGTAAAAAGAATGATTAATTTGAGGTCAACAGAAAGAGTATTGACTGTAGAATCTTATTTATTAATTTATTGAATTTATAGACCACCAGATTCCCAATGACTCTTGGCATACCGAAGTAAAAAAATAAAAATAAAAAACAAGAAAAGAAATACAAAGATAGACAAGGATAAAGGAGTAAAAGAATTTTCCATATAATCATGATAAATGTCGCTTTTGATATAGAAAGAGTTAAATGAGAATACATGTATGGGTGTCTGTAGACATACTGTATATGTATATATGTAATATGTATATAGAATTTTATGCAAGACTTTCCATAAAGGATGACCATATTTCATTATAATCATCTATGTATATGTAAGCATATGTCGCAAGTAATTTATGAATCCTTTGAGAAATTGGGGCTATAAATTTTTCCAATGTTGAAGAACAAGTCTCCTAGCAATTAGAAGGGCATGGAAAAGAATCTATTTCTGTTGGTTTGGCTTAGCCTTTTAAATCTCTTTCAGAAAAAGTTACCAAAGGTTTTAGAACTCCTAATCCCTAATAATTGCCGCTTTAATCCTTTAAACTATTCTTGGTTTTTATTGTACTTTATTATTTCATCTTAACTTACTCTGAGTTCCTTAGGATAGTAAGCAGGCAATAAATATTTCAACAAATAAGTTCATTACAAATTATTTTTATGGTCTGTAGAATGATATCTTCCTAACTCAGTGCCTTTCACAGCAGGCAACTTAATGTAGTTTTAGAAGTGCTCTGGGTTGTACAATAGTAGTTCACAATGGCCCAAATGAGTTCTAAAACTGAAACAGCCTCTTTGTATATTCAAATAAATTACGACATTTCTAATCTGCCCATTAAATGCAGTTTTCCAAGTTGGGTGCAAATGAGTTACAAACGTACAATAAAAATAGCACAGTGTAAAAACCAACAGAACAATCAAGTTAAAATTATCAGCAGCAATCACAATATCATCAAATACAGAGACAAAACCTCAACAATAGCATTAGTAGTAAAACAATGTGAGGTTCTTTTAATGCGAAAAAGAGCTGATTCTTAAGAGCTAATCCAAGGGCAGATCTTAGCACTTCCTTAGCACTTAAGATCAGTTGTGATTCTTTCGATATGCCCCACTAATTCATCCAAACGCATAGGTGGCATGCAATTATATTTAGCTCTATGACGATGTCACCAATGGCAAGTGAAATCAGCAATTAGTGAAAGCAAATTGACTAACTGAAAACAGGAAGACAAAGGTCCACCGTTAACTGATGACTGTCACCCAATATTTCTACTTTACCTTTGCTTCAACGGTTTGCGAGACTTGATTGTAAGGACCCAATTCTGAGATCTGATGCAAGTATGCAAGTCATGGGATTTGCATCATGACGCATGTTTTTTTCACTTGCTCCCTTTCCACAGATAACCATGTGGTCTAGAACTGCAGAGATCTAACAGACTGAGGGAAAGTTTCTTCAACAGAGATCTTGCAGCCACCTCATTAAAGTAAGGGATATATTGTCCACCTACAAGGAGGTCAATCCAGTCTGGAGATTTAATCAGGAAGGGCAGAAATCAAGGAAGGAGGGAGTGGTTCTCGCTTCTTCATATACCTTTTCAAGATCTGTAAGCCAAAAAGACTTTAAAAAAAAGGGGGGGCATGTGATTGTCAAATTTACACCCCTATAGCCAGCCCCTATGCTGGATTCCAACTTAAGACAAAAGAAAGGAAAACTAACAACACTATCAATGTTTTTCCCCTGATAGATCCATAAATCTCAACACTCTGCTAATTCAACTAATGATCTGTGCCATTATGGATTTTTTTCAAAAAAAGAAAAGGAAAAAAAACCTTAAGCCTTGTTACAACATATGCTGCTGAAAATAACATCAACAAAATCATGCATTTAAGGGTAAAATGAACAAGCCAATCTTTGTTACAAGCTAACGGGCAGCTATATGGAGAAGTTAGAGGAGAATCTGGAGATATCCCATTCTTTTGATTTAGAAGTTTATCTCTAATCATGGAATTATATGAGGGAAGATGATGCCTTTATGCCCTGGAGATGTTTGGCTGGCTGTCATCAAAACAGGATGCTGACCTAGATGATTGGAGAAAAAGTATGGATATGTGTTGACAAGAACAAATGTCTGTTTATCCATCTGCTGGAGGTTTTTAGCCTTGCTCCCTTATTGCTCATCACTCAGCCAATACAGTTCCTTTCTCTTCCAACCTGTCCACAAAACACTGATTGGCTTCCAACTAAAATAAAGCATGCAGGCAGAAGAGTGGGACTGCAGAATGAGCAAAGGTTGTGTTCATGTGTTTTACGAGCATAAATTCTGAGCTTTCAGTGGCCAGATTCTGGTCTGTGTGGGTATGTGTATCCATCTAAGGTTCCTGGGGTAGCCAGGATAAAATGCAGAACAAAAGCCGTCAGTGTATGGAACAGCTGTTAAGGCATGGAGACCTTGGGAACCTCATTGTGCCATCGTAAATATTTTTTGCGTATTCCTTCCAACCTATTTGCAATAGCTGATTCAATGTTGAATAGTCCTACAAGGTTCTCTCTCTCCACATCAATTTAGGATGAGGAAAACTTTCAGTGCTAGCATAATCAGTCAGTTCTGAGCTACTTTCAAAAGACAGAAGATGGGGAGTCAGGGGAAGAGTCAAATATTCTCCTTCATAGTCTTAACTTTTCAACAGAGTGCATCAGCAGAGAATGTTTTATGGATATACGGGTTTTGAAAATGGAGAGCAGGACTGGTGGGAACAGACAGGGATGAGAAGAAGCTTCTCATTCCGCCATCCCTTTGCCTGCCATGTTGTGCCTTAACTTGGTTCCTTAAGCCCTGTGCAAGACCTTTGTGAATTCCAAGTGTCTCCCACGACTGATACAAGAAGCTGGGGAAGAGAAGCTTCTACATTATTGAGAGCTTGAATTAGGCCTCTCTTTGCCTTTCCCCCCATTTAATTACCTTAGTAGAGGCACAATGAATGCAGCGGTTAGTCCTTTACAGCATGTGATGGCTTAGTAGTGATAGAGAAGGAGTAACCACGAAGGCAGGAATGAAAACCTTGCCAGGTAGTGGTAACAGTATGTTGGATAATATTGCATAATATAGGCATAGCAATATCTATGGGACAGATGTTCTTCAGATCTCATAGGCCGCCTTTCTGTGAATCAGATCAATGCTTCATCTTGCCCAATATTGCTAATTGTACCTGGACATAGGAGATGACAGGTGAAGAAAGTACTTTTCCAGACTTTATATCTAAGGTCATAGGTAACCACAGAGGCTAGGAATAAACTTACCTTCCTTTTGAATAATGCAGGAGACATCCATTCAGTTTGCATTTAAGCATGAACTTATATAAATTCACATTTCCTCCAGATTTAGATGCAAACCAAAGTTGAGGTATGGACATTTTTTAACATACAAAACCAGATTCCATTGGGTTAAAATAGTTTATGCAAGGGCATATATTGATATTTGTCCAGCCCACACCCAGTAATTTTTGCAGTGTTGCCCTGGCTACCAGGTCTTGGTTGCAAAAATCCAGTCTGCCAACTAGTGGTCTTGCAGATTCTTGCAGCTCCAGACCAGTAGCCCCACTTAAGCTTCAGTCCCTAGGATTTTTCTCCTATGAAAGACAGACCCTTGGCCATCAGAATAGGCAGCATTGAGCTGAATGGAGAAGCAGCTGACTCAAGATAAGGCTCATTTAACGGGTCATATGTGTCTGTACCTACAAAGATCAAAATCATGCAGGCCATGGTTTTCCCTGTGACACTCTATAAAAGTGAAAGTTGGTCTTTGAAGAAGCAGGATAGGAAGAGTATTGACATTTTGAACTTTAGTGTTGGAGAAGACTCTTGAGAATTTCATGGATAACCAAGAAAACAAATGGATCATATAACAAATCAGGCCAGGGTTCTCACTTGAGGCACAAATGACCAGGCTCATATTATCATACTTTGGACACATTATAAAAAATCCAAGCTCTTTTGAGAGGTCCATAATGCTGAGAAAGGTGGAAAGAAAGAGAAGAGGACAACCAGCAGCAAGATGGATGGACTCAGTTACAGTAGCAATGGCTATACCATTGGAAGATCTGAAGGGCCAGGTTGGGAACAGATCCTCCTGGCTGCTAAGAGTTGACACCAGTTAGATGGGACATAATAAAAAATATGGTCACAAGCAAAGGGTTTCCTTCTTCTCCTAGGTAAGCATTATAGACTTTTTTTTATGTTTTATGAGCTAGACCTGACCTTGATTCGATTTAAATTGATGATTCAATCGGATTCAACCATTCCATTTCCTGATTAAATTCAGAAAGTGAAATGAATTTGGAAGTCAGTTTGATGGAATTGGCTTTGAATCAAATCTCCAAACTGACCTCATGCAACTCCAGGCAACTGTGGCTCATCCAATAAGTTAAACAAAGCAGGGATTAATGCAATGTACAAACTCTGTGACATTTTCAGCAGAGTGAATGTAAGTTCAAGCAGGAGTAAAGCTAGCTGTGGAACAGAGGGGATCCATTTCCAAATCAGGAGTAGACGTTTCTCCAGGAGCCCACCTGAGAGAAAGGTGAAGTTGGGAAGAACAGCACTTTCCACTACCCATTTTCTTGTCAACAAGAAATACAAGTATGAAACCATGCATGCAGAGCTGCAAATTGCTGCTCCCTGCCTCCTTGTGCATGCAATAAAAAGGGTCTAAATGATGTGAATCAGTTGATTCCCAGTTGATTTCTGATATTTGCCAAGGACAGTCAAGAACAATGTCTCTGCTGACATGAAATGTTGGTCTTTAGATGCTAAATGTGAGTTTGTCTTCCATTCTTTCCTGTTTTTTCCCTTCCTTTGCTTCTCTCCCAACACAACTCCTACCCTTTTATGATAGGGAGGAGAAGAAGACAGGGTACCCCTAACTGGCATTCTGGATATGGGGCACTTTTTAATCCTGCCACCAGCTCCAGCTGATTAGCAAGAGCATGTTCTGGGAAAGGTGACATCTCTGCTGAAAATGTTTGGGCTCTTTTCTCTCTTCTTTGCCTTTCTTTGAAAAGTATGGCACAGCCACTTTAATGAATTCTTTTTATGGGATCGTCACAACAAAAACGCAGGCACTTTGGTGACACCATGTGTGATGCTGTGTTTCTACACAGGCATGAACATGCACAGAATAGAGCCTTAGTGGCAGGCTTTAACTTCCCCCATAAAAAGATCTTAGCTTTGATCTGCCTATCGATTTGTTTTGCTGAAAGTGGTGTTACAAGACAGAAATGAGGGGAGAATCTATTTTCTGGTGCATTTTACCTGAGAGCAGCATATAACACCTCAGGAAGCTTGATTCAGATCCCAGAACATCTCCTGAGGTCCTTGAGTATTGATCATCTTCTCCAAGACCAGCAGTAAATTTGGATGTGCTCTTCTACAGCATGTGAATCCCCTCAGATCAGATTGCTTGAGCTCCCTTTTTGTTTAAAAGAAAAGGCTGTAGTCAAGCAGTGATCCCACCTTTGCAAGATAAAAGCCTACAATCTGTTCCTGACATCCCCAGGACTTCCCCCAGAAGATCAGGCAGCAGGTAATGGGAAAGATTTTCTGCCTATCTGAAATCTCAAAGAGCTTCTGCCAGAGTAGACAACACTGTGGTAATTGGACAGAGTGGATCCTGCATCCCCTGTATGTTTCTTCCAACAGTGAAGACCGATCCATATTTTATAGTCCTGATGAATCATCGGTGATCAGATTTACCAGACACCGTGTTTATTTATTTGGCTATGTTTAAAGATTTATTAGCCATCTTGCACTTAATAGGAATTTCAGGACTAGCATATTGTATATATTTCACAGAAGGAGTTGTGCCCTATCAACAACAGGAAAAATTAGAACAATTAACCAATCCATGAATTAATTCAATAAAAAATGAACTTTTGCTTGAGCAAAAAGAAACAACAAGGAGGAATTTCTGCTTCTCTCTTGCCTTGCATTTGGCATTAGGGTCTCTCTGTTTCATTGTCAGCAGCAGTCCAGAATCAACCAGAGTGGATGAGGTCTTGGTAGAAGAAGATTACATACAATGCCCATTATGTTTCATGAAAACAACTAAAGGGTGCCACTGTGAAAGGTGCTCTCCTTGAGGGTATGAAAAGTTGGAATACTTGACCACACTTTTTGTTGCATTTTATTTTAGCTTTACAGTGTTCCTCCCTCTGAAGGAACCTAGAGCAGCATACAAAAGAGCAATACAATATCTCCAATAAAAACGATTTAAAATTATAACTGTGAAACAGGTTGTTCTAAGTGCAAACAACAAGTAAAACCAACTCTATTTAAAAACGAAAGGCAGTCTGGTTCTGGAACAGTTGGTACCCTGGAAACGTCCAAGTGAACAAAAACATGTCATTTCAGCTGTCACATAGGGGACAACCATCATTCCTCTGAGAGAAAGGCCCATAATTGAGATCTAGAAGACCATATTTCAGAACATCCACAGTAGTCTTTGAGATTCCAGAAATAGTGAAAAATGGAAGCAGAAGTCCATGACTGGATATTAGAGGAACCATATAACTGAAGACTTCCCATCAGCCCAGGGCAAGGCAGCCTTTCTCTCTTTGCATCCTGTAGAGTACAAGAACTAAAATGGAGCCTGGGTCAATGTCCAGTGATGTTCTAACAAAGGGGGCACAGCAGTTTCAACCCACTTGCTGTCCAATTGATGCTGGTAGAATTCCTCATCTAGTTCACTCCTAGCTTCCTGGGCAAGTCCCCATCTGCTACAGCAACCTTGCTGCTATAGCTCCTGGCAATGCTGGATAGCTCCCCAGCCTCACGATTAAAATGGGTAATTCATGGCAGATGTGGGATTATTACTATTCCTAGCAGCAGCGTGCATTTCTTTCCCTGTTCCTTTTCCACCTAGGCATTTCTTAGTACACCTTAATTAGACTACATCCCAGCTCCAGTCTTTGTCATAGGCAAAGCAGCCACAAATTAATCGAGTCAGCAATTGCTTTAATAAGAGATGGGGGGGAACCCTCTAAGAACTTCTGTGCAACCAGCCAGAAGCTCCAATTTCATCTGCCATCAGCTCATGTCAGTAGCAAAAAAAAAAAAAAAAAAGTGGGGGGGGGGGAGGCCGGGGGAGGAGAGAAAGAAAGAGCCAGAGAGAACTTTAATTATTGACCCCACTATGCAGAAGGAAGTATATTTATTTGCAGCATATAATCGGTGTAGAATGCTGGCAGAACCTCAGGAAGTTGCTATTATTATTAGCTTATTATTAGAGGAGACCACTGTTAAGTGGCAGAAATGGTGCACAATGCTGACACAGTCTGGATCCCTGACAGTGATGGGAAGGAGGGAGGGAGGGAGGGAGGGAAGGAAGGAAGATGGCAAGTCTCTTTTAAAAATAAAAATGCTCAACGATGCCAAGATTGGGTTCTGCTACAGTTATTTCAGTTATGGGTTGTTTTCTGCGTCTATGGGAGGGGATTTTGTACATCATTAAAGTTGACATAAAGTTTGGGAAATAGAACTCAACTGAATGACAGGTTTCTACTGGCAACTTCCCCTGGTAAGGTCCTTGGAATTCTGATAATACTGATCTAATTTCCTGCTGGTGGAAGATGAACACTTTCCAAAATTGCAAGATCTTTTGCAATAATGATAAAAATTAAAGAGGAATCAATTTTTTGAAATGCTTCCCTCTTTGTTGGTTATGAACTACACTTTCCCTGCTACTTAAAGCCTGTGGTTTGGAGTCAAAGGTCATGAAAAGCACCAGAAGTAAGTATGTTTGGCCAACACCCCCCACCCCCGACTCATGAACCAAATTCCTTTGCTTTCAAGGAGTTCCTCATTCTCAAAAGGCACCTGATCAGTCCATGAAAATCAAGCTGGGACAGAGGAAGAAAGGAAAAAGGGTCAGAACATTTTCATTTCTGAACTGGAGGTCCTGGAATATCAAGGCTGCTGGCAGATCATGTGCATTCATTTATTTATTCCAATTACACTCACTCATTTACTCATTATCAATGTCTTTCAATCAATACATGCTGTCATAAATGAGCATCAGGGTTTGCAAACATAGAAAATTATATTATTCTATTGCTAGAGAGCAAGGTTTGATACTCCGTATCCCTAGAAGAATCTACTGTGTTTGGAAGAAACCTGGAACTCTCATTTGATTTTAATACGAGAATGAGTTCTATCATCTGCTTGACCCAGTTCATAAATGAAAAGAGGAAAACCTGCTTCCTTGTCATAATGGGTGGCAAGGACTGTCAGATGATCTTTTTCAACCCGTCAGCAGCTTACTGGAAAGGAGAGTCCCAGATGAATGAACTTCATCTATTCTTCCAAAGGGAAGAACGCTGTGCCTCTAGGAGCCTCCATGCAACAACTTGCAAAACAAGGAAAGAAGCCAAACATGATCATGTAACCAAAGAAGAATCCATTAAATAGGATGGCATCAGAATACAATGCAGTGGAACGATAATAACATGAATATCAAAGCGGCTAACAGAATTCCAGGGAGCAGAAAGTATGGGTAGTCCATAACAGCTGATCTGGCTGGACTGTACAGCAGTCATGCCCTCTCCGGCCATTTTGCAGCATAACCAGCTTGGTGGCTTAGAAAACTTGGCATCTACTCATTGCATCCGTATTTCCTAGTTCTGACTGCTCTGGTATCTTACGCTGTGCCTCTAGGAGTTTTCGTCACAAATAAAGACTACTGACTGGAACGTCAATGGAGTGTCCCTAAATGTGTTAAAGTGACACATTGAACTTCAGGAATGCAACTTGGATTTTGGAGCAGAACGTTCAGAATTGGACCAGGAGAACACTAGAACCCAGGCTTCACCCTTATGTAAGGGGGAGAAGAAGCAAAAAAGCAAAATGAACATGATCTCGCTTACTTAATGCCACTTAAGCTTTCGGTGTTACAATGTTTTCAGATAAATCTGGCATTCTACACTTGGTTCCCTATAAATAATTCCAGGTTTCCTGTATAGAAGAATGACATGTTTATTTATCCTTTCTGTTTTATGCAGTACCCAATGAAGTTTTACAGCGAGTATTTGGCACCCAATGAATCATATAACAATAGTGCCCATTTGTCACAGTCCTGATAATTTGCTTGTGTTTTTCCCCTTAAATTCTACACTAAGCCAAGAGTTGCACACACCTTCAGGAACCTAAATGCCTCTACTTAATTACAGGCCTTGTTAAATAATGGAGTTTGCAATGAAAGAGAGAACATTTGCAATTCCTCCAACAGTTCTAAAGGAGAGTTCAGGGATGGTCTAGATTAGGGATGCACAACTGAAAAACTCAGGGTCATGTGGGCCTCTGAAAATGTTGGATACTACTCCCAGAACACCACCAAAATTTGCCAGTTCATTATAATGGTTAATGTGAAGAATGGGAAAGTTATTACATTCATGGAACAGTCATATTAAATGTATTGAATTAATGGGCGGCAGGGGGCTACACCTGGTGGATCTTGGCTGGTCTCAGGAGCTAAACAGGGCTAAGCCTGGCTAGTACTTGGATGGGATACAAGTAGGAAATCCCCAGGCTGTAGACTAGTCAGGGAAGTTAAAAAACTGCATGTAATGCACTTCTGCACTACTGCCAAGAAAACTGCATGGATGAGTCCATGAAATCACCAGGAGTCAGTTGACTTGAGAGTATCTTGATATTTTATTTCAATTAAATTTATACTGTGTCCTGGGCCCGTCTACTTTCTGCAGATTTGGGCACCCTACCAACACTGGCTGAAATAGGCCAGTAACCTTCAACCTGCTGAGATCTAGAGCCAACTTGCCTCCTAATTGCAACCAATTAGAATACCTCTTTTCTTTTCCTTTCTTCATTCTTCCCTTCTTCTCCAAATACAAAAACAATATTGCACATCAAGCTCTCAACTGATTTTTGGTAGGGCTTCCTCTACCCTTGGCTGCAACCTCCAGAGAAGGAAATAGAGCTTACACATCGGAAGAACCCTTCTTCTTCCTGCAGAGGAAAAGGTGGTGATATACGATTGTCCTCAAATGCTGACCCAGCCATCTGTCGCTTTGCTTATGGGACGTTTGACAAGACCATCACTCTCACCTCTATGACGGGACCTGGAATTGATTGCCAAGGAGGATGGAGATGGAGGTCTTTCTCCTAGGGCTTTTTCATCATTGCAGACTAGGGAGTAAATTTATTTTATGGAATTAAACTGATGAATCATCCAGGATTTATTTTTTTTTAATTGTGTGCCTAAAAACACTCAGAACTGCTAACAGAATTTTGAAGCATAGAGAAGCATCTTCTTCAGAATTATCCTTGCTATTATTGTAAGTCATTAAATGCCATTTTTGTAATTCACTTCCTGCACTAAAGGTAAGGGGCCTTAGGTCACTTCTTCCAAACTTGGGTTATATAGATGTTAGGGTTATGTATTCCATCCAAATATATGTGTTGTGTGATATCACACATGATCCTCTTTTTAAAAACCCACAATGGATTGAACAATGCTCTGGACTTACACATACATTTACCCAGAGACAGTTTCACATATAACTGACCAACAAATCCAGGTTTATTTTTAGCTGCTTTCCCTGGGAGAAATTTGGAATGGGGGAAGTAATCCTTGAAGATGAGCTCCAGAGAAAACATCAAAGAGCAGAACTAACATTGTGCATTTAATGTATGTAGATGAAAATTACGTGCAGAGAAATGAAGAGTGTTTATATGTGTATGCACGATATGTGCATATAAGAGCGTTATGTGTGAATGACAAAAATGCTGCTTAGCTAAAGGTTTGGAAATCCAGTTGGCTTTGAGAGCAGAGGTCAGATTTATTTTTTTAGATCTTCTGTTAATCAATTCAGTTAGACTTTCTTATTGAAGAACTGTCTGATTTTATCCTGAGGGAGGCTCCATCAACCTCTCCCTTCTTTGAAGTATATTATGGAGTCTGTGTGTTTTCTAATTGGCCTTTTCAGATAAGTGCCTCCCATCTGAGTTGAAATATTTCCTTCCAGCATGAAAGATGCTAACATGAGGATTCTCTACTTTGTAAGCATTGGCATGGCTGATCTGACACTGTTGTTTCTTCCTTGCAGCTCTTCCTAAGTTGATGTAGTAAAAAGCATGGAAAGACCACGTGAGAAGATCAGGATTATAATTCAGGGATAGCCCACTTCTGTTCTATGCAAAAGATTTAGCTTCATGGTCCAGCATCTTCTGATAGGATTTGAAAAGACTCCTGCCTGAAACTCTGAAGAAACATTGATAGTGAATGCTGACAGGTCTAAGCTGGATGAGTCAATGGTGCATCTCGGAAGGTAGCTTTGTAGTTTCCTTCGACAGGATAAGCCTCAAACAAGAAAAGCGTATAAGCATCAGGAATGTGTGAACAGGTGGCACATCACCTTTCTATGAAATCAGACTACTGGGATCTACCCTCACAATGTGAGCTGACTCTAGCAGCAGTTATCCAAGATCCCAGACACTGGCGTTTCTCAGGCCTCCTCCTGAAATCCTTTTGGGTGATGATTCTGGAAACTAAAGCTGGGATCTTCAACCTTCCAGTTATTTGCAATGACTCTTCTCCAGAAAAAGTGGGATGCTGTTGAAGGCAAGACATACTGATATATGGCAGAGATCAGGCAGCTTAACTATTAAATGTCCCTGAAAAAATGGGTTTGGATTATCAAGTTTATTTGCTTTGTTGAGATGGTCTCCTAAGACGGGACTTCCACAAGTTTCATCTTAGGCAAAACTCTGTGGTGAGAAAAGAATGCATGGATACTGCCCCATTGTCTATGTTCAATATGTTGCCTCCTAGGACTTTCATTCCTTGGGTGATTTGCTTGAATGGTTTTTTCCAAACGTATCTCGAAATGTCACATCCAAAGTGATAACTACTCATTCTTATGCTCTTGTTAGTAAAGTGCAGGCACGCAAGTCTACTGTGAGATATCAAATGGGTGGTATGAGGCTCTTTTAATTTTCTTATTAACTTATTTGCATGCATGCATGCACATAGGCACACGCGCACACACCCTGAAAGCACAAACCTGATATGAACTCTACCTCTATCTGTCAGCATGCTGTTTCATTTTTCTGCTATATAAAGGATCTTCTCTTTAGATAATTAGTATTTGAAATTTTTTAAACAGATGGGGTTTTGCTATCTGTGGGCACTGCAGCCTAAAATCAATCTTGAGCAAATATTGTATTAATTTCCAAGGTTCTTGTCTCTGTGGACAAAACCCCCCATCATCTTCTAAGAATGCAGTAATGGTGAGAACATTAATATTAGATAATTATGACTTTGAAAGATTAAATGAGTGAAAGGGGAAAGGATGGTGATGGGGAAGATAAGCGTCTTGTTAAATAGCGAACCACATATCAAAAACTGTTCCATGCTGGTAGATTCCAATTACTACTACTTTGGAATGTAAAATAAATTCTTCACAATTTCCACTGGAAACTCATGGGCCATCTACCAGGATAAACAAAGTCCTTTGTCTGATATCAGACAAAGTTAACTAAGCGTTCATTTCTCTTTGATATAAAATCTGCGAAAAATATCCTTTTGAGAGTCTGAGAAAAGGTACACAGTGAAAGTTATAAGCCAATAGTGCTAGTTATGTTTAAAAAAGAGCTTACCTCGGGATATGTTGCATTCTAAATGCCTGCATCAGTGAAATGTGCACGTCAGAGAATGAAAGCAGAATTATTTTTTTTTAAGTTTAATTTAATAATTATGTAAAATAAGGGGTAATATAGTGAAAGCCTCTGCACGATAAACAAAGAGAGTTTTTAAAAGGTTAGACAGCAGATCAAAATACTGCCCACAAAGAAGACTTTTAACAGTCTGAAAAACCCTGCTGCTTCTATTAATATGAAAAATACTACCCCCCCCCCCCACGACTACAGGTAATAATAATAAGTGAAACTAGGGAATTACTGCTGGATGGGATGGGGAGGGTATTGATTTATATGGCACATCGGAGTTGGGGGCAAAATCTTACAAACTGGAGAGGAAATAAGATTTTTAAAGCCAAAGATTACTGGTCTTGGTTTATAAAAATGTAGGATGTAGCAGCTTGAAAGGAAGCTGAGCTAATTATGCACGGGTGCAGATTTTCTGGTGCAAACTAGCAACTATTGTGTGGTATGAAGTATTTCTGTAAACATTGGGTGCATATTTTTTTCTCGCTCTCCATCCCAATGACAACCAGGTTGTGTCCACATAATTTATTTATTTATTTATTAAATTTATTTATTAAACTTGTCCCCGCCCATCTCCCCCCAATGGGGGACTCTGGGTGGCTCACAGCCTATTAAAACAATAAATAAATATCCAATTAAAATTTATAACAGGATACATTTACAAAACTAAAAGGAAAAAATCCAGGAGGCCGATGGTAGCAACACCAGGCCTCTAGGGGGCTAGCCAACCCCACATCTGGTGACCTCCCTCCCCTGCAAAAATTTATCCCAGAGTTTCTCAAACTTGGCAATTTTAAGATGCATGGACCCATGCTGGCTGGAGAATTCTGGGAGTTGAAGTCCACATGTCTTAAAGTTGCCAAGTTTGAGAAACATAGATTTATCCCCTACCTGTGGGTCCAAAAAGTTAGCCAAACCATGGGTACACCTTAAGCCAGTTTTTCTCAACCTTGGCAACTTTAACTTGTGTGGACTTCAACTCCCAGAGTTCCCTAGCCAGCATGCTTTAAGATGGCTGGGGAATTCTGGGAGTTGAAGTCCACATGTCTTAAAGTTGACAAGGTTGAGAAACATGGATTTCTCCCCTATTCTTGGCCCGTTTCCTGCTCCTTGGAATATTCACAGTTCATGCAGCGAGCAGCTAGCATGACGGCATTTCAAGCATAGCCAGTTAGAACTGGTTGTATGATCATGTTATAGCAGGTGAGCATGAGCACTAAGACAAATAACATGCTGCAAAAAGAAGGCATGCAGACCCCCTCATGCTCCTTCCTTGTGCTGTTTGGAAATCTCCTGTGAACCAGGGACACAAGCTTGACAGCAGAGCCCATGAGTAGAAAATCCAGTCTTCTTGGTGACATTCTGTTCCTTCTTATTGCTGTCGCTTTCCTTTCTGCTCGGACTAAAGTCAAGCAGAATCATGGTTTCTTGAGGAACATGACCTCCTGTGGCCTCACCTCAATGGTGATCTCAGCACCAGTTGCCAAAGGAAGATCTGCAGCGCCTTTCCTGACAAAGAAACCTGGTGAACGTTTTTAAAAAATCTATGCGTAGGAAAGTGAGGGAATTCAGCAAGCATTAAATGCAGTTTGACGCTATATGGGCCATCCTCGTTTAGCAACTGCCTCGGACAGTGACCATTTGCACTTGCAACGGTGATGAAAAAGTAACTTTGCAACCCATCCTGGCATTGACAACCTTTGCAAAGGAAAGCTGAAGTCAGATCATAAGCACAGTTGTGGTTTCACTAAGTGACTGCTTTGCTTAATGACCAATTGCCGGTCCCAGTTGTGGTTGCTAAACAAGGACTACCTGTAATACTTGGGGTAGTCTGTTGCAGTTGCAAAACAAAGAAATCTCATTAGGGATGTTACAGTACCTGAACTTACTCTCTTATTTGGCCACTCCTGGGTATTCTTGGACGTGCCATCATCACGATATATGTATGTACATATTAATAGATCTAGCTGCAATTTGCTGTGGATTAGGCTTTCTGATCAACTAATGGGAAGGCCGAAAGAGGTCCAAGGGAAGGTAATGCACGTGTTGATTTTGTCTGAGTCTTACAATAAAGCTTGCTAGAAGCAACAAGCAAGTGCTCTGTTGTCTATTTTTATATGCATATAGGGCTTTGTCTGTAATATGGATGGCGTTCCTGCCAAGTGGTTCCAATGTGACTGAATTGCATCGGAAGTTGATAGGAAGATGAATCTTATCCAAAGGAGAGGAAGAGAGAGAGAGAGAGAGAGAGAGAGAGAGAGAGAGAGAGAGGTATTCCTTTCTCTTTGGTCAAATTACAGCCATTGACTCTCACGTCAAGAAATTATTTCGGCAGGATTGGTTTAGTTAGCAGAGAGTTGTCCTTCATCTTTCAGGACCTGCTGGGAGATCAGAGAAGAGATTCAGTTTTACAAATTGGCCAGGAGGTTTATTTTCCCTGTGGCAGTGCCAGCAGGGTTAAGAGGCTGGCTGTGACCGCTCCGTGGCTGAGTTCATGGGGATATAATTGCAGCTCAGGAGTGCCCATGAACAGTATACTTTATTTCTCTGCTGTTCACACTTGTTTCCAGAACAGGAAACCTGCTTGCACACAGAAGCACACAATTATATTCACACTGCCCACGCTCAATTTTTTTCTTAATTTGACCACCAGTGGTACAAATGGCCATATTATCTCCAGAGAACAAACACATCCTAGGAGAATAGAAGCTGAAGTTCCTGGAATGCCAATAATGTAGGAATCTAGTTGTGATAATCCCAGGATTTCTTCTGCCTCTTTAGTCAAGATGGCTGCTTTCCCACAGCTGCAATGAGGTGAGAAGCATGGATTTGCAGCAGGTTTGTTGGAAACATGAGGAACATTCTTTCCTTCCTAGCAACACTGTGTTAAGTGTGCGTGTGTGTTGATGTATCTGAGTGCAGATGCATATATGTGTGCTGTGTGGCTGTGATACCTATTCTGGCTATCTGGACCATGAATAGTGCTCGGCATATGGAACTTAGATGACAGAGCAACAGGCTTCATAAAACGGATGGGACTGAAGATGGATTTGAAGAATGGGTTGTGCCCATTTTTGCAGCTCAGATATGGTAGCCCTAAGGAAAGATGAAATATGGAGGAACAACCCGTGTGATTTAAGGTGAGGGGAGAGGTCAACCCATTTTTTTTAAACAGAGGGGATGAATCAAGATGAGACAAGCCAAACGCTTGCAAGAAAGGGGCAGCTAGATGATAGAATTGCCATTTTCCCCTTCAGGGTTTCTAGGCCTTTAATGACTTCATATTGGGTAGAACTCCAACGGGTAAAATGTTAACTTCTGATGCACAGAAATGGTGCCCAGGGTGATGCCCACCAAAGCTCATTGAATGTGGCACCACCTACTTGAGGGACTTATTAGCTGGACTAAAAGAGCAACTGATTCACAAACATGTATTATGACCACACCCAGGCTGGGTCCTTGTCTCCACTGCAGGTGATGAAGACTTTCCAAACTGGGAAACAAGAGGTAGCGTCCTTGCAAAGAAAAAGCGAATAAAGACGCCGAAACAGAAAAGAATCAAAGAAATAATTTGGGGCCTTCCAAAATTAAGGTGCTGGTGATATGTATTCCCATTAGGTGGCAATGCAGAACACTTTTCAAGTACTGTGCAAGACTTTTACATTCTAGGGCAGGCTTCCTCAACCTCAGCAACTTTAAGATGGGTGGACTTCAACTCCCAGAATTCCCCAGCCAGCCATGGGAGTTCTGGGAGTTGAAGTCCACCCATCTTAAAGTTGCTGAGGTTGAGGAAGCCTGTTCTAGGGTGCAGACTACAGGAATGACCCCAGCAGCCTTGGTTTAGCCCAGTTCTCAGTTTAGCCCAGTTGATCCCGTGCATGGACAAGAAAGGACAGTTATGTGCATGCTGATTGCAAAGGGCAGATGGGACTGCAGGTAATCCTTTCTGCCTGGCTACTCAAGCACACCTCACTTCCTTTCCCATAGAAACCAGTGCCCCTCTTAAGTGCCCACTACCTACCAGGACTACTAGATATAACAGAGTAGCTGTTTTCGTGATTATCCCCAGGCTCATGTGGGTGTACCCCAAACAAAGTAGAAAGCCGTTGTCACTGCTAGCCAGTGACTTAAAAAAAGCATGCATCAATAATACATCTTCATACTTTGGGGGCCACCCTATCCGTAAGAGCCACTGCAATGGCTGAGCGCCACAGGAAAGTCTCAAAGGCCTTATTGGGGATCATCTGTTTTAGCGGTGGGATCTTAGGCAGCTACAAGGAGTTTCCCATTTCCACTGCAATGACTCTTGAGCTTCCTTGTGACCCTGGTGTTGGGTCTGCACACCGTACAACATGTTCTCAGGTTTGGAAGAGGAGAAGGCGAAGGCTGCATCGGTTGCTTGCTGGAGCTTCACCAAGGTTTAAAACTCTGGAAGTCATTTCTGGAGAAGAAGCTTGCCTGTGAAGTTAAAAAGGGGGGCTTGAATATACGTTGAGTGTCTCTGCTGATTAACCGCCATTATCTGGCCTCCAAATCAATGAAGACTTGAACTTCATATGAGGAATTTGACTCCCTCACCTCAAAGATGAAAGCTCCCACATTCCTGGATCCTTACACCGACGCAACGAACACGTACACTCAAGTATTCACTGTCTTCTCATATTCTTGTCTCGACAATGCAACAAGCTGACCTGCCGGCAAACACAAGAAAGGGGAGGGGGGGAAATCTAACTTTCTAAGGCAAAGAACGAGGCGTTTCCTTATTAAGGTTATTGATGATCTCAGCAGAGTGAGTGCTGAGATCGAAAAGAAGGCTGTGGAGAACAGGCAGCTCATTAGAGAGATATGCCATCAAGAAGTCAAGCCCACATGGGTGTATCGGTGTGAGGAGGGATTCTGCGGTGGAGGAGAAAAAGAAACAGACACATTCTCTTCTTGTATCATGTTGGAGAGAGGGAGAGGTGGCAGAATCCGGTGGCGCATGTCTGCTCCCAGAGCACCAAAATCATTTTGATCCCGCTGAACGCAGAACTGGTTGGAACAAGAGAAAAGTGCTCAGAGACAGGCAGAAGTCTGTCTTTCAAAAGTGAGTTTGGTTGGAAAAAGCCTGATTTTCTTTCCTTTCTAGCTCAAGTAAGATTTACCACTAACTAGGGATGGGAGAATAAATCTGTTTCGTTCACATTTTAATGCAAATTGACAGCTGTTCCCCAATTCTGCCGGGTTAAATGATTATGGAAAAGTCTGTAGAAAATGTTTACCTGCCTGAAAGTATTGGACAAAACAGTATTTGCAAAAACGATATGCTTGAGACCAAATTTCAACAATAATGCATATGTTTGCTGAACTGTCTAGTCACAGAGCACAAAAACCATTTAGTGCAAAGATTTGTTTATTTTTTTTAATTCTTAGCTTCCACACACGGAATTGGTCAGATGTGCAAAAACGAGGAGCTGAAAAAAATGACCATCACCATAGTTTCTTGCCTCTTTATACATTTATTTTTGAAAAGGGATAAGAGGGTCAGGGAACGAAGAAAATGGGAAAAGCGAGGAAGGAAAAGAGGACAGCAGAGAAGGAGAGAAAAAAAAGATAATGTTCAATTAGAAAGCTAAAAGTGCCTTCTGTCAGGGCTAAATGATGGTACCTGATCTGAAAATATAACATGTGCTTTCCTAGAATCATACATCTTAATTTGACCCAGAGGAGTTTTTCAATCAATCAATCAATCAATCAATCAATCAATCAATCAATCTAGCAGCCTCCAGATCTTGACAATGTTGGCTAGGAAGTTCTAGCCCTCTACCTACAGCAAGGAAAACACCTTATGGAAGCTTGTTCTGGGGTTAACTTATCTGCCCCTAAGTAAGACTGGGATGATGAGTTGAACAGGAGACCCAGGGGTGCAAAGGCAACACGTTTGATCTCCAAAGCTTTTGTCCCAGTGCTGCTGACTGAGAATTGAGGTGGCAGGATACAAATGGAAAATTATTTGTAACTTCATTCTGATCTTTATCCTACATTTTTGGGTTATGTAGTCCTAACTAGTAACCAAGTAGTGAACCTCTTCTCTGGAAGTGTTTTTTTAGCTAGAGGCTTTGCAGAGATAAGTCTCGGAAGCAAATATGAGAAGAAGTTTTTGTTATATCCTATATTTTGTATGAAACTGGTATTTTGTGAAGTTTTACATTTTAAATGTAACTCTCTGTAACTTTCCTTTCTGCTGATGCTGAGTGCTCTTATCTCCCTCCCTCCTCAGATAGCAAGGCTCTAGACAGCAAGGCCGAAACGTACCCAAAACAAGGTACGACCGGTAAAAACAAGGACTTGTGGTTTAGCTACAAGCAAGTGACCAAATTTGGAGTACGGAAGGCATGGGGAGGGCACTGAGGGGGGATCGGGGAGAAACGGCTCTTGTAATGATAAAAAGGCTTGCTGAACTCCTTTTCGGGGTTCAGTTCTTTGCAGGGACCTGCGAGTCCTAACTGAACCTTTGCGCAAATAAAGCTTCTCCCTGAATGACCCAGTGAGAGTCTCGTCATCAATAAATGTTGCGTTGCTCCCACCCGTAACGTTTCGGCCATTGAATATTCCCAGATGTTGCTTTGGGGGCTAAAGGCCCAGTATGAACCCATTATAAGCAACAGTAAAGCAAAAGGCTTCTGTTTTGGCTTCTTCGGTAATGTCCCACTCAAGATGCAAATGCTTGGCTGAGCAACTGGGGCTTGATCCCTGCCTTTAGAATCAAGCCCTGAAAACATGTGCTAACTGGTCTTGCATTCATACTGTGGCTTCCTCTCTACCCCTGTTGGAACATTCCCCAAACCAACATCTCTGACTGACTTGTGGTTTGGAGATGCTTTTCTCTCTCTCTCTTTTTGGATCCAGGTGATCTGCTCCTGGGTAGGGAAGGAAAGTTTCCCTTTCTATAGCTGGGGGGAGGGGCGTTTAGCTGCAGTGCTACGTATCCCCTTGGTGCAGCCTTTTAGCTTAAAGGAACTCTTCTTTGTTTCCTGGGACCCTGCCAACATTCCTCACCCTCTTGGAAGCCAAGCCTTCCCAAAACCCCTGCAGCAGCAACAACATCGTTCTGCAGCTCAGATTGCAAGTTTGGTGTCCCGAGGTGATACAGTAGACTTATTCTGGAGTGGTAGTCAGAAAGGATTTTGTGCTTCTTAGGATGAGTAACGGCGAGATGTGTTGGGAAAGGAATTTGGTTTTTAGGGCCCTGCAAGGCGCTAGGATGGTGCTGATGAAGAAGACTCAAGGTCGAGAAGGAAATTGACCTTGAAGAAATCCTGACACAATATAACACATCCCAGCTTTGCTCAGAGAGTTGTGTAAGAGGAACATCTGATTCACCAATGGAAATTCTTCCATTCCTCTGCTTTGGAACCATCTCAGTTGGATAAAAGAGCACAGATAAATTCTTGGGGGCACAATCAGGTTGTTCCTTACAAGAGGACTTTAGCAAACATCACCAGGGATATATTTAAGTGGAGTACCACCCCAAGAAAAGTTAGCTGTCTATGAGTTGAGTTGAAACTTCCCCATCCCAAGTCCTCTGATTGCAAGTCCTTAAAATTATACTACCTTGACAGTTATGAATTAGTGGCTGGATCTGTAGCCGGACACAGAATGGGCATTGCAAAGCTGAAAGGGTCATTCTGGCTATCAAGACCAACCCTTTTCAAGATGCAATCATCCATATTAAAGCAACCGAGACAGGATTTGGCCCCCTAGTTTACTGAATAATCGTTCGCTTTCAGGTACCATTAACAATACTTTACAGTCTAATACTCTACAGTCTGGGAGAGATGGGCGGCATACAAATTTAATAAATAAATAAAATAGCTGGATTAGTATAGAATGCTAAGCCGAAAAATTAACTAACCAAAAAGACCCCAGATGCATTTGTTTGTGTGCTATGTTTCTGCCATCCCACTATTCAGATTCTCTGTAGTGTCACTTCTGAGTATACATAGGAAGAAAAAAACCCAGTTATCACCTGATGCAAATCTGTGCCCTGATCTTTGGAAGGATATTCTAGTTCCCTTCAATTTCGTCAACCCAGCCCACCTAGGAGGTTTAAACTTCTTCCTCTCCCACCTCCCCAAATTTGAGCTGAAAGCTCTCCTGTGGCAATGACTGGCTGATCCAATTATTTTTCTTATTAGGATTCAATTGATTGTTTCACAATTATCCAGGAGCTTTGAATAAGGGCTTTACATAAAAGTGTATTAAAAGGGAAAGAATGGCTTAAAATTACACCAGGAAATGCCTGCCTCCCATTGAATCTTTTTGGCCTTATTAATATTTCAGAACTGGGGCAGAGGACAGAAGTAAGCAATACTAACATTGACCATCTCTCTGCATGTGTGAACACGGGCACACGTGAGTGAGTGTCTGCAACGGCTTAAAACAAGCTCAGTAAAGTCAAAGCCCAATCGCACAAAACGTGGCAAACAAGGATGGTGTTATTAAAACCTATTTTGGTGTGCTAAACTGCACCTGTTGCTTTCTCTCTCACTCTTTCTTCTTTCTCTTAAGAGGCCCTTTTACTTACAAAAGATTATTTTTAAAACTCCGTAAGTAGACTACAACCCACCCTCCTCCCCCAACTTCTTCCTGCTCCAATCAACCTCAGCAAACAGTCGCCACAGGTGACTGTTAAAATAAACTACTTCTTGGAGCCCGTGGTTTAATTTGCATAAAATGATCTGTTCTACAAATAAAAACTTGATATTTATGAGTTTGGCGGTGGATTTCTTTCTCTGCATCTTTTTCTCTCTCTCATGAATGAGGAGGCATCTTAGAGACAGTGTATTAATGTCAAGAGAAATACTGAAATGGATGGTATTTTTGGTACGGCTGTTGGCACAAGCGTTCCCAGGGAGTGTGGTTTTGGTTTAACAAGAGAATTAAGTAGCATGCCTATCTATTAATGAGTTGGGATCCTTTCGTTATTAGGGATGGGTGAGACAGCCAGGAACTGATCTGAATTCAGGATTCAAAGGGAACAAAATTTGGTTCAATTTTGAGATATAAAGGGAAAAAAATGACAACTGGTTCAAGAAAAACAAACAGACCACTGTCTATCGTGGGATTTTAGCCCTGTAACCCAAGGACTCCAACCCTGGAAAGTTTTAGTGAGATTGTAGACTGCATGCACCTGTCAGACACATAAATTGAAAGTTAAGGAAGGATAAGGCTACAAGGATATGATTCAGGGAAAGGTAGAAAAAAAGAATATTATTTATTCCCAAAGGAATAGAGGATAGAGGAAATCCTGATTCCCAGGAAGTGAAAACTTCTAGAGAACTTTTACTCCTGCTACATCTACTTCTTCCTTACTATGCCTTCTCTTCTTTAGGACTTTCTGTCTCAGAGCATTTGAAGAGTTACTTCAAGGTGGGGTAAAGATTGGTAGAAAGTCTAACTGACCCTGTTCTGGGTGATCATAAATTCCACAACTGGCTGACTATCATCACAATCTAGAGTCTTTTGTCCAACCATGAATCTCCTCTTCGGAAGCTGCAGATGTCACTTCAGAAACAGCAATGGTTCAAAAGGTTTCCTTTTTTAAGGTGGACTAAGTGACCAGAAGATAGGAGGTCATGCTCAGCCTCTCTCCCAACTCTTGCTTCCCAAGGTGGTAGCAGAAGACAAGGAAAAGAAATACGGCCCTGCAAAGAACTTGGCCTCTTGTCACCATTCCAAATCCTTCCCCTAACTCTTTTTTTTTTTTTTTTGAGGTGGAAGAGATTTTTTTCCATGTGAAACCAAGGAGAGTAAGTTGAGGCACTCCAACAAGCATTGACTGGCTGAGGCATATCTGTACGGATGGATTGGCCAGGAACAGCAACTTTCAATTGGCTGCCAGTTCTCTGCAAGCGTGCTAGACTTACGGATACGTTCACATGCCTGTTCCCATGGTGCCTGATCTACTGAAACAGTAAGAAGGGTCTGGTTAATGGCTGAATTTTAATCATGGAATGAGAACAGTTGGCTGATCATCTAGAAGTGGCCAGTGGGTCGTAGCATCAGAGCTGGCTGTGGCCACGCGCAGGGGTGGGCCAAAGGAAGCCCCTTTCCCTCACTGGAGAACAAAACAGTTACACAATTCACCTGGCATTTAGTTCCTCAAGGGGCAAAAAGCATATGGAGACTCTCTTCTCTCCCCCACCCCTCGAGGGAGGGCTCCCAGCTGAAAAAGGCTTGACTCATCTCGCCTGCCAGTAATTACACTATTGGCTGGCTTGCTATAAAATCAGAACTGCAACCAACTTTCCATTTTAATTGAAATTTCCTGGGATCTGTTATTACATGGCAGTGATTGTTCCACCGTGCTAATGAGCCTTTGCTTAGATGATTATCCAAGTGTCTCTCCAGCTGCTATTTCATTATTATATTATTAATGATCAGATAGGGTCTGTCACAGCCGAGATGAAATCTACACATATCAGGCACCAGAGAGAGTTGTGCATGAAACAAAAAGACAATTGGACATGCGTCCACAGACAGATGCCTTCCTCTCAACATTGCTCTTCTTATTAGAGGTTTTCCCCCTCCCCTCTCCATGCCTCTAGTTATCATCGGCGTCCAATCCCCCCTTTAGGATCCAGCTGCCGAACTTGCCAAAGCAACATTGCCAGATATACCTTTCACCATCACCCTGGCCGGCACGCATGGTTTCTCTCAACTTTACAAAAAGCGTTTGCAGTAAGCTGCCTCTCTCGCCTCTGAGGGGAAAAAAAAGTCTTATTAAAAAAAACATTAAAAATGTATTGCCGCAATAGCTAAATCAAAGGCAAGCTGTTCCACAAATTATGCTACCATAAGGAATTCTCTTCAGTACAGCAGGGAACGCTTCCCAAACAGAAAACCTCTGATTTTGGTGACGCAGTTCAGAGAGTTCCAGCTACTCACATTTGGCTTAATAAAGCCCAACCCTGTTGATAGGATGGTGGTCTCTTGCCCTCAGCTTTGAATCCATAGGATGATGCAACATGGAAGAGAGGAGTTGGTGGACCTCCAGATGTTCACTCCTGGTTCTGCAGCTGGGACTGCTGAAAGCTGTGGCTCAGGAGTCCTGCTCCTGTAGCCAAAGGACAGTTGGAGGGGTGGATAGGGTGAATCTAAAGATGTCCAAACACTTTCAAAGCTGCCATATATGGAAATCTTGGCCCGCTCTTGTTAAAGCACACACCAGACAAAATTCTCCCTTTATCTCTTCCAGATCTAATCAGAGCAGATCTGTGCTGTCTACTAAGACCTGAGTTGTCCTTATGTGCAGTGTGAGGACAGCAAGGAAAAAGAACAGTGTGGAAGCCAAAATTCATTTCCACAAACATGGCTGAGCAACCATGCTCTTTAAAGCTCAGAGGCTTCTGTTGGGGATTAAGAAAATTAAAATCCAGCATATCTGGAGGTCTGGACTTTAGTGGGTGAAAAATGCTCTTCTGAGACGGTCATGCTTCTTAAACCATCCGAGACTCTGCTAGCACAACTATGTCTTCCTGCTACTTTCCTAGTGCTAGATAATTAGAGACGTTGAATTTATTGCAGGATCTTATGGATTTTTAAAAGATAAAAACAAAAATGCAATCATTAAAAAAAAAAAATCTTCCAGATAAATCCCAGGGAAAACATTTCTTTAAAACAACAGCAAGAACAAAATTCAGCTCTTGCCTTTTAATGTCAAAATTGACAGCCTTATTTCCCAAGAAATTGGTCTAAAAACATTAATTTGACAAGGAGCCCTTGTTCCTCTTTCTGCTTCTATTAGGGTCTCATACAGAAACTAGAAAAGGTACCTCTCAGAGAGCAGAGCTGAACAACTCACCACAAATGTTGCAGTTTGACAGCTCAGGTAAGGTGCAACTTCAAAGTAGTCAACTTCCCTTTAAGTTAACCAAGTTTATTCTAGTTTGTGTGAGATGTTGTATACTCCCTCCTCTGGGATTTGGAAATTTGAGACTTCAAGATTAAATAATTTGAGCTTCTAAAAATAAAAGGTGGGGAATGTGTGATTGTAGAGGGCAGAGGGAATGGTCTTGAGGGACGGGAGGAAGAACTGCTGCCATGCCAAGGGCTCGCAGTGATAATCCAGATAATTTGGAGCGACATACCCCAGCTACCATGGCCAATGGTGATGAGAGGTGTACGGTGCCAACCAAGACTGTCCGGGGCTCAAAAAATTCAAGATGCAACTTGAATGAAGCATTGCCCCTTTTTTGCAAGCATTGCATGAAAAAATGCATGTCAAAAAGGGAGGGGCCTTCAGTCCTGCAGTCAGAGCCATCCTCTTGACCTTTTTTTACATCCCCTGTGGATGGGTCTGTTAGCAATGGCTAAAGAGCCACAGTTTCCCATCTGTAGCACGTATAATTCGCTTAAGCAGAAACCCAGTTATCTGTGTGTGTGTGTGTGTGTGTGTGTGATAGGACAGTTATTAACTTCATTTACAGCTCATTTCTCTCTTTCTGTAAAAAAAAAAAATTGCCATGCCTTTCTATATGAAGTCTAATCAAGACAGCTTATGTGTAAATATCCACCATCAAGCCACAATTAAAAGACTCTAAAAGAGATGCAATTAACTTCCAAAGCAAATCTTACTGCAATGCAATATTTTTCTTCCAGTGCACCACTGAAATAGAAACCTTCTTTGCTAGTCACTTAAAAGACAAAGAATAAGACAACCCCAGGCCTTGTTAGGTCCGACTGGCCCTTGATCATATCAGTTGATGGGATTGTAATGGCCGTTTAAATACCCCATAATGCCCGGGTTCCACACCAGAAGCATTGTGGGAAAGTTAACTACTTAGTGAAGCTAGAAACTTGGGCACTGGTGAGCTCTATCTGGAGGTTATGCTCCTTCTATTTATGGAGAATAACAAGCCATGGATACTTGGAACTAGCCATAGATGTGAATTGTCCTCAGTTGTTTCCAGAAGAGTGTGTTGCATTTGTGTGCTTCATTCCATGGACACAAAAACCATGGAAAATGTGGCTGTGGAAGAAGTCAGCTTTTTGGAAAACGCAATGCAATTTTGCCAGTTCTGGTTGCAAAGATACACTTAAAAATGTGTGCATTGGATGAAGGAAAGAATGTCTGTAGGAAACATCAGACTGAGTAACATCTCCAGATTTCCAAATGCTTCAGTTTCATACATAGCTTTCCATTGGTCCCCCATAAATTGCAAAATGGGAAATGTGAGGAACATGCAACCTGATTGAAAGCCTGAGACGTGGAAGACACCCTCCACCCAAGGGGCAGAGAAAAAAGGAGAAGAAGAAAAAGAAGATTCTAGTTAGATGGTCATTTTTTCCTTCTTCCTTTGCCCACAGGTTTAGGTACTTTGTATATGTTCAGTAGCAGTAATTGCTGAAGGATTGTGTCACCTCAAATCTTTGTTCTTTCTTCTCCACCTCTGTCTTTATTACCTTGCATGAGAAGCATCTGCTATTTTTGTTTCCATCTTAGCATTCCCCTCTGGCCTTCCTGCTAGATGAATATTGCCACATTCCACTCGACTCCTCGCTGAGGCCTTCTGCCACCCATCTGCCATAGCAGGGGGTCTCCAGTTGCCTTGGCAACTGAGTGGAAACTTGGTTTGTTCCGCATCTTCTCTACAGGGCCTTCCTTCTGCTCCTCAGCTTGGCCAATAGCTTGTCTCATCCCTTCTCTCTCTCTCTCTCTCTCTGCATTTGTGAAATATTTTGCTTTCTCAGCCTTCAGGGCTGCTCCTTCATGACTAGCATTCTGATGTTCCGGAGGAGGCTGTCGGACGTCATCCTAGTTAAGAAGAGACAATGAAAGACCCAGCAGTGATGGACAGATAATTTTCAGAATCAAACAGCAGCCAACCCTCAGGATAACTTCTCAACAGGAAAGAACCTTTCCATTTTCCCAACGGCAAAAATAAAATCAAACCGAGTGATGATCTCGCAAAACCTTCTCCGTATGAATCCCAGTGATAATGAAGGGCATCCGATTTGCTTGCCAACTCCAGGCATGTTGAGTCCTTTGTTCTGACTACAGCATCATTTCAATGAGGGGGTTTCTTTCCTTTTCTTTTTGTTCTACCTTTCTGCAAAACCCTGCTTTTTGGTTAGCTACACAGATGTCTAACCCAGACAGCTTTAGCTCCAACATTGGTGTCTTACTATCACAAAGAGCTTATTGCTGGGAGATTTGATTCTACCATTTTAACCACACTATGCCTTTTCAAGTCAGGTCAAAAGCTGAATTTTCAAGTCCAAGACAAACATTGGTAATTATTTAATTGCTTGCACTGGTCAATTTGTAGATCTAAGTAGTTACTATGGGCAAAACACACACGGGATTCTAAAGTTGGAATTTATATATGCATTTTTTAAAGTGCTGAGCAAAGAATTAGATTATAAACTGCTTTCCTTCCCTTCCTCTGTAACTCTAACATCAGTCATCTTGGAAAATTCCCAATTTATGTCAATTCCCACATCCCAAAGCAATTCTGTTGGGTCAGGTTGTTTTTCTGGACAGTTTTTATCTTTACTGAAAAATGGGTTAACTGGAATTTACTCTGCAGTGTTGTTAAGATGCAATTAAAATAATATTTAACCAATTAAGGAACTTTGTTTTTTTACCGTGCAGAGAAAAAACCCTGTAGACACATCAAACAGTTCTAATGGAATCACTTGAAGCATCAGTTTTGGCTCCCTTTTAAAACCTGAGTTCCTCCCAATCATCTTTTCCATCTCTGTTCTTTGCCCTCTTTCAGCAATCCTTTTCTTGAGTTGAAAATATTTATTGCTGGGACATTTTAAGTCTTTACTGATGGCTAGATGGGAGAGATGAAAGGTGCTCCTCTCTCTCTCTCCCTACCTCATCTTTTCTCTTAGGCATCTCCATACACAAGACACACTACGCTGTATTGTAGCTAGTTTAGGGTGCCATCCAAACTGAGACCATGGCTCAGATTGTAGTTAAGGAGAGCGTTACCCACCAATTATAGCCAGGATTCGTTGCAAATAAGCTTACCTTAACCACAAACCAAAATTGGACTCACAGATAACTGACCCTTAAGCCACCATTAGTCCTCCTGAAGAATAAGGCCAAATGCAGGAGTGGGCATAAAAGGAAGCTACTTCTATAACAGGTCTCTGCGGTTCTTGCTTTGTCTTTTACAACTTCTGGATGTGCTTGGAGGTTGTTCTGAAAACAGAGGTGGGAGAAGGCTTCTCCCATGCTGGGTGCAGTAGGACGGACCTCATAAGTGCCATTTTGGGCTTTAGTTGTTGTTTTACAAAAATATACTTAAAAAATAGGACATTCTGGAGCCCTGTGGAGGCTGCAAGGCAGTTGGCTTGATTGTCCATGGGACAAGAAGTGCTGTATTGTTAATGGAGAGCATAACGTAAGGTGTGCAAATGTGCTCTATTTTACATGGCAAAAGAACTGCTAAGGGGATTGGAAGGCAGACAGGCTTGACTGCCACTTGATCCATTTATTTTAATAAAAGAGTCAAACATCCTTCATTACAGTTCCATCTACAAGCCATCAATATTTCAGGATAATGGCACAGCCTAGACTGGGGTAGTAGGCTCCTTGGGCCTCCCTGATGTTCTTTTCTTAGTTAAAAGTTTGCTATGGAAAATCTGATTCTTAATAAATTGGAGTCCGCCCTGCTTTAAATCACTTTTACAGCAATTGCTGAGCAAAATATAATTATTATAAACTGGTCATTTGTTACCAAGAAATCTCATTAAACTGATCCCAGCTAGCAAGGGAAGGGAGTAGTGATGAACTAAGAGAAGAGGGAATAAATGAAAGTTACAGATTGAGACATTGCAGGTTGAGGTTTTCTCTTGGTGGAAGACAAAAGAGAAACTGGGACACTGTTTTCCAAAGGAAGGGGAATAATGATAGAGAATTAATCCTCTTCCTCTTCTACACATTCTCCCTGCTTGACAGTCATCCTCAACCACAGATTTGTGAAAATCAATAGGTACAGACAGACGATTGGCAAGTATGCACATAAAAACTTAGACTTGAAGACTTGAACAAAACACACCAACTTGTCTTGGTGAATACCTAGTGAAAGTACATTCTCATACCACATCCCATGATGGCGGATGATCTCGCCCAGCGGTTTCATGTAGATGTTGAAAAGGAGAGGCGAGAGAACCGAGCCCTGCGGCACCCCACAAAGGAGGGGCCGAGGATGGGACCTCTCGCTCCCTATCACCACTGGTTGGGATTGGCCCTGGAGAAAGGAGGCGAACCAGCACAAGACCCCCCCCAATTCCCTGAGCGTCCCAACAGGATACCGTGGTCGACGGTATCGAAAGCCGCTGAGAGATCAAGGAGAGCAAGGATGGCCACACTTCCACCATCCCGCTCCCGCCAGAGATTGATCTTCCCCCATTCTGCTATAAATTGGGCGAAGTTCATGGTCAGGGAAAAAAACAATAAAGGCTTTTTTAAAAGACTGGAGAACTTATATGGACTTTTTGCTGAAAGGAAAAAAATGCTGAACTGATGTTTTTCGTTTTTTCACTTTTCCTCACTTTTCTTCTTTCGTCTTTTCTTTCCTTTTCTCTTCTTTTTCTCCTAATTTTTTTATTCTTTCATTGTACTGAAAAATTCCAATACAACTATTTTAAAAAAATAAATTGGGCGAAGTTCTGCGGGCTGCAAAACTGATTTCGCCTGAGAATTTAAACAGGCTGCATTAACAGGTTGCAAAGTGCCTGCATGGAAGAAAGATCCTTTCTTTCAGAGCAGACTTGCAACATAAATTTTTAGCATGTCGGGGGAAGACTGTTAATTAAATTAATTATCCCAGTAAATGGACCCAGAGGGATTCTTCAGCAGGGGAGGAACATCTTTCTGAGGGGGGAAAAAAAAAACAAGGAGACCTGGCAAATTCAGCCTCTTGAAAAATAACCTAGTTGGAAACAGCTTTTTCCTTCCAAGGAAAATTCCAGCAGCTGACATAGAGGGGGGAAATCATGGGGAAGTAGTTGGAGAAAGAACAATAAAATTGCCAGCTGGTCAACATGTCACTCAACCAGCTGAAAATATATTACGCAGAAGGAAAACCATATACCTAGCAAAGCACTATACCCCAAAGTATTTTTACGGGCAGGTGAATGTAAAAATGTAATACCTTATGGAAGGTTGCATAGGAAAAGTCTGGTATTTGAGCGAAGGGATGGTTTATTTATTAAATCAGCTGTGACGTATTTATTAAATCGTGGTTAAACCAGCCATGGTTCAGTGCCACACGCGAATTAGCTCGGTAAAAAATTAAATCAGTTTATAGCTCTTGATGACATAGAAAGCCTTAGAATGAAGCAATATGTCTCTGAAAACAAACTGCAGAGATAATTGTAATTTAGAGGCTGCTGAATTAAAAGAAGTGCCTTGCTGGATGTCAGGTTGTAGGAGGGAGAGAGGTAAAGGGGTTTTTTTTGTAACCCCCCCCCAAAATAATGGGACTTTCTGTCTTAGCTACACCACTTGTCCTATTTCTTTCTTAAGCGACTTGTTCCTTAGGCTTGCCTGCTTTTCTTGTATAACTCTTCCTCACAATTCTTTCTGTTGAATTTTGAATTTGTCTTAATGTTCTTAAACACCATGGGTGATGCAGAAGTGCTAGAAAGGTGGAAAATTGTTTCCTTCCTAAATGCATTGCATATAACTGTGGTTATCGGAGAAAGCTGTTTAGGGCAATCCTAGGAGAGTTTCTTTCTAAAAATAATTCATGAAATGGAACGGAATCGTAAGTGAGAGTAAAGAATTTGACACAGATGGGCTATGCCCAGTGATAAAGGCTGATATTATACAGGGCTGTTCCTTATCCTTGCATCCATACAAGGAATTTCTTCCATTAAGGACATTTATAATGGCGAGGGGGGGGGGGCACAATTTGTATGTCCCTAGCTTACTGAGCAAAGAATGAAATGGAGCCAGGATCATGAATCAGGAACGTACTCTGTTCATTTAGTTCACAAGCACAGTTTGGCCATAATCAATTGCAATGATAGCTCCTGACATATTTGTTAATGTTCTGGGGTATAATTTGTAAAGCTTATCGTGGCCCAAGGCTTTGTGACATCAGCTAGCCAGGATTCTAGGATCAAAGTGAGATGAAAAACAGAAGTGTAAAGGTCTGGAGGCAGCTTTCACTGAAAAGCATGAGGTAAAGATAGCTCTATACTTAATGTCTGCCTTTATTAATGAATAAATAGAAGCCAGTCAGCCAGGCATGCATCTAGGTTCTGAATAAATTTGGTGAACAAATTTGTCTCATACTTTGTCTTTGCAGAGGATACAGAATTCAACAAATATGCTACATTTGAATTTTATTGGGCATAGAAACTAGCCCTGTTGGGAAAATAAGCATTTGATGCAATACTGTTAGATTTTGGAAATAAGCATTTCAAAAATCTCCTTTGGCTTCCTTGTTGCTTCTCCCAGCTCTTTGTTTGGTCACAGCGTGTTTCCAAGTTGTCACTCCTTTCTCCTTTCTAGAAACATCACATGGATCATTCCATCCATTCAGGGGTTCTGCAGGATTTGGAAGTGGTCACAGTGGCCATCACAGAGGGCAAATAAGGGCAGCTGTCAGTGAGGACAACCCAGGGCGATGGACAGGAATCAAGGAACATAGTTGTAACGATTGCCAGAAAACCTCCCACCCCAAAGAAAATGTCCCACCCTAGAAATGGCATGAGAAATTACAAAAGGGGTTGGCTTGTTCTTTGAGAAAGAAGCCAGCTGCCTTTAAGCACGCATACATCCAGAACACTAGAAAAATGCTAACATCTTGCAAGAAATATCCTCTGAGTCTGCAGTTGCGTCCTTGGCACTATTTCACACTCTGTTCTACAACATTGGGTAACTTCCAGCAAGGTGAATGGTGCCCTTTCAGTTTCCAGGTGTCAAATCAAATCAAATCAAATCAAATCAAATCAAATCAAATCAAATCAAATCAAATCAAATCAAATCTTTATTATGGTCATAGACCAGCATAAGGAGGGTGGGGTACAGTCAATTAAAAAGCATAGAAGTTACATCAGAGTCTAAAAAAAATTATGAAAAGCTAGAAGACATAAAAATAGATATATATGTATTAAAACAGAAAATATATATAAAAAACATGAGTCTAAAAGAATCTAAAAGGAGGGGTAGGAGCATTAGATGGGCATAGGGGAGCATAAAGGTTAGTATGTGGCAGATTATATCAAATTAGAGAGTGCTCTAGGATGGCAAAGTAGATGTTCATTACGACTAGTTTATGGCACAGGTCTTCATCTGACAAATTTTAATCATTGCTGCACAGAACCTAGCAACATCGTATGTTGTAGCAGGGTTGGTCTCTGAAAGCAGTGGAGAGGTGTAGAATAGTCCTGTGTGCCCTGGGTATTTATGCAGTCATGGTGAGACAAGGCTGGTGTCACCAATGATCTATGTTCTTGGTCTTTGCATTAACTGCAGGATAGATCACAAAGAAAAGAAGGATCAAGGGTTAAGATCAGAAGTGCAAACTTCAGACCTCAGGTTGCAGTTTCCAGATGCCTTGGGTGCCCTCCATCCCAAGTTCTCCAAAAGTTGTTACCAAATTTTCATTTTTATATGACAGAAGAAAGAAAAATAACTACATGGGACAAATCAATGAAAGTAAGTCAGATTCGGTTTTTCTCCTGGCTGCATCCTCTCCTTTTGGGGGTGTAGCATGTGGCCCTTGGCCCAGAAAAAAATCTGAACCTTTAGTTTAGCTCTAGAAGGGAAGAAAGGAAATGTGAATCCAATCTGCTCTAGCTGATTGGCTCACAGGATTATCTTCTTTATGCTTTCTGTTATTTCGGGGGTGGGCTAGTTGCAGCCCCAAGGAGCAATCTTGGCATCTTTTACCCCAGTCCTGTCAGGATTGCTATAAAGTGAAGGAGAGGGTCCTGTTGTTTTTAGACAGGAAATGCATGAAAACTGGAGTGTGAACTTTAAATAGGCATGTTCCAGTTAAAAAGGCAAAGATATCTCCAAAACTGCACCCTGAAATGAAGTCCTGCCCACAGCTGGGAAAGACCACCCTCCTTATGATCTTCAACCCCTCCTCAGGACTAGGACAATGTCAACAAGACTGAAGACATGCAGACCAGGGATGGAACTGTCTGTTTCCCAGTGTCCCTGCTTTGAAATCTTGGGAAGGGCCCCCAAGGGAGAGAAGATGGAGGCCCCAGACACTTCAGAAGAGGTCAAAGCCCCCAACAGCTGCTCCAAAACCTTCTGTTTGATTAGCAACATATTTCAATAAGTTTTAATGAGCTACAAGCTTGGCAGCATCCTTCAAGGAGCCATTTTAATCAAGGAACCTGGAGAGAAACTCCTTCTTTGACTAGTTAGAGGGAAGTGCAGGCAGAATGATGAGAAGTGGAAAATCCAAATAAAAACACCCCCCAAGCAATGGTAGTAACCAATCACAGTGGAGAGGAACACAAGTTCAGGCCCATACCTAAGCATGCTGTTCCCCATAATGCGAGGAGGAGGATCTCTGGAAGAGGGGAAAGGCAGTGATTAGAATTCAGATTACATGAATGTACACGGTGACCTTAGTTTAGTCTTGGTTTCTTCTGCAGCAGTGACTTTTGTCCCTTGGATCCTGCCTCCCCCCTGCCCCCCATGGCTTATTCCTTGGGAAGAAAGTAGCCACCATAGGGAAAAAACATATCTAGCAACTCAGATCTCTGTTGACTGCTTTCATTCTCAGCCCACATAGAGATGGTTTGCTTAATCTCAGAATTAAATGATACAACCATCATCAGCCTGAGGAGGCTCTGGTTTACTAACAAGTTACGAAGCCATGGTATTTCTTGCAGTGGTCAGTGGGGTCTATGGACTTTGTATCTTTGGTTCTTGCAACTTTATAGCCAGTTACAAGGAAACCAGGGCCAAAAATTATTCTCATAGAATATATCTATATAATGTAAGTATAAAGGAAAGCAACACCACCTCATTGTAGCCCCCCAGTGTCATTTATACAGCATGCTGGGATACAGAACTGCATGAGAAGTTTTGAAAACTGTTTCTGGGAATGCAAAGAGGCTAAGAGCATCGATTTCCAATACAATTTGCAATAATTGTGGAAATTATTCAAGTCATCTTTGTGGTGATGTTATAGGATACTTGACATCATCTCCTCCACCCTGCAGATTCCTGTGGTTAAGAACTTGTCCTGAGAGCCAGAAAAAGTCCTCCAGCTGGAAGCTCACCTCTTCAGACATGCATTTTGCTAGGTATTTTCTGACCCTCAGCCACTCGCCTTATGTGAGATGGGCAGAGCGATGCCAGCATGTCTCTTTGCAGGGCGGATGTATGAATGACTAGGGCAGGCTTTTCAAATCTCAGGAGGGTGAACCAAATATTGGGTGTTATTGCCATTCTTGGAAGATTTTGGTATCTGATGTGACATTTTTTTCCTCCCTCCTAGAGTGAAGGAAGTTAGAGAAAGCCGACTTGGCACATAGGATCAAAAATCAAAGTGGGGAGTTGGAAGCTGGAAGTCTTCTGACAAATAGCTTCCATTTACATAGCTGGACTTCTTTGGTGTCTTGGGAGGTCGCTTTTCAGATACAAAATAGAAAAGAGATCCATACTGAGAAATTCAAGCCAGGTGGCTGTCTCAACTACCCTTCCTTGAAAGCAGAGTTCAACTTCTGATGCTCACATTAAACTTCAGCTCCATTCATGATGGTGTGGATGTATAGCTGTGATAACAGGGATGGAAACAAGTGCTAAAGGGCAACTTTGCAATGCAGAGAACAATCAGGACTGGCACCAATAAACCACAAAGGTCTTGAAAGAAAGGGCAAAGCCATCAATATGTGATGCTGCAATCGTGTGCAGAAAGAAGGCTTTTTTAGAAAGGTAATAAAGTAAATCCCTTTGCAGAGCTGTGAACTTTCCTCACTTAAGTTACAGCCTTTCTAGCTTCAGCAGCAGCCCACCTTTATCCAGGCAAGCCCTGCTGGAAACAAATCTAGAGTTTGGGCATTGAGGATGAGCATGGAGGAACCAGAGTTTCAGCCCTTGGGTTCCTCCCTCTAGGAGCTGGGAATGAAGTCACCTACAAGCAGCAGCCAAGTCAGACTCTGTAAGTTCACCTCCATTTTTAACAAACCCAAACCAAAATGTGGATCTATTTATTCACCCCAAGTAAGTTTCTTCTATTGTTTGGCCAAAAGAGAACCTCCAGAGTAACTTATGATTGGGGCCCCATTGAGGAACTGGTCAAATGGGAACCCCAGAAGCCACGGTAAGTCAGAATCAGACTCAGATTCCAGGGACAAATGGTCAACATCTGCCCTGGAGGCCTGGCCAGCTGTTCTCCAAGATCACCAGCAGAGGGAATTTAGGAGATTGAAGACTCTGCTGGAGATGGGGCAGGAGGCAGGGCTCTGTGATGATCAAGCAACTTTTTCATGGCAGCTTCTTACTTTGGTGTTTTAAGCCAAGCATATTATCTGGAATTGCTGATCTCTGTTTGCCTTGACAAGGCTGAGCACCTCTATGCTTTGGTCAACTGATAGGAACTATTTGGGTATAAACCTGGGCTGAACTGGGCTGTGCTTTGTGTTCCCTAACAAGAGGATGCTGTGGATTTATAAGGTGCCAGGACACTTCTACGTATTGGTAGAGAGAGTGATTGTTCCCAGCTTTTCATTTCCCGGTTCATTAAAGACATCACAGACAAGGAAAAGGGTTGGACGGGGAGAAAGGAAAATGCAAGCCACAGAAAGAAGTTTTTAAAGCTTATGCTTTTCTTCAGATGCATTGGCCTGGAAACTGTTCAGTCAGTCTAGTGAAATTGCTGCTGGGCAACCGAAAGGTACCTGAGCTTTGGGGTTAATGGTACAGCTCTTTGCATCTTCCCCTTTGCAGGTTCTAGTCCCAAAGTGATCTTGCAGCAAACAATCCAGCCAGGCCCTCTCCTCCCCTGAACAATGCCATTGGCATGCCTCCGTTCCCCCTTCGAGTTCACCAGCAGGTGTAAGACGCTGATTGTTGCAACACATATTCTTCTCCTCTACGGACCACTCCCAGCTCCCTGGCTAGAACAACCAACTGCAAGCTGCCTCTGCTTACAGGATGAGGGAAGAAGGCAGGCCATTGATTAAGCGTGATATAAAACGGTTTTCTCCCCAGTCTCCCTTCAGAAAAACGTGATGTTTGGTCTGCTTCTTGATGGTTCTTGCCTTGTTTTTGGCATCTCTCATCTTTCCAATCCCTCACCCTCTGTTATTGATTGACAGCTCCCTGCTGTTAATATGTTCATAGCTTCCAGATGTCTGTTCCCGCATCCTAGCAGTGTGCAATCCTGCTTTACAGGAACTGAATGATCCATGTGCATCTTCGTACTTGGCTTCTACGCCTTTATTTTTCTGTCTGGTCTTCTCCAATCTGCTGACTATGGAATGAAGGCAACTCATCTGACAGATGTTCCATTTTGGCATTGATATATCACCTTTCTATAGACTTTAGACCAAGAGCGATTTAAGACAAATACATAAATGAATATCCATGTCTACCAAACAACCGTGTATCTTTTCCAGAAGAAACTAATAGTAGTGTTTATAGGAGCAGAAGGACAGGTCCAAAATATAACAATAATCTCAAATCATTGTCGGTGCTCAAAATAAAATGTTGGTTCATATGATAAGGTCTCATGCTACAATGGCCTATCAGAGGATGTTTCTGAATTTTGTTTTGGAAGCGTCACTAGATTTCATAAAAGCTCATATTCTTTTATGATGCATTTATAGATGGCTTGGAAATTAACAAGTGGACAAAAATGTGGGGTGGCGAACACTTTTAGGAACTTGGCAAAATAGAAACTATGAGGTTGGGAAGGATACCTACACTCCATCAGTTATGGAACGATTGCAAGAACTTGCCCCTCTTTGAATATTGGAACAAGTATTGTAACACTGGAAGTTCTGCACACGGAGGCTTACATGTTTAGAAGGTCTCCATGGCCTGTGTTTGCTTTGACAAGGCCCATCATATCATCTTGAGTTGGCCAGAGTCACCCTCTGGGGGAGATGGGCGACATACAAATGTAATAAATAAATGAATAAATAGATCTAGAAGCAATGTCTAGCCATTCCAAAAATTTCTGCCATCTCTAGTAGTTGACTAGAAGCCCTCACAAATTATAGGAATTGCTTAAGGGATGTAACACCCAGCTACTTCAATGTTAAAAGGAGAAGGTAGAGGGTGTCAATCCTCAAGGCACCTTTGAAGGCATGTTTTGCACAAACCTTCATCAAAATAAAGCTGTGCACAGCCTAACGTTTAATTTTCCATTTTTCCTCCTGTTAAGTCAACTGACATAAATGATAATTTAGTTGTAAAACATGAAATACATACATACGTGAGACTAGTTTTAATTAGTATATCAGAAATGTTTTTGTATATTTTTCTGCTTTCATCTTCTCTTTTTTTCTGTCTTTGAACATACAATAAAACAAAACAAAACCTAACTTCTGCCAGCAAGGGCAAAGTAGGATTGATGCAGCTCTGGCCCATGGTCGAATCCACTCGCTGGACGTTCTCTATCTGGATTGTGAGAGTTTTCAGAGGCCCTGTCTCCTTATCCCAAGCTCTGGCTCCTTTCCAAGGCTCCTCCCTTTTCTCATCTCTTTTTCTCAGATCTTGCCCTGTCTCCAATTCTTCCCGACTGAAGGGCCTTTGCACAACTCCAGGTTGTGCACCAGTTACGCCCTTTCGTGGATCGAGATGCCCTTCAAACGGTCACTCATGTCCTTGTTATCTCCCAGATAGACTACTGCAATGTGCTCTACATGGGGCTACCCTTGAAGAGTATCCGGAAGCTTCAGCTGGTCCAGAATGCAGCCGCACGAACTATTTTTGGGGTCTGAAGAAGAACCCATATAACACCATTGCTCTGTGAGCTACAATAGGTACTGGTTTGCTTCCGGGTCCAATTCAAGGTGTTGGTTATCACCTTTAAAGCCCTACATGGCATGGGGCCAGATTACTTGAGGGACTGCCTCTCCCCCATGATTTCAACTCATCCCACCCGATCACACAGAGAGGGCATGCTCTGGACCCCCTTGGTAAAAGAACTCCGACTAGTGGGGTCCAGAAGGCAGGTCTTCTCTGCTGTAGCCCCTGCCCTTTGGAACATCTTGGCCCCAGAGGTGAGACAGGGCCCCTCACTCCCGGCCTTTCGGAGGGATTTGAAGACCTGGCTCTGCCATCTGGCCTGGGGTGGGGAGGGAGGATGTCAGAAATGGGGTTGGCTAGCCCCCTAGAGACCTGGTGTTGCTTCCATTGGCCTCCTGGATTTTTTCCTTTTATTTTTGTGTGTCCTGTTCTAAATTTTAATTGTATATTTATTTATTGTTTTAATATGTTGTGAGCCACCCAGAGTCCCCCATTGGGGGAAGATGGGCAGGGACAAGTTTAATAAATAAATAAATAAATAAATAAATAAATAAATAAATAAATAGCTGCACTGCAAAAATCTGGAAGACCGATAGATACATGTTTCTCCTTCTTATGTCTTAGCAGTTGAAGAGAGACATTTGTAAGGTTCCCCATCCAGACATTAACAATTCCAAACCTAATGCTGTGTAGACACTTTTCATCCATCTTCTTTAATTTGAGAGAAAAAGAACTTCCTTTTTTCACCCAAAGGGGAATAATTTCATGGGTGAATTTTTCAACAGTGAGATGTAGAATTCTTGTGCTTATCTAAGTCATGAGACGGACAGGGCATGTGTAAGAGAGTCCTGTCTTTCATTGTGCAATCACCTTTCCAGAGGTCTTCAGCCTCCCTGGCTTCTCATGTTCTCAATAGAAGAGAATATCTGTAGTTCAGGGTTGAACTGTAGAGTCCTTGGTGCTCTCTGAGCTTGGTTGTTTGCTTGCAGATGTTTCATTACCAGACTAGGTAACATCGTCAGTGTGAGTGTGGGATTTGCTCCTTGTTTATATTGCCCTGTCAGTGTTGGTGAGGGTTGGTTTTCTCCTTGGTAGTTCCTTGATTAGGGTGTTGTTTCCTGCTTGTTTGTCTGGTGTTAATCCCTGCTTATCTGGGTGTTGGTTGCTGGAGAGGACGTGTTCTGGTCTTTTTGTTTCCTTCTTAATTTTTTTATTGTCTCTTTTGAATGGTGTGTAAATATGGTTTATTTTCTATTGTTGGCTGATTTGTCTGAATGCCAAGCTTCCAGGAATTCTCTAGCATTTTTGGATTTAGCTTGGTCTAAGATGCTCACAGTTTCCCAGCTGAAACTATGGTTGAGTCTGCCCATGTGCTGTGAGATTAAGGAGTTTTCATCATGTATTCTGACTGCTAGTTGGTGTTCATGGATGTGCTGTGCTAGTCTTCTTCCTGTCTGTCCTACCACTGGTCTATCCTCTGTAATACCAGATAAACAATGAAGCAAAAAGCAATATCCTAATCAAGGAACTACCAAGAAGAAAACCAACCCTCCACCAACACAGGCAGGGGAAGCTACTGTATGTAAACAGGGAGCAAACTCCACACTCGCTCGCACTGATGATGTTCTCTAGTTGGGTAATGAAATGTCTGCAAGCAAACAACCAAGCTCAGAGAGCACCAAGGACTCCACAGTTCTCATCCTTTTATTAATTCCCAAAGGAGCTTCCTTTTATGGAAGGTGGGAAGCCAGGGAGGTTGTAGAGTCATAGAGAGCCACAGAGCAGCAACAGGCACATTCTGTTTTTGGCTGCCATAGAACATTATGGTAAAATCATAAATATTTCCTCATCCCCAAAGCCAAGAAACAAAACCTAGAAGCCTCTTCTGGGGAACAAACACCATGCCTGTTTTGCTTTTGGACTTTATGGGTCCCTCTCACATCAGTGGATTGTCTAAGGAATGTAGAGCAACTGAAATAAACCAGATCAGCATGCACTGATCACTACTGGGATGTAAAGGAATGATTAAACTAGAGCTTTATCAAACTGTTTCAAAGAAAAGCTTGTCAGACTGAAGAGATTGTTTCACAATCTCCTAAGCAAAGAAGCTGAAATTTTAGAGATGCTTTCAGGGGGCAAAATTTTCCCTGCAGAGAAAGAGTGTTTACCATCCCAACTGCATAGCTTGCCAGTACTGTGATGTTTGGAAAGTGTTTAAATAGAAGAAGGCCATCGCCACCATGGTAACATCTCTATGAAGATGGGCCAGGGGGTGGGGGAAATGGGTTAAAAAGGCACCTTGTAATTGTTTTCCCAATATGAGCCTCTGAAAATGGAAGTATGATCTGGATACTTGGTGACAACCCAGCCATAGAAGAGGCTGAAGTACTAGAAGCAAGACTGTGCTTGAGGTAGATGATCTTGAAAGTCACCCTTGAAAGTTCACCCAATCAAAAGTCCAAATGAATCTGGGGATTCTTTTCACATTTAAGAAGTTCTGAAAGAAGCTCCAAGAATTTTAGCAAGACCAGTAAAAGCCACTGAAGTAGATCAAGTATTCATCTGTAATAAAATTCAAATTGGGAGGATTTACTTTCAGCCAAGAAACCACCTTAAAATAAGCTTTGGAGGACTAGAACAATATGATCAGGAGAGTCTTTGCCAATTTCTAGAACTCTTCCCTTTTTGTCCCCTGGTAGACTTCTTGATTGGACAGGCAAGTTGTTTGTCTGAATATTAGACAGTTCTTAAGATCATAAAGTGATTCCTTTATGAGGCAGAAATGCACTCTGAGTTTTCTTGTTCATGTAGAAGTAAATGTGTGGAAAGTTCAGTGTCAATGCCTTCTTCCAACCATCATGAGGTAGTAATCATTCTATCCGACCACATTTGAGCAGGTGCCAAGGCAAACAGCTCAGAACACCAGCAATATTTTAGGTGCCCAGTGAAATAATTCATAATTTAAATGCAATATCAATATAAACATGACAACCTATGGGGAAAAAAAATCAAAAAGAATGTGATAAATTTCCTGAGGTCTCTGGAGCTCTGCTAGGTGGCACCAGGAGCAAAAAGTACTTTAGCAAGTGGAGTAGTTTGTTTCCATAAACTTCCAGCTGAATTGTACCTTTGACTTTTAGACTTTTGAGCTGAGATGGTGGCTCACTTAGTGATGAAAGACACAGTACAAATCTATTGCATGTTGAACATTTTTGGGTACCTGCTGTCATCATAGTGTCCAAATTGTAGCAACTCTGCTAAAATATCCTAAAGTCACTCCTTGAAGCACAAATTTCCATGCAGCATAAATTTATTTCCTTGTTCTGATGTTTGGGGAAGATTAGAGGTTCTTACTCTTTCTGTTGCTTTAAAAAAATGCATGCAATATCTCCCTTTTCTGTCCTCCTTGGTCTTTATTAAGTCAAATATCTGCAGGTCAGTTCCGCTTGATTATGCAAACTGCTTAAATACATTGGTGGATAGAAGCTAATGTTTGGTTTACTTGTTCCAATCTATGTGACTTTTTCTCGTTCAATTTAAAGCATCCCTCAGTTTCTCTATATATGTACACATGCTATCAGATAGGTGATAGATACGGTTGGAATTTCAATAAATGTCATATGAGTTCTCTCAAAATATTGCTCCCATGGCTTGCTATTCACAGCAGACTGCTGTGATAGACATATTTTGATGCAACACACCATTTTTCAGACAACTCTCTGCTTATCTTTTTGTTCTGGATAGGTGGCCACACTTACAAATAAACCCATGAGCTAAAGATATCGGGCATCTTTATTTTCCAAGCTACCCATAAATGGGAGGCTGATGTTTTCCTTTGCAGCACCCCGACTTTCCATTTAAATTTTTCCCTAAAGGAGAGAGAGAGAGGGAGAGAGAATTGGGAAATGAAATGCCCATTCTTCCCAAACATCCACGAAATCTGAAAGTACATCATCCATCTCAATTTACATCATTGACGATGAAGCCATTACACATATGATTTCAATGATTATCATAAAACAAAGTTAAAGTTGAATGTAAATTTACCTATCTCATCTGGATTACTTTGAATGCAGTGACTTTGCTATTTTGTGGGGACCTTCAGAGGGAAATTGTGTCTATGGCATCCAAAGCCTACTAAATGTGGGTTTCTTAAATTAAGCCCCATAGGCTGATCATATATGTTTTATTTTTATTTTTTCAGAGAAAATGTTGCAGTACTTAGGAACATTCAAAGGTCATGCATCAAGCAAGTAAGAAAGTGTTTAGAAGAAAAGGGCAACCAATTCTAACATTTAATGTAATTTATAAAATAACTTGCCTGTGGGGTCTGACTTTCTGGTACACCCCATATATACTTCAGCCATCATCCTAATATCTTCTTTCCTTTACTCTTCTCGGCCTAAAATTTGTAGGGGAGAGAGAGCGAAAGAAGCAGAAAGCAACAGTTCTTCACAGGCCAAGATTGGTTTGGAGTTAATTTGTATTTTATGTGTGCCTACATATTCAACATGTTTGGCATAGTGAAGAAAATGGATTCCCATCACCTTTGTGCATGCAAACTCTTCGTGTCATGACCCTTAAGTTTTTGCAATACACTGGTGCACCAAAATTGTTATATGTTAACCTTTCAGTTATCTTTTAACATCCTCTGTTTTTTCCTTGGATTTTTAATCATCTTGCCTGATGAAGAGTTCTTGGAAACCCACCAGTTTACACACTCTTTTATTTATTTATTTGCCTTTTGCAAAGTTTCAGTTAGCCTCCTAAAATAATCACCCTAACTTGAATCTTGGAGAAGGGTCGCCTCTCCTGTTGCTGGTGATCAGAACGGTACCTTGTGGTCTTAACGATCAAGAGGACCAAGATGAAGGAGCAGTTGCCACCTAAGCAAAGATGTAGAAGACCATCTGGCTGAAGCTAACTTCCCTAAGACACAGTCCAGTCAAAGGATGCCTGTTTTTGTAATGCGGATACAGAGAGAGCGAAATGAACTCATGATGGAGCTGAAAGTGAGACCAAGTGAGGTCAGCGTAAATTAATGGAAATGAACAAGCACGCTGTTTTTTGCAAGAAATTCCAAACCAAAATCTCCAAAAAAGGGAGGCATTGCTCAGCAGCCGTGATGAGGTTCAAGAAAAAGCTGCAAGTCATTTAGCCTTGACTCTCAATAAAAGAGATAGTTTGATGATTCAGTCCACTCACGTTCCCACAACAGACTTCAGTTCTTCATCCTGATGACGGTGACTTAGATTACTCTAAGAGGGGATTAAGAATTCATTTATGGAGGCCAAAACAGATGCATCTGAGGTTGTTGGTCATGATTACTAATGCAATGCTCTTAAAGAGCAATGTTTTTAAGAACCAATTTAATGGGGCTGCAGGAGATGGTGAAAAAGAGAAAGAAAGAAAGAAATAGTGGAACAGACTATCTGGGTAATGGACGGGTTCTCCTTTGTTAGACTTGAGTAAGTAGAGCTGTATTTGGGACAGTCCCATCACCTCCTGCCTTTTAGATTTTGCATCCAGCTGGGGACTGGACCTCAAAACCCCCTTTCAACTCTGAGATTCCAAAAGGCTAAATCTGTTTATCTTGCCATTGTCACCTCTCTGGGCATTGAGTTCTGAAATTATGTATAATAAGCAGTAACAGACATATCATGTGGCACTGAGGACCACTCATACATTGCACAACAGCAGAATTTTGTAGACAAGTGCCCAAGTCCAGGGGAATTTTATTAGTGTCTTCCTCTACCAGTAATTTCCAGTGTTTATGCTCCACAAATTTCCTTATGAGTGTCTGAGCAGAACAAATGTCAGTTTTAATGGACTTGCTAAAATATAAAAAGCTTGTGCAAAATTGCAGCTGATTAGAAATGCTTTACTCTTTACACAAATATTCCAAAAGGCAGGCAGCAGCAGAAAAGGTGCAGGACCCAAGAAGCTTAGACTGAAGGGTTTGGTCTTTGTGACACAGACCGAACCCTAGGCAGTTGAATCCAGGAAGCGACTTTTACCCCGTTGGGTACACAGAACAACTGGAGCTTCCACTCTCCTCCTTGACAGAGTGCATTGCTGTAACATGCAATAACAACAGAAGCATGCAATTACTTGGTGGGTGGGAAACATCTTTGTGCAGTCTGGAGACTTGCCAGCTTCATAAATGGGCTACATCTTTCCAGAGGGCTGCTGCTAATTAGAAGACCTTTTCTGTCCTGGATGACTTGGAAATTGCACACATTTCTCACCAACTTAATCCCTCCCCTTTGTATATGGAAAGTGGACATTACTTCTCTATCTCGCAGCTGGCACCTGAGCATACAACCATAAGTATGATAAATAGAAGAACCCAATAATCAATGAAGCAGAAGCCTGTGCAGATTACAAAAGGTCATCAAGAGCTATGGGAAGGAAAGGGCTAACTGCGCTGTTGGAACGGAGCTGTTGTGAAAAGGAGCTCATGAGGTATCAGGCAACAAAATACAGACTGAACTTCAGTGTTTCCACATTTCCAGAGTCATCCCACAGTGATCCCAATAGGCTTCTGTTCTACCCCAAACTTCCAAAGGTCAGAAAGGCGAATTCACGCATGTGTAAAAGTATGGGTGTTTGTTGTTCAAACATATAATGTGCACTACTTTTCATGTACACTACTCATGTACTGCTCATCAGCAGAGGATATTTGCACACATCTTCTAATGGGGACCTCAGGACCTCCTTCTGAGTATACCCTAGCCATATTTCAGTGGTAGAGTTAAAATCATGCACACAGTTAACAGGGCTTTCAAAACACAGCGCATTAGAATGGCTTCAGAAAGTAGTTTTGGATTATGGAAGAAATAGATTTCTGTAGCCTCCTGAAACTGTAGCTCAGAGGCCTCTGATTAAGGCTTCCCTCTTTCAGCCCCCAGCCCTGTCGTTCAAGCATCACAAACACTCTAGCACCACAAACCTTCACTTCTCCTCCATCCGTGTGATCTGGATCACCTGCAGAAAAGCATTACACTTAGATGCACGGTGCGGCTTGCATGCAAAAGGTTAATAGCTCTCAACAAGGGCTGCAAACTCAACGTTTCTCCCCACCCTCAAATCACCATCACTCAGTAGAATGCCCTTTGCACCACCATTTCATTTTCATCAAGAAGGCTGCTCACTTCACAAATCTACCTTGGACGCTGCTGCAGATCTTTCCCCTCTCCATCCCAGGTGCCTGTTGTAGACAAAGATTTGGTCTAAGACAATCAGCCTGCCTTGCTGGCTTAATTAAAAAAGAAACTGTCCATCAACATCCATGAATGGTCTCCTCCAGCCCATGGGGGAAGCTTGCATTCACACCCTACCCTAATTCACAGGCATGTTGTGAACATCCTAAAGCATGATGCCATACAAGCCATGTTAACCAAGCTCCTGGGTGAGGAAGGGAGATAACAATGGGTGATACTTATCTTCTGGAAGCAACAGCATCCAGACTAATTCTTAGTGAATGCATTTTGCATTCGTACAGGAACGCAAAAAACCCTCCACCACCATCTCCAGGCGAAGAACACACAGCCAGGACATTAAAAGCTCTGCGGGTCTCATTTATTTTTATGAACCACTTTCTTTAGAAGTTGGGAAGAAGTTCAATTTAGCAGATATCTGAACTATTAAAATCAAACCTCCTGTGTCTAGGAAGGCTACAAGAGAAATTATGCCTTCACATTACTCACTGGAGGCACAAATAATACATTATGCCAGGGGGTGGGGGGCAGAGGGGAGGAAAGAGAAGGTGAAATATTTTGCTCTTGGGTAAAAGCAGGTAACACTGGGCAGCAAAATTCCTGTTGCTCAAAACGTCTCTTGCTTCCCTCTTCTCAATCTTTTTCCATTAGAGATAAGTGAGGAGCTTGCCGTGAGTCTATTTTGTTTTGGATTATCTGTGGGATAAGGCAAAGAGGAAGCCTGTTTGAAATGGAGAAAGGGCATGCATGCAACAACGCTTTCAGGTCAAATTTTTCTCCTCTCTCCTTTCCAGTGCACGCATAATCCGTTGCATGAAGACAGAGCACTCAACCTAGGCTGAAATCCACAAATGATGCGTGAAGGAACCATCATTTGTGTTATAGAAATGCTAGCGTGGCATCAGAAAGAAATGAATTAGTGTGCAATCCTATGTATGCTAACTTAGGCAGATGCAGGACTACCCCTGGCACAGCTTTTGCCCCTCTCCGAGATGGGAATTTCAACATTAGAAAGAACCAGAAAGACACCATGGATGGAATTTTGAAGGAGGTTCTAAAGAAATATGAAAAGATTAGTGAATTGTCCGTACTCCTCTTTTTCCATAATGAATGGGAGTTCATCTGCAGGAAATGATCTTTTCAAGTTTAGATTAAGATTACCTTCAGTTCCACCTAAGAAATGTCACCTTCACTCAGATTTTCCTTCATCGTTGGGAAAGTTGGCACAGTTATGAGAAACCAATGTTCCCAAATCCTGCTAGCTATCTCTGGTGAAGATGTTTGATCAAATCTGAGCTCCTGCATGGCTCCTGTTCTCATAAACCCTCCTTTTTTGTCAGCTCTGGGGAGGTGGATATGATTATTCTTCCATCCCATCCTCCATTTGTTTGGAGAAGAGATACTTGGGACAGTTGAAGAGGGAAAGTGATGAATGGGAAGTTTGCAAAAAGTAAATCTCAGAGATCAATAGAAGAGTACACAACCAATGAATCAACCATGTTTTTCCTGGTTCATGAAGCACTAAATCAAAAATAATAAATGGTTCTTCTCAGCTATTTCACCACCTCCAGCCCTTCTCGAGGGAGAGGGATTCCAACTTATATAGATTATGTCTTTTGCTGGCATACATTCGTGCTTCATAGACAAGTCTTGGCATTGAAACATGATGTTTTACTTTTAATATCCTTTCCTTACACACCCTGCCCCATTTAATTCCCATCTCAACAGCACACTGCAGGTAATCTGTGGGCATCAATCCCCCAATTTGCTGGGGCCAATCTATAGCAAACTACCTTGCTCCATATCTTCACTGAGCCAAGATTCCCCGGGGCTGTTCTCCAGCAGTATTAACAAAAGTATGATCTGTCAGGAGTCTGAATGCCTCAGTGACTCCAAAATGATTAACTCAAGTGCTCTTAAGGGTCCAGGGTTACAAATGAAGTTGGAGGACCCAGGAGATGCAGGACATGGAAGTGCACTGAAGAGAGAAGAGAAACCAGCTCCATTAAAAGACCAATTTCATTCCCACCCCACCTCCCATCCAGAAGTGCTTTAAATAAGTCCAAGTAATAAAGGGCAAATAGACTTGATGAGGATGGGAAAGATCTATGGGAAAGGATTCCAGAGTTGTTGTTGTTGTTGCTGTTGTTCTGTTGTTGTTGTCATCTCTTGAATCGACTCCTTTCCTTTAGAGCTTAAAGGTTCACAGATCTAATAAATCCAAGGCAATAAGATCCACTTTTATACTATGAGTCAGATAATAATCTCCCAACTAATAACATACAATTTACTAGATTTTACCCCCAAGTTCTTTTTTCTCCCTTGTTTAAAGGAGTGGGTAAGTGATGTGAAGCTATTGTTGCACATTAGAAACATGCACACAAAATGTTGCTCGTCTTATCAGAACCCTTTTCATTTCATTATATACCCACGTGTGCTCCAGAACACAATTACTCTTTACATTTCTCACTTCCCTGATTTTTTTCAACAATGTTTTTGGCTCAAAAATGGTCTGGGAAAACAGGCACACAATGATGCATATAGAAGAGAAAGATGTGTACAAAATGAATGTTAGGGAAAGGTAAATGGGAAAATAAATGCCATTTTTTATTATTTCTATACATTTCAAGTAGAATTCATGGAAAACCAGCTTGAAGGAATGAACCAATTCCTTCACAGCGCAAACAGAAACGAAGTAGTAAAACCTACAGAATGTGTTTTGTGCAAGGCTTTCGAGCCCTATACCAGCAGCGATCATGTATTTTCTTCTGCATCATGAAGCAACATTTTGTGTCAGTGTGCATTTGTGTGCATGTGTGAATGAGGAAGTGTAGGGCAGGGGCATACACTCTGATCTAGGTCATGTGACTAGGGGGAAGGCTGGCTTGGAACGGAGCAGTCACCAGCCTTCTGAGCCACTGCCCAACTGCCTTTCCCCTGGGGGGAATTTGCGGGGACTATTTTCCTCTGCAGCCCCCAGCCAGATGCAGCCCAGCTTCTCCACAGCGCCAAATGTGTTGCAATTCTCTTCTGCGTTTGGAGAGTTATCCTGCGGATGGGCAGGCAGTCAGATAGATAGGGTCCTGAGCCCCTTTTTGTAATTTCTTTCCAAAATTCCATTGGTCAGAAAGAATAAAAAGCACAGATGTTCATTAACATCCTTAAACCAAGGAAAAGATTTTAGCTCTCCTTGCTAGTTCTCTCTCTCTTTTGCAAACATGCACAGAAATCTCCAGCATTGCAGATTCACCAGTATGGCAGCATTGCATCCTGTTCCCTAAAGGTCTGACCTTGTGTGGCAGTGACAACTCACACTGGTCCTATTTAAGGCCATCTCATACTCCCTTCATTCGCTTTTCATGCTCTGAGAAGATAAACAAGCAGGAAAAACCTCACCATCCTTTCTATTTCCTGTCAAAAGCTTTTATTGCCTACTCCCAGGACATTTCTCTTGTCATGAGAAGGGAATCTAATCTTATCTGGTCTGAGTTTTGTTTTGTTTCTTTGCCCACTTTACTGATATAGATCACAAGAAATAAACCATTTCCTGCGTGGGAAGAGAACCCACATTCTCTTTGAGGGAACGTCTTTAGCTTTCTTGGGGAGCCAGAGCAAGAGGATGGATGGGGGGAAAAAAGGAGTTGGTGGAAAAAGAGATTGTGATCTGGGCTGATGGGCAGAATATTATGAATACAGGAAGACGGGAATTGTTAACTCCTTCAACTCTGCACAGTATTGGTTGAAGATATGGATGACAGGAGCAACCTATCTAATATGCTTGTGCAGATCGTTGATGGTATACTTTGTTTTGCAAGGTATCCAGGCAACGTAACCCTTCAAAGCGTCTGCAAACCAAAGCTGAAGTCCTGCTTCTTATCAGTGAAATGGCTGCTTCCTTCAGTTGGCTCATTACCAATTATTTCTGTACATGGTAGACTGGCTCAGCCTTCATCTTTTGTCAAGAAGGAGTGATGCACCCTGTAAGACAAAGTGTCTCATCAGGGCAATTGGCCAGGAATCTCAATTGTCTAAACAAAGAGGGCTGATCAGTTTGGGAGCTGTCCAACACAATCTGAGCAACGGTAAGGAATAAGAAAATTAAGAGTAGCCATTGGAAAAGATCACCTTTGGAATTTATGACCTGTTTAGGATTAAAAGAAGGCAAAGGAAGTGATTAAAAAACAAAAACAGGACCGTGATCTACAAGCAGATTTGCGTGTCACTCCAAAATGCTCTCCTTTGTTGCTGTTAGAAGCAGCTTCAACTCAGCTGGTTATTTACCCCCATCATCAAGCCAAAACAGGCTTGGACTTCTAATCTGGCCAAACTATCAGGGATTTCACATGTAGATGTTTGAAAGTCCCACGGGAGCAGCAGCCCTGCTGCTGAACTTGGAGAGTCAATGGCCCAGGTACGGTTACACTGACCTTTCACAGAGAAACACAGCATGCTTATATCACATCTGTTATCTAGAGTATGGAACAGGGAACTCTTTTGTAATGTGCTTCCTGAGGTATCAGTTGGCTGACGTTATTTACAGACTGGCTAGTTCTTTTGTGGTGGCAATTCTATAAGATAGCTTTGAATCAGTCCTTGGAAATGCATCTCTCTTCTAAGGCACTTACTTAACTTTTAGCAGTGGAAGGTCTGCCATTGTTGAGAGGGGTCACACTTAATCTTGGCTTTCGGTTATTTTATACATGTGTCAGCCTATAAGAGAAGGAGACAGCCTGTGGTGAAAGGCATCAAGCTAGAAACCAGGAGACCATGAGTTCTAATCTCATGTTAAACAGGAAGCCACCTTGTTTGTTGAACAATCCATAGGGGCCTGATTTGCACATCATGGTAAGACAACTGAAATTGCCTCAATCCATCGGGTAACCCAAACAATTATTTATTCAAAAAAAAAAAAAAAAGAATAGAGAATGTGAAGCTCTGCAACTGAGACTGAGGGGGAATCTCTCTCCAAGAAGCCCTTTGGAACTAGAGGTCCTTGCACCAGAACCCACTTGGATTGGCCTGCATATGACCATCTCTACCTCATCTACTCCAAAGAGCTTAAAACAAAGGCCCTGCTGTGGGTTCCCTTTTCCAGCTCAGGAATCAGCTCTAGAGCCTTTGGAGAAAACTACTTCTTTTCAGATGTTTGCACTGGAAGGATCAAGCTCCCAAAGGAGAGATCTTTTTAAAAAAAAAAATACAGTGCTCAAACATACTAATTATAACCCCCGAGTAATTGTATGCAATGCGCTGATCCCTCCCTGCTATTATATCTGCCTGTACTTAAGCAGATACATGCTTGTAACTATCTCCAACTGCTGGCAAACAGGAGGAGGAGGAGGAAGGCTGTTTTGTAGAAGATGCTGAATGGAACTCATCCCAAGATGACCCAATGTTGCTCAGGAGAACATAGAGAGATGTGGGTGTCCAGGCAGTGATGGGGGATGGCGTAAGATAAATGGATACCCTTCTCTGTCTACATTCAGCTGTCTTACTGCTGCATGTACTGTATTTGGTTCATAATCTGTTCCACCTAATTACAGTATTCATCTGCAGTTATTTTAAAAGTACATGAAAACATATTTTTATTGAACTTCTCTCTTTAACTACCATATGCATTTTGCAGCAAATGCCATATAAGGAATCATTTTCTGTTCAATTTCCCTTGACATGTCTGTCATTGTATGCAACCATTGAACTGGGAATTCTACCACAAAATTCAGACATGGGCAACATAAGCGATAAATCCTCAGTAAGGGCTTAAATATGAGTTACACTGCAATTGCATGCAATCAGTAACGAAGCATTGAGAGCTGTTTCATTTGTTTTAAAAAGGTATCTTTTCACATAAAGAAACACAGCTTGTTATCTGGGCCATTTGAACATTCTTGATGCATTCCCTTCTTGAAAGAAAAATGGCTAGTTGGTCTGCCTTTAATAAACTACAAAGCCATTTCACATGTTTGTTTGTTCTGTTGAAGCAGATTCTGATGCCTTACAGACAGCAGCTGAATCGAATCTGCTTGAAACTTGACTACCTGAGCCTCGGTGAAATAAAAATAGGCAGGATGATGACAGCTCAGCCAACCTTCAGTTCAACTTTGTCAACCTGTTCTTGACCTGGTCTTTAATTCTATCTCCTGGTTGATCCTGCGTCTCCTACTTCCCAGCTGCTACCTCACCTCTGCTTGTGGCCTAACTCTTACCATTACAAATCTTTGCATTAGGAATGCAGAGCTCAGTTCAGAGAATGATCAGGGGACTGGAAATAAAGCTCTTCAAGAAAAGAGTGAGAGAATGGGGAATATTTAGCCTGGGGAAGAGAACATAGAGAGGGACATAACAATACTCCTCAGGTTTGCAATGTCACGTAGAAGAAAGCCATGACATGTTCTCTATTGTCTCAGGGAGTAAGAGAATAATGTCCAGTGTTAGGTGACAGGAAGGCAAATTTTGTTTGACTTCTTAGGAAAAAAAACTTCCTAATGCTGAGACCAGTTTGACAATTAAAGCAATTATTCAGAAAAGTAATGGGCTCCTTTTCTTGGATGTGTTCAAGCAGAAGCTGGACAGTCATCTGTGGCTGCTTTCATTTGGATCCTGCAAAGAGAAGGAGCCCATTACTTAAATGGCCCTTTTCAGTTCTAGGTTTTCGGAATTCCCAAGAATCCTAAGAACATCATAATGTTAGAAGAGCCCTCCTGGATCAGGCCTAAATCCACCCGTCCCAGCATCCCATCTCTCAAACTGGCCAACTGGAGACCTTTGGGAAGCTCACCGGCCTTCCTCTGTTGCTTCTCTGCAACTGCATGGAAGGTCTCCTACTTCTGATTCAGAAGATAGTAAGCAACAATTAATATCAGTGGCTATTGATAACTGCTTCCATGTTCTTCAACAACCTTGTCCAGTTTCCTTTTAAAACCATTCCCAAAGTCCAATAGAACACAGCTAATTTCCTGAGCAATTGAAATACATTCCCATGTCTCTTTCCTTCTCCTGTGGCTAGTCTGACTTCCACTGTTTCCTCCTGTGACTTTCTGTGATGATACATGTTATCATCTTTGGTTTCCTTATGTGCTGCCTGAAACTCTCCTTTCACCATATTTGAGCATCCTCTGTTCATTTTCTAAAGTGGAATGATAGCTTTTCTCTTTGATAATGATGATAGATTCTGTTTTCCATCCTTTGTCAAGGTTTCTGGCTGTGCTCAGAATTTTAACCAGCCCCTGCCTTGGTTAGCTCACCATGTCCATCTGTTCCTCTAGGTTGCTCTGATTCTTTTGTTTTAATCATGAACTTTCCAGAAGCTTGGAAGAATCTATTAATAAATAACAATCCCAGAGATTGCATGTCCTAATTAATAGTAAAATGGCATTTGACACCAGTGTGATGGATAGGAGAACAGGAGGGGGGAAGGGATAGAGAGTGAGGATGTGAAGCTGGCAATCTTGTATCTTTGCAGAATTTCTGGAAGAGGCGACTCTGATTAAGAACTAATTGTTCTTCCAAGATCATAAATAAGCTCATTGTAATTAAACACACTCAGGAAAAAGAAAAAAAAAAAGAATAATTTCAAGGTATGTGAAAGATGTGATGGAACACCATATTATGTCTGAGGGGGTTAAAACTGAAATTTGACCAGAAGCATGTCACTAGAGCTATTTTTTCACCCCACATTGGGAAGTAATGGGCTACATTGATAAGATGCAAACATGCTACAGTTGAGAGAGAGCACATCCTGGAAGATTTGAAATTTGAAACCAGTCTGTGGGATAAAGGCCTGTCTGAATAGATGACAGAAAGACCCAAGTGTTCAAGTGGTACAAGTAGGATGGCAAAAGGATTTTGCAACACTTTGTTTTATTATCCATAAAGGTGAGGGACGTTTAAAATAAATGTATTTTTTCCCCATTCCATTGCAGGCAGTCATCTCTAGAAATGAGGGGTGTAAATGGGTATCAATTTACTTCTGGGAATCACCAATCTCTTGGCTGGGTGGATTTCACTTCTGCATCCTATTCTCCAATAAGCTCGGAGCTGTTGCTGTTTTTCCCTCATTGGCCAAACTGGCTCCCTCCAGAATTGCCATTCTGCTACTTGGAGGCTTCTGCACTTGATTAACCATAATCAAGCTTGCTTTATAGTATAATTTAAAATTTACAAGGGCAAAGCCACCTCTCTTATTAGAATCTTGTAGAAATTTTTTTTTGGACTCTAGGTCTTTTCCCACCCCATATGAATTTACTGACAGTGTCTTGTCATGTAAAGTAAAGTAATGTAAACTTGTCTTGTAAAGTTCTGTCAGAAATTCTAATTGGTACCATTTGAAATAGATAATTATCTTGGGTAATACATTCATTTTAATGCTTGCAGTTGAATAAGCTCTGAGTTTTAAGCTTCAAGTTCAATTTAGCTTTAGTTGCTTTTTGGGCCTTGCAATTTCCTTTTCTATATGAGTTTTCCATTTCTGCCTAGTGTACTGTTCTCATTCTGAGTTGGGAGCTGCTGCTTAGAAGTCAGAAAAGTGAAGGTTCTAAGTTTCAATATGCTGTTGGGAATGCAGCGACAATCGCTAAAGAAGTGAATTATGTAGCAGTAAGCAACATGTATAGAGTAGTGCAGAAGGTGGAAAAGACCTCCTAAAAGTGCTGCCATTTTGAATATCATTTGTAACTTTGGGACAAGACTTATCCCCATCTCACTCTGTCTGTGTTAGAATGGTCCTAACTGAGGTTAGGAGAAAGTATTCTCAGGAGAAGGCTCCTGAGAATACTGTGGATGACCAAGAAAACAACCCAATGGCTCATTGAACAAATCAACCCAGAGTTCTCACTCAAGGCTCAAATGACCAGCCTCAAATTATTCTACACACATTATGCAAAGACCCAGCTCTCTGGAGAAGGCTCTGATGCTGGGAAAGGTGGAAGACAAGAGAAGAAGAAGACGACCAGCAGCAAGGTGGAGGGGTTCAGTTACAGTGGTGATGGGGGCACTGTTGCAAGAGCTGAAAGACTAGATTAAGGACAGATTGTCATGGAGAAAATCTATATGGTCACTAGGAGTTGAAAATAACTTGATGGCACATAATCAATCAATCAATCACTCAATCAATCACTCAATCTATCAACTGTGGTTTTGATACTGCAGCTTGACTAATGTGACCTTCAAGCCCAAAGAGTCTGTTATTTATTATCATCCTTTCCCCCTCGTTTCTATAACCTCCTTTTCCTCAACTCCTTTGCTATTTTTCTTCTCTTCTTCCGCTTTCTCCTTTTCCTCCTTTCTCCTCCTGCCCACCAAAATGACTCAGTTTAGCCGGCAAGGACACAGACCTGCAAATGCAACAACACGGAACATTTCTTCCCCTCTCCAAATGCAGAGCTAAGTCCCTCCCACCCACCCCCAATTCAATTTTCTCTTGACATAATAATCGAATTAGTCTCATATTGTCACACATAAATTACTCAACAAGTCTGATTCTGCCAGACAGACATGGCAGAGGAGGGAAAGAGGCAGAATGCAAAGAAAGAAGGGTGGGTTCGAGAGAATAAGAACTGCAAATCAGGGCTTGACCCCCATCATATCACAAGACCTGTGAGAAGGATGTTAAGTTCTTCAGCAGCTAGAAATGTCAGCTTCCTTTCATGATCCGCATCTCAAATTGGTGATTTGGGATTGATATGCAGTCAAAAGCTTGAATGGTGTTGCAAATCATGTTGGGATTTTTTTTTAATGCGAAGTGATCTACAAATAAACAAACAAGCAAATAAATAAACGACTTCTCCCAAACTTCCTGCAAGCCCAGAATTTCTCACATATCACACAGAAAGACAGCCGTATTGGTTAGTTTCCAGGAACCAACAAGGGGAACTCATGACATCTTAAATCTTCAACACTAGCAGCCCTGGATCACATTCATCCTCCAATCTCTCTTTCCATAGCACTTAATCTTCCAGAAATGTAATTGAGAAACAGAAAGAGGATTGTCCACCATTTTTTCAAGAGTTAGCAGTTAAAACAAGGAGTAGGCCTACTGTTGAGGCTCAATATTTATTTATTTAAAGGTATTAGTGACCTAAAATTTATTTTTCAATGAAAGATTTTTAGTTGCTCCCAAAACAACTCATAGAAATAGCAACTTCTCCTACAATGGTAACCTTACGATATCGCTATCAGTTCCCTCTGGATTATCTAAAATATTACCTTGTTTTTTTCAAAATGCATGGTCCTAAGATGTTCAAAGTTCACTACACCTGCTTTAAAGTGATAAAATTCTTTGTTGTTTTCACTCATCATGAAATCAAGTAAGGTTCCCTGGAAAATGAAAATCTGTAAAGCCTCCTAAACCCATCCCTCTGTTTCTGTTCTAATCCTCCGGATGTACAGAAAATATTTTTAAGGTACAGATTAAGATCTAAGATAGAGAGAAAATAGAAGTTCTTTTCCCTAATGGTACTCCAGCAGTGCTGGAAAAATTATATTTCCCAATGCTCCTTGAGTGGCTGGCATGAGGGAATAGGGGGAAGTCCATATCACTTCTGCAAATGCTGGAACAGCAAATATAGTGCATGGCAGGATCATTGAACAAAACAACCCAGAGTTCTCAAGGCACAAATGTCCAGGGTCAAATTATCCTACTTTGGACACATTATGCAAAGACCTAGCTCTCTAGAAAAAGCTCTAATATTGGGAGAGAAGAGGACAACCAGCAACAAGGTGGATGGATTCAGTTACAGTGGCAATGAGTGCAGCATTGGAAGACCTGAAGGAGCAGGTCATCATGGAGACTATCTATGTGGTTGCTAGGAGTTGAACATGACTTGATGGCACATAATCAATCAGTCAATCAGGTGGCAGACAGATCCATGGACAGGATGGTGGGTTGGGGATTGTGGAACAGTTGGATTGAGTGCCAGAGGTGCCCTTTAAAATCTTTTTGAACTTTTGATATAAACTCTGCTTTGGAATGGCAGAAAAGCAAGAAAGGGAGCTCCAGCTAGTATCCCTTAGCCTGATCCCAACAGCTGATCAACTTGTTATTGCAAAGGATGCCTCCTCCTACCAGGTCTTTAGTTCATGCACATATCTGAATAATCCTGCCATCCCACATCCCTGGCAAATACAGTGCTCTTTCTCCAGTCCAAGCACATGGCAGTCAGCTAAACACCTTTCTGCTTTATGGGTGACAGATGTGCAAGATCCTTTGCAAAGGGGAGGAAATAAATGATCTCAGAGTGACAGAGGACTTAACAACAAAATCACACCATGAATGGAGTGGAGAATGAGTGCCAGTCTCTAAGCTAATAATTTCCAGCCACCTGGAGACATACAGCTCTCCATGCATGCCTTTATTCATAGACGTAACTCCTGGCTTGTGAATTGATTTTATCCGTCACTTGACAACCAACGTGCACGGCTAAACTACAACAAGTCTTATGCCCTCCTCCCTGCAAAGCTTCAGGCTAAGTAAGAGTCTCATTGAACTACTGGTCATCCTTCCTTCCACTTTTCCCAGTATTATAGAGAGCTAGGTCTTCACAAACTGAGTCCAAACAATTCTGTATAGTTCCTTTAAATTAGATTTGCTTAGAGTCATTGATGGTTGTTTTAGACTTATCACTAGTTCAATTATTTCAGGTGAAATAGATACACATGGAGGCAGTATGTCTCAGCTCAAAATACCTATCCAAGTGCACTTAAATTAGCAAGTGTGGGAGCAACCTCAGACCAGCTTCTGAAACTAGCCAAGGACATAGCTCTTTCTTGTCTTACATCCAACCAATTGGATCCTCTGCTTTCTTTTCCTGCATATCCTGAGGAGTCATTCCTCTTCTGGGTTAACAACAAAAACAGAAACAAAACACACCACCCTCCACATTGAATGCCTCCTTCTATATTGCTCCAGGATCCAGGTTATTGGCTAATTAAATTGCAGAACACTCCAATAACATTTGGCTGTGATTGTTTCACTGCCATTGTAACAAAACAAACAAAAGGCCAGATGTGACAATTGGCACTTGCTCCAGATTAAAGAACATCATCTATTTTATTTTCAACCTGCAGTGATTCCTTCTTTATGGTTTACTGGCACACTTGCTGAAAGGACGGGATGGCTGCCCAGCACGCCTCACCAATCCCTATTTGAAATATGACACCCTTGGAGATGGTGGATAGGTCATCCTGCTGAAGCTTTGTTAGGAGGACAAAGCAATATGAATGGAAATGTAGGGCAAGGAAGCAGGGCAAGGAGTGAGGTTTGAAGCAATGGGTTAACAGAGCAGGGAGCTGATCTCAGGAAGCAGAGAGACCCCTTTGTCTGTGCAAACTAAGATGAATAAGCACTGCATCTTAGAGAGTTGCTGTCAGCCAACAGGGAGACTCTTGAACTTTGGCTCAGGAGATCTTGTTCAGCCTGCAGACTGAGGCAGTTCTTGCTGGCTAAAAGAGAAGATGCCTGGGTAGAACTTCCCAACACAGAAGTACCGTGTCTTCACCTGCCACACTGCAAAAGTAACCAGAGTTATCTGGCCCATGGTGACTTGCTCAGAGGAAGGACACTTCTGAGTAAAGTACTGACCTGGTGTCAGACTTTATGTAGGCATAGTACGATTTATGACTCTTCAGATACTCAACTTCCCACACTCTGTAACTAGCTGACAGCAGAACGTTTTAGCTTTGGCTAGATACTATAAAAACATTGCTGAAAAGTAGAATATGTCATATCCAAAGAAAAGATCAGTTGCTTCAGAATGCAGGAATCCATCTGTGTGTGTGTGTGCGTGATCCCTCCCCTGCCTTCTTTTCATAGCCATGAACATTTTGATACTCTCCTCTGAGACCAATATGTGGACAGCATCTGCACCACATTTCCATAGCAGTGTTGTCCGGACGGAGGTTCTTTGCTTCCCACTTGGCCAGCTTCGGTTGTCGCGGCCTGGCAGTTCGAGGAATGCTCCACCAACTGCTTCCCCACTGCTATATTTGCCACTGTGGTAAAACTGATGTCTGCCCAACAACTCAGCACATTGCTTTGACGATGGCAGCACAAAGCCAACCTTGGCTGATCTCGGAAAGCTAAGCAGGACTGGAGCTGTGTAATACTGGGAGGGGGACCATTGGAAAATCCCAGAGTTGTAGGCTAGCCTATGTTTTTTTAAACACACACACACACACCCACAACCAGAAAGAGGGCACAACCACTTCCACATAACTGTTGTCAAGAAAATGACATGAAGTCACCAACATTGAAGTTTAATGTCTAGGAGATTTTAGCCTCTCCTGCTTGTGGTGAAGGTGGCCTTCCTAGTGCAGGTTCTTATCTGCCCCCCACTCTGTTGTGGTACCTGAGTTATGGTTCTCACCCCACCTCTTGGGAAGGGTGGCCCAAAATAAATGAAACTTGTTACATTATCCTTAGTCTGTGTGAACAGCTCAGCCTTCTTTTAGAGAGTTTGCACCCAAATCTTGGTCATGCTATAATGTAACGGATATACTTGGCTTAGAACTTTTATTCAAACCCTTTAAATCAAGGATAGGTAAAGTTTCATTATTTCTGTGTATCTTGCATTCATATCCTGCTTTTCCCTGAAAATATCTTAGGCCTCCTCTCATTTTATCCCAACCACAACTCTACGAAGTGATTTGGACTATAGAGTGACTAGCTCAAAGACAGCTGGGGAGAGGACATGGTTGGGTGGGGACCTGGTAACCTGGATCTCCGGTAAAACAACTTTACCCTTTATACCATACTGGCAATGCTGACCATGATTATCAATTTTGGGAGGCTGCATTGAGTAAGGTAATGATGCAAAGTGGATTGGGTTTTTGTTCACCCTTAGACAACATAAGGATTTCCTGACTCTGCTGCCCCCCCCCCCCCCCAATTTTTAAGAATGGAATGAGAGATCGCTGCTTTCTTTTTCAACTATTATTGGCCTGGCTGGTGTGGGTCTTCTGGGCTGTGTGGCCATGCTCTGGAAGTTTTGTTTCCTAACGTTTCGCCAGCATCTGTGACCAGCATCTTCAGAGTGCAGGAGCACAGACAGGAGCAGTTCTCTCTGTGCCCAGGATGATGTGACCCTGTTGTGGGTATTCATAGAGATCAGCGAGGGTGCCTGAAGGGTGTGTGTGTGTGTGTGGGGGGGGTTGGGTTAATGAACACAAAAGACACTGCAGACTACAGCAACCAGAAAAATCTGCAGTAGCTGAACATGCTTTAAGGCACACTGGACACAAAATCCTATTTGAAAACACAGAGATACTGGACAACACCAACAGTCACTATACCAGGCTATACCGGGAAGCCATTGAGATTCACAAACACCAGCACAGTTTCAATAAAAAAGAGGAGAGTCTAAAAATCAACAAAACCTGGCTACCAATCCTGAAAAATACAGCCTGCAAAAGGTCAATGAACTCAGCTCAACCACCAGGACGTGTGAACAATTCACACAATGAACATGCTAATCACCCTCAGCAGCCACTTGTTAACAACTCAATAGGAAAAACCCTGCCTAACCCCCAGGAAGATACACACATATTTGACACCAAAACAGCAGCCAATCATTAACCCAAACTCCCCCCCCCCCCCCCACACACACACTCACCCTTCAGGCACCCTTGCTGATCTCTATAAATACCCACAACAGGGTCACATCATCCTGGGCACAGAGAGAACTGCTCCTGTCTGTGCTCCTGCACTCTGAAGATGCCGGTCACAGATGCTGGTGAAATGTTAGGAAACAGAACTTCCAGACCACGGCCACACAGCCCGGAAGATCCACACCAGCCTTCGTATGCCAGCCGTGAAAGCCTTCGACAATATTATTGGCCCGTTTGGGGGGCTCATAGCAGAGTGTTTGCATTTTCCTATCTCAAAGGGGCAGGAAAGTATAATGCCAATTTTCAGTAGTTGTCCTTGAGGGGAGTTCCTAGAACTGGAAATGGTGCAGGAAGTGTCCCCAGGGTCTCAAGTTGACCATCCTGACTTAAATTACATGAAGTTACAAGACTATCCATCTAATGTGAGGGGAAATGGCTGTAGTAACTGAGGCACAAAACAGATTGCACATGGAAAGTAGCAGATAAACAGAATGTTTTATGGGCTTTGAAGGCCAGTCCAAGAATTCTTGGCTCATTACGAGAAGAAGCAGTTATCTTCTCTTCTTCCTTCTTTTCAAAATGCCTTCCAAGGTCACTTCATGAGCTGTCAAGCAGATAAACACAGACGTTCTCTCATGTGACATGCCAGTTTGCTCCTAGGAGGCTAAAGGCCAGAAGCTGCAGCAGAGTATCTTCTCCTGGTGATATCAAGAGACTAGATGCAGAAGAAACAGGCAGACCACAGTGATGTCTATGGTACCTCTGCTCCATGTATGCCGAGATAATGAATTTCGAATGCTATAAACCTGGAAGGATCTAACCATCAAAATCCCAGTCCTTCTTCTTAGCCCAAGGAGCTTAGTGAATGAGAAACAAAGCAAAATAAAATAACCCTACCCATTAAGCATATCATTTAAAGCAAGCTTGACAACCGATCAGAGATACATACTGACAGTAAGCTAAAATCCCCTTTCCCCCCAATCATTCTTCTCCTGTATACTATGGAAATTGCTCCAAGCCAAGCTAAATTCATAGGAAAAATGTTTACATATTTTCACCAGGATTAATTTGCGTCAAACTATTATGAGCAAAATAAGCACATCCGCACCCATGCCTCAAGATGCCGGTAAGATTTGCACAAAGAAAGGCCATTATTGCCCAATATTCAGATTTCAAAATAGCATAGTTTCCCTTGTGCACTAATCTAAATACATATATACCCTCCATGCTGTTCCCTTTTGTGGTAAGCAACGCTACTTCTGCAGAGAGCAGAAATGAGACATAAATGGTATGCCAAAGCCATGAAATAAGAAGGGCATAAGATAAGAAAAAGAAAAAGGATGTATAGCTATATCTAGTTTCCACGAATACCATTGACTCTACCTCTCTGTACCTTTCCATTCATGAGAATGATCCTTCTACCGTATGCATGATACCACTTCATATACAGTATTGTTTTTGTTCCCTAAGCTTCTCACCTCTCTCTTTATGAGCTTCTCATCAACTCCGTCCCAACACAGTCTTCCCCTTCACCTTCATTCATGCACTTTTCCTTCTTGGATTTGGTTGCCAATGTGATCCTTCTTCATGCTCTCAGCATAACCAAACCAACTCCACGTACTTCGTTCATAGCAGCCCGTCGCTTTTGCATTCAGTCTAGCTTCATTGAGTATCTATTCCTTCTTGACCCAATCTCTTTCTTACATACACTTCTAAAATATGCCAAACTAGGACAAGTCAGAAACCCTAGGGTGCCATATCATTTCCAGGATTTCATTACTAGAAAAAAAAATGCACGTTGTATGTGTATGTATGTATGTATACATTCCGTATGAAAGCAATTAAACGGGACCACTAGGTTCCATTGGGTTCTTGATGGTCTTATTCGGCTCAAAACTGAATACGTCAACATAAACCAAGCTCTTCATAGCCCAGTTCCGACCAGCAGGATTCACCCCATCTTTAGTGTCTTGAAGTGGATACAACTTAGGCCCTCATCAGTAAGTTTTTAAGGAAACACTACACTGTGCGTTATTTCTCAGCACACTTGAGTGCCACAATATTTTGATCATTATGCTGCACACTCATGTCTTAGAAAGTTGTGCCCTGCCTTTTGCGGTGGAGAAGTATAACTAAGCCTGATATATTTTAGATCAGCATGGATATTCAGCCATAGGAACTCACAGAACGTCCCAGTTCATGATCTCGTGGCAGCAAAATCTTGGCAATTAAAAAGCACGTGCACACTTATTATTTGTTTGTTGCATGCTAAGCCACACAGAATTTTAGGCTCCCAGAAGCTTTGTTGCATCAGCTAAAATCTCTCCCTCTTTCTCTCAATCTTTCTCAATATTTATGGGCCTTATTAGGAGGTTGACTCCAATCACCACAGAAATCTGCCAGGTCCTGTGATGTCACTAACAATGTAGCTGAACTCCTCACTGTCTCACCCTCCATCCGAATGAACTGGACAGTGCTTTGACCTGTCAGAGTTTCATCCTTCCCATGAGTTGCAGGGACACAGAAACTGATATCAGGTTGAATAAACCTGGTTCTCCATGCTGCACTGGTCTCCCCAGAGACATTTTTTTGCTAGAAGCATTATGCTCCAGGAAGGTAAAAGCTACACTGTTCAGCCACAAGTGGAAGATCTATTTATCCCTCTCTTGTTTGATCTGGTCAGTCTGTTATCTGTGGAACAAAGGTCATGACTGTTCTGACAACAACCACATCTTTGATGGACTCTCCTGTGACTGCATAAATAGCCATTTACTTAGAAATGAGACAGTGAGAATATTTCAAAACTCAAGTCCATGTTTCAGTCAGGGATGCCAAAATGGTGGGTGTGACTGGGCCATGGAAGCGTCTCCTTTTAAAATTGAGTTACACAAAACACACAGGTAAAAGGGGAGGGGCTTGTATCACCTGCCATTTTGACATCTTTGACCTTTTCTGTTGATGAATTTGATATGATGGATTTGTATTTATTCTTAGTGTTCTGAAGTTATTATGCTCTGGGAGGAAGTAATTACATATATTGATTTGAATCTGAAACAAAGTTTAATGTTTTCAGATGCACACATTCTTTTGAACTATATACTTACTACATGGAAATTGACAGCTGGACAATGGAAATGGATTCTCTGTGCCCTTATTATTGCCCAGAGATTAATTCTTCAACACTGGAAAGTCACATTTATGGCCCCAATTACCCAGTGGAATGAAGAGTAGCAGCAAAGTGGATGGACTCAATTACAGCAGTGATGGGTACACCTTTGGGAGACCTGAAGGATCTGGTTGAGGAGAGATCACCCTGGAGAAGGCCTATCAATGTGGTTGCTAAGAGTTGGCACTAACTTGATAGCGCATAATTAATCAATCAATCATGGAAAATACACTTCTACATGGACTAAAATTACAGCCATCTCTCTCTGGCCCAGGCAGGTCTTGTGAGGGACCAAAAGAGAAAGTCCTGTAGAACAGGCTTTCAGCATAAGTTCAGAGAGTTAGGAAGAGTCTCTGCCCACTGAGATAATGAATGCATCTGATGCCAGCAAAACTTTATAGCATGTCAGTATTTTTCCATATTTGCCTTTTGTTGCAATAGAGTGATAAAATTGCTTATTATCAGATCTACAAAGGGCCCGTGAATGAGGATAAAGTGGTTATTTAGTAGACTGTGGCAGTATCAAAATCTATATGAAAAGCAACAGAATGAATATATATTTGCCTGGGATCTTCTATCACCACTTGAAAAGGAGAAGAAAATGGCTCCCAGCTTCTATTATCTCCCTCTACTTATGGGTACATCACAAAAACAGAGGCAAGTGCATTAGTGGCATTGGGCTGCTGTCAAAGCCAAGACAAAAGAACAATCAAACAGAGGCACGCTGAATATGGAACTCAGCAGTCAACTGCATGAGCTTTTGACTTCTTGAGAGCAGGTCATTAGCATCATCTTGCAATTTAGCCATGGGGTTTCCAGAGAAAAAGAGCAACAGAAAGGATATGGGTTGACTATTGTCACTCCAGTTTCGTCTTTCCATTCAGCCATCTTCTTAAGAGCTACCAGATCCAAGTGAGATCAGCTGATGTTCCACAGCCAACTCAAGGAAGCAGCTGCTATTTAGAATGCTCTGCTTCTAAACAAGAGATTGCTCCAGGATTTCATATGAAGCAAAGCTTGAAAGGATTGTGTGGTTAATTTCTCTTCTGGGACAAAATATCTGGGAAATTCTGGAGGGAACCCCCCAAAATTTGGTTAACGCGAGCCAAAAATCCTTCAGATTTCCCTTTAGTGTATTCTACACATCTCTCGACTGATGCAGACTTTGATCTAAAGCAATTTCTGTAAATTTTATCTGTAGAGGGAGCTAAAAAAAAAAGCCCTCTAACAACTTGTGGGCTTCCCTAATTCTAGCACTTCCCTGTGACTCATAAGGCATGAAAACTGATTCACTGAGAACCCTCATCTATTGATTTAGAATTCTTATGTCTCCTACATGCTGTGGATGTTTCCTTCATTTGCTAAAATGATGGTCATTGACAATTTACAGCATAGCGGGGAGATTCAGTCTTGAATGTATGAATCTTGAATTAGGCTAAGGAATAGAGCCAGGCAAGTTCTCCTGTACTGGAATTCTAAGGACATCCATGAGAGTCTTTGAGGAGATAGTTTGAAGTTCAGCATTGGCACACATGCATACATGTAGAAGGTCCAAGATTCATGGGAAGTTATTGGGCAACAGGGCTGAGGATTTCCTCAGAGACTGGAGATGTGCTGCCAGAGTCCATAAATCTTGGCTGGATGAACCAATTTTCTGGTTTGGAATAAGGCAACTTCCGATGACTCTGTGAACTCCTAAGGCAATGAATCATTACTTCAGGCTCCTGGGAGATGATCTCAGATCTCTAAAGCTGGTCATCAGGAAAAGAAGCTAGTCAGAGAGATGGTTTCTAAGAATCCAGCAGTATGAAGATGTAAAAGCATGTTCTGTACAAGAGATGGGACCAACAGTCATGTACCCTGAAGATTCGATCCTCATGTATAAATCTGTATTAAAATGACTGCATCTTAATATCACGATCAGAGATGTTAGCTTTATCCAAAAAATTAATCGGAAGGACAAAACATGTCATGATGTTGTAGTGCAAGCTCTGCCCTTTACATATGTACATGCAATGTCATGACACATGCACAAAAGGGATGGTGTTTATAGTGCCACATCACAATAACCATTTCATTATTTGCCCCTCCTTACTTCCCTCATTGACTCCCATAATCACAGTCATTCTCTGGTGTTTATCTGCATAATGCTCAGAATTGCAGGTATTTTTAGATTCTCCTGATTACAAGTCTAGACTTCCACCCTTCCTCTCTGACCAAATTCCTCTACAATTTCCCTTGCCTTCTCCATCCTCATGATTTTGTCATTCTTTCCTCCCTCCACATCTTGTCTTATCCTCCACATCTTTGTTGCATTATTAATGCATATTATCATAAATTATGCTGTTAGAACATTCAGAAAGAAATCTATAAAAGAAAGAACAGAACTAGGGCCCTACACCAGCAGCTGTACTTTGAAAGGTATAGATTGCTGATGTAAAGTTGTATGGAATTGTTTTCCTTCGTAGTTTGCTAAAGGCAGTTTTAGTAGCTGATCAGGCATTGATTGCTCAATAAACGTGAAGAAAAGAAAGCCTGAAAGACTTGACCCAGAGACTTGATCCTGATATGCAGTACTTATCCTTGGTGCAAAACTGATAAATACTTTGTTCTATAAAAAAAAGTGTTGTTAGCTTGTCTCTCTTTGTGCTGGTATGCATACTGTCAAATGGACTGATGTTTATTGATGTTCACCTGGGAACAAGAAATCTATCAAAAGGGACCAAGACAGCTCAAATAACCCATGAGAGATTGCACAGACTCCAACCTTAGATTGCTCTATGCTGCATTTGAGCATTGATTGATAAAGCACAAGACTTCTTAGCTACTGCTGGATACAGATGAGCTCTTAATTAAGTGATTTTACCATGGAGGTACTCAGGCGTCTATCATTGATCCAAGTTTGTATCTCTTGGAAGCTGCTGAATGTGAGTGAAGAGTCACCACAAAGAAGAAACTTTTTGTTACAGGTGAGATAGACAGTTCATTCATTTAGATTTTAGTCAGGGAGAATGGAACTTCAGAGAAGGAACACAGAGTGATCCAGCCCGGTCCGTGGGATTGATCTACTATCAACAGCATTGATCAGATTGTCATTTGGAGGGCAGAACAAACTGAATGTCAACGCAATTATACATCCAGATGATGTGAATGTTCTTGTGGATTTTTCAGGCCTTTTCATTCCTAATTTCCAAGGAAGACCCATGTACAGTTGTGCAACTTTGGGCTGAATGGTCTTAAAGGAACTCACTTCTTTAGACAATAACATTGATTGCTTCACTTATTTCAAAATGAGGTAAGCTGCCACTGCTGAATTTTGAGACCTTTGTCTTCTGCTTCAAAGTCCTAATTGGACCATTGTCTACAATAATGTGAATGTTGTTAAAAATGTTGATTTAATTGCTTGAGAAGTTCTGCCTTAAAATTCATTTTGCTTCTGAATTTGATCCCAGGGAAGCAGGAGGAGTGGCTATATCCTTTCCAATTCTAACTGCAATTACCATACAAGAAAGCCCATTAAATACAATGGAAGGCTTACTTTTGAGTAAATGTGCTTAATTTGGACCACGTAGCATAATCGTGCTAGTCCGGTAAAGGCTTGGATCTACCATTTTGGAAATGAGCTTCATATTCTTAATATTCAGGCAAAATTAATTTGGACCAGCGCAGCAGTATACATTACAAATTGTTGCAAAGTGCAAGACAAATCCAGAATGCGAAGCATCTGTTCACCAAACTACAACAGCTTGTCACCATTATGGATCACCTGATTAGTATATCACTTTCTACTACAACCTGCTAGATGTTTCAACTGTGCTAAAATTCAAGCTTCTGCTTTCCCATGTTCCCCATCTAGCCTGATGTCATATGAACAATTCAGTAAAGAAATAAAAGATATGTATTGTTGAAGGCAGCCCGGAAGACCCACATCAGCCATCAAATAAAAGATACTTTCACAAGAGTTTGAAAGAGGAAGGAAGGAAGGAAGGAAGAAGATAGATGTTAAAGAGAGATGAGAACCAAGAGAAGGGATGGAGCACAGAGTTCTCAAGAAGGAAATCAGAATTCTCAAAAACCTTGCATGACTATATAGCACAGCTTTTTTTAAAAAAAATGGAGATGACAGAAAAGAAGAAAAGGAGATAATCAAACAACTTCTCAAAACTTGAATTTGCTTGCAAAAATCAAATTAATTATCACTTATTTTGAATTAGCTTTTGTACTCTGATAATTTTCCATGGATGCTTTTGACAGTATTTTAAACAACTCTCCATTTTCAAGCCATCGTTTGACCCTCGTTCAGAAATATTTCTGCGGACTTCTCTTGCTCGCGCTTTCCATTGTCCTGATTGGCCTGTTGTGATATCATCACACTGCCTGTTCATTGGATGATCGATAACTGGATGGGATTGTGCTTATATGATTCTCAGAGAAGACTTGAGTTTGGTTGCTTCGTCCTAACTGCCTGCAGTGACATCATCTGATGGCCAAATCATATTACTAGCCCACTGGTCCCGCGGTTCTTTGGACTGAGTACACTTACAGGACCAATTCAGGATAGTCAAAGAAGAAGCATTTGTGGGGAGAGCTACCAAAGAGTAGAGAGGAGAAGTGGTTATTCCTACCTTTTCAAGAAATATTTATACATTGATGTTGAAGCTGTTTTTGACTTGTCATCCAAACACAATGGAATGTTTAATCCAAGTTTAATAGTTTGATCTCTCACCTGTGCAAGGAATAACAGAGGAAAAAGCAAAAATACTAGCATTTTGGAACCTCTGCAAAGCACTCTAGCCCCATCCGTCCCTGACAAAAGCAGGTAACTTAGGTACTAAATAGTTTGCTGTTAGGTATTTTCCCTCTACTGATTGATTGTACTTTCTGGAGGGTTATTACGAGCACTGGAGTTTAGCACTTTGGAGTGATCTATGGGCTGGCTATTGTTTTACAGTATTTGGAACTCAAGCCATGGATTATAAGAAAGGATAAAAATTGAAACAGTCATTCAAAGCACCACCATCTGTCAAAATGAGTGTGTGTGTGTGCGCACACACACACACCATGGGCAGAGGCAGCTGGCTGACTGAACGCATCATTTCTCTTAAAAATGAAGATGCTGCCTTTTGTTTTCATGCGACCCAGCTGTTTGAAGCAACTCAGAACAAGGTGACCAAGTCTTATTCTTGGAAGGTAGACAAGGGCAAGAAGGCATGAAGAGAAGTTCCAAGGAGAGAAAACAGCCCCAAAGGGGGGCTTTGCTGGGAGACATCAAACTGATGCTGAAGTGAATTGGCTTAGCCTGTGCCTTTCCAAGGGAGGGTGGGCATGGTTTCATGAGGTTTGTCTTGTCCGAATGCAATTTGCTGTCCATAAAGCTGGTGATGACTTTCTTCCCTCAAATAAATGAATAGCTCATCATCGGGTCCATCTTCTTCACTTGATAGATCTCAGGTTCATTCTTCAGTGTTTCATTTCTTATTGAAAAGGTTTGTGGTAACTCTAGCATGACAAACCAGCCATTCTTCATCTTGAGAATGTGTCATTCAGGAGACAGATGCTGCCTGAAGCAATCATCCCAGAAGTGGCAAAATGTCATCTTCTGCCTAGAAATGGAACAAATGCTTCCCAGTTTGAAAAGAAAGGCAATTCCACTAAGGATGGATGTGGATTCCATTGGCTTATTATGAACTTACCCAAATTCACAAAATCTTCAAATATGGAATGAAGTTACTTTGGAGGCAAAATCGTCAGCTTCACACATCCCCAATTTTCATCATCTGGGAGAGAGGCAGTTAGGATTCCCCTCCTAGAAGATATTACCTGACACTGGGTTCTAAAACTGTAAAAAGAGTCCTCAATCAATGTGTAGAAATCATAGTGGAACTTATTACATCTTGGATCTTCTCAAGAAAAGCACTTCACCCCCTCTGTTTTTTTCTCTTTAGCTCTCAGTGATCATCTTTGCATGGATGTGTTATATCTGTTGTTGGAATATTGCATCTTCTTGGGCATTTCAGCAATTTATTGGGATGAGGAACTGGGATATGTAATGATGGTAAGCACAGCATCTGTTGGGAACAACTCAGCTGGCTCACATTTGGTCTCTGAACCCCTTCGACCTGGCTATCCTGAAGGATCTAACATTCAAAGCTCCTGCCATTCTTTTGAGGAGTGTTCCTCAAGAAGCCTGCTGGGCTGAGAAAGTTACTGAAAAGTTCTTCTTGAAACTTTCCTTACTTTTTCTTGGTGGATCCAAATTTTTTTCCAAACCACATCGCTCTCAAAATTTTTGCTAGTCAGTGACATCAGTTAGGAGTGTGGATCATCCCTCACAGTTCTAAATATTACTGAAGGCCTCACCCAAATGTTTCTCTAATCTAAGGACACTGCATTCTTCACCTTGGAACTGGTGACCTAAAATATGGTATGGGTTGAATCCTATTCACTCACATAGATTTCCTCTTCTGCTTATTCTGAAATTTCCATATCTTTGTTTCCTCTTTGAAGATGAAATTAGATTCTGTGGATCGTCTTTATTTCCATTTGAGACATGCCAAATGTGCATATGGCTAACCCCTGCTATCAGTTCAAACATCTGCAAGTTAATTTGAGTTGGAAGCATTTACTAGAGACCAATTTCCCCCCTTCAATTTGTTTTGGCTGTATCATTTAGGGTCTCTCAACCTTTTGTGCCTCTTCCAAATGTGCAAATAGCCAAATAAACAAAAGATTGCCCCATAGCAATTGCCTTGATAGAAAAATAAATAACAAGGATGTTTGAGACATCTCCCAGAGGAAACCTCCTCATCAGAGAAAGGAGAGATATGATGTTATGGCTTCTCCCAAGAAAACCACAAAATGTTTCGATGAGAATTTGTGGCCTTCTCAGAGGAAAGCTGATGGCTATTGCCGTTGGACAGTGTGAAAATGTGATTGATAATCAAGGTGTCGTTCAGAAGTTCCTCTTGTTTTTGATTGGTGATGGAAACTGATTGATGGGGAGACAAGTTTGCTAGAACAGGAGGGGCAGGGAGAGACAAAATCTGAAGCTATCAGATGGTTGTTTGCCAAAAGTCTGCTACTCACTCCTCTAGGAAAAGAAGGTCCACTTGGCAGAATTTCCTCCAATCTTCTCCTCCTTTTTCTCTTGGGCAATGTTCTGGAACCACACTAGGTCATGGTCAGAGATGTAAAATGGTCAGTGTCTTTTTAAAAAAAGTAGTATAGTAATATTATAATGATAATCCCAATTATGAGGAAGTTTTGGGGGTAGGGAACTGCCCCAGGAGAAATTCAAAGAAATAGATTCTCTGTTCTGACTTCTATGCCCCAAATTCCAGGTTAATTAGAAGAATGCTGAAAATTAATTTGGATTTGGAGTATGCACAGTTTTTCATTGTTTCAACTCATTTGCATCTTCTTTCCTTCCTACATAAATTAATCTGTACTGATTAAACTGTTCCCCCTGATAGATAAAAGCTTTGCAAAAACACAATCTTAATACGTTTGCTGGATATATATGATAATAGTTACTGATACACGCACAGAGAGAGATGGATGGATGTACCCTGGTATATCGTCCTTACACAACTTTATGGGGGGACAATCCCATAAAATGTATTCTCTTATGTGCTGTACGAAGTAATATTGTTTCAGTTTCTCAACATGGGTGATAGAAGGAAAAAGTATTAAATACATGACTGGGGAGTAATCATGTTAATTATACTTAATTCTAATTACGTACCCTTGCAGTCACCTATCAAAAAGCGATATATAAATAACAACCACAGCAGAAATAAATGCAAGCATGTCAGGAAGTTCAAGTGGACAAGAGTACATTGATAGAAGCAGCTTACCTTATGAATTTTGAAGGAAACTGTTTCACAATCCTATTGTGACATCTTCTTCTTCTGTAATGTTTTATGCTTTTGAACATGCACACTGGTGAAAGAAACAGCTGATGTATCTGGATTTATTTATTTATTTATTTATCATATTTATATGGCTGCCCATCTCACACCAGGTGACTCTGGGCGGTGTACAACAATTAAAAAAAATAAATACATCAAAACAATTACACATAAAAAACTGTAAAAACACACAAAATAGGAGGGGATAAAAATAATAAGGGAGCCATCATAAAACCTCCCCAGGCCCCTTTGGTGACCCATCATGCATGAGCAGAGCTTTAAGCAAAATGTGGGCATTTGGTGCTTTAGTAGAACTATGGGTAGATCTCTGAATGCACCTGCTCCACTACCAAGAACACCCTGCCTCTTTTAGACCAACCTTTCCATCCATAGCTGAGTCACAGCTGGTTTGATGTAGGCCACCTCCTATACTGTTGCACCGAGATTGCAAAGTATAATTTCCTCTCCGGTGGAGTCCATTGTTTCCTTCTCTTCCGGCATTCCGCAACAGGGCCAAGACTCTTCCATTTCCATTACCATTTTGCTTGCTGCTTGAAAACTGTAAGGTGGTTTAATTCCTTCTTAGTTGTATCTTCTCTGTTTCATTCTGCTTTTTGGAGACTCCTGATAGTTGTACCCCCTTCATGGATCACTGCCTTGTCGTGGAGAAGGGGCTTGTGTAACTCAGTGAAGCCATGAGCTATACCGTGCAGGGCCACCCAAGACGGACAGGTCATGACAGAGAGTTCTGACAAAATGTGGTCCACTGGAGAAGGAAATGGCAACCCACTCCAGTATCCTTGCCAAGAAAACCCCATGGACAATGTTAAAAGGCTAAAAGATATGACGCCGGAAGATGAGCCCCTCAGGTCGGAAGGTGTCCAATATGCTACTGGGGAAGAGCGGAGGGCAATTCCAAGTAGCTCCAGAAAGAGTGAAGCGGCTGGGCCAAAGCCGAAAGGACGTTCAGCTGTGGATGTATCTGGAAGCGAAAAGAAGGTCCGATGCTGTAAAGAACAATATCGTATAGGTACGTGGAATGTAAGATCCATGAACCAAGGCAAGCTGGATGTGGTCAAACATGAGATGACAAGATTGAACGTCGACATCTTGGGAATCAGCGAATTGAAATGGACGGGAATGGGTGAATTTAATTCAGGTGACCATTATATCTACTACTGTGGGCAAGAAACCCTTAGAAGAAATGGAGTTGCACTCATAGTCAATAAGAGAGTGGGAAAGGCAGTAATGGGGTACAACCTCAAAAACGACAGAATGATCTCAGTGCGTATCCAAGGAAAACCATTCAACATCACTGTAATCCAAGTCTATGCCCCAACCACTGATGCCGAAGAAGCTGAAGTTGACCGGTTCTATGAAGACCTACAAGACCTTCTAGAACTAGCACCAAAAAAAGATGTCCTTTTCATCATAGGGGATTGGAATGCTAAAGTAGGAAGTCAAGGAGTAATCGGAATAACAGGCAAGTTTGGCCTTGGAGTACAAAATGAAGCAGGGCAAAGGCTAATAGAGTTCTGTCAAGAGAACAAGCTAGTCATAGCAAACACCCTTTTCCAACAACACAAGAGACGACTCTACACATGGACATCACCAGATGGTCAATACCGAAACCAGATTGATTACATACTTTGCAGCCAAAGATGGAGAAGCTCTATACAGACGGCAAAAACAAGACCAGGAGCTGACTGTGGCTCAGATCATGAGCTTCTTACTGCAAAATTTAGGCTTAAATTGAAGAATGTAGGGAAAACCACTAGACCACTCAGGTATGACTTAGATCATATTCCATGTGAGTACACAGTGAAGGTGATGAATAGATTTAGAGGATTAGATTTGGTAGACAGAGTGCCTGAAGAACTATGGACGGAGGTCTGTAACATTGTACAAGAGGCAGCAACTAAAACCATCCCAAAGAAAAAGAAATGCAAGAAAGCAAAATGGCTGTCTGATGAGGCTTTACAAATAGCTGTGGAAAGAAGGAATGCGAAAAGCAAGGGTGAAAGGGAAAGATATAAGCAACTGAATGCAGATTTCCAGAGAATAGCAAGGAGAGATAAGAAGGCCTTCTTAAATGAACAATGCAAAGAAATTGAAGAAAACAATAGAATGGGGAAGACTAGAGATCTCTTCAAGAAAATTGGAGATATCAAAGGAACGTTTAGGGCAAAGATGGGCATGATAAAGGACAAAAAAGGCAGGGACCTAACAGAAGCAGAAGAGATAAAGAAGAGGTGGCAAGAATACACAGAAGAACTATACAAGAAAGATCTTAATGTCTCTGATGTCCATGCTGGTGTGGTCACTGACCCTGAGCCAGACATCCTAGAGAGTGAAGTCAAGTGGGCCTTAGGAAGCATTGCTAACAACAAAGCTAGTGGAGATGACAGTATTCCAGTTGAGTTATTTAAAATACTAAAAGACGATGCTGTTAAAGTGCTGCACTCAATATGCCAGCAAGTTTGGAAAACGCAACAGTGGCCACGGGATTGGAAAAGGTCAGTTTACGTTCCAATTCCAAAGAAGGGCAATGCCAAAGAATGCTCAAACTATCGCACAATTGCACTCATTTCACATGCTAGCAAGGTTATGCTCAAAATCCTACAAGCTAGGCTTCAGCAGTACGTGAACCGAGAACTACCGGATGTACAAGCTGGGTTTCGAAGAGGCAGAGGAACTAGAGATCAAATTGCCAACATTCGCTGGATCATGGAGAAAGCACGAGAGTTCCAGAAAAGCATCTACTTCTGCTTCATTGACTATGCAAAAGCCTTTGATTGTGTGGATCACAACAAACTGTGGCAAATTCTTAAAGAGATGGGGATACCAGACCACCTTACCTGTCTCCTGAGAAATCTGTATGCGGGCCAAGAAGCAACAGTTAGAACCGGTCATGGAACAACCGATTGGTTCAAAATAGGGAAAGGAGTACGACAAGGCTGTATACTGTCACCCTGCTTATTTAACCTATATGCAGAGTACATCATGAGAAATGCCAGGCTGGAAGAATCACAAGCCGGAATTAAGATTGCAGGGAGAAACATCAATAACCTCAGATATGCAGACGATACCACCCTAATGGCAGAAAGTGAAGAAGAACTAAAGAGCCTATTGATGAGGGTGAAAGAGGAGAGTGCGAAAGCTGGCTTGAAACTCAACATTAAAAAAACTAAGATCATGGCATCTGGACCCATCAATCCCTGGCAAATAGAAGGGGTAGAAATGGAAGCAGTAACAGACTTCATTTATTTGGGCTCCAAGATCACCGCAGACGGAGACTGCAGCCATGAAATTAAAAGACGCTTGCTCCTTGGGAGGAAAGCTATGGCAAACCTAGATAGCATATTAAAAAGCAGAGACGTCACCTTGCCGACAAAGATCCGCATAGTCAAAGCTCTGGTTTTTCCAGTAGTAATGTATGGCTGTGAGAGCTGGACCATAAAGAAGGCTGAACGCCGAAGAATTGATGCCTTTGAACTGTGGTGCTGGAGAAGACTCTTAAGAGTCCCCTGGACTGCTAGGAGGTCAAACCAGTCAATCTTAAAGGAAATCAACTCTGATTGCTCATTGGAAGGATTGATAATGAAGCTCAAGCTCAGATACTTTGGTCACCTAATGCGAAGAGAGGACTCTTTGGAAAAGACCCTGATGCTGGGAAAGATGGAAGGCAAAAGGAGAAGAGGACGGCAGAGGATGAGATGGCTAGATAGCATCACTGAAGCAATGAGCATGAAATTGAGCAAACTCAGGGAGGCAGTGAAAGATAGGAAGGCCTGGCGCAATATGGTTCATGGGGTCACGAAGAGTCGGACACGACTTAACGACTAAACAACAACAACAACAACAACAGATAGTTGTACATTTCCTTGCATGCCGCAAATACAGTGGAAAGGTCAGATAGACAGGAATGCCGTGATAGGGAGAGAATGATGCCTACGTGCCCCTTTTCTGGAGCTCTTTATTGCTCTCCCTTCCTCCTCCTCCATTTGTCTCGTCTCCTTTTGAAGACATTTTATCAAAGACTGCCATGAGCCTCTGCCACTTAGTGTGTCTGCCTCTCTCTGTCTCTAATCAGAATCTTCTCAATTTTGGCCTCTCTTGACAAGGTAGGGGCTTTGGACCCTTGACTATCTGGATTGTCTTCTTCTGTGCTATCTAATGTCCCAATGCTTGTCCAAAGCATTTCTTTCCTGGATGAAGCCCCCTAACCAGACACACATTCTAGTACTTTCCAGTTGTCCCCCAGCTGTCTCAGTTTGTGTCTTGCAAAAACATTCTCCGGCTATCTTAAGCCCTCTGACCAGGCTAGTAGGACTTTCTTTTGAGTCATTTTTTTTTTTCAGAAAAAGGGTGGGAATATTCATCATCCTGACAGGCCTCTTTCCCAGGGAGTCCATGGGAAGCAGCTTATCCATCTTCCACGTTCTGCCCTACAGGCTGAAGATCTGGGCATATATTAGAAAATGAATGGAGAGCTGCAACTCACCTAGATTTATCACCTTGACTTGGGGAGAGAGAAGGAGAGGGGATGCTGAGCAATCTCTAAGGCAGGCATTTGGAGAACCATGGGGAACTGGGGAGGAAACCAGCACTGCACTGGATTAATTGTTCCATCAGTATCTTCCAGCACACACGGAACCAGATTAATGTCTCCTTTGACTTTTACCTTCTTTCTTTGACTGTTACCTGCTTAGTACTCTACTCGGGTTATTCATTCCTCTCCCTTTTTGCAATAACCCCTGTACCTGATTCTTTTCTGTGGAGAAGCCAAGCCCTTTGCGAGGGAGAGTGAGCCATAAAATATTTAATGGCTCTGCAAAGAGGTTTGATGTGAAACAGAAAGAGTTGCAGAAAGCATTCCTTGGTGTGATGAAAGGCTGCCTGGAGAATAGGAAAGGCAAGGGATGATTTGCTCAAGAGTGATACTAAATTACCCAGTGGTGCCAGCCCGGCCAATGTCAATGGCACCTAAATTGCATCTCCAAATGAGTTGAATGCTTACTGCTGTCAGTCTTAGGTACTTAGGTAGCCTTAGATCTGAGTAGTCTCTCAGTCCTTCACCAGCTTCCAGTGGCTAGAGGAGGCAAAAAGAGCCTCTAATCAAAAACAATGATCTTTAAAGTGGGTGTTTTTTATGTAACAACTACCTACGGCAAACACATATATAAGTTTCTAAGCATCACAGAGATCTTTGCCAGGAGAAGGAGAAGGAGAAGGAGAAGGAGAAGGAGAAGGAGAAGGAGAAGGAGAAGGAGAAGGAGAAGGAGGAGAAGTTATTCACTAAGTTCTACTCCAAATAAATGTCTTAAGATGCAGATGACATCTCCTTAGCATTAATAAAAGACTCAGTGAAGAAATATAACTGGAGCCAGTTAGAGGTTTATTCAATATAGAAAGTTAAGATCATTTTACCTGTGCTTGGTTATTATTCCATGTTGTCAAATTATTTGCAGTTTTTTTAAAACAAAAATGAAATCTGCAGATCTTGTTGAACATAACTTCCCCAATACACCCAGTTATTAGCTCAGAGTCTAGAATATATGTCTTTAATTATATCTCTGTGTTTTTATATGCTATGTGCTATATATGCGTTTTTTAAATGCTTATTTCTTAAACATAATACCGTTTGAGTGATTTTTTTCTTCTTCAGAGCCAAGAAGGAGAGACATTAGCAGAATTTTTTTCCACTTGTTCCTAGAGGGAAAGGTGAGTTGATGCCCATACTGTGATTGAATGATATTTCCATAATTTCAATAGAAGTCCATATTGGACTTCCCTTTCCTCTCCTTTTCTGGCTCATAATGAAACAGAATGGCATTCCATTCTAGGGAGCCTTTTCTTCTAAACATGGAATTCATTTTTTTCCAAAACCAACAAATGAAAATGCAATGAAACCACCTGGCTTAGATAGAGTTTAAGAGTTTTTGAAAATCACCAAAAAGACATGTTAATAGTAACAGGAATAGCAGCTAAATAGAATAGTCTCTTAATGAAGAATGAGTTGTTGGGGAGAATCCTTGGACCTTGCTGATTGGAAAGGTCTGGTATTTTTTTTTCTGGCTTTGATTGGTGGATCTCAGAGGGACCCAGAAGCAACTTGAAGTTCATCCAACCAATGAAATGTGAACAAATGGACATGAAAAAGTGGATTTTATAGGATGTGTACTCTATTTTGCAAAGATTTCTAGGACAAGGGTAGAGAATATGATTCTCATTATCCAGTAGTTCCTGTGGATATCTTCTAAAGTTCAGAAGGTAGTAAGGCTTCAGACCAGAAGACATACTTTTCTGGCATCCTTGACCCAAGGATTTTTTTTTTAAATTATCTAAGATTTGCGGCCATCTTCCCATCGATTCTAGCAAAAACTACTTAAGGCCTTCCGTCAACAGAATTCTTCCATCAAGATTCTCCCCACTTCACTCAAGTGGCCTCTGGGGCTGGCTTTCTATAGAAGCTTTTAAAACTGCTGTGCTGAAGAGAAAAAAAATATCCAACTGCTCTCAGCAACCCATTTACTGTATTGTTTATTCCCTGCCCTCTCCTTCTCCAATTGACAGTCAGTTTCTTTTTCTCCATTGTGGTGGGGAAGGCAGACAAATAAAGTGAAAGCCTCTAAAAACCTTCCTTAAAAACAACAAGCGTGAATTGTTTGCATCATGATCATTCACCAGAATCCAATGTCTGGAAGATAGAAACAGCACTTACTGTATTGATAAAGTGAATCAACGTTGAACCATGGTTGTAATCTGTCCTCAGCCATGGAGATTCCCCAGGTGACTTTGATGAGTCACTGCCTTTCATTCACCCTGCCTCACAAGGTTATTGCTGCTGGAGGAGGGGGGGAGGCAACATCCTCTCTTATCCACCTTGAGATCCAGAAGAAATATAACCAATAGAAGAGAACATGTGTAGCTCAGAGTTGAACTGTGGAGTCCTTGGGGTTCTCTGAGCTTGGTTGTTTCCTTGCAAACATTTCGTTACCTGGCTAGTGCACTGAATATGTTACCTATCCGGGTAACAAAAAGTTTGCAAGAAAACAACCAAGCTCAGAGGACCCCAAGGACTCCACAGAAATATAACCAGCCAACCTACCAACTGACGAATGTTGAGTTCTTGGTGTTTTCAGGGCTTGCTTTCTTGCAGATGTTCCATTGGCAGGCTAGGTAGCACCAATACACAGGGGTGTGGAATGTGCTGGCTGTTCATATATACTGTAGTAGCTTGTCCTACCAGCCGTGACTGGAATATTGTTCTTCCTTGATTGCTCCTGTTTATCTGATGCTGGGTCCTGCTTATCTGGGTGTTAGGCATATGATGAGGAAAGACATGCTTAGGGATCTTTCCTAGGGATCCCTTTCTGTGACTTTTGGCTCCCTCCCTTTTTAAATGGTTTTTAGATGGAGCTTATCTTTATGTGTCTGTTCATGGTGGATTGGTCAGAGTATCAAGCCTCTAGGAATTCTCTTACGGTTTTAGATCTGGCTTGGTCTAAAATGTTTGCAGTTTCCCAACCGAAACTGTATTTGAACTTCTCAGTGTGTTTGAAATTAAAGAGGTTTGAGGAAGTCTTCTGACTGCCAACTGAGGTTCAGGAGACCTTCTGCCAATCTACCTTTTTGTCTTCCATCACGGTGTTCAAAGTCCATGCACTGTATGTTGTAGATGACTCCTGTTTTGTCTTCTTTGGTGGTTGGGTCTTTGGATCTGTTTAAGATTGCTTTGGATAGACTTTTGTGGCTTACAGGCTACCGTGATACCACTGGATTGTATGGCAGAGGTATCCATGGGTTGTGCAGTTTGCATTGTGAATGAGTGCATGGATAGACACTTTCTGATGAAGTTGCCTGGGTATCCATAGCATTGGAACATATTACATATACAGTGGTACCTCAAGATACGAACGCCCCACCTTACGAACATTTCGAGATACGACCAGCTCCGGCCGCAAAAGTTTACCTCAACATGCGAACTCCGCCTCAAGCTACGAACCGGATCCGCGGCCATTTGCCCTGCTGCCACGTGGTCGCGGCTTCCGAGAGGAAGTGCTAATGAAATCTGAGCGCGAGGACAAAAGCCCAAGGAAAGCAATGCAGAAAGAGGAAGTGCTAATGAAATCTGAGCGCGTGTGGGGGGGGGGAAGCTCCCGCTCCCGGCTGTGCGCGCGCGCGACATAAGCCTTTCCCCCCAGCACGCTGATATTGCTTTCACTGTGCTTTTGTCGCTATGGAGAAAGGAAACAGCACAGAGGAATCAGTGGGGGGGGGAAGCTCCCGCTCCGCTGTGCGCGCTACATAAGCCTTCCCCCCCATTGCTTTCACTGTGCTTTGTCGCGCACACGCCAAGGGCTATGCACAAAGGAAAGAGTGCGGAATTAAGAGGAATCGGCGCGGGGGGTAGGGGGGAAGCTCCCGCTCCCGGCTGTGCGCGCGGGAGCCTTTCTCAGATTTCATTAGCACTTCCTTTTTCTGCGCTAGGGCCGACTAAAGCGCGCCTGGGGAATTTCCTAGCCGTGCAACGCCGGCTGACACATTGAACCTTATGGGGACATGTGCTTCAGGATGCGACCAAATTCGGAGGGCGGATTAGCCGTATTTACATTGAACCTTATGGGGAAATTTGCTTCAGGATGCGACCAAATTCAGAGGGTGGAACGGATTAACCGTATTTACATTGAACCCTATGGGAAAACGTGCTTCAGGATGCGACCAATTCGACTTGCGATCAGAGTCACGGAACGGATTAAATTCGTATCTTGAGGTACCACTGTATAGTCCATTTCTGCTTTTTGGACGTCTGAGTTGTTACAGTGTGCTTTTGCTTGGCTGAAGAGAGTTCTTACACAATTTCTTTTGTATGCTGTTGGGTTGTTGCTATGATAATTGTGCACTTGATTGTAACACACTTGGGTTTTAGTTTACATGAACAGCAATGGAATCAGCTGCACTAAAGAGCCTTCAACAAGGTGGAATATTAGAGAAACCGCATCTTGCAAACGAGCCGCTGTTTACTGATTTGGATGCTCTGAAAGAACATTTCTGTCTCTCTTTCTCTGCGAAACATTGGCATGAGGGAGGAAAGGAACAAACAACTGTGGCAACCCTTTGGTTTCTTTTTTGGCACCCCGTGGGACACACATTCTGAATGCCAATGTACAATAAATAAACAAGCAAGTGTATGACTATCGCATTTTCCAGGAACAGAAATCGCCGGTCCAGGTTAATATTCCTGCATTTGCCCTTTTGGGAGGGCAGACGGATCACCACTGAGAACTCATATCTATGACTCTCTGTTAAAATGGAAGTATTGGCACAAACTGCAAATGCTATAGCATTGTGGAGCGCTATTAAGAGCAATTAAAGAATTCAATAACAGGGATCCAGGCATCTATATTCCTTGGGAGAGGATATCTATTGCTTTGCAGCAGGAATGTTCAGGAGGGGGGCGTAGAAACGATCTGCCTTAGGGCCCCACAAAGTACCTTCTCTCCCTTAACTCCCACACATGCCTGTGGGTCCATATTGCTCCCCAGAACCCAAATAAATATAAATATAGATCTTGTGGTGGGGCATCACACCCCCAAATCCTTTGGGCATCCATTGTTTGCAGTAGGAAGCTGTATTGGTATGTGGGAATGACCTTGAGGGACAGGAGGAAGAACAGCAGGCAAGACAATGGTCAGACAAGTGGCAGTTGAGTCTGCAGAAGGAATGGGGGCATGGCCAATGTCTCAGAAGGGACCCTCCCTAGTTTCTTGGGCTGTAAAGGCGAGGGAGGGGAGATGTACATTCAGACTTGCAAGATTCATTTTTATAAATATAATTTTTATTAAAGAAATTTTAAACAAGATAAAAACAATACAAATTTTGGAGAAGAAATAAAGAAAAATAGTGAATAGTTAAGAAAGAAAATAAAAAGAAAGGAAATAGAAAAAAAGAAAAAGAAACATTACGAAGATGTCTTTATAATCTTTTCTTCTTTATAATCAGACTTGCAAGATTGTGTTAATGTAACCTTACAATAAAGTAGAGCAGGTTCTTCTGGATGTGCTTCTTGTCTGGGCTACCTCGCAAGGCTGACAGAAGCTGTAATTCCCTTCCATTTTAAAAAAAATACTTTTCATTAAGGATTTTAAAAATACTAAAAGATAATGCAAACTAATATCAAAATGAAAAAAGAAAACAGAGAGAAGAGTAATACAAAGTGCAAAAAGAAAGAAGAAAGAAAGAAAGAAAGAAAGAAAGAAAGAAAGAAAGAAAGAAAGAAAGAAAAGAAAAGAAAAGAAAAGAAAAGAAAAGAAAAGAAAAGAAAAGAAATAGAAAAAAGAATATTTAAAGAAGTGACTCCTGTTCTTCTTTGCAACAAGTACAAGCAAATTTAATATTTCCCCACCCCCTATAATATTATAGACATAATCCACTTCTTCCCATAATCCCCCTCTTTCCATTCGCAAATCCAAAAATCGTTGTCATTTCTGTCCAGGCATTGTCAAAAAGTTCATAAAGGGTTACTTTTTATGACAGTATTTTTTATTTTACCCCTGATCAAGTAGAAGCTGTAACTCCCTTTCAGAGCTAGGCAAGGTAAGGATATAAGTTACATCTGGAGATCCACAAAATAATTCAAACATATATAAAAGGGAAAGGGAATGTTGATGTGGAGACTGGAGAAAACTACCATGGTTTCTGACCAGGAACTGGGCAGATTCAGGTTGATATCCATCATCAAGGAGGCTCAGTGGATGACTTTGGGCCAATCAATGCCTCTTGACCTACTTGACCTCAAAGGGTTGCTGTCATGGGGAAATACCATAGAGGAGGGTATGCTGTGTACACCTCTTAGACACTTGGAGAAGGTATGAGATATAAATTTAATAAACAAAGAAGGATGAAAAGACTATTTCTGTCAGATGCAGAGGGCCTTTGCATTATCCCAGAAATACTGCAGCCAACTCAGTCATACTGTATGTCAAAGTGGGCTTTCTATCAGCCAGGAGCTGATGCTGTCAAATGACATAGTACAGATGGAATCAGAACAGAAACTTTAGAACTGAAGTGTTTTGATATGTTTTCATTGTTGACCTCTTTAATTGTGCCAACTGCTTTGAACAGTAGATTTTAAAGCTGAAGGGTAGAAGTACTTACAAGACTAAGAACTGCCCTAATTGTTTAGGGGCTTGCTGGAGCACCTTTGTCCCCAGATGTAGGACAGGCCCAGAGACAGGCTTGGGTCAGACCTGGACCAAACCAAATCTGAAGGAACTCACTTCAACTGAAATGAACCAAATCAAGTCAGTTAAATGCAATCCATAGCTCTGTTCCCCACACAGAGAACATTTTCTACTTCTGGCACATTTACAGTCGTCCTTCAAGGACCCTGGGAGACATACCTCAAGCTTTTGGGCAACCCTGGAATATCAGGCTGTATACCCATGTTCTGAATAACAAGAATAAATACAACTCAAGTTGGCCTGGAAATTAGACATTGCTGTTTGATTCCCCTGGCCATCCCCAATATTTGAAAGGTAAGTGTTCTCAACGATGTTAGCAGGCTAATGTCTGTTTTCTCCCTATCTATAATGAATCCCATTTCCCTTTTTTCTGGGTTGTGCAATCAGTACTGATTCTACCTTAACACTTCCATTCATTTCCAGTCTGCTCAGGTATTCTCCCTTCATCTCAGAGAGCATGTTTTCTTCACTTATCTGTAATTTCTTCTCTTGTTATAAAGCAGCCATTCTTTGCCAATGGCTGCAATGCCTGGAGATGGATGATAGATAGATAGATAGATAGATAGATAGATAGATAGATAGATAGATAGATAGATAAGCTTGGTGGTTTTCATCAAACTGTCCTTGATGGATTTGGGGGACTGATGGAAATACACTGAAGGAGCAGAGGAGAAAGTGATGGTGAGGATGGTTCTGGTCTCTTCCTGTTGTTTGCTGCAGACCTTCCATGTTAGTTTTGCTATTACCATTTTGTTTTGTTTTAACCAAGATGGAGAACTTTGTTATTCACAGTCTTAATAAGATCTGCAAAGATTTCGGGTGGCTGACCACACAAACAAGATTAAAACCAAAATAGAGAATTACATCTCTCTCCCACATGAAAAGAGAGAAAGCCAAAGTGTAGAAACCATAATCCCTTTGATAGTGGTCCATAATCAACCAGATATGAGGACCTGTTGGAACAATATTGATTGCTCTTGTTTTCTAAACATTAGCAGAGAATCAGCCATGAGAACATCTGGAGGAGAGTGTTTGTTAGGACATCATGGAGAAGGCTGGTCCTCTATTCCACCCCACCTGTTCTGACCAGACAGTCAGATTCCATTGCGACACGGTGTTGCCAGATGTATCCCAATGCTTCTCCTATAGGGTTTTCAAGATAATAGCCAGCACTTTGAATGAGGTCCAGAAGCCTACTAAGATAGAGTGTTGCAATTTTAATATTGTTTTGTACTGTGCTGGTGGCATCATTTTACACATTAGACAAGCTCTTTCTTCTCAAAACCTAGAAATGGGTGTGAAATCTGGGGAAATCTTACCAATCAGTACTTTTCAAAACTTTGCTTGGAATTTCTAAAGTAAGCCCATGGTGTTTTTAAAATTATGAGAGATCAAAAGCTGCAGCTTTCCTCCCCTTTGTAAAGACATATTCTTTTTCTCCTTGCATCTTACATCATGATAATTTTGGTCCATCTTTGATGTCAATGTCCTAGGCAGTAAGAAGATATTAAGAAAACCCTATATACTGAAATAATATTAACTGTTAATTTCACTATTTTGAATTAAAATATTGTCCTGTTTGATTATTTGAAATACAAATGTATAACCTGTACACCCCTCTTACAGAGTCTGGACAGGCCTACGTGGAATTCTCCAGTTTGCTTCAGGAAATTCAGTAGCAGCTTAAAAGATTTAAAAATCAACTGTCCAAAATGTTGTTGATCAGGCTCTACACTGCAGAAACATCCAGGTCTGAACTATCATCATGTATAATGGTTCGAAGAATGCAACATATAGATTTAGTTTTTTAACAGGGACCTGCTAGAACAAACCTGCACTCTATCACTCAAAGATCAGCTTTCAGAATGTTTCCTAGAATTGTACAAAATCCTGATTTTGAGAAACTAAGTTCAAAATATCTTAACACTCTAGTTATGCTCTGTTTCTGAGGTCCCCTCCCCCGCCATGCACCCATGACAGCAGAAAAGAGCAGATGGTAGCAGATTTCTTTTAACAAGGCACATTGGCATAAAGGCAAATTTTTGGAAGGTTGGTGTATTTCCTTCACAAACACCTTCTCTATGAAACAGCTATTTATTTATAATACTGCTATTGCTATTGCTATTATGGCTGCCAGCTACAAAAGTCATCCTTGGTTTGATCCTCAAAGGCTTGATGGGTGGCTGGAAGAGAGGGAGGGAGGGTGAGAGAGGAAGGGAGGGAGAGAAAGAGAGTGGGAGGGAGGGAGAGGGAGGGAGGGAAAGAGAGGGAGGGAGGGAGGGAGAGTGGGAGGGATGGAGAGTGGGGAGGGAGAGAGAGGGAGGGAGGGAGGAAAAGAGGGAGGGAGGGAGGAAGAGAGAGGGAGGGAGGGTGAGAGAGGAAGGGAGGGAGAGAAAGAGAGAGGGAGGGAGAGAGAGAGGGAAGGAGCAAGAGAGGAATGGAGACACTCCCACATCTCAAGGGCAGGGACTAACCCTGCCTTTCACAGACTTCTGCCCGCCAGATGTTTTAGGATCAGCCTCCTCACAATTTACAGGTCTGATCTGTGAAATTCAGCTTGTCCACTTTCTCACTTTCCCAGCCTTTGACGCACTGCTTGTTACCACTTCAGCTTGATCAAGATGTTGCTCCCATCATTCCTCTCCCACTTCGGCCAGGGCCAGGAAGACAGGCCCAGCCACTGGAGAAGCGAGAACGCTCCCTTCCATCTCCAGCTCCTCCTTGGGGCTGCCTGGGTTTCCGCTCCAGAAAAACAAACAAACACACAAACAAATAAACACACAAGTAACCCAGGGCTCGCCTTCTCTTTCCGCAGCTTCTGAGCGAAGGCAAAAGCAGCTCGGTGCTCGATGTGTACCTTGATCCATGCTGATTTTCCACCCTCCTTTGTCACTCCAAGGGTTGCAGGAAGAGCGGAGGAGAGAAAGACAGGGAGTCCTAATCAAACGGTGAGCTTCATCTCCCTGTGTATTAAATTAATTTGTGAGCAGGACTGAGGTGGGAAGAAGTAATTACCGCCTGGAATGTCAAGAGCCTGCAGTGGCTGGGACGTGAGATGATTCTGTGTGCCAGCCCAGGTCCCGTGGGCCTTGCTGTCCACGTGCGTTGCATCACCCGATTATTTCCGATGTCACTCTGCATTAAGGTAGAGCTCTCCGCAGAGTAATAGCTGTCGTGTCGGCTCCCCCGGGCTGCATTTTGTGCAGAGTGTGATTGGAGTGTGTTAAAAGGAAGAATGGAACAGGCAGTAGGGGAGAAGGGCCACGGAGACCAAGTGAAGTCAGATTTTGACTAAGCAGATCTGTGGGTTAGGGCTGTAATTCTGTGCACACCATAGATTTCTCCATACCACAATTATTTTAGTCCACCTGAGGACCAGCAAACTGTGTCAGCCTTTTCTAGGAAGACTGGCATTTCTAAAGATAAAGGGAAAGTTGCATACAAATGTTGGTTGTGGTATTTTCTGCCCAAATCAAGTCTGTATTTGGGAATTCAGCAGAGCAAAGCATGTATTATGGATACGAAGCTACGCTTTCTTCTTTCCCTTCTCATCAGTTGCTGAAAACCATGCTGTCAATAAACTGGGCCTTTGGGCCTTTTCCCTACCAGCTTAAGGAGATCAGATGCTAAAGAGAGAGATTGAGAGATAACATCCCAGTGACAGGTTGCTAGAACAGCTGATTTGTAAAAACCACTGCAACCAATGTTGTGAACAGGAGATGTGCGTAAAGATTTCCCAATCTATTTGGACGACCGACTTGCTAGCTTAATGGATTGTGGGAACGCCAGGGATATAATTTATCTTGATTCCACCAAAAGGCTATAAAAACTAGGGCACCCCATTCGAATCCCCTCCCATTTGAAAAGGACACTTGATGAACATTCTGAATTCATTTTTACATCCAGCTGCTTAACTGATTTGCTCTCCAAAGGTTGTTGGGGATTCATCTTGTTTCCTCATCAAACAGGAGGTAAATTTGGAATGGGGTTCCATTGTTCTGTACCCTTGGACTGATTTTCTTAAACCTTTTTTTTTTTTTTAATTCTGACTTAGAAGAAAGGAGGGAGAGAAAGATATTTATTAAATTTGCAGAAGAGAGAAAAGCACCAATTTGCTAGCACTTCTGAAGACAGGAATAACTTTCAGCAAGCTATTTGAAATAGGACAGAAGCTAACAAAATGAATCTTTATAAGGCAATGCAAAAGCTCTTTGGTGTTCAGATATGGTAAAATCTTCCTTATCCAACGTCAGGGCAATATATCACATGGATTTTAAGCTTCATTTTTGTAACTCTAAGTCCTAATCTTAAGAGCACTATAAACAGAATAGATCTTCAGCTCCTCATTTCTATCTGAGAAAGTTATGTGGTTTGCTCTTCCCCATTCTCTGAAAAGGCTTGAAACCTGAGCCTAAAGGGATTTCTTTCAGGGCATGTTAAAAGGGCATTAATCCGTTTATTCCATCTTTGTTCTCAAAGCCGCCAGGTGGTAAACAGAAACAGCTCCATTTTTGCTGTTCTGCTGATGGCACCATTAAATGTTCAATGATCTTCCATTCCTCTTGCAAATTTCATTGGCTTTGTGTACAACGCATCCACTTCTTTCTAAAGTCTCGTGGCACCAGCTGTCAATTCTTGTCAAAACGTTGCTTTTGTCTCTAAAAGTTATGCTGAATTTTAAAAGATCTCAAAATGCAGAACCAGATCAATGACCACTCTTCCAGTAGATTAGGGAGTTATGTAACCAAAAGTACTTCCCTTTTTGGTGGATGAATTTTGATGCTGCTTTTTCATAATTTTTTTTTCCTGCAAAAAAATTATGAAAAACTGTTTGGTTTGACTGGGAAAATAAAGTGTTCATTGCTCAGTAGTAGCTTTCCCATCTCTGAAATCATTTTAGAGACTGGAAGGGATATTATGATATGAGGCACAATAGCTTTTATATTTTTAAGAAAGAAAAATTAAACTCATCAACTTTTAAAAGGACTGATTAAGAAAAACCCACAGGAAAAAAACACAGTAGAGGTTATACAGACTGCACACATCTGTAGTGATTAAAATAAACATAACAATAGAGAGAGAGAGAGAGAGAGAACTAGTTAAAGAAAAAAAAGATCCATATGATATCTATTTAGCATCAAAATAGATTTAATTCAGTCCCTTTATACTTGTTAACTCTAGGCCATATGTAACCGTATAGCTTCTTCTCACTTTTTAAGCATAAAACCTTTTCAAAAAGAGATAGCAGGCTCAGATCCTAAATTCATTTCTTGGCATCAGATGTTTCTCTCTATGTTCATAAGATTATTCTTATCACCGTGCCCCAGTCTCGATAGAGCCAAATCTCTTCATAAAATGATAAATTCCATATTTTAGGAATATAGTCTAACATCACATTTACATTTTCAACTATTTTATTTCTTTCTTAGGTTATATTTGTTTATGCTATGATTTGAACTATGGGTGGACAAAACTTTATATGGGTTAAAGAACCCTAACATGTCTGACTACATCAGCCCAAAATAATCGGATGCTCAACTCCTCTTAAACATTTTTGAGTGGTCCAATAGATACAACACAATGTTTTCTGATGGATTTGCTTTATTCTGACATCATCATGGTTTATGTTTCTTAAAACCTGGACCCATTGATTTTCCAAGATTGGGCTCAGATACGTAACAAATGCTAACCTTCATTCTATTTTTTAAATTCCTTATAAAATTGAATGATTGGTTTCACTTCAAGAGTTCTCTCTTAAGATTCCTGGGACTGCAGGTATCTCTGAGGCTGAGCCATTCTGTTTAATTTCAGCTGTATATATTGCCAGTTGCATGTTAAAGATAAATCACAATCAGAATACAAACTCTCAAAGTCTTTAAAACAACAATTATATATCAACCGATTTAAGCTATTTATTTGTTGTTTTGCCCAGGTGTTCCAATAGAACATTGTCCCTGCTATCTTCAAGTTTGGGTTATTCCACCCTGTCAATTTCCCATGTGATTCTGGATTAAAACTTAATTGCTTATCTATTAAGAACCAAATACATTTAGCAGTTTTCAAAGCTGAAGGAAATTAATAAGGGAAATGGGTAGGCCATATTTTTCAATGATAATGCAACCCTCAGTAGGAGGTAATTGATGTTCCAATTAATGCCCAGCATTTGGGATTATTTCAAAACACAAAGTCAGCAAGAAAATTAAAGCACACTTTTCTATTCCTTTCTCCTAACACGTCCACTTTTATATGCAACACATTGTTTTGGCAAAGCATTTTTATGTGTACTTTCTCCCAAAGATGTGGATTTTTGCATGCATTTTTGGACTGGCAAACTGCACTGTGAAATTTAGAAAGTTTGTAAGTTAATATTAACCGTATTCATACCCTGCTTTGGAAAACGCAGAGATAGCAAAATTCTCATTTATATGAAAACCAAGCCAATATCAGCTCTATTCTTAACCATAAGGAATATTTGTACCTCTTTCTATGGCTTCGCATTGGAAGGAGATTAGCTATGTAGTATTCTTTGATGAGTGTTCTCTTTATTTCTTCCCTCCTTTTTCTGTTCTTTGTTGCCAGCTAGAATTGAATATTGTTCGCCTTGTTTATCTGCAGTTCTGTATGCTTTGCTCTCATTAATGCTCCTATCCTCCCCCCACCCCCGCATTGGATAGATGTGTCCACACTGATGCATAAAACAAACGCCAAAATTAAGTCTCCTGTGGCTGAAGATGAGCTTATGTAATTACAGTGGTGTTTAAGGTGATCATTGTAAAAGGTTACACTGAATGTCGCCGGGATAAAGTATCATCCCGCTGGATTTGCCACACCACCACAACCTGAGAATGTTTAAGGGAGGCTAAAGATGAAACAAGGGGGGAAAAAAACCATTGGGAATCCACAGTGGGACAAATTTCCACCTAGTATTTTTTTTAATTCCATAGGAGAATAAGACACAACCTGGCAAAGTCCTAGTTGTTGAGTTTTTGAAACTAGATGGGACCTAGGGAGATGTGGCAGACTTTGTAAACCAGTAAACCTGCTGTGTCAGATGTTTTTGATTTGCTTGTGGTTTAAGAAAAAAAAAATCTCAGCTTTTTACCCCATAGCTTGATGGCATTGGGTCAGTCTTCCAAGGTGGGCCAGTCCAGGAAAGAGAGTCCACAAGTTTACTGGACCTACGTGTTGTTGATATAGGCTATATTAACAGAATCTCAAAAGCCTGACTCTCTTCTCCCTTCCCTCCCTCTTATATCCCAGTGAATGAAGGTTGGGCCCGTCTGAGCTTCTTTCAAGTGCTTTCTCTGTTTCCTGGACTTAAAGTGTGCTTTTGTTTTTGCAACTATTTCTGCAGAGTTTCTCCAAGGTCATCTCTGTGGCTCTCTGCTCATTGCCTCCTATCTTACATGAGAGGCCAAGAGACTACCCAGAATACTACAGTGAACTATGCTGCCATAATAGCAGGGGAGATGCCCATCTATGGAACAGATCAGTCTAGAAGCTAAGCAGGTAGAGGAGTCTACTGGGAAAAAAATCTAGGCCAGAAATAAGCAATTTTTGGCACTTCATAGATTGCTGAATTTCAGCTCCTAATGGCTTTAGGTAGCATGGTCAGTCATGAGGGAGGATTTGTAGTTCAACTACCCAGAGTGTCACAGATGCCTAGCTCTGTTTGGCATTGGCTGAATAGTTTTGTAGCAATGCGTCCATCGCTTCCTCAGCCAACAGTAGAACTTTGATCAACAGCATGCATTGGCTCTGTATTCTTCCTTCCAGGTACAGCTTGGGACAGAAGTGCTGTATTGCCCAGACTGATCTTCCGTGTGTTGCCTTCACTGCTCATAGATTCCAAAGGGTGATTAAGGTCTGAAACCATGGTCAACCAATGAGCATCAATTCTGCATCTTCTAGGATGGTGCTTTCATATCTGGTGACCTCTTGGCTTCTGCATGGGAGAAGATTGGTGAAGATATTTCTTCCTTCTCTGAGGAGGATCTCATCCATTTCCATTTCTGGGCTGTCAAAAATATGTTAATGCATGACAGGATGCTTCCATATTTTAATCAGACATAGAAGGTGGAAGGATGAAATCCTTCCCGACTTTGCTCAGATTGCATCTCATGGGTCTGGACTTAAATCTTATATCTGTCATGGATGGCCAAACAACTGGTTTTAATTTGGGGCTATAACAACCTAGAAAGACCCACTTTTATTCTGTAAATCTGCTGTTAACTGTTGACAGATAATCAGATATTCAGTGAGTGTTCTGAATTCTCAGTTGTGCCTTTGAAATGAGGATTGACTTAGTAATCCTCACCATATACTGCAGAGGCTTCTGTATTTTGTAAAAGCCCGAGTTCTCATTTGTTAGGATTTTATTCAATATTCATTCATTAATAGCTTAATGCAGTAGAACACCATTAACAAACAGGCTTGGGGGACACTGAAATCTGTTGAATAATCCAATTTCTAAATCTCCAGCGTGGCTAATGTTAGTCAACCATTTAGTGTTATCAGCAGTAAACTGGGTTAACATTAAAGAGCCATTCAGCATTACATAGCTAAACCACCGATTAGCTGGGAACGAAATCTAATTTTTATCTGGACGTGAACACAAATCAGTGTTGCATTACTGCATTTTGTATACAAGATGTGGAAACAATTCATGGGTTGAATATTCTCAATAAAATTGTTCAGGGAGGAAATCAGTAGGAAGAGGGGGAGAAAATAAACTTGCCGTGCACACCTAAGTCCCTTACCCAATTGTTTAAGGCTGTACAGACAAAGGATTCACCTCCACTAAGTCTTTTAGTCATGCATGTTCTCCTCTTGAGTGATTGGTCCCAATATTTTGTGTGCCAAGGACAATCGTATGTTCCCCTTTTTAAACAGGGTGCCTTCAAGTTCTCTCCTCCATCTCACTATTTTCCTTCCAGGTAAGAGTTCCTTGTTTTAGCTTGCCATCTTGAGATCAATGCAACATATATCTTGCCTATTGATATCACTCAGCCTACCAACCTTTTAACTCCCTCCATCTCCCCAAATGCCAATAGCACATCTAACTTGTGAAAGCTTGTAAGAGAAGCCACAGGACTCAGTCACTCCGTTTTATTAATTTCAGGCAACAGCTGCACTAAAGCTTTGCAAATGTGCTGTTCCTATGAAAGATATTGGGAATTAGTGTGACGGTAGCTGGGGAATAATTGCCATTCTGGTATTAAGATTTAGAGGCAGGCTGTGCTCAGTGAATGCTTTCTGTGGTCCTGCGCTTGGCAATGCTTTGGCTATTCCCTCAAAAGAAGATGTGTTGTACAGAGTAAAATCAATGCTTCCTCAACTTGATACAGCTATGTATTATTCCCTGTCCCACTGGCTGGGATCCCCATCAAAGAAGCATTGACTTGTGGGCCAGTTAGTATTATATGATCTCAAGTCTGATTGGCTAAATGGCATTATGATAGAATTCCATTAACTAGGCTGTCCCTAATTGTCTGGGATTAGCTGTATAATTAATTGGGAAAGCCTGTGAGCTCTGACTGATTACTTTGACTATAAAAACTTGCTAAGTATCAAGATCATCTTTCTCCTGGGCTGTTATCTAGCAGAATATATCCAGCTGGTGGTAAAATATTGGTACCCTTAAGGAACAGCTAAATAACCTTCTGGTGTTAGATGAATGAATCTGTTGACTTCATCTTCCCCTTTACTTCTTTGCACTTTCCTTCTGACCTGCTTATTCAAAAATCTGCACATTTACTAAGTTCTGATCCCCAGATGGATCAAATTCAATAGTTTCACCCATTCTCAGTCTAGAAGAAAGGAAAGTTGCACTCATCTGTTCTGAAATTTGCCTAGGCTTTCAAAAAGATGGAAGGAAGGAGGGCATTATTTCAGTAGCAGACATATGGTAAAACATATGAGAATTCAAATTTTTGAAAGCTAAACCACTCAGAGCTTTTTAGGCATGAGTGGGCAAATTGGTCAGTTTTGTTTTCTCCAATTTTTTTTTTTTAATCTTTCCTTCTGTCCCATTTGGGAACAGATTTGCAGAGTTTGCTAAATTTTAGCAAGAATCTAGCCATGGAAAATGTTCTCCTAGCCCTGTGTCCAACTCCTGCTCTTTTAAAGGCACAACAACTCTGATACAGAGAGTTTGATTGTCAGCAATGGCAGCTTGAGTCTCTGTTGAGAGACTGACTGAGTTCAAACATTGCACCAAGCCAAAAAGTGCTTCCACAAAATCTAGAATTTTGCCTATTAAGTCCAATCAACTTAACACAGGAATTCAGATTAAAGTATCTTCTGGGAAACATCTATGTTGCATATGACATCCCTCTGCAGAGGCCTATGGAATCCAGTCATTATAGTTTGTATTATACCACACTTCATCTTGAAGGAGCCAAAAGTAGTATATGGGAAAAAAAACAGTGTTTCAGAAAACAATTTTGAAAAAAAGCAATTATTGTGAATCAGAAAAAGAATAAAATTTAACAGTACAGAGTTAAAAGGCAGCCCAGCCCTGCACAACTTCTGCTCTGCAGCTGTCCACATTTGCAATCAACATAACAAAAAACAGCAACAGGCTAACCATGCTTCCCCTGGGAAACAGGTCCATCATTTGGGGGTATTAGTGAAAAAAAACATGCTAAGCCCTGCACTTCAAATCTCACCACTGGTGGCTTCCTGGTTGATTGCTGAATGTGGGTGATGTTGGGGAGGAATAAATAGTTTTCAAACCAGATTCAAACCATCTGAAAGTTCCCAAGGCTGAGAAACACTGCTTTAAACTATGTGAGTTTTTGGCATGTTGTGTGAATCCAGCAACTACTGATATAGTCACTAAATCTTAACCCAATACTGTATGTGAGCCAAACCACTCTGTTTCCAGCACAATGAAGAAAACCCTCCCAGACCAGCAGACTTTTGGAATCAACCACCAGCTTCCTTTCTGTTTCAAGGAAGACAAATCCTGTTCTTGAACTGTTGAGGCTTCAAAACGGAGCCTTGTCAAACTTCACCAGCCTTTTCCTGTTGCATTCCCTTGGCCATGTAGTCATTTTGCCACCCATTCTGTTCTAGACAGAGGAGTTTCACTTCCACCTGTCCTCTCTACCGATGAGGATGAAAATGCTGACAGGGAGTCATGTTTTAAAAAGGGTTGTCTGTAGAGATGACAATGCTTTGGAAGGAAAAGGATGAAAAAGAAACCACATCTTAGATCTGCGCAATCATGAAACATCAGGCTCATTCCCCCCCCCCCCCCCGCCCCCGGAAGATTGGAGGCCTACTTTGGCCATGGTGCCTTCTTCAGAGGAGGAATGAAAGGTGAAGGTGAGAAATTGTGAGTATGTTTGACTGTCGCATATATCAAAGAGTCTTTTTCTGTGAAAGAGAGAAGGTTTGGAAAGGAACAAAAGTTTCTCTTGAAGGCAATGTCATTCTAAACGCTCAGGACCAAGAGAGTTATTAATGTAGTAAGTTCATGTCTGTAAAAGAAGAAGAGACCCGGAAGTGAGATGATGGAGTAAAATATCCAATAGAGTAGATGTGGGAAGAAGGAAAAAGGGAAGACTTATTTCACAAAACAATCTGGTTCCAAGCTACGCAAGAATCAGGTCTTCCCTTTTACATGCTTGCTACTATAGCTGGGCAAATCTTCTCTCCAGAGATTTGACTTGAAGCCAATTTCCTTGATTCTCCAAGCTGAATTGATTTTCTCAATCAGATTGGAAAGCTGAATTGTCAGATTGGATCTGGTATTCCTGAATATGTGTAAGGAGTTGAAAGGGCCTCTGTATTTGTCAGTGAGCCCTTTTTTCTAAAGCAATTGGAAAAAATGAACTGACCCAATTTGATCAATTTAATGCTTCAGTTGAACCAAACTGAAGTACTGAATTAAATCAGTTTGACTGTCTGAATTGATTGGAATAATTGGACTGGATCCATAATTTAAAGCAGATTGGTGGCATTTTGAACAAACCAATTCGTTAGGGATGAATGTCTTGATCATATTTAATTTCTCTCCATTTCTCTCCCCCCATATTTCTTTTTACAATCTTGAATTCATTCTGCCATATCTATCTGCAAACTTTATTTTAGTCTGCAAGGATGTTTGTACACAGTTTCATTCTTTTCTCCTAAAATAATGATTTTTTATGCAATTTTGCTCAGCATGTGCCTTTTTGTACGGGTGACAGTGACATTAAATTGTCTTTAATTCTTAAGGAGGATTATGCAAAGGTATTCCCTTAAAAACTTGGGGGGGGGGGCTGTCAGATATTATAGATTTTTTTTTTAGTGCTGTTTTATGACTGCATTAATAAAGCAGTGCATGAAAAATAAACTCAGTGCAATAAACTGAGGTGGTAACACATCATACTTGCTTTCTTCCAGTTTCTTATCAACAAGCATATGTATACATTATTAACCAAGTGCTTAAGGAAGGAGAGAAGTGCAGATTAGGTGGAAAAATCAAATGCATCAATTTCAGGGTTCATTTTTTACAGTTCAGCTAGAATTTACATAGAGTAGACGTAGCAAAGAACTCAAAGTGGAGGAGTTCTTACAAGATAGTAAGGCAATATTTCTCAACCTTGGCAACTTTCAGATGGGTGGACTTCAACTCCCAGAATTCCCCAGCCAGCAAGGCTGGCTGGGGAATTCTGAAGGTTGAAGTCCACCCATCTGAAAGTTGCCAAGGTTGAGAAACACTGTAGTAAGGAAAGAATAGGAAGAAGGAAATGGTCTCACCTCAGCTTTGAAGACAAGAGTCCCTAAAATCCAATGTCCTCTTTACTCACAGAAGACGTAACTGCAAAAAGCAAAATGAAGGTTTCATATAAGGTGAGTCCAAGAAACAAGGTATTATCTCCTCACCACAATGATGAGATGTGGTTAAACCTGGTAAGACGGAGTGGCTGTGGGTGAATGGCTCCTCTGTATCTGGGACTTTGTCATCTTTGGTGCTGGAGGGGTAGCACTGCCCCAGACAGACCCAGTGCATAATCTGGGGGTCCTCCTAGACTCACGGCTCCTGCTTGAAGAGCAGGTGGCAGCCGTGGCCAGGAGGGCCTTTGCACAACTTTGTGTTGTGCATCAGTTACCCCCTTTCCTGGATCGGGATGCCCTTCGAACAGTCACTCATTGTGATGGAATGCTTCGATGAAGGCCACGCTCAGGGAGATAAGCATTTCCTTAGCCCCCATCAGGAGCGTGGGAAGGTTAAGAAGATGAGACTGGCACCACCCTAAGGAATTCGCAGGGTTTTGCTTGCGGGCTTGAGGAGTTTAGATTGAGTCTGGCAGGATTGATGTCAGGTTCAGCCCAAAGAACTCCACGAGACAGTACAGGTCTAGTTCGATAGCCTTTAATAGCTTTTGACCACAGACAGAATCCTGCCAGACTTAATCTAAATTCCTCAAGCCAGCAAGCAAAGCCTCTTGAATTCCTTAGGGTGGTGCCAGTTTCATCTTCTTCACCTTCCCATGCTCATGCTGGGGGCTAAGGAAATGCTTATCTCCCCGAACATGGCCTTCATCGAAGCATTCCATCACACTCATGCCCTTGTTATCTCCCAGATAGACTACTGCAATGCGCTCTACATGGGGCTACCCTTGAAGAGTACCCGGAAGCTACAGCTGGTCCAGAATGCAGCCGTATGGGCTATTTTTGGAGCCCCAAGGAGGGCCCATGTAATGCCACTGCTCTGCGAGATGCATTGGTACCAGTCTGCTTCCGGGTCAATTCAAGGTGTTGGTTATCACCTTTAAAGCTCTACATGGCATGGGACCGGGTTACCTAAGGGACCGTCTCTCCCCCATGACTTCAACCCATCCCACCCGATCACACAGAGAGGGCATGCTTCGGAGCCGCTCAGTAAAAGAACTCCAATTAGCGGGGTTCAGGAGGTGGGCCTTCTCTGTGGTAGCCCCTGCTCTCTGGAATATTCTGCCCCGGAGGTGCGATTGGCCCCCTCACTCCTGGCCTTCCGAAGGGCCTTGAAGACCTGGTTCTGCCACTTGGCCTCGGGTGGGGAGGGAATACTTCAAGCATGGGGATGCCTAGCCCTATAGAGGCCTGCTGTCTTCAGCCCCAGATCCTTCATTTTCTTGGACTCTCCTTCTCCTTTTTTAGTAATGTTTTTAAATTGATGTTTTATGTATTTATATATATTTATCGTTTTAATGTTTTGTGTGAGTCGCCCAGAGTTCCCCATTGGGGGGAGATGGGCGGGGGAGAAAATAAATAAATAAATAAATAAATAAATAAATAAATAAATAAATAAATAAATAAATAAATAAATAGTGAATTGTGGTTATGTTTGTATATGTAGAACAATTTGCTCTTCCCAGCTGTTCCAGATCTGACTGCCCGAGGTTCCTGCTGCTGTCAACTCTGCATATTAAAAAACCTTCTGCATTTCCTGCAGCTAAAAGAAAAGAAGGGGGGAAAAGCTCTCATGGTTTGGAAGGCTCAAGAGAATATCTTTCTCCCATCCCTCAAATCTAGCATGATGTGTGCATGAGAGAGAAAGGATAGACCCCTGTAAAGTTTTGACAAACCCTTCTGAAAAAGGCAGATAGACCTGTCTGTTGGTTCGGCCTCTCACAGGTGACACACATGTACGCATGTGCTCGCTGCAAGATGCACGCGCCATGCTTTTGTTTCGTTCTGTCAGGCTTAATTGGGGGGAAAGGGAATTCTCTGGCGACAGTCAGCCTGTAATTTATGGAAGCGCATTCCCTGCAGAGTAATAGCAACTCTCAGGTGGATAAGGAGGAGGCTGAGAAAAGTGACAAGGAAACAAGGTAGCAAGAAAGAAAGGGGGGAGGAAGCAGTCGAGTGTTTTTTCTGTCCCACCCCTTCGGCATTCTTCATGATTAGGAGGGCTTCCTGTATGGATGTAGCTAAAAATGTTTGATTGGAAGTTTCACCATGTAATAAATGCCTTATTAATGTCTTTGGTGAGAAAGAATGGGGACCTTCAGAACCAAGTCTGGAGGTCAGGGAGGAATTTACTGGCTGCGCTCTGTTGAATTTTCCCCGTGGCAGCAATAGCAACATTATCGAATAACAAGGTGGGAATGGGAGGGAAAGCCAACTCCTTCTGATATGTCTCTGTGTATGTGTTTGACAGAGATAAATAAGGATATACTTATTGTTGGTTGGGTCTTCATTATTTTCCTCTAAGGAGCTCAAGGCAATAGACCTGAATCTTATCTTCCTTCATTTTTTTCTATCACAACTTTGTGAGGGAGGGGTTGGCAAGCACCTGTGTGCCTCAAGGGCTTCAGTCCCTTGGTCCTGAATTTTTAAAACATTATTTTCACTTAAAATAAATGAAATGGGAAGGTGTCATCCAGCAAAGATCAGTCTTTTGCATCGTATGTATTTACTAGAATGCTGGAATGTATGCTGGGTGGTTAGTACCCCTTTACTTAAATGGGTGTTTGTGAGTGTCAGTGCTCATTGTGGATGCCATTTTGCAAAGTCTCCCAGAGCAGCCATTTTGTGCGCGTGAATTCTCCACAGATTCCAAATACTCCCTGAATCGAAGCAGTTTCCAGCCTGAGAGATAGGAGCTGCAGCAAAATCATCCACTGAGCTTCCTGGATAAGTGAATATTTAAATTTGGGTTTCCGTTAGATTGTAACAACCATCAAATCCTATGTTTTATTTCCAAATTAGGCTTTAAGATGAAGTCCTAGAAGGAATGGATGGTTAAAGAGCTGGGTGTGTTTAACTTGGAGAAGATCAAGAGGAAACATACTAGTGGTCTTCAAATATCTGAAAGGCTTTCATGAAGAAGTCCAACAACATCATGGGGGCACAGACTCTTCTGTCCTGGTAAACTTTACTTTACTCCTTCCAGGTAAAGAAACTATTGAATCAAATAGGGTGATGGTCTGATTTGATGTAAGGTAGTTCCCTCACCCAGAATCTTTATCTGGAGGTTGAAACTGGTAATATCTCATGATGTGATGGAATGGTTTGGTGAAGGCCGCGCTCGGGGAGGTAAGCATTTCCTTAGCCCCCAGAAAGAGCATGGGAAGGTGAAGAGGATGAGGCTGGCACCACCCTAAGGAATGCACAGTGTTTGCTTGCTGGCTTGAGAAGTTTAGATTCAGTCTGGCAGGATTCTGTCTTGTGGTCGAAAGCTAATAAAGGCTATCAAACTAGACCTGTACTGTCTCATGGAGTTCTCTGGGCTGAACGTGACATCAGTCCTGCCAGACTGAATCTAAACTTCTCAAGCCAGCAAGCAAACACCATGAATTCCTTAGGGTGGTGCCAGTCTCATCATCTTAACCTTCCCACGCTCCCACTGGGGGCTAAGGAAATGCTTATCTCCCCGAGCGTGGCCTTCACCAAACCATTCCATCACACATGAGTTGCAATGAGGGTAAGGGAGAAAGAGAAGAAGCCAAATCAGTTCATCTCCTTGGACGTCTATGTCCACATATGGATTGTCAGCACCCTACTTCTGCTATTATCTTTCTTTTTATACATTACACAAGTAAGATTCAAAACCAGCACTAGAGCTAGAATCCACATTAGTTGTGATCTCTGTTCTCTGGCATCTAGCATGAGTCAGTACATGCAGAAATTGCCTCTTATTAGAAGAACGCATGAGAGGGATCTGATTCTGAGAATTAAAGAAATGTTGCTTTGATGGAGAGGAGGTGACAAATTCCATTTTCATTTTCATTCTAGTACTCCATTCGTTGAGAATCAAGCTAGAAGTGTCAGAGATGGGGAGATTGTTCAAGAGTGTATGAATCTAGCCACCCTGTGACTCTAAACAAGGTCAATTAAGCACTTAGAAATAATCCAGACATTTAATTGGAGATTGTATAATGATAGTTCTATTGTTGTCAGCAGTTGAGCTTTTTCTACTAGAATGGCTACCAGCAAAAGCTACCGGAGGGGAATTTTCTATTTTCTCTGGTGAACTTTTTACAGTTGAAGTAACTTAATTTTACTATGAATTAAGATAATAGCATTTCATAATTCCTGTGGTCCCTCCTCCCCCTCCACAAAAGCCCTTTATCTGACAGTATCCATAATTCAGAATGCTGGATGGGAGGGAAGCATATTGAGAGAATATCCATTGGAATATTTGTAATCAAACTTGAATTATGAAATAGCTATGCCAGTTAACTTTTCATTACCTCCTCTGGCTATAATCACATGAACTGAAAATTTCATGGCTGGAGCTGCAGACTCAGCTTAGCAAACTAAAAGGGACCTTGTGTTCTTGAGAACCTGCAGTAATGGTCACCATACTTGGGGGCAATATGAAGCCTCTGGACTGGCCAGACCTAGCCAATTCCTGGAAGCCAGGTTTGATGCTCTTGTGTGACCTGTTGGATTTCATGATCAAGTCACCACCTTGACAACCTGACCTCAGTGGTCTCAGACGGAGAAGACCAACTGCAGCTTCAGATTTGGCTGCCTTCCCCCATTTGATCCTAATATCCTGGCCTTCTCCCATTCCCTGCATAACAGCCAGTCTGCCATCCCTTCCACCTTCCCAATCACTGCCAAAGATCCCATCATGTTCCACCATGATGGGTTATGTCGACACCAGTTTTTCACATGTTTGAAGTAATCAATAAAAAAGCCACAGATTAAAAGGGCCTCTTTGCCACCATCAGTCACCGCCATTTACACAGGTGGCTGTCAGGCCATAAATGGAAAGAGAGATGATGTGAAACAATCCTGTCGGGTGGTTTTTTAACACTCTTTACAAATTGTCACAGTGAATAACTTGTTGCCTGTATTTATCCCTTTTCAAATTGTCTCTAAGCTAAAGTTATCCATCTTCATTCGTCACCAGAGGCACCGCCAGCTTAAGCAGACACCTCATTATTTTGCATTTGTACACACAGCCAGGAGGATGAGACAGGCAGTGCAGATGGAAGTCAATCCCCAGTATGTCACCTCAGATTTCAATCAGAAACACAAGGTTGTTCACCAAATGTCAGTGCAGCCTCCAGCCCAAAATGGCCCTTTTAGTTGTTAGCTTTGGACATTTAATTGGAAGAGAAAGTGGCTTACAAAACCTCACTGCATAAATCAGTGCACTTCACTCCCTCCCACAATTACAGTATGTCATCCTTAGGTTGAAACCAATCAAATGAAAGAAGACAATATTTTCAAACTTTCCGGCACTCTTTTCCAAAATGTTCTGGGTTTGATGTATTTCCCTGGCAAGTCAAGATCTTCACTACATATTGCAGAAAATAAAGCAATGTATTTTATACATGCAATATATCCAGAGTGTGTGTGTGTGTGTAGTTTACGTGTGTGTGTGTGTGTTGTTTTATGCAGTCATGATTGGATTAAAATATGTTATAAAAGTTAGAAAATAATTAAAATCCTAATTAGGGTGTAATTAAAAATGCTAATTAAAAGATGGAGTGAAGGCTGTGCTAATACTAAGGAACGCAAGCTGTGGCTGTACACTGACCTCTTTCTGTTTCCTTCCATGATTCTGTGAAAATATTTGAACTGATCAGAGAAATGCAAGTTTTCAGTGTGGTGGGAAATAGAACACAACAGGGGGTCATTTGCATGGACCACCTACTCTCGCTGATAATGGCATGGAACCAGCTGTATTTTGGTTTAATGTGGTCAGACTGTTGGCCATTTCAGCTCTCTTACTGTGGTTATTTTTTGTTTCTACAGATGGAAATGAATGCACTGAGATAAGTCAGTTAGTGCTGCTGTTGCACCACCCATTGCATTTATGAAAACTGGCTTTCTTTTGTCGGTTTCATCTGAGATTGTAATTCTTTCATGGTTAACGAGACTGTTGGTCCAACATGCCTGGTGGCCAGTATGGCAGCATGCCAGAAGCTTGTGTTAGTCTACCTTTATGCTATGACCATTTGTACACCCCAAAACTCAAAAGCCATCTGAAGATGATCTGCCAGTCTTAAATCACTGAGAACAGGAAACATTATTTAATCTCAACCCTGTCCTGAGCTGCTCCAAGGCCTGGAGTATCTGAAGTCCACTCAACTTCACTCCAAGCAAGGGGAGTGATTTAGACATTGGAAATTAGAAATTTAGAAATTGCTGGTAACCCTCTTCATTTGTGCCCCTATTTCATGTTCTGTACGTTTGTCTAGTTGTACACACGCACACACATCTTCTTGCAGGAGAACTAGAAAGGCATGAAGCCAGGAGGCAGGGTGAGGCAAGAGTTCCTACACATGGAGAAGCAGACCACCCACCATCTGACAGCTCCACAGAGCCACAGAATGGCAAGAAAAAACTACTTTGGGTGTGCTTTCCAGTATATGGAAGGCATCTGAGATTGACTTCTAGGAGCATGAGGGTTAGCACTGCTTTCCAACCGGGGCAATGTCTGTATATGGAACTACTGTATCCTTCTAAAAGGTGTTTTGGAATTCTTCATCAGATTTGTGGGCAGAGACATTGAGTTAATGCTTTCCTTGCATTTTTTCCAATTTCTCAAAGATGTCCCACTGAGTGATGACAGTAGCAAGGTTACAGAAAAAAAATGTTTAATGAGAGGAAATCCTTCTCTTTAAAATTAATAAAAAATATTATGAAGCCATGGAGGTACCAATTATCGAAGAGATGATTGTACAATAAAAGACAGGATATTCATAATCACATCTCTTGGCCACTCCATCCTTGAATAATTACAAGAACATGCCACCCAGGAGAATTTTACTAAAATAATCTTCTCCTTTGCATGAATTTCTAAAGCAACTCTCTTTCAGGAAATTGAGCAAGATCTGCTAGGAAAAGCGGTGTTTTTTAGACACGTAACAAATATCTAATAATAAATATGATTCCATAGGAAACCCAGCCCAATTCTTCCTCCTGGATTGATCTTCTATGCAGCTAGAACCTAATCCTACACCTTCAGCAACAAGTCCTACAGTTATCAGTGGGGTTTTATTTATTTTCCTTCCTTACTTAGGCCTGCCAAAGTAAGAATTGGCCTCCAGGAAGTAAAGTCTTTGGGCAGCCATGATCATCCTCCTAGCTGTAAGGGCAGTAAGAACCCAAGAAAAGTACGGATGGATCAAAAGTGCATCCAGTTGCATCAATGGCCAGACAGAGGCTTTTGGGGAGACTTCAAGAATGGCACAGATGCAATGGCACAGATGCAATGGCACATTGCATTTTCCCGGCAAACAGAATGGACCTTCTGCGATAGCCCACAGGGCTAACAGACATAGATAGATCACTCTAGCTCTGTTTATCAATCTAACCAGAGTCATGTATTTGAGATGGGTGGCTATATAAATCAGACAGATGATAGATAGATAGATAGATAGATAGAGAGATAGATAGATAATAGAGAGATAGAAAGATAGAGAGATAGAGAGATGATAAAGAGATGAGAGACAGAAAGAGAATAACCCCATTTTGTAACCATCCCAGTTTGAAAGTAACTCCAGATCAATGTTGGAGGGGGGACTAAGCAAGAAGTCATGGGTGCCAGAGTGAAAATGAGCCCCTATTTTCTTTCTAGCACTTCCTTTTGTTCTCTCTCCCCCCACCCCCCACCCCAATCTTCTGATATCCATCCTTCTCCCTGTCTCTCCATCTCCCTCCCCATGAAGCCAAACTGAGAGTTTGGAAATTAGACTGGGAGGCTGAGAGCCAAGGGGCCCAGCCTTCAATAACTGAGATAACAGTTGTTGGATTACAGCATGGGAGAGTGACTGGATTATGGAAGTAGAACTTTTCTCAGCATCGTATTGCTGGCCAGTGCCAGGTGGATGTTTCTATCCCTCCCATATCAGGGGAAAAAAATAATAATAATTGAGGCCTTAACATACTTACTTTGGTAGGCCCTGGCCTTGGAATTTGAATCATGTCTGAGGTCGAGTTCTGAAGTCCCTCCTGCCAAAATCTTTGAATCTATGCCTTGTCTTCCAGGGCCATTTTCTATTTCTCTGTACCTTGACATCTCTCTCTCTCTCTCTCTCTCTCTCTCTCATTCACTTTTCATCTCAGCTTGAAAGTTAAATGTATCATTTCTGCCCATGAATTTTTCTCTCCCTCATTTAACAGCCTTATGACTGAATGCTTCAATTTATTCACTGTCCTGTGTCTTGGAGCCAGTACCTTTGCAGAATTTATGCCCTGAGCTGTCTGGTTTTATTTGACTCTGCAACATCTTTGGAAGCAGATGGGGTGGGGATAGGAGCTATGAAAGATGCTACACAAAATAAACTTGTATTGTACTATAAATCCTCAGCCCAAATAGCCAGCCCAAAGTGAGGCTTTTGATAGGGTGCACTTTAGCACGAGGGAAAAATAATTCCTTGGATGCAGAAAAGGCCGAGCAGAACTCTATAGCTGAATTATGCAAGAGTTCAAACTAGAGGTTTACTCTGGTCCCTTTCAACCTTGAAACCTATCAATTTGTAAGAAGTATTATTCTCATTAGGTTCCAGCGAGGAGTTCCTGATGGGTATCAGAAGCTTAAAGCCAGGAAGAAGCTTACAGCAGCAGAAACTTCCATCTGCATATTGTGTTGACCCTCCTTAGCCTCTGATGCCTCGACCCAAAGCTCTCGGCTTTTGCAATGATCTTTCTGGATGTAGGCCTATGCTTAATTAAAGGAATTCAGAAGAAATAGAATGAGTTGGAATATATTGCTGGGGAAGAAGAGCTGGCATTGCTGAACCACGATAGAACTATATGGAACTACGGAGCAAACAACAGCCTTTTAAATGTTAAATACAATACAGCAGATGTATGATGATGTTGAAACTGGCTTATATGCTACTGAAAAAAAAAAAAACTGCTCCATCTTGGTTCCTATTTGGTTCATACACGTGGAGATAAACCATATTTACACACCATTCAAAGGAGACAATAGAAAAGCTAAGAAGGAAACAAAAAGTTTAGAACACATGTCTCTGGCAGCCAACATCCAGATAAGCAGAGATTAAGCCCAGACAAACAATCAAGCAGAAAACAATACCCTAATCAGAGAACTACCAAGGAGAAAACCAACCCACCCCCCAAAAAAATTGGCAGGACAAGCTACTGTATATAAACAGGGAGCAACCAAGCTCAGAGAGCACCAAGCACTTCAACCCTGAGGTTATATGCATTCTCTTCTATTGGAATTGAGGAATTGTCTCATAAAAGGTCAAGACTTGCTGTTGATCATCCCAGAAGGCAGAACACAGAATAATGGTCCAAAGTTACAAGAAGGCAGATTCTGACTGAAAGAAAAGTTTTTAAGTGCAAGAACAGTTTGCCTGGGACATAGCGAGCTCCCTGGAAGTGTTCAAGCAGAGCAATTTGTCAGCAGTAATCATTTTGGTTGGATTAGTGCACTGAGCAAGAAGTTGGTTCTGATTGCCAAAATGACTCCTTGCAATTCTTGGATTCTGACCCCAGGGATCAAGAAAACTCATTTTGCTACACCACAGCTTCTTTGCATGTACTTTAGATATACTTCCATGTCTCTTTCCTTGGCCGGTGACTAGTTTAACCTCCACTGCATTGATTTGGATTCCCGCACTGAACTGGAAATTGAATTTATGGGCCTTCCAGATCTGTAATTATTTTATGTCACACAACAACTATTCTAGAAAGCTACTTCTGGACTGTAAATAAGGTGCAAAAATGGGGGGGTCGTGCTTGCAAAAAAGGACATTCATGGAGCAAACTGCATATTAAAAACTCATGGACAAGGAGAAGCTAAATCCATAAAAAGCAGGCCTGTGCAGCATGCGGCTAAGGTATTTGCAATGACTATTGATAGCAAACAAGAGGCAAGACATGGGCTCAAAGGTGATCACTATTAACAAGAACTTACAAAGAAGTCTTTCCCCATGGGTCCATTTCAATTGACTAATTGCTTCTTCATTATCATAATATTGACATCAAGAGCCTTATCCTCATTGCAATCCAGCCAAAGTCAATAGACTTTTAGGTAGTGCTCTTGATCTGGAGCTTCTGATCTGGGCTGTCAGCTTTCAGTGCAGTTAATACTTAGTAGGCCATGCTGGCAGATAAACAGAGGGTTCATTTTAGGATAACACTGGGTTAGACTCCATCATCTGAGTTCTTCACAATCTCACATTAAACTTTAAAGAAAAATAAAGATTTCCCCCTCTCTCCACATGTTATTTTGTTGTTGTTATTCATATGGAGAGGAAACCTTGCCTACTTGAGATCATTAAGGAAGACGTGACCCTCAATGGATTTTGGAATTTTTCCTACGCCTATGTTATTTTTCACATCCTGTTTTCTTCAGGAATTTGACCATGTCTGTGTACATTGAATTTCTCCTCTCGCCCTACTTATTGACCAAATATATAGATCTAATCATTGAGATTATCAGCTTCTCCTTCAACTTTGGGAAGCAAGGAAAGGACATCAGATGATTTTGTGTGATTTATTGCAAACATTTTCAAGTGGGTAAAACCAGGAGTCCACTAGCCAGAATAAATTTGGGGAGCTGACCATGGTCCTGAAGGCAATGACCTTAAGCAATGTTCTATCACCCCAGCCCATTCCAAGATCTGAAAATGACTGGCTCTGACTTACATTCCTGAGATACCTATAGAAATACTTCTTTATAAAGTCTAAATATTCAAACATCAATCTGAAACTAAGCCCTGCATCCTGGCAGATTAGAGAGATAAGAAATAGCCAGCTTCAGCTCCATGGCCTTCCAGAACATATGTCTTAGTCTCCTTGTTGCATTTAATCTTCACACATCACAAAGATGATGTTCATCAATCATATCCCAACTGCTTGACTACATGTGCCTTGAGAATTTAAATAGAACGTAATCAAAAAATATCCCCCCCTCCCCCAGTCTTTAGCAAATGAGACTTTATTTTTCAGTGTCCTTACTTTTCAGGAGAAAGGCAAGTGACCTTTTAAATGGATTTTTTCCTATTTGGGTAAATAATTGAATATATTCTATAAGGAGAGGGAAACAACGTAGAATTGGGAACCTTCAGGTTTAAAAGCTACAATATCTTCTTAGGCTCCAAGTGACTCAGCTGTTCCTTACATGAAAATGTGATAAAAGTTTCTAAATCAGATAGAAACTTTGCTTAGGAACCCACAAACATGTATTTCTTTCTGTCTAGGAGACCAAGTTCATCTCCCCTTTGTTCCTTGGGGGCTTCCAAGGCTAAGGATTCACACTAGAGTCTTTGGTGTCCACACCTGGAAAGCAATCTGTAGCATTCATTCAAACTGATGTTGAATAATGTCCCAGATTGCAAATCTTCTGTTGATGGACTTCTCAACTTAGAATCTTTCTTTCAGTCTTCTCAGTGAGACCTGACTCTTCTGGTTAGAAATAAGTTGTTCTACACCTTCACTGCCATGAGATCCCTGAACATCAAGGCTTTAGTATTTCTTAAATTTCTATAGATAATAGATCAGCCGCCCTTCTATCCTTCCTTCCTACCCTGTCCTACACCTTGGTCATCCTAACTGCCATCCAACACCACTGGCAAGGTTACATTTGAACATGCCCACAGAATCCTCAGCCAACAAATGCTGTCATGCCAAAGCTGTCTATAAAGTTACCTCTGATCAGCAACAGGAGCAGGAACATCACATTCTGTGTAACAGAAGAGTTCTCCTTACTTGATAAAGTGCTTGAGTCTCCAAGTGATGTAGAGCCACGCAAGGATTCATGAAAACAGAGCAAAGTTGCTTTGAAACAGCACATTTGCAAAAGTAGGAAAAGGAATCAGATTTACACTCTTAAGAAGAGAACCTGAAGCTCTCTACCTTCTTTTCTGAACCCCAGCTGGGACAGAACCAGGCATTACCTGACTTCTCTTGCAGATGTGTATCAGCATTTGCAAAAGGGATGGAACAGAAACTTGATCTGATTGTGTGTACTTTTCTGCACATTTTGTATGTGTACTTTTACTTTTGTACAGCTAAAACCTATTCATGACCCAGAAGCCACTTGCTGAAATTGGCAGTTAGTAGAATATTAAGATACAGCCCACCGTTTTAAAAATGCCCATCTTAAGAATAAAAAATACGCACAGAAAAAAGCAGTGCGAACCAAGTTAAACATTAGGTAATGTGGAAATCACCTGAACAACACAACAGGAATGGCACGTATGAAAGTACATATATGAAAAGGAATTTGTCCTTTTTTCCCTTCACAGTTCCAAGTTTTGCTTTAAGTGGGTATATTACAGTCTACACCTACAAGTTTGAATAATGGGAAACTAATTCCGCGTTAATTGTCCTGAGTGTGCAATTGTTGTGCTGAGCAAGTCATCCTGTTCCTGTTCACACAACATGCAAGGCCATAAACTATAATGTACGACTCACCATGGCTGGGTTCACACATTCCACTGAGCCAAAATAACTGAGTCATATGATATCTTAGTCTGTTGAATAAACCCTTGTTTTCTAAACCTTTCTTTCTTTTTTCCCCTCCAACTCCAGGATCTATCTGGAATCGCAGTTGTGCTTTCCAGTCTGCAGTTTCACGCCATCCTGAATCAACCAGTCATTCAAAACATTTCAGTCATGGACTACATCGATTACTATTTCAAACGTGCTGGTACAGAGGTGGTTCATTCTAATGCTGAAATACATATCCAAACATCAAGGTGAAAGGAACTAAGCAGGTAAAATAAATCATATACTTGTGCCAATGTGGGAAAGTTTTGAATCCTACGCACATCCAAAAGACAGAATTTGCAAACCTTTCACTTCTGACAAAGTCAGCAGAACAGAGAATTGGAAATCATGGGTGAGGAGGGGTTTTGAATCTTCTTCCACCTTCCCCAGTCAGCTGCTTCACCCCGTTCACCCCTAGTCTTCAACAACAAGAAGCAAGCCTTTGCGTTATGCAACATCAAATCTTCACCCATTTCCCCATCTTGCTGCAAAGCCATTTGCATGATGGATGAATCCACAGGCGGGCATCTTTATTTCTGCTATGCTTAATTCACTTTACCCATCACTAATTTCTCTTTTGCTGCACACCCATAATGTAATCGTGTCTCAGCATTTTGCTGTGTTGGGCACACTTAAGCATATATCATCATCTGTGAATCACATACAAATTACAAGGAATGCTGACAAGTGCCTTTGAGCAACGTTAATCTGTTGAGATCTGTCACTACAGAGGTACTTTCTAGAGGGCCCTGAGAGGATTCAAAGGAGTTAAATGGCTGCCTCTAGAGTCCACCCCCCCACACCAAATCCACTCTGTGCCAACTCTGATTCTTTGTGGCATTATCATACCCTCTGTATGCGTGACCAGAGAGTTGCATCTCTGCCCAGACCCTCAGAGATGTTGCATGGTGTAGCTTTGAGCAAAGCGCCCCTTTGAAGTGCCTTGACAAAGCCACGTGGCACCCTGTTTCTGACTGGTGGGGCGGAGCAGCTTCAGCATTTCCCTCCACACATCCAAGTGGCTTCTGTACATGTGCAGAAAGTGTCACAAAGATGCAGTGACTTGCCTCTGTAATGCACTTCACTGCAGCAAGGCAGAGCAATGTGCCTTTAAAAAGTTAAAGAGGTTGTATTTTCCAAACACCTATTCTCATCCCCTCCCCCCCCCCCATCAGTCATTTATCTACACAACAACTCTGTGGGGTAGGTTAGATTGAAAAGTGGTGACAGACCTAAAACCACCCCATTAGCTTCCTCAGCTAAGAGCAGATTTTAATCTAGGTCTCCCAGTTCCTAGCCCAACAGTAATCACTGCACCAGAATACCTAGGGGGCTGCTTAGCATTTCATAAGTAAAGTCCAGCATAGGAACATAGGGTTGGAAGGAATGTAACTTGGAAATGATCTATTCCAACCCCAGGCTGATTGTAGGATTCAGTAGGAGAGCTCTGACAAATGACCAAGCCTCTTTCGGAAGACCTTTAGTGAAGAAGACGGCCCCACACACGTGGCAGCCTGTTCCACTTGCTGATAGCTTATACAGTCTGGAGGTTCCTCCTGATATCTAGGCTGAACCTCTTTCCTTGTAGTTTTAATCCACAGGTTGTGCTTCTGCCCTCTGGGGCAACAAAGAACAAGTCCACCCCCTCTTTTGTGTGAGAACCCTTTGGATATTTGAAGACTGCTATCATATCTCCCCTCAGTTGCCTTTTCTGTAGTCTAAACCTACCCAGATCCTTTAACTGTTCCTCACAGGGCTCTATTTCCAGATTTCAGACACATGAGAAGAGCTTTCTCAGATGCCCACAAGTTTTTTTCAGATTGATGGGTTCCAGTGGAATCTCCCCACCACTGCAATCTGCCCCAGCTGAAGATGCTGCTGTTCTCAGATGAAGATCATCACCTAGAAGTTGGCAAGGCTTGACATGCATGAGTAAGCAATTCAGAACAGGCCAAAGCTCTCTGTGTGATGTGGGTAAGTGGGGATGAGTGTGTGTGCATGTGAGAAAGAGCAAATGTACATTATAACCAGTAAAGTTTTGCTGTCACTTTAAATTCGCTGGGTCTCTGTGTATTCCAAAGAATCTGATGTGCCTGAATGTTCAGTTGGAAGTGAGTAGTGTGTGTCCTTAAGTATACTCCAGCTGTTGGCCAGGGCTGTGTGTCTTGTCTGCTCTAGCCACACCTCTCCGGAAAACCCAGGTCGAAAGCAAGGGGGACTTACAAGACCTGCATGTCTCAACAGGCTGGGAGTGTGTGAGTGACCATAAGCTGAACCTGGGAACACTGTAACATTACCCAAGCTGTAAAGGCAGCTATTGACTTTGACAGAGGTTTGGGGTTTTCTAAAACCACAGAGGACATTTTCATCAACATCCATCAATCATTATTCAGATAGAGGCTGTGTGCTTCAGAAATCTAGATTTTGATTGGCAGAAGGACCATTTATTCCATTTCTTGAAAGCATCCATCTCTCCATTGCTTCATGCCCAGAGAACCTTTCTTGTTCATTGATTTACTGCAACTTGGATTCCCACCTTTTCATTCCTAGGATGAAGAAGATAGGTAATAAAAGGAGTTGTCTCTTCCTACAGTGGGTAAAGCACAGCCCCAAAGGGAGAGATTCCAGTGATGAATTTTCCCCAGAGCTCTGACTACGATTGAAAAATGCTTTTGTTTTTGCAACATACACACACACACCCAAAGCGCTAGGATCCATTAAGCTGTTGCAGGCAATATAGCAACACTCAGGTGACTTATTTAAATAACCTTTCTCTTGCTTCATTACAAAACTACTGCTAAGCTTCTAATTCCCGATCTGCTTTCATGCAGAAAGTACTAAGCTATAATCCTGTAGCAAACCATTGATGAGTTAGTGCTATTTCTACATTCGAGGACGTTAACCGATCATAAGTGATAGCAGGATTAGACACAAAGATTGGCCTCCCTAAGGCCACCATCATTTTTACAAAGCAAGGGCAGTTTTCCAAGAAGCAAATCTATAGAAATTCCCTGCCAGGTCAAAATACTGCTCTTTTTGAGAATCTCATTAGGAAACCAATTATATGGGTAACATCAACATCCCAGTGTTTACAAGAAGAAATAGAGGGAAACAAGGGAGAGTGTGTACAATTTTTTTTTCAAAAAGAAAAGCCTGTTTCTTTGAAACACCTTTGCTTTCATAACCCCTACAATAAAAAGCTTCCAACAGAGTAAATGGTACAGAAAGCCTAGGGGAAAATTACATTTCATTTTGTCATAACCAATGGAAAGAGGTGATTATCAAATCAGTTTGTTACATATACCTGCTAAAACCGAAAAACAGTCCTATTTACAAACTAACATATAATTGGAAAACACAAGAGTTCTGAAACGTTGGCTTAGCAGTAACATGGTACTTAGGTGTTGTGATAATAATAATAATAATAATAATAATAATAATAATAATAATAATAGGAATAATAGGAATAATAGGAATAATAGTAATAATAATAAACTTCTGCTGCTGCAAGAAGATCACACAGACTGACTACAAACAATGGCATGGCAAAGTAGCAACAATGGCGCATTGGAAGATCTGCAAGAAATACCATTTGCAAGCCAGAACTGGTGGGACCACAAAACAGAGAAAGTAATAGAAAATGAAGAAGCTAAATTGCTCTGGGACTTTACAATTCCAACAAACAAGCACCTGCCACACAACACCCCAGACTTAACAATTGTTGATAAGACAAAAGAGTCTGGATAGCGGACTTTGCAATACCTGGAGACAGCAGAATAGAAGAGAAAGAGCTAGAGAAAGTCACAAGATACAAAGACCTGCAAATAGAAGTAGAACAATTATGGCAAAAGTAAGCAAAGGTAGTACCAATAGTCATAGGCACCTTGGGTGCAATCCCAAAACATCTGGAGCACCACTTGAAGACCATCGGCATTGAAAAAATTACCATCAGTCCATTGCAAAAGGCAGCTTTACTTGGAAATTCCATCCTGCATTAATACTTTTAACACTATCAAACAACAACATCTGCCTACCCCAGTTCCTTGCGAAGGACTCAATAGGTGGACAAAAAGGCCAAATCCAGTCTTAACATCTGGCTGACTATGCGACCAACCATAATTCCAGAACGAAGCCTAATCTGAGTACTCCGATTTCCTAAACCACTAAAAGAAATGGTCTACTCATTAAACACACTTTGTGGTAATCTGGTTGTGGTCCGTTATTTAGTCTGCTGTATTATTTTCAACTGTTACGCTGTGAAAAAAATAGGATCTGAAGCCACATAACAATAAATCTGAGATCTGCATATAAAGAATACCTCAATCTGTTTCAAGTATCACATTTCTTCTTTAGCTTCATGGTATTCTGGTAGGGTGATCCCCATACTGCAAAGAAGGATACTCAGGTTCTATGGACCTTAAATTATCTAAGTCTACAAGTGGGTTCATGACTGAAATGACTTTTGCACACAGAGCTTCCTAAGTCATGTGATTATTATACACTATCAAGTCTCAGAACCTGTCCACACAATCGGTGTTTCTACCCACAATTTCTTGGGTAGAACCTTGACCTGACCCAACAAACATCTTTGCTTTTACTAATCTTGAAACAGAGAGGATGTTCAGAAAAGAACACAGCCCAATCAGAGTCCATCTTCTCCCACTCCAGCTGCCCAATAGGAAGAGGCAAAAAGTGGACTGCAGTTCTGCTGAGGTTCCACCTCTAACCTACCACCAGTCCTTGTTGCTGTTGTTGTTCAGTCGTTAAGTCGTGTCCGACTCTTCGTGACCCCATGAACCATATTGCGCCAGGCCTTCCTATCTTTCACTGCCTCCCTGAGTTTGCTCACTTTCATGCTCATTGCTTCAGTGATGCTATCTAGCCATCTCACCCGCTGCCGTCCTCTTCTCCTTTTGCCTTCCATCTTTCCCAGCATCAGGGTCTTTTCCAAAGAGTCCTCTCTTTGCATTAGGTGACCAAAGTATCTGAGCTTGAGCTTCATTATCAATCCTTCCAATGAGCAATCAGAGTTGATTTCCTTTAAGATTGACTGATTTGACCTCCTAGCAGTCCAGGGGACTCTTAAGAGTCTTCTCCAGCACCACAGTTCAAACCAGTCCTACAGTAACAAAAATGTCATACCCCAAAACATGTTCATCATTAGTACATAATTCTATTTCAAACTCAGTCTAACTTTGTTCAAAACCATAGCATCTTTTATCCACTTTAAACCTTTCTGATAATGGTACATAAGAAAACCATTGACATGTATATCCTTCTGTTGTCAAATCTTCTCTCGATTTCATTTTGCAATCTCCTTGAGAAAATTCTAGTACATCACAGTGAGTTAACCATCTGTGTTTACTTATCATTCTTGTCTATCAAATGCTTCTTGTGCTGATAGCCACAGAGGTGTTTTCGGGCACAACCTAGATTTATAGATTTATAGATTTTCACCTAACATACTGTAATGATTTTTAAAATCTACATTGACTTTAACTTAGTCATACCATAGATATCCATGCTACCCAAATCTCAAATCATGCCCTTCTAACTCCAATAGCCTTCTATTTCTTAACAATGTCCACTCTTTCATCCAAGCTAAACAATAGGCAACAAAGAATAATTTCAAATCTGGTAGACTCAATCCTCCTCTTTCCTTTGCATCTTGTAGCACCTTTAATTCAAGGTTTTTCCCCACCATAGAAATTTAGATATATCCTTCTGCTATTGTCTAAATGGTACATCAGTTGTCAAAACAAGTATTGTCTGAAACAAAAATAATATTCTAGGTAAAACATCTTAATCACAGAAATTCTACCCAACAGTGACAACTGTACTTTATCTCGTCTTGACATATTTTTTTAACTTCATTCCACATCCTAGCATAATTATTTTGAAATAACATACCATTCATATTTGTCATAGTTATATCCAAGTATTTTATCTTCTTAAATCTTCTTAAAATCTGTTTTACACCCAAGTATTTTACCTTCTTCTCAATCTTAAAATCTGTTTTATTCATCAATTCTGTTTGATCTTGTATCTCCACATTTTTTGTCAACATCTTGGTTTTCTGTTTATTAATCCTGAAACCTGCTAATGCCCCAAATTCTCTTAATTTACTCATTAAAAGTTGCCTTTAAAGAGTCTGCCAAAACCAGAACCAAATCATCTGCAAAAACTCTTAACTTGTATTAGTCTTTTTTAATCTTTATGCCCACAATCCTCTCATCTTGTCTTATATCTCTATTCAATATTTCAAGAATTAAAATAAACGGAAGAGGGGACAGTGGGCCACCTTATCTTGTTCCTTTTTGTATCTCACATAGTTTGGTTAAGTCTCCATTAATGATTATTTGTGCCATCTGTGAGGTATAAATTGATTTTATCCATTTTATAAAATGTTCTCCAAAATCCATTATCTTCCAAAACTTTAAACAAAAAAGTTCAGTTCAAGTTGTCAAAAGCTTTCTCTGCATCTAAAAAGATTAGTGTGGCTTGTTTTTCATGATGTTGCTCCAAATATTCCAAAATATCCAACACAGTTCTAACATTATCCTTTAACTGTCTTGTAGGTTAGAACTCACATTGATCCTCATGAATAAATTCTTGCAGAATTATTTTCAGTCTGTCTGTACCATCTTCCACCGAGCAATTATAGACATTTCTCTGCAAACAGAGGCCAAATCTGTTAAATCAGAATTGATCTTCAGTAGCCTGGATAGGACGTACTGTAACTTTTAATTTATGTTATGATTTTATACTGTGTTGACTACTGCTGTTGATATTTATATATTGTTTGGATCTTAACCGTGACCTCTGCTTTTCAGAACTATCTAATACTGTACATTCAGTTACTTAAAACTAATTCATGAAATATTGAAAAATTAAATCTAGTTCCATGATTCTTGTAAGCTGCTGCTTTATTCAAGTTGTGTTTTATTTGTCTTTTTCTCCTTTTTCTTTTATCTTTTTTTCCCAAAAATTATGAATAAAAGTATAATTAGAATAAAACAGAGGCCCGGATTTTAATGTGGGCAAGTCTCCCAGGGAAAAATACAAATATCTTGGACTGTTTTTTTTTCCTCTTAAAAAAAGTATGTGGTACAAACTGAAAACGGGCTGGACGGTTTGCCAAAATTGGATAAATGTTGCAAGCCGAACCACGATTCGTGGTGCTTTGAACATCATAGCTTGTGGGGAAGATCTAATCCTGCTATACATTTCCCCCCTGTTTTGGGAAGATCACTCAATGTAGGACAAAGTCAAAGACTGTCAATAACAGACCAGAAGATGCACAATCTGTAAAACTGTAGCTTCCAGAAGGAAGGCACCCAATTACTCTGGAATGCAACTTCCTCCCCTTCCAAATACCCCCCAGCGAAAAAACATGGAATCTGAATCATGTTGCACAGCCAAGTCTTGAATTGGCATATGCATTTTCTCCAAGTCTACTCACTTACTCAGTTATAATCTCTATGGACTATTGCTAGTTGCACTAACCCATCAAAACTGTAATTAGTTTGTATGTCAAATTAGAGAAAGCTAACCCGGTAGAGCTGCTTTAGCTCACATTTTCTGAATGCCCATGAATACAATCCACCCTGTCCTTCTCACCCACAGACACACACACACACACACAGACACACACGCGCACACACACCATAAACAGCCAAGAGTTTCTGAGATTTGAACCAACAGCTGAACAGTGGAAGAAGAATCGTTGTAATGCTCTTCTCTTTTTGATTCAACTTCCCGACTGTAAACATCCAGTGTTCCACAGTTGTTGATACAACCATGCTTTCTGACTTTGTTCCCATTTGATTGTTTTCAACTGGCTTGGCCAACAAGCTACAGTTAAACAAAGCATAGCTTAGCACGACATGTGACCTTATACTCTTTCTAAGAATAATCCTTTTAGCTTTGGATGGAGGTACCAACTCACCAGATTGACTTCTTTAAGGTAAAAGAAATGCTTTGATTTGGAAACTAACCGTAGAGTTCAGTGAACGCATTCTAAAATTGCATTTGTCTTTTGGCATTTGCATTAGGCTAACAACTCATATTCCATTTCTCACCCGAGGGATGGCGAATGAACATGTGGGTGCAAAACAACACAGCCGAGAAAGACAGGAATGGCTCCAAGGATCAGGAAGAAGAAGCAAGGGACTGCCCCTTATGTTGCCCCCTGAAACATTGGCAAGACCACCTCTTTTCAGTTGCTCTAACTCTCCCTGCTTTGATGAAGCTCTGTGTAACCCACATAACTTGAGGAGCTGCTCTCCTTACCCCAACACAGGACTCCACCATTCAGCCCTGAGCTACACATATACTATTCTGTTGGTCCAGGCTCTTCTTCGCCAATGATACTGTTTTCTCCATTTTAGTAATAATTCACCTCCAGCTGTAATTAGAAAGATGCTGGCATTGTTCCGCACAAGATATTTATTGCCCAGAGTACCCTTTGATCCTGTTTAGTCTAATCAAGTCTGGCGCAGAGCTCAGGTTTGCTAATGCATTTCTGCTATAAACTATATCCGCAAACAGATGGAAGTTACATGATCACCTCCTTTTGCTACTATTAGTGAAAGCCCTTGCCTCTTTGCTTTTAACTTACAATTTAATTACCAGGCATATGGAAATGTCAGGGAACACTGGAGTCAAAACCCTTTCTGCAGAAAGCTATTTTGGATGCTGTTCCTCTCTGTTCTTTTCTCTCATCAAAGGGTATAACAAGCTCCTGCAAAGGAACATCCATTGAAGGCAAGCGGGCCCTTTTTAATGTATTTATATTCAAATTTATAGGCTGCTTTCAGTGCCTATGGCTCTCCTGAGAGCTGCTCGCAGAAAACTGTTCTCATTTTCTTCTGGTTCAGGACTGACTCGTGCAATTGGAGAAGGATGCAATCAATGGGAGGAACATGTTTTTCTCTCTCCCTTGCTAGAAGGCAGCTGGGTCTGGTAGCGGAAGCTGCTATGACAGTTTCCCGCTAGATAAAGAGAGTCAAGACCTGCATCAAATTGGGACATGTAGTGGTAATGTTAGGATGCTAGCCAGTTTGCCCTTTTCCAGGTTATGTTTCTCCCAACAGTCATTTGGCATTCTGCAGCTACCCAGGCAGAATGCTAAGTCCTTTGTGGAAGGAAGGTGAATCCAGAATAAGTGGGTTTCTCCTTCTGCATCTGCAACTCTGCAGCTCCGAAAACCTTCCTCGTCTTTCCTGGGTGCTGTTCTGTTCACCCAAGGCCATGATTGGAGGGGATCCTGCTGCTCTTATCTTTCCAGTGTTGCACTGCCGTCCCTAAAGATGTAGCCAAAGTGTGGTGCTGCATCTAACCCCCCCCCCCCCACCCCCAAGAGAAGCAAGAGCTCAGGTGGTGCTGTCAAATATCTGCTCTGTCCCTGTGAGTTTCTGCAAAGTTCTGATGTCAGATTGGCTGCTCAGATTTCATCCGGTAGCCTTCCCCAGCCCTTATTTAGGGAAACCAATGCTAGGACGGGAAATCTTTGGCATGCGTAGATTTTAGGGTTTTTGATTTAGCGGACTCATGTTGTCCTTTTCTCAGTTTTGTTTGGTTTCTATTGTTTTTTGTGCTGCCCGTTGCCCAGAGTCTTCTGGAGCTGGACTGCCTTCTAAATTTGATTAATAAACAAATGCAAAACAGATGCTTTGCTATTATAAAGCTGAAAAAAATATAGGGAGAGAAAGAAGTGAAAATTAGTTCCTACATAGATTTTCAATTGTCATCCGTCTCAGCTGGACCCCTCTCTGCCTATCTATTCACCCTCCCTTTTTTTAAAAAAGGGATATTCTTGTTTTACTCTTCTTTGTATGCATGGATCTCAAATCCGTCTTCTTCCTAAGATTTCTAGTGCATTATTTTTCTGATTTCATCCCATCTACCAGGCCAGAAATGCTTACTGCAAAATCTTCCTTTGTTGATTGTCTCAGACCAGGATAATTGATCCCCTTGTCAGTGAAGGTGGAGGACATGATGAAACCCTGCAATATGGTTGTAATCAAAATAACAGTCTTTTATGAAGGCAGGGTAGAGCCTTGGCAGTGGTTACCTGAAACAAAGCCCATTTAGAAGTGTGATGTGGAGACATTCCTAATGATCTTGTGAACTCTGCCAGAAGCCTGTCCTCCCACTAGACTCACTTAGTGGGGAGAAGTCATTATAGAAAATACACTGTAGCACAAATAAATGGGACTGGGAGCAATTATTCAATGAAGCATCATTTTGACAGCCAGATGATGTTCCACAGCAGGGAGCACAGAGTCATTGGGTGAATCCTGGGACAGGCTACTGGAGAACAGGGTTAAACAAGACTGGAGAACCTATGGCTCTCAAAGCGTTGTTGCACCTAGATGAGAACCTCCTACCAGAATGGCCAAAAATGAAGGCTGAAGGGAGAAATTATGCAACAATATCTGGAAGCCTTGTGGGACTCCTGTTGTGGCCTCTTGGGGCTGGTTTGGAATTGAGTTCTGATAGTAGAAGGGTAAACTGTCTGGAGTATTACGGTCATCCCTAATGAAAGTCCCAGTTCTTGACACATCCCTGCAAGCCTTCCTCTTCTAGCAATGAGGACTTTAAGTAAAATATCAAGAGCAACCTAAGAATTTGATGAAACCAATAAAATGTCTTGGCTACAGTTTTGTTGCTAGACTTCACTGAATCTGAAATCATTTCAAGCTACCTTCCCACCATACCATAAGCACGTGGAAAGTGCTTTGCATGGGGGGGGAAGGGGGAAGAGCTGCAGACTGGACAACCAGCATGTAAAAGATGTCTCAGTCCACAGAAGGAGAGGGGGTGTGGGAAGCATTTCAGAAGGGACCCTCCCTACTTTTCTGGAGAGTAAAAGGAGAGGAGGGGAGAAACACTTTCAGTCTTGCAAGATCCTGTTCATGTCACCTTACAATAAAGACAGAGGTAGTACTCACAGTGGCGCTTCTTGTTTGGACTACCTTGAAGGGCTAACAGCTTGTCTGTACCATTAGTGTCTCCCTAGGGTTGGAGATGCTTACATAGTGCAAAGGTTCTGCCATGTAACTGTGGTCCTTCCCCCTAAAAGAGCAGATCGAACAATTATGTGAATCCTGTCCAGAAGACACCAACGTGACAGAAAAGGAGGATTGGGTGCTTAGCAACTACCGGTTCCGTTATATGATAGGAGGCTAGATTTCTTTTCAATCTGAGATTGGAATAACACTCACCCCACCCACTGGTGGAAGGGTGTGGAGGACCAATTTAACCAGTCAGTGGAGCAGTCCGGGGATCACCTTGTAATGCAGCCAAGCGAACCGAACTTCCTGTGCAGTCAGATCCGTTTCTCAGTCGTGGGAAAGATACACAACTTCGCTGCCTTCCTTGACACTTCCTTCCTCATTTCTTTTCCTTTCAGAGGCCCATCTTCCTCCCTTGCATTTCTATCTTCCACTCCCACCTCTTCTGCATTTGTATTCTGATTCTTTCGCTAGGCTTGGTCCAATAGAATCTAAATGGATGTATTCATATAGCACTGAGACAGAAAAATCACAAAAGCTATTATGAGTAAGTGCGGTACACCTTACTTTAAGAAATTATACAGCAGGAAAGAAAGATAGCAACAAAATAAAATCAATACAGATTATTAACCAAAAAAAGAGAGAGAAAGAAAGAAAGAAAGAAAGAAAGAAAGAAAGAAAGAAAGAAAGAAAGAAAGAAAGAAAGAAAGAAAGAAAAGTACAGAATGGGGAAAGACAAGGCATTTGTCAACCTCTGGATAATAACCTGGAAAGGCTGCTCAAGATTCAGTGCTGCTAATCTGTTAGCACATCACCCGTAGCACAGCAATAAATGTTGCTATACTCATGTTTTTAATACCCTGTTTGCACATGGAGCTTACACACACACACACACACTTCTTTTCCCATACTGGGGTGTGTGTGTGTGTGTGCGCGTGCATTTCTGGGCAGCCAGTTCTGGGATTTGAAGTCTCTCCATCAGCGAATCAATTTTAAAAGACAATCTTAGCTAGGCAGTGATGGAGGGCTGAAAATGGTTGAGATATTTACATGGTAATTTTAGGCATAAATCTTGATTGGGGCTTTCTTTCTTTTCCTGAAAGGCCTATCTGCAGCATAGTGTGCTTCCTTATAAACCCATTTAACTGCAACCATTTCCTCTGGGTAAATATTAAACAAGTCAGAAGCCAATTTCCAGGAAAGGTTTATATGCAGATCACTAAAGATGCTTTACAAGGACGGTGGAGAACAAATCTGAACTCCAGTGTTCTGGAATTCAACCCACCCTGCAGGATTCCGTGTCTGTCTCATCATGTGTTAGATCCAATTTAAGAGCCACCCATCTTGGCTTTTTAATTGGCGCTCGGTGAATTCCCTGCCTGCCCCAACTTGACTTGGATAGGATACAGAGTGCTGTTTTCTTGTGTGCTTTCTTTTTTGCCCTCTGAAGAGTTCTAAACCATCATTATGACTAAGGCTTCGTGTGAGTTCCCGGCGTTTTTAGGCTTGGGGTAGCTGCTCTGGTGGCTGTTCAGTGATGAAGAGAAGGTCACCCCACAATCTTCTCTTCCAGAATAGAATTCTGCTTGTTGTGGAAGCAGGAAACAGCATGATTGCCTCCCTTCCCTGGCCCCTGAGGAACAGCTGCAGCACTTTTAGGTGGTGGGTGTTTTGGGAGACATATAGCAATTCTCAGGACTCCAGCTATATAGGATATTGTTGTAGGAGAACTTGAGATAGGAGGGAGGGAGGGAGGGAGGAAAAGAGATCTCCTGCTTGTCTATAATAACTGAAGTTCCTTCCAGTACAGAAGCTAAGGTAAGTATTAGGCTAGGTGATAGGATGGGAGGACCCAAACCCCAACCCGTGAAAAATTCAAGTTCTCCTGGGCACACATCAAAATGGAGAAGGAGAAATGAAATAAGTGCAGACCTTTGGTGACATGGATTCTCCAAAGCCTAACATGTCCTTGGGTTCCCTTCCAAATCCTTATCAGCTCCGGTCAAAGAGAAGCCCCCACCTGAAAGATTGGTCAATAGAATTCTCAGCCTATTCTCTGCTAATCCATCGTCAGACAGTTTGGCTCCTTACCCGGTCTGGGTTAGATCTCCACATGGGCAAGAGGGAGCTGGTCCTCACGGCACGGGTTAGGGATCAATCTGCCCAACAGCTCTTTCTTATGGCTCCCATCTAAAGGGTTTGGAGAAAAATATATCACATCTTCTTGCATCTGGTTTTCCTTCTCTCAGGATCCTTGGAATGCCCTCTTCATCTCTAATCCCCAAGTTTTGCCTTGAAGTTTTGCTTTGCGTTGACGTTCAGTGGCAGCTTCACCAGCTCTCCACCATATTAATAATTTTATCTCCCACCCACTATCCACCAGGCAGGAACTTTGCCCAGAAAAAAAAAAGGAGACAGAAGGTGCTTTTCTTTCCTCTTCTCTCTTGCAATTGCTGTCAGATTATTGGTTCATTTTCTGACTCCTCTCAGATGCCAAGAGAATCCCAATATAGATAAAATACTTTCACTTCCCTTAGAAGAAATTAAGTTTTCTCTCCGGAAGTAATGAATCATAGAAAGTTCCACTTATCACAGAGATTGAACTGCCTGTCCTAGCAGTTTATACCACCGCAAAAAGATATCAGTTTCCCCACCCCAATTCCTCTTCCCTGCAGTTTTTTAAGAGCAATATGTGGGTTGGTGTGTGTGCCTCTGAAGCTCAAAGAAGTTCAACTTGCAGATAACCTGCCAGCCCTATCAGGTAGATCAAACTACAGGACAGACCCCGTGCAGACCTAAAGCTACTTTTATTAGAACAGCTATGATAATAGAATCTTGCAAGTCCGAATGTATTATCTTTCCTCCCTCTTTTATCTTCATGACAATTGGGGTGCGGGGGCTCTCTAAGGTGTTTTCACAAATTGCTTTCTTGGCCTGGGCTCAAGTTTTAATTAAGTGATTGTAGCCTGAGCAGCACATCTTTCTTCTGTCCTTCGAGGCCATTCTCTTTATCCTCTACAAAACCCTCCATAGAACATCCCTATCTGAACCTTGGAGGAATAGCTATGGCTGTGATAATTCTTATAAAAGGGGATTACTGGGAATTAGGGTAAGCAAAAGCAGGACAGAAGATGTTCTACACCATCCTTTAACTGGCTTATAGCTGACTGGGCACTGTGATTTATTTAATTATTGGGAAAGGAAAATGGAGAAGAAAACCACAGACCTTTTTGTTTTTCTTAAAGAGAATCCCTTTGGTTTAGTAGTTGTGGTGCTGGATTTGGGGGCGGGAAAACCTGAATTCTAGTCTTGCCTTAGTCACAGAAGCCCACTGGGTGTCTATGGGCTAGGGTTAGAGTTAGGGTTAGGCTAGTCACACACTCTCAGCCCTCGGAAGAAGAAGGCAGTAATGGAAAAGCACTTCTGAAAAATTATTTTATTTTATTTTACAAATTTATATAGCTGCCCATCTCACCAAAAGTGACTTTGGGCAGCTTAGAAGCAGAATAGCAATTGAAACCATATCACAATATAAAAAACATCAAACAAAAATAACAAACATAAAGGAATAAAACATTAAAAAATGTTGCCTAGAAAATGACATGGACTTCTCATTGCCAGGAGAACTGATGTTCTGATCTACATGGGCTTCAATTTCAGAAAAGTGAGATGGATGTCTTGTGTTCCCATGTGGGATCAGCACGCCCTTGTCTGTGGACCACATCAAATCTCCACCTCCAAAAGGAGAAACATGAATACGGGCTACTAGTGAAGCTACAGCTCCTAACAGGGCTACATTTTACACAGCACTTTGTGCTAATAAGGGAATCCTCTGGGTTATGTGTAAACAGAAACTAGAATTCTCACCATGTTTCAAAGGGATATTGTTCTTCAACTTTGAGAAAGCCCAATCTAATAGGAGGTGAGAAGAACCTTGGGAGAGAGGAGGAAGAGCCAAGGCCCAGACAACAGTCTGAAAAGAGACTTCTGAACTCAAAGGAAGGATGAGGGTGGAGAAAGCGTCTCAGAAGGGACCCTCCCTAGTTTTCAGGGGTTTAAAAGTGAGGGAGTGGAGAGTTCAACACAGGGCAGTTTCCAGCAGTTAACCAACCTGGTGCCCACCATGTCGTACAGAACCACAGAGATGACCTTGAAGAAGGAATGCAACAGTTAGCAAAACATGAGTTAATTCGGGAAAAGGAAGAAGCCATTAGAAAGAAACTTAAGATGACTCCACCTTGCCTCTGTTTGGTGTAAGAGAAAGAAGGCAAAGTGCTACCAGACTATTGTTCACTATTTTCTAATTTGGCAGTTTGATGTGGACGTCAAATCCCAGAATTCCACAGCCAGCATGGCCATTGATGAGTACTCTGGAAAGTCCACACACCTCAAAGTTGCCAAGGTTTGGAAACTCTGCTTATATCAGTAAAATAGAGTGCTGGAATTTCTTGCAGAGTCTGTTTTCTGACCTGGCCTGCCTCAAAGGGCTGACACAGGTTTTACTTTATGTATTCTTTTTAGTTGGGAACATTCACTTAGGAGATCTTGAAGCACAGCCTTCCCCTTATTGCATTTCATTGTTTCTCCTTCTCCTTCTCCTTCTCCTTCTCCTTCTCCTTCTCCTTCTCCTTCTCCTTCTCCTTCTCCTTCTCCTTCTCCTTCTCCTCCATTGACAGACACAGTTTGCACCATCTCTGGAATTCAATGTTGTTCCTCACTTGTCTGCAGAAGTGAAAATGCAAAGCTGATTTGTAGGTTGCCACTCAGAGAAAGCATCTGGAAGCTTGCAAAGGAAGGAAAAGGAGTTTCACAGAGTAGCCAAAAATATGTCAGGGAGCTTTATGCTGGCAAGTTTTGCAGCTGCCTCCTTCAAAGAAGGCTGGGGCTAATTTTGTCTCAGAGCCTTTTTGTGGAGTGAATGATGCACTGACATCCCATCTTCTTGGCAAACACACAGATGTTTAAGAAATTCTTCACAACGAATGGAGCACATTTCTTTTTTTGTTCTTTGATCCTTAGCCAACATTTATTTGCTTGCATGTTGATTTGTCAGTGGCCAAGGCTGGAGAAACTTTGGGGCAACCTCTGGATTTCAATTTGCATGCCATTTATTCAGAGGAGAGATAGCAAGCCAGCAAGGCAGAGCTGTGATGACATAAGAGATAAGCCCACTAGAAAGCCAATCAGCAGGAATTATATAGCACAACTTTGCCCCCAGAAACAGGGGGAAAAGTGGAGGGGGGGGGATTTCTGGCTACATCACCTGAAAATTGCAATTTAATCTCTACTGCAACAGATGAAAAGATGACTGGAGAAGCAGTTTCATTCCCAGAATTGAAAAGATTATTGATAATATTTCAAGGCAATGTACATAAAAGAGAGAGACACACAAAATGTGATAAAGCGGTATTGGTGCTTAAACTGGAGATTGGAAACTCCTGGTAGCTTCTCCGTTAAGCTGCATTTAAGACAGCACACTTTTGAAATTAACTGCCCGTTTGATGTAGATTGTGTCAAAGAGAGTTTCTTTTTAAAGCAACCCCATGGTTCCCCTTCCTCGGTCCAGTAGGTTCCAATGCTAGAGAAATGGAGGTCTTTGAAGCAGGATCTGGTTCTAAGCCATAGCTAACTTTGGTTGCTGAATTAAAACTTATTTGCTGAATGCATGTATGTTTGCTGAGACGCAATGATGCTGAAATATGATTCTCCCTGCCTTCAGTGTCCTTCATTGCCCTTGCCTTTCCTAACCCACTTTGAATTGGAGGAGTTATGGAGGTCCCCTCAAGGCTGGTGAATCACTGAAACTTGCAATCAAAATCCCTTGGGCCACCAGAGACAAGGTGGTTGGAATGGCAGGGTGGCCAATGAAAGATGGTGCCAGAATCCATTGTTATTGCCATAGGCATCCATTCCTAACCACAGCAAAGCCAAAATGTTGAAACTGCATCTTGACAGCACAAGGAGAGCTCCACTTTTTCATACTTGCATTGTGACATCTCACACAAGTATGTAAGGGGCAGAGTTTGTATCATGAGGCACATGTCATCTCTTGCCCCCTCTTGCTCCTTCCTGTGTGGGCCAATGATTGCCAGACTTTGGCGTTGCATTTGGGGCTGTGGACTCTAAAGACTACAAGGGTCGGAACATGGATCTGATAAAACATTCAAGTTTGCATATGGACACTTTTTGCCATTTGCCATAATCCCTCTGATGGCAACCAGGAAAACTATGGTTGATAAGAGGTACAATGTTACGGCTGAACTATTATGTGCTAAGCCAATATTTTGTAGCTATTGTTTGTTTGATAAACCGTAACTTCTTGGGTTCCCACATTACAGCAAACCATATAGCATGTTATGCAAGCCACAGTGGTGGATTGACCCAACATGGTAATCTAAAACCAAATTATGTGAAGGCTTCTTGTAAATTGGGAACTCAGTCTACTGTTTGGTTCAAACGATGCACAATGGTATGGTCTGTTTGCTAAACCCTAACCACAACTGATGGTTGAATAAACTACCCAGCTGAAACCAAACCACACTGTAGTCTGATGCAATGTGTAAACCAGGTTGATAACTTCTGAGCATGCCTACCTTGCATTTAGTTCTGGTTCCTGATGGTGGTGGGCTGCCCTGAACATACATATTCCTTGTCAGATATAACCTTAACTTGCCAAATAAGACTCGTTCCTACCCAAAAGATATTTCTGTTGTAGTCAACTTCCTCTAAAAGCAGCAATGGAATAGCACCAGCAATATGTTCTCCCTTTTCATGTTTGCATAAAAGTGGATAGGCTTGTCACGGACTCACAGTCCCAACGGTAGTGCATCTGCTTTAAATGTAGCGCATCAAAAGCTTTTGTTAGAAAAAGCCAAGCATTTCAGCCAGTAATTTCCTTTTCAGAAACATAATAGTCTGATCAATATGAAAAGGAATAGTTATTACTTATCTTCCAGTTTTACATGCCCTAAAAAATGTAGATAAAGTACTTGGGAAATAGATTTCCACTTGATCACAGGAGATTATCCCCTTTAGACAGGAAGCATTTCTCAGAATAAAATCCCATTTCCTAGATTATAACACTCATTCTCCTGGATGGAGTAGGGTCATTTCCTATTCCTGACCATTTTGGGTGGGAATCCCCAGACAATGTAATATATCCACAGTTCGACTCTAACAACGACTTCATTTCATCTCCATTTGTCCTTCCATTTATGAAGCTGCCACTGTTTTTGAGATTATCTGATAAAGAAAGGCAGGTATGGATCTGAAGACGTATATACAAACATTTATTTCAATCCTGTCTAATTCATATGCAAAGGTGGTAGCTGAGCCTGCTAGCTTGTTTATTGATCCACTCCTGTGGGCTGGAACTGTTAATTCATGTTTGTTTAGGAGAAGGACATGATGAAGTGTTGGTTTAAAACTGGCAGGAGGCCTGGGTTTAATTTTCCCACTTTCTGGTCTTGCATTACTCCATCTCCTTAGTCCAGTCCATTTCTTGAATTTGTGGTTAGGATGGCAAATTTGTCCTGTGCTGCTGGAGGAAAGTACAGTAAAATCATTGAACAGTGCTGGACCAGAATCTATCCTTCCTAGCCAGGTGAACCCAAGGAGACACCATGAAAACTCTATGAAACAACTGCCTTGAGAGAATGCCAGTGGAAAGCAGTCAACCAACCATGGTCTTCAACAGGTATGAGAAGGAAAATATAGTGGTCTGGACTTGCTGACTGTATCCCTTGTCAGATCCACACGGTTTCTCTTCCAACTGTGTGTTAGAGGTGGAAGAATTCTGGGTGAGCATTCCTAAGAGTGGGAATCTGACCTGAGGAAGGATTCATGAAGCAGCTTTTATTATCACAACAGAAAGGAGATTTATTTGCTGGGAATTCATGATAGAGATAGGAAAAGCCTAGCATCTGGCTAACTACATCCTACCAGGAGAAGAATCCGTCAGCACGTCCTCTGTCTGTATGCACCTGGGGAAAAATGGGCAGAGGGGAACTATATCAGATTAGCCATCTCTTAGACAAAGAGGGGACATTGAGGACACCTGTACCTGTCTACTGACCTCTTGTGGTCAGTAGGTCATGAGATTTTTTAGTATCAGTACCATTAGAGTTGGATGTCCAACTTCTTGAATGCACCGGTGGCTTTACTCTGCAGTGACAGGATGCTGCCCAACCTGGGGACCTCATCAATTGATTTCTGATTTTTTTCAGATGTAAATCAAATTTATCTAATGTATAAGGTCCTCTATGAAATTGACACCCATTCATTAGGTTGAAATATGCCAACATATTATGGAGGACTGGTTCTTTTCCTGCCTACCTTATCTAAGGGTTTTCTTCTGACCACCGTTTGCTGTATATATATAGCTTGGATCACATTCATTTATATAGCATTGGTCTATGCTCATTTCATGACTGCAAGCCTGCTGTCAAGAATCTGACTGTTACGTTTTGCTAAGTGCAGTCACTTTCAGGAGGTGAATAATATGGAACAAAAGATCATTACTTCCTGGTTATTATAGGCTGGTTAGTGGAGCTGTCCTTGGATTTATTTCAATGCTAGGTCATGATAATAAAATAGCTGTTTGCAGAGGCTGGGAAACAAACAGGGGCTCAAAGTCCCTGTGTTCAGTTGCCCATGGCACAAGCTGTAAGCTGTCCGAAGCCTGATGTATGTGGGAATCTGAAGAAGCCAACATTTCAGCCCTGAGAGCTATGAGAACCAACCAACCAACTCATTAAGAAGGGCTTAGTTGGCTTGTCCACTTTTCTGATGGAGACTTCCTAAGAAAGAACCCATGTGTTATTCTCTGCCCTATTTGCCATCTTAGTAATAGGGTCAATTAGATGCAAAACCATGTTCTGCCATTTCAAAGCAGGCTTATATCTGCTTTGCCTAAGCCCACACTCCCCAATTTTGTACTTTCCTCCTGCAGCTTTTCCTCTGCCGCCTCTATAAAGCTCAGAACACCTGGTATCAATTTGCTAATTAAAAGACCGTGTCAGTGTCCAATTATCACCAGTTACAATATTACCAACCCAAGTCAGACAAATCCCTGGAACTTCTGCCTTTTCCCAATTAGCACGTGTTGAGTCCCTGCAGAGGCTCTTCCCAGCTTAAGGAACTTTAACTCTTCCCTTGCCTTCTCTTATTTGCATCTAGGCATTCTGACCCCTCGTTTAGAGGTCCTTTTCATGGTATGGCAGCCAGGTGGCAAAAAGAGTTAAGGGCCTGCTACGCAGACAGTTGGGAAGGAGGACACCTGTTTCCTTGGATCTTGTTCCTGTGCCTCTAGCTAAAGGTTGGGGTAGATACCTTAGCAAGAAATCAGGGATGTCCACAGGGTGTGGTCAAGCAAAAGGTGAAGACCATGATGGTGCAATGAAAGCTCTGCCTTATATACGACACACCTAAAAAATTGGTGGAACTTTGATCACAACATCATGGTCACCATCTTGACTTTGGATACCTCTGAAGGAAATGAAGCCTATTTAAGCCCATGTCCCCAGAAGTTTAGTTTTGGAGATTCTGTCAATTAAGGGCACATCACTTCGGGGTAGGGGAGAGGGAGTCAATGGCAACTTTTGCCTGTGTTTTTTCTGGTCATCAGCAAAGTTGGAATTAGCAAGGATTATTTTTCACCATGTCTTTTGCATCAAGAGTAAGCAATCCAATGCCTTTCAGTTGTTTTGGATTCCAGCTCCTAAGATCCCTTAATATTTCTTGGTCATGCTGGTTGGGTTGATAGAAGCTGTAGTCCAAAATATCTGATGAGTCGTGTGTTGCTTCTTTCTATTCTAGGTGGCCATTTCAGGAAAGGACTGCTAACATTCTGAGCTTGGTTGCTTTCTTTTCTGACAATCCCCCTCTAGCTACAAGAGAGGAAGCTTCACAGAGCAGAGAGATGTACAATTCCAAAATAATTTCAGGTTTCCATTTTAAGTCATGGTTAGGCATAGATACTTTGCAATGTATTCCCCCAGAAGGCATCCTTCTGGCATCATCTATCTTGATCATGCTAGGTTCAGATGAAGACCCTTTTGAAAGATCTCACTTCAGCAGCTGGCCAAGTCCACATGCCTGGTGGATGGGGGAGACCACTGGGGGTGTACTTCTCTCCTGTTTGCCAGAAGTTACCATCAGCTGTCACCTACCCCCATGATTACACTGTTTCAGCTATCTACGTTCCTTACTTCTGCTCATCCAGAGGTGCCAGGAAGCCTACCTTTTCTGCTGCAACATCTGGAACAGCACCCTCCCCTCCCCTCCCCTCGAGGTTTGTATGGCCTGGGACCAGATGCTGCTAACTCGTCACAAGGCACTGAAGACCTGAATGTTCCCCCAGGCATGGGGCCAGGCTGTTAAATGAGTCCATATCATGTGTTTGTTGTGTTTGTGGTAATTGGGCCATGGACCTCCAGCGCAATTTATATTATACTATTTTCTGCTGTTCATTTGATATTTATTGCGTTGTTTAATCCAGTGTTAGCCACCCAAAGCTGCAAGTGTGAGCTGGGTGGCCATAAAAACTGATATGATAAATAAATATAAATAAATAAATGGAAACTACATTTCAATGAAATTGCTGTTGTTGTTGTTTTGTTTTTTCCATCGGCCTGTGTCTCTCTCCCAGCCTGGCCTGTGCTTTGAAATTTAGCCCCTGGAACCCCACTCTAAAGCTGAGTGCAACCCTCAGCCTCAAAAATGTTGTCCATCGCTGGGATAAAATAACAAGATAAAAGAAGAATGATGGGATTCACACCCCATGCTAAATCCTAAATGCAGGCTAACAAGATCCAATGATGGCGATTGTAAGATTTGCTGTGCTCAGATAAATCAACCGTGCCCTGGTTGAATAGGACACTGTTCAACCCTGTGTACGTTTAACCTAATCTAGCAAGTTGTGTGAAACTACCAATGTGAGCTAAAAGAAGGAAGATGCTCTAAATCCCGAGAAAGCTGAGAAATTTCCCAGTAATATCCACCTCTTTTTCTTTCACTTCCTTTTCATTTACTGACGGCTTTTGCAATGCTCCCATTTAGTTGCAGTATTGTCAGGCTGAGGGCGCCTTTCTCTTCTCTGTGTTTTCTGTTTTGTAATCCAGAGCTTATCACTGTTGCCAAGAAGATATCCTGAAGTTTTCGGTGTTGTTTTTGTTGTAGATATTGTTGTTTGTTTTAATCGGATGCCTCTCCTCTTCTCCATCTTAATGGGTTATAACACAAAATACAACAGCTGTTACTGGATTGGATGAGAAAGTTAGTAATTCATTTTCTGCATGTTTTATGTTCTTAGAGCTACCTGCTACCACTGACGATAATTCTCACATATTTCATTGGAAAATCTAATGGTGTGTAAAGACATTCATCAGCAAGACAATTGTCACATGAGAAGACGCAGGCAGAGAAGGATGGAGAAAAGGATGACAAAAACAAAGATGAGGTGGGGGAAATGAGGAAGAGACTCTCATCTGTTCGGGGTCCCTATGACCGAAATAAGTTGCTAATCGTTCTATTGTTGAGACGGTTGCCTTGTGCAGTGTTAGCGTCTTTGCAATGTAAACATGAACAGAAAGCAGTCTCTTTGGCTTACCACAACACAGTCTTTAAGCCAGCTGTGCGGAAAATGGTGCGGTTCCCTCCTGAGCAAAATAATAATCTTTGCCGAGCAAAAGCAAAACCTCAAGCATTTGCATGAGATTTTAAAGAGAAACGTCCACCCATCGGAAGAGCAACACAAAACAAACTCAATATAGCCAATATAGCACAGTCAGTTGTACTGGATTCATTTTGAAAGACTTACATAAAGGTCAGTTTATTTGATGGGAGGTGTGCATGTCTGTCTGTCTGCCTGTCTGACCTTCCCAAGGGAGGATTATGAATGAAGAAGTGGGGAGGAAGGAAGGAAAGAAAGTAGCTATGTTATAGGAGAAACCTCCTGGGTGAAAATCCCAGGTAGGATGTTTAATAGTCAGTCTATGCAAATGCTTCAGGTTCACTTTGGAATAGGTGAACTGAAACACACAGTAGTGCAAGCACAGCAACTCTCTGCAGCCCATTAAAGCAGCTGTGTCTTTTCCCAGGATCACATGGAAGCTTTAATGAGTCTCAGAGAAATGCAGTGTTGCTTTCACATTCCTATATGTTCCAACAAACCTCTTACCAAAGGTAAACAAAGCTTCACACAGTCCAAGGGTGTCTGCAAGGAGGGAGTCAAAAAAGTCAAAATGATGGCCTCAACCATGTGACCAAAGCCCCATCCCTTGTTATGTGTGTTTATGAGGAATGCGTCTGCTAGGTACATTTCAGTTCTTCTCAAGATGTATCTTCCAATTGTGACCCTTCTTCCCCTATTTCAAGTCATGTTGTTTGGGGGTTATAGACATTAAAATCCAAAACAGAGGGGATTAGTATATGTGATGGATGTGGTAGGAATTCCCAAGACCTAAAACAAAACAAAATTAAACCCTTGGATAACAGAGACCCAGAAGTCTGTCAAGCGCAGTATCATCAACCATGTCCAGCATCGTTGGACATCTTTTTTCAAAGTCTTTCTGGTATCTTGAATCCAGGACCTTCATGCATGCCCAACAACTATTCTGCTGTGAAGCTAATCAGCATCTGGCAGGGTTTGCTATCAGATTGCCTTCAATGTCCAAAGGAGAAATTTGGGGAGACAACATCTTTGGGGAAATCATGTAGTCACCATTTCCCTGGTCCTTTCATGTGTCAAGCATTTGCTCAAGAACTCCACTCTTTCGTCTTGCTAACTGATTGAACTTGGTTTGATTGGCATTTTATATTTTGTATTTTATTTCATTACTGTAAGCTACCTTGGGGTCTTCTGTAAGTAGACAGGGAAGAGGGAGAAGGGGGAGAAAGGAAGGCTAGCTCTACTTTGATTTTTTTATTTTTCTCTTGGCTCTCTTATCATTTTAACAATCATTCTGGCCACCCTGGCCTCAACTTCTTGCTTTTATCTGGGAGGTGTCTTAGGGGCTCTTTGTCACAGAGCCCCGACTCCTCTTTCTTGTTTACTTGCCACTTTTTCCTTTCTCGCCCCTGATCTTTAATCTGTCCCTCTCTCTGATCTTCTTCTCAAATGTTCATGAATATGAAATAACCTCATCAGCCAGGACTTCAAATATATATCCTCCCCACCCACCCCCAACTTGCTGTTTGAACATCAGGGTAGGACCAGACATTTCCTCTCATGCTTGTTTCCCTCCACCCCACTTCAAAATGGCCTTGGAACCTGCCCCTTGAAGTGGAGCTAGAATTATTTTGAAAGGCCCAAGGGACAGGAGAAACTTGTGTTCCTTTCAGATCTCTTTGGCGACTGAAACATCAGGGATGAAGAGTTATGCCCCACCCTCCTTTCCCCTTTTCTCTCCCTCCCTTTACGCAGCATTTAAAAGAAAACCTGAGAGAGGTTATTATGATTCAGAAGAGAGCCTTCCTGACAGCTCTCATTGGCAGGTGCTGTATCCTTCAGCAATTCTGAGCTGCAAGTTAAAAGGGAATATGGCTAAACAGGAGTTTTCAAGGGACACAACTTCCAACAAGCAGACAGACTCGTGTTGCTGAGATCAGAAATGGCAGCACTGCCTTGTCCAACATGAAAGGCTTGGCACATTTTCTCTTTTTGCTTCAAAAACTCCCTTGCTTTCCTTCTTTCCCTCTCCCCTCTTTTTTCTCTACTGCACTCTGGTTGCATCTTGAGCTCTGGTGTAGCTCATTGATTCAATTATTCATCAGGTGAAGTTCTAAGCATCTGAGTTAATCTCAGGCTGACCCCTTCCTTTCTCAATAGTGGGGAGTGCTGTAATCCATGCAGCCTTGATCAGATGATCGATCAGCTCTCACTCCTTACTGTTTGAAATCAGATCAAGGTTAGCCAGGACCCCCAAGATCTCTCAAGGATCTGGAGCTCCATTGCTTACTTCCCTGAGCTTGGATGCAAAGCTGAACTCCTTGTTTGCAGATGCTCACCTGTGGGACACTCCAGCAATTGCACATGGAGAACTGCTGAGATCCAAGCAACCCACACATGCATTTGCCTTGCTTTCCTCATAAGGCTGTATGGATACTTGTTTCACTGATTCCATTGAAAGGAAATTCAATTGAACTGACTTTCTCAACCAGATTGGAAGCTTGATTAGGAACCTTGAAATGAATTGGGTGTTCCTGAACCAATTCAGATAATTCTGAATGCTCCTGTGCATACAAATTTGATCAAGTAAGTAAAAAACAAAACCTCGAATTATATTAATTTTCTGAACTGAATCAACAATTCAAATCATATTTGCATGATTCAAACAGGCCTCCTCCCTTTCAACTGTGCCATCCTGTGGGATTAGATCTCAGAATAATCGTCCTAGATTGCCAGTTTAAATTTCCTATTCCTTCGTACATCCAAAATGGGCCACTAAAGTTCCTTTTAAATCTCCAGACTACTTTTTTCATTTGTCTACTCATACCTCAACAAGTCATATCTCCAATGGAAACATTCCCCTTGAAAAGAAAGCAAATCAACCATTCCGAGCTGTCCCAAATGATGGTTTTAGGTGGCTTTACAAAGAAAGATAACTTCATGGAAGAAGAAGAAGCTGTTGGTGGTTAATGGTAAGTTGAACATTCACATACAGAGAAATGGGTGTATGTATCATGTGAAGCTATGGTTGGAATCCACCATAGTGGCTTGATTTGTGTGTAACTCTAAGCCCAAGCAATGATTTCCAGACCACGATTGCTGGGTTCATGCATTACACAAACAAACCAACCCTCCCATCACAGTGTTACATTTCCACCGAATTCCAGGAGTTCAAGAACTGCAATAAGGAACGACAGTCTCCACTCCCAGTTTTTTGCTTTGGCAAAGATGTGTGCCATTGCCATCACTTTCAAGGAGATTCAGACCATCTCTGGACAATTCCAAGCTTCCTTTGTCAATTTCCATTGCATTCTCCTTGTGCAGCTCTTTCTCCTTACTGCTTTCAACATCGGTCCTCTTGAAAACATCTCCCTAAATGCTGTTTTGCCAGTGATTACAGGCCATTTATCCTTTATGCCTGCTTTTGTAAATGTTTCGTAAATGTTTCTTTTAGTTTTGCTAGCGATCACTGCTAAAGTCTCGGAAGGAACTCACAGTAAATTCCCCTGAAAGTGACACAGAAAACTTCCTGTTTCAGCAGCACAGTTGCACCTTGAATAGAATGGGGATATGGGGTGGAAATAGGGTGGGGTAGCAGAGGCAGAGCTAACCTCCCCCAAACAGCGTGCATTTCCCAATAACCACAGCCAATCTGAAAAGCCCCTCTAGATAGATATTAGAGATAAGAAGGCATCACACCCTCTTTGGTTTGGCAGTCAGTTTTGCCCAAAGATGCCTGTCAAGCCTAGCTGGTTTTGTATCATTATTGTTATTCCTGGCCCAGTTTCATTTTTCCTTACTGGAACGAGCTTTGCAAAATGCAAGAGAAGAGGAGAACCCCTCGAGTCTGCCAAGCTGAAAGCGGAGTTCTCGATATGCGTTGTTGTTTTAGATCCATCCACTTTTCAGTGCCACGTTTTATTCCTTCTGAACCCACCTCCAAGGAGGGCGGAGAAATGGAGACACGTGTTGAGTTCGGGACAGAGATGTTGAAATGTTCAAGAAGGTGTCCTCCATCCATACACCCCCCCCAAAAAAAACTTCATCTAGGTGGGAAAAGGCAAATAATGAAATATAAAAAAGATCTGCAAGTTTTGTGCAGCAGCTGCTCCTCTGAATTCTTTTTGGATCTCTGTAGGGTGTGTTTTATTATTCATGTTCAGCCACGTATTCCCCTTTGAGTTATTAATTTGGAAAGGGGATGCTAAGGAGAGGCAACGCAAAAGCCGGTGGAGGCAGCCAGCGCCATCCCTTTCCAAGAAACAATTGTCTGTTTGTCTTGGGAATGTAGCAGGTACAGTGTCTTGACAGTAAGCTGTGATTTAAAGCAAGCGAGTGAGAGGTAGAAATAAATCCCTTCTCCAAGAAATAGAGAGAAATAAACCTAAGGGCACTGCAAATTTGAAACACCCAGAACATATAATATTTGAGTTTTCTTATCTCAGATTCTGCTGCCGTGTCGCCTAAAGGGATCAAGGACCAAGCCACAATGCTGGAAAGACAGTGAAACAAACGTCAGACAAAGGAATGAACCCCACCCACAGAGAGAAAGGGCTGACTTTCTGGGGTGGGGTATTTGGGGGGGGAGCTAACTTTTGGAATCCAACTTTGTCCTTTGTTCCTTGTAGACAAATCTCCTTGGGGTTTTTACTGGTCTAACTTTCACCCTCAGTAGGAATGTGCTACTGGGGGGAGGCGGTTCTGCCTACATGCTCTACTAGTAGTTTCCCTGAAAAACCCTGGTTGGCCAAAGTTTAGAAGGAGATACCAGTAAAATAGACCTTGGTCTGATCGATGGAGGAAAATCAAACTAGCTGTCATGGGAAGTCACAGAGTTATAGGACAGAAAAGATGGGAGGGCTCGGTGTTAAAGTTTGCCCATTTCTAGAAGCATTCTGTCTGGCCAATGGAAGAAAACTGAGTGCTATTCTACAACGTCCTTCCAACATGGAATTTCCCAACAGCGTGGATTTGAACTGTTTAATTCCCAACCAGAAGTTCTCTCTAGGCATGTAATTTTCTTAGCAGCAACACGGAAAGGGGAGGTCCTTTCCTCCCTTGGGGATTTTTTTTCCTACTTCCCAGGCCATCGTACAAACCTGGGGATTCCTGCTAGTCTCCTGTTCAAGAATCAACCCTGCATAGCTTTTTGAGATCAGTCACAGTTGGCATCTACTAGATGTATATATATATTTTTTTAAGAACTGGGCAGGGCGCAGAAAACTAAGACAACCACATAGCAGATGGTGGCAGCAGTTCCTGCCAGAAACACTCATAGCCAGAGATGTGGTCTAGGGCAACTGCCTCTGTTCCTAAGGCCTATAGGTTGAATTCCAAGCATCCCTCATTCCCTGTTGCCCCACAGTTTAGGTTCTCCCCCTCTCCCCCAAAATGTGCCACACAACACAAGAAGGAGCTTTCCTTTGGAAATTCTGGCCAGGTCTGCTACATAGAACTTTTCTCAGACTCATACTCACAGTCTCCTTCTTCACAGGATGTTTTTTGAGGTTCTTGGCTCTTTTGATACAGCAGTTGCTTGATGAATCTTGTGCTGAGTCTTAAAGGCAAAAGATAGGCCTAATACACACAACAGATCCAGCCTCCTCCTCCTCCTTCCCTATCTCCTAACGTATGAGCAAAGATTCTGTTTCATTTAATCATCTCTGCAGCCTCCAGGGGATTCTGCCTCTCTGCTTCACCATGTTCTGAGGAAGGTCCCTGGGCATATGAGATGACTTTAAACTGAAAGGCATTTTGAAGGCAAGCATACACTGGCATAAACATGCACGCACGTCAGCAACTGCTCTTGCTTCAGCAGAAGTTTCCTTTGTGTTCTGGAAGGAGTTTCAAACTGGGCATCCTTGCAATCCAACTTAAATATCCTCATGGTGTTCTATCAGGTTATGGAAACTCAGTGGGCCAGGAATATATCTTGGCAGGCAACATGTAGTATTAGTTGTTTCTGCTCTAGGTTCCATCAATCCAGGAGCCTCATCTAAGGTACATATGACTTGGAATGGTAAAACCAAGCAGACCTGAGCATTTGTACTCTTCTGCCATATGACTGAGTGGCAGAATCTGGGAACCAGCAGCAACAAAGTCAGATCTTGGACTCAGTATTCTAGTCATTGATTAAAGGCCCTCTCCAAATTCTCTGGTTTTCCCTTTTACTTGTTACAGGAGCCCCTGGTATATGAGAACTTATGCGTGCAAGTAAGGAGATTTACAACTGCGTGACAGTTCCTTCTTTCTGAGTCTAAGTAGGCCGTCTAAGTATCTGAATTGGGAAAATCAAGTGAGATTAGGACGTTTTGGGAGATTAAAATCTATGCTAAGCTGCTAGGGTGTCTGCTTCCTCAGGATGATGGGTTTGTGAATACAGTAGGTTATACTACTGCAAGATTCCTTTCCTTCAGGTGCAGCTTGTGGTACAGAGGGTTTGCCCTACTCATGGCAATAAATCTGTCTAGGAACAGAAGCACACACTCGTGAATTTAATTGCAGAAGATTCATGGCCAAGGCAAAGGTAAGTTGCTTTTACTGCAGATGTGAAAGATGCTGTTATCTGCTCCTGCAGATCTAGCAATAGGTATATGTCAGCTCCAGGGATTAAACCCTGAGTTTCTCCCACCCATATGAGCTAACAGATGTTTCATTGCCTGTTTCTCAGCCTTGGATGTTGAAGGCATGTACACACTATTTTGATTACAGCCCTATCTAGTCTCTGACTTTTAATTTCTGGTCTTGCTGAACCTCCCAGGTCCTTAGTCAGAAGCCTGTGGTCCTCTGTAACTGGTCATCCTACCATCATTGGCATATGCTCATGAGTATCAGAAGAAGCCCAACTCAATGACCAAGCGGACTCTCTACTGGCAGAAAGTCCGAGGTTCAGTGCCTAGAATCACCACATATCTTGTAAGATGTAAATAGATATTATAAAAGCTGCCAGCTGGAGGACATAATAAGCTATATAAATCAGTGGTAATGACACTATGGACTAGCCAGATGTATTTATTCAGCAAGAATGGAGCGGGGTATATCACAGAATTTAGTACCTTTAATACTTCTGAGAAGCTCCGTTTTTTATAAACAGGACCAAGAACAACCCAAACTTCTTTGCCATGAAAGCATTCTTGAATATAAGGGAGCAATGCCTCCTGAAATTTCAGAAGGCGATCCAGCCACAGTCGAATGATTGAAAAGAATAAAAATCATTATACAAGCGATGTAAAATTCGGTAAATGGCACAAATGAATTCAATGTAAATAATGAAGAATCTATTTTTTTGTTGGTCCAAAGTTTGGACTGCTGAGTGGGGCATACAAATATAATTTGCTGAGCATTAACAGACACATGTACAAGGCAAAGCCCTGTCCTTGAGCTAGAAGACAGAGACAGAAAGGTTGGGGTGACCAAGAAGAAACAAGAACTCCAGGGCAGAGAAAAGAAGAGTAAGATTTATCAAGGTCCAGCCAGTGAGATGTTGAGTAGTGAGATGGTTAAAGAAGCGATCGTTCATTCTTCTTATCTGTCAGCTGAAGAATACTATGCAAACTAACTGGTAAAAAGCAGAAAGTTTGGGAGGAATTGAGTTCAACTCCAAGACAAACCCATCAGCATATCTGCAGCCCCCAGACCCCCATCCTTTTCACTAATTCTAAATAGAACAGCTCTCTCTGGAATCAGGCACAGTGTGGAACAGGAACAGAATAACTATTGCCCTTATTTCAGAACTGTTGATCAGATCAGCCCTTTGTTATCAATTCACCTTTGTACATATCACAGATATTTCTTTCTCTATTCTTCCAACTCTACTTCCCCCAAACATGTAATTATTTGTGAACTTCAGTTACAGACTGTTTTGCTTTGCAAAGCAGTCCAGATTCAGCAGAACAGGAATTTCCCACAAGTCAAGATGGAGTCATTAAATCTCCTGAAAATGGGGTTGTGTCTCCAAGGAGCCAAGGGGTAATTGATAGCTTGGGTTTTGCCAAGAGCAATGCAAAATTCTTTCCTCTGTGCTGCTGCTTTCCAAAAGCAGATATAATGGGGAGTTTTCACATCATTCAGTCTGGATTGAGGTGATTGAAGCATGATTTGAAATAAAATCTATGACCCTTATTACTCAAATTCATGACCTGCAAGATGTCTTTACTAAAACCAAGGATGAAATACAATTGCAAACAAAGCTGGGTGAGTTATCCAAAGTCCACAGCAAGCCACTATCTCTATTAGGGTCAACTAAAATGGCACAAGAGAGTTGTGTGGGCTTTCAGTTCTCCAAAACTCTTCATCAGTTTTAAAAATATCCATTGCTCAACCTTCAAAAACTTACCCAATTTGAAATCAGGAATATTACTCATATTTTTCAGTTCCTCTGAAACTCCCAGAGTATGTCAAAACATGAAATATGAGTTTCACTGCCCATCTCCCAGTTATGCATGGGAATTCTCCAGCTCCAAAGTTGGGTTTCCAATACTTTTTTAGCCCATGAGTGATTCTCAGCAAAGTGGCTGGGAATTATTTCATAAATGTACCAGTGTGCTTTTTGATGCCTTTAGCATGATATATGCCATTATTTGCATGGGGAGATCTGAAGGGTGCTTGCTGGAAATTGTTGGAAAATTCAGAGTATTGGGTTCTCTGAGCTTGGCTGTTTTCCTGCAGACCTTCTGTTACCAGGCTAGATAACATCATTTTAACAACCAAGCTAAGAGAACATCAAAAACCCAATAGTTTGATCATGAGCTACATATACTGTATTCTCTACTCTTGAAAATACAAAGTAAACAGGAGGAGAGAGAGATTCCATATTTTAAGCCTGATTGTAGCTGACATTACTCAACATAGTGTGGACTGCAAACATTTAACATGAGGAGAAAGCCATCTAGGCAACACAGAAAGTAGGTTGTGGAAGGCAGATGGAGGAGCTAATTTTTGCATGTTCCTCAAGTCAGTCCTTGTTGCTGACAAACCATTCTTCAAAGGGCACAGCAGTAAAGTCAGCTTGCCAGAATAAACCACCCCCTGGGACAATCTGTACAGCTAACAAGAATTTATTTTCGATTATAGGCAAATTACAAATGAACTGTAATGCTCCAAGATGTGTCCAGATTATGATTAAGACCATGAAACATCTTGGAAACGAATGGGTTAATTAAAGCATAAATTGGAGCTGATTTACATATCATGCTAAGCCATTGTTAAATGAATCACGGTTTAGTAACTCAACCATAGCTGGCTGGATTCACACTATACATTAAACCCAAACCCAAACATTATGGCTCATTGGGATGTGTGAAACCAATCATTTCTTGCTAACCCTGGGGTTTTTTAAGCATGATCTGCCAAAGTGGTGATAGTTGGTTTGATTCATACAACATACTCAGCAATAAAATATGATTTACAAGCCACAATGGTTGGTTCAGAGGAAGCAAAAGGAAACTGTAACATTATGGGTTAGTGGATTGTCAGAAAGCTATGCACTACATCACTCTCCAAAAATCAACTTCGTTGAACTCCACTTTATTAAAAGGCACTATTGAATTGACTTATTGTATCCTATGTTTCAATGTCACTGGAACAGAACTCTGAATTTCCTTGAAACTGAAGTCCTAAAAATGTTCCTTCCTACAGATTCTCAAATTCTCCAGTCATTAAAAAATGTTCAGATATTCACCTGTTCTTCAGTTAGAATGATGGATAAAAGCTCTGATCTCGGTGGGCCCAGTCTAGCCTGTTAAATATACCATTCCCTCTGAAGGCCTTATTCAGAGAAGTTTCAACAGAATTCGGGGGAGTCAAGAATGGATCTAAGGAGGAAAATGCCTTCTCGTCTTTTGCTCTCTTTTTTCACAACCAAGCAACATTCAAATACACTATTTGAGGCTGCCATGGGACAATATTTCTTGTTCTCTTGGTGACAAATTCTGCTGAAGCCAGGTCAACATACTTGAAAATGGTAGCCTCAGAGTGATAGTAAAGGTGCTTGGCTGGCTTCTTTTCCCAATGTGATTTCAAGTATTAAGAAGGATTCTCTCTCCCCCGATTAGAAATCAGGAGTCGGTCCTTTTAGGAGAGATCATTCTTTCCAAAGCTCCTAAGATGCCAGTCCTGGGGTTCAGAAGTTAACCTCACTCTCTCTTCAGACTGAGACAGATGCTCTCCAAGTCCTCTTTTCCCAGCTTCTTGAAATTCAAAAGATGGCACAAGGGGAGTGTTCCATGATGTTTGAACAAGACGAGCAATGCCACAGAGAGAGAAAGATTAGCAGCTAGAGGAAGAGGGACAGGGATATTAGTAGTGGGTAGAAGAACAGGGAACATTTCTGCTCTACACCTGTCTGGGAGTCAGCTGAGTGATGGGTTTATCTTTCCAGGACAGAGAAAGAATTGCTATGGTGATACGGTGTCAGCTTGGCCTGTCCTGCCTCATGGGGTGGTGGGGAGTGGGAGGAAGAGAGACCGTATCAGGCCAATTGGCTGTCAGTCTGAGAATGCTGCCTTTACAGTCCCTTGACATTGTAAATACTAAGCAGAACGCAGATGGGGACATTTGATGCCAGCTGGGAGAAGATAAGAGAGAGACAGAGATGTGCAGAAAACATCAAGCCATTGCGGGAGGTAGAATGTGTTTTTTTAAAAAAATATTATTATAAGAAGGAAGCCGATGGAGAATCACTTCTGTACTGTCACCAAGAAAGCTAGTGGACAGGGATGCTTCTATCCTGAGGAGGAGGGGGAGGAAGAGGCCAGTTTAATCCCCTTTCTCACTCCCATGGCCTCCAAGTTGAAATTTTTTAAGACCTCTGGGGATTCTGAATTGTAGTCCACAGCTGAAAGACAGTAGGGTGGGGAAGGCTGGTTTAGCAGGTCTCAGAGTACAACCCCAGCTATGTATGCTGTCTTCCTTTAAAGTCATGATTCTCAACCTTACATGGGTGTTTGATGGACTCAGTAGGTAGGTGCACATGTTGCATTAAATCAGTATTCTCTTGGCTTGGTCCACACATTGCAAGAAACTATAATGGGTGGCATCAAGCAAACAGATCGTATAATGGCACATGTGAATTATGTCAATGTCAAAATATAACATTCTGCTCAAAGTGTGCATAATGGGCTGACTCCATCCATATTCTTAGATCCATGTACATGTTCTGTAGGATCTTGAATCTCCCCAGAAATATGGTTTATTCATCCATAGTCAAGATAGAGCTCTTGTACTGCTTCTTTTTCCAATGGAATCTGTTTCTTCTCTTTCTCTCTCTCTCTCTCTCTCTCTCACACACACACACACACACACACCCTTGATGGAAATATGTGAGATCCATTACTAAAGTGATAAGGGGAAAAACAGAACTTAAGTCCAAAACAAGCAGAAAATATGCAGAAGTGGATACAAGAGACACCTCCCTAATTCACATGAGTATAAGAAAGGGATGAGGTGCAGCACAATCAGACTTATGACAGCCACTCTCAAAAAGTAGCCTTCCTCTGGAGTTGATGCCTGGCCTGGTCTACCTGAGGGGGCTGTCACCTAAACGGGGAACTTGAGAAAAAATCTTAGAAGATGGTAATGGCCAAAAATATTTTCTGTGGTGTTGCAAGGAAAATCATGAGAAAAGGTCCCCAACATCAGCAGGAGTTGAACTTGACCTGAAGGAGACTTTACTTTAAAAAAAAACAAAAAACACTGAAGGGTTCTTTGGGATTTCACCTTTCTTGTAGGGAAGATGCCTCAGTGACGTAATCCTTTTGGCTCCCTTGTCCTGAGGTTTGCTCAGGAGCCCGGAATAGCCGTTGGTGCTTTCTCCAGCTAGAAGAATATGCTCCTGTCTCCCCATTCTGTGGCAGGCAGTGATGGACATTCTATTAATTAAAAGCAAGAGAAACCTGAGAGGTCCCCACAAAGAATTTCTCTCCTGCACTCCACAATACAATGGGCTTTCTTTCTGTATCAGGCATGTAACACTACAAAGCCTGTCAGCTCCCATTGCAGGCTGACTGGGATAAATCTCCCTGTTTTTCCTTTGCCTCCTTCCCTGCATTGTTCCAGCCAGTGACAATCAAACATGAAAAATGGAGGGACAAAGGAAGCATTGTCGCAGGAAAGAAACTTACCTGTGTAACAGACAAGAAAGCCTTGGCAGGGACTTGCGGATTATTTGCCTTGCAATTAGTCATTGGCAGGGACAGCGAAGTATTTGGCGCACAGAAGACGGAGGGAACAGGAGCCATGCAAATGTGTTGGACAAGAGCACCAGTCGGCTGTAGCAAACTTGGCTACTGGTTGGAGACTGTGGGATTGTAGGCCAAAACATCTGCAGGGCACCAGCTGGCTTCCCCCTGATATCGATGGAGGTAGATTCTTTTCCACTTTCTAGGCCAAAGAGTAGGATGTCCTCTTGATAGCCTGGCAGAAAGGTGAGTCCCTAAGTTCTCACATTATTGGGCTTTTCTGAAGCTGATTCTACTTTCTACGGTAGAAGTGGAGCATATGTCCTCAGAATACAGTACGATGACAAACCATTGATTCATCTAGTAAGTCTACATAGGCCACCAATGATCCTCCAGGACCACAGAAGGGGCTTTTCCACCAAGCATGGATGTGACTAGCGCACCATCAAAGTTGAAAAAACTCGTGCCTGGCCCTCCCAGATACTTGGGCTGCTAAGAAGAAAGTGTTTATGATATGATTGTACACTGAGCTGGTTTCCTTGAAAACTTACCTTCTTGAAGTAGAGACCTACAAAGGAGTGGTGAGGATACACATTTCCTCATGCCTCCTTCAAGCAGCATCAGCGAGGTGGAGAGAACAAAGCCAGACTGATGTGGGTATAACGTTATATCTGAAATTATAAATAGCTGGTCATACTAGGGCTGGGCAAAGCAATGGGCAATCTGGCATCCCATTTTTATCTATAAAGTTTAACTTATTTCAACGTTGGCAAGATGGCAGCAGGCTAGATTAGAGGAAATATATGGCAAGTATGGCTCAGTCCTCCGATACATTTCTTGGTAGGAACTGGACATTTGGGTTTGGCCTATTTGAGCTCTTCCTCAGGCAGCAAAATCTCTGTGGCTGTCATGTTTCCATAGCTAAACTAAGTTTAGGATTTTGTGGATCCATGAAAGAGACCATGATGGTTCACCTGTCTCCTCCCAGCCTTATAGTGGTCAGGCAGATGATGCAGGACAGAGGGAGACCAGAATGTGTTTCAGCTGGAATATATGATGTCTCCAAAGGCCCTTAAATGTTGTGTGGGCTTCCGCTGACTCTGAACCACCGGGCAAGATGCTGGCCACCCTCTGGAATATTCTTCTAATGTGTGTGGGAGGAACAACCTGTAGCCCTAAAGCCACGTGTGGCCTCAGGCCTAGTTCCAGAGGCTCTTTGCAAGTGATCACTTCAGACTCTGACTAGAGTGGCCACTTCTTTTTCCAATAACCTTATGTAACGAGGAGATTAAAAAGGGTGCTGTAAAGTGGGAGAAAAGATGTCAGGAAAACATATAAAAGGGGGATTATTAGGGAGGGGAGGGGAGGGGAGGAGGGGAGGGAGGGAGGGAGGAAGGAAGGAAGGAAGGAAGGGGGGAAGGGGAAGGGGAAGGGGAAGGGGATGGGGATATACACATAATCCTTTTGGTCCTGGACCAACCCACTGTTTTTTCAGCCATGCCCACCCTTGGAATCTAATACTAGCAGTCCATCCCTTGTCAGAAACAGGATTCACCACTCCTAAATTGTTTTCAGTGATTCAGCCATGATATTTAGACAGCAACGTATCACAGCAGTGTCTTTCTTAAATTATTATTCAAGATGTGGCGGTGATTTCCAGGACACTTTTGAAAAGAAGAAAATAAAACATAATTCACTAGTTATCATCATCAAGTCCTTTCTTTTTGTTTCTCTCCTCTTTTTTTGAGCGCATTTTAAATGAACAGGGAAATGGTAACAATTTCCCCCCAACTTCTGCTGTCATATGATATATGTTATTGGCAGAGTGGCAGAATGATTGACTGTGTGCAGGAGTACAGAACCGAAGGACAGGTGCAAACAGCAAAGGCATCAGAATGAAAGACAAATCGAATCATTCAAGAGACTTCTCCCTGCACAGATGTAAGAAGCACGTTCCTCCTCCCCCCTCTTCTTCCTTTTTGAACGTTGCCAATAAAGAGCACCTTTGAAAGGTTCTTCAGCAAAGATGGGAACAATGAACCTTGAAACTTGGCAACAAGCTATGCTAGATAGCTCGCATACTCTATGTGTGTCAAAACAGTCATGCAGCCTGCCACTTGTAATCACAGCCTCCACGTCCCAGCAAATGATGTATACTGGCGTCTAAAAGGGAGGGGAGATTTAAAAACAAAAACAACCCCCCCCCAAACCTCCATTTGTAAATAATGTATAACCAGCTTGCTTCACTCACCCAGCCAGGAAATTTCTTTGAAAGGTTTATGCAAGTTAGGAGCACAAAACACGTTTGTTCCTTCTCTCCAACGAAACGGTACCTTCTTGCTTGTGCAGCTCTTACAGAAAGAGAGCCACTTTGGAGAAGCACTGTGGAGCAGATTTTTTAAGAGCACAGCTTTTGCCATTCTTTCGAAGCCCTTGACCATCAGTAACAATACGTCGGTGCGTGTCTGGGCACAGTGCTCTGGGTCAGGTGCCCAGGAGGGAGGGGGCTTAGAATGGAGCAGCTGCCAACATTCTGAGCTGTTGCCCACCCACCACTCCCATAGGGAAGTAGGAGGGGAGATTGGGGGGGGGGGGTTAATCCAAAGCCCCTAGCCTCCTCCAGTTCATTTTCCAATTTGACCTTGCCAGTTTCTTTCCCCCACGTCAAATTTGATCCCAGAGAGTTATCAGGTGGATGGACAGATGTTCAGACCAATGGGAAGAATCCTGATTTTCTTTGCCTAATTTCTTTCCAACATTCTGATGGGTTGGAAGGAAAAAAAACGTGATTGTAATATAGGGACGGTAAATTGCAGTGCATGGACACCTTTTCTGAAACCCTTGGAGCCACCTGTCTCACTGCTGAAGAAGGGTTTCCTACCATTTTGAAATCTGCTACTCATGGAAACTAGAAGAAGCTTATTGTAGTTAATAAAGGAGGAACATGCTTAAGAAAGCACAAAAAGGCCCACGCACTTTGCACCTGAACCCCCACTTCTTCCCCCCAGAAAAACTGTCTAGTAGATAGGTTTGCACAATACATTTGATCCTCAACCCTAATTAGCAACACATAGTGACTACGTGCACATCCAATGCCATGTTCATATTAATCTGTTTTTCAAACTTGGCAGCTTTAAGATGTGTGGACTTCATCTCCCAGAATTCTGGCTGGAGATGTCCACACATCTTAAAGTTGCCAAGTTTGAAAAACACTGATATTAATCAACCCCACAAGGGCTTGATCTGATGTGGTTCACACTGTGGTCTAAGACAAAGAGAGTTCTCACAACACACTGAACCTGAAATCACTAACCCTGTTTTCACCAGGTGTAGCAGATTCTGAATTTTTCAAGCCCAGGATTCCCCTTCAGTGACTGTAGTAGCAGCACTGAAAAACCACCATGGGGGAATTGCTCTTGAGTCTTCCCTTGGGATCTCAGGGGAGGGTGGAAAGGCGAAGAGGTTGCAAACAGCGAGGGAGAAAGTTGTAGAGTAAAAGATGGGACATTCACGGACAGTCCTTGGCCACTTGGCATCCAAGTTAAGTGCAGTTCTCTGAAATACTCTTCTCCCTTTAAATAAATTTGGAAACCCAGTTCTCTTTCATCACATTGAATGGAAGCAGAGAGGAGGAAAAAAACCCAGGGAGAAAAATATGGATGGATGGATGGATGGATGGATGGATGGATGGATGGATGGATGGATTTATTTATGCCATTCACTAGTTTAAATATTCCCCCTTGTAAAAGGATGGGAATGCTTTCTGCCAGCTGTAGTTTTTGGAACTGACAACTAGAACTCAACACACACTGTTCCCACAGTGGATTCTCTATCAAATTAGACCCTAGGCATCCAAATTGGAGAATTTAGTAATGAATGGTTAATTAAAAGGCCGCTGGTTTGATCAGATTAGCAGATTGTGTTTTGAATCAGGCATATTTATTAAGACTGGTTCTTGGGTTCATTCCGAGTTCATTACACTCGGAGGGATTTATGATTTCTTTATATTCGAGGCTCGGTAGCCATAGATTTAAAAATAAACTTTGGGAATGGATTCGTAAATTTATTCTAGCTGCCTTCTTTTGGTTTCCTAGCCTAACTTATTAAGTCGATTGGGTACCCCATCTTGTAGGCTGGAAGGATTACTTAATTTATTTCTTTGGCACGTGCCAAAAGGACTTTGGAAGTAAGCCCATTTATATAAAGAGAACCTACATCCAGAAACTTGTAAGCACAGGCTGCATTCATGTAACACACTTAACCTGGTTCCCAAATTAATATCCTAAACTAAGTTGGTTTAGCCTGCTGTTCAAATGCAGCCACAAGGTTTGTAATTGCTCTGGGTAAGTGTGTTGTGTCAATAGTGCACATATGGGATTATAGTTAGCTGGCTGTTAAAATGGTTTGATAGGGCTAATGCAATCTTTAAACCACCATTGGAGGCTTGCACTCATAATTAGCAGAGGGAAAGATATCAAGGAGCTCAAGAAACATCCATGCAAGAACATGGCTGGAAAGGAGAAAAAAACCACGTTTAGTGGAAGAGTGCAGGATATGGACAGAGAAGGCTCCTGATTTAAACCACGGCTTCACTTCTTAAAGGATCAGTGGTAGGAGATGGTACAGGACTGGAGAATGCATGACCTAGAAGCCAACAACATCCTGGGTAATGGCAGAGCAACTTCAATTGTTCCATAGTTCTTCCATTGCCTAGTCAGTGGCTGAAGAACAAGTCTGAGAGATCCAGGTTTCTCTATCTCCTCGTTAAAAGTGAAAGTGAGGTTTGCTCAGTCTGGGGGAATGGAAGAAGACAAGGAAAGTTAGCATCTAAAGAGTCAGATCCTGCCCTAGTCTGTTCACAGCCTCCCCTCACCATGCCCTCCATAACCCTTCCACTGGAAGAAAAGAAAAGAAGAGAGAGAAGGGGAGCCAATGCTGGCTTTCTGCTTTGGAGATCCAAGCCTTTTCTCTGATGTCAGGGACCATTAAGGTTTGTTCCTGGAATCAGACCTAACAGCCACATTGCAGTTAAAGGAAATGATTCATGTGTATTTAGTCGGCTCTATTATTCAAAATCTGAATACTTGTTTAGGTTTTTTTCTGATGACATTCTAAACTAGCCTTTTTAATATAAACCACACAGATCAAGCCACAGATTTTATTTAATGATTGGGTAGATATGAGAGCCATCTGGTGGGAGGGTGGTTAAAATTAAATCATTTTTGGAAATAAATAACAGCCTGCCTGAGATAATAAGGGGTGGTCTTCCTCTCTCATCTATCACTTTTCTTAGATTTGTTAAAAGGTCACATAAATAGTATTCATACAGCTTCGTTGGAAGCCTAACTACAATGTTAACGTTCTGTATTTCAAGGAAATGGAAATTAGTTGAAGTACCTATCATTAACTGCTGATTGAATAAATATTACAAAATTAAGAAGATGGATGAAGAAGCCATGTTGAAAAAAGTACAAGGGATGAAATCAAATGTGGAAAAAAAGATTGAAGAAAGATTGAAGTTTTGGGATAACAAGTATTTCCTCATTCCAGATGTAGGACAGCATAGACCCTAGACGGGGAGAAGAATTTAATTTGTAATAATGAGGACTGAGAATGCTTCTCAAATGATGTGGAGGAAATGTTTCAGTCTTCTCACTGAAAGGCATGAAGAACGGCAGGAGCAAGGCATCGCTGATGCTAATTTTTTAATGCAAACTTGAAGAAAAGGCCCAGCTGCCTTCATGAGTCAATTCACATGGGCAGCTTCAGTAAATTGCAGAAAGGATACATCTGCCTGTATAAAGTTCAAAAAGTTTCTCCTGAACTTTGAAGCTTGTACAGCTCTAATAATAAGATGGATCACATGAATTCAAAAGACAATATCAGGAAAGTCCGAGGAAAGAGTCACATTATCTAAACATTAGATGCATTTTGTTCTACATACATTTTACACAGACTCCCCCCCACACATATCAAATGGGCATTTCTCCCCTTTTCGATTCCCTTTTCAGTGTAACTGCAGATTTAATATAGATATTGATTTGAGGGGTTTCTATTCTACCCATGAACAGATCCTCAGGGAAGCTTGCAAAAATGTGAGGGAAACAAATTAAAAGAAACTCCAAATATGGCAAAACTATGAGATAAAAGAGTAGTAGGAAATAAGTTTTTTTTTCAAATACATAATATATAATACATACATTTTCAATACATAGAAGCTGCAGATTTTATTTTAATTGAAGGGAAATTCAAGAGGGAGGGAAGTGAATCTCCATCTACCAGAGACTAGAATGGATATGTTGCCAAAAATATGACATTTGGTGGACCATCATGTATTAGAAATCAGAATTAAAACTGCTTGATTGAATTCCTCTCCTGCAGGAATCTAATTTAGGACCACAGGCACACACAGCCAAAGCTAACTTTCTTTTCCCCCCATTTGTTTTTCAGCAGAGATATTCATGTTCTCCCTTCCCAATTGCTAGCGACAAGAAGGGAAGATGTTCTTTCAAATTTATTGCACCTCTCTCTCTAAAACTACTTATCATCCTGCACTTATTCCTACACTTTCACTTCTAAAAAGCGCTCACTTCTCCTTTCTGCCTTGGGCTCAGATTTGGAACAAACTTTCCAGGGACTTTACAAGGCTGTATAAAAGCTGATGTGAACAACTGTTAAGTAGCAGGCCAGGAAGAAGGAGAAAGAAATATGTCCAGCCAGTGTTCAGATACTAAGCACTTCCAGACTGCAGACCATGGGGTCAATAGCAATTACACCTGGAGACAACCGAGGTTGGCCCTGTCAGCACTTTTCCAGATGCAATTAGTTCTCTAACCATCTCCTGGAGGGCTGGAGCAGCCTGTTGTCCTTAGCAAGGTGGGGGCGAGGAGAAGCAGAAGTTGATGCATTAAAGCAGAAGCAGGATTGCCCAGATAGATGTCTTCGCTTTTGACCCAAGGAAAGGCTCTGTTGAGATCATGGTGATCTCTTTGATGAAATAGCCCTTACCTGCAAACTCATACTACAGTTATTTATGTTTAGGAATATTGCTGTTTATTCCAAACAAATCTTAAAAGTTCAAATTGGCAACCTGTTTTCTAACAACAAATTAGGAATCTAATAGTAGAGAATATCTATAGCTCTGGGCTGAACGATGGTGTTCTCGGTGTTCTCTGAGCTTGGTTGTTTTCTGGCTGGTGATTGTTACCAGGCTAGATACCATCCTCTATCCATAGGAGAGTGAGGTTTGCTGGTTGTTTGTGTATAGCTGTTTGCCTTGCCAATCTTGGGTGGGGTACGGTTTCTTCCTTGATAGTTCCTTGATTATGGCCTTGTTTCTTTTCTTATTGTTTGTCCGGTGCTTCTTCCTGCTTATGTGGGTGTTGGTTGCTGTGGGAGGATATGTCCTAGTCTGTTTGTTTCCTTCCTAGGCTTTTGGTTGTCTTTCAAATGGTACGTAGGTAGGGTTTATGCCTATGTGTCTATCAATGGCTGATTTATCAGAATGCCAAGCTTCCGGACATTCCCTAGCATTTTCAGCAAATGAGGGATACACAAATGATGTATTGAAACCAAGAGTGCCTCTACATGTAGTAGAATGTACTTGCATAGCACCAAGCAACTATAAACACTCCTTGTGCCTCTGGACTAGGATAAAGCAAACAAGCCTGGCACAAATCTTAGACATGGGCTGGTTTTCTATGATGCACCCAGCTCAAAAGCCATTAATGAGTGTTGCCATTTTATTTCTCTTCCTCACCCCCAATTTTCACATGGGATTTGAGTAAAACCTTGGGCTTACCATATAATTCAGAAGCAACCACAGATATCAGAATTTAACCGTATGACAAGCCCTGGTTACAAATGCTGATTTCCATAAAGCCCAAACCCAGTCTGGGTTTTGATGACATACTAGACCTAAAGCTCGGTGGGACCTCAGCACACACTCTCATTCTTTCAGCTTAGCGAGTTGAGCAAATATGCCCATTGCACTTTCTTTCCAGAATCTGGTATTCAGAATCTGGCATTGCCTGTCTGCTATCATCAATATGTCACACAGCCCCTGGAGGCTGAAAAGAAAATTAACAGATATACAAGCCACACACACACACATACACACACGAAACAAAATTGCCCCTGGCATAGATGAACATTTGTGCAGGTCTAGCAAGCCTCTTCTGTCCTTTCTGCATTTCACCACTTTGTTGCCCATAGATTTCCCTGAACATCTTTTTGTCCCAGATTAATGGACTTCTGTAAGTCTGTTCCTTTGGCAAGGCTACATGGTGGGAGGGTAGCATGAGCCACTCCTGTTGCTGGCGTGGAAGGATTGGAAGTGATCCATTAGCAGAAGACAGCAAGCATTAGGGAAGGGGAGGAGAGAGTGATAAAGCTGTCAGCTTCCCCAAGATGGCACTTGGCCTCATTTGAATCAGATTCCCAGGAAGCTGGAAAAGATAGAGATGTTCCAAGCAGATGGAAAATTTAATAAGCAGAACCCTTTGTCCTCCTCCTCAATGGGAATCCTTCCTCCTACGGCAACTTAAAAATATGGAACAAAAAGCAAATACAATATATATGAATTCTGCAACCAAACCATCAAAATAATAACAGTGGCTTTTGCTGAAATGCAGAACAGAAGGCCCTGAGCAGGTCAGAGCCTAGGCCCATCCAGACCAACGTTTTGGGCCGTAGGGATTCCCGAAGTATTGCTATTCCTTCCTCTTGTGAATAATGAATTGAGGAAGTCAAAGAACTGTGCTCTACAACTCCTAGTGATTCATTGTCCCCCCCCCCTTTTTTTCTCTCTTTTTTTCTTCCTTCAGCACTCATATCTGATGCAATTAAGATGTTGTTAGTGAACGAGGGGGCTGGAATGAAGATGTTTCCTTGAGAACAACATTTGTGCCACCAGCCTCATCTCTGTATTTTTAGAAGCATAATCAAGGGAGAGTTCTGCTTCTTCTCTCCCCTTCCCCATCCCTTGCCACATTGCATCCTTCGGTCTAGGAATAAAGGCTTGACAAAGCCATTTCAGCAGGACAGGCAGCTCCAAAGAATCAGGAATCAGATTATCGGGGCCTGGAAATCTTGCGTCTTTCTCAAAGGGCAAGGCCAAGCGTGGACTGGGGACAGAATTGCCACCCCTCATGGGGGCTTTCTCTGCAGGCAAGCAAATGCAGCCTTTAGACTTAGGAGGTGGCAGGGGGGAGGTTGATTCAGCAATGCATGTCCATTTTTCTAACACCACCATAAAACCCCATTGGAATGGAAGCTGCGTATGTTGTACAAAGCATAGATTGTACAAGTGCCTGGAAGATTGTCATTATTACAAGCAAATTCCTCCCTTGTTGAGAAAGGTGCTTTCACTGAGAAGGGGTCATACTCTTCTCCGAGACGAAGCAATATTTGTTTTCCTTAGCCTCCTCAGATCAGCCAAAGCTGACTTAGTACTGCCAGCTGCGGTGACCAAAGTCTCCTTGAGTGAATTCATTTCCTTGTGACTACAAGGACATGTTCCTGTTGCTTTCTTGTCAACAAGATGGAAGTAGCTTATCTCTGTTATCTTCTGGAAGCTTTTTCAGTTTATAGACTGGTATCTCATGGTGGTCTTTCATCCAAATACCAACCAACTCCAGCTTTTTTTTTTCCTACAGGGTTAATTGAATTAAACTTATATCAATTTTAATTTTTGCTTCTTTCTAGCCAGGTCATGAAACATTTGCAAGAAAAGAACCAAGCTCAGAGAACCCCAAGGACTCCACAGTTCAACTCAGAGCTACACATATTCGCCTCTATTGGTAAATTTAATTTTTACCATGGACTCACCCATTTCTTTGTCTAGGGGCTACCTACTTTCTGGACTGTACCCCATTCTCCATCTAACATCCAAAGGCTAAATATGTAACTCCATTTTTTGGGGACTTAAGTATGCCCATCCTACCACCCCACAAGGCATTGCACCATAATGTGATTGAAAAAATCAAGTGGACTATGATAGCTAGTAAATGTAAACAAACATCACTGTAATGATTTGGGGCAGTCAGGAAGCAGAATGCATAAGCTGTTCTTAGCAGATCTTACATTCCATCAGATCTAGAATTGTCACTCTCCATCCTCTAAACTCCACATGTGTTTCTTTTATATACCAGCTTTGGTACTGTGCAAATGAATTCTCATTCTTAAAAAGTAATTTTCAATTTTCAAGCCCAGCTCCCCCACAGAACACTCATGTATTTATAGTTTATCTTGAAATCTAGCATCATTATATTCAGAACAGAATGCTTTAAGTACTTCGAACACACTAGCTGACAGGACCAAACAGTTGGATCAGATGTTTCCTTAGATGTCCAGCAGTTAGAAGTTTCAGTAGATTAGCTCAGAAGGATTTCAGATGATATGATTAAGACTCAAGATCAAGCTGAATTGGGTTTGTGGAGTTCTCCAAAGAAAAATGAGAAATGATCAGAGGCATTCAGGGAGGATGTTGGATTGTGGTAGAAATTATAGGTATGCAATAGGAACAGCCAAGGTTGTGAACATAGGGTGCACATAGGGTGACTGAAGTTGTGAGCTTAGGGTGATTATGAGTTGAATGCATGTCTTCATTTGGTGAGAACAGTGTCAAGCAGTGATGGGTGAGGATGGATATATTATTCTTTTCAGATTAGTAACTGATTGGGGACACTTTCATCCAACCAGTCTTTCATTGCTGAAGTCCTGTGATCTCACAACAGAAAGGAAGCAGGCTGTTCTGACAGTTTCAGTTAATGATCTTAGGCCAGATTGATTGGTGCAAAAATCAGGGTTTTTTCAGTGGTGGCTTCTCATCTCTGGAATTCTCACCTTAGAAAATATTTTGAGAGCAAGCTCATCTTCAGGGGTTTGTTTCAATAAGCTGTTAAAGGAGAGAAGATGGTTTTCATCTAAGCTGGAAGTATTTTGTCTGTACCAGATTCTGTTTTAAAGTAATTTGGGATTTTGGTTTTAAAGGGTAATAATAATGATTTCAATTAGTTTAAAAAAATCACAGTGCTTTAATTTTTTTATTGTTGTTTTATGATACTGTTTGTTTTCCTGAGAGGTGCCCCAAGGGGGTCCTCCTGGGCCATGCTGTTGAGATAGAAATCCAATAGATAAATGAATAAATAAAAACTCAGATATACCCGCACAGATGGAGCTTCCATATTGTCTCTCAGGCAGCATTTTCCAATGGACTTGTTTCACATATGTAGCTGCCAGTCATTTCATGTAGAGAAAATTCTATCAGATGGGTGAACCAGCCCAGGATGTCCCAAAAGAAGGAGAGAGGGAACCGTGCACCATCAGATTCCCATCAAGAAAGAGATTGAAGAGTTGGATTTATACACATTATTTTGACCTCAGAATAATGTCACAGGGAAACATCTCCAGATAGCTATTGCTGAGAATGGAAACACCAACCCAGATTAAATGGGCCTTTGGCCTATTCCTGTAAAACAAAGACAAACTCACTGAGATACCCCACTCCCCATGTTCTCAAACATTTACTATGACCAAGAGAAGGGACTGAATGTCTGTGACTCAAATTGAGAGGTCACCTGCTTGCGTCCTGCAGTAAAACAAGTCCTTTTCCCTGTAACATCTTCCAGTTAGTAAATCATGGGAAAAAATTTTTTTCCAAAGTGATTCTTGAATTGCAGTCATAATATATATCTATGATATATGTTTACAGAATGATGTATTGATTTCAAATAAATCTTCTCAGGATCAAAATCTTCCAAGGCAGAAGGTGAAGGAAAAAGAAATCAGATCTAAAATTAGGATGGTACCATAGTTATGGGAAGCAGACAAGGAGGGGGTGAGAGACTATGGGGCAACCCAAAGAAACAAGAGGGCTTGAAATAATGTTTGGGACTTTTTAGTTTAGAAAAAGTGAAAGGGAACATGACAGAAATGTATAACATGTAGGAGTTTCTCTCTCTCTCTCTCTCTATCCCCTGGAACAAAGTTCATCCAATGAAACTGTTTGGAAAGAGATTTAGAATACCCAAAGCCCGTGGAAAGAAAATATAAAGATTGACGATGTAGTGCCGGGTGATGGGCCCCTTGGGCTGGATGGCACTCAACATGGTGTTTATGAAGTGGCTAGAGTAAAGCCTTTTGGACATCTAGTTGCTGATGTTGCCATACAGGAAAAGAAAATCTGAAGCTGCAAAAACAGAATTACCGTAGGAAGGTGGAGTGTAAGAAGCATAAACACAGGAAACCTCAACACAGTGAAAGATGAAATGACTACAAATTGACATCTTAGGCATCAGCAAATTGAGATGGAACCAGGATTGGACACTTTCAGCCAGAAGATCATACTGTTTATTACTTAGGACATGTAATGGGCAGTCAGGACATGAAAAACAAAGAAGGAATGGTGTTGTTTTTAAATCTATCTATGAGGTTGCTAAGACAACAACTTGATGACTTTAAAACTAGATAAAATTCATGAAGGACAGGTTTAACAAGACTTGAAGATGTAGTGTTACCTTCAGACTGAAGACAGCCTGCTTCCAAAAACCAGCTGCAAGGAGTCCACAGCAGAAGATGGAGAAGTGTGAATACCCCAGAAGCATCTGGCTGGATTGCAGAAGATCCTGATCCAGCAGAGCTACTCTTGTGCGTTTATGATTCATACACTGATGCTAAATGAATGGAGCAAAATTAAAGTGGAAGTTTTGCCCATACTGAATCATGAGGCCTAGACAATTATTTTAAGCATATGGCGAGACTGGATTCCTCTGGGTTCCATTTTTGTAAAAACAGTGCTGTCATAAGCCAGATGCATCACAAAATGCGAAGATGGTTCTGCTCCTTCTTCTGTTGCCACCACTTCCCCAAGCATCCCTTATTTTTGAAACTCAAGTTTTTCTTTCAACACTTTCAACACCACTAAAATAGCTACTGCTTCAAACTTTAAATGAGGCACAAAACAGCTGGAGAGATTAACGATGCGGGAAACCCGAATCTCTTCATCTTCCTGATTTGAGAACATAAGTCAAACCTTAATTTAGAATATTATCCAACTTTAAATTATATTTCTTTTGATTGAAACACATTTGCTATGAAATGAGGCACATGTATTTTGCACGTCATGTCATGACCAGAGTTGGTAATTCATTTACCTTAGTGATATATGCTTGCTTTGTTTTATTCAGTTCTCCTCCTCCCCACCACCACCCTTCCATCTAATGTTTATAGCCCTTTCTGTGATTATGTTACTATTTTTGGAAGTGTGTTGTTTTCAAATGGAATGTTTGCTTTTAAAGAAAATGTTGTCATTAGAAATTTTTTTTTTTTGTCTGCGCTCAGTCATTACTGACCCTGCAGTGACTGCCTGGACGAATCCTTGCAGTTTTCAAGGCAATTGTTTTCGGAAGTGGTTTGCCAGAGCCTCCTTCCTAGAGCATAGCCCAGCTGGCGAGCGCAGGAGGCGGGGTTTCCGTTGCTTCGCGCCCTTTTCGGGCGAGCGCGGTTTCGCGCTTACCGGCAACTGGTCCCGTCTCTCTGTGCAAGGCGCCGCCAGCATTTTTCCTCCCACCGGAGTGAGAGTCCCCATTTATCTACTCACGTGAGTTTTCGACCTGTTGGGTTGACAGGAGCTGGGGAGGAAACAGGAGCTCACCCTGTTAACGCGAAGGCTAGACTTGAACCGCCGAAGCGTCAGCCATTTCTGGCCGGCAACTTTCAGCATCATTAAGCCGCTGCGCCACCGCGTCCCCTGGAAAATGTATTATTAATTGCAAAAGCATTCTCTCAAATCTGGGTTTGCTGCGGCCTGATGTATGAATGGTCCCACCATTAACATTGCAAACTTGAGGTCAATGTATTTCAGAAGACATCATCTTTCAGGCTGGATTAAAAGTATAAATTCTCTTCATTGCCACTTCAAAGGTCTATGACCACCTCAGCAAAAAGCCAGCCTCATGGAGAATACTTCAATGACTATTTCTCATAATAAAGTAGAATGCTCCAGTTTGATGTGCTTGCCTACAAAACATGTTCTTCATTGAGAGATCCATTCCATTCAAGATTCCTGTCAGCCAGCCAATCATGGCTCTTTTCAGAACATACTACTCCATTCTCCTCTTCCAAAAGTTAGCATCCCACAGAGAACTCCCACTAAGCTGTTTTCATGGTTCTCCTTAAGTTCCCTCAAATGACATTTTTTAAATACTTTTGCAAGCCACTCAGACTTTCCTCTTGGATGGGGACAATGTGAGTTTGGTAGAAAAGGGTTCACAACTAGAGAATGACTCTAATAACAGCATAGATTGTGACCTTGTGGAAATTCTGTGTTTAGAGGTTGTATGTGATGTAATAGTGGTTGCTAGATAAGCAACAGAGAGCTCATCTGGCATAGTAGTTAAAGGCACCAGGCTAGAAACCAAGAGACTGTGATTTTTAGTCCCACCTTAAACATGAAACTAGCTGGGTGACCTTGGGCTTGTCACTCGCTCTCAGCCCTAGGAAGCAGGCAATGGCAAACCACTTCTGAAAGATCTTGCCAAGAAAACTGCAGGGACTTGTCCCTGTAGTCACCAGCAGACAAGACTGACTCGAAGGCACAAATACACACAGATAAGCAACGAACAAGGCAGCTATTGTCAGACCTTGATTTTGGACAACTTAGGGGCTTCTCTTGACCACTAAAGAAAGAAGATGCTACATTCAGTAGCCTTTAGCCTGACACACCAATATCTTCTCTTCTTCTAAACATCCTTCCTTGTTCTGTTCCTTTTCTTCTTCTTCTTAATAAGAACTTTACTAAACACATACACAGCAGATGTACACATCTTAAAAACAAACAAACAAACATATAAATATTACTTTCATCTCCAAGTATGGAAGATGGCATGAAGCCCAAGAGAAGAATAAAGAGATAACGGAGGAGGAGGTGGTGGAACTACATCAAGAAGAGTAACAGCATAGAAGTTTCATCTGTTGGGGATGATAAGAATGGCTCTGGCCATGGTGCTGAAACAGAAAATCAGTCTGCGCACCAGTTGTTCTAAACCAGGATCTGTTAAGTCAACCAGGTGACCTTGCCTGAAAAACCAAGATCTATTGCTGGGCTGTATTAAGGGTGGTTCTGCCCCACAACATGTTTAACTGGGACAAGGGGGATTAATGTGTTGGAATACCAAAAAGGGGTTAATTGACAGAGGCAGTTAAATTTAACCCCAAATAGACCTAGTCTTACACAGGGTAAAAATAACTCCACACAGCTGTATTGTGTGAACATCTAGTCGTCCCAAAAAAGGAAGTGGAGAGGGAGTTCCTGAATAAGCAAGTCTTCATGTTACCAAATTTCTTTCAAGGCCTGACAGCACAGGAGGCACCTGCCCCACATTGATTGGCTGAAGCAACCAAACCATGCTTACTGCTACTTGCCGAATAAGGAAGGAAGTAGGGATGTTATGAAACCTGTGTGACACTTAGAGATGCTGGGAGTTGTAGTTCAGCAACATCTGGAAGGCTCCAGGTTGACTACAGATGCCAGCCTATAGCAACTTATTTTTATTGTTTGTTTAATGAACTCTGTGAAATTAGACGGAATGGAACAATATGTGGGAACACATGGAAGGACATAAATACAATTTCCAATGATGCACACAGGCTGTGTGAGTTTCCAAACAAGCAGGCCACCTATTTGTTCTTTTCTCTTCTTCACTGCAGTTCAGTAATCTGGAATCTGGTAGTGGGAGAGAGATGGTGATCATGTCAGTCCAACTACTAGTGAGATCATGACTTAGCAAGGAGATCTTCAATCTAAAGCATAAAATACCTACCATTCTTTGGACTATTACCACTGAATTGCTAAGAAGTGCTGAAGAGTGAAAGTCCTTTTTTTAAAAGATAGATTTAGTTCTGTTAAATTGCTCTTCCCATGTTTATCCTGGGATCAGAGTAATTCACACAACACCACTCTCAATAATTCTGGGCAAGTTGCAGGGAGGAGAAGGTGGCAAAGGTAATTCTATTTTCGTTGTTAACAGGCCCTCACACTCATGCAGCTGCTCAGGAAGAAAGATCAATGGAAATGCACTGTACAGCTTCCATTTCTTTCAGACTTTATTACAGGACTCTCTAGGGTTCATCTAAGCAGCATAATAAAATGTCAATAAGTTCATTGGTGTTTTGAGGGACTTTTTGGTTTCCTTCCGTGATCTTGTTTGCTGTGATTGCCAAAGAGGCAATTTCAAGTACAGCAAGGAAAACAAATTGGAGTGGTATCTAGAAAGAAAGCCTGTTGTGCCTCTGGGATGTGATGCTAAATGCTGGTATACTTTGGCATCAATTCATTGAATGTTAATAATTGGACCAGATCCTTGGAGACAAAGGAAATGAGTGGGCTGTACTCATGCAACATACTTAACCAAGTCAAGGGTGAAGTTGGTTGCCACGTGAACAGCTTGATACAATAAGCGGTAGGGTTAGAGAAAGCTGGTTTTCATTCAAAATAGCCCTGGGTTTATTTAAAGTTAAGCTAACTTCTCTTGGACAGTGATGCTATGTGAAGACAGAAGGTGTAAGGTATGAAGCTGCTGAGGCAGAAGTAAGCAGTCCCCAGAGTAAAGAAAACCATTACTTCAACATAGGTAAGCACTTCCAGAAACTGTCAAGAGAACAGCCAAGTATCCAGAGATTCAGAAAGGCAACAGAAAAAGCCTTGAATTTAAATCCTATTGCACAGACCTAGGTAAAACCTTTGATTTGGGGCAATGCAGCAGGCGTGTCATTTGTGTGTTTATAAATTCTTGTTTGCAGTAAAGAGACTAATCTTGCCAAGTTGTGTCCATGAGCCTTTTGCTTAGTAAGCCAGTTCCTATATAAAGAACAAAGCATCTGGGGAGCTGAAATTTACAGCTATACAGCAGGGAAGCCCAACCATTGGATGGGTGAAAACATTCTTCCTGCTGCTGGCACAGAAAAAAGACCAGGGCTTCTCGAAGACCACCCTTTCTTCCTACCCTTGTGGCAGTGAAATAGCTTGCAACAGAGCCAGAAAGGGATGGAGTGGGGTGGATGCACTTCCCCATCTTTGTCCACTGTGTGTATGTGTGTTTGTAAGTATGTGTGTATCTCACAGAGAAAAAAAGGCAGGAAGTCACAGCTTTCCAGCTACTTTTATATTGGTTGGACTTCCCATAAAAGTGGTCACTCTTGGTTTGACCAAGGTATTTCTGGCCACTTGCCTCCAGCACATGGGGTTGGGTATTTACCTCCAGGTAGTTGCAGATTTACTTAGCTGTGGCCTGGGTAATACAGAATTAGTAAATTCTCACGGCTTCTCCTGTGCTACTCACCCATCAAGAGATGCTCATTTTGAGTCTCTAGAGATACGGTGGCTTTCTTTTCCCTAGATATGCTCGAATGGCAGCTGGATAGCCATCTGCCAAGGGTGCTTTTAATTGGATTCTTAAAGAGTGGGTTGGGCTTGGTGGCCTCAATGGCCTCTTCCAAATTTATGACTCCATGACAGCTGCAACAACATAGTTAGGAGAGTGCAGAAATGTCAGCATCTGTGACATTCTGTATAGTGACTAATTCTGGGATGCAGTGAAGTGTTGCAGTTAATTAATTTCAAACACTGAATTGACTTGTTTTATAGGGAGGGTCTTCAGAGGTCCTCAAGGGTACGGTGAGGCATCTATCTGCATGTGCATTATACAACATGGCTGGCAGTATGCACATTGAATGCAAAATGTGAACAATTCTAAATTTGGAACTGAACAAGTGCTGCCTTTAGAGCAGAACTTCTGTTTCTGAAGAGCCTCACTTCAGAGACCCATAGTTTCTGTGTGTGTATGTGTGTGTGAGAGAGAGAGAGAGAGAAGTGGAATCATATTCAATATTTTACCTTTCCTCTTTCGTTCATTTCGATGCAGAATTGGCTTCATTTCCCCAAGGAGTGTACTGTATAATCAGCACTAGCTCCTGAAAATCCATGGCAGAATGAATTATAAAGCTAAAAAGTCTGGAAGAGAATTTGAAAATCCCTGGTATAACTCAGGGAAATCTGAGAAATGTAGTTCATCTCAAATGCAGCTTCTTTTGAAGGTAATACATTTTCAGCCCATTCAGAAGTCCTCAAATGCACTTGCCTTTAAGTCCGTCCTTCCTTCCTCCCTTCCCGTCCTTTCTGTGCCACTATTAGTCTAAGTACTCACATCCTTGACATCTTGACATGATCTTGCAGAGACATTTGTGAAGGAAATATATTTCTAAATTCCTTTGCAGTGCCTGCTTCTAGTTATCATGGTTGAGAAGGTAAGCATGGGCAATGATCAATGAAATCTGAAAAACCAGGAGCTATTAATCAGAAATGACTAGAAGGCTTAATGTATGGTCCTGAGCATCTCCTTGCCTCTCATTATTGTTAGCAGAGGCAGGATAAATTATGTAAATATGCAAATTTTTTAAAAATACATAATGGATGTCACTTGCAGAACATAGCTTCTTTTGCAGTGCAATATCTTCAGTCTCTTGAAATTGTAGTCTTTTTACAGAGCAGCATTGATACAGCACTGCTTGGAGGTGTTCCTGCTGTAAGTTCTCCTACAGCTTTTCTACAGTTATCTTTATGCCCAGAATCTCCTCTGGGCTGAGACAGAGCTTTAGAAATCCAAATTTCGTTCAGAAAATTCTGCACGGAAAGAAAGGCAGAAGGTTCGGAGTTCTACACAAATAGGTGCCAGAGCCCAGAGGATGTCTGAAAATGCTGCTGATGAAAACGAAATAACTCTGTTCCTTGGGTGTAACAGTCCAACACAGCCATTCCTTCAGAAAAGAACTTCATAATCATGTCAGTGGCAAAAATCTTCATATACTGATGCAATACCACCAAGCCAAGCCTAGTTTGACTTCCTGTCTCTTCTTCCTGCCTCTTGTCTCATCCAATTCTACATGTCCTCATCTACTAGGTGAATAGGAGGACCCCAAGGAGCTGCCTTCAGTTACTGCTAATTCAGGCTCCCCCTCCACTTCCCAGCAATGGCTCAGTCCTTTAGACTGAACAACCCACTAACAGCATGTAAACAAGCTGTGGATAGACCACAATTGCCCTAGTCCATCTGAGGGGCAGCCCCAGAATGTTGCTTGGGTTAGAGAGTCAGTCACACTTGCTTTCAGACCACTCTCCCCCTCTGTCCCCTTCTTCTGCTGGCAGAGGGCCAGTGCCAGTCACATCTTCCCTCTTCCAGACGGAAGTTAACTCAGCATGACATCTCTGAGTATGTCCCGTGGTACAGCCAAGGCTGGCTCAGACTACAATTTGCTCTAATTGTCTATATTTGTATGTACGTATGCATGTATGCAGGTCTTTGAAAGGCTTTGTTCCCGCCCTCCCTTTGCCGAGGCATCTAAGATTAAGCAAAGAAAAAATCATCCCGAGCAGAAGCATTCAGATTATGCAGGTTAGGAAGTAGAAAAAAAGAATCTGCCCATCCTAGTCTGATGCCCGTTTAAAGGCTCTTGATAAACTCCAGAGTAATACAAGTGCAAATTCAGAAAAACCTTGTTTGCTTCACTGTTGGTGTCAGGAGAGCAGTATTACAATCCAGCCGTTCTTTACGTGGATTATTTAAAAAAAAAAAAAAAAAAAGTGAAAATTCAGTAACTGTTTGCTTTCATGTTGTTGCTTAATAAACGATGGCATTGTAAAATCTTCTCCTGATTTGCATAACTATTAATGTACATTGCCCGAGAACCATTTCTTCATGCAAATCATATTGCTTTCATTCCTTGACACATAAATTTTCCTGACACCAGTTTTTAAAATGCAAATTCCTACAATGTAAGCTCTTTTTTAAAGAAATATAACTACCCTGTTTGTAGTTAACCTTCAATAGGGCATCTTCTTTCGTGCTTATATACATCAGAGCTCTCTGTTCAGAAGAGTGCAGTGCTAGGAACAGCTCAGATCCTGCGCAGAACCCTTAAACTCCCCGGCCTCTGGTAGAGGACCCGAGATTGAGGAAGACACAGACCACCCATAGGGGTGAGAGGGGAATTTTATATATATAAAATCTCTAGCAGATTTCACCTGATGCTAGTATTTATACCACTGGGTAGTCCAGGGGAAATGGAAGGCTCAGATCTCCTGCCAGATGGATTTGTGACAGAATTTTGTTATAACCCTCATAAGAACAGGGATGAGATGAATGTTGTTCCATGTTTTGAATTTTTTTTTCTTCATAAAGTACTTGAGGTTTGAAATTGAATGTGGGAGAGAAAAATGGATCGATTTATTTGTCTACTCCAAGAGGATTTTGAGTGCTTCATATTTTTAAGTTTTTTTTCTTAATGTTTGTATTCATGTCATGTTTTTATTCAGCCATGTTTCTCCAGCTGAATTAGACCTAGGACCTTGTTTCTCCTCTCCCTCTTCAACCTCAACAAGGACAAGGAGAAACAATGTGGTCACATCAAAGCAAAGGATTGTGTTGAATTTAGATATTGGTGTAAACTACATACACTTATGTGAACTTAGCAAACAAGTATTGGCATTTGTTCCCGAGTGTCTTCATAAACTGGAAAGAAATATGTCAGGATATTTATTAAAAAACAGAATGTGGAAAATAAAATCTAACAGGCCCAAGTTCAGAATATGTGTTTTGAGGGGATCCGTGGATTGGGAAGAGTAAAAAAAGTGAAGGTGGTAGCAACACGCACGTGGTCAAATCTATTTACCTTAGGCTTATGTCTCCTTCCACTGTTAGCTAGGGAAGTTTGTGTTCTGCTTCAAAGTCCTCTCTTCCTTTAGTCAGCTCAAGGTGTTACACATGGTTTTCCCTTCTCTGTCCACTTGTTAGCTCCACTGGGTAGGCCAGACCAGGAAATCAACTTCACAAAGAGGCTAAAATGACTTTTATTGGATTTGGCAATAATAGCAGAATCTTGCAAGTCTGACTGGGCTGCAGCTCCTCCTCCTTCTTATATTGCAGTGAATCAGGGAGGTGTCTGCCCTTAGCCACTTCCGGATGATCTCGTTGCTCTGGACTTAAAAAACATTTCAGCCCCTTTGACCTAGGTAATAGTTCCTGCATATTTCTGTCAAAGTCATCTTGCTTACTCTCTGCACCAATCACAACATCTCTATGAGGCAGGTTAGGGGCTGAGAGATATTGCCAGTTCCGTGACTGAGTAGGCAATTCAGACCTGACCATCCCAGTTCTTCTCTGGCATTCCAAGCCAGTATTACACAAACTGGTGTCTTCATGATGTGCTTGGAGTCCACCTTTGAGAATTCCTTTGCTAGCATGGCCAAAGAATTTGGCAGCAATTTATGAAAGGCAGCTGCTTCAAAGAGGCCACCTTAGTGTAGGAGCTAGAAATGAACTTGGGAGCTCTGATGACCAAGTTTTTATCACCCATTTGGATTCCCATAACCATTCCTTGGGGTTGCACTTTGACAGATGACAAGTTCTATCTGCTTCTTCCCAAAGCACCTCTGGATGAGCTTGCCTCCTCTTGGCCCACTCTCCTTTGCTGTGCCTTTGATTGACAAGTTGGAAAGATGTCCCTTGGCCACTTTATCAATGCTGTAGCTCCAAGTATGGTTTTGATGAACAAATATTCTGGATCCCCTGATTCCTGGTGACAGGGCCAGAATGGCTCAAGTTGACCTACTTGCTTTTCTGTTTGTAGGTCAAGAAGAGTCCATCAAAGGCTAACCAGCAACTGAGGATGAACTCTTAATCATCTCTTGACTTCCTAAGCTCCAGCAGAATGCAAACAAAAACCTTGGTAGAAAACACACTGAAGTTCCCTCTGGAAAGAGTTCAGTCTAAATTTTTAAGGACTCTACTTCAGGTGGCTCCACGTGTGCCTAATGTACTAAGGAGGGAGACAGTTTTGACTGAAGTAGAAATGGGTGCATGGACTTGTATTATTGGCCACTGGTTAAAGGTTTTTGGTGGTGGTGGTGGTGGTGGTTGTTTTTATCCAGAAGTTCTGGGCTCTTGAATAATTGTGAACAATTATAAATCAACATGGAAAATAAATATTGCAAGGCTGTAGGTTTTCAAGAGAGGCCATTCTAATAATAGGCCACAACTGAGCACTTATAGCACTTAAGCAACATGCTAGAGATTTGGAAGCCCAACTGGATCAATCTGCCCTATCCAGGAACATGTTCTTGAGTAGTCATGCCCCCTTTTTAAGCCAGTAAAATAAATAATTGTCCCTAAACTCCAAACAGCACTAACATTAGCATGGTTCAGGGTCCTCCTAACAGCTGTTCTCAAGCACAGATATAAAAAAAATCCCTTAGGAGCAAAGATTGTGCCCTTGCGGAGAAGGATCTATCGAATCCATAGCTCATGTCCTTCTGTATTGTCTCATCTATAAGAACGCAAAGGACCACTTTATAACTCCCTATCTGGCAAAGTACTAAGACAATTCTGATTTATTTTATATACAGTTACTTTCATCAGACCAGTATATATATTTTTTCTTGAATGTGGCTAAACATTGTTACACTGTCTGTAAGACTAGACCCAATCTGCTCACTGCAATGACTTAGTTACCACTTTATGCTGTCTCGTTTTATTTGAAAGAGAAAATGTTTAATTATTTTACTTATTTGTTTGCCTGTCGAATTCTGGTCAGTGACTGTAATAAAGAGGACTATTGCCACTGCTACCACACTAAGGCTGCTAAAGTAAAAAGATGGGGTGGATCCGTGGGACCTGATCACTTCTTTTGTCATTTGAAGGGTTCAGGTGTTGGCTGGATCCCATATCAAACTGTCAACTTGTATACCCATTTGATCCAATGTCAAACAGATGTCCCCATATTAAACTACTGGGACGTTTAGCCTTTTCCCATTGTCATGCTGGGTCTGCACCTCTCAGCTCAGAGACTTCAACATGGATCTGCAAATATTAGCAATAGAATAATTGGCTCAGAAGTTCTATGCTATGGTAGCACTTAAAAAAAGGTCCTCTTGGGAGACAGGAATTTTCCAGCTGGGCTCACAGAAATTTCTCAAGAGCTCATGTGAAGACAAGTTCTTTCTCTGTGTGTGTTTGTTTGTGTGTGTGTGTGTTTTCTTTCTGCAAACAATTTGTGATGTAGGAAAGGACAGATATTGTTCTGATAGTAATACTAGGAGCTGCTTCTCTACCAGTTTTTTCTGTGTACATGTGCCACATAGATTCTGCAACTAATTTACATTCTGAGAGAGTTTGAAAGAAAACTAGGGATGTGCAAAATACTTGGACTTTGACCCAATTTGACCTTGAGACAGCCACTTCAACTTGGAAAAAAACAGAGCAAATTTGGATGTCCAGAGCAGATTATTCCAAGGATGACACCCATAAGGAAAAAACTCCAAAAAACTTGACTGTTTCCTCCTCAAAACACCTTTATTTGTAGCCAGAATAAAGCCCCTGAGTTGCTTCAAGCTTTGTTCTGACAGAAAGTTCCAACGATACGTTGCCTTCTTCTGAATTCAAATTAACATGGTTTGGACATCTGTTCTTGACTCAAAGTCCTAGAATTAAGCTCATGAAGTCAATGGGAGAATAATACTGTTGCAATTGCCCATCATTTATTTATTTAGTGGAAACTGAAGAAAATCATCATAGGATATCAGAAGTTCCAAATCCTCACAAAATGTATTTATTATTACTAGCAAAATAACGATTAAATGGTTGGAATGTGCCTAGAGAAAACATTGGTAGAAACTCAACTCCTTGTTCTGTTGCCCGTTTGAGCTTTGCCAGCAAAGGGGACTGAGATGAAGGTGGGGTTGGCTCCACATCTGAGCAGCTGAAAACAGTGATCATCTGTCATAGCATTCCAAAAGCGAAGTGGCATTTGGAAAGCTTCACGCAGAATGAAAGGTTGCATGTTCTCAAACACTGCTTAAATTGTTTTCTCTTCCTCTCAACTCTTCTTTCTCCCATTTGGGTCAGAAAAACCACAGAGGAACCAGGAGAAGCGGGCAGGCAGAAACAGAGAAGGGAACGATAGTCCTTCATGTATTTATAAGTAACAATAACTGTGGTCATTCAGTTTTGCGGCAAATAGAAAATCCAGCAGCAGAGAGAGCAATATAGAAGAAGAACACAACGTAAGGCTTATAAAAACAATCTTTTAAGACCTGCCAACCCTGAAAAGGAAGCGTTCAAATTAATTCTTCAAATCCAGAAAGCAAAGCTCTCTTTTGCCAATGTCACGGTTCTCTCATCAGTGTGCATCTCGCCAAATTTCAGAGGAAACAAGTGCCATATCTGTCATGTGCATCTTCCTCTCTGCCCCCCCCCCCCCCATTCTGCAGGAAAAGGAAGACACACCTCCCAACTGCAACCAAGACTCATAAGAGATATCACAAGTTCTTGGGGACGAGTGTACTTCCTTGGTAATATATAAATGTCTTCCATCAAATGTTGAGCAATTAAGCACAGGGTCTCCACAAGTGTTCTGGCAGATCAATTCTGAGTTTCAGACTGATCTGCATGGGTAAAATATGTCAGGGGCAGGAGCACAGCAAGAAGAGCAGGTGCGTTTGCACTCGCTGACAACTGATGGAGCCCATGATTAACATGTCTGCCTGTTAATTGCGTGTCACTTCCCCTGCACTTTTCATTTGTCCTCCTCATCTGATCCAAAAACAAATCTAATTGGGAAGGGTGAAACAAATTCCTCTATTAAATAAACGGCACTTGCACATTTATGCACCCTGCATAATTCTGCATAGAAAATGCTGGTAGTAAAGGGAGGAAGAAGCAGGGAGGAGAAATGGCAAGAGCAGAGGGGAGGAAGATAAGACTGAAGGATAACGAAGAGGGCAGAGCGTAGACCTATACGCACGTGGGACCAAAGCGCATGGATATGTCAATCAATCTCTTAATGACTCTCAAGATCAGCCGCTGAATGAGAGCACTTCATCCAAGTTCTCTGCCTCGATGAAAATGAAGCTAATTCTTCTAAGCGTGCAAAGCTAAGTATTCTTACTAGACAGCGAAATCCACTGAGGATAATAGCCTATAGAAGCGGCATTGTACAGCACAGTGTTTCTCAACCTTGACAACATTAAGATGCATGGACTTCAACTCCCAGAATTCTGGGTTGGCTAGGGAATTCTGGGAGTTGAAGTCCATGATCTTAAAGAATAGCACACCTTTGCCATGGGTCAGGAGGCCTGGGAACCTCTGGGAGGCAGCACCCCCCACCTCCCAGGAGAAAAACATCTGGCAAAGAGAAGACCAACCAGGCCCTGTGCAGGAAACCCACAGAAGCTGGGTTTCCTCCCTTCCAGAAATCACACTTGTTAAAGGACTCTCGGCTAAGAATTGATGGCTGGGTGGCTTCCCCACCCTCCTTTTTTACCTTCCCAATCCCTTTCCTTTTATGTTCTCCTGTGAAGATAAAAAAAGGTAGGATTTTGTAAGCCACTCTGGGAGTCGTCACAACTGAAGAGTGAGATAAGGGCTCTTTAAAGCACAAAGGCTATTGAAGACTCATGCGTAGGATAGTGCGATCTGTTGTAGGCTGTGTACTGCGATACACAGAAGAATGCAATTAATGAATGGCTCATCAGAACCCCAAACATTGATCTTACCAGGAATAACCCACTACGTGTGAGTCTCTGTTCTAGCTACAGCTTTGGCTGCAGTAATTGGTCCTAGCTGGGACTTAGAGCTGAATTGCCTTCCTGTTAAATGAGTGAAGATCCTTCCTTATTGGAGGTTTCCTGTGGTCTCGGCATGCCTCTGGCATCTTCCCAAACAGGCTCTGCTAATTCTGCCCTAATTCTCCAGGAAAGAGTGATCGGGGCATTCAGTTATTTCCAAAATTGAATGACAGTCCTTGAAGAGGTTCTCTGCCTGAATTATTGTTCCTTGCCTTCCTCAAATCAGCACGTCAGGAAATGCAGTGTACCATAGGGACTAGGATGGTTCATTCTCCCGTAATGTATGTATTCTTTACTCAGTACTTCAATTCTGAGGCCGTCCCGCTGCATAGCAACTCCAGGCAGCCTACAGATAAACATTAAAAGAAAATGGGGGGGTGGGGGTGGAGAGAAGGCAAAACTCCCCAAAAGTCAGACAAAAATCAACCAAAAAGCCAACCCCCATCCTAGCCATGGCCTGAGAGAACAATCAGGTCATCAGCAGCTTGCAGAAAGTCAAAAGGGTGAGAGCAGGACAAATCTCATGCAGGAATGAGGTTGATGCACCTATTCCCAGAAGCTTTATGGATCTCCAAAAGTATTTGCTTGCCCTGGACACTTATTTCCTTCTAGTCAGAATTCAAGTAGTGCTTCCTTATTTGAAGGTGGGCAGTTCTAGTGGTTACATGCTCAGAGCACTAACATTTTCTATTCTGGAAAAGTGAGGCTCAGGTGTTTGAGATAGGTTGGCGGGCCTAAGGAAGGCCGGAAACATTTGCTTTGATAGTCCCACTCAAGTGCACAAGGCCAGACCATCCAAAGTGCACGCTCTGTGCACAATCATTTCCAATTCTTATTCCAGCGGTTCTAATTAGACACCAAAGAAAAATCAGCCCCTTTGGGATGCACCTGAGGAGGCCAAAGACTGAATTATATCTTCCAGCCTTCATTGACAACCTCCATTAGTCATTCTCAGCGAGTCTCCTTGCATTTAAATATCAGTTTGCCAATCATCTTGGAAATCAAGCTTCTCTGCACTGCTGGGAAAGGGAAGGTGGTGCTACATCTTCCCTGAGAGTCTACCCATCTCATTGCTTGGTGCTGCCAAGGGAGAAAATGAAGAATGAGGTAGTGGGAAGAGAGAGAGATGAAAGGCTGGGTCTCAGAAATCTGGGTATAACCAGAATCTTTGTCTCCTGGCTGCCTCCATATATAGACAGAAGCAGGATCTGTTTCTTTGTCCAGGTGTGTAAGGAATCCATCACAAATGGGGCATGCCATTTTCAAATCTTCAGTAAAAGGCAAAAGATTTCTCTGAAGAGAAACCAGAGGTAAATCTTTGAAATGGCTGGCCAGGCACAGATTCCTATTTCACCTTGAAAAGTATTTAACAGTCCTTATGCCCCAACACTATAGAACACCAGTTTTTACCAGAGCACAATTTGAACGTTTTGAATTTGTGGTTAAGTTGGGAAAGTTTCACAGAGTTCCTTATCAGGAAAGATTGTGCATATGTAGCACCAATGCCATTGGAGATATTGCTCATATGTTACTTGAATGTCAGTTATGTGCTGTGGAAAGGGCTGATCAGTCAGAATGCCGCCTAAAATTTAAGAACTTTGGGAAAACTAAGGTTAAAGAGTCCCACTTACTTCAGGGAACCAGCTTCTTGGTTATTAGAAGGAGCAACTCTTTTATATACAAAATAATGCAGAAAAGATCACCTAGCACAGATTGGAGCTGATTGTAAGGGCAATGAAAAGATTTATATTGATTCTGATTACAGTTTTAATTGTATTTCCTGTCTTTGTTGGTATTTTATTGTCAAATTATCAAAATAATGGTTGATGATATGACTGAAAGATTAATCCATTCAAGGCATTCCATTCCCTGTCTCTGTTTTTCTTCTCATCATCACCAGAAGGCCCACCTACCATATTGTGGCATTCTGAGTGGACTTTGATGGGAAAAATATGTACCTCAAGATTATATTTTTCTCTCAAAATGTTTCTTCTTCTGTAAATTTAAGATTATCCGAAGTCTGCTTGTCTTCTTTGTGCTAAGAGAGACGGTTTGTCAATAACTTAGGCTACTTGGATAATTGATGGTACCACCCACATAAAATAACATATCTCAGTCTGGTGTCCTCCACATTAGTGTGACCAGCTCCCACAGTCCCCAGCCATTTCTCTCGGTGTGTTTGGGGGCCACAAATGTAGAGAATGGAAAAAGATAACCAGGCTAGTCGGTTGAAGAATAATTTTCGTTCTTTTTCATCACACCATTTGCGGTGCTATTTCTGTGAAGGAAAGGGAGATGAAGGGAAGAACAGAGATTGCAATCCTTTGTGCTTAACTCCTGTGGATTTAAGCAAGCAACAGCTGAGGGGTTTTTCTCCATTAATAAAGGGGAAAGTGTCTAATCTTTAAGAGACTATTATCATTCCCAAAACTTCTGAAAGATCTGGCATTTCAGCAACAGTTTCTCTGAACCTCCTCCTGATGGACTCTACAGTCATATTGTCTCACCACCGCCACCACCATCACTGCTCCATTTACCTTCCAGCCACAGTTTGCTCCTTGGTAGAACATTGTCTGACATTCTGCTGAGGATATGTGATATTAAAATATTCACTCTGATCATTTGGGCTGTGTGTAGTAGCAAAAAGGATGGGGAGGGGATGTTTCCAACCTAAAAGCAAAAGTGTTTCCGACCCAACATCTGTCTCATCCAGCCTTCTAAAATGCTTCAGGGACTCACAAGCCCTCTGTTTGAAGATATACTGCTTCTCTATGGGGACGTTCTACTAACCTATCAGCTGATTAACTGCTGCTGCTAGATTTTTCCTCCTTGAATTTGTCTAACCATTTTTTAAAGCCATCTCCCTCAAGGATGCAAAAGCATTTCCAGCCTTAGTGACCAAGACTGATGCCTGTATCCAGAAAATCAGCAAATGATTTAAAAAAAAAGTTGCTGTCAATTACAGTGCTTCTTTCATGTGGCATTGGAGGAAAGATACACACACACACACACACACACACACAGTGTGTGTGTGTGTGTGTATTGTTTTGTTTTATTTTATTTATTTCCCAGAGCCGCTCTACCACATTGCTGTTGTGTTGATCCCTGAATCTCCAGCACCAGAGCAAAGATAAGCTTCATGCAAACAGACACCTTCCCCCACACTTTGTTATAAATATCGTATGTCAGCCTAACTGTGTCTGACACCCCCTTAGAGGCATCTACTCCTGCTTTCTGGGTTTACTCATGCATTCTGGCAAGATCCAAATATGTGTAACTCAAGGCCGACACAACTCCCCTTCTTGAGAACTGCACATGAGCGATGGAGACATACAAGAAGCAGTGAGAATGCAGGGAAGTTCTGAACCTGGAAGAACAGAAGCAGTCAAAATGAAGACCTACACAAGATGGGGAGGTTGGATGAGAAGAATCCTACAAGGTCACCCAAGCAACAAAGTGGGGACAGCCTCCACCCCTCGCTTCTTTCCTTCCAGAAAAAGAAGCTGGTGGTGGTCAACTGAGTTCCCCTTTTCCTGCTGACTCAACCATCCTCTGCAGAGGTCATGCATAGTCCCTGCCTTGGGGTCTTTCTTCCAGAGGGGACTCCATGTTGAGATGTGGCTCAGTGCCACAAGCCACATCTTCTTCCTGTTTGTCCTCCAGATCCTGGTCCTTTCAACTAACAGTCATGCTTTCTGTTCTTCCTTGCCATTCCCCTCTTTCCTTCTGACCCCTTTTTCATACAGATAAACACTTGCTTCTCCTTGTCTCATCCAGAGGGAGGCATCAGGACTCCCTTGGCTAATGATTCCGAGCGACATCAATCATGGTGACAAGAGCCCTCCATAGGTCTTTTGCCATTTATCACAAGCTCACCCCCTGTTGTTTTGCTCCTGGCAGAAGGTATTGATGCTCTATAGGTCCCTAGCTGCCAGAAAATGGGGAGGAGGGAGGCTTGACTCTCTCTGTCTTATACACACACACATACACAGGTGGAAAGGAAAGGAAAGGAAAGGAAAGGAAAGGAAAGGAAAGGAAAGGAAAGGAAAGGAAAGGAAAGGAAAGGAAAGGAAAGGAAAGGAAAGGAAAGGAAAGGAAAGGAAAGGAAAGGAAAGGAAAGGAAAAGGACACACACCAAGCCCAGTGTCATCCAGTTCCTAGTTTCCAGAAAAAGAAGACTGAATTTGCTGCAAGAGAAAGGCATCTCCGGTCCTTTCACCTCCATCAAATCATGAAGACATTTGCTGTGAAAGAAAGACAGAGGTTTTATAAGTAAATATATAAATGTGAGTTCCAGCTGGGAGGAAAGGTTGTAAGGGAAAATGCATAAAGACAGGCTCATTCATCTACCCTTGATGCAGTTCTTCTCTTCCTGTTGGTTGGACAGAGTTGGGGACATCACAGGAGCAGGGGGAATCAAATCTTTGAAAATTAGCCAAAACAAGGCCTCTCTACTACATTTCAGATTCCATTTCTCTAAGAGGAAGCACACCTCTGGCTACCTCAACATTTTTGTACAACACTGAATGACTATAATTACCAACAATTAAGTGGGCTTTGTAAGACAATGAGAATGCATGTTCAGCACAAGTATCCATTAGTATATGGATATATATTAGGGTGGATGGTGGGTGGGGACACCTTCTAAATACATTTGATGGAGGAAAGAAAGATCTGGGGGAAGTTCTTGCAGCTGAATATTCAGGAGTGGACATTAACCCTTCCATCCGCCACACTGCAATAAATATGCGAAATATGGAGGACTATTTGGACCTAGTGATTCTGGTGTACATTGACTCTTCTACAGAAATATCCCACAGACACGTCCTTGTCACAGCGTTTCCAAATAAAATCCAGAGGTAGAAATGACAGAAGTATTTCAATACTTTTTATATGGTGTACAATCAATTCCTCTCTGGGTCACCAGAAAGTTCTGCTGATCACATTAATATCTACAATATTCTCTTTAAAAATTCTATAGATTGTCCTCCAGGTTGACCTCAGATTTTGATCTGAGATCGTATCTTTACCAATTTGGTGCTTTCTAGCTCTCTTGGATCACAGCTTCCATTATCTCAGAGTGCCTAGAGATCATGATAGCTGGGGCATCGGAAACAAAACATGCCAGATTAGACTAAGAAGGGCTTGGGCAGTTGGCAGTTTAGCATGTTGAAGCAACTCAGCAATTGGTTTAACAAGCTGAGTGAACCAAGCCCTAATATGAAGCTGCCATATGGACTATTTGTTCAGGCCTAGCATGCTTGTGTGTTTTGTTAACCTTCATTTAGGGTTTAGCATACTACATGAATCCAGACCTTGAGATCTAAGGAGGTCCCCTCCATAGATTTCTAAAGTCCAGGATCTAAAGCAGTGTTTCTCAACCTTGGCAACTTTCAGATGGGTGGACTTCAATTCCCAGAATTCCCCAGCCAGCATTCTTGGCTGGGGAATTCTGGGAGTTGAAATCCACCCATCTGAAAGTTGTCAGGGCTGAGAAATGCTGATCTGAAGCCTACATCACTGTTACATTGAAGGTATCTTCTAACAGTTGTACTTCAGCATTGTTCTGATTGGAGATCAAGACCAGAATTCTTCATTCAAATTGGTTTTGGGGAAAGATTACGAGATGGTCTTGGCCCCCTTTCCCTTCAGATATCTATTCCACTTAAATCAGATGTTTTTGAATTTTTTTTAAAACCAACTCACAAAAGTTCACATTGTTCCTCCTTGCCATCCGAAAAGCTGGTAATTAAGCAGCTATACCCACAGCAGGACTTCCTTTCTGACTGGCAGTTCAATCCGATCCACACTGCTTTTGTGGTGAGGCAGCAAGAGATGAGGGAAGGATCATCTGTTTAAAGGCTGCCAGCGCCTTGCCTTCATAAATCTCAATATGTCTGGATTCAGAAATTCAGAAAAGAAACACGAGGGGGTTTGGATGAGGGTGAAAGGCTGCCAAAGCTGCCGAGAATAAGAAAGTACTTAGACATCAACTCTGAAAGCTGTGTCCAGTCCTGACACCACATATTGAGAAGAACTTTGCCCAGCTGAAGTATGTCAGGTATAGGAAACCATGAGAACTATTTGGAAGAGACAGGTGAATTTAGCCTCATGAAGAGGTGAATAAAAAGAGATTTTTAAAAAAACCCTAGCAGCTTTCTCATCTGCAAGAAGACCTATCTTGCAGAACATGGCGTACAATTGTTCTCTGATATTCCCAAGGACAGAATAAGCATGTTAGTAGGAGAAATTTTTACTGCATATTAAGAGAGGCTTCCTAAGAATAAAAATGATGTGGCTGTGGAATAGATTCAGGAGGAGATTATGGATTCTCATTGGAGAAATGTGAGCCAGGGATGGGCAGCCACCTTTAGGGGAAGCTTAGTTTCACTGTGACTTGCAGAGAGGAGAATAAGATGCATGAGATGACCTCCAAATTCTCTTTTCTAAAATGCGTTGATTCTGAAATAAGTGATGTAACAAGTTTGCAATGTGTAAGTTTGATGAATGCATCCCACAATTATGGCTCCTTCTAGAATAATAATTCCCATTTCTCACTGAAGAAAGAACCAGAGAAGTTTCTCCCAAAAATCAATTGCTCAAGGATCAGGGGGAAAAAAGAAGAACTTTCTTCTTTGTGTGTTATTCATCAGGGGTCACATTCCAATATGGAACTTATATTCATAGGATTCACACCATCACTCTTGCATATTGGAAAAGAGAAGATGTCTTGTAAATAAGGCAACATCTGAAAATCCATTGAAATGTACTCATGCATTAATCTAAGTCTTAAAGATAATTATGAGTGGTGGGCAAATCAGGCCAAATGAACTTCAGATCATGGATCCAACATTCACTTATTTATTTATTAATCAGACTTATAACCTGCTGCAATCACAGGACTCTCGGGGGCTCCCAAAATAAAAATGTATATTAGAGTATAAAACATAAACAGAACAAATTAAACCCCAACACAGTACATGGTATGAGTCCCCCAAAGCCCTCCAGAAAAGGTTTTCCAGAAGGTGGATGATGTTGGATACCCAAAAATCTCCAAGGGGAAGTCATTCCAGTGGACCAGCCCCATCACTAAAAAGTAGTGCTCTCTGGCTTCACCCCCATGCTCGAAGTGATTGGGCCAACTTTAGTGAGGAGATGCAACAGGATTTGATTTAGATTTCTGACTCAGTTCAGAAGAGCCGGCCAATCTGATGCAGACTTCAAAATAAATTTGGAAAAAGAGTGGTTTTGGCTCATGCACAGAATTCATCCAAATTGTCCAATTCAGTTCAGATGGAGCTGGTTCCATTTGATGGTCCAAATCAGCTTGCCAGTTCCATTCTGAGATTTTATGCAATTGCTATGAAGTCTTCAAATTATAATTAACCACTTCTTGGCTAAGTAAGCAAAAACAAACACAGCTAACTTGAAATACAAAAGTTAGGTGATAAATAAACTGGGAAACCATCAGGTTGTTCATGCATCTCCATTCTCCAGTATAATGGAGAGACATCTATAGTAACCCAAATTGTCATTTATAACCTGTCACTTCCAGAAAGCATGTTAAGTTCTATGCATGCAGAGTAAACTTCAATAGAAGAGAATTTCTGTGGCTCAGGGTTGAACTGTGGAGTGCTTGGTGCTCTCTGAGCTTGGTGGTTTGCTTGCAGACACTTCATTACCCAACTAGGTAACATCTTCAGTGCTAGTGAGTGCAGGGTTCACTCCCTTTTTATATACAGTAGCTTTCAAAAGAGATAATAAAAAGCTAAAAAAAGGAAAACAAAAGACCAGAACATCTCACTAGCAATCAACACCCAGATAAGCAGGGATTAACACCAGGATTAACACCAGACAAACAATCAAGCAGTAGAGAACACCCTACTCAAGGAACAACCAACTCAGACAAATAATCAAGCAATAAACAACAGCCTAATCAAGGTACTACCAAGGAGAAAACATCACCCTCGCTACACTGACAGGGCAAGCTACTGTAATAAACAGAGAGCAAAGCCCATTCCCTTCTAGGAGGGATGATGTTTGAAGATGTTACCTAGTCAGGTAATGAAATGTCTGCAAGAAAACAACCAAGCTCAGAGAACACCAAGGACTCCATAGTAAACTTCCTCAAATGCCATGACATTCTTAAAGTATTTATCTTTCTACCCAGTGACCCACACCACAGTTACAAGACCTTTCTAACTTTGGAAGCTGAAAGCCAGTAGAATTCAGTGAACGACAGAATTCTACCCCAGTATATATCACCCCCAAATCAGTCTTTTCCAACAGCAGGAGGGTTGAGAAATGCTAATGACGAACTTGAAAATAAGCAAGATGGACATTTCTGAGCAGATCAACATTTTTCTCCCCTTCAGACTTTGGACTGCCATCAGGTTGAAAAACAGAGGCAATACTATCAAGGAGATGGCTAGAAGGAAGATTTGAGGCTAAGGTTTTTCTGAGGAATAATACCAGTGAGAGGAAGAGGGGGGAAAGGAGTGTACATATGGCCTTAGGTGCTGGAAACCCCAAGAGACAATGCACTGAAAGCTTTTGGAAGCTCTTGAAAGTCACCTTTGAATACCATCCCATGCTGGTATATCAAGGAATCTGGATGACTTTTCAAAAGCCTCTTTTTCCCTGGTGTTCTCTGATTCTCTTTTGAAATGGGCATCTGTTCCTAATTATCTGAAAATGTTTAATGCTGCCTAAGTCAATTGAAGCACTTGTTCACAGACGATAAATCCTTCATCTCCTCAGCTTTCAACTGGCTCTTTCTTGATGGGTCTCAAGATCCAGCAAGCGTCCCGATATGACATTGTTGACATTGATACTGAGGGACTGAACTTAGATCGGAGAGAATGAGCAGAATCAGCCATTCAGTAATGAAAGGTTGGAAGACCAAGCCAAGATGGAAAGGTTGGGCTGCCAAAAGGGATATTTCCTTCCTTACCAGGAGATGTGGAATCAAGAGAACTCTTAGGAGATGGGTTCTCTTTGGAGATTGCTGTGGCTAATAGACTATATCATATAACATATATAATCACAGGCGTAGTCACACTGAGATTTTTTTAAAAATTGCACTGTTTGAACAAAGTACAAGTGGTTATCAGGAAAACTATCTGTCAGCCCTTCTAGGTAGACCAGGTCAGGAAATAGATGCTGGAGGAAAAACTAGAACTTTACTTTATTGATATTGTTAGCAAAATTTGAGAGTTAAGTCAGTGTTTTTCAAACTTAGCCACTTTAAGATATGTGTGTGCTTCAGCTCCCAGAATTCCCCAGCCAGCATGGGTGAATTCTGGGAGTTGAAGTCCACACACGTTAAAATTGCTAAGTTTGAACTGCTATAGGTTATAATAACAGAATCTTGAAAGCCCAACAGTGTTTCCCCTTCCCTCCCTCTTATACAAAAGAGAGTCAAAGCGGGGCATTCTTGAGTATCTTCCTCACCCTTTCCTGTTTTCCTGGGCTAAATGCATGATTTCCTAGTGGCTGCTGTGTGTCTTCTTCGAGGCTATCTCTGTTCTCCTCTCCCTGATCCATGGTGGGGGGAAATGCAAAGCAACTGAAAAACATAGACGCTGCAGCAATGTCCCCTAGCTGAGTTTGTTAAAAAAAGAAAAAAAAACTACCTCCTGCCATTTGTCTCACTTACTTCCTCCCACAATAGGTTGAATCATATACAAGTTTTTCCTAAGGTCCTCTTAGAAGACCAAGAAGCAGGTGATTTGTTTCAAGGGTTCAAGATAAATGGTCTCTTGGTATCCACCAAATGTACCCTGACTTGGCCAACTTCTGCTTCTCTGTCATTCACATTTCTCCCTGAAAAGTTTCCTTCAGCATCCTGACTTCTTGCCAGACTTCAAGCACAATAATAATTAACAACAGCCAGGTTGCCCACCAACTTCTGCCATCAAATGCATTAGCAGCTCTCTGCCATCTTCCTCTCAGTGCCTGAACTCTTCAACTTTCTCCCTTTGTTATTGCTTTCCCAAATCAAATTACGTTTTTCAAATGAAATTGATTTGAATCATTGAATCAGATGCCTCCAGATCAGTTTGAGTGATTTCTCACCCTTCTGTATGGCACAAGAATGGCTTTTCTCCTAATTGATTTAGAAATCTGGATTGAACCAACCAATCTGATTAATGGATTTAAACATCCACATTCAATTGGGCAGATTTCCCGAAGTGATTCGACCTAGAAGAGGACTGGCCTAACATTGGACCTCCATTCCAACCTCTATTTTGTAGGCCTCTACTTTTGCCAATTAACAATTGTTCTCTGCTTCTATCGGACATTCCAGAGTACAAGCTTCAGTGTTCTCCCTCACACACATGGACAGCTCTCATACGTTATCCCCCTTTCCTTAAGTATTGATACCACTTTCTTTAAACACTGATAGCTATCTTCTTCAAAATGGTCCTTCAAGGGAAATAACCTGTTCTCACGTGACATCCCTTAATCTATTAGTCAGCTGTCAACTGAACATCTTGGGTTATTAACTAGTTTTCTGCCTGGCGTTAGAATATTCGGCCGTACCAGGTATATATGGGCTGGAGGAATCTACAACATGGACCTCAAGGGGAAATTCTACAGTTGAGATAAAAGCAATTTGGAAAGCACTATGCTAAAGAAGATGATTTGGGTAGTGGCCCAGGAGCAGATGGTAAGAAGAAAGAGAAAGAGAGATGCAATTATAAAGTGGCACATTTTAAGATATATACTGTACAGCCAGATCTTAGTAAAGGAAGTGTTTCAAAAGCTACTTTGCAAATGCCTTGTATATCATGATTCTGCACCTGTGTGCGCCCACTTAAAAGTATGTTCCATTATATTCCCTTGAGATTATTCTCAACTAAGTGGGCAGCCAATTTATCTCATTTGTATGCACGGAACAGAAAACGGGAAGGAAAAAAAAAGGCCAATATAGACGAATATAAAAGCTTGTGCTGATTCGCTATCAATGTGAATTTGGGTTTAGATTATATAATTACCGAACCTTGTTTTCACTGGCGCACATTATCCTCTGCTGTGCCATTTCTGTACCACATTGCACCAAGGAGAACTACTACTATTCCTCTTCCTCTTCCTCTTCCTCTTCCTCTTCCTCTTCCTCTTCCTCTTCCTCTTCCTCTTCCTCTTCCTCTTCCTCTTCCTCTTCCTCCTCCTCTTCCTCCTCCTCCTCCTCCTCCTCATGATTTCCTTTCTCATCAAGGACTAGGATGGCATCAGGAAGCTACATCAGAGATGGCACCATTACAGGATATTAGTCAATAAAAATCCACAAGCCAAAAGAGATGAAAACATTATAGCATTACTGACAGTGAAGCAGGTTGAATGAGAGCAAAAGGAACTGAAATTGTTCAAATCAGTCACTGAGATTTCTGCAAAAGACCACTACAATTTTGTTCTCTCTGTTCCCACGCTTTGTCAGCATTATATTCTGTCCTTTGTCAGTTTTTTCTTTGAAAATGAATGCGGAAGAGAATGGGTCCATGGGAAGCTATGGAATATTTTTATTAATATGTTATTATGTAGCCTACAAGTGATTTATATACCTTTAGCTATAAATAAATCGGAGTTGGGGAGAGCAGCAGAGTTCAGCTATTTAAAAGAATATTGCTATGGTGTCCACTTTATTGAAGTCTGAGTAATTCTATCGTAAGGAATTATGATATCCTGAGCTGAACGTTTGCATGTAATTCTTCCAAATAAAAAAAATGGGAGGAACTGGCACATATTTTCTACTGGAAAGGGAAAAAAACCTGATGGAAAACAAATCTTTTGTGTCTTTTAAGTAAACATCTTATGAGAGTGTCTTAAAAGAAACCTACTTTAAAAGTAATCTTATTTTTTTTAATAGATACCTTTCTAAAAGCCTTTGTGATGTCATTTTATGTTAAATTTCTCCCCAACAATGTACACTATTCTTGCGTTCCATTGTGTGTCTCTTCCCACAAGTCGCTTCATCACTTAGAATTGATTTCTGTATTGGCAGAGAAGTCCCCTGCCATTAACAAGTTCATTTTCCTTCGCTTAACTGCAGACGGATTCCTAGAACAGCCAAAAAGACCAGGAGCAGGGAGACCTTATTTAAATAAATTTCATTCCATTTGAACATAACGGGTAGAAGCTGTGGAGTCAGAATCCCAGCTGGAGTGTAAGTCACAGTGGTTCCAGGTTTCCAAATCAGGTCACCCTAGGCTTGAAGGATTAAGTTGGCAAATGTGCTTTGATCCCAAATGGTTGATAAACTCCAAGATATCTTAGTAGTCCAGAGAAGGTTCTCACCCAGTAGTAGCATAGGTAAAGCTCAAAAGTCATCGAATGGAGCATGAGATCACTGAAACTTCAATTAAGTCTTTAAAACTTATCCTAAATTATAACTATCATAACTATATGTTTGGGAACATACATGTCTTCCTTTTTTTTGGAAAAAGTGGCTTTGTTTTCTGTTTTGTTTCTAATGTGGTAGGATCTAGGTTCTTTGTTAAAGTAAGTGGTAGAACTTAAGATCCAAAAGATTGGGAATAGCTGATTTACCATGCATTTACAGCACCAACTATAACTATTCCTGGCCTAGTTACACTAGTTCCTATTATGGTACTTGGCATGGGTAACCGCAATATGCTGTGTATGAGACTACCCCGCAGCTACTGCAGAATATGGCAGGTAGATTGCTATCAATTTTTGAGATAAACCAGGACCAAATTTCTTTTGCAATGGGAGAGATGGAATGGCCAGCTGTTTACTGAGAGACTGTTCCTTATGCTGCTGAGGGACCAAATTCAAATTTTAAACACAGACTCTCCTGCCCAATTTACTAGTTATCTCTCCCAGTTTCTTCCGTTCATCTGCTGGCCATCTGCTGAAAGAAATTTTCGCCAAAGAGATCAGTGATGGATAGGACCAGGTAAGAGCAATTGCCTTTCCTTGGAGTATGAATATAGCATAAGAAAAATTTGGTGATGGAGGAGGAGGAGGAGGAAGAAAGACTATAAGACTTGAAGTTCATTACATCCTGAGGGCAACAGGCTAGGACTGGGTATTCTTATCAATCAATCAATCAATCAATCAATCAACTTTATTCTGGTCGTAGGCCAGCATATAGGGTATTCTTCTTAAATGGGGCTATATTTCAGTCACTTGATAATGCAAATGTGACATTGGCTGGAGGGTACGTGCAGTCTGCATCCCATTTCAGGTCCTGCATGAACTGAGTACAAAATCTCACTGCCTACACAAGGAGAAACATCTAGAAATCTCTTTCGGCTTACAGAGCTCATGTCTGTTACAGCATCTTGCTGGAACCTACACTACACCTCTCCACGTTGTTGTGCCTTTATGCTTCCCTGATACTCCCAGAATCCACTTTTGTGGAAGTGATAGGACGCCGCAGCCCCTCCGGTTGATGGTACCTTCGGCTCACCCTGTGTTTATGGCTCTCAGCAACTCCATTTGTTTCTCATTTCTTATTTTATGCCACTCTTAAGGACAGCAATGAATCTGATCTGCTGCTTCTCATGGAGCCCAGAGGGTTGTGACATATGGGCCGTTGCGACTGCAATCTGTCTGCAGCTTAGTTATGTAAAATGGATCTTGGATTCCCCATCACCCCTGGGTTAATTTGTCTGCTAACACTGCTTCCTCTGTGTGTAGTCTTCTACCCTTATCTGTGCCTTTAATGCCACCCTGACATACAAAAATGAAACTAGAATCCTCCTTCACCCCTAATAATCATTGCCTCTTTGGGGGAAAGGCGTCATCTGCTCAATTTCAAAATATTGTCTAGGTTTCTTTTTCTTCCTTATTTCTGCACTTGTTAAAGCAGGGGGTAGACAACCTGTGACCTCCATCAGTAAAAATGTCACCTTTTCCTGTTTTAAAGGCAGAGGAAACCTACAAAGACAAGCAAACAAAAATACTAACACTAAATACCAACTCCCTATTTTTGCTGCTGCTGATCTGTCGCAAAGAGCACACCTGAACATGCACAGAAATCACTGTCTCGGTGATTTGCCCTCATTTCAAACATACCCACATGCACACTGCTTGGGCCTTTCCATTTGCAGTTCAGTTTAATGAGTTCTCACGGAGGTCTACTGGAAGAAGTTCCATATTTTCTTTTCCCTCAAAGGTCAGTTATTTAAGCAGCTTTTGAAAAATGAGCAAAATATAGCCATGGAATGAAAAAGGTGGAAGTCCAGAGAATAGGATTTGTCTGGAATCTAGGAGCACACTGTTGCAGTTAGTGGTGACTTAGGGTGCTAAAACCATTGTTAATTTTGGCCAGGCACGGCTTGGATTCCAGTCTGTAAGTCTTCTATTGTCATGAGTGTGCAGCTCAAATGAAATGAGGCGAGAGGTGGGGAATCACATTACTTTGGGGCAGATCAGCCTAAGCAGGGTGCATAGTTTTGTTTGAACCAATGACCTCAACTTGGTCTTTGAGTTGAGTGTTGAAATTTGCATTGCAGAAAGTAGGTAGGACCACATTTAATTTCCTTCCATTTACAGTTAAATGTTCTTAAAATTTAATTAAGTACAGTTAACATGATGACTCCCATTCCATTTAATAATGTTCTCATTCTGTCATATTAATAACTGTGCTTTGGAGATATCTTTTGGGGGGGGGGGGTGTCTAAAGGGTCTCTATGCATTGGGGAGCTGAAGAAGGCCAGGGTTGTATATCCTTGGGGTAAAAGAACATAATCTTTCCTTCTCTCTTTGTTTAGTAGTTGACAAATCAACTACTATAAGGGGGAAACTCTGCTATTTCTGCAATCAGCAGATTAGACAAGCATGGAATTTCATGCTGGTGGAAGATGTTTGCTTGCCTCAGAGTGACCATCAATTTCAGCAGCCAACAGAGAAACTTGTTCCTTCCCTAAGCAGCTTATCTTTGGTATTTTGATTTATTTCTTTCTATTGCCACTTTGCTTCCCTCTGATCTCCATCACGCACAAGATTAGCAACTACTTTGGATTGATCAGAATAAGAGTGGATGCTCTTCCACAGCCAATTCAGGAGGGTGGTGGAAATTCTTCCATGGGTCATGTTTTCTTCCCCCAAACCGATCGGTATGGGTGTACAGGCCTCTCTCTCTCCTCTAACTGGTTATCTAGTGATGCTTCTTCAGCATGGTTCCTGATCGTCCTGCAGAGAATGGGCATCCTTCAGCAGCCAAGAGGACTGCTTTGAAGCTCTTAGATTCAATTACCTGCATCTCTGCTTGAGAGGACATGATAGGAAGGGAGATGCAAACCTTCTCCTTCTTGATGGTGGCCTTTCCCAAGCAGTCATGTCTCAACACTGTTGTTGTTGTTGTTCAGTCGTTAAGTCATGTCCGACTCTTCGTGACCCCATGAACCATATTGCGCCAGGCCTTCCTATCTTTCACTGCCTCCCTGAGTTTGCTCAATTTCATGCTCATTGCTTCAGCGATGCTATCTAGCCATCTCATCCTCTGCCGTCCTCTTCTCCTTTTGCCTTCCGTCTTTCCCAGCATCAGGGTCTTTTCCAAAGAGTCCTCTCTTCGCATTAGGTGACCAAAGTATCTGAGCTTGAGCTTCATTATCAATCCTTCCAATGAGCAATCAGAGTTGATTTCCTTTAAGATTGACTGGTTTGACCTCCTAGCAGTCCAGGGGACTCTTAAGAGTCTTCTCCAGCACCACAGTTCAAAGTCTCAACACTTCTGGGAAGGAAAAAAACAGGGCTCTCCACTTTCTATGTCACCACCACAGACACAAAAGTATACTGTATCTTTGGCCTATAGACTGGAGGGTAAAACTGTACTTGGACTTTGCAGTTCTGCTCTGCTGGCTGGCAAAGAGGAGAAAAGGCATCCTAACCCTAGTAGCCAGATGGCTAACAAAGAGGAGCAGGACTTCAGAGGAGAGCCTTTAGAAGCCAGACAGCTTCCAAGGGATGTGTCTGCGTTGTGACCTGCAGATTCCTTGTCTGTGAGGCAGAACATACGAATGACCACTACTTAAGCCCCTGAAGATCCTCTGTCCATCAAGCAGGACAATACTAGGCTGCATGGACAAACAGATTGACCTAGTCTAAAATCATTCCTCCTGTTCCTAAACTTACAGCCATTGCTATGACTTTCCCTATAGCAGAGTTTGCCTATATGCAGATTGCCAAATTTACACCACAGTCTAGGCTAGGTGAAAATGGAGTTCAGTCATGTGTCGGTTCAACGTTCCCAGCTGTTGTTTTAGTAGATTATGAAGACAAGGTCATGGCTTTAAGTCAAAACATGGCTTGTTTGTTTGGATATGCATATGATAGGGACACAACTGCCTTTTGCTAGCCTGAATTAAGAGTTTGGTGTGGTGTGAGATTCCAGCCAATCACCTGTTTTCACAGGAACAAAAACTCTCGCTTCTAGCATATGTCCACCAATCTCCATGTTCATGAGCCTCTTCTTTCAATGTGAAAAATCTCATTTTGCTCTTGGGCAAGATAATGTTGATGGTAGCGATGGCTGATTTACAAAAACATATTTCCTAAGATATGTACATGCAACAATATTTATTTGTGTCTCAACCAAGCTTAAAAACCAACCAGCCAGATCATCATTTTTGGTAATCTTCCAAGCTGCTTTTTTCCCCCTAATTTCCTCTACTATGACATTAAACATACAAAGCTGTCTACAATTCTGAAGATATTTGTGCCATATGTGCTGGAGGGCATAGAAGATGATGGGGCGGAGCTAATCCCTCTGCTCCTCCCCTCACTTGCTCACAGATGAAATATTTTCAAGAATGCCAGCATTAGGGAATAGTAGCAATGGAGGCGAATATGTGTAGCTCAGGGTTGAACTGTGGAGTCCTTGGGGTTCTCTGAGCTTGGTTCTTTTCTTGCAAACGTTTCATTACCTGGCTAGGTAATATCTTCAGTGCAAAAATGGGATGGGGCTTGCTCTCTATTTATGTGCTGTGGCCTGCCTTGCCAGTGCTGGTGGGGGTGGGGGTTCTGTTTTGCTCTTCTGGAAGTTCATTGACTAGCATCTGTTGACTGCTTGATTGTGTGCCTGGTGGTGACCTTGCTTATCTGGGTGATGATTGCTGGAGATGATTGCTGGTGATTGAAACCAAAAGACCCAGTTGCCCAAGAAGAAAAAACAGGAGTCATCTACAACATACAGTGTAAGGAATATGACAAACACTACGTAGGACAAACAGGCAGAAGACTAGCAGAACGCATCCATGAGCACCAACTAGCAGTCAGAAGACATGATGAAAATTCCTTAATTGCACAACACATGGACAGACTCAACCACAGTTTTAACAGGGAAACTGTCAGCATTTTAGACCAAGCCAAATCCAAACATGCAAGAGAATTCTTGGAAGCCTGGTATTCAGACAAGGCAGCGATTAACAGACACATAGAGATAAACAGCATCTACATACTATTCAAAAGAGACAAAAGACCAGAAGATCGCCTCACCAGCAATCAATCACCAGCAATCATCACCCAGATAAGCAAAGGTCACCAGCAGGCACACCATCAAGCAGCAGACACATGCCAATCAAAGACTATCAGAGGAGCAAAACAACCCCCCCCCCCCCCTTACCAGCACCGGCAAGGCAGGCCACAGCACATAAATAGAGAGCAAGCCGCATCCCATTTTAGCACTGAAGATGTTACCTAGCCGGGTAATGAAACGTTTGCAAGAAAAGAACCAAGCTGAGAGAACCCCAAGGACCCCATAGTTAGGGAATAGTTTTCTTTAGCTTTGTTGTATTCCTGTATCCTTTGGTCTTGCTCTCTGATTCATCCTTTGGTTATGGGCTGAGCTGAAACCCCCTCCACCCACCCCTGGGCTGGCTGAAAATTTTATCAGCTTTAAATGTTGTGTTGCTAACCCTCTAGTGTCTTTGCTCTCCTTGTTTTCCCTTTCCATCCAACCTCGCACCACTTGGCATACTTTTTTCTTATTCCTCGATTTTGTTAGTAGTTCTGCTCTTTTTCTCACTCAGCCCTAGCTGTTTCCTCTGCAGTAAACTCAGTTTGCCTCCCTGACCTATGATTCACCTTGTTGCCTTTAAATCATGCATGTTTATTCAACCAGTTCACTCAAAAAGCAGAGAAGTTGGAATCTTCTCTGCTCTCTCTTGCCTGCTGCTGGAAACTCTGAACCAGGTTGATATCTTTTGCATCCACTGCTGGAGCTCTGCTCTAAAAACTTGAGGGCACTGCCATTGAAATGTTTGCCTCCTCCTCCTTCATCTCAAGTTGATGCTTATAAGGCACAAGGGCCATTTTGTCCGTAAGTGCTGCTCTTACAGTCGGGGTGGACTGTGACAGCACATAAGGGCTTCATCACGGAGATAGGTTTGACTATAAAACCTGCTCCCACAAAGAGGGGATGGGTCTATGCCTTCTTGAAAGTGGAGATGTTCGTCATCAACCTAGCAGTGATGTCTCATTATGAGTTGGAAAGAATCTTTTGGAAGGGTAGATCATTTGAGATGGTTCATCTCTTGCATGTTCAGTCTACCTTGTGCAAAACCTAGCATGACAGAGAAAGAAAAGGCAATAACGGGGAGCAATTTTACAGGTGGGAGAAAAAGTATGGAATTATGGATTGTCTCTAGAGTTTACTGTTAAAGAAAATAAAGGATGGGGGAATTAGATAAGTGTCACTAAGCTTCATGACAATAAAAGTCTACCTCCTACAATAGAGGAAGTCTATCTGTTTGATTTTTTGGACTACAATTCTTGTAATACCATTGGCAATGCTATCTGGGGATTATGGGTTCAGATATCAAGCATCACTAGGAAGGTATTCAAATACGGTATTCATCAGTAGAAGCAGATCTAATGTTCACCAAAAAAATATCGTTGTTATGGGTCTGCTGAGCAGAGTTTCCATTATGGGGATCTGTACTCTCATCTCCTGGCTACAAAATTAGAGTTCAAGTGACAATTATATTAGCTTGCTATTTCTCTTACTTTCATGGGAAAGGAGAGCCACTGGTCTCTTAAGTCAGGGGTGGGGAACCTCCAACTTATCCCCTAAAGTTTTGGTGCAATTTCCATCTAGATGCAAACTGCAAAGACAAAAATAAGTACATTTTTAATGAGCAAATAAATAAAGCAGGACAGGAGGGGCTTATGATGGAATACATTTAAAACTGACACAGACAGGAAATAGACTTGTCAGTGCTGGCTGATTGGAGAAAATAGAAAACCCAGAAAATCACACTAATGTTTTAATAAAGCATTCCTGAAAGTGGCAAAAAATAATTCTGAAAAGCATCAAAAATCGTAGCAGAGATATTTACTAGGGACCCAAGCCAGCAAACTGAGGATTATCGCTGTTAAATGAAAACTGTCAGCATTCATGCCACAACATGTTATTCTAGAAACTGGAGACTTCAATTGAGGCCTCTCATGGTGACCAGTGACCAAAATCTGATTCTTGCCAAGACAAGGAGCAGTGATGAATGCAGCCAAGGAGGATGAGTTTGTGGCAACATCTGTCCATAGGAAACTACATCTCTCACCACTCAGAATAATAGCATGATTTTTCTGGGCGACATGAAAGAGTTGAGCCTTTCTCAGACTCTATCCTGCTCTCCAGGTGTTTGAGTAATTCCCTAAAAGTCATTCAGAGAGTTTAATTCTGCTTCCTCTTTGGGTAGGATTTTCTCTTCCTCTCCTAGAACGCAAAGCTTCTGTAAGCCTGAGATCTGATGCCATATTAAATATGGATTTTATTTTTTAAGACTATGCACCTGTGACCACAGCAGGGTGAGTAATCATTCTTCCTTCCAACCCAATAGAAGGTTAAGTAAAAGAGGCAGGGCATTTCTCTGTCCATCCACCAACAGGAGAACTCTCCAAAAACAGAACGGGATAGGCCCAAATTTGGTGTTAAGGGAGAAGCCAGCAAAAGGAAGAACAAAACCTAGGTAGACTTCAGAGGAAAAAAAAATTCCCCTAGTGTATGCCTATGGGTGGCTCTGAATATTGGCAACTTCTCCTTGCAAGCCCTCCTCCCTCCCACTTATGTGACCCAAAGCAGAACATATGCAGCCCTGTTTCCCCATTCACACATGCACACAAACCTATGGTCATTGCCAGTAAAGGGGTTAGAAAGAATTCCAGAAATCACATTTTGCATGTTGTCCCTACCTTTTTGTTTTATCTTCAGATTCAGAAGTGTCCTTATTTGATTAATTGCCTGCAACCATAGGAGTGTTCTTGCAGATAGAAGCCACCTGGCTCTCACCAGAAGTGGATTTCTAAGAATACAGGCAGGCATCAAATGTAACATGTTCCTTGCAGTTAGATAATCAGACACTAATGAAATGGCTTCTTTTAACTCTGGCTTGTTGGATAAACCCCACTGGCTAGAAGACACGCACCATGCTAAACCATTTTAATGTTGATTGCCCTAAATAGACTACGGTGGATTGATTCCCACCTTGCACAAAGCTATAAACCATGACTGGCAAGCCCTGATGGTTGGGATTGAGTAACCCTAAACCAAAGTCAAAGGAATCACATAATGGGTTTGTGTGTGTGGCTTGAACCCACACATTCCACATCAGTCTGTCTGCATGTTCAGTACGATCATACGTACCATCCCATCCCCTGTTACGTAAATTCAGTTATTAAATTCCATCGCTGAAATACTTCTGTGCCTGGCAGAGCCTCGTGGGTCCCACAAGTGCCATTCACCGCCCAACATCACTATCTGCCAACTATCAAAAACAAAATAAATCTCCAGACTCAACATTCAATCAACTCAAACTGTAATTATTGATCCGGACAAAATGGGGCGCCTGGGAAGCCAAATAGACTAAGCCCGTGTTAAAATCAATCGGTCAATAACTAAAGGATGTGCCCAGCAAATATTTGGAGGTACCTAGTGAATATTCCACTTCAAGATCTGCCGGAGAATGGGGGGGGGGGGAGAGTTAATTCATGCTCTAGCTGGAGTGGATGTAGAGGCTGGGGGCTTTTCAGCTCCATGTTAGCTTCAGCAGAGTCTGATCGTCTTGGAAATAAGGAGGCAGAATCCGTTGTTCCATTTTATCCTTTGCGTGTTTTCTCTTGCTGCGTCCAGAACCTGCTGGGGATGACAGAACTCTGTGCCCGCAGCAGCTCCCTTTGTCCCCACCGCACTAACCCTCTGCGTGCCTGCGTATTGTAATGGTAGTTGAGCAACTGTGTGGTTGCTTTTGGTGTTGAGCAACTCTGCTTTCTTTTCCTTTTTTTCCCAGTGTGCATTTTTTCCTTTCCAAACCAAAGTCCAGGCTTTCTCTCTCAAGAGGCGGGCTGCAAAACAGAGGCTGTCTGTCTTCCTGTACCAGACAGTGTATCGGGGTTTAGGGGACCCAGACAGCTCAAGTCTCTCTCTCACGTTCACCTCTCATCAAGCCCAAAGTGCCCTTCCTGTTTCTGCATCAGATTGCAGGTAGACTCTTGTCAATTCTGCGTGAAAACACGTACAGCTATTTACACATTTGAGGCTGTGACAATTTGGAGACACTTTTTGTGTGTCTGTTTTTAAATACATTTGGAGCAGTTAAAATGTTGGCGCATAATGGAAAATAGATGAATAGATAGATGGGGGGGGGAACAGATTTTTCTGTATATTCATATAAGGAATGAAGGTAATTCAAGGGTTCAAACAACAGGATTAAAAATCCTTTCTCCAAATATATTTTTGAGTATTCTGTATCTTCAATAAAAGCTGTGCCAACTGGACAAGTTTATACTGTCCGGACCAGTGCCAGCAACGTGGAAGGAAATCAGTGATTTTGACATTGCTTTTCAAACACTAGATGGCACTGGAAAGTTGTATTATATACAGTAACTCTTGTCTTCTACCTTACAAAAATGGGGAAGAAGGAAACACAAGATATCAATTTTCATAAAACCTTCCCTCTCTTTTAGGAAGATTTGCATGAACATTTATCACACTGGCATCCACATTTTTATTTTCTTCTGCATGGGCATTCTTGCAGAACATATTGCTGGAACAGAAAATGAGGTTAAAATCCTCCACCCTGTTTGTAAATAGGAAAAACAGGGTGAAGGGGTGAGTAACTCTTTCACTGAATGTGCCCAGTTGGAAGAGAAAGTCAACCAGTTCCTGAGTGGGTCTGGTGTCTAGAATGAGTAGTCACAATTGCACTACTTCTTCTTTTTCCTCATTGGTGTGTGGGTATACACAACGCACAGCAACAAGTGTCTTTGCAGCTAGACCAAGGTTTGTCATGTTCCACAGGGTTCAGAACCTAGCCCTGATCCAAGATATTAGCTAGGTTCCTACATTATTCTCTGCTAGAATTTAGTTTGGTTGGATTGGGTTAGTATGTTGGATAAACCCAACCTTGTGATTTATCCACCAGTTTATGGAGCAACATATTGCATGAACCATCCAACTGTAGTTTATTCAGCCAATGGTAGGAAAAGAAACAAGGGCTTAGCATGAGATATACACCAAGCCATTGCCTGTGGGGTATGGGATAGCAGGAGATTAAAATGCTAGTTGGAAGAAGAAAGAGAAGAGTAAATACATACATAAAAACTGAGGCACACGTAAAATGACCCTGATTCTGATCTTATCAATATTCAGCCCAGCCTTTTATTCTAAGGAAGAGGCTCCGATTCCATGTTAGATTATAAAATAATGTTTATTCCCTGATGTCTGTATGCAAAGGATTATCCTCCTAGACAGAATTGCCAGTTGGTTTCCATCACCCATGGTCACCGTCTGGAAACCATTTTTATTCATCGTCCAGTTATCTCAGCCTGCGTGGCCAGTTGAAGAATACCGTGAGCAAAAAGGTAGATCCTTGGCCCTTTGGAGCTTAACATTTGCGTTAAGGTGGACGAGAAGGCAGATAGCACAGGAGCAAATAGCAAGAGAGGTGGAAAGAAAGTTAATGAGGGGAAATCTTGGGCAGTTCCATTATATGCACTTAATTATAGCCCAATTCAGAGCCTATTTCCTCAGGCGTAAGATTTCTTCGCTCAATGGGGCTTACCCCCCGAATAAGTGTGCTTCGCAAAGCAACCTGAATGTTCATAGACAATGAGTGTTTTCAAGAAACGTAGCCGGGAGAAGGTCAAGGAGTGTGCTTGTGGGAGGCCAGTACAATTGCTATCATTAGATTGATGACGCCGATGCACTAGAATTTTGCTCAGAGCGACTGTACAAAGCAGCGTGCAATTCAAAATGACGGTTAAAGCGCCTCTTCGAATGAAAAAGAAGCCACGGGGAGGGTAGTAGCGCTTGGTGCCAGAGACCTGCCCCGAGGAGCTAGATGGGAGCATCTTCACCCCTCCTTGACATACCCCACCCATATTGGAAAACAACCCTAACTCGAGCCAGCCAGATCGGACGAGGGTTACTCGTGCGTCAGGCACATCGTGGTTCAATTACAGCAACAACCTCTCCCATTGGGGGGAGATGGGCGGTTGAGAAATTTAATAAATAAATAAACAAACATCTTCCCTATGGACTTGGTCTTGAAGGGTGCCCAGAAGCTTCAACCATTACAAAAAGCAACAGCTACAGGATGATCATGTGCTCATCCTCTAGGGCAGGGTTCCTCAACCTCAGCAACTTTAAGATGGGTGGACTTCAACTCCCAGAATTCCCCAGGAGTTGAAGTCCACCCATCTTAAAGTTGCTTAGGTTGAGGAACCCTGCTCTAGGGCAGTGTTTCTCAACCTTGGCAGCTTGAAGACGGGCGGACGTCAACTCCCAGAATTCCCCAGCCAGCCTGTTGAAGTCCACCCATATTCAAGCTGCCAAGGTTGAGAAACACTGCTCTAATGCACAATACCAGGACTATATTGTCTTTGTACTGAAAGATGCCCTAGTTACCAGATGGATCAGTCTTCCATACATGGCTTTTTTCAGCCACCTATTGTTTACTTCTGTCCCTCCTTTCTCTCCACTGACCTTAAAGCAGGATGCAAGCAGGATGCAAGCAAGGATCCTTACAACAACCTTGTGAAGGAGGTTAGGCCTAAGTGAGCAGAAGAGGTGTGGGGGTTGGACTCCTCTCCCCGGGCCTGATCCAGCCTCCTAATTTAACTGGGTCAGAGGCAGCTGAACTCATTCCGTATTCACTCACTCATGGAAGCATTAGAAGCATTTACAGGCAATGGAGCAAAAATAATGCCGACGCGGGCGTTCGGATGCTGTTTGACACCGTGCTCTGCACAAATTTCAAATGTTTATAAACACCAAAAGGTAATATAATCAAGTGCAGCAGGAAGTACACGGCAGGCTTTTTGCAGTGACAAGTGTCAACAATTTCCTCCCAGTTGAGTGGCAGGATTGCCCTTGGAACAAATGGGACCTCCAGCCCGAAGAGAGGAAGGGCTTCCAAGAGAAATGACTTTCCTGTGATGATGATGATGTTGACCACGATGAAGGTGACCACAATGTTGTCCATTTCCATGGAATGCCTTTTATCGCTCCAAGATGCTGCCATAATGCACACACCCAACAAGAACCAAAAACACCAAGTAAGGCAATTTCTACCCCAGAATTCTGGGGGTTGATTTTTCTACCAATGTGCCCATCACTGAACTCCAATTCTACTCTTTTCCACGGTCTCTCACTTTCTCTCCTTTTCTCTCACCCCCATCCCTGCGATGGCTCTGGGCCAGATCCAGGAGCTCTGGGAAATGTATTTTCCCCAGAGCTGTCAACATGAACAGGAGGGGAATGGAAGGAAGGAAGGAGAAATGATTTGTAGGAGCCAAACTGGTTCTCAGAAGCCATTGCCTCCTCTTACACATTTATTTTAAGGAGTCACGAAGGGAGGCAACACAGATGCCAAGCAAATTAAAGGTTGTTTGTGGTAGCACAGGCAGGTTGTCTTTATTCACACAATCGCTTAATTGGGTCAAGAGGCAGGAAGAAAGTTTGTGTGAACATTGAAACCCAGACAGCAATGGGATTAGAGGACATTACTTTGAGCCCAGAATGGACAAGCCCTCTTGTCCTGTGACAACACAGAGGCAAAACCCTAGAGTGCCTCTAGGAATTATTTCTTTGCCTGGTTTACTCTTCCCTCCTGCCTTGTGGCTCACAGAGCAGGGATTGAACAGGTAGAAAGCAGAGACAGGTAAGGCCCCAACTCTATCCAAGTGGATGCAACCCTGATTAGGCCAATGTAGATTTTAAAAATAATTTTGCAAACCTTAAAAAACGGCAAGAAGGAACAGCAGTAGCTTTCAAAGATGGTTGCTCTCTGTTTGATTTGGGTATTTGTGATGGTGTGCGTCCAGTGCCTTGGTGGTTAATGTTTTCCCCGGGACATGTTCACGCATGCAAGCAGAGCCATGTTCTGTAAGAACAGCTAAAGAATCAGCATGCTTGAGGTTTAATGGAAAACGATGATCCCATTTCCTTTGGAAAGCAGTGGGATTGAGCAATATGTGCAAATTGGCTACTAGGTTGTGCAAACTACATAGTTGCAGAAAATGTGAATTCACTCATCATTAACCTTTGCTCAAGTTAGGCTATCAAAATAAAATGAGTGGAAATGAGGGGCATCCATAGAGTGGGTCAAAGAAGACCATGTGATAAAAGCAGACTGGATCATAGTTTAAAGGTCAAGACTGTATGATCAAAGCCCCCACTCTCTCTCTCTATTGTCCGTCCATCCATCCATCCATCCATCCATCCATCCATCCATTTATCATCATTTATCTATCACCACCTTTCCTGCAGCTGCCCTAGTTGAAGTCAGGAACCTCTTCGAGCTGACTCCTAAATTCCTGCTAAGTTTTCAGTTGAATCACAAGCAATAACCTGTGTGCCAACAAAATGGGAAGTGACCATTTTGACAGAAAACCAAAATGTACAAGTCACATTTTTTGGCCTTGCAAATGAAAGGAGAAAAAAAGTCTCCCCCCCCCCTTTTTTTTTTTCTGTATGGAGTTTTGGACTCTACCTCTACAAAGAAATCTGGGTGGATGGTTGCAATGATGTGAGTTTTCTGCTCTCATAGATGCAGACAAAGACTAAGAGGTTGCTGTGCAGTTCCAACACATTGCACATTGTCACCCAGGTAAAGCTGAACCATTTGTAAATGCTGGCATTTTTTTTTCCTCCTCAGTCCAAATGTTGTTTCATGCTTTAATTGCAATTTCAAGAGCTTTATAAGCATGACCATACTTGTAAGAGCTGGCCAATTTATTTATACTATGTCATGGCTGGAATTCAAGCCTGAGATGGATTTTACAGTGAAGTTTAAGATGGATTTTTTTCTTTCTGGTTGCTATGGAACAGGAAGCATTGGATCTCCTCTACGCCATATCTTAGTTGGTGTACAGAAGGGTCGACCTCTAAATATTTCCAGCAATTTCTTGTAAAAGGCCAAGAGTTGATCTGCCCTCTCTACTGATAAGGTCTCTTTCATAAGTGTAGACTGATATTAAACCTGATTGACACCAATACTGTTTTTAAAGCCCCAAATACAATTATATGATCGTGTTAGACTAGAGTTCACTGGAATTGGGTGGCCAATAAATTTAAATAATCAACCAATCAATCAATCATCATCATCATAACAGAAGGCAAGAAAGACCCAACCAAACTGGAGTAGATGTGAATGTTGGACTGAACCTCAGACTGAGTTTCAAACTCCCCATTCATGAAGCTATCTGGATAGACTTGGACCCAGCTGGAATCTCTTAGCCAAGCCTTCCTTGAAGGATTTTTGTGACAGATCTAGGATGGGGGAGAGGGGCCAATGTAGACCAGCCTGTGATCTCTAGAGGATGAAAAAGACACAGGAAGAAATACCAAGAATAATTCATCCAATTCGTTCAGCCTTCAGTAAAGCCGCTTCATTCTGTGTCATCCCAAGGCTGCTCGTAGGCCCTGAATCGTTTTCTTGGCATTCCCCTGGTCCCATCAACCACAATCACCCCACAACAAACTAACCACAGCAACACATTTTCCCATCGTTTGAAGTGAGAAACGTATTAAAATAATAACGTAAGTTCTGGAATCATATCGCTTATAAAACCCAACATCCTTGACCAAGGAGAAGCAGAAAATTCTGACACTGCCTGTACGTGGGACCCAACCCTCCCTAGGGGGCATACAGGGAGGGATGGAATGGCCCACTTCTGTGATGCAGAGACTTAAGGCCGTTCTCATCATGAGCTTATGGGAAGGAACAAAACCCAGGCCAGGAACTCATCCAGAGGCAGGACGGAGGGCCTCTTCAGTGCACAGGCCTCTTAAGTATACAGAAATCCTTTATTATCTCGGTTTTAAACAAAGGTTGGGCAATCATTTCCCTAGGATGGCTGGAGGATTCCTGTCCTGAGCACAGGCTGGCAACCTTCTGGTACCTCTCTCCTTAAAACCTTTAGGATACAACACTGCATCCCCGGACACCTTGATCCATCTTCCTTACTGGTTCTTCACCACCACCCCTCACCATAGACAGACCATTCTGATGTTCTTCCTTTGCCCTCTTCTTCCCCTTGCAGACACACACAGCGGCCACCAGTCATCTGTGTTCATGCCTTTTTGGCTTTGCATCCTTCCTTTGCAGACTGTTGATAGCTGACTACAATTTCCTGTCCGGCACTGCTTCTGCGTTTAATATCATCTTTCTCGATCTTTCATTGTCTGTGGTTAGCTATCAACTTCTTATAGCGCATTATTTCTCCTGCAATATCTAAAGGAGGAATGAAGGGGCGGGGAGGACAAAGAGAGGAAAGGGTTTTGCTCTCTCAAAGTGATGCAAAAGTCAAACAACGGTTCATGTTGAACATAGAGGCTGTTAGCACAAACAAGCCCCTTGGTTTATTTTAATTATTTAGGTGCACAAGAACCCTCCTTTGGGGAAACTGGAGGGGAGGGAACAGTGGGCAAGCAGACATCAACCAGACCTTGCTGTTTGGAGGCATCCTTGTCAATGGTCAAGAAGAAGGAGAAGGAGAAGAGAAGGAGAAGAGGAGGAGGAGGAAGAGGAAGAATTGTAACCCTACAGGCCACTAAAGGACATTGAAAGGTCCTTGATTTACATGCACAGCTTTTCCTAAAATATCCGGGGTAAGGCACCATTATGAGCCAACTATTTTATATCAATCTTCTGCTTCAATGTGTAAATTCCTAATTCTGCTTTGTCCTTCCCCTTCTTAGGCTAGCATTCAGACAACTCTCAATGTAACACTATTGTTAGTTTCTCCTATTTCTTGGGAATAAACGGTCCAGCACTGAACATGAGATATGTAAGGCTTTACCTAACAAGCCATCTTCTTGTGAACAAGGACAATTCCATCCTTGGTTAGCTAGTGGAGTGGTAGCATGGAGAGAAGTACCTCAGTCTGCAGGTTAAGATCAGTAACCCATTGCATTAACCTTATAAACAAATTTCTTTCTGCAAGTAGAAAACTAGCAGCGCAGCATGGTGTGGGCTGGGCTGCAATCCCTGATGGGCTAGCTTTCTACTGGGAAGGGGATTCAAATCCTTGAAAATGCCATCTCCTATTATGTCTTGAGGATTTTATTACTTTCCTGTTGCCTGAATAAAAATAACCGGCATAATGTTTCCAACAGCAAGCTTCCTTTGTGCCTGCAGAAATGAACCACTGATGCAGTAAACCAAGTGAAAGCTTGCAAGGACAAGAAAAGACATCTTTTTATAGTTTTTCCCTCCTGCCCCCTCCTCTTCATCCATTCCTCATTGAGAACAACATCCTCCCCTTCCGATTCCTTCTCTTTCTTCTTCCTTGCCAGCATCGATTTCTTCCTAGGATGTGCCTAATGGTGCTTCAGATCCACTGCTTTTCTAGTCGGCATGGGGCACCAGCTGTTCCTCAAACCTTGTGCCTCCCTGTCCTTGCCCAGGATGGTACAAATCAGAACCTGAGCTTTTGTCGGTTGGAAATAAAGGACACACACAGGCATCAGCAAAAGGGGGGGGGGAGGCAAAAGGGGTCCCCCACCCCACCCCCAGAGTAGAAACTACTGGAAGTGTATGGCTTTTCCCGGCCGGGAAGTGGCTTGTGCTGAAATGAGGGGGACAGTTTGGGACTCAGGGCCGGCGATCCCAAGGCAGCCGCCGGGGCTGGGGCCGGTCAGCAGCAGGAAGCCCGGCCCAATCGGGCACTTCCAGGAATGGCCCCAGAGACCAGGCAGTGGGGCAACAAGGACTGTCGCTCAGGCAAAGGCTGAAGGCCCGAGAACCCGGGGTGCCCAAAATGTCCCACACAACAGCAGGTGAGGGTGGCAGCAGCCGCAAACAAAGCTGGCTTAGCACCAAAGCCAACAGATACACAGCACACTTCACCCCAAGACTGTTATGGCTTCCTGGAGCACTGCCTTCTCCTCTTCTGTTCTATTCTACGATCTGTTTTATTCTATTTGAAATCTACTTCATTTTACTCTGTTCTAAAATCTATTCTAGATCTGTTCTGAGATCTATTCTATTCTATTCTATGATGTATTGTATCATATTTATTGCATTCTGAGATCTATTCTACTCTATTCTAACCGGGGGGGGGGGGTTCCACAGAGTATGGCCAAAACGTCTCTCCCCCTCATTTTTTACTCTCCATCGTGAAGCGGCAGGAATTGTGCTGGGAGTGGGATTGTGGTCGAGCGGAGGATCCCTCCAATCCAGGCTAACCGAGCAGCAGGCGGCCTGCTGCCTCCCTGGCCTGGAATGGGGGGGGGGGGGGGTAGGCGGGGCAGGGCGGAGGGCCCGTCCTGAGCTTGCCCATCCTTTGCTGCCGGGAGAGGCTCCCCACTGCAGCTCCCTGGCCGGCCACGTGGGGCAGCGCTTCGCCCAGCCACGGCGCCTCGGACCCGGCCCAGGGAGCTGCTGACCCCCTCTGGCTGGAAGAGAGCTGACTCTGCCGGAGGGAGCCACCGCGCGGTCCTGTGTGCGGCGAGGGCTCGCTCTCCCCCTCCGCTAGGGCAAAGTGACCGCTCGTGCGCTTGGCTTCCAGCGGGAGGTTTCGCTCGGGGATTAAAAGCGGCCTCTGAAGGGCAGACCGATCCGAGAAAGCAAGGCTCGCTCGCTGCTGGGGCACACCAGCAGGCTGCTCTCAACCAGGGTGGTTCAGGTGTTGGTGTTGTGGGCATCCCAGCCCTGGTCTCGCCAGGTTGCATAAGCAAATCGTCAGGTTCGCCCAGAAAAATTTGGGCAGAGCATGTCGGGCGAACCTAACCGTTGTGTTTGCTAATCCGGGCTGGGGACTCAGGATATCGTCTGAAGGCACTCACGGATGAGGAGCGCGCAGCCTTCAGCAGATGCTTGCCCCCGTAACACGCAGCGGGATCGTCAACCCAGTTCAAAATCAGTGCGGCTCGAAGGGGCTGGACCGCGCCGGGGACGAGACCGTCTCCGTTCACACGCTGCTGCGCGGGGAGGGCGGGCTAGGAAACTCAGCGGGGCGACAGGGCGGAAGACTGGGGGGAGCGGTCTGGGAGGAAAGGACCGGGAAATACGGACTGCGCGGGGGGACTCAGCCCAACGTCGCCCCCCCGCTTCTGAGACCCGCGCGAGCCGAGCATTGCGCACGCGCCCCGCCGCCGAGGAGGGGGTTAAGGCGCAGGCCCCGCCCGGAGCGTTACATGCCCTGACGTCACAGCCCGGGGGCGGGGCCAGGCATCCGAAGCTGGGACCGTGGGAGTGTGTGCGGGTGCTGTTTGCGCTGCGCGTACCCGGGCGCCCGCGCGAGGGGCCAGAAGTGCGGACACGCCGTGGGGCGCGCTCCCGCTCCCCCCCTCCTCCTCCTCCTCCTCCTCCCCCTCCCCGCCCGGCCGCACTCGGCTCCCGCTCAGAGGCAGCCGCTGCTGATGCTGCAGCGCGGAGCCGCCGCTCTCCCGAGTCCTGCGCGCCGCTGCTCCCAGCGCCGCCGAGCCTCCCCGCCGGCCCGGACCCGCGCCTCCCGCCCCCGCCTCCCGCCGCCCGCCGCGGGGCTTGCCGAAAGCCAGGGGCCAGACATGGAGCGGGGGCTCCCCTCGCGCCGCGCCGCGGCCCTCTGAGCGCCGGGCAGAGGCAGAGGCGGAGGCGCCGCCGCAGCTCCGCGCTTCGAGCTCCGGGGCTGCCGCTTCGCTCGCTGGGCACCGCCGGCCCCCGATCCTCGGAGCCGGATCGGGGCCAGGGAAGGAAGGAAGGAAGGAGGAAGAGCCGCTGCCCCCGCGCCCGCCTCTCCCCCGAGAGCGCCAGCGAACTCCAGCTCCGCGGTCTTTCTGCCTCCGGGCTGTCCGGCGCGCAGCTCCTGCCTCGGGCGATGGTTCGGCGCCAGGATCCGGTGTGAGACGCTCCCAGCCGGCGGAGGACCCAGCGAGCCGCTCGTCTCTGCCGGAGGAAGGCGCGCGGGGCTGGGCTGGGCTGGGCTGGGCTGGGCTGGGCTGGGCTGGCCGGCCGGCCTGACGCGGGCGAGCCGATCGGAGCAGCGAGTGGGCACGGGCAGGCTCGCCAAGGACCGCCCCGCCGCCTCCCCCGAGGTTCGCCCGCGGTCCTCCCCCGCCGGGAAAAGGGGACCGGCGGGCTGCGCTGCGCTGCGCTGCCCCTGCGCGAGGAGGGGGCGTGTCTGGCCGGCGTTCCCCGGGGGCTCGTCTGCCTCCCCCGCCCCTCTGCACTCGCCCCCCGCCCCTCGGCGAGAAGAGGGGCCCTCTGGCGCGGATCCAATTGATGCCCGATCCTCGGGGGAGTTTTCCTGCTCGGCGCCTCGCGCGCTCCACCTCGCTCCGGCTCGGCCCGAATTAACCTCCCCCGCCGCCTGCGCTCCCCCAGCCCGACACCCCAGGAACTCTCCGATGGCCGGGAAACCGCAGCCGGGCTGGCTCGGGGGCTGGTGGACTACCGGCGTGTGCTTGGCGGCGCTGTCCTCCCCAGGTGAGCGACCCCCTCGGCCCGGGCGCCGCTGGGGCTTTTCTCTTGCGCGCCCCTGGGCGGCAGGTTGGGGGGCAGGAGGGAGGGGCGAGCCGGGGGGCTACTGAGCGGGCAACGGGGGGGGGGAGAAAATGCAGGGGGAAATTGGAGGAAAGGGGTTGGGGGTTCCTGCCACTAGGTGGGCTGATTGTCATTACTGTTATTGTCCTCCGTTTTGGCTGCGGGCACCGACCCATGCCAGTTGGGAGGGGTGGCACGAGGCTGGCCACCTGGGTTCACACTCTTCTGCCAGGGGAGGTGCACCATCAGCTGGTGAGGAGGGGGGCTTGCTCCACGGTAGGCATCCCTCCTTGACTGAAAAGGGGGCCAGGAGCAAATTCAAGGGACGGGTGAGTTGCAGCCTCGCTCATCCTGGTTGAAAAATGTCTTTCGCTTCTGAGTACACCAGCAGTCCCTAAGCCAGTGGTGTTGGACTGCAACTCCCACCTTTCGGCTGTGGTGGATGGGAGCTGTAGTCCAAGATATGGCTGCCGCTTCTCCCCATCTTCTCTGGGAAACTGGGAACAGCTTTGTGATTCCCAGATCCAGGGGAGAAGGGTCCGTCTCTCCTTTGGGACAGCTGGGGGTGGCTGTGTAGATTCGCCTTCCTGTGCCGGCTCCTGCAGATAACCGACCCAGCTTTGCAACTCTTTCTAAGCAAAATCCTCTCTGTGTTCCTTGGGATAATTTGGATGGGGGGGGGGGGGGGGCTCTTGGTTGGTTCTAGCAGGACCCAAGGGTGCAGGGAGGAGAGGAGCCAGCCGAAGAACCTGGCAAGCATATTGCGTGGGCAGTGTTCCCAGGAAGTGCATGAGAAGCCAGTGCAAGCGGGCATTTGATGGACTGAATGGTTGTGGGACCTGCATGTGGGGAGGACGCGTCCAGGCTGACGGCACTGCTCTCCCCTGGATGTCCATGGCAGCTTGTCTTGCGGGGGGACTGAGGCCATGGAGCTTTGGGGCAAGACCCGTTTTCTGGCAGGGAGACTCGCAGTCAGCAAAATCTGTGTTTTGATAGAGTTCCAGTGGTGGCAAAGCATGGGGTGCCTCTGCAGATTCACCACGTCACATTCTCTGGGGGGGGGCTCTCGACCGGACAGCTGGGCCAGTTTGATGTCGGTTGCCTTTGGTGCCTCATCTTTGCCTGCTTTTTTTGATGCCCCTGGTTGCTGGAGGGGCAGCTTGCAAAAAGGACGGCTTGGCTTGGCTTGGCTTGGCTTGGCAGCTTTTGGAGTGGTGCTGCAGCTGGTACAGCAGGGGGCAGGCTAAACCGAGCAGGCTCAGCGGATGGAGCGTCCGTCAGGCGAGGAGCCAGCTTATCAGCCGGGAAACCTGTGTTGGGGTTCAAAGTTAGGGGAAGCGGAGGGGAGGGTGGCAGAAGAGGGGAGGAGGGACGAGGAAGAAGCCTGCAAAGATGGGGAGATGGTTCCTTAGGCACTCCCCCTTGGGGACCAGGAGGCTGGAGGCACGAACTCCTTCCAGAGATGGATGGTGTGGGTCTTCCAGGCTGTGTGGCCGTGTTCTGGAAGTTTTGTTTCCTAACGTTTCGCCAGCATCTGTGACTGGCATCACAGATCGTATTCCGGCCATGAAAGCCTTTGACAATACATTCTTCCAGAGAATTCAGCCCGATGCTTCTCCAGGGTCCTGAGTGGACCAGATCAGGTTGGGAGAAGAGGGCTGCTTGGCATGGCTCCACAGCAGAGATTAGGGTGGTTGGACTCCAGCTTCCATCATCCTTGCCCATTGAGTTGCTAGCTGGGACTGATGGGGGTTGGAATCTAGTCACACCCAAAAGGCCATGGGTTTCCTGTCACCCTTTTACTCCGTTGCTTAGTACTTACTCCGCACAAATGCTGTTGAGCACCCCCTTTCAGCATTACACAAGACCATGCTTTCTGAGGCAGGAAAAATGGGATAATGTTGTGTTCCCAAACCTACCCACCCCCGTTTCAATAGCTGAAAATTGGAGCCCGGTTCTGAGAATTAGCTTAACCGTTGACTGACGTTGATTGACTGAACTGAAGCCAGCTGTAACGTGCAGCCTGGTACTTGTTTAGATCTCTTATGCATTTTTAAAATTTGTCACTTCTCCTTCCCTCCCATTTGGACACCCTGTGTTAAGTTTTGAATTTCCTGCCCCAAGGGGCTTACAGCCTAAGTCAGTGTTTCTCAACCTTGGCCCCTGGAAGACGGGTGGACTTCAACTCCCAGAATTCCCCAGCCAGCCATGTTGGCTGGGGAATTCTGGGAGATGAAGTCCACCCGTCTTCCAGGGGCCAAGGTTGAGAAACACTGGTGTAAGTACTGATAATGGGTGAAGAATCAGAAAGAGAGAAAGCAAAGGGAGTGAAGTGTCAGCACCGTCTATCCTTACAGGTCAGGTTTTAGGATCGAACCAGGGGATATTTCCCTCTCTGCTTCACCCTCATCTCAGTCTGCCTTATACCCGAGCTGAACACACTTTCCGCTTTCGGCTTTTGAATCCAGTGGATGTTTACCGAGCAGTAAACCTGGCTGAGTGATGGCCTTTGGGAGCTCAGCTCCGATCAGGAATAAAGACCCTCTTTGCTTACAGAGCAAGATCAATTCCCTGCCCTGTCTCATTCCTCCATTGAAAAATGTATGTCTAGGACTGGCAGTCTGTGCTCCGAACGCGAGTGCTGCACCCCCAGGGAACGCTTGCATGTGCAGACCACAGAGAGGCGTGGAAATCAGGAGGGTCATTCTCAGCCGTTTTGGTAGAAGTGCTCTGCTTCTTTCCTGCAGCTGGGAGTTCCATCCGTTACAGGAAAAGCCTGTCTGTCTGTCTGCCTGCCTGCCTGGGGGTGTACAGGGAGCATCATGGATGCTGTTTGTTGCAAGGCTTGTAGGAGCCCACCAGTTCCTGGGGTGTGAGAATCTGGCTTATCAGCAGGCGAAAAAAAAAAAAAAGAAGGGGAATATTGAAATTAAAATGCATTCGTTCATTCGTCCCCAGGTGAAGCATGGGAAAAGAGAGGAACTAAGCTCGGGTGAAGTAATAGAGAGGCAGCGTGGGGAGGTGCTGGACTAGGAGCAGGGAGACCCAGGTTCTGCTCCCCCCCCCATTCACAGATTATTGGCTGAATTTGGGCCGGTCCCTCCCTCTCAGCCCGAGAGCCAATCAGGTGTAGTGGGGAAGGGGCTGGACTAGGAGTGGGGAGACCCAGGGTCTGGTCCCCCCTCACCCACAAAAGCCCCCTGGGGGACTTTGGGCCAGACCCTCCTTCTCAAGCTATCCTGCAGGGTTGTGATGGGGAGAAAACAGAGGTGGAGGTATTCCCTAAACCCGGGTTCCTCCACCTTGGCCACTTTACGACGGATGGACTTCAGCTCCCAGAATTCTGGGAGGCTGGCTGGGGAATTCTGGGAGTTGAAGTCCACCTGTCTTAAAGTGGCCAAAGTGGAGGAACCCTGCCCTAAACAACCTTCAGCCGCTGCAGGAAAGGTGCAATGAAACGCAAAAGAGGAAATAATAAACCAACCAACCGACCGACCGAGTGCAATCGTAGCATGCTCATGGTGTGCTGTACTCCAAAAAGTAAATCCTAATCTGGTTCAACCTGATGGGCCTGGTTCACATAACAGTTCCCACAAATCGCCCAGCCCCATTTTCAGGGAGACGAGTCCAGCACGCTTTGGCGAGCCTTTTCCAGTTCCTGCTCTCTCCCCCAGCCCCCTGGATGGGAGAGCAGAGTCACGTTGCAAGAGATGCAACAGGCGCTTATTTCACGACTGTGTTTTCCCTGCGTTCCCTATTAATGTTCATCACTTCCATGCGGGCAGATATGGTTTTATGACACCGTCTGCTTCTCTGGTGCACCTGCCTCTCCTGATTACAGTGTTTGCTTTTCCTTGTGCACAAATAAAAGAGATACATTGCCATAAAAGTGAAAATGGATCACCTGCTGAGGGCGGGTGGGGAGAGGCTCTGCAAATTTGCCATCAGCAGCGGATTGCGGATATGCATCCTGCAATTTGTTTCTTTGTAGAGTCTGTGGGAGGATGTTGCAGGTTTGGGTGGCTTGAGATGCAAAAGTGACAGTTGTGGTGTAAAAGCCTCTGGAGGGATGAGAGAGAGAGCTGAGATAGGTTGTCCAATGGGGACTCAGTTGCCTTGAAAAAGAAGCAGTTCTATTATTTACCCATCAGGGAAATGGGTTCAGTGAAGCAAGGACAAAGTATATCTCCAGCAGCAGTTCTGGGGCCAGTTAAAGAGTGCAGGGTAGTCCCCAAATCATTAAAGCATATTGGCTTCCAAATGGGATGAACAGAGGGGGAATGGTGGGCACGCGCCCTGCAAACACCCCCCCCCCAGGTGTTTGCAGATGCTTTCCACATTGAGCAGTGACCTAGCATGCGTCAGTGGTGCAAATCCAAACCTCAGCCTTGCTGGTCTATTAAATAAATAATGAGTATCACACGTTTTTATGGGTTTTTTTAATTCTCTTCCTCTTTTGGGACTGCATCGCTGACAGGTGCAGCAAAGTAATATGTAAAAGCTGACAGGGAAATAATAGATTATGTTTAGGAAAATTTTCCACTGCTCCGGGTCTCTCCCTTCCCTTCATTAGCTGGATGCAGAAAATTACTCCAGTCTTCAGGCCCTTGGCGACAGCAAGGGTCATAGTTACACTAACTCTGCACCTTCTCAAAACGTGCTTGTGTGGCCAGCAACCAACAAGGCAGGAACTCTGGCCGGATCTACCCGGCCTGAATGCAAACTCCAAAAATCAGCAGTAATACTTTTTCCACATTTGTAACCCTGGGAGGACAGTGTGCTGTAAAGCTCTAGTTGTGAACTGAGTAGGTGTTCACAGTATATGTGTTTACATGGACAGGCAGATTTTAAAAGCTCCATTTAGGAGCCGGCCCCTTTTCTCACTCGGACGGATCTAAATCACATTCCCAGGGAGTTTCTTTTGTGCCACACCACACTGGCTCCCATCCAGCCTTATTAGCAAATACTGTTAATAATTTAAAAATATATCCTGCTATAAAAATGTATTGGCCAGATAACAAAACCGGGGGGGGGGGGGGGGGAGGAAGCAGAAGTTAAAAGGTGAAATCAGCTACTTCATGTGCCTAGGACTCATAACTAAAAAGCAAGGGGAGTGGTAGAATGATGCGAAAAATCGATCAGGTTTGGGTAAAGCAACTTTGAGCTGGCCACTACATAAAGGCTGCTTTGGGATCGCAGGCCCAGAGATGTCTGGAAGATCTGGGTTCCCCGTAGGATATGCGCGTGACTGGTTACCCAGCGACTCAGACACATCGGTTTTGAGAGCTCTGGGAACTCGCCAGGCCCGAAAAGGTCTATCTCTGCCTCAGTTACCCCATTGGTTAACATGAGGGTGTCCCGAGTCACCCTGAGTCACTGCTGCTATAAGCAAGCCAAGGAAAATGAACATCTCCTCTCAGCCTTAGGAAGTAGGCTAGGAAAATAAAACTAAGTATACGCTATCTTCTTTTAAGTCCTAGTATGAGTAATTAGTGTAAGTGATTAATTCCTTGAGAAAGAGGTGGAGAGTCATGGAACTCAGCCCTGCCTGCAAGCTACGGCCCCTAATTTTCAGCACAGAGACCAGCTTTGCGGGCTCCTTTTGCATGGGAAGAAAACATTGCATATCCTTCAAACGCATCCTGTAATGCAGTTTATTACTTCTGCTCCTTCCTAGAGCAGCCTTTCCCAGCCGGAGTCCATGGCAGACTTCAGGTCCCAGAATTCTTAGCAACGGCCCTTTTGGCTGTGGAATTCTGAGATGTTGGCCACTCAGCTGGAGTTGAGTGAATGAAGAGGCTCCAAGTTGAATTTCTCTAGAATGGTCTATACCTTGAGTGTTCCCTATATTCCTCACAGGATTTTCTCTCCGTGGCGAATGCCATTATGCAAGGTGATCATGCCAGAGGGGTGCCTGGAGGGGAAAAAAAACAGAGGGTTGGCGTTAGCCTGAGGAACAAATAATCACTTGTTATGCCCTAGAAGGTCTTTGCCTGGCTTAGAAGCATTGAATAAGAACGTCAATGACCTTGGTGCAGTTAGGAAGCTCCAATCAAACCTCATGTCCCTCCATGCTAGTCCAGAAGTTTGCTACATTGTTTTATTTTGATGCTGCTGTTCATCAGCTTGGAAGGTTCCTGCAGGCAACTTCTTGTATCTGAGCTGAGTCAGAAGGTAAACTCGCAAAGCCAGCTCTAAATGACCTGATTTCCCAGGCCTGTTCTAGCCAGTGGTACCTTGTCTCCCTCTGTCTGTCTCCCTCCCTCCCTCTTTTTTCTACTTGCCGTGATTAACAGAGGCTGTGTAATAAGAGAGATAGCAACCTGTGGGGTGTGGTGAACAAACCTAGATAGAAAGGAGAGATAAGCCAGGAGAGTTTGTGGAGGAGGCCAGCAGGGAACAGACGTTGGCTGAGCTTCAGTGAAACAGCTGTAGCCTGGGGGGAAGAAGAGACTTAGTTGAAAGATGCTGCATCATCAGGATGTTCTGCCCTCCCCACCAAGAGGCACATTGCTAAGGGTAGGGAGGGCAATAATGGGATGGGGGCAACTGGACCAGAGGAGACCTTGGAAGAAGGTAGAGAATATGAGGAAGGAATGAAGACCATCAAAAGCTTGGAAAGAGGATCTCTGGAAACGCACTTGGTCCGTTGTCCCATCTCACTGTGCAAGAGGTCTTCTTCTCCCAAACAGGAAGTTAGTGGGACATTGAAGGAAGCCAGTGCTGTTCCAATGTGGCTTGCAGAATTTCTCCGGGGAGTTTGGGGCACATCCCTGCAAACTCTTTTCCTTGTAACTCATCATTTAGGGGTCTAGGAAGCTCTTGGGCTTAGAGTCATATATTTTATCCTTCTCAAGCCCAGCACATCCCAACAGTTGGACTGCAACTTCAGGAGCAGCTTGTCATCCTGACTAGGGATGATGGGAACAGTAGTCCAACACATCTGGAAGGGGGCAGGCTGAGGAATGGCTGGTCTGTACTTGAAGGGATTTTCCAGAGTGGCAGGGAGAAGATGCCAAACCCCATCTTACCCTCCTCCTCCCAATTCTGGGTGCTCAAGAGTCAGGGAATTTTGCCCCCATAGTTTGAATCTAACAATGGTGAACTGGCTGAGATTTCTGCTCAGTCATGAAGCTGAATCTGCCGCCCGGAGCTGAGGGGGCTGAGAGACCCAGATATATCAAATAGGGCCTATTTCTCAGGAGCAGGATTTGTTCATCATTTGCATTTCAATTTATGCATTGCTTTTCCTCCTTGCATGGACGTCAAAGCAGCCTTGATTGAGAACCAGTGCGCTACAGCATCGTTTTTTAGAAGAAGTCTATGGTTAATCAATAACAATGTAATATTGTTTGAACCAATCTAATTTAAAAGCGAGGTGGTTGCAATCGGAGGTGCTTGGAGGCATGGCGTGGAGAAAAGCCTGTCTGTCTCTTTTCTGCTGTGCTGGGCACCACCACATTATAACCTTGTTATAATCACATCACTTCCACTGAAGTCACCACTTCCGTGTGGTGGATTTTTGCAGGAGCCCTTTACAGAAAATCAGCTTCTTGACTACCTTTGTGATTATTTTTCATGACTTGCTTGCTGGGGAGCCTCACCTGGCAGAACAAAGCTGACCCAGGAATATAGAGAGTGAATTTCAGAAAGGGCGGGAAGAGGAAGCAAAGGACTCAGCCCAACTACATGTTCCTTGAGCCTGCTTTGGACAGAGACAAGGACTCTGGCATTGCCAACAGATCCCCGCCCACCAATAGTTTTCCCACTGTTTTGTGATGGTCTCTTAGCCACCAGAATAAACCTCCTTAATTTCTCAGGAGTAAACTTTCCATCTGAAAATCAAAGGATCTGGTTTCTGGTGCCCAGCGTCTGCTGTGTCCTCTTTGCTGGGCCAGACCCCGAGTGGTGTTGCTTTGGTGCCTGTGTGCATGCATAGATTTGCTTACAGTTGTTTGCCATTCTGCACAAAGGAAAACAAGATCCATTAGAATGAGGGGGAATAGCGGAAGCACAGCAAGAGATGTGCTACATGCTAATTAAATAACAGGGGAGTGAAAACTGTTCACTTACTCGACCGCATTAGCTGAGATTTGCAGAGCTCAGAAATTGCTCTCTTTGGTGCCAGCATCCAGGCAGCATCACCAGCTTAGGATTTGCATCTGAGGGTTTCAGTCCCCTGGATTTAAATCAGTTCCAGAGTCCAGCCAGTTGCCAAAGGTCATCTTTACAAGTTATGCTTGGGTTTTTTTCCCCAGGTGGAAATGTGTATGCCTAAAATATGGAAATAGGTCAGAGAGGTGTTGAAAAGCATCACAAATGTATATTGTCAAAGGGTTGGATTGGCTAGGCCTCCCTGCTCCATCTGCATTAGTTGTTGGCTATGCAATATTTTCTACTGGGCTTTAGCAAGGATGAGACTGAGGATGGGGAACATGTTGTCCACCAAACATTGCTGAACTACAACTTCCAGCAATCCCAATCCCTGTGGCCAATGGTGAAGGATGCTGGGACTTGTGGTTCAGCAACATCTGGAGGAGTCATTATTCCCTACCTCCACTTGGAAAGCTTTAGTTATAATGTCCAGGAAGGAAACCAGTCCATGGATTCTATAACTGGTCACCCCTTTTCCAAAATAGGCAGCGATATTTTGGAATACAGTAAGAAGTTTGTTTTGGGGTGTGGCGTTCTGGCCTTGTACTGGCCATGTGGATTCACAGATTGCTTAGTCTCCCAGCCAAAGCTTCCATGCTTTTTACAATGCCAGAAGAGGGGATGGACAAGTTGGGGTTGGCTGTTCACTTTCTTCTTGCCTTCATCTTGAAACCCAAGATGGCATGCCAGCCTGGGAGTAAAATATGAAGCTTGTAGCCCCTTCAGCTTTGAGAATTCTCATAGAGTGGTGTTTCTCAATCTTGGCAACTTTAGGATATGTGGACTTCAACTCCCAGAATTCCCCAGCCAGCACGCTAAGGTTGAGAAACATTGGAATAGAGGCTTCCCTCTATGAATCCCTGGGGTCAAAACCTAGCATCTCTAGAAGGCATCAGATTGGAGAAGGCTGGTCTGATTTTTTCCTGACATCAAATCTTCCCCAATCTTGGTCCCTCTGGTGGACTGTTGGCTCAGAGGAGATGTACATGGGAGACGTAGCCACAAGGATGGAGAAGCCCAGATTTTGGAAAACTCCCTTGCAACTTCTGTTGACTAGCTAGAAAGGGTCTCCTGAACCTTCTTCTCCAGCAGGGTGGTTACCTATCTGCAGTTCCAGTGCAGAGCTTTCAAAGAGTTCAGTGAGTGGCAGATTCTCTTTGGAATGAAGTGCTTGGAAAACCACCTTTGGCTTGCCAAAATGGTGGAGGGAATTCGGTGTTCAGGATGGTCTTCCATTTGGGTATGTGGGGGAAATGGCCGTGAGCATTAGGCTTAGAAAAGAAGCTGTAGAAGTAGCTGCTTAAAGCAGACAGCCCAGAGGCTCGAGACAAAGAGACAGGGTAAAAGAGCAGGCAAGGATCTTGTAGAGATGCTCTAATATAGAACATTCTGTTCTTGGAATTAAAATTTTAAAACGTTGTATCAGAGAGTAGAGCTTCAGGCTGAAGCAACTGAAATCAGTCCTCAGTGGGAAGAACCTGTCTTGCCTTTCATTTTTTCCAGCAGTTGGAAGGAGATACTGTAGATAGCTAGAGAGACAGAGCTGCCTTCTTTCCCCACCCCACCCCTCCCTGCCTCTTCAACTTTCCCCTGGCCCTGAGTTCCAGTAAGATATATAATCTCAGCTCTGAACCAAAACAAGCAGCGGGGATGTGCCTGAGGTGTCCTTGGGTGATCCATGCATAGCTAACCTTTCCCCTATTTCCACAGTGAGAGTTAGACTGGAACCCTGGCATCTTTTCAAAGTTCTTCCTGAGGTGGTGGGCGTGAAGAAGGTCGTCTTCTCTTTGGAAGGCTTTCTGAGGCTGGATTTCTGTTGTGGTAGAGTAGAAATGTTCAGGAGGAGGCCACGAAGCAGAAACGGGTCAACGGAGGACAACTCCTTTGTGTTATGGATGCAGGGGAGGATTGACTAGAGTTGCTTCAGTGACTGCCTCTCTGCCTTTCCATGTCAGTTAGCAGCAGTGGTTGGATTGAGCTATTCTGGCTGGTTGCCCTCCAGATGTTTAGACTACAAGTGCTATAGACTCTAGCTGTGGCTATGTGGGATGGCCAGGAGCTTTGTCACCAAGACATTGAGAGGGCACCAGTTTGCCCTTACTGGCAGTATGGGCTTAGCAAATTGCCACTGCCAGCAAAGGGAAGGTGGATGACCAGAATGTTTAAAGAGGTCTTAAAAGGTGTGTGGGTGTGTAGAGAGCCTAACCTCACTGGCGTGTCCCTGAATGGAATGGAAAGGGGATGGGCAACCACAAGCCCCAAGGTGAGAGTTGACATATGGGTGAAGTCAGGTTTGAATAGATAATGCCTTAACAGGTGTCCAGTTGTTACATTCGACCCATTCTAGCCCGTGATGGAATGACCTGGTTCATACATTGCTCTTGCCCCTGGTTTGCTTAGTTGTGGTTTATTGACTGGGTTCCCGCATCATACTGATCCATAAACAGTGTCCTGGAAACTCTCAGTGGCTGGCCATTACAATGCATTAAGCCAAAATCAAACAGACCCCATTATGAATTAATGCAGTGGGTGAATTCTCTGGTGGTCTCTCCTGCAGATCTTTCTCCAAGATCTTTTAGCTGGAGAGGCCAGTGATTCCACATAGATATGCAGATCATGTGCTATGCCACAGAGCTATGGTGTTTCTCCTTTTAGACATGCATAACATTTTCCTTGGATTGCCGGTGTTTTGCACATACATGGCAACGTTCACCAACAGTTGGATGATCACCATGTTACTGCTATATACAGCCATTGCTATATAGTGCATCTCTGTGGGTATACTGCTTCTGAATAAAGCATTTGAGAGAGAGAAAGAGAGAAATCCAAACTACTTTTGTTATACAAATGGTGATACATTAATTGGTACATTGGTATGCTACCATGGATGTACTGGTTAGCCTTTTGGAACTGGCCCCTTCCAGATGTTTGGACGACTGCTCCTCTCAGTTGTTTGATTTGTACCTGTAATGGTCTGTGGGAATGACCTTGAGAGACGGGGGGAAGAGCCGCAGCCAGGGGAGCAATCGGATAAGAGGCAGCTTAGCCCACAGCAGGAATGGGGGCATGGCAAACATCTCAGAAGGGGCCCTCCCTAGTTTCTTGGGCTCTAAAGGTGATGGAGGAGAAATGTCCCTTCAGACTTGCAAGATTCTGTTAAGGTAACCTTACAGTGAAGTAGAATTACTTCATCTGGGCGTATGTCTTGTCTGGACCATCTTGCAAGGCTGACAGTACCCCACCTTTTCTCTAGGAGCCCAAAGTTCCCTTACATGGGGATCTCCCTTCATTCTAGCCCCATATCAGCCTTGGGAGAGGCACTGGCCCAAAGTCACTCAGTGAATTTCCATGGCTGAAGGTGGTCATCTCCCCACTCCAGTGGAGAAAGTCCATCTCCCCAGTCCAATGCTTCAGCCACACCAAGGGTGGTTAAGATTGTTGTCTCACACATCCAAGGCCCGCAAGATGAGAGAAGTTTCAGAGGTAAACTGCCTCTGCAAGGTAAACTGCATTCAGAGTTTACCTCTGACCCAGATTCATACGGGGAATTTTCTTGGTTATGTACTAGGATGACTTGACCTATTCTAGCCATGTTTGCTTGCCAGCTTTCATTCACCAGGCTCAGTTTGCTCGCTTTCTTCCATTTGGAGTTGTATTCTGCTCTTCCCCATTTTCTCCCTTCCTCCCCGCAAGTCAGGTTGGTCTCCCTTGCCTCACAAATGGTCATTTCATTCTCCCCAGGCTGATGTGTCTTTCTCAGTCTGGGTTGAATCAGAGCTGTCCTGCTGTGGGTTATTTATAGCCCAAACTGAAACAGGCTCATTTTTGACATCTTTATAGCTTCTCTTTTTAATCCCTTGTGCCGAGTGCATTGCTGCCCCTTGTGACAGAGACGTGAAAGGCTGTGGGTCAGGTCGGTGAGCAATGGGATTGTACATGCTTTCAGCACCGAAAAGCATTTTGCTGTGCAGATTGATCTGGAGTTAGGAGAAGGAGGGAGAGAAGGTCCTGAAGGCAGCTGTGGTGCCTGGGGATGGGTTTTGCAGCTGTGGCTGGCTGATTAGGTGGCTTCCAGAGATGAAGATCTGAGTCCCGGGGCAACCTTCTCTGCATCTCTTTCCTCTTTATGAGCATAGCAATGAAGGGTCATAAGGGGTTACATTTTCTGGACCTGCATTTGGGCTTCTTGAGCCCAAATTTCCCAAGGAAGTGTCCACGCCGTCCACAGCTGCACCAAGTGAGATGCTGAACAGAGGTCTAAAACAGCAGCAGCTGGGAGTGAAAGGAGTCTGTTTTGTCTAAAAAAAAGACTGTTCCTGACACTGTTGTAGGAGACTGTCTTCCACTAGCCACATGGCCAAGCAAAGGGATGGGAGACAAGCAGATTAAAGGCTGTTGGAATCTTTGAGCATGGGGACATGTAGTCCTTAAGCCCTAATTTCCTAGGGCAGTGTTTCTCAACCTTGGCAGCTTTAAGATGTGTGGACTTCAACTCCCAGAATTCCCCAGCCAGCATGGCTGGCTGGGGAATTCTGGGAGTTGTAGTCCACACATCTTAAAGTTGCCAAGGTTGAGAAACACTATCCTAGGACTTGGGAGCAGGAAAGTCCCCGGCCAGGAATTCTGTGCAGACAGACAGCCGCAATATCCAGCCTTCCCCAGCTTGGTGCCCTTCAGAAGTGTGGGACTGCCATTCCCAGAATTCCCAGCCCTTTTGGCATGCCAGTTGAAGATGGTAGGTTCTAAAGAGCTCTGGATGGGATCAGGTTGGGAAACTCAAGCTGCAGCTTCCCCGCCCCCCCCCCCCTTCTTGTTTCTCTCTTTGCTTGCTGGCCACGTAACTATTTGCAGACCCTCCTGGCAGGCCAATTCATTTAATTTTATTTTCTCCAAATCAAAGCGCATCCATAACTCCTGTTTTAATGAATTTAGCCCTGTCTTTCCAGCATAACGGATGCCTTCTTTTTGACAACAGTGATATTTGTCTTGGTTCAAGGGCGGCCTCACGTCTTCCAACTTTGACCCCACCGATCTGGGGCGGCAGGACAGATCCAGCCAAATCGTGCTTTGTGCACACGAGCAATCTGGAGCCAAGGGGTGGGGCTTGCTGGAGAAGGGGAGGGGCTTCCTGGCAGGGTTTGGCCATCTAGATGTGTCAAGGCAGGGGTTTGCCGACAGCTCCTCCGCCACAGAAAGGGGCGTTTGTCTACTTTTCATTGTGTAAAGCCCTAGGTCACTTTGGGAGATTTTTACACCCAAAGCAGTTGTGCTAAGCTGTTTAATAAAAACCCTTAAAATGACAGAATGTAATAAGAATAGGAGCGTATCCATTAAGAAAAATGAAGAGGAAGGCCTCATTCAAATACCTTCCGTAGAGTTAATTTCCAAAATATGGATGAAACAGAATAATCTTTTTTAAGTCTGGAAGATGCACATAGAGCCACATGAAGAAGTCCCAGCAAAGAGGGTTGAAGAACATCCCATAGATCAGTGTTTCTCAACCTGCTCAACTTTAAGACGGGTGGACTTCAACTCCCAGAATTCCTCAGCCAGCATGCTGGCTGAGGAATCCTGGGAGTTGAAGTCCACCCGTCTTAAAGTTGAGCAGATTGAGAAACACTGCCATAGATGTTCTGGAACAGAAACATTAAGAAATTCCCACCATCACGGCCCATATGGAGAAATGCTGGGAGTTGTAGCCCAGCTATAACCGAAGAGCTGAGCATCTCCTTTATGCAGCTTTGGCCTCCTATCACATTGTTTTCTATACTTCGCGGAGGTTTATAGTTCATGCAAATCCTTTGGGGAAAATTCATGCTCTTAGTCATACCTATTTGCCCAGTGCATTTCCTGTAGAGATTTTTTTGTTTCATATGTACTGTTCAAGCAGATACTAGACCAACCCTGCAGGGTTGTCCTCTAAAGTTACCCTCATATTGCTGAAGGAGAGGATCTGAAGCCTCCTGGAGATCAGGGTTGAGGTGAAGTTTCTCATTCTCTTCACGGCCGCATTTCATTGGTCCTTAGTGAGCATTCAGATATTTTAAAGTGGATTGGAAAGAATAGGAGAAACAGCCATTAGCGGCATCTGTTCAGAACAGTGAAGGGTGAACAAGGATTTAAATTACAGGAAGGTCCAAATGCACTTCAGTAATGGAATACAATGCCTAGAATGGTTGGGGATTATCTATCCTTAAAGATAGGCTACATACATTTATCACTGCCCTTCCAGGCGGAGAATTTATGCTAGGCGCATGGTTATTATAAGATGTGGCTTTGATTTTTTTCTTTAAATAATACCATCACTGATTACCGCTCCTTTGCTACAAAGGTTCATCCCATCCATAGGATAAAGGAACAATTCAAGGTTTTATTACACTTTGCTTCTCTCCAGGACCTATAGGCAGAAGAATCAGGAGAAAGGCTGAGGAGGGTTCAGATCCATGAAACAAAATTTAAGGATTAGAAGGATTAAAAAAAAAAAAAAAAGGAGGAGGAGGTAATTGAGAAAGTCAGCTTGCTGTTTCCAGTGCAGACGACTTCTCCACGTTTTCATTTATTATCACCAGCATTGTGTCATAGAAAAAGATTCCCAGACTGATTTAAGACAGATTGCTCAACTGTTGCTTGCAGTTTGCTCTTTGCTAATCTAGGGCTACTCAATTTACATAATTGATTACTCCCCGCTCGTTGATAACCTTCTGCTTTTGGCACCATCATGAGAAGGTGTGGAAAGCAGGGAATTACGGTGGCTCCAGTGCTTCGAGGTAATACGAATGTGCAACAGGCAGGGTTGCAAGAGCCAACAGCAAGTTCAACAACTTCTTTGCAAGCTGATTGTGGAACACATCAATTCCCAGCCTTTATGGCTGGGTACACAGCTTGCACTAAGGCAGTGTTGTCCAAACTTGGCCACTTTAAGATGAGTGGACTTCAACTCCCAGAATTCTGGGAGTTGAAGTCCACTCATCTTAAAGTGGCCAAGTTTGGACAACACTGCACTAAGGGGTTTGGATTAGTGGAAGGCATAAGAGTTTCTAAACCATTATTGATGGCTTAGTATGTTCTGTGAACCCTGGTCCCGTGGCTTGGCCAGAACAGATGCTGCTTAGCTTGTTTATCTTCCCTACAGCTAAACACTTGGGGGAAAAAGTTGGTGGACATGGAAAATTATTGTTCAGAGAACCTTTCCCATTACTTTGGCCTTCATTGGAGAGCTCCTACAAAATTCTAGAATAAATCCACGGAACTTCCAATAGCAAAAATAAAAGGATATGACTATCCAGAATTTTCCATGCAAGCAGCCAGTCTCCTCCTATCCAGGTGTCAAGCTCTACCAAAACTTTTTATTTTTTTTTTAATATTGCTCTTCTGGGAAGGAGAACTCGGGAGAAGCAGCAGTCCCGAGCTTTATTATTTCAACATTCCTCCTACTTGCATTGAAGAAAACCATTTGCTCAGATTTCAGACTAGATGGTAAAATTATATCTAGTTTTCTTCCTCCTTAATCTCTCTATTCCAGTGTTTTCTTGGTATGGAGAGCTTGAGGATGAATTATCAAAAGTTGCAGATAAAAACCACTGCCAACAGTTTCAGAATCGTCACTCGGCCACCCATCTCTCTGTATCTGTTGGACTGCACAGAAGGAACAGAGAGGTGATGTGTGGGATTTTTAAAAATTCTGTACATGGTGTGAACTAACTCAGCAGGAGGAATACCGCTGGCTACCTCTTGCCATCTGGGTTAGCGAAGATCGTCTGGTTGCAGCCTGAGAGAGTGATTGATTTGATATGGGGGAACCTCTAATAAGACACCCCAAGCCATTCAGTACATATCTAAGGAAACTTACTAGGGCTTACTATTCACAGGCAAAGTTAAAACTCCCCACCGAGACATGGTTATGATTAAACCCCAAGCTAGTTCTCAGATAGAATCTTTTGTCTTGTTTCCACCTGTAAAGTCAGTACTCATTATTGGCAACTCCATCTTTACTCCAAGGAGCAAAGCACAAGGTAAATACAATTGGCTTTGGAGTTGGTTCTTCCTGCCTATTAGCCTCTGGTAGGGAGTCTTTGTAGAGGGGACTCAGCCCTTTCTCCAAACTGCAGACTCTATGGGGAAGCTATGAGAGTTCCAAGGATCGGGTCTAAGGTCACCAAGGGGGGTTTTCTCCTCTTCTTTTATCTAAGAAGTAAATCGGGTTTCATTCCATGTACAAGATTACACTTCTGTTCTTTTTCCTCTTTGATGGACGCCCATTGCAGGGGCTTTGAGAGGTGCAATCAGCGAGGCAGCTTTCAAAGGGAATTGAAAGCAAAAGAGAGGGGTGGGCTTGTGGAGTAAAATTGAGTAGTTGATAAGGAAGGTAGCCAAGCAAGGAGGCTGGGCAAGCAGAGGGGCTAAGACACAGCCTATAGGCTAAAGAGCAACACAACATTCTTGACTTGACCTTTGAGGATATGTGTGTTGGGGGGGGTGTATGTCTTACACTCTTTGTTTGCCTTTATATTCTACCTTTCCTCCAAGGCAGTGTTTCTCAACCTTGGCAGCTTTCAGAGATGTGGACTTCAACTCCCAGAATTCCCCAGCCAGCCATGCTGGCTGAGGAATTCTGGGAGTTGAAGTCCACACCTCTGAAAGTTCCCAAGGTTGAGAAACACTGCTCTAAGGTGATCAAGGCATTGAAAGTAAGGTTGCCACTTGTTGGGTGATCACAACCAACACCACCTTGTAAGGAAGATGAGGTTAAGAACCAGTGATTGGCTTGGAGTCACCCAGGGAACTCCATGGTTAAGTGGGCACTTGATCTCTGTACAAGCCCTTCACTACCACCCCACTGGCTTTTCTCCTGTCTCACCATTCTTTATACTGACCAGCTTTTTTGGTGGTTCAAAGGTCAAGGAGACTAGATGAGCTTCTGGTCAGAACAGAGCAGCATTTGATACCACTTCAAATTCCCCATGAGCCCCCCAAAAGGCACTAGGCTCCGTGGGTGGTTCCCCTGTGACAATGCTTCACGTCCACCAACTAGTGTTCATCTCCAGGAGGCCCACGCTAGTTTGGCTTGGCTTTTCTTGGACTTGCATTCTCTGAGTATCTTCATGTATGAATTCTTTACATTCTATTATTCTCCATATCTGTGCTCTAAAATAAGCAAGATAAGGATAAAGACATCCTTGAGACAAGGTCAGTTCCTGGTGATTTCATGGACATGTCCATTCAGTTTTCTTGGCAGCAATATGGTAGCAGTTTAACATTGCTTCTTCATGCTCTAAAAGCCTTTCCCCAACTTTCTGATTCCTGTGGGTGTCTTGGTCTGTAACAGTGGTAGAAAATGGGACATGGGCGTTCAGAGCATGCTGTAAAAGAAATCTGTTCTTGATTTAAAAAGTGTTTGGGGTTAGTAAGTCGGGGGCTATGTTAGTAAGCAAAATGGCATTGGCTCAAGACAGAAGGAGCTACAGCATTCGGGAAGTGTGCCAGCCCATCTGGCTGTCACTCTTTTTATTAATGTTTTTAAAGAGTTGCTGAGAAGAAGACGAAAGCTATTAGTTTTGGCTGCTTAGGTTCACTGATCTTATGGCTGCTTGAAGCTCGTAAGGTATAGGGAGGAGTTTGGGAGAAAACAGTGGGATCTGCCCACAGCAGTGCAGAAGCTGTGAAGATAATGAAACAACAGAAGAATCTGCTTCATTGTGGGGCGGGAGAGAGGCTGAGCCATGATGGATTGATCCTTGTCCAGATCCTTAGCAAGGTTGTCCTGGGCCATTAGCTTCCTCCCCAGGTCATCTCTGTCCTCATGGCCAGATAAGAGATTGCAGGAGTCAGATGGCCAGAGTTACGTGAAACTTAGTCACAGGAGATTACAAGGTAGGTGCCACTTCCAGAAGGACAGGCAAGGAAGAGGGGTGATGTTGCTCTGAATAAGAGCCCATGAAAATCAGAATGGAGTTCCAGGAGGTACCATCCAAAAACTGCTCCAGGGCCACAGACGGAGATTGTGGCTGGCCCGTCATCTTCTTCCAAAATAAGGACAGCCAACATCCCACATTGCCATTCTCCAGCTATCTTGGACCATTCTCTTGGGCCATTCTTGGGCCAGCTATCTTGGGCCATTCTCCAGCTATCTCCCATTGCCTCCTGCATACTGTAGGCTAAATCACCCCAAGGGACCGCCGATAGCTGGACCATATTTAAAGCAGGAATTCAACCTCCAAAAGGTTTGCGTCTGATAGCATCTGAACAGGAACTGAAGGGACGGCCCTTAAAAATGCATACTTGGGAAATCAGGACCGAGAACGATAACCTTCCTGAAAAATGAAGACTGAATAAAACCAAATCCGTTCTCTTTTGGAAGAATCCTGCAGGATCTACCCTGGAATGCCTCCTTTTAATTTACCTTCCGTTCTGATCTGCATGGCTGCAAGGCAGATGCTCCAAAATCCCGTTAACCGAGCGTACCTGCCCAAGTGCTGACAAGGAGATCCAATCCATTTCGCATGTACTGTAAATTCTGCAGGGATATCAGGTCTGTATATATTCTGTCCCTCCTCTGTAAATTCCCAGGAAGGCCCCACAATTTTTAGATGAACCGTCTTCTAGAAGATTCAGAACCCTTTACCACTTATGCAGTAGCCAAATTCTGGGTGGCTGCGATCAAAATCAGGCGTAATAAGTCCCAGGAATAGCTGCTTCTGTTTCATTCATCGCTTCAGGTTTAGCTACCTTGTTTTAGGTGATACATATTTTTACTACATAGATTATAATATTTTAGATCAGTGTTTCTCGACCTCGGCCACTTGAAGATGGGTGGACTTCAACTCCCAGAATTCCCCAGCCAGCATGGCTGGCTGGGGAATTCTGGGAGTTGAAGTCCACCCATCTTCAAGTGGCCGAGGTCGAGAAACACTGTTTTAGATTCATCCTTGCACAGGTAATTAAGATACCTTTATAGCAGCGTGTGCTATCACAGAAACTCCTTAGTATCTTACCTCACCCGTTTGATTTTACTTTCATGTTGCGTATTTTCACATTTTGCTGGTCATTGACCGAATGCCCATTATTTCATTTTGGATCCTGCTGCTCGGCAGTTGGCATTCTGGGGTATACTGCTTCCAAGAGAGGAGGCTTTCTTTCAGCCCTGGGCCTTGACCCTGCCTCTAAAGCAATCACCTAACCCCCTTCAGAGCCAGCAAGACCCACGGCCCACCCCGGGGCTGTGAGTGCCCACAGATGGATCCCGGAGCATCGTGGAGCGACCCCGGACTGACTCTTAACTGCTGCCAATGCTGTAAAGGGCGGCTATAGAAGCGGAATGGATCGATACAAACCCATAAAGGCTTGATGGCGGATCATCGGAGCAAGTTGGTAATGGGAGCGGCCCCAGCGTCATCTCGGGCTGGAGGAGAAGCCCTCTGGGTCTCCCCCATAAAGACGTCCTGGTTCCCTCAGCCAGAACTGCTGATGAGATTTGCGCCTTGGCGGCTGCGCATGCAAATAGCTGCAGATGTGTTTGTGAGCGAATACAAGCATCACGAAGGAAGTGAAAGCGAGCACGAGCCGTGTTTTTGCAGCTTTGCTGTTTTATTGCAAGAGAATTCCCCAGCGTACTCCAGTCCTTTCCGCCTCTTCCAGTTACACGTAAGCCAAGATCGCCCACAGTCCTGGTTGAAGCGGGTCTCTGTCCCTCACTGCTTCTCACTGAACGGCCTCGTTTAGAGTTGGCCGTAATCGAGTCTTTTTCTGCTGTACTTCTGAGAGCCGCCCCCACAAAACAAAGGGCCTTCCAGATACCCCGGGACCACCCTTCCCGGGATTTGAACTCACCGCTCCTACATCTGTATCTCCTTCCTGCAGGTGCCCTGCATGGATAGGGGCTCCCGGGCAAGACGGAGGTCTGGCTCTCCAAAGCTCTTACAAGAGGAATCCAAGCGAGCAGGTGCTTCTCCTCCACCACCAGCCTCCCTTTCCTTTCTCAGGTCTCTTGTTTGGAGGTTTTGGCCAAGGCGGTTGGCCGGGCTTCTGCCAGCTGTCCGTGCCACCTGGGAAGACCAAAAAGCCGTTGGTTGTTTCCAAAGTCCAACTGAGATAAAGCCACAGAGGGCTCATCCTGTGATTAAGCAGCATACGAACGAGTGTGTAAATAAGGCATACGTACACACCCGCATTTCTTTCACAGGAGAAACTTGTGACGCAGCCCTCGTTCTTGCCATTGGAGGCACAAAAGAGGCAGTTTGGTCGAGTGGTGAAGGCCCCAGGCTAGAAAGCCAGAGAAGGTGAGTTCTAGTCCTGCCTCAGGCATGAAAGCCGGCCGGGTGACTTTGGGCCGGTCCCTCTCCCTCAGCCCAACTCACCTCACAGGGTTGTTGTTGGGGGGGGGGGAAATAGGAGGAAGGAGTACTAGGTATGTTCACCACCTTGAGTTATTTATAAAAATATTAAAGGCAGTATAAAAAAATCTAAAGAAACATACAGTGGAGCCAGAGGGGGGGAGCAGGTGTTGCTTCTGCACACACAAGCCTCAGATCAGCTGCAGATTTTTCTCCACTCTCTCAGGGTCTCACCTGCCCGCTCAGCACACCTTTCAAAAGCTGCTGGTGTGTCAACAAACAAGAAACAATGCACCGCCTTTTTTAAAATTCAAGTTCCGTTGGGGCTCTCCCATGCCAAAAGACTGTTGTTTTCTGATTACCTGCGAGCAAGCTAGATTTCTTTTTTCACAAAAGGTCATGTTTTCAAATGTTGGCACCCCCATTCAAGAAGACCTTAAAGGTAAAGATTCCGATGACCATCCAGATGTGTCTGTATTTTCTTGGTAGCAATATGGAGAGGGTTACCCATCCCACCCTGGGATCTCCTGTGGGCCTCCCATCCTAACCAGGTTTAACCCTCTGATCTTCTTCCCGATGGCCATGGCTCGCTTGGGTGGCCACAGCTGCGGCCCGTGACCCCGCTGTCATTTGCATCTTTCTCTCCTGCGCACGCCCCGTCCTGACATTTCATTCCCTCCCGATTGCTGGTCATTAAGTTCCTTCTTCTCGCCTGTATCCAGTATGTGCCCAAATGGCCTGTATTGTCACCTTGCATTACTCTGGCTCGGCTGAAAGCATCGTTTGTCAGGCTAGATGAGGTCACCGATTTGCTTGTTCCTGGGGAGAAAAGAGGCAGGGCACAAAGCTCGCTGGAGAAGAGCGGAGAGCGAAAAAGAAAGTTGGAGGGAGGAAATGTGATTCCTTTTTCTTCTTCGGAGAAAACACACTGGGGAAATAATTTAGCTCAAGGAATACAAGAAAATGTGTTTGCCTAGAGCCTCCGTCGTTGAGATGTGGCAGATTTATGCAAGCCTGGGAGGAGGTGAAAATGAAAACAAGCCAAACAGAGTAATCTCCCATGTCAGATCCCTATTTGCATCGATCCGTAACCTCGTTTGCTTCATGGATGCACCTCGGCTGCTTTTCCATCGGCGTAATGAAGAAGCTTGTGTGCAGCCCCGGAGCTTGTAAAACGCACTTCCGCTGTAAGAAATGGGCCCAATAAAGATGCCATCTCCCCATTTTGTCTTCCTGCCTGTCGCGCACAACACGTTGTTCTCAGCTTATTATAGTTGCAGCTTTCCATTTCTCTTGCCAGAAAGCCTCCAGGCCTTCCTTGCCTGTAACCATAAGGGCTAGAAACTTTGCTGGCTTTTGAGCAGAAAGCCTAAATCATCCATCTCTTCTTAGCCGTGGTGCATGGATCTGGGCTGGAGATGGTGTTGCTCCTTCAGGCCTGCTTCCCTCCCCATCTTTGGATGCCAGGCTTGAGGACGCAGCCATCTCCTCCTTGCATGGCGCAAGGGAGAGGGGCAAGGTTGCGTCCTTGAGGAAGGAAAGCAGAAAACAATGCCCATCTTCCCTCTCTTGATTGCAACTTGTTTCTGCATGTTTCTGCCTTCATTTTGGACCAGTTGCAGCTAAGACCCAGAGCGCTTTTGCATTTCTTTCTTTCTTTTTGCAAATGTGGTTCTTTACTGGGGGGCAAGGGTGTTCCCAGCATGCAAGGTACTTCCCCCTTTGGTAACCTATCCTGTTCCACAGCAACTCACAATGGATGGGTAGACCCCTCTTTCTTTGTTGACTAGACACATGGGCAAGAAGCCTTTGCAATCCCCTGATGTAATGCTGAATCTTCCTACCGTTAGCTCGGGCCTTTGTGTGGTTCCTGGGTAAGAGGACAGCGTGAGCGAAGCCCTCGCCGTCCCCACGGACCATCCCGGTATCTGCTTGCATCTTCCTCACCCTTCCTCCTCTGCGGGCAAGCGAAATGAAATCAAAGCTCGGGTTTGCACAGCAGACCCTCCGGTTGGTAAACTTAGCGCCAGGTGGAAGGGAAGGGAATATGTTCAAAGCATTGGCTTGTTGGAGGAGGAGGCGTGGAAGTCTGGTCGGGGCTCTGCTTCTCGTGGGTGAGAACCCAGATTATTCCAGCCTTGACATTTCCAGATTTTTAATCAGGTAGCAAAGGATGGTTGAAGCCTTCCTTTTTCTCTCTTCCTGAGGCTGCCTCCTCCTACCACATTAACCCTAACCCCAGGGGAACAAAATACAGTTGCCTTCACATAAGGCAGTGTTGTCCAAACTTGGCCACTTTAAGATGAGTGGACTTCAATGCTGGCTGGGGAATTCTGGGAGTTGAAGTCCACTCATCTTAAAGTGGCCAAGTTTGGACAACACTGACATAAGGTGTTGTGCCCAAACAAGTAAACAATATGGATGCTTAACACGATGGCCAGTTTTTGCAACATGCTGGAATAGTTACTGGGGGCCTGCAAGCCTCTGAACCACAAACTAGCCAACTTTATTTCAACCGAGTGTGGCAGGTTGTGTGACCCCAACTCAGCGCTACATCCAGGTTTGATAAGGAAAAAAAATGGGATAGAACATACAGCTGCTTTCTTATGCAAAAGACACAGCTGGCGGGGATCAGCGTGCCTGGAAATTCCAATTTTCTCCTTGAATCCCAATTTTCTCCTCGTCTGTACAAATATCAGGCAGAAAGCAACACCACAATGGAAGCAGACTTTATGCATTCACCTAGACCTGACCTTTTTGTACCCAAATCTTTTTTGTTCTCCTCCCTCCCCAGCTCAACTCCTTTGTGCAAAGTCCTAACACCCAAGAGGGCTTGTTCCTCCCCCCCCCCCCCCTTCTCCCTGTTTTCTTTTCTTTTACTAATGGAATTGATTTCTGTTTTTTTAACTAACTCGTCAATAAGCACTTAAATGAAGCAAATCCCTCTATGGCCAAAACAGGAGGCAGACTTGGGCTGTGCATCTCTTGAAAAGCAAAGTTTGTTAATTGGCTTTTAATCTGAGAAGCTGCGCATTTATTTGGAGTCTGTATTGAATTGTAATAGGGGATAATATCTTGTCTTTGAGTGATGAGTTATTTGATCTCCGCATGGCGAGAAACTTGCCATCTGTGTTCATGATTCAGGTGGAGAGGGCTGGGAGCTGGATCGGAGCCCAAACAGAGGAAAAGGAAACAGCTGTTTGCTTGTGAGGTTTTTTCCCCCCTCCCTTCTTATTCTTTTTCATTATTACCTCTCTCAGTCAGGATCAGAAACCAGACCAGAAACAATCAGGTTTTGCTTCTTTGCTCTGGGACGTTGAACAACACCAAAAACACCTGGGTGGAGCTGATCAGCCAGTAAAGATGTTGGCAGTTTCTGCCAAGGAATAACACAAACCCCACCCTACCCCTCCGAATCGGGGACAACCCTTTGCCTTGTGCGAGGAGCAGCGAGTGGCCTTGGGAAAGTACCGCGGCCTTTTCCACACCAAGGCGTTGGGATTTCAAGAGCACTGGTGCTCAAGAGCTCGCTAGAGACGATGAGGATGATGTTATCCGTTCCATCGTGTCCGATTCTCGGCGAAAAAGATCTCTCTATCTTGCTAAAGAGAGAGATTGCTAAAATCCGCTTGAGTGGGATCAACCCAGGTCTTTTGGGGGACGGAAAGAGCCCGTTTGCTGCAGTTTTGCAGGAGATGGGTTGGCCTCCTTGAGATCATGGGTCTACTCAAGGAAACACGAAGGGGCTGGGGTTGTAACTGGGTGCCCTGAATCTTTTCGGTGGAGCTGTCCTGGTTCTCCTGTCCTTTCCTGCTTTCAGATAGAGATGCAAGATATGCAGTGATCCTGTACATAGGGGCGGTCAAGGCTAGTGTTGAACTTGCCTAGGCTGAAATCTCTGCTTGTCTCTGCTCATTGTCATATAGTATGTCTCCCTTTGTGAGGGCATCTTTTTCTGTTTGATACCTAATCCTAGGCATTCAGGGATCCCCTAATGATGTCCTGGAGGCATGTTGCAGAAGCTTTGGAGGAAACCTCAGCTGGGGGACCACATCCTTGAGAGCAAAGCAAAAAAGGGGCAGCACATCCTGGATGATCATGAGGATAAGGCAGGCACTGTGATCGCTGATTGGCTGGCTCTGAATTGGCTAGCCCTTTTGCCGTCTTTCACCATACACAGTGTTGCCGTATTACGTCTGTGTGTGTGTGCGTGGGTCACTCTGAAAAGTTTATCGAGGGCCTCATACACACCACACGGGGTATATTACTGTTATTGTCACCCTCATCAGTTTTATGTAGGATAACTGTATTTTATTGCATTTCATAAGAGCCTCCGGCAGGAAGTTATTGGGCTTGTTTTAAAATCCAGACCAGGAAGAGAGACTTCTGAGTATGTAAAAATTGTACTTGCCAATGAAAATCCCGAGATTGCAATGACAACAGCCAGCTTTTTAACCAGGGCTGTAAAAACAAGTTTTTAGTAACAAAGCAATGAGTTGGTGTTTTAAGGGTATTACGTAATATTTGTTAAACTGTTTTATCTAATGCCAAGCTTGGATTACATTTGCAGCTTGCTTTTGGGCCTGTTGGCCATAAATAAAATGGATGAGGTGGCTGTTACCCACTTTTATTATGTAGGCCAGGGTTCCTCAACCTTGGCCACTTGAAGATGAGTGGACTTCAACTCCCAGAATTCCCCAGCCATGCTGGGGAATTCTGGGAGTTGAAGTCCACTCATCTTCAAGTGGCCAAGTTTGGACAACACTGAAGTAGGCAATAACTGGAGCATGACATCCCAGCATCCTTTGCTGCACTGCAAGCAATTGGGGCTCAAATCCCTTGGATTATCCAGTGCTGCTGTTTGAGAGAACTAGGTCTGTTGGATCGTTCCCGGACACACACAATCCTTCGGGTCTCCAGGTTTGCAATCCAAACAGAATAATCGAATTAATCTGGCTTGGGCAGATGGTCCCAATTTGCTCACTTTGTTTTCCATCTACTTCTTGGGTACCAAATGCATCTGTGGTTAACTCTTTGCCTGCCTTGGAGCCTTGCAGCGGGGTGGCAGTGCTGTAAAGAGACCAGTTGGCTCCTCTGATTGCAAACGACACTTGCATCGATGAAAATTGACTCTGTTTTTTTCATCTGGTCCCTGCTGAGCAGTAAATATTTTATAAGATTCCTGAACTGGCTTGGCTGCAAGGCCAGGACTACTACTACTACTACTACTACTACTACTACTACTTCTTCTCCTTCTCCTTCTCCTTCTCCTTCTCCTTCTCCTTCTTCCCCCTGCTCATTTCTTTCATCCTTTCTCCCCTCTCCTGCTGAGGATAGGACCGCATCCTGTGTGTTCGGAGCATTTCGTACAGCATTGCCTTCATACACCAGCATCGTTGGAGGGTTGAATAGCTGTGGGACAAAGGAAGTCTTCTAGAGCTGCGCCATCTATTAAGTGGAACTGGGGCAGTCGAAGCCTGCAGGATAGCTAGAATCCAGATTGGCCATTGGACCTGCCAAAGGACAGTCAGTTATTTTTAAAACCTTACATTCTGAGGATAACTATGCTTGTCAAGTGGCTTCATGACCAGGGAAAGAGAGACAGAGGGCAACCGAGGGAACAAAGCAGTCATTATTTTACAGGGATAACATTCAAGCTTTAAAAGTGTAGACCAGCCTGCATCAACCAAGCCATGGATTTGGGCTTCAGTGAGCAGTCTTGGTGCATTCGGCACAGGGGGCCAGCGGGGTTGCTGGTTTTGCTTCTGGGGCTGATCAGCATCCAGATGTGGAATTTGCCACGTGAGTAGAAGGCCCGCGTCTGCTTGGACCACTCACTCAGATGCATTTTCTTTGCTGGAGCTTGGTCTAGCAACTGACCTCGGGCACTTGGATTAGGGGACGTAGCTCTGGCAAGGATTTGGGGCCCAAGGGGGGTGGTACCAGCAATGGTCATTGGCTTGAAGCCCCACCCTTTTGACCATCTGGTCTCTCCTCCTACTTGGAAGCCAGTTACCATCACTGAAGATGCCCCTGGCAAGTATGGTTTCAAATTAGCCCTGTGAACCCCCCCTTCCTTTTTTAAAAATAAAATATCCAGAGCCTGCAGCTTTTTTTAGGAAAAAGAATGAGGAATATGACATTACCCGAAAGCAGTGTTTCTCAACTTCAGCAATTTTTAAGATGTGTGGACTTCAGCTCCCGAAATTCTTTTTCTTGCATTTGGCTATCTATCGTCAGTTGTGGTGAAATACAAAAGGCTACAGAGCCTTCAGGGAAAAGATTACGAAACAGTGGTTATATGGTGAAGAAAACAAATTCTGGGAGAGAAAAAGAAATTCTGGGAGTTGAAGTCCACACATCTTAAAGTTGCTGAGTGAGAAACCCTGTCCTAAAGAATGAGATTCTTAGCCAATTTCTCCTGCATGTTTAGGAATTGGCTAAATTTTCTACAGGTATCAAGCTCTTGTCCTAATTTCTTTCATTTCCCGCCCCAAACTAGAAGGGTGGGAATTCATAATGCCACCAAATTTTAGGAGCAGCAAAAATGAGGGATTGGAGGCTGAGAAGGGGGCTCATGCAGCTTGCAGGTTACAATTTCCCCCAGATCGGGGGGGGGGGGGCTGCTCTCTTTCTGGAGGCCACTGTCAACTCAAGAGCCAGACCAGAGAGCTACAGCCCCCCAAAAGTAGAGTATTTTTTTTTTTGGCAGCTTTCAGGTTCTTAAGGCATTGTGTTCCTTATGCCTTCAATCCACTGAAATGGAAAAAAATGGCTTGACAGTTCTGGGTGGGCAGAACTCCAGGAACTGTAAAACTCTTGTTGGTGGGCCTCCCGTAGCTCCCAACAACTGAAGGCATCATAAAGGTATCTAAAGGATTATCACTGGCACTGAAAAGAGCTGATCAGAAGTTTGCCCATGGACAACTGATGCAGTTGGGGGTGGAAGAGGTGCTGGGCATTTGTTTCTGGACAAGATCTCTGGGTAATAACTCCATGGGGCCCCCTACTTCAGGTTGAATTCTGTGCTGGCATTCCCCAAGGGCGCCATGTCCCGATTTGCTCTGGAATTCCTTGGACATCTGGCCTCCCTCCCCAGCCTTGTCACAAACTGAGCTGGAAGACTAGTGCTCCATCTGTAGCTGTTGACAGTAACTCCTCCTCCTCCTCTCTTTCTGGATGCCACAAAGAGAGATGTGTTCAGTGTTACTGAAATAGCTGAGGAAGGGATAACTTTAGAGCAGAGCACACAGTCCTAAAATTTGGTCCTCGGCATTGTAACTGACTGGAAGAACAGGGCTGAGTGAAATTTGGGAGAAGACCTGGCAATGTTTTGTTGAAGTGGTCCAGAATTGCCTCTTTCTGTCTGTCTGTCCGTCCATCCATCCATCTGTGAAATGCGTCTATCGGTTGTGGTGAAATTCAAAAAGCTACAGCGCTTTCAGGAAAAAAATAAAAATAAAAGAAACCATGGTTATACAGTGAAGAAAAAAAATGTCCAGATATATTATGGCGATTACAATAAATTTAACATGACGAGGAAAAAAAAGGAAGAAAAACAATTAACAGGAAAAAAAGGGGGAAAGATTCATATAATAACTATTGATAGCAATATAAAATTAATCCAGTCCTTAAGCTTATCATTAAATTTAGATTATGTAGAAATATGTTTCTCCCTCTGCTCATTTCTAAAACACAGAGACTTTTCAAAAATAGATAACCAATTCATATCCTGGATCCATTCCTTCAAATCGAGAGGATTATTTTCTTTCCGTTTACTGTAATTACCCTCTTTAGAAGAGAATATCTGTAGCTCAGGGTTGAACTGTGGAGTCCTTGGTGCTCTCTGAGCTTGGTTGTTTGATTGCAGACATTTCATTACCTGACTAGGTAACATCATCAGTGCGAGCGAGTGTGGAGTTTGCTCCCTGTTTATATACAGTAGCTTATAAACCTGGGATAGGCAGATCTTGTTGTTTGATGATGTTAAAGGTATTATTATTGTTGGCGATGGTTGTGGCCGCACAATCAGCCAGATGTCTAGACAGGATTTGGCATTTTTTATCCACCTATTGAGTCCTTCCCAAGGATCTGGGATAGATCAATGTTGTTGTTTGATGTTGTTAAAGGTATTGTTGCAAGATGGAAGCCATTCCAAGTAAAGCTGCCTTTTGCAATTGACTGATGGTGATTCTGTCAATGCTGATGGTCTTCAAGTGGTGCTCCAGATGTTTTGGGATTGCACCCAAGGCACCTGTTACTGTTGGTAATACCTTTGCTTTCTTTTGCCACAGTCGTTCTACTTCTATTTGCAGGTGTTTGTATCTTGTAATTTTCTGCAGTTCTTTCTCTTCTATTCTGCTGTCTCCAGGTATTGCAACGTCTACTATCCAGACTTTTTGTTAAGTCTGGGGTGTTGTGTGGCAGGTGCTTGCCTGTTTGAATTCTAAAGTCCCAGAGCTCTTTAGCGTCTTCATTTTCTATCACCTTGTCTGTTTTGTGGTCCTAACCAGTTCTTGCTTGCAGGCAAGTGGTATTTCTTGCAGATATTACAATGCACCAATGTTGCTACTTTGTCATACCGTTGTTTGTGGTCAGTCTATGTGATCTTCTTGTAGCAGCTAACTAGGTGGTCCACTGTTTCTTCAGCTTCTTTGCAGAGGCGACATTTGCTGTCTGTTGCTGTCTTCTCAATACTGGCTTTGTATGCATTTGTTCTTAAGGCTTGGTCTCCTGCAGCCAGAATTAGCCCCTCTTTCAACTTTCCTGCTTTTAGCCATTACCAGGTCTTGTTGTTATCTGTTTTGCCTGCTAGTTTTTTTTGTGTACTGGCCATGTAACACTTTGCCTTGCCATGTCTCTTTTCTATTCTTCATTTGGTCTTTCTTATAGACCAGTTTGGTCTCTTCGGTATTCAGTAAGCCTTCATGGTGTACTAGCTTCAGTGCCTCTTCTTTACTGTCCTTGAGGTATTCTCCCAATGCCCTATTTTCTTCTTCAGCTGTCTGGTGTACTTGCAACAGTCCACGCCCACCTATGCTCCTTGGTAAGTAGAGTCTGTCAATGTTGCTGCGTGGATGAAGGAAATGATTCATTGTCACTATTTTTCTGGTCTTCTATCCAGGGCTTCTAGTTCTGCTTGAGTCCAGTCCACTATTCTAGCTGTGTCTTTAATGACTGAAATTGCCCAGGTGTTAATTGCCTTGTTGTTATTTCTGCCACTGAGTTAAAAAATATCTGCAGATACTTTAGGAATTCTGGATGGTTCTTGGCTATGCCTCCTCCTCTTCCTCTTTCCCCTCTTGAGAATCTTTACCAAAAGATCCTTTGTTCTCCCAATGCCTGACAATGTTGCAAACTGGAACATTAAGGAATTAGCATTGCAAAATCTCACTTTCAGACTTTATTATGCTCCTTCCACATCTTGACAGCTGTTCAATTCTTCCTCCCCATCCTTTTTTTCCCCAAAGAGGTGACAGTCAGTTGCATCTTGCTGCTGCAGAAAGAGAGAATGAAAGAAAGAGCAAGGAGATTAATAAACTTAATTCCCAGGAGCAAATGTAGGCATCATCATTTGGCAACAATTAAAACATGGCTTTTTTTCCTTCCCTTTGAATTCTGGTATAAGTTATGCCGCTGATGCAGGCTTCCATCTGGCTGGGTTGGGTTAAAGCTACACAGGGGCCAAATTGTGTGTCCAGGGACAATTCCCAAGCTGTGTGCCCAGGCCCACTAGCATATCATGAAAAGAGGAACCTCATCTGCAGCAAGAAATAAATTAGCACCATAATTAAAGGCTCCTTCAAGTCTGAAGCAACCATTGGCAGGAAGTTTCCCGCGGTGTCCCTGCAGACTTCAGCTTTTGTTGGTGATGGATAATTCCACCTCGGGCCGCGTTGATCATTTAGTGGTGCCTTTCCTAAAAGTGCTGCACAATTACCAGTTGCAAAGAGAGGCTGCCGGGACTCTGATTATCCTGAAAATCATCATGGAACAAGGTGGATTTTGAGCAAGATGGTTCACTTTCAGAATTCAGCTTCAAACCTGATTGGAGATGGGATGTGGTTCCACTGCTCTTCTGGACTCCCTGCCCAGTGAGTCATTCTGAAGTGCAGAGGGACAACCCTATAAGAAAAGGATATTTCTTGCCCTTTTGAAGAAGCCAGATTTGGGCTGCAGATGAGCGGAGCAAATAGTCGGTTCCTGTTCATCAATGTGTTCCCTCCTGCAAGGCTGAGGAAAAACACAAGGCTGAACTCTCAAGGCCTAGAATCATCCTTACAGTTTTGAACCCCCACCTGCAAACTATTTCCCATTTGGTTCACTTTGCCCTAGAACCCCAAGGCCTGGCCAGTTTCCTCATTCCCAAAATACAGTCCTGAGAAGCATTAATCATTCCTTTGGGCAACTGTATGTGGCAGTGTTAACACTGGCATGGGATGGCCCAGTGAAGAATCAGCAAGAGAGACCTGTTCAAGTGTAGGTTGCTTTGTTTGCCCATATCCTTCTCCTGATTCTGCAGTAAGAATGTGCCATTGGGTGACCCCATCGGATCAACAAGCATTGTCACCACCCTTCCCATTTTCTAGAGGTGGCTTTCAGAGACTTCTGTGGTGGAAATAAGCATAAATGTACAGGGGGGTAGTCAACCAAGGGGAGCATTATGATGACAATATGACTTGAAGAAACATCCGTTTCAGCTTTTGGCCTTCGGGCGTTGGTTCTTCCTTTGGAGATGGGGCAACTGGTCAACAGTGAAGGTGTTGCCGGTCCAGATCTGCCTTCAGCTCATATTGGAAAGGAGATGGGCTGCAGTATCCTGATAGAGAAGCATCAGTCTCTGGATGCAGCCCTGAGGTGTAGGGAACAATGAACAACCCCTTTTCTACTCCCTTCAAGAAGAAATGGGAAGTGGACTCGGAGCCTAAATCCTGGTTCTTCTCATCTTTACTTCTAAGGTGTCCAAACCATTGACCATTTGGGGGATTTGAATCTTCTTACCAAGGGTGCCGTGGATGAGGGCGATCTTGGAGAGTCAGTGAGAGACAGGGTCTACTGTGCTGTGAAGCAGGAAAGGTGAAGGCAGGTGTGAAGAATTGCTATTTATATTTTCTAAGAGAGAATATTCAGCATAAACCTCACAAAGCGAGGGATACAGTCCAAGCATAGATTATTCCGTGCTCCTTTTGGAAGACATTGAGATGTTCCTAGTTATGTTTGTTGGGTCAAAAGGAGGCAAATTTCTAGCTGGTGTGAAAATGAGATCCTTCCAGAGCAGTAGCAGAATATAAAGAAATGCAAGGAACGTTGTTTTTGTCCACAGCCAGAAAAGGGGGAGGAATTCTGAAAGAAATGACAGTATGAAACATATTCCATGTTGTATTTAAGCAAAATCCTATTCATATCTTCCTGGAAGATGGTGCCATTAAGTTCAATGGTGTTTTTGTCTGAGGAGGTAAGAGGAAGATTGTGCTGTAAATTAATCCAAAATTAGACAACTCTCATGCACTGTTCTCTTGGAAGTAATCCTCGCTGGGTTCAGCAGCCTTTAATCCTGGATAAGTGGGCTTTAATTCTGCAGCGAAGATTATTTCCAAAATAGAGCATGCTGAGGCTTATGACAGTAGCTTCCAAGTTGGGTGCACTTCTGCAGAATTTTAGATCCCACAGAAATCTTTTGCATACGAGTTAGGCAACATTGGCTAACCCTGTTAAGCTGCTCGAGCTGTGCAAAAGCTCCATGCAAGACACTTCTTTAAGCACAGTTAGCAGCAGAAGGCAAGGAAAAACCAAAGCACAACTTTGCCCGCCTGGAAAGATGGACTTGGGGTACCCAGCTCCATTTTTAATCAAGGAATTTATCTCCTCCGTGGTTCTGATTCTGCCGCAGAACAGGCTGCTTTTCCCGGTGCTACAAATGACTCTTGCGCTCAGGTGTCCTTTGGTGTGATTTCCTGAAGAAGAGGGTTTTCTGATGCTGGGGCCCAGGGGAGTGCAATTGAGCTAGGCTTGATGCATTTCCTTGTGCTGATGTAAGGATTGGCTCACTGTCTCTTGCCGTCCCTGCTGGATGAGAGGTTAAGCACCGCCTGCTGGAGGAACGGCTGGGAACTATGGGGGCAACGGCACTGAAGCTGAGCCTGCAGATGCAGCTCGGGTGCCTGCTGTTACAGCACGGAAGCAAATCAATTCATTTGGTTGAGCTGCGCAGACTGGCAGCTGGAAGGGTCTGGCTCATTGGCAGGTGCCTCTCAGAGAGAGCGGGGGTCTTGTAGAGAAACTACCACTTGCGGTTACAGTTGCCACCAAGTAGCCACTGAGTTCAGACAAACACCACCACCCTGGAGTGTCCCTCAGGTCCGCCTTGGTCCTCAGCTCTCAAGAGAGGGCCATCCAAGGCAGGTCCCCTGGCCACTATGCGGTGGTCAGCCAAGTACCCCGGTGGCCATACTGCTGCATTCAGTAAGGACAGTGGCTGCTTCCTCTTAAGGCGGTGTTATTCAAACTTGGCGAGTTTAAGATGGGTGGACTTCAACTCCCAGAATTCCCCAGCCAGCATTCCCCAGTCCACCCATCTTAAACTCGCCAAGTTTGAACAACACTGCCTTAAGGAAAACCCTGGGCATCAAGGATGCATCTGAATTCTGGGGGTTGAAGTCTTCTCATCTGGAAACTGCGGTCTGGGAAGGTTGCTTAAGGTTGGGCTGATGTTCTGTAGCCACAGCATTCACTCCAGTGAGATTTCTGTTATGTAATTTAGAGAGGAGGGGTCATCTGAAATTCCCCTGCCTCCTTCAAATGCTTGTTTCTATCCTCGTCACTTGGGAAAAGCAGAGCATTTCTAAGAAATTAGAATTTAGAATTAGAGAGAGAGAGAGATGATAACCAGCAGTAATTATTGGCAGAAACCACTGGATTTTAGTAAGCACTCCCTTGCTTAAGTTCCAGATGTGTATATCTTTAAGCTGAGGACCCATTCGTGCTTGTATCTAAAATTAAATTGTATATTTCATTCAGAATCCAGCAGGGTGACTTACATAACTGTTCCCTTCTGGAAAGCCATGTGTGACCTGATTTTTGCATTAAGGCAGTTAACATAATGCACAGTTTTATATTTGTAATGTAAATATTTCTGTTATGCACGCAACTATAAAAGTAGCATATAAACCATTTTTCATAACCTCAAATGTATATAAGCCGGGTCTTATATAACCTGAGGTCTAGTAGCTTTGGAAAGGATGTGTGAATAAATTAAGGCTCCATTTTGTCTCTTGGAAATTCAGAGGTTGGAGAGATAGCTACTGGTGTGGCTGGTTGCTCACTTCTCAAGGCTGTCTTAACGGGGGGGGGGGGGGGGGGGGCTGAGATTTTTCCTAGGAGAACAGGGTTGTCTGAAATGTCTGTTTTCGACTCACTTCTGCGTACATGTATCTGCATTTAGGCAGTCAGCCAGAGGAATGGTATGGGGTAAGGGACGAAGGAGAAGGCAGCTATCAAAACAATTCCAGCAGAACATAGCACTGGGTCTAAGGTAGAAGGAGAAGGAGGGACTTCTGGTGGTGGAACAAGAAAAAAGTTAGCATGACAAGGACTGCACTGGACATGCACTTTTCTTTTTGGTAGGTTTTTGGTGCTTAACTTTGCAGCATTTATGTATTTATTGCACACCATCCTTCCCCACACATCGCAGCAGCCTGTTGTGGTTGTCCATGTGACTCTTTTTTAATTCTGCCACTGCCTTCTGCTTTTCTAAGCTGACTTGCGGACGTTTTGACTTATGTCGGTCAACCTCTGATGGATTTGTTTTTTGTTTTTCTTTAAGAGGGGACTGACACAGCAGCATCTCCCCCTCCTTGGTGTTGATCCCTTTGATTCTTTGAGGCACGCTTCCCCATCGGCCTGTTGGTACTTGAAAAGGATATGTGGAAAGACATTCTGGAATAAATAAACAAGAAGCAGGAGCTTCTCTGACACAGCATGCTCCTGATCTGTAGAACTCCTACAGATTTTGGGACTGCCAATAATCCAGCCTGGGTTAATATACACATTTAATAAAGCACTTGTAGATCAACTTTTATGTAGATAGATCTTTATCTCACCTATCTTGGAAAGATGATAGGCAGTGATAAAGTTGGTGTTTTGGAAGATCTTTATTCAGTTTGACCTCAGTGTTCCTGTAGGATGGTATCAGTCCACAGTTTCAACCCAATTACCCTTAGCAGGACAATCCTGGACATACTTACTCAAGTTAAGGTACAGCGGATTGCAGTATTGTTATTATGGTTGGTCGCACAGTCAGCCAGATGTTAAGAATGGATTTGGCATTTTTATCCACCTATCGAGGCCTTCCCAAGGACCTGAGATAGGCAGATGTTGTTCTTTGATGGTGCTAAAGGTATCGTTGCAGGATGGAAGCTGTTCCAAGTAAAGCTGCCTTTTGCAATGGACTGGTGGTGATGTTGTCAATGCTGATGGTCTTCCAGTGGTGCTCCAGGTGTTTTGAGATTGCCCCCAAGGCGCCTATTACTATTATTATTAATATAGAGAGTTGTGTGAAGATTCTATTGACTCTCAAAATCAAATTGACTTTCTGAATCCAGTTTTCAAATCAGGTCGAATAGGTTGCCTCAGTTCAAATCTCTGACCAGAGATCGGTCTCAAGTTGGTTTGCTAGTTGCCTCTGGTCTTCATAGACATGCTGAGAAGATGCCCTCCCCCTTGCCCAATTGAATTACATTTCTGAATCAGGTGGACTTAGTGTGACAAGCTGATTTGGAAATCCAAATTGAAACAATGCAGAAGTGGCTTTGATGATACAGATCAGATCAATCTTGGCCATTAGGTCTGAACAGATCTGTACTTGTTATTCACTTCTTCCTCAACCAAGCTGGCAAGCAAAATATGACTGCTAAGAACAACAAAGAGTGATGAAATATTAACATTCAGCACCAGAAGAGAATGGTAGCCTCTCATGCATGAACGAAGAGTAAAATTTAAAAAGTCTGTAAATAAATACTCATCCTCACCAGATTTTGTGTGGGGAGTTGCCTTCTATACAATCATTTGTATAAATCTATAACTTCAGGAAGTGCCTTTCTCCTGCCCCAGGAAGGTAGAAGCCTGCCATATTCTGCTTTTTCCTATCACTTTCCCCAGCAAAATGTTCTTTCCCATGCCTCCTTTGAAAAGCTGCTGTTATTGATATGTGTTGATACCATTTAGATAGCCACCCATCTCACACAAGTGGCTCTGGGTGGTTACAAGATTAAAAACAAACTCCCCAACCATAAACCGCCACCACCGTCAGTGCCCAAGGATAAACTGTTAACTATTAACCATCCATAGCAGGAGAACTCATCTACAATCCTGACCCAAATGCCTGGGGGAATAGTCAGATCTTCACTGCCCTGTGAAAGGCTAACAGAGTTGGATTGTTGACTCCTTGGGCACCTAGATTTGGCCAGCATGTTTGAGATCCTCCACCTTCTGAAGTAATAAAGACAGATTGGCATCACCCCAAAAATGTATGCCGTCCCTGACCTGGGGGTGAGGAAAATGTCTTGAGTATCCAGCACTTGCTTCACCTTCTGTGCTAACTTTTATGACCCGGGTTTTCTTCTCAACACCTGCTTGCCAAGTTCTACCCAGGGCCAAGTAGCTCCTGCCATAATTATAATAAATCAGCAATGCCTTCGTGTTCTTTTCTCCCCTTTCTTTCTCCTTTATTGTATGTGAAATTATAAAAGTGAATTTCTTTTTGAAAACAAAAATAGCCCCTCATATCATCACATATTTTATTGGTGCTTTATAGCTCAGAGATGAACGAGGGAAAAGCCCTGCCTTCCTGGGTGGGACTGTGTTCATTGCTTGCTGAGACTTGCTTGGCCAACTGCAAGATTGGATCCAGGAGGAAAATGGAATTTGGGGGCACCTGTGAAATGTCTGCAGTGTACCCTGATAGCAAAAGAAAAGGAGTTTTGCACGCCTTGCTTCAGCTGCATCAGAAATCTGGTGGAAAGATTTCCATTTTGAATTTCCATGGATTTCCTGGTTCAACACTTCAGGGTTTTATTTTTTTTAATTGTGTGTGAAGAAGGCTCATCATTGAATGAAACGTTAAATGTCCTGCACAGTGCTGGTCCTCTTTCTCGCTGCACAGGGATGGACAACCAAAGCATGCCATGAGTCAGATCAAGATTCAAACAAGGTTACTCATTCACTAGCATCCCAAAATAACTAAAGGTATTCTGATGTTATCAGGAGCAGGTGGAAGATGTGCAACAATGTTTCCCATGGTATGGAGATGACTTGGGTTACCTGTTCTTGCCAGAATTCCACTGTGGTGGTTGGTTGAAATACTGGAATCTAGGAGTGTTTGAACATCTGCTAGCTTGTCATCCATAACTCAGTATTGTCTACTACTGTGATGGAATGTCCAGCAGATCCTGGGAACACAGAGGAGAACCGTTACAGAAAAGATTTCTGAGTCCAGGGGAGAGGAGGAAACATGAAAAAGAGACTCAGACTAACGCTGCCTTAATTGCGCTAGGTATAAGTTGATCTAAATAATTGTTTTGGCAGGCTTTCAAGATTCTCTTACATTAGACCTGAGTTCTTCAACCTTGCTGGCTGGAGAATCCTGGGAATTGAAGTCCACACATCCTCAAGCGGTCAAGGTTGAGAAACACTGCATTAGACTAATAGCAATAAGGATCATTCCAGAAATGCAAGTGGTTCTTGTTTCCTGATTTTGCCAGGCTTGAAGGACTTGGCATGAATCTTGAAAGCTCACCAAAGCAATTATTCTCCCTAGTGTAATTAAAATGGAGTTACTTTGAGTCTCTTTTTCATGTTTCCTCCTTTCCCCTGGACTCAGGAAACTTTTCTATAATGGTCCTGCTCCCTCCTTTGGGCTCCCTGGGTCTGTTGGACATTCCATCACAGCTACAGCAGTGGCTGAATATCTGCCCTTGATGTCTGTTTTTTCCTTCCCACTATTCCTGAAATTTATAGCCCATGTTCTGGAGTTTCAAGGAAGCTTTCTGGGAGCTCCTCAGAAGAACTCCTGAAGATAGCTTTCTGCTCACTATTGCTGAATGCTTGCCATTTGAAAAGGGCAACAATGAGCCCAGTAGCATGATGCTCATGTACAAAAACTATGCCTTAGAAGCCTCCCATAACCACACTGAGATAGTGATTCAGTTATCAACCTGGGCGAAGTAGAATACCCTCTCAAAGCAGTGGGTGGGATCACCCAACATACAAGATGAGAGGCTAAAATTGGGTTGGGTAATTTGTGGTTCACTGTGTTTGGGACCCAGATGGTATGATAAGGCCATCACAGAAGTCAGAATAGGGTTTATTTGTTTCACCATTGCATATTCCGTGGATTGGATTTAATGTATGGTGTGAATCTTGTTACTGTTTCATGATTGCTCCTAATCCCCAAGTTTAGGTGGGGGGCAGAAGAAGTATTTCATTTCCATTGTCATATCAGCTGCATCTGAAGGATTCAGAGGCCAAGCCAACATGCCCTAAATTTTATACAGTTAGCTTAGAGGTGGAGCATCTTTGCATCCCAAAGTCCCTGGTCCAGTCTTGGTGACTCTGATAATAACTTCCATGCTTGGAAAGTCACTAGTGCCTATGGATAATGGGGACTCTGCCCTAGCATACCTGGAGGATGCTAGACTGAGAAAGGTAGGTATAAACAGGCCTGAGTTGGATGGTCAAAAGGTCTTAGTTCAAGGCAGTATTGTTCATATGTTCACCCAACTCAGCAAACGCTGGCAGCTGAAAAGCACCCAGGCTGCCTCTGTTTCTGTCAGTTGAAAATGTGGTTGACATCCTGATGCTGCTTGGAACTGATGTCTGAAGGAGGAAAAAAATCCAACCTTCAGATGTTCTTTGCCAGTTGAGGCTCTGGGAATGCACGCATTTGACAAAGCAGCCAGATCAACAGTCGGGGAACAAAAGACCTCCTTTACAAATGTCAAAATGTTTTGTTTGGATCCAGAATATTGATTGGGCAATTTCATTCAGTCAGTCAGTTAGTCGTTCCTTTTGAGTTTTGCATACTAAATCTCATTTGGATCGCTCTCAGTTTTCTCATAAATGGAAGGAAAAAGCTGGAGTTGCTGTTTTGCATTCAAACATGGGGAATTAATTATGGATTTGCCACTTAATGTTGGATTCTCCACCCAGTCTCTAGTGTCTCCTTTTTCCATTGGATATGCTTGGCACATTTGCAAACTTGAGAACATACTGTAAGCCTTCTTGCAAATGACCGTGGAATTGGCTTGCCCATTTGCAAAATGGTTGCCATAATGGACAGAATGATCTATCGAGCACCCAATTACTAGAATAACTACCTTCTACTCTTTCTAGTTTCCTGTCCCACTGAAGACTCCTTAGTAGACACAACAGCCAATTTGAATTTTCTAAGAACACTTACATGTAATCCTCGACTTATGGCCATTCATTTGATGACTGTTTGAAGTTGCGACAGCACTGAAAAAAGTGTTTATGACCAGTCCTCACACTTATGACTGTTGCAGCATCCCTGTGGTCACATGATCAAAATTTGGGCACTTGGCAACTGGCATGTATTTACAATGGTTGCACCGTCCTGGGGTCACATGATCGCCATTTGCGACCTTCCCAGGGGGCTTCCAACAAGCAAAGTCAATGGGGGAAGCCAGATTTGCTTAATGACCATATGATTCACTTAATGACCATGGCAAAAAGGTTGTAAAATCAGGCATGACTCACGTAACAACCACATCACTTAGTGATGGAAGTTCCAGTCCCAATTGTGGTTGTAAGTCGAGGACTACCTGTATAGGAGACATTCTTTTGAAAATCCCTGGTGTGGGTATGTGTGAAGTATGCGGCTGAAAAGCTATTTAGAATCTTATAAATGCACTTTTTAACACTTGAATGTGAACCTAAACTTGTTAATCAGCCAAAGTTAAAGCCTTCTGGGAGTGGTCAGAATCTGGAGAAAAGACCACTTGGGGATCCATGTGCCATGCATCCGTGTGCCTGAATTCGTTGAAAGAATATGATATGATAAAGATGTATTTGCGTTAGCATTAGTGTTACTCCTTACATTCCATACATCTCTTGCAGAGCTCGGAGTAGTATATGTGGGAAGGCTGACTCTTCTTTATCTTCCCAGCATCCCATTGAAGTAAGTCGGGCTGCCTTCCACAAGATCTCCCAGGAAGCTCAGCAGCCAGAGGGGGGATAGAAACATGGGTCTCCCCAGTGCCAGTTCCAAACTGTAACTGATGCCATATTCTAACTGGTCATTCCGCCTTACACTGGGAATCAGTCTCCAGCAAATGTATAGACTGGAGGGCAGCAAGATTGCTGCAAGTTGTTATTTCAAATCCACTACACTCAGCAGTCGCTCTGATTTGGCCTTTCTTTTCTACTCCTTGTGGCTGTGGTTGTTCCTTTCTTCCCCATAAACCTGTTGACTTTGGCTGCAGAGTTCTCTGGCCCACTCGGGTTCTGGCTAAGAGCTCATCTGACCCCATTGCAGATCCTTTATTTAAAAAGTGCCCCTCCCTGGTCTCGCTTTCTCTCTCTCTCTCTCTGTCTCCGTGGGAATCCACTCACCGTGGCTCTTAATTCCCCTCCCCCAGAGCTAGAGATGCGATATAATTCCCCAGTTATTTCCCAGCAAATGAGTTGAAACGGAGTGAGAGCTGGCGCTGGAAAGAGGTTGTAGAACTAACTTCCTTTCATGAAGGGAAGAAGGCAAACATTTGCCTGCGTTGTCAGAAAGGAATTGTAGCCTTAAGCCAGGCAGGAGAGTGAGCAGGGAAGAAAAGAGAGAGAGGAAAGGGGGAAAACCAAGAGGGTGGGAGCTGAGCAATTAAAACTTCTCTTCCAAAAGGCAAAGCAAGGTGAGGCTTGTCAGAGAGGTTTCCGCAAGGTGCTCTAAACAAAAGAGGAGAGATCTCAGAATTGAAAGCAATTCGATCTCCTGTTTGTTTTTGATGGCGTTCTTAGGAACACCCCCAACTGTGCGTTGGGGATAGCCAAAGACACCAGCCTAGTTATGCCGGATAGATTCCACCTCTGTTTTTTTAGACAGTGTCATGCAGGGGTGAGCGGCCTGCACCTCCATGGACTCTGTGTGGCTTCTGAGTCCCTGTTTTGCGCGCACGCACACACACGCACACTCAAGAAAAGCCTGGCCACACATGTGCAGTGGCCCACTCACACTGCCACCAAAAAGCTACCTAGCTCTTTTCCTTCCACAAGAGCTTTGTGGAGCATGGACATCTGTTGACTTCTGGCCACCAGATATCCTCCTTAAAAGCCCTGTCCAACTTCTTAAAGATTCTTCAAGAGTCACGAGAACTAGGAATTTATTTTAGAGGGGAAGGGAGGGAGAGAGAGAGAGAGAGAAACTAGCATCAAAGGAGGCAGAAGATTAAATTCATCCATCATTCTTTTTATTCTAAAAATAGTTGCTGGATTTGGCTATGCTTACCTATTGTTGTTTTTTCCTTGATAAATGCAGAAAGTTCCTATATTTTCCCTATGTTGATTGATTGATTCTGCTTGTGTGTCACAAGGACTCCCAGTGGTATACAGTAATGAATCAATGATTAAAATATTTATATTAAGTAATAGACAACAATAATCCAATCAAAGCATTCATGGTAATACTGTTGTTGTTGTTGTTATTATTATTATTATTTAATTCTTAGGCTTCGGGATAAAGCTTGATTGACTCTAAATTACCAACCAGTATTTGCTAAGCATCCTTCAGAAATGTAGTAAAAATTAATATAAAAACATTCAGATTGTAACTTGATTTTAACATGTGGAGGATTCACCCTCCTTCATGCAACCAACATTAACCCATGATCTCCTCTTTGAATAAAACTTCCTCATCAAGCTGGGATACTGCATCATCCGATGCAATGTGGGTGTCATAAATCAGTCTCTTTGTTTGAAGATGGGTCTAAGAAAGTCTTGGAGGTATTGTTCACAAACTCAGAGGAGTTTCTGATGAGATCTCACATTGGTTGTTATGCCTGAGCATGATCCACAATAAAGTCAACTTTCCCACAGCTTGGCAACTCTTTTGAGGGCTCCATGCAGAGAGCCTATCTGTCCTTAGTCTTTGAGAAATTTGGAAGTCAAGTTGAAGCCCTACCAGCAACCCAGGGATCTGCTTTCTTATCATTTTGTCTCTTTTTCTTCTCCCTCCTACTATTATCTAGGTGTCATCTCATGAGCTTTAGCAGTGATATCAGAAGAGGGCAGGGAAAAGCACAGGACATCCCAGCACATCTTACTTGTTACATTAGACCAATGAAACATATTTTTCAACCAAGTTGCCCTCCAGATGTGCTAGGCAGAGATAATAGGTACTGTAGTCCACCCATCTGGTAGATGTCTGGTTGGAGAAGGTTGTACCACATTACCAGTAAGAAGATATGTAGAATTTGCACAATAAGATCTATTCATTGCATTCATATTCTGCTTTTCTCTCATCATGGATCTCAAGGAGAGACACTACATTTTGAGGTGGTCCGCCATCCCTTCCCAGCAGCAAAGTGGCTCCATTACGAGCCTTCTAATCTTGCTCTATGATCAGATTAAAGAGTGTCCACCAAATTTGGGCAAGAGTAGTATCTCAAAAGAAGCATTGGGTGAAAGTACTGGGGGATTTCCAAGGAATCCATGAGCATTTTGATCAGGTGATGTCAAGGATGAAGCAAGCTCATGTTTTCTTAAATTATCACCAAATTCTTCTCAAATGGAGATAATTTCCAATGATGCAAGCACTTGAGGAATTCTGAAGGAAGTTAAAGGAACCTGATAAGACCAGGCAGAGCTGTAGCACATCATCCTGTCCTCTTGCTAATCTCTGGCTGAGTGCTGTCTTAGGAAGTTTGGCCAGAGGACTGCTGTAGTTCCCACCCACATGACAATCACTGCCTCCTATCTTAATTTTCAGGGCAATGCATAACTGGCACATTCCTTTGCAAGCTAAGGCACACCCCCACCTCTGTGCCTCTTGTACCCAACCCTTCCTTGTTTACCCAGGAGAGGGCTCGATCCTCTACCACAAGAGAAGGGGTTGCATTCCTTGGCTCTTTCCCTCTTGTGATAATGGCTGCCTTTGCAGCTAAGCAAGTTGGAGCAAGAAGCCCATTTTCAGGTTGGGTAAGGTTTGTTCCTGCTCTTGGGGGAAGAAAGAGAGGATTTTTTGGGTTTTGTGTGTGTGTGTGTGTGTTGTTGTTGTTGTTGTTGTTGTATTTTAGCTGCTGGTCCTGATGAGGGAGAAGGGGAAAGGAGATGACTCTTCAGGCCTGGATACAGGGGGATGCATTCAAACTTGCTCACCGCCTTCTCCTACCCGAGACAAATTTCTGGAACACCCCCTTAGATAGAAAATGGGAGAAATAAGGACTTACTTTTTAAGCCAAGGCTCAGGTGAGGTTGAAGACCCTACTGAATTAGCAGAATCTTCCTGAAAAGAAAAACCATGTCCTTTGAACATGTGCAAAATGTACTGTGGTCCTCTTTGCTGCTACAGAGCACAGTGCCCGAGCAATGAATCCACACTGAATTCCAGGTCAAAGGTTGTTTGCAGGCAGACCTCAGCTGTTCTAGGTGCATAGGGAAATTCAGAGGGAGCCGTTAAACCAGACATGTTGTATTTCACTCTTATAATTCCCAGCTGACAAAGACTAACTGAGAAGGCTTAGCACAAGGTGGGAACCAGTGCTCAGTAAATTACGGTTGGTGACTTCATCAGTTGTATAAATCCGGCAAGTTGTGGCTAATTAAAAAAACCGACGGCTGAAACAAACCATGTCTTGGCGGGGGTTGTGAACATCCCCAGTTAGGTTGGAGAGTCTTTTCATCTGTTCATGGTTCCTCTTTTGCCACTGATCTCCTTGGATGCTCTGTGCCTAACATCAAAAGCCAGGCTGTATCTGATTTTTGTGACTCAGTTGGGGCTGGTGGGGTAGGGAGCATCTACAAAGGGCAGGCAGGAATTGCTGAATGACTAAGAATTGGAGTGATTGTAGAATTGAAGTTTGGACCTCTGCCCTTTGCTTTATCCTGTTGAAAGACAAAGCCCTGGGTTGTAGTGGAGAAGTCCTTCCTCTCTCCTCCATCATCTTTTGTACCTGCTGACAGCTCAGCTTGTCCTGTCCTCTTCTGTGGCCAATTAAGCTGTTCTTGGGAAAGACCACCCACAATCCATATATGGGAATGTTCAAAAGAGGGCAGATAAGTCCATGGAGAGGTTCCCCTTACCTTCAGTCCTCAGTTCTCACTGGGAGGTAAGGCAAAATCCAAGCAGAAGCTTCTCCGAGGAGTAAAAAGTGGGTACACAGGGATAGGGAGATGACCCACATTCCCAATCAGAGGCCTTCTTGAATTGCTAAGCAACTAGCCAGCTTCCAAATCCTTGGACCTCCTTTCTTGGGTTATCCTTGAATAGCAGGGATCACTCCAGGGGGACTTGAAGCATTTCGATTCTTTCATCCTGTTCTCTGACTGGCTTTTATCTCTCTAGCTCTTGTTCAAAAGCCCTCTTTTTCTTCCCAGTAATATTATGCTGGAGCTTTGAAGATACCCAATCCCCTATCCAAGTCAAAGGGACAGACCTGAACCCTAACCCTAACAGCAAGAACCGAACTCAGGCAAAGTGGAGGACAAGGCCACTAAGTAAGCATAAGTCTTGGTGCTTCACTTTTATTTTACTCGAATGTCTAAAATCACATTCCTTCCCACGGCATTAGTGTCCCTGTGGTTCTGATTTGGACTCCTCAACTTTGTTGTTTCTTCCTCCTAACCTCACATCACAGCTTTCACTGCAGGTCCCTTCCCACTCCAGTCACAAAACCAAATCATTTCACTTTGAGTCTGGCCTCCAGAATAATCTGAATCGTGGCAGCCATAGGATTGTTGCGGTTGGTTTTTGGCCCAGCACTAGAAAGTAATCTTCCAAAATTGCATTTATGAAATAGGTGGGTCACTTGCTTGTTAAAAATTAAAATGACCCAAAAATGGCATAGCAAATGTTCTGTGGTTGCCACCTGAAATGCTTGTTTTCATTCCTCTTCTCAAAATCAAACTTACATACGTGTGAAGTTCAGAAATGATAAAAAATGAACAAGTGAATCTCTCAAGGGTAGGATGTTCTTTTTCCTGATTTTTTTCTAATAACAGAAATGCTTCTGTAGGAATTCTCCTGAGACACCTTCTAGAAATCTCTCCTTTCATCCTTCTTCTCTTTTCTGTGCCCCTTCCCTAAATTAATAATAAAGTTTGCATAGCTTCGAATCAGGTTTAATCTTCATTCACTTGTTTTATGAATTTTTTGACATCTGAGGTTTTTTTAAAAGAAAAACACCTTCTTGTTTTTTCATTATTTGGTTTGATTATAGCCCTGTTGGCACTCGTGCTTGACTTTGCAATTAGATGGAGTTACTATTAGATGTCTGCACATCACTTAAAAAGGGGGGGGGGGGGGGAGGGTTCAAGATTTATAAATGGATATGACTTATGGATATAAGAGGAAATACTCATTTTACTCACTCTTGCAAAGATTTCTGACATTTTCAGGCATGACTGCTGTCCTCAGAATTGTGCAAGACAGTTGGATAGTTCCTGGCAGGTTACTCATAAAGAACAGTACCTTTGTTTAGTGAAAGGCAAATGTGATAGGTTCAGTTTTGTTCTTTTCTTTAAATCTGTCAAACATGGGAGAATGGCCCACCTTTTGCAATACAGGTCCTCCTCTTTTTTCTTTGGGTGTCCCTTCACACCTGTTTCCTTTCTGAGTTTCTGTAAAGTCCAGTTCTTTCAGTTGGATGTGCAGATGGAAAGGAGTCGAGTGCCAGCGTCTTCTGGATCCAACTCCTCCTTCCTTCTCTCTCCTTTCTTCTTTTTGCTTCCATCGATTATTGAGCAGTTTCATTCCTTGCTTGGCATTTTACCCCGACCGCATTCTTCTAACTGGCAGGCTCTGAATTACTGCCCATTTGGGAGGTATTGATCCCATCAAGAAAAGAGATTCCTCCAATATTTTCAGTCATGCTAATCCCTTTTTTAAAGAACTTTACCCCCTTCCCTGGATCTTCAGTCCCCAGACCAATGTTTCTTTTCCAGTTGAGAGCCATGACAGGTAAATAGATTTGAAACTGATTGAAAATCACAACAAAGATACTTCTTTTTATGAACAGATCAGTTTGACCCATGAAGTTTTTCATCTCCCCCCCCCCCGCCCCCCCCCCCCCGCCAGTTGCTCTGCTTTTCTGATCTAGTGAACTGGAACAGGGATTTGGAAAGGTTCAATCTGTCTAGTCTCAATAAACTCCATGGTTGTCAAATGAGTAGAGTGGATGGTGGATGAGTATGACACTAGCATATGCTGGGGGCATATTGATCCCAGGTGGAGCCAACATTGAGGAAGGGGAAATATAACTTTGAATTTAAATCTAATTCAAATATTGCCCAGTCAGGAGCCTATGTCCATCACGTGCAAGGGATTGAGAAATAGGGTGATGGGGAGGGCAAAGAAACCGCCATTATTCTTTGTTCTTTGTTCCTGAAAGCTAGGTGTAACCTGACCTTAAAACACCAACTGATATTTAATGCATTTGGCCTATAATCCCCATCTTGGGACTGACTTTGAACTGCAGGTCTGATGGCTGAAACACCTGGCCCCAGACTTTCTTACTCCTTTTCCCACCCCTCTCGTTTTGTAACATCTCTCCTGAAGAACGGCCCCACAGAGCTCAACGGCACACCCCTTCTTTGGGGCTATGTGAGTTGCTCCTAATAAAAGGATTTGGAAGTTGGATTTAGCAGAATGCCCCTCCCATGACTCCTCATGCATTTACTTCTCTTGATTGCAAACTAGGGGACTGTGGGGCACTCCCCCCAGTCTTCAACCTTTGTGGGGAGTCCCTGGCTCAGTCATATGAGGACAGAATTAACTCATCTGCTAAGTGATTTGTTCACAGCAGTTGGAAGAGGCTGGTCGTTTTAGGAATATAGAAGATTAGGATTTGTCCATCTGGCTAAGCATGCCCTAATCCAGTGCTTCTCAGCCTTGGCAGCCGGAAGATGTGTGGACTTCAACTCCCAAAATTCCCCAGCCAGCTGGCTGGCTGGGGAATTCTGGGAGTTGAAGTCCACATATCTTCTGGCTGCCAAGGCTGAGAAATTGCTCTAATCAGAAAAAGAGCCATTTTTGTACTCACTTGCTACCTTGAAAACCTTTTAGTTGGACAGTTCAAAATGGAGCAGAGTGCTCCTCCCTCCCTGTGCCCCACGTCCAAATGGAGCAAGGTTTATCCACTGCATTAAGGTCATGCTAAGCTGCAGGCTGTGCCTTGGAATACATTGTCCTGAGAGAGGAAATGGATTTTCCCAGCCACCGCTGGGGTGCCGAAGCAGTGGTTGGCCATGTGGGTTTTGCAGCTGTTTTCAGCAAACTGTGCCAAATTAAAGGCATGTTCAAAGGGAAGTGGGGTGTGTGTGTGTATGTGTGAGTGGCAGCAGCAGTGGCAGCTACAGGTCCCAACAGGTATGGCAAGAGCTCAGCCAGAACTTGAAAGCCTGCAAGTCACGGCTGGAAATGAGCAGGGTGCGGCTTCCCGCAACAAGTATCTTAGTTTGGGGAGAGGAGGAGAAGGCACACTGGCGACCCCGGCTTCTCTGCGATCGAAACTGCACGTCTCCAGATGCCTGGGGAAAGCGAGTGGTGGGGAGGAGAGGACAGAGTGGGAGAAAAGTGTGGAAGCTTGCAGGCAAAAAGAAGAGTGAGAAAAGAGGGATCTGTTTTCAAGCTGAACAAGGAAGTTCTGCATTTGGGGTAGAACAGGAACAGGGAGGAGAAAGAAAATGGGCGAATCTTTATGCTGTAATAGGAGGTCAGATCCACGGGGTCAGCAACCTGTAGCCTCAGGGCCTCCAAGGTTCCAGGTTCCAGGTCCAATTTTAATCCAACACAGGCTGGAAAAGATTACACTATCAGACTGGGTTCCAGAAGTCCTTACAGGATAAGACAAGCCCTAGCCTCTAACATGGCACTTTGGGCTGCAAAAGGCTAACGTTATCCTCTGCGATCCTGTTACAGCACCATCATCTTTTATATTTTGCCCCAGAAAGCATGGTTGACTGGAGAAGATCTCAGGTCCTTGGTGTGTTTGTCTACGTGGGCGTGTGCAGCACGTGTGTATTGCAAGGGGTGTATGTGGGTCTTCTAATGAAAAGACAGTGCTTGTGGGACCTTTGCATTTACATCTTGGCACCAGATGGAACCTGGAAACTTAGGAAGGCAAGAAATCGCAGAGCGTGGCTTTGATGTTCATCAACATTTGGAGAGTCTTAAAGGGAGCTTGGCAAATATGATTTACAGATTTATTTATCCAGACTTCCTCAGGGAAGCCTGGGCCAATTGGAGCAATATTTCCGTTGTGTTGTGTCAGCCCATGACTTATACTAAAGGGTGGATAACAGGTCTGTTTTAGCTCTAGAAGCCATAATTGATTGAATTGATGGAGTCCCTTAATTTGTTAAATTGCTGGCTGAAGTGCTGGATTGTTTAATTAGATTAGAATTATAGCTGGCCCTCATCAAGGGTTTTTTTTTATCAGTCAGATGGAGCTAAATCTCCCCTCCATCTTTTGAGGCAGTTATCTTGACAACTGACAACCTCACAATTATTTTTATCCTCTCAGTATTTGTTCAATTAAAGGGCTTTGTAAAAAGATGTATCTACAGTAGAGCTGCAATTACCAGAATCTTAATTAAGAAGCAAGCTTTTCTTTTTTTAAGGACAAGAGGTGTAGTGGTTAAGAATGTGACCAGTGTATCTCACTGGAGTTTAAAACTCACACCACTGGTTGTGATCAACGTGCTGTACTTGGTGATATAGGAATAGCAAGACTGAACTAACTTAAGAGCCAGCATGAAAAACGTGACACTGATGAGATTCACATTTCACAGAAGAAAGTACAGACAACTAGATTTTAGCCAAAAAGGCTGAGAAGCATATTTGAAATGTCTTCTGTTCATTTAAAGCACCAGTACTGACTATCACATTGCATCTTGCTTGTGGTAGACCAAGGGAAGGCAGTTTGGTACCTCCAGATGTTTAGACTACATCACCCATCATTTCTTTCCATCAGCCGTTAGTGGTGTGCTAAAAATATGGACTTTAAATCACCTGAGCATGAAACATTCTGTTTCAAGCTTATATGGCTCTACCCAGATAACTGTTCCAAACGTTCTTGGAAGTATTCCAAGTATAAAATGTCCCAATTTGAGCCCAACATGACTGTTTTGAACTCAGAACACTTTTAGAAACTTGCAGCACTTCAAATCTGAAAAAAATAAAAATCACATGCCCTGATCAGCCAGGTTGATGGGGGCTTTTCATTCCAAAACTTTTAGAAGATTCCCACTTGTGTATCCCTCAACTAGTTCCTGTGGTTGGAAACCTTTCTTTGTCTAAGCCGGTGTTTCTCATCCTTGGCAACTTGAAAACATGTGGACTTCAACTCCCAGAATTCCCCAGCCAGCATGGGCTGGCTGGGGAATTCTGGGAGTTGAAGTCCACACATCTCCAAGCTGCCAAGATTGAGAAGCACTGGTCTAAGCAGTTGCAAGCAACAAGATCCATATTGCTGTTTAGTATATACACACAACCATACCCATCCGTTCTCCTCACTCAAAATGCCATTTCCAGAATAGTGTTCAAGCACATCGTTTTCCTGTTTTTAAATAGAAATTCCCAGTGTCTCTCCAAAAGAGAAGAAAGGGAGGGCTGGAATAAGAGCTGCCCATCATTTGCTTTCTGAGATCCTTCACCTTGGCGATGCCAGTGACTGGACCAGGACCTTCCCAGAATCACAGCATAGGTACCATTGAGCGACCAGTCTTGGCATCTCTGTTCATTAGTATTTGTTTCATGATATCCATCAGGAAAAGATACCTTGCCTGTGATCACTTTGGTTATGGCCCCCAGCACCCCCACCATTTTCCTTCTTTTCTGTTTAAGGAAATTGCTGTGTTCAACCTCTCCTGGCTTGGATTTTCTTCCCACAAAATTTAATTTGTCTGTCTTCCCCGCCCTCCTCCTCCACACCCAGAAGAGAATATCCCTGGGATGTGCTGGCTGGCCCCAGCTAAATTCCTTAAATTTCAAACAGCCGCTTGGACTTTTGTAAAAAGGGGATTTTCAAAGTTGGCCCGAATATTCTGGCTTTTTGGGTTTTTTTTTTCTTCAATTACTTCTCCCATAAACAGGTTTTTGCTTGTTCTAGGCTCAGAGAGAGGTCTCTCTCTCTCCCTCTCTCTTTCTCTCTCAAAGGTTTTGTTAGATTAGGTCTCCCTCCCACAAGCTGGGGCTTCTTTCGCTCTCATAGCAAAATGTAATCAAGCAGACAAGCCACTCTTCATGAGATACGCCACCCCCTTTGGGGCAAGGGGGCTTGCTTCATCCAGGGCCTGCTTTTCCACTGATCCCAGGTAATTAAAATGGCTTAACAGCCGTATAAGCCAACAGCTGTCCATGGGCAGCACCCCTCCCTACGCAAGAGCCTTTTGGTTCATGCAAAGGCGAAAGAGAGAGAGAGAGAGAAGTCTAAATTCAACGGATCTGAAGAAAACAGTGGGGGCCAAGCAGCCATTTGCCTTAAATGGCCAGGAATTTGGGATCAGGGAGGGAGAGGAAAGAAGATTAAAAGGTCTTGATTTGAAAGGAATGGGTGGAAAATGCTGAGGGTGAGATAGAAGAGGGGGAAGCAGGATTCCAGGAAAATGTTTTTCAATAAGGTAAGCTACCATCCAATGGGAATGGGCAGACAGTGGCTTTTGTGCACTAGAAATGTAAGGTACACATGTATTTGGGGCGGGGGGGGGGGGTCGCCATAGGCTTTTCACCCAGCCTTTCATGCTTGGTCCAGGAGGGGTTCCCACTGATAAAACACCCTAAGGAAGTGGAGAGGAAAACTCCCCCTGAATATTGGAAGGGCAAGGAAAATGGCCCTGAGAGGGGAGGAAGAGGAAGAAGAGCAACAACTTCAGCAGGCATGCTGAAGATTTTTTTTAAAGAAAGGAAAGGCCGGTTCCTTGGAGAGAGAACTCAAAAGTTTGGGTACTACAGCTTTTTTTAAATCACTGTTTCCTTTATGATGGCTGACTTCAGTTCTCTAAACAGAGATACTTTGCAGGAGAGTCCATGCACATCACGGGATCAGGTAGTAACCTGATGCAACCAAACCAGCAAAAATGTTACCTGTGGAAGCTGGCTCTGAAACCACAGAAACAACTGCGGGGCTATCTCTGCTTTTAGTATGTTTGTTGATAGTACTTTAAAGTCCTCTCCACAGCCGCAGTAAGTTATGCAGCCTTTGCTAGCAACTGCGAATCCAGTCTCTTGTTCTACCTTTTAGGGTGATGGAACCAGGGTGGGATCAGGAAGGTGGGGAAGCACAGGAGAACCCTCACAAAGCAGAAGGTTTGGGAGCCCGTGTAGCTACTTGGGCTTTCCCATGTCAGAAGTAAACTCTGTAAGGTGATCTCTAAGAAATGTCCTTCATGAATTTTCCTTCCTTTGGAATTTTCTAAAGGAAGAATTTTCCTTCCTTTAGAGGAAGACATTTCCTCTTTCTGTGTGGATGAGTAGTAAATTCCATAAATTTGTCTGAGGCCTAAAAATGTCCGTCTTACACAAGAAAAATTCATCCTTCCCATTTTCCAAAACACCTCCCTCTTCTTTATCCCTTACCTCCCTTACTCTTTAGGTCCACCTCTCATCAAGAGGCCAGGTGACATGCTAGGTCACCCTGGGTCATAGCTTCCCCCTCTTTCCAGCTAAGTGAGTTGACCCTCCAATTGGGTAGTCCTTGCCAGCTCTTGCCTTCTCATTTCACCCCTCTCTGTTCTAGCATAAAACCCACATCTATAATTAATTTCTCCCAAGCATATAGGCCAGCCCTTTGATTTATAGGCTTGACTAATCATGCCATATGCTATGCCAGGAGCAAGTGGAAATACCAGCATTGATGTCTCTACGACTGATTCCCTCATCATTTCCTCCCGGTTTTGGGAAAGCACCCGAGCGAAACCCACCTTGATCTCATCATGATTCCAAGGCTGCAAACTAGTTTGGGGAGACCAACCCCTGCCTTTGAGGGTTGGCTTTGTCTGAACAAGGATCCTGGGACTGGGGAGAATCCCTAGGTGGGTGTCTCTGCCTGCCAAGAAGCTGGTTCTGTGGGGCAGAAAGAGGGCTTGCTGGTAAATGCTGAGAAACAAACTTTTCTGGATTGGTGTGTCTGATTATGGAAGACTGAGAGTTGACAGTAGAAGGGCTTTCACAGGCTGGAGGAGAACCCATTTTCCAGCCCCCCCCCCCCATCCCACAAACATGGTGTAGCCCAATATATCCAAATTTCCCAGGGTTGTGATTTTTTTGTAGCATTCATCAGGTTGTTCCATAATCTCACCCAGTAGTTTCTTCTTTCCCTGCAGCCACTTTGCATTTATTTTCTCTGACTTTAGAGGAATATTCTGTTCTTCAAACTCTTCTGCAGGTATAGAACAGTCAGATAGTTAAAGATCCTTGATCTGAGGAGCACGCTAGAAATGAAGGAACATGTGCAAAGTTTTGATAGCTTTGAGGCCCATAATATTTGGAGGCACTTGAGTGTTGGCCTCTTCTACCCTCCCCCCCCCCCCCCCCCCCACCATCTACCAACGCCCTAAAGGCTTTTCCTAATGAAGTTGCTTAGGATGGGACCTAATCTTTAGCAGGACTTCCTAAGGACATCTGTGATGGATAGCACCAAAGGTCCACCTAATCCATCATTCTGTTCTCACAATGCCCAAGTCCACAGGGATGACAGGAACACAATAGCTATGCCTGCTTGCTTCTCCCAGCAGCTGGCATTGAGAGATGTACTCTGGACATAGCTTATGATCACAGTTTGATCATAGATCTTGAAATGTATTGTGCCATTTGCACTCATTCTAGTTAAGCTAGTTCTAGCCTCCTTGATTAAAAAGCACCACCCAGGAGGTGCTTTTCAGCCTTTCTCTCTTTCCCCTCTGGAAGTACATACGAAAAGTCCTCAGGGGAAGGATGAGACCACCGATGCAGATGTGTTGGAGGATGCTCAAAATTAAGGTTGAGTGGGCTTCTGCTCATCAGTCGCTCCTTGACATCCACTGCGTTGCAAATATTAGAATAAGGAAGCTGGCTTTTACTCATTTCCCTTTTCAAATATGTGCAACTTCCCTAAAGTGCCTCCTAAGAGATCCTCTTGACAGACAAACTGGCAGGAGTCTTGGCACTTTGCAGGAACAATCCTTCTGGCAGGTGCTTGAGAATTTTGTCCTCCCACATTTTGAACTGATTCACATCTCCCTGACTAATAACTTCGATTGGAACGCGTTTACCCTTTAGATTTCGCACCTCTCTGCGTTTTGCGATATTGTTCTTGGCTCAAATGTCCCAAAATGGCATTCTAAATCAGGTAAAACGCTTCTAAAAATGCCTGTTTTAGCATGTGCCCATTTAGCAGTGTGTCTTTTGTGAGGGAAAGGTTACTGTTGTAGCTGATGAAAATTGCAGGTTGATGGAAAGCAAGACAGGATAGACAACTCGTGTGAAACTGACTGTCTGGGAACAGAAGGGGCCCACTGGCATCCAGTACAAACCATAATGGCATGTAACTGACACAGCACGCCTTGCCACACAAAGCTTAGCCCTTCATGCTTGCATGGCCGGACATGAGACGCAAGGGCGGAAGTCATGCGGCTTGGGTCGTGATGCTGTGGTGCCCACGTGGCCATCTGACCCTTTGTCTCCGTTCTACAGATGTCCACAAACAGATCAGATTAAAATCCAGCTCAGAGCGGAATCCTGCTTCCTGAAATGATCCACAGAATGCCTCTGAGAATTTTGTAACCAGGAAAGCGTTAGACTTCTCCTGCTGTTTCTCCCTCATGCTTAGTGTTGTATGACTTCAGAACCTGTCGGTTGTCAGGGCCATAACTCATGGTTCTCCTCAGCAAATCTGTCAGGTCCTCTTCCTGTCAAGCCCCCGAGATCTGGATACGTTTTACTCTCTCACAAGGAAAACCCAGTTTAGGAATCAGCACATTTGCAGTGTCCAACACTTCTGGGAGTATGTAACACTTTGAAAATGGTTGCCTTCAGTTAAATGGCATAACTGCAGTCTGTGAGACAGCTGTTGTCACAGTGGTGCACATTCCTTATCTGTCTTTCGCCATTCATCTTTTTAACTGCATCTAATTGAAAAGTTAATGCATAGCGGTCATAGAAACCTAAGGACAACTGTGCTGGATTAGGCCAAGCCTCATCTGAGTCCAGCGTTGTACTTTTCTGATACCTCCAGGTTGCTTGCAAGCAGGAGATGGAGACCTACTCATCTCCTGCTGCTACTCCTGTGCAACTGATACTTTGGAGGTGCGATGTCCCAATCTGAGTTAACAGTGAGTCTTCGGGACCCATGGCCCCATCCTTCATGAGCATATCCTATCTGTATCCACTTTAAAGTCTATCCACTTTAAAGCCATTCAAATTAGTGTCTTGAGGTAATGAATTTATTGGGTGAAGATACACTCCTTTTGTCTATTCTAAATCCTCTTTGCAGTCAGCTAACATGACCATTCTGAATGAAGGTTTTGGAGCTACTTACTAACACTCTGCCAGGAGATGCTCTGAATCCCAAGTAGAGGAATAAATATTGACAGAGAAATCCTTCGGGGAGTAACTAACAGCTTCAAATCAATGCCTGATGCACGGCGAGAGACATACATATACTGGAATGCATTTATTCTCTGATGAACTTTTTTGTCATAATTGGGTAGCATTATGTAGATGATTCAGGAGATGTTGGGGAAGGAGGTTCAGCTGTATGGCTGATCCAGGAAACCTTTGGTCTCCTTCCGGTAGCTTTATGTATCAGAGAGGTACATTGAAATCGGCAACTGGAGCTTGCTACAGCTTAAACACAAAGTTAAAATAACTTGAGAACTTCAGTTCCAGTTCCTGGTTGGAAGAAGAAAAGGAATTGGGTTAAGCCTACCCCTATCAACCCATTTCCCAAGCCTTTTAATATGCTCTCTCCCAAAGATTCATCTGTTGTCGCATCCATATCTTCTAGAGCCTTTCAGATGTTCCTGCAAGTCGTTACAAACAGTTCTGGAAGGAACCCGAGATTATTTATTTATTTAATATATTTATATAGCAATGTTCAGATCAGATGATTCAGATGATCTGAAGCTAGCTGTCCCCCAATCTACAGTGGACCAATGACACTTCTCAAAAACTCAGGATCTCATAATTGGAGATTGGAGGATTCAAGTGTAGAACATTTGTGGTGTGGGTGGAACTTTACAAGTGGACGGAGCCTAAGGAGATGCCTTGTCTTCCATTTTGACCTCAGCAGTGGTAGCCCCTGATCAACCTTTCTGATCTCAGAAGTTAAGCAGAGTTTAAGCTCCTTGGTATTTAGATGGGAGGCCAATCAGTTTAGACACCAATTTTGGATCTTCTTATTGATTCTCAGCTGGACTCATTGGCCAGTGTTACTTCTGTTTGGATCCAGGTGCAAAGCGAGGCTTACTTTCTCTCCCTGCCTTTCCCTCTGCCAACTCTTCTTAAAAGAAAGTAGGAGAGGAGAGAAAAACAGAGATGGACAATCCTCTTGGGGACAAAAGAAAATCCCTTCCTCTAACTCATACATACAAGAATCTTCCCTCATTTCTTGTTTGCCTGAAGAGCCATTTGACATTTGAAGGAGATAAAGATTATCATTAAAAATGCCAACTTTCCTAAAGGAATTGTATCCAAGGTGCCATGTCTATTTAAAATGAAGCAGTTTGATTTCTGCTCTTTTGAAAACACAAACGAATGGATTCAAGTTCTTTTAAATAGTCCTCCATATGTATCCACCCAAACAATACAAACAGCAGCTGGTCTTGGTATGGCCAGATGGGTGGTGGGAGCAAAATCTTCTATATTGGAAGAGGGAGATGAAAGAGAAATGGGTTTCAAGCTGGAGAACAATATTTTCCAGGTAAAGGTATTCTTACTTCCTCTGCCTCGTGTTTGTTTGTTTGTTTCAAGAGAAATATAAAATGTTTAGTTCTGTTTTAAAGTAAGCAAGCGTCTTCTGGCAACGGACAAGTGACTTTCACAGTTGCAAAAGGGAAAGGGAAGAACCCAGGTTTAGCAAGACCCAAAATGCCTCATCTGCAGCATCCTTCAATGTTTTGGATGCTGGCCTGCTCTGCTTCGGATTGCAAAGGTTGGAATCCATCCCAATATAAAAATCTTCTTCCTCATGATGGAGATAAGCTGAAACCTAAGGTGTCTCTTTTGCTTGAGAGGTGGGATGATATATAGCAATCATAGAATATGAAAGAGAAAAGAGAGAGAAGCTGACTTTACTAGAAGGGACCACAGTCTGTATCCCCGAAGTCCTCTTTCTGAAGCTCTAGGAACTCCTCCTGAGCTTCATAGCTAAAATTGGCTACAGGTCATGGTTATTTTATTATTATTTCTTGAGATGCCTTCTATCCTGCCCTTTCCCCAGGAGCTCAAGGTGGCTTGTATAGGAAGTTCCTGTACTTTTATACCTGGCCCAAAGTCACCCCAGAAACTTCCAGGACTGAGGGTGGACTTGAACCAGGTCCAGCACCTTCACCCCTCCACCATACTGCCTCTCCAGATGTTGAGGAACAAACATAGGAAAGCATCGTGTAAGTCCTAAAATAACCAATCCAACATCACACCTGGTGGGTGAGGGGCCTTCCTCCCTTTGCTGCTCTTCGAAACTCTTGAGGTCCAGCCCTGCCTTCTAAAAGATCACCCTCTTCTGCTTTCCAGCTCTGTAAGCAGACCAGATGCTTCACTGAAGGACTTGTCAGGAGCTTACAATGAGAAATTCAGCCGAAGGAGGCATGGTGGAAGGAGTGGTAAACAAAGGCAGGAGGAAACAGATAACATCTATGTACTTATTTAAATCATACCTACCTAGGTTTAGCTACAGGAGGATGCAGGGATTAAGCGATGGTTGTAAAAGCATCATGGGAAAGGGAAGAAAGGAAAGAAGAGGGAGGAAAGAATGTGGTTGGCTAAAAACAGTCTCATGGCAGGTGATGTACTGGGCATGGGGTGGGAGCCTTTGGCTTCTCTCATTAGTGGCACAGCTTGGGGTTGAATGAACCTCTTGTAAGTTCAACTTGATTCCTGGAGGCTTCATGGCCATGTGGCTTTCTTGGCACCTGACATTCCTGGTGGTCTCCCATGCAGGGACCAGTGAGGCTGAGCCTTGCTTAGTCTCTGGGCCAAGGTGGGCCAGGTGCTGCCCCCACAGAGACTGTCCGGTCTGCTCTGCTTCCTTTCCCAACCCTTCTACCCCAAGGCCCTGTGTGCCAGACTAATCTCTTTCATGACTCCTAGGTCAGCCATCTCCCTTGGGGGAGCAGATTCAAAGGCCCCAAGGAAAGGCCCCAGATTAGCAACAACCAAGCCTGGAATGCAGGCCTGATGGTTCCTGCATCACAGTTGAACGTCATTTGGTGGTTTTATTGCAGGGGGAACATAGGTAAAGGGAGATTAGTCCATTTTATGTCTGAAGCTGCTTGGAGGACATTGAGGGGAAGCAAAGTTTGAACTGGGCAGAATCCCAGTTTCCCAGAGTGGCCAGTTTAGCCACTCAGCAGTTTTTAAAGCTGAGGGGCCTTTCCTGCTATTGTTTCCCTGCAACTCGTTTTTAGTGGCAGAGTGCTTTGAAAGAGGGAGGCTCTCTCTAGCTATCATGGGGTGTGTATTACAGAAAGAGCCTATTCTTGAGTTCTCCAGAGGAAGTCTCTGAAAATCCTCTGCCCCCCCCCCCCCCCAGGACAATCTTCCCAGGCTCCCAGCTCAGGCAACTAATTGTTCTGATCCCCCTGGGAGACTCCTGCCAGGGACACAATTAAAGACCCAGGAGAAATCAGGCCAGCTGAGTCAAATGATATGAAGTCACCAAAGATAAAATGGCATTTTCACAAGAATAAGATGGTGATGGTGATGGTGATGACACACACTCACCCTAGCAGACTTCTTCCAGCCTGTATCCTTGTCCTTCCACAGCCACATCAAGAAGCAACCCATTCTTACAGCCATGGTGACGTTCAGTGCTTTGCCTTATTCCCAGGTGCTGCACATTGTCAGGGAAACCTGATCACCGGTGCCACATCCTTTCCAGAAGCCTGGGTTGCAACAGGCTGTTGCAAGTCTTCCCTGTTTGCCCTTGGCAGCCAATCCCGTCTTGGGGATTCTTGCACACACACAAATTGGGGACGGGGCCTGGTGCAGGTGAGAACGCTCTTGTTGAGTCACTTAGCGCAACCTGTAATTCCAGCTCTGTCTGGTCCAACTTGAGCTTGCTTTTCTCACCGCTGATCTCTTGGGGCTCCAGTCTGCCTGGGAGAGCTAAGACAGCTGACTCCAGGGGAGGGGGGGGGATAATGGAGCATGCAAATGCTGCGGGACAATTCTGAGCTCCATCCACAATCCTCTGCATTTTGCTGCTTTTCCGTTCCTCGCAGCCACGGGCTCAGGCCCGAGGCATGCAGAATCCCATTAGGCAAAACCCAAATTACCACTATTTACCAATTTTCCTCTCTTCCAAATGATAGATGGTGCCCCTGGCAGGAGCCTCGCCAGGGGATCAGGAGCAATTAGCTGCCTGGGCTGGGAGCCTGGGAAGATTGTCTGCAAATCGATGCTCAGGAGGGGGGAAAGAAAGTTTCACCGCCTCCCTCCTCCTCCTCAGCAGCACGGGGGGCTCAAGGCTGAATGAGTCCACCAATGTAGTCACAGCCTTTCTGGACTTTTTGCTTGCGTTCCTCGAGGCCCTTCTCCAGTTTGGCAGGAAATTCTTTCAGATCGTCTTGTCTCTGTGTTACAAACTCCCAGCACGCCTGGGAAGCATGGTTTGCAAACCACAGTGGCCGGGTTAGCACAACAGGCAAAGCCAAAACGAAACAGACCACATGAAGGTTTAGGATGAACCCAGTTGTTGTGTCTTAGTGTGAGGTCAGTAGGGTTTTCCATAAGCACCCTGCTCTGCAGCTGCATATCTTCAGGACAAGATGGGTCACCTTCAGCAGGCTGTCCTTGCAGCCTCTGTTTGCCAAAGGACTCCAGTCTCCTTCAGAGGAAACTCTGTAGAGCAGTGCTTCTCAACCTTGGCCGCTTGAAGATGTGTGGACTTCAACTCCCAATAGCTGGCTGGGGAATTCTGGGAGTTGAAGTCCACACATCTTCAAGCGGCCAAGGTTGAGAAGCACTACTGGAGAGGGTTGTGAAGCATTTGGATCTGGAAAGAGAGAATGCACTGCTCTTTTGAGATTGATATGCTTTGGGTAAGGTCAGAACAGCTGTTTTGAATTCAAAATGGAGTCTTGCACAGTTGAAACAATTTGCACAGCATTAAACTACTCAGCCCAATTTGAAAGCTGCTGGTCTCTGGTACGTTCCTGCTTTGAGGTACTCAGCTTCTCTTGGAAATATCCATGATGACATTCATCATTGCACAAGTGAGCGCCCTCCATAAGAATTTTGTGGCCAGCTGATTTTGAGCGTGGAAAGAGAGGGGGAGGGGAAAGGAAAGTGTCCAAACTGGGTGGGAGAATCCCTTAAAAATGCAGCTGCAGACAATTCATACTTGCAGGTACTGGAAAGAATAGAAAAAGGAGGGGGAAATGTCTTCATTCCACTGAATTTTCTTTCAGTGGAGATCTCTGGGACAGGAAAAGCTGCTTTGTCCTGACATGTTAAGCCATACTTTTGTTTGTTCCAAACTAAGATACCACAGTGCAGTGCGTCAGCAGAACAAGGCCTAAAGTCATACAAGGGTGTTTAAAAAAAAAAAAAAAAAAGAGTATTATGTACTGAGTAGCAACCTTGATTTTCATTTGGGAAAATGGATTCAGTATTTTCAGCAAAGAACAGGCAACATTCACACTCCTCTTCTGTGCCCACAATAGTGGGAAGCCTCTGCAATTTTGCACATAAGAAGCCAGCATCTTAGGGGGCAGAAAAATAAGGGTAGGGTTGGAGGGTGAATCTTTTCTTTCCAGTGGTCTGTGACCAGGAAGCCCTGATTTTGCCATGATGGCTGAGAGTTAGTCATGTTCTTTCAACCCTTATTAGGACTACGTTACATTGCAGGAATGTTAAAAGTCAACATGAGCGACAGCATGCAGGAACAAACCAGTAAGTTGCCATAATTTTTGGATGTGGGCAGAAAGATAATAGCAGAATTAAAAAAAAAAAAACAACTCAGTGAACTGGGCAGAGATGTGGATTCGTGAGGAAGTTTAGATAGATTGCAGACAGGCAGATGATATGTTCAAGATAGATAGATAGATAGATAGATAGATAGATAGATAGATAGATAGATTTTATAGATTTGGCTGCTCAGCTTGCAACAAAAACAAATGAGGTGTCCAGACCTCGTGGCTTGGGAAATGCTTGAAAGATAGTGAATGCACAGATGTTTGAGCAAGATTTCTGGTATTTATTTCTCAGTCTCTGTTGACTTTTCAAGGAAACCTTCATCTGCCAGATGACAGTTGAAATGCCAGTCTTTTGGCCTGATTCTGCAGCTGCCTGAGACCTGCAGCATAATCCAGGAAAGGAGAGATGGTGTTCTGTCTCCCCTCTGGGCAACTTTGGCATTCTGGTTTCACCCCTCTGAGCACTAAGATTCAGTGTCTATTAAATCAAGATAACAGGAGTATTTCTCTCCTCCTCCTCCTCCTCCAGCCCTGGGTGGAAGAATTACTTCATGTTTGGGCAAAGGGGGGAGATCCTCTGAAGGCACAAAGCCCTCTGTTAATATAGTGTGTTATTCTTTGGGGTGGGGCTGAAATAAGAGAAGCAGAAGCAGACAGCAAGAAATCAGGAGAAGAAAGTCACTGGCTTTCCAAAATCCAGTAATGTCACATTAACATGTATTAGCTTCAACCAGGGAAGGTTGGTAACCTGATTATCCTTCAGATGGGTTGAGGTTACCAGAAGCCCCTGCTGTAGTTGCCAAGGGTTAGGGATAATGCATAATTAGGGAGGTGCAGACCAAAATGTTGTAAGGGATGGGTTGCTTACCTCTGGCCAGTGGCTTGATGGAAATAGACACTGATGGATAGATGGAAAATTCTGCTTTGGCTGAAGACTCAGCCTGGAAGTGGCAACTAATTTGAGACCCCAAAACAATGGTTTGGAGGATCATTGGGCTGCAGCCCCATTGCTTGTTGGGCAACACAGACATTGTGTTGGGGAAGTTGGCTGGGGAAGGCGGAAAGGGCAGAGCAGCACATTTGGAGAACATGTAAGTTGATCTCTGAATGTGCAAAGTCCAGAGGAAGTGCCTATAACCATTTTGCATGGTAAATTCACTGTGGGCTATGCCTATTGTTCTGTGTGTAGTGCTTGGGAATCTCCTATGCAAGAAAACTAGAAGTGTGGCAAAAGAAAAGAGGCAGTGTGTCTCCATAGGCCCTATCCACCACCTGGTGGTGACTTTGAACTTCCACATGGGATTATGTCTCCCAAGGTAAACAGTCATCCAACCCCACCAGCCCTTGATCTCAGCATCCAGGGTGTCACATCTCAACAATGAAAGGTGCCAATTTCCATTCCACGAAAGTTCAGGTTGATAGTTTTCATCTGTTGGTCAGTTTCACTAACCATGTACAATCTCATAAAGCTGCAGCAGTCTATAAGTTTGGAGCTTCATATAAAAGGTATTTTTAAAAATCCATTAAAAAAACTCACAGCTCAATTAAGAGGGGTCAATTTTTGGGGTGTAAACAGAGATTCCCCACTTCCAAATGAATTGAGTATCACAGTGGGCTGGTGTGGATCTTCCGGGCTGTGTGGCCGTGTTCTGGAAGTTCTGTTTCCTAACGTTTCGCCAGCATCTGTGACCGGCATCTTCAGAGGGCAGGAGCACAGACAGGAGCAGTTCTCTCTGTGCCCAGGATGATGTGACCCTGTTGTGGGTATTTATAGAGATCTGAAGGGGGGGGATTGGGGGGCGTGGGGGAGTGGGTTAATGAGTGGCTGCTTGCCCAGGTATCAGGAGATCTGTGTATCTTCCTGTAGGCCAGGCAGGGTCCCTTCTTCTATTGAGTTGTTAACGAGTGGCTGCTGAGGGTGATTAGCATGTTCATTGTGTGAGTTGTTCGTATGTCCTGGTGGTTGAGCTGAGTTCGTTGACCTTTTGCAGGCTGTATTTTTCAGGATTGGTAGCCAGGTTTTGCTGATTTTTAGACTCTCCTCTTTTTTATTGAAACTGTGCTGGTGTTTGTGAATCTCAATGGCTTCCCGGTATAGCCTGGTATAGTGGCTGTTGGTATTGTCCAGTATCTCTGTGTTTTCAAATAGGATTTTGTGTACAGTGTGCCTGAGAACATGTTCAGCTACTGCAGATTTTTCTGGTTGCTGTAGTCTGCAGTGTCTTTCGTGTTCTTTTCTCCTGGTATGGATGCTGCGTTTTGTGGTCCCGATGTATACTTGCCCATAGCTGCATGGTATGCGGTATACTCCTGCGGTGGTGAGGGGATCCCTTTTGTCTTCTGCTGATTTTAGCACTTGTTGTATTTTTCTGGTGGGTCTGAAGATTGTTTGGAAATTGTGTATCACAGTCCTTGGCTCAGGACAAGGAAACATTCTGCCATTTTTACAGAGTGCTTCAAGAAGAACTAACTTGCTCTCAAGGTCATTCATCATAAATCCCAGTTGTGAAACCCTAAAGGTAACTGGTTCATGAAGAGGAGGTTGCACAACCTTCTCAGCCAATCCCTTCCTCTTGCTCAGTAGTTGACACAGTCAGGAGGAAGAGTGTTACCACATCCAAAATTGCTTTTGTTGCAACATGAATCAGTTCCACTCAACCCAAGAAAGGAAAGGTTACATCTGGATTAAATGGAGTCTACTTGCTTCAGCCTGGCCCATTTTACATTGATGCTTGAGTCTGGGAGCGGGGGGGGGGGGGGGGGGCGGGGTTCAGAATTGCCTAGTTAAATGCTGTAGTTCACTGACATTCAGTGTGCCAATGGCCACTAATTTAGATGATTTTGAAAGGGACAGGACCAATTCATGAAAGTTGGGGCTATCAAGGGCTGGATGAAGTCATACCTGCTGGATCAAAGAGAGCATACCTTCAATGCCAGCTACTGGGAACAAGAGTAGAACAGGGTTTTTCTCCCATGTCCATGTTTGTGAACTTCCTGGATGCATCTGATAGACCACTGTGGAGAACAGAAGGTTGGAGTAGGTGGGCCCTTGGCCTGACCCAGCTTTAGGATTCTTCATCAGTCCTTATGCCTCTGTAGTTTCTTGTATTTTCATCATGTCTTGGGAAAACAGTTGCCTCCCCACATTCAGGCAGCCATTGGGGGATTTGAACACTACTGTTAGAACTTGGAAGCTAAGTGGGTTCAGGGCTGATTAATATTTGGATGGGAGACCGCCAAGGAATCTGAGGGCTAGTGGGTGGATTGTAGAATCAAACATCCCAGAAAAAGTCAGCGGCAAACTATTTCCTTCTGGTTGCCAAGCAAACTCTGTAGCTATGTCCATGTGGTCAGCAGGATTAGAGCTTGTTTCAATAGGTTTCCGGTGTTCTTGTTCCTTCCACCTCTTCTTTTCTCTAAGCTAAGCAAACTCACTTTCTTCCACATCCTTTCTGCCCTAAAGTCCTTATCCCAGTTTCTCTCCTCCAGATTTTTATTCTTCCTTTGCTTCTGAAAATAGAGTGGGCATAGCTGTTCTCACCAAACACTAACTAATGTGGAGTAGTAGCACATCCGTAGCAAAGATACCAAATGCAGGGGGAGCGATCGCAGCTCAGTGGCAACACACATGCCTTGCGGGTAAAAGGGCCCCTGTCGGGGAATAGGCAAGAGAAAGGACTCTGCCTGCCCTTCTGATCTGACTGAGCAAAAGAGGGTGACCGGGCTGCTGTCACAGTCTGTTGATAATGAGGGCTCAAGGAAGCAAGGCAAAGATAGGAAAAATCCCACAGTCCTCTGTCTTCTTTGTAGAGTTAGTGGTTGAGTCAGCTTGGTTTCAGCTTTTCTCAGGCTCCTATTGTGTTCTGAGATGACTCAACAGCTCTACTGGCCAAGCATTTGTGAGCTCTTCGTTCCAGTTCCCCCACCTCCTAATCTGCCAGCTCAGGAATTCCTGCACACACACACACACACACACACACACGGATCTTCCTTTTTTTTTTTCACAAGCAAACTGTGGGCTAGTTTTTGAAATTCTCCCTCCTGCTCACCCAACTCTAACTTACTTGATGCAGGGGTTGCTGGCTTAAGTAAGGTTGATATGGCAATGAGCAGCAAATTGGTTTGCATAAAATTTCAACTCTAAGCAGTGGTGGCTCATCTGGTGTATGGCTAAGCCAAGAAGAGGCTCATATTTACGTACACAGAATGGAAATGAAGACTGTTTCATAATGAAACAAGAAACAAAGCCTGTTGAGCCAGAATTGAGAGCTTCTCTAGGATGCTGAGCTGGCTGTGAGAAGTCATATCTGAGAGATTGTTGCTCAGCTGAAACATATCTGTTTAGGGTAGTGAGTAAAACCAATGGGATGCTTTGAATTGTGTTTCAGAATTGTTTCAAGGAACATAATGGTGGCTTTGACACTAAAGCACTCCTAAAGATGGAAAAGACTCTACAGATATTCAGGAGAGAGCTAATGGAAAAATAGACATTTCGCCCATCTTGTATGAGAATGAAACTGTCAAAAGGCTTAAAGGCCATGAAAATGAAAAGTTAGAAGTTAGGTTGATATTTGTGGTCAGGGAATGTGTAGTGTGGGGAGGGAGAAGGAAGGAAGGGTCTTTCCCTGAAGAGCATCTGAATTTCAGTCCCTGGCAATTCACATTTCAAGCATCATGGAGCAGGTGATGGAGACAACCTTTGTGAATCTCCCTGACAAGATGAGTTCTTGCTGTATTGGGCAAGATGGAGCAGTTACCTGCTTCATGGAAGGCAGAGGTGTCTGATCACTGGGGAAAGTGCTCACTGCAGCAGAATCTGTTCCCAGGGATGGAGCTCAGACCCTGGGAACCCAAGTTTCAGAGGAAACATTAGTGCCAGTGCTGAGCTTTAGGTTTTTCAGGATTACATCAAGTACACTAACCCTAATCTGCATCAGTATTTCCAGCCAAGTTCATGGCTTCCTGTAATCCAAGGCTGAGTGGCAGTCTGGAGTATCTGGAGTCTCTTCTCAAGGCCCATCTTACGTTCTGAACTCAATGTTTTGCAGAGGGAATCTTACTGGTACCATACTTTGGAGCAGGAGGACATCAACCCGGCCTGTTTGAGGGGTGGGGTGAGATGGCCATGCAACAGAGGTGTGTTGTGGAGGTGTCCTAAGTTTCCAGTTCCGGACCCTCGCCTTTTTCTTCTGTTGCAATTCTGCTTTCAATAACAGAATTTCTCAGGTGATTCTGGAATTGAGACAGAGTTTGTAGCAGCTCTTTCCTTCTTTTATAAAAGGGAAGCATTTTATATTTAAGCTGTTATTATTTTATGTTTAACCCTAACCAAGCCCAGGAATGTTGATAACCCAGCTCACTCACTGCATTTGATCCAACTTTTTGTTTCATATTAAAAAATCCCAAAAGAGGGAACTATGGAAGATTCATGGCAGAACCCAAGCAAAAGGATTTGGGTTTCCAGAAGTTGAGGGAGAAATTGAGATGAGTAGAAATTTGGAATACAAGGGTGGCTGAGGGTGCCATCTCGTCAACATTCTCTGTGCTTTGTCTCCTGAAGGATGTCAGCGTCTCACCCTTCGGGATAGAAATTTGGCTGACTCAGCAGGATTCAAACGGCCAACACCATTGACTCATTTAGGAGTCCAACCCTGATTAAGTCCAGGTGTGGTCTAGCTGTCATCCTTGGTACAGCTGCAGAAAACAAGGTTTGTTTGATTTCTTTTCCAGCTGTGGCCAAAAGGATGGCTCTCTCTGTGCCAACATTTTTTTTTCTTCCCTATCAAGAGAGGGTGCTCCCCAAGAGCTTCGGCGTAATCCAACTCTAGCCACACCAGATCTCAACATTCCCCCAGTATTTTCACAAAAAAATCATTTCTTGCATCCTCCACCTGGGTGCTGTGCCATGGAACTGGAAGGGCGGTCTTTGGGATAGACTTTGCATCTTCTGTGCTTCCCAGAAGAACTCTCCTAGCCCTCCATGTCTGCATCCTTAAACAATACAGACATCAGCCATGTTGTGTTATAGAAATAATTTCTCCATTCAGTTGACTGGAGGAAAATCTCAGGCATTGCCATCTAGGCTTGAGCCTGTGGATCTTTCCAGGAAATGGATGAGTCGTAGATTAGAGAAAGGGGGAGAACACATAATTAATCTGCAAAGCTCACCATCACCAGATGTGATGTCCACAGGTTGATATGGCTTACAAGATCAACTCTCCTTCAAGTCAGCCTTGACTCCTCATGACCCTGAATGCAGCCATGTCATTTTCTTGGTGACAATACAACGTGATTTGCCATTACCTTCTTCCAAGATGCTTTGTTGACTTCCATTCTAGCCTAAAATTCTGAAATGTCTTGGTGGTCTTCTATCCAAGTACTAACCACATCTGGCCCTCTTTGCTTTTTCAAATCAACTAAGATTGGTTAGGGGCAGCGAAGAGGTTTATCAATGGTGAATAGTTCTGTTGGCATAAGTGCAAACTCCCTTATTTGACATCAGGATAACAACACCTGCTTTATTGTCTGATGAAGAAACTCCACAAGGCACCTTCTTTGGCTACTGTGTGAACCAGCAATCTGGATTTAGAGGCCCCATGATGCCAGCCTTGCTTACCTTGTACTATAGCCCCTTGGCCCTTGAGAATGTACAATGCAACAAAACAGCATCTTTGAATATTTCCTTATCTTGGGGAAAAGAAAAAACCCAACACTTCCTCCCCCCTGAAGTAAGGATCCAAATTCTTGTATGCATCAGGAATTAGAACACTTCCTTCCATTGCAGGTGTGTCCATGGAGGGGAAGAAAAACATCCCAGTGTTAGTGATATCACATTGCCCCAGGGTGGAGGGGCATATTGCCCCTTGCTCTTTTCACTGAGAGTTGAATCACAAGCACTGGCACTTGTTAATGTCTCTGAAGCCAAAGCCCATGACACAGGTATGCTCTTGCCACATCTTGCAGGGTGGCGATGCCAAGGAAGTGGCAGGATCCAGAGCCAGGTTATAGGGTTGCAAGATGGGGATGGGGGGTAGGCAGGTTGGCAACATGTTATTTGGGAACAAAGTGCGAGAGAAAGAGAGAGAGATTGGCACAGATTGAGCCTGTAGGAAGTTGTGCAAACCAGTGCCAAGTCAACGTGCTTCCCCCTAACAAAGAGGCATTGATTTGATGCTTAGCTGTGGCAGCTGAGAATACAACTCACTCCTTTCTAGTGATTGGAGATCACTAGAAACTCTTGAGCACTTCATGCCTGATAGTGAAGTGCAGAGAGACCCACTCATTCAGCCTGAGGATCTGGGGAAGTTGGTTGTAAGCATTTGCTGGAGTTGCTTCCATTGAGTGATGTGTGTGTGAGAATTACGGCAGGCTCAACACCTTGTGGAACAGGTCAGGGGATAGTGCAAAGGGCAAGGCCAGGCAGGCATGCAGAATGGACTTCCAGATCATCATGATGGGTCCATGAAACAATATCCAGTTGTGTAAAGCAACCTATTGAAATGGATTCCCTGCTTTGCAGTCAGACTCTTAGACAGGATTCACGCAGCATGCTAGCGGTTAAAGCATCACGATCGAAGCCCTGCCACTTTTGCATATGCTTGTCCACATCTTTGGTCTTTGATTGGAGCACCATACTCGCCATCGTGCAAATTTTAAACCCTCCCTGGAGACACTCCCCCCCCCCCCCGCTGTTATTCAGACATCAAAAATAGTAGCCAGGAATTTTGGGTGCTCAGCTGACTATCACCAGAGGTATAACAAAGTCGATTTCTTTAAGACTTGAGCAGAGGCTGAATGCCAGATTAGCTGGCATCCATTCAGTGGAAGAGGAGGAGGAGTATATAAATATAATACTATTTCAGGCTAAGCTTTGTTTCAGTAGCAAATATGGGGGTGTAGGATTTAACAAATAATTCGTTTATGAAAAGAAAAAAGGCCTCCGCACTTATCTCCATGAATGATATTGCAAGGAAACAAATCCAGCGATTACCCAATTTGCAAGAAAAGCTTCTGAGCTGACTGATTCATGAAAGTGGGTCTTCTCTTCCGAAGTCAGGGAATAGATATTATACGGCTTTTGAACTCATCAATACTAGATGGTGAACGTGAGCTTCCTGGTCCGATTCCTGGGTTAAGACTAAAAATGTCAGTGCGTACATGCTGGACTGGTGCAACCCCTTTTTCGCTCTCTCTTTTCTCTCCCTTTTTGCCCTCAAGCCAAATCAAACGCATGAGATTGCAACACACTGTTGGAAGTGGCTATACCTACACTGCATCGTAGAGCCCTGGGGTAGCTTGAGGTCTCAGACAATGAGTGGAGAAAAGGCATCAGTGTAGCATTGAAGAGATGGGGAGAATAGCTTTTTGGGAAGCCAAGCTCATAATCCTCCAGTTTCAGTCCTGGGAGCCTGGGGTCACCATACGTAGAGCATCTGTGGCTCTTCTTGACTCGGAACTCATGCAGCCCATAGCAGAGGGTACGTGCTTGAAGGAAATCCTGTGTGGATGTTCCCCCAGAAGTGGGCTGATGATAACAGGGTAGCCAAAAAGATTTTAATCACAGACAGGAAGAACAAGTGCCTGACTGCCACCCCAGCCTACAACTGAGCAAGAGAAAAATAACACGCTGGATTCCTGCATGGAATCCTTGGGCCAGCCATTAACTCAGTTCCTTGGAAGTTTTACCTGTTAAACATTTCCAGTCCTGATGAAGGGCAAGTGATGCTATTGATGCTACGGAGGGAGGAAATGCAAAAATAGGGTCCTATGAACATTTTTGGGCTGGGGCGACAGTATCTTGCTGGGTGAGGCATCGTTCCTGGAGCATCTGCTCAACCTGTATATTTCAGTTGCTCCAGAGTGATTTAACCAAAGAGTTAAGATCTTGTTGGGAAGTGGGACCGTTAGCAGGCAAGAAAACGTGTCAGGTGGAGGAACAGGAAGGATTGAATCTCCAGGACTGGGTCCAACTGAGTCAGGATAGCTCCTGAGAGACAAGGTTTTGGGCCGGCTGTTGCTCAGGTAAAGCCCAATACAGTACTGTCATAGGAGTGTTTTGTGTTTAACGAGCATGCAGGTGGAGTCACCCTGGAGCCTGGGAAAGCATCTTTGTGTGGCTCCCCAGAAGAAGCAGTAGAACATCACACACGGAAGTCCCTGTCGTAGGACGGCCACTTTCTAGCAAGCCAAGCCAAAGCTTGGAATGTGACCTGCATGCAAACTGATGTGCTGACTGAGATTCAGGGCCCGAGATTGTTCAGGATGTTGCCTTTACCGGAAGCATAAACATGATGCTTTGCAACAGTCTATTAGTGTCCCACCCTCCCCCATCAGCCTCCTTTACAAGGAAATGTGTGGCGTGGCAGCAGATAAGTGGCCCATGTTCTTCCAACAACACCTAAGAAAGCCACATTTGCAAGACTCAGCCAGTCTCTCCCTGGCAGAGACACGCTACGCCAACCACTTCAAATGCAAAGGCAGAGGAAGGAGGGCCAAGGTCTCAGCTAATGAAGTTTTGGCACCAGTGCGTCTCCAACGCTCAGCTGCTTTATGGCACTGAACACATGGAGGGGGAGAGAGCTTAGACCATCATGCTCAGACATGTGTTTGGCTGATTTCGGCAGAAGATGCTGCTCACAGATTGACCCCTGAGTTGGTAAAATGGATTGAGAAGAACCGTCCACCCTGACTTTCCTAGGCTGCAACCTTGGGCCCACTTACCCAGGAGATCATGGTGCAGCCTATTTCCCAGTAATCATGGATGCGATTACACTTATTGTTATTCACATCATAGGCTCGCAGCACCATCCTGTTCTTTATGTAGAAAGACATCCTGCTGAGTCCAAGTCAGTTTGTTTAGGTCTCCAGTTCAGGGACACCCATTGCTGCCTAGGTTGGGTGGACTTCCACTTCCGGAATCCTCCAGCCAGCATGACCATTGCTGAGAATTCTGGGAGTTGGCAGTCTGAACCTCTGGAAGGAAGCCAGGCTGGGGATGTCTTCCTAAAGCAACCTTCCCCATCTACAAGACACAGAGTTCCTAGATAGCACAACTGCCCAGGGAGACACTGCTTTATTTTTCTAACAGTCCTATCAGATAGATTAATTTGAGAGTAGCTGAATCAAGCCAGCGGTTTCCTGGCCAACCAAGAATTAGAACCTAGGTCTTCTGCTTCTTGATGTGCCCTTCTCACATGAAAACCCACATGAGCCCTAAAAGAGCCTTTGCTCTCTAAAACCAAGCCCTTATTGGGCAGTGTGAGTTCATCTGCCAAAACCTTCCATCCATCTCCCTCCCAAAATGATGTGTTCCCAATCACCAAAACCTTGTTCTCGCCATCCTGTTCTATATTTCAGTGCAACTGGGGCCAGTATTCTGAGCCTGCATTAGCAGAGTGCCAACAATCTCGTCTGGCTGTTGGGGCAGCATTTTCTGACCTCCGAAATGCCTGCTGCGGGGATTTGGGAAATGGTGTGGTGATTTTGGGTCCAATTCTTTCCCACCCAGTTCTTCAGGCAGGGCAGTGGCTGTCCTGCTGTCTTTGGGGGAAGGGGGAGAGAGAGAGGAAGAGGCGTGAGTTTAAGATGCAGGAGAGAAGTTTGACTTCCAGAGTGGGGGCTGCATTCTTGTCCTGCCTTCTTTGCCCCGCAGTCTGGAACTGTGGAATGTGTGGTTTGGGGACGAGGACATGCAAGCACTTGATATAATGTGTTGCAAGCTCAACCAACAGGGAAGAGCTGTTCTGCAGAGGCCCTTCTGTTGTAAGTTGGCTTCCACATGACCATAGAAACCACCTAGGGAGTCTGTGCCTTCCCCACCCTGCTCATCCCCCACCTCCTGCTAGCTTTCCAAGTCTCTCTCTGAAGTTTCAGGTTTTGCTTTTCCAAAAATGTTCCTGTTCTTTGGATTGAGGTAGAACAGGAGAAGGCAGGGGGATTATGGCCAGTTTTCTGTCTTCCTGGTCCATCCTCAAGAATTCAGCCTCCCTTTCTGCATGAGTACAAAGGAGTAACTGGCAGATAGTTTGGCTTCTTCTTCAAACAAGGACACGTTCTTAGTATCATTCCATTAATAAATTACTTGGCTTCTTACATTCAGCTTTTGCTTCATGGATAACACTGTTCTTCCTGCCACCAGGCTTCTCAAGAACAAGTGAGAAGAACTCAGAGAGAGAGAAAAACCATTTTTTCTTTTTTCTTTAACTATACCTCTATTCAGGGAAGGGAGTCCTACTCGGTCCCAGATGGTGTGTTTCGTCCTGCAGCATAAACACATCCAACTTGGTGTTTTCCAAATGCATTTGGATTACACCACCTGGAATGTCCAGCCAAGGTGGACCTCCCCAAAATATGCTTCTGTATCTTCACCAGCAGCCTTTAAGGTGGATGATACTGAGAGTAACAGCTCAAGGCCATAATGCTGTAATAGTGGATCCCTGCAAAGGGCAAGGGTTTGGACTTGATCATCTCCAATATATCTTCCAAGCTTTACATTCTAAGCTTCAGAGCACCTGACTGGCCTTTCAGGATCATCTGATATTCAAAAGCTTTAGGCAAAGTGATGGCTGAGATTTTCCTTCAGGGCCACCAAAGCTGTGGATGAGAGCCCCCATCATCTGTAGTGATTACCAGTTGCATTTAGGCAAATCTCCCCACAACAGACACTTTGCTTCTTTATAGTTAGATGATACTCCCAGTGAAATGAACACTGGAATATAAGAAAAGTCCTGCTGGATCAGAGCTACAGTATTGTCACCCCAGGCCTGTGAACCAAGCCATCAGGTTAAGCTGTAATGGAGTCTATATAATTGAGTAGGACATTAAGCTAAGTTTTATTAACTTAGGCTTAAGATATGATTGTGCAAAATCTTTCAGCCCTGAGATGTTCCAAGCTCAAAACAATCACTTTGAGTGTTGCCAGCATGAAACAAAACCCGTGTGTTTTTGAGTGTTTTGTTCTGAGTGCCAAGTGAGACGTTTGTGTTTTGAGAGTGTCTTTCTAAGCATGAAACAAAACTTGACTGTTTTCGGAGGCATAGCTTTGAGGAAGGCGATACGAAACATTTATTCTGAGCATTCTGAGCATGAAACAAAACACGTGAGTTTTAAGAAGTTTGTTCTGAGAGTGAAACAAAACACATGTTCAGTTTCTCACGTGCCCAGGTTAACTGCACTGGGTCTTCAGTGGTTAGATGCTCCTGGAGAAGCAGGGTGTATTTTAAGAGCTATAGGAAGAGGTTTGCTATTAGAGTGTTCTTTGAATTTAGGCTAAATGATCCTTCAACCTCTGAAAAGTCGGCCAGAGCACATGCTTAAGGTCAGGTGGATAGAGCCATGTTAAACTATTAAAACAGCAGCGGCAGATCAGTCTGGCTTCAACAAAAGGTTCGCCCAGCCTGTTGCTCCAGAGTGGCAAGTAATGGCTCTGGGAAGCAAAGCCATGGTTTGCGGGGATGGGTGGCTTCAAGATCTTCCAGGATAGGACCTTCATGGGATGCCTTTGCAAAGCTGGTTGAGTGGGACCAGAAACAGCCGTTCCCATTCAAGCCGAGAGCCTCTTGGCGGTGCATTTCAAACAAGTAGCTGAGTCAACTTGTCTTCCTGGCCAGATTTCAAGAAATTGGGTGGGGAAGCAGCGCAGCCAACCGCTATCACCCAAAGCCTGGGAGAGTGAGGAAGTGCTCAGTGCTGGGAGGCTGTTCCCAGGCCCTCTCTTACATGACAGTTCATGTGCTCACTGACAAGTCCCAACCTGCAGAAAGAGCCGTAAATACTTCAGAGCCAGAAGCTTGGCCTGGCAGGCGCTGGCTCACCTTTTGCAGGTGCTGGTGTAAAAGTTTTGCTCCCTGGAAAGACGGGAGGAGAGAAAAAGCGACATGTTTCTAGGTACACGGACAGGCTTGCCATCTGAAAGCTTCGCCTGAAAAGGCAGAGTCAGGGCAAAGAATGCAAGCGAGTTCTGTTCACCTGATTTCCCTTCATTGACTAATCCCGTTGTGGCAAATATTTTACACTTGGTTGTTTTACCCAGCTTATTCTGCTTTGGTTGGCCAGGGAGTGAGGAGCAAGACACCAGGCAGGACTCTTAGTCTCCATGCCACCATGCTGTACAAGCCCTTTTAGAAAACCCTTGTAACCAGCGTTGCTCATCATATTTTCTAGTCAACATCCGGGAGGATGGAAAGAGGGTCAGTAGGCAACGTTGGGCAGAGGTTTTTGTCTCTTGGGAATATCCCTTGCTTGGGTTCTCAGGAAGAAGCAAGTTTCCAGCCCTTAGGAACGTAAAGAGCTGTGTGAGGCCTGCTGCAATGTCAAAAGCCAGGGTGAAGATGGCTGAATCAGACCCCCTCTATAATTTTCTGCCTCTCCCTGGAACAAGCAGAGCCTGAAGAAATTCTGCATAATCAGTTTTGCCTTGTTGTGCCTCGTTGATCCGCAGAATTCAGCTGCCACGGTTTTGGTGCAGAATTTGAACTGCAGATTTTGTCTCTTGTTTGAAGCGTCCAGGGCTCGATGCAGTTGAACGGTGAATGGAATAATGGAGCTGGTTGGGGGTGTTTTCTTGATGTCCCTTTTCCCTTGCATTGAATAGTTGACCCCCTTTTCCCTACCACCCTCCCTTTCGGGAGAATCAAAAGTCAAAATGGCATGGAATAGTTTTAGCAAACAGGCATGAGTGAGATGACATGCTCAGGTGTCACATCTTCCATTGTTGCCATTTAGGTGCCTGCTCAGTTCCTCAGCACACCCATTGCTCTTCCCCCACAGTGTCAAACCTGTCTCTGTGCAGAGCTTGTAGACCAGTGTTTCTCAACCTTGGCAACCTGAAGATGTGTGGACTTCAAGTTGCCAAGGTGGAGAAACACTGTTGTAGACAAAAGAAAGGTGAGAGACAATCAATGGCATTGGCTGATACTCCAGCAGAATTATGGGAAACGCGTGAGCCCAGCACTCTTGAGTTACACGGACCTCTTTTGGAGGGAATCCAAATTTATAAAGTTTTGGTGGGTGAAGGTTGTTGTTGTTTTAAGGGGCAGAATGGACCTGACCTCTCACAAAAAGCAGCCCCACTTTGGCTGTTTTCCAACCTACTTTGGAGGGAAGTGTGGCCTCATCATAACATGTCCGGTGCAAACCTTGAAGCAACAGAAGTTATCATCTCTGTTGTAAAGCTCTGGACGGGCTTTTCCTCTGAGGGGTGAGTAGTCAAAGTGAGGGATGGTGAGGAAGCAGCTGCTACTTTGGGAAGTAAGACGAAATCTGTCCCCCTGGATACTTGTTTAAAGGCATTTACTTTTCCTATGCATGGGTTGTGTTCAGCATCTGCCACCACTAGTCAAAAAGAGATTCATGCCCAAGCTTTGCAGAAGAGCTGTTGTAACAGACCAGGTGCAGTGCAGTCCTGGGCATCATGGGAACTTATGAGCACTCAACAGATTGTCTTCTATGTATATGTATATTGTGATACGTAGCCCCAAAGCCAGGTCAAAATGATCTACCTCTAACCTCTTTCCCAAATGACCAGAGGACCACATGGGATTCCCAGTGGCTCATGAGCAAGCATTGACCCAAGGCTGATGGACTGATGATGCCATTGTTTTTATGGGGTGGTACCTCTTCTGAGTATCTCCTTTCTGCATCTCTGTCAGTGGTCTCTTGGAGCAGGGGCTGTTGCCCTCCAATTTTGCTCAAGTGTCAGGCAGTGACCATTGTGTACCTTCTAAGCCAGTGAGTTTCCTAGGATGTTTTAGAAAACCTTGAGGTCCTTCAGAAACTTTTCCAAGCCTCCTTAACAGGGTCAGAGAGGATGCACTAGTTTTTCTTCAACAAGGCAGCTTGCCTGCTCGCTACCAATGTTCCCTCCGGAGCTCAGCCATGGGTGTGTTTCGTAAGATGTAATCGCATTTTGCATGGGGTGAGGACAAGCTAGTCTAACTGGCCTGCCTGGTGCATGTCGGTAAATTCAGGATGTGCCTGAAAATTCAGGACTCCACCCCTCCAGAACCCTTTCCAACATGCAGGGTTTTTCAGCAGACATGCAGAAGTTTCTCAGCCAACCCCCTGATGTGGAAAAGGGAGATATCAGAAACACCAAATGCTTTTCCCAGAGTACTTCATTCTCTCTTCCTTTCTACATTTATTCTTACCTCCAGCTCTCAGCTCTTCCATGTTTCCCCAGGCTTCCTATTTCTATGGGACAGGCAGGTCTGGGGAGAGACCTGCTTTTCCAGTTCTCGGCTGTGCGTTACTAACCATCCCTTTTTTCCAATCTCCCTCTTTCTGTGTATTAAATAAAAATATGAGCCATATAATTACTGGTGTGTTATCTCTAAATATACAGATCAGGAATATGCAGCAGCAGCAGAAATTTGAAATGGGGAGGAAGAGCTGGATTGAAAGGTGCCCAGCAGGGGAGGAGAGTTTGCTCCCTTTTGATAAAAGGGCCTGGGGCACATTTTGCAATGTGAGAAGAAGGAGGGTTCAGACATTTCTAATGCTCATCACAGAACCCCTTTTACTCTGGAAGGTACTGATAAAGTCTCCCCTCCATCCTGCCTCCCTGCTGTTCCAAAATTTAATTCAGGTCCATGAACTGTAACCCTCATTGGGTCTGCTCCTTTCATGCATCATTCATCTCTCTCATTCATGGTGCAGTCCTAAAGCACATCACCAGGGCCTCTTGCAGCCTGGCCCCCTCCAAATGAATTGAGCTGCAGCCAAGCTGGCTGAGGCTGATGGGAGCTGCAAGCCCAGCATCTTGGAAAATCACCAGGCCAAAGAAGGTTGTCTGCATCAAAATATTAGCCCCATCGAATGCAGTGAAACTTCCTCCTGAGTCAGCATGCCTTAAGTTGCATTGTAATATTTATTTTCTTTCAGTGGGTGGCTGCCTCTCTCTGTCTCTCTGTCTCTGTGTAGGCTTAGATGTAGAAGGATATGTGGCACTCTTATTAATTTTGCAAGTGAAGCAGGTTTTCAGGATTTTGCATAACTGCAGTTTTTCTGTCTGATCATTCTGCTTTGCCCCTTTTCATCCAATGAAGTATGCAGCTGTGGAGGGCACTCTCAACCCCTCAGAGCCTGGGCGTCCTCTTTTTGACTCAGAAAAACCAAGTAGCTTGGTCTTTCCCATGCTGCTTTGCTCCAGATGCACTGGGCTGCAACTCCCATCCTCCCTATATTTGGTCTTAAACTTCTGGAGAAGGTCCTCAGGGAAGCTTCTGAAGAGAGTCGATGGAGATGCATATCCTGCTCGCTTCAGTAGCCATAAAAAGTTGATGCTGGAAAGCAGGAAGGGAGGAAGAGGGGGAAATAATGTATGGGTGAGAGAAATGTTCTTTGCTTAAACTCTTCCTTGCTTTGCTAGTTTTCTGCTTTTATTATAAGAAATAATGAGAGGGAGGGAGGAAGAAAGGAAGGAAGTTATGGAAAGCTGACATGCATCAATTCTAAAATATATAGGAGCATAGATAAATGAAATTCTATCTGCAGAAAAAAGTCCAGCTCTTCCTACTTGGCATCGTGAGCTCTCTCTGCTGCAGTCCTCTGACTTCCAGAAAGCTGCCCACCCTCTTACAGGGAGGTACGGTCCAACTCTGCCCATCCCTCCTTCTGTTCATCATATATGCTCCTGATATAGCATCCAAGCTGTGCAGTGACACCCCCTGCAGCATCAAGAGCAAGTAGAACAATCCTGCCAACAGAGTTGAAACTGGGTTGGTTCTTTAAGCCATGTGAGTCGCCTCTTGGATGAGGCAACCGGGGTTCTCCAAGGGGACCTCTGTGAACGAGACTCGAGGCACAATGAGGTGGTTTATATCAGCAGAGCAGAATCCTCCAAGATATCTGGACATGCAAACATTTAATCTCTTCTCTTCTCTGCCCCAAACACACATTTCAGCTGGCAGACTAGCTGGACTAGCTGATTTGCAAAAGAGTTTTCCGGGTTATTTAATTATCCAGCCGACTTCTGCGCAGGAACCAAAAGTTGAAGCACATTATTAAGCCTCTTTCAGGAAGAGGATCACCATCTGCAACAGTCTTGTGGGCTGCATTTTTAATCACAACAGTCACATATCTGGTGGCTGTATTTGCACATCATATTACGTTTAGTTTGTTTTAACCTTGGTGGTTTGCTCCGTATGTGTGTTTGTGTGTCTTTGTTGTATGAATCCAGGCCACTGGATTACTTAATGATTCATTGCGCTGTGCAGACCCAGGAAATGGGTGAATTCAGTAACAAGATGAAACCTGTTGCCAAATTGTCTCCCATTAATCTTTTCAGCTGTATTTGGAAGGGCTCACAGGAACCTGTGGTTCCAAAACTACAACCCTGGCAGATTCACAGGGCCAGTGTTGGAAGCCCAGCAACAAGGGCCATTTCCAGTTACATCCTAATCTTGCATTGTTTATGTTACCTAGCATGTTAGTAAAACAATTGTAATCCAGAAAAACCTAGCTTGGAGAACCCTAACAACACAATATCTCCTGTTCCTCTTTTGCTGTAGGCCTCTGGGCTCAGAAGGTGCTTGTCAATGAGACAGTCTCTGGCTTCGTCGGGACCGATGTCGTCCTGCACTGCAACTTGGTCAAGATCAATCATACAAGGATCACACAGGTCACCTGGCAGAAGGCCACAAATGGTTCCAAGCAAAATGTGGCCATCTACAACCCCAACATGGGCGTCTCCATCCTGCCCCCCTACGAGGAGCGAGTGGTCTTCCAGAGCCCCTCCATCACAGATGGAACCATCAAGCTGTCCCAACTCCAGTTGGATGATGAAGGGATCTACATCTGTGAGTTTGCCACCTTCCCTACCGGCAACCGGGAAAACCAACTCAATCTTACTGTGTTGGGTAAGTCGCCAACATCGTTGACCTACATGTCTTTCAGCTGGGGCTGTAGCAAAGACACAGTGTGCAACAGCGCAATCCATCCATCTCCCATCCTGCTTTATGGTCATGTGACATTACTAGTTTCTTAGCGGGAGAGTAGCGCTGAGCAGTGCTTCCAACCAGCTGAACAGGGACACCATGCGTGGAATCAAGGGGCTTGATGGTTCTTCCTCCCTGTCCAGTCTTCTCCTCCTTTGCCCATGGGGGTGATTCCAGTATGCTCACCATCCCTGAGCAAAGGCAGAGGGGATGGAGAGCAAGACCAGAAATTCAAAGAGCCTGGAAAGGTTTGGATTGTGGTTAAAGCTTGAAGGACTTTTCCCCTGCCCAAAAGGCATAGAAATTTGGGGACATTTCTGGGAAATGGAAACTTTTTTAATTGATTCAAGAACAGGAAATGCAAGACCAAAAAGGAGAAGGGGCTTTTGAGGGGAGATGGATGGATTTTCAGATTTTTTTCTTCTATTGATCTCATGTGTAAGCATTTGTCTTACCTGTCTGGGAACATTTCGGTTTCCAACTCTTTGCCAACAAAAAATAGGATTGCACCCCAGATCTCCAGGGAATATTTGTTCATTTTCCTGTTGTTCTGTCTGGGGCTTATATTTGGTAAATATAGTTCACCTTATATATACACACACCTCCATTCTTCTTGAAAAAACTGTGCTCCGAGTTAGAATGAGGGTAGGAAATATTTGTCCTCGCTCTGAACTTACTTTGTCTTGTCATCAACTGATTGTCTAGGTAGCTCTGTAATGTCCTCACATTGGCTATGCCAACCCTGTTAGAGTTTTCAACTCTGTTGCAAACTTACTTTGAGACCCAGAAAGCAGAAAAGCTGCATTGATGTTGAGTCTAAGCAAAAGAAATTTACTTTAAACAGATGCAAATGTGTATGTTTCCGGAAATATTGCACAACCCCCTGGTCTGGGCTCCCTGTTATTAAAATATTGATGTACACTACTTTATGTAAATCCTGAAGCAGTTTACAGCAATAATATAAAACCAAAGCTCGGTAAGAAAAATGATCTGTGAAAAACATCAACTATAGTGGGAGTTAGTGGCGGGGAAGGTCATCACCAAAAGATGTGGTTTTGGAGAATGCTCAAAAACATGTTGGCATTGGGGGCTGGTTCAGAAAGGAAAATGTTCCCAGGATAAGCAGAAGAGTTTTTTCATTGTATTATAACTCAGGAATGTATTGTTTTGTTAGTAGTAGTAGTAGTAGTAGTAGTAGTAGTAGTACTTTATGTGAGATGGGTGGCTATATAAATATGATAAATACTGCTTCTATTCCTGATTTTTCCCCGTAAGGATTGATGTGCCAGTGTGTGGTAAAGACAAGGAAGGATCCTAATTTTGAGATCCCAAAGTAATGAAGCTTCTGCTTGGTTTCCCTTCTGGCTTTTGAATTAGGGAGGACATATCTCTGAAATCAAGCTTTGCAATCCACACATCTCACTAAGCCATGGCCTGTTTTAACTCTAGTCTGTAGAACAACCACAGTGGCCTGACTCACAGAAAGTGGAGCCATATTTCCAAATCAATACGCTAATAAGCAGTCAGATAGATCAGAGAGCCTGCTGCTTCCCCTTCAACGTTTTTTGGAGAATTAGAGGTGTGAAAGGAAGGTGATATGGGCAGAGGCCACAAAAGAGCAATGGGTTTCCATGGCAGTGACTCTACCTTTCAAGCATAAGAGATCTTCGTAGAACTGTTTGCGGTCATGTCCAGATGAAGAAAGTTGCTCCATTTTTCATGAAACATGGCATTCCAGTGAATTCAAACTCAGCAGTGGAATCTCATTTGTCAATTCCATTTTTACTCAATGTATGTAGGTATGTATGTATGTATGTATGTATGTATGTATAAGATTTATATGTCCACCCATCTTGTAAAACACAACTCTGGGTGGCTCACAACAATAATGAAATCACAAACAATAAAGCAAGTTGTAGGCTGGTTTCCTTTGAAAAACATGAAGAAGATTCACAGGGAACCCCGAGTCAACAACTCCACCTAGATTTTGAGTGATGTTCAGATCTTGGGCAGACTAATGAGAAAGACACTAGGTTGGTGTTTGCCAGACTAGTCATGGTCTTTGTTGGTAATTTGATTATGACACCTTTGCTTTCACTTTCTCATCCCTTGCCTTTTCTTTAGCCAAACCAGTGAACCGGATGGAGGGCACCACCAGACCACTGATTGCCAGGGCTGGCATGACGGAGAAAATCCTGGTGGCCACTTGTATCTCCTCCAATGGAAAACCTCCCAGCACTGTGACCTGGGACACTAAGCTGAAAGGGGAGGCAGAATTCCAGGAGATCCGCAATGAGAATGGGACCATCACAGTGATCAGCCGCTACCGTCTTTTACCAAGCCGGGAGGCCCACCAACAGCAGCTGAAGTGTGTGGTCAACTACCAGTTGGAGCGGTTTACTGAGAGCATGACCCTCAACGTGTTGTGTAAGTTGCAGGAGTGATGCACAGTAGTGGAGCTGAGGCTTCAAAGGGACAAGACATAAAATGGGGGATCGCTCTTACAAGGTGTTTTTAATGTTTTAACCCTAACCCTTTGGAATAAGCCCGTGAAGAGTGTTTTTCTCCCCAGTGGCTTATCCCAACTTTTGAGTACTGCTGGTGTTGGAGATTTACACTAGATGTGGGCTTCCATGGGGGAGGAGGGGCAAGTAGCAGAACGTGTGATGATGTCAGGACACAAGGACGTAACTTCGTTCGTCATCATTGACATGATGGCATCATGCACGTCTCATTTTGGCATCATTGCGGTTTACTGCAGAAGTCACTGCTAGGTGGTGAAGGTGGTCCACAGGCCATCCATTAATGACTGCCTCTTCTCTCACCCCACCTACTTTTGCTGTTTTTCCTACCCTCCTGTCTTCTCCTGACTCTTCTCTTGTTTCCATCCATCTTTCCTCTTTTTCTCCTTGCCTTACCAATTCCATTTTTGCCCTTATCTGTACAACTCTTCCTTTCTTCTCCTTGCCTCATCCTTTTACCTTTATTTCTCTCCTTCCCTCTGTTCTCCATGCCTTCTCAACCCTGCTCCTTCCATCCTTAATTTCCTCAATGCTGCCCTCATTCCTTCCTTAATCTTCTCAACCCCCACCTTTTTCCTCCTTTGTTCTCTTGACGCTTGCTTCTCTCCTTTCCTGCTTCTCTCTTCCCTTATCCTCATTCCTTCTTCCTCTCCCTCTCTCCTTCACAACTTTCTTCCATTCTGTTGTCCCTGCTCCTCTTTCACAGATGAACCTGAGGTTAGGATTGATGGTTTTGACAGCAACTGGTACCTCAACCGGAAGGATGTGAAGCTGACATGTATATCTGATGCCAATCCTCCTGCCACTGAGTACCAATGGAAGCTGTAAGTATTGACCCAGAGCACGTGGATGAACTGTTATGGGTTCTTTGTAGCACTGAATGAGTGGGGACCAAATGGGAACACTTTTGTGCCCAGTGCCATACAGTTGCTTCAAAAGCTACCAGCTCAGATTGTGCAAGTGAAGGAAGAATGATTGACAGCTCCTTTCCTCCATTATTTTACATAAATTATGGCCTGAAGACAGAAAGGTAGCATTTCTAAGCTAGGCCCAGCTTCGCCGTTCAACTTGTGCTACTGTTCTCTGGATAGACATTCTACATAGCCCTTTTATTTATTTTAATTCTAGCAGTTTCTACAATAATATTTGCTACATGGTGTGCTTCATGCTAGCTAATGACCATAATGAAGATTGCTGATGACCTTTAGGAATGTTTTCTCTTGAGTTCCCATGTCTGATAGAGACAACTACCATGGAGAGAACAAGCGGTGGCTTTAGGAGCTTAGGATGGTGGACGGCAACCTGTTCTTAGTCCCTCCTACAAATTTTAACAAATATAAATCACAAATCCTTGACTCCCCTGAGGGAAACTCATCAGACTAACTGTATAATTGGAACCGACTGGATCAGGATACAGTGTGAGACCATCCTTGGCTTCCAGGTGTTTCACAAAAGCAGAAAGGAAACACCAGCGTCCCACACACAGATTCAGCAGTAAAGAGCATATAATTAGCAGGTGAGAAGATCTGATCTGTTGCAATTCAAGTGTTAATTCATTCTCGCCTCTAACCGGATGCAGGACTTAGGTCTAAATACTCTTCCACGGGATTCCAGTTGGTTTACCTGGGAAACATTCAGAAGAGAACCCACGCGTCTGCTCAGGCCTGGCTGTCCTCAGATATTCCCTCCTCTTTCTTTAAAAAAAATGTTCCTTCCTCTTACTTGGCAACGGAGACATTGTTGGGGAGATCAGTTTCCACCCACATGAGCATCCCTGGCTGGCAACATAGATAGGAGTGTGTGTGCACGCGCGCGCACGCACATGTGTTTCCAGGCAGACAGATTTTGATCAGCAGCTGGTGAGTCATCAGCCAGATCACCTGCAGTGACCTGGATGGAGTCATTCAGGCGAGTGAACAGATAGGCCATTTCTCACAAACAGCCAAAGAAGAGATGGGAATCCTGCATCCCGAATGCCCCAGTTGGTCGGCTGCTTGCTGGAGTGCATTTAAAGCAAATGCAGTGCCTCTAGAAAGCAAGCACATCAGGGAGAAGCCTTTTCGTGTCTTCCTCTTTCTGCGTGCAGAGATTAATGGACTGATACGGAGAAATAATCAATCCTGGAGCCACACAAGACTCGAGTGCCTCTTCTGTTGTTGAAGAAGGCCAGTAGAATAGCATCTTCCAGATGGCCACCAAGGAAGAAGCTGGCTTATCTAAAAAGAGATGCAATCTAATCATTGCCTTGGGTTGCTCCTCGCATCACTGCCATGATCCTCAAATCTCGGGACAGCAAGGCCTGTTCCACCCCGGAGGGCAGGTTGGCATTACACCGTCTCTCTGTGCCTCAAGTGCCAATTTGGATGGATGCTCCTGTGCCAGGAACCTACTCAAGGGCAAGCTCAGCCCAGAGGGAAGGCCCCGGATAACGGTCTTTTGGGGAACAGCGCCCCTTTCTGTCGGAGGGCTCTTAACCAGGGCATCCAGAGGCAGGTCACGCATCTACCATGCAACACTTTGTAGGCCTCTCTCAGCTTTTAGGGAGGACGAAGCCGTTGAAAGTGGGGCGATAGCTGCCCCGGGGCCATGAAGAAAGGGGATATTTTGGTTGCTGCAAAAATCCTGTTGGCTGCAGCTTCCTTTGCCTTCCAGGTTCCTAGTTGGATTGAGGCCATTGCTTATAGCTTCTCTTCCCCCACTGCCCCCAACTGCTCTTTGAAGAAAAGACTCGTGGTTGCAGCAGGGACAGAAGAGAGAAAAGACAGAGATTGGAAACACCGAACGTAAGGGATAAAGTGCTGAGAGTCAAATCTGGTGAGCAGGAAGGGACAGATGGGACCGGATGAGGTTTTCTCTTGCTTTGTTCCAGATCATGAGCCTGTTTATAGATGTTAGGAGCAGCAGTTGCAGAAAGATGGCCAACCCCCCTCATTTCTCAGAGGGAAGCCAAAGAAAAGGTGGTGTATTATATGCCCTGGCTTTCCCGAATGCACTGCTTTCCACAGCTTTGGGATTGGAGCTCCAGGCAGTCTGACCAGGATGGAGTGATGACGCTACGTTGCTGCAGCCCGCGAGCCTGGGGAAGACAGAGATGTGCTACTGAATCTTTCCAGATGACCGAGGAGGGGGAATCTTTCGTTCCTAGCCCAAAGCCCAACCCAAGGCCTATAGCGCAATTTTCTACTTCTCCACGTAATGCCGCGCATCCTCCAAATAGATTTATTTGCTTGCTTACAACCTCTGCATTTGCTTCCACAAGGCAAATTCTTCTGCACAGCTTGCAATAAATAAACATAATACAATTTAGATGCAAACTAGAGTGCCAACTCATGAAATCGAGAGTAGCATAAAAGGGAGCAAGTGGCCAAAGTTGCAGAAATCCCAGAACAAAAAGCACAGGGTTTGGAAAGCAGATGTCGCTGTGGATTGAAAGGGTGCGACGAAACAGAAGTTTTCATCTGGTGCCAAAGTGACCATTTCCCATCTAGTGAACCATTCTGAGAAGGCGATCTCATACGTTGGGTGCCTTGAGAAGATCCTCTTCCTGGGTCTCATTCATACATACATACAAACATACGTTCACTATAATCCATATTTCTAAGGCCACTCAACTTGTTGACAAATCTTACCTGCCTCACCTCATTTTATTCCAGTGGTTGGAAGGGTTCCTAGCTGAAATCAGGTGTGCCAACAGTCGGTTCCATCTTGCTTGAGGAGGATACAATGCATGGGTGACGGAAAATGGGTGACCCTCAATCCGCTCGCAGGGGCATTGCCAAAGTGGATGAAGGTTAAATGTGGCAGTAGGGGCTGCAGGCAGATAATGAGTGGTGCTCATAGGAGGTCAAGGAGTTAGGAGTAAAGCAGCCTTAGTTAAAAAAGGGGCAACTTCCTTCTTTTCGAAGGATATAGCAATGACCAAGACAACTGTTCCAAACTGCACAAAAGGTTTTTGTTTTGTTTTGTTTTGTTTTGTATCTTTCAGGCTCCCAATGACTGATATAAATACAGATAAATGAACAGGCTATACATTTTCCTCGGGACTGGCATCTTCTGTGGGTTGATTTCCAAGACTGATGTTGGCCTTTGTCCCCACCCCACCGTGTCTAATTTTAGAATAAGACCCCAAATCTCACTTACACTCCCTTTCCTTTCCTTTTTTTTTTTCAAATAGTACATTAGTTCTATGGCTGGGAATGCTGTAGCTTGGCTTAAATTAGCATTGATTGTTTCTTCTCGAAAGTTTTGCCAGTGTAGGCACTTGTTTGGGGCATGTTAACGTGGACAAAACCAGACTTCTGATTGTTTCTTCCTCTTTGGACCAAACAACTTATGGTTAATGGTGGTGGTGATGGTGTTTTCAAGGAAATAGACTATGTTGTGAAGCTGACTTAGAGGAACCCAGGCTGTTAGTCTGTGTAGGCTGATATTTTCTGATCATTAATTGCTCTCAAGGGGAGAGAAGGGTTTCCCCCACCACCTACTGCTTCTAATTGGAGCGTCTCTGGCATCGTCTGAATGCAAATAGTGTTTGTCACCCCTGGGTTGTGTGCCTCTCAATTGCTTTTGCTGAACGTAATTGCTTTCCCTTGGATTGATTAAAAATGAGTAAACTGCATAATTTTCATCTGTGTACAGAGTTGTTTATGTTTGTTCTGTGATTTTTCAAAACACTTTGGAACTGATTTTTTGTTGCGCTTCTCTCAATTTATATTAAGGCTGACATTATGGGGCTGCAGTTCCTATCCGTAGTATTTTGGAAAAAAGAACCATTATCACAGAAATAGAACAGATCGCATTAGCAAATACTTTGCAGAGAAAGAAAATACTCCAGGGTGAAGAAACCACTTCTTAAGGGCCACGGATCTAATTTCAGCTTGCTTTTTTATCCTATCCTCCTGTTTAAAAAAAAATAATCAGGCAGGTGTATATCAAAAGTTGGCAACATGGCACCTGCAGGTCCCAAGGGATCCTCCCTCCCCCAAATTAAATGAATAATTTAAAAAGTTTTTGAAACACTGAAATAGGATACGATAGCCACCTCTCCCAACGGTTGGTGTCTTCATGAGCTCACAAGAGATGGTGATTCTTGTGCAAGACCGGGGGCATTTCCTTGGCACCCAGGCTCCTATGGCTCACCCTTGGTGCAAAAGGATCTTCTGTCACTTTATCAGTCTTCACCCCGGTCCCAAGCAGAAGGGGACAGTTGACCCACGCTCCTTCCACACAGCTGATCAGAAATCGCCCTCCAGACAGGTTTAAGCTATGTTAACTCATAATTCAACAAACACAGAAGCAGCAAGATGCCCAATGAGTAGGTTGGATTTACCATCGGCCGATTATAGAATTCGCTAGCCAGACGACAAGCTTTCTGCTAATGGTCCAAGGGTTTTGTGTTCTTGTTTTGGACAGGCTGAATGGCTCACTGCCTGACAGTGCAGAAATTCAAAACAGCACTCTGTTCTTCAAGGGACCAGTCACATACAGCCTGTCGGCAACATATATCTGCGAAGCCACCAACACCATCGGCACCCGATCTGGACAGGTGGAAGTGAATGTCACAGGTAGGAATTGAAAACAAAGGTAGCCTCTACCGTTGAGGGGTGCAGGTCGCAAAAGAAAAACCTAGTTTAAGCCTTAGGCCACCTCTCTATTTTTACAGGCTTGCTTTTGCCTCTCACGTCTTCTCTGCTCCTCTAGGAAAAACCCATGGAGTCAGGTGGGATTTTCTGGCCCTTCCGTTTGTTTAAAGTGTGTTGGTTTCCATTAGGAGTGCCGGTTCCTGGGGTTTCTGTTTCTTCTCCTGCTCTTCTTCTTTGGTTTGCCAGTACTTCAATTCCTCCTGCTTTTCCCTTGGTGTCCTTTCCACATCTGGTTCAAAGCCAGCTGTAGAAGGTTGAAAGGCCGTGATGCAGTGCAGGAATTAGAAGGGGTGAAGAAATGAGAGAATGGGATGTCAAAAGACGTGCTACAAGGTCACGTCCAAAAGAGCATGAAGTAGTGCTGGTGTTTGCTTCTCTCTTTGCTTCCAAAAGTGATGTTTGTTTTTCGAAAGCTTTAGGAATAAAGTCACCGGTCAGAATTGCTGTAGTTTAGCCTGCGTTGTTTAAGCTTGGAGCATGTTGTTCTTCAGATTTAATTCTTAACTCTAAGCACGTTGGGGGGGGGGGGGGGTGCGTGCACACGTGCGCTGTTTCTCTCCAGGGTTGTTAAAAGCGAATGGCCAGACTAAGCTACAGAAGGAGCCGTTGACTAAGAGACAAGGTGTGATATTAGCAGAATTGGTGGGAAGGAATAAGGAGAAAGAAGGGCTGCGCTATAGTCAGAAGATAGTAGGAGATGACAGATGGAAATGCCAGTCCTTCAACTGGGGTCCTCCCCAAGTGCCAACTCCCATAACTCCCATCCTGTTGATGCCATCCCTACCTTGAGAACACCAAGTTGGAAGGCCCAAGGGGAGGAAGTGATATCACACTGAAAGAATGAGCAATGGCTGCCGTGGAGGTAATTGCATCATCAGGAAGCAGCTGTGTGGTTGAAGAAGTAAGGAAAGAATCATTAGGCAATATGTTTGTTGCTTTTTGTTATGGAAAAGGGTAAAATCAGCCATATGCTATTGAGCTGGGTCTACTGTGTCCAATAACTCCTATATGAACCCAGCTTTTCTTCCCAGGTGGATCCGCCTTCTGAGTCAGGAATGAAAGTCCTCCTTGTCTTAATCTCCCAAGGCTGGTTGCATTGTTCCATCATGTCTCCCCATAGTCTTCTCTTATCCAGGCTGAACACATCCAACACCTCCCATCATTGCTCCTAAGTTTTTCCTTCTTGACTCCTTGCCATGTGGGATGCTGTCCTCTGGACATACTCCAATTAGTCTGTATCCTTCCTAGATGCGGTCCCTTCCTAAAGTTGGGGGCAACCTAAGTGGAGAGTTGGATTGTAGACTTTCTCCAATATTCCAGCCTCATACTGGTGGCCCAAGAATTTCTCAAGGGGATCGTTAACCAAGTCCTTTGCCACCTCTGTGGGCTCTCCTGGGCTGGAAGGAGGAAGATGAGAGACGCTGAGGCTGGTAGGCTTGGCTGCAGGACTTCAAAGCATTTTTCCCTATTGCTGTTACAATTTCCCCTACATTGATGTAGCTGCCAAGATGCTGATGTTGCCTGTTGACCTCCAAGATGGAAAATGCCCAAAGAAAATGTCTTGTTGGGAAAAGTAAAAAAAAAAGGTCTCCCTTCCTTCTGTGTTTTTATGATGGCTATAAAATAAGGAGGCAGCCTGACGAGATGACATGGATGGATTGCACTAGTGGGGGAAGAGGTATTTCTGTAGTTTTAATTATTTCCTTCCATAAGGAAGCTTCCTCCAAATGCAACAATGAAACCCTATTAAATCATGGAGAGATTACAACCCAACGTCTCTCTTAATCATAGTGCTGCAACTAGATAATTTTAGGTTCTGCACTGAATTGCTCTTATGGGCCACGTTAGAGAAGGTCATGTGTATACGAATTCATTGGAGACCACACCGTTCCCATTTCTTTTTCTACAGCTTTTCACATCTGCATTCCTGATGCAAGGAAAAACTCACATGCCAAAGGCAAGGTGCCCTCCCAGCATTTAAACCGCTTACGTGACGGCATCACCAGTGCAGCTACAGGAATAAAGTGGAGCTTGCTCCCACTGCTGCAGCAAAACATGTTGACCAGAAAATAAGCTCAACTGTGGTTCTGAAAGAAACATTTTAAAATATAAAATGAATCTCCTAATCATGTCCTCGCCCAACCCAGAAGTTGGCCGGTGGGAAGGATTTAGCAGGAAGCTGGGTCAACTCAGGCCAGCCCTGAAGCTGATGCTGGACTTATTCACCAATTCTCACATTTTCTGAAAAGTTATGTTGGACCCCCCCAGGCATAAAAACCCTGGATGTAAGCCCAGGTCCAGCCCTGGCTACATCACTCTTATTTACCAGCATTCCCAACATCTGCAGCTTTCTTAAGAGGGCATTTGAGCTCCTACTAGGAAGGGACTCCAGGCTCCAATAGTAGATGCATTGCTGTTTGCAAAGCGTGTTCACAATTGTTATGTCCTACCTCCTGTTGGAACCCAGCCTCAGCCTCTCCTTGGGCTGTTGAAATTACAGGTGGGTTTGCAAATGGTTTTGAAAGAGGGTTGGAGAAAGCAGGAGAGGACCCAGTTCTCAATGTGGGGAATCTCTTGCTCATGGCTTGGATGGTTGCTTTGGCATTGTCAGAGTACATCGCAGCACTTAATTGGTAGCCTTGATTGGTGATGGGGAAATTTAACTCAGTGGGTGCCTGGTTTCCAAGGATAGCCTTCTTGCATTTTATTTTGAAAAGCCACTTCTTGCAAATGCAAAAAAAGAAGAAGAAGAATTAAAATACAAAAGCGAGCAACTACAGTAGCTGTTCTGGGGCAGCTTTGCTCCTGGAAAGCTCCTTCCAACCACGGCGCAAAATGTTTTTGCAACTGGGGCTGGGGCAAATTCACTTGACAGTGGAAGGGAGGCGACAGGGCCATGAAAAGCTGCTCGGACCAGCTTTGTGCAAAACGAGTGTTGGTCAGAGAGCAAGGAAGCAAATGAATATGTAAAAAGGGAAGCTCCGTCCGCAGGCTGGTCCTTGCATGGCGCAGCAAATCCCAGGGGGGTGGAAAGGATGAAGCCGGCCCTGAATGTTTGCCAGGAGCGGCCAAATTGCAGCTGGGATGCTCCAAGTAAAACCCAGTTAATCCTCATGGCCTCAGCATATGTTCATCTGGCAGTCCCCAAGGGCACATTGGGACCTGAAAGGGAGGAGGTACAGCCAACCGTGCCAGGCAATCATAGGTAGATTTGTTTGGGGCTTGCAAATAGTTTTAATCCCACTGGCAGGGACCCAAATCTCCTCCTTCCCCAGGTTGTCTCCCAACAATCTCTCAAATTGCCATTCAGTGCCCCGAGAGAGAGAGGTGAGACACGAACAGCATGTTTTTGGACACTTGCACGTTGACATTCGAGATCCTATGCTGTTTAGTTCATGCGGTTACTGTTTTGCATTTGTTCTGCTCCGGTCAAACAGGTTGTATAAGTTTCCAAAACCTACACAGTCTTCTCGATGAGAGTCCACAGAGGGTCACTTGTAAATTAAAGGCACCAATAACTTTGCAACGTGGATGTGGGTTATCTAGCTGGTTATCTTCATTTCCATGGCTATTTCAGGTTCTCATACCCCAGTCTCATCATTTATCACCACTTGAAGTTAGAATTTGGGGTGGAGTTTTATATCTTTGCAAAAATTAGACCACAAGTCTAGCGCTTCCAGGGTTCCGTTTCCAGCGTGATCTGTGGGAAACCGATAAACTGCAGAATGGTAAATCCACATCCTTCCCCCGATCTTTCCCGGCAGCTGGTAGTGATGATGATGAAAATGAGGTCAATCAAACCACAACCCAAAAATCAGAATTTACAAAAAAGAAAAAATTGAGAGCATCTTAAAGAATAGTGGCACAGTATTAAAAGCACACAGAGCTCAAAAGCTATAATGAATGGCCATAATGTGCAGTGATTAAAAGGCTTTGCTTTAAAAGAAAAAGAAAAAAAAAAGCAGCTGAACTAGATATTGCAATCCTGTTGGAATACACAAGTGGTCACTTATGACATGACAAGGAGAGTGTTAGGCCACCCTTTGCCCCCAAAGCATCTAAAACCTGTGTGCTACCCCTAAGAAGGCCCTGCCGCTGATATGTGGCTATTTGATCTCTCATGGAGGTGGCACAGATGATGAATCATTCGTATTATTCATCCGTATCTTCTGTTGTTGGTTTCCCTGTGCATGAAAAGCTCAGGAAGCTTTTTAAAACGTCTGCTTTAAATGAGAATCCTTGCGATGCTTGAAGGGTGCAGAAGAGAATGTCAAATGCCTGCGTGGCGTGCCCATTTTCTTCTTATTTCTTTGCACCCCCCCCTTAAATCGGTGCCTATTTGGAATATTTTTCAGCCACAGCAAAACGCAGCTTCCGCCCCAGGAGCTGAATCTCAGAGTGTGATGTTATTTTTAAGGCAGCCAGCGAGGTCGAGAAGGCAAAAATGTCTGAACTCAGCAGGCACTTCCGAGACCCCCACTTGTCACAGTGTTCTTCCACCCCACAGATCATTCCTGTGCCCTGGGAAGGACAGGCATCATTGATCTAACCTCCGTGGCAATGTTTGCTGCAAGATGAGGTTGAGCACTGCCAGTTAGAGTACATTAAAACGACGGCTTGGTGGAAATTTAATATTTTATTCTTGCAATCTGTTCACGTAATAGCTGTGTGTTGCAGGACATTTGTTAGCTGAGGTGAATCCAGGCAGCAAGATGGGTAACTTTATCACGGTTGGCTTGCACAGACTTAATAAGGAGATTCCTTGGAGAGAGGAAGTTTGGGTTTGAAGGGAGCATGCTTCACCAAACATGTACATCTTGCATAGAGAGGGGAGTTTCATGGACGGCTGCACCAGTTTGGAGCCAGCCAGACCTCCTTATTCAAAAGTAGCCAGTTCTGTGCTTAATTGTTCTTTGCCAGTGTACACTTGCTTTTTAAGACACGATTCGCCCCCACCATCCTGCTGCCTGTGGTCAGATGTTCTGCCTAGGAGCTGCAAGCTTTGTTAATGGGTCGTTAGGAGAAAGCCCAATTGAACTCCGTGGGTTTCCTCACCAACAAGGCAGTGTGCGTGTTTGTGTGTGTGCAAGACAGTCTTGACTCCTGGGAACTACATGGACTTGTGTAGCCAATTTTCATACAGGTGGAGGGTGCACTGAGGCCATCTAGTCCAGCCCCTGCTAGTGCAAGAATCTAGATTCAGGCATCCCTGATAAATGGCTGACTGCAGCCTTTGCTGTAGCGTCATCATCATCCATCATCATCGACATTATCGTTGTTGTTGCACTGATACTTTTCTTTTGAGAGTTGAAGGCTCATTTTATCTCTGTAACCATCATGCTGTGAGGAAGCTGAGCTGAGAAACAGCATGTCTCTGCAGGCAAAGGACCACTTAAACCTGGATCTCCCCTTGCCATGTCTAGTCCCATCACCACCATACTGTGTTCGTTTCTCAACAGAGAAGAGCCAATTCCACCATTTTAAATCACACTCCCAGCTGGGCTTGACCACTTATCTTGGAGGAAGACATCCAGGTGGTGGAGATCCAGGCCAGGAGGAGAAGCAAATCAGACAATAGCAGATGTCCTAAAGACATCAGCCAGATTTTGTCAAGTTAACTCTGTTCATCATCTCTCAGACTAGGGTTTCAGTGATAACCTCCCTTATTCACCCTCCCTCCCTCCTTTCCTTCCTTCCTCCCTCAAGATAATGAACGACACGGATTCTGGACAAAATAAGCAAGTGATTTCCCAGCCAAGGTGTCTCCTGCCCCTTGGCAGTCTTAAGCAGAATGTGTGTCCAAAGCTTCTCAGTGACTAATTAAACCAGAAAAGAGCAAGGTCCTTTTAGTCCCAGTGCTGTCAGGATCTTGATCCAGGAGCAACAGCTGGGGATGGAGGGGAAGGCTTAAGCGCCCAACAAGAGATGCCATTTTTCACAATCGGTTGGGGGGTCTATTTGAAGGAAAGCAGGGCCTTTAAGCCCAACACCCCTGATCTAGGGCTCACATACACACATACGCCGATGATGTTCAAGAGCAGAATGCAGAATGGATGCTGGTTTGGGGGCGGCCTCTGGGAACCTCACTGGCCAGTCCCCCCAGCCTGCAGGACTGGAGACAGGACTGCTGCCTCTACCCCGCCAGAAAGATCTTGATTGACAGGCAATAGGTGAGATTAAGATCCAGCTGGAACCAGTCTCCCAAGTTGTCAGGGCTTGAAACAGCAGCAGCAGCTGCAGAACTGCTGGATAGACTTTCAGGGGGTCCTCCTGAAGCCTGTTTAAGCCCACCCTCTTTTCCCCTCTGCTAGAGTGCAGACCTGCTGCCTACTCTAAGGGTGGGGGGAGTTGCAGGCTTCCTACCAGCCCCAGATCCAGGCCAGGGTTTTCTGGAGACGCTTCTCAATCTGTTGAGGGTCGCTTGCTTCAGAAAGCCGGGGTTCAAATTCAGTTGTGAAGCCAGGGGAGATTAAGAACGGCCTTTAGGGGAGAAGGGGGGACCCCTGAGCTCTACAGCACCACCTTAAGAGTAGCCTCACTCTGAATCTGTTTCGGAATGCTACGTCGTAGCCCTGGAATATGAATGAGCTTCCCTGAGCATGTGCAAAGTGTCTTGGCAGTGCCTAGTCTTGGCGGCCTACCGGCCACACGATAGATCTTTCTGGGTTATGTTTGTGCTATATTTCTAAAAAGATTTTTGAGAAAGGAAAACAGGCCAACAAGAAAAGAGGGGGAAAGGGGCAGAAAAAGAAAGCCCAAGGTAAATAAACCAGGAACTTTTAAGCATCATGGAATTAAAGTGGACTACATTCGCTAGGCTAGAATTTTCACGGTTTCATTAGTTAGTTTTATGTATGAATATCTTGTATTGTTTTTAAAAAGGCAGGGCATTGTTGAAGTCCAAGTAATATATAAACATCAACAGCAATCATCATTCTAATTTAAGTGCAACTTTTTCTTTTAGAGAATGAACGCATTGTGAGTTCAGAATTAGGGATCAGAAGCTGAATTATATCAGGTCCCAAACATAAAGATGCATGCTAATTCCTCTCTGTAGCTGCTCCTATTTACGGCCAGCCCTTTCCCTCTCTCTCCCTGTTTTTTGTTTTAAACTTTTTAACAGATGCTAGTTTAGTTGTTTTCGTGGAAACAACTAAACAACATGGAAAAGTGTAGTTGTTTTCATGGAAATCCACACATGTATGAAGCTTTCTCCCACTCACTCTTTGACTTAATCCATGTTTGCATGTACAGAAGTCCCATGAAACGTACTGCTTCTCTTTGACCAGCATGGACTTGGGGTGCTAGAGAGACCCATGGGTGGCATTTTGACCAATGTGGGACTTGTGCGTGGAATTCTCAGATGAGAAGCAGTGCCAGGATGCTCAAATAGGTGAGACTGATTCAGCTTCCCTGAGGTCTAGAAACATTATGGAAGGTTTCCTCAAGCTGGTGCTGTGAGCCAGAGACAATGGGATGGCTGGAGTCCTCTGAAAAACGAACATGGCCTGCTCACGTCCAGCTGCGGGGGAAGACAAACCCAGGCTTGGCTAGCGTGCCTTCTCCAGCTGTCCATCAGCAACAGGTGGGACTTGCTCAACTCCACCGTTCCCTGGAATGGATCTGAGAACGCCTCCTTGCCTAGGAGTGGAGATTTCCAGCTCTCATGCAGGCCTAAAGCACATGGGCTCCTTGCTAAATAAACCCCCCATTGTCCTCCTCTGGCAGGATAAAAGGAACGCTGCAGGCTTGGCTCTGTGCCAGATGAAAATCCAGAGTGATCCTTCTGTTTTCTTCTCGTCCAGCTGCTGCCCCAGGAGACTGAGCTGTTGGCATGGGGACAGGAAGCTTGGCCTGAATGCAACAGCTGTTGGGCAAAGAAGAGGAGGGGAAGATCAATAGTAGCTGTTTGGGATGTTCAAGCTCCCTCTTTTTCATGGCGGTTGGGTTGGAGAGGTTTATAGAAGGAGAGGGGGGAAGGAGGACCATGGTTCTCTCTAAGCCCATGCCACCTCCCTCCCTCTGCTCTGCTTCCTCTTGGTCTTCCTTCCCCTTCCAATTCCATCCAGGCTCCAGGAAATGTACCGTTTCTGGCAAGCTACATTTTGAGGCCAGAGGTAGAACCTCCAGCATCTGCACACTGATTCTCCCAGAAGATTCATCCCTGCAAAAGCACTGCATAAGGAGATCTGTACTGGGGGAAGGGGACGATGCTGAAAGGATACCTCTGACCCACCATCCTCCTTGAAATGGAAGAGTTTTCTTGAAGCCCCAGACAGCTACATCAATCACCATTAAGCGTACTGGGTTGGAGAGTTCCACTGAAGGCACCCCAATATTTGCAGTCATCCATTGCATGAAGTAGGTGTTCCTCAATATATATCAGGTGCCTCTTCTAGGCTGGAAAGGAATAAGTCTCTCCTTTCGCAGATTAAATATTTATTAGGAAAGAAGGTCAAAGTAGCAACATAAGAATTCCGGCAAATAACTTTTACTTTCAAATGAGAATCTATATATACATAATTCAAACAGCTGTAATCTCTTTGGCTTGCTCGCTTTCCACGCAGTGGAGAAGAAGCCTGCCTCTTCTAGGGCATAGAGCACTTCACACCTGCAAAATGTTTGGCAAACCGTCAGTAGCCATCTTATCACTGTGAAAACTCTCACAGTAAAAGTGAAGACCTGAGACACACAACACTTGCAAGACTTTGGCCTTGAAGAAAGCCTGGGCATTTTACAGTAGCCCTCTTGAGCTGAAGGACCCCTTAGTGGCAGGCTTGGAAAAGAAGATGTAGAGTTTTCTCTGAGCTCAGATGTGCTTGAGCAAGCCCACGGGATGTACTGGAGCATCACCAAAGGAAAAGTCATGATCCCTGGAGATTGTGCCAACCACCTAGGTTCCTCTACCTGCTTCCATTCCAGGTGTTCACTGACTGTGTCCCTACACAATGCTTTTAGCTTTGATCATTCATCCTCTGGCCCTTGGAAAGAATCACTTGTGCCCATGTATTTCCCCCTTTTCCTCTCCATGCTGAAAATAAAAATGATCTAAATCTGTATCCCACACCCCCTAACCTTATTGAGCTGGCTGGGAATTATGGGAGTTGGCATTCATTCCATCTGGAAGGCATGGTTTTGGGGGAGACTGCCATGGCCCACTGTCCTGATTGGACAGCCTAACCCTAAGTTGGGCATTGACATATGAAAGCTGCTCTTGCTCTGCAGACTGGCACACCCATCCGGTGCCTAAAGACAGCTGTCACAAGGGTCAGCACCTTGCTGAGTTTGGCTGATCTTGAAAAACTAAATAGGTGGTTGCTGTTTGAATGGGGATCCACCAGGACATCCCAGAGCTGAAGAGCAGACTGGGAAGTCAGAAACATCTCAGAAGGCAGCTACACCAAGTCACTTCTATCGTGTTGCCAAGAAGACAACATGGATAGGTCCATGAAGTCCTCAGGAGCCCAAGTTTTATTTGAAAGGGACTTTAATGGGTAGTGCTGCTAGTCTGGTCCCCCTTCATGCATCAGGAAATCCAACATGACACCATGGCTGGATTCACCAACAGGACAAAGTGATCCAGTGGTTTGTTTGGAAAGGGGGCTGCACTCAAGGCATTATTAGGGGAAAATGTCCCTTAAAACTTTGCACAGCCCTACAAACTAAGGCTAAGTGTGATATCTGAGCCTAGACTACAGATAGGTTATCCAGCCTGAAAGCTTCCATCCTGGCTGGGAATTTTAGGAGTTGGAGTTCAGAACACCTGGACGACATCAGAATGGGGAAGGTTATCTTGGGTTCAAAGAAGAAAGCAAAAGCACCTTTGGGGATAGGTCAACATCTGCAGGATGGCAGGTCCAGAGTTAGGAATGAAGCCCTGACCTTTTTGAATATGTACACCCATATTGATTGCAATGCGTGCCCATCATCTTGCCAATTCTGACACACTCACACACTCACTCACTCACTGTGGACATCCCTGCAAACTAGTTGATGCATTCATTGCTCATTAACAGTCCAGCTGCGAACTGGTCTCGGATCAGGATTTCTAACCCTTCAAAGCCACATCTGTGGGAGCGATGTAGGGAAAATCTGAATAGAGGAGGAAGAGGAGGATAGTTGGTTGCACAGTCAGCCAGATGTTTAGATTGATAATGAAGCTCAAGCTCAGATACTTTGGTCACCTAATGCGAAGAGAGGACTCTTTGGAGAAGACCCTGATGCTGGGAAAGATGGAAGGCAAAAGGAGAAGAGGATGGCAGAGGATGAGATGGCTAGATAGCATCACTGAAGCAATGAGTATGAAATTGAGCAAACTCAGGGAGGCAGTGAAAGATAGGAAGGCCTGGCGCAATACGGTTCATGGGGTCACGAAGAGTCGGACACGACTTAACGACTGAACAACAACAACATCAAGTCTTTCCCAAGGACCTGGGATAGGCAGATGTCCTTTGATGCTGTTAAAGGTGCCATCGTAGGATGGAAGCTGTTCCGAGTTAAGCTGCCTTTTGCAACTGACTGATGGTGATTTTTGTCAATGCCCATGGTGTTCAAGTGGTGCCCTAGATCTTTTGGGATTGCACCCAAGGCGCCTATTACTATATCTTTGCTTTCTTTTGCCACAGTCTCTTTCTATTTGCAGATCTTTGTATCTTGTGATTTCCTCCTTTCTTTCTCTTCTGTTCTGCTGTCCACCACCCAGACTTTTTTGTCTTATAAACAATTGTTAAGCCTGGGGTGTTGTGTGGCAGGTGCTTGTCTGTTTGAATTCTAAAGTCCCAGAGCACTTTGGCTTCTTCATTTTCTATTACTTCGTTTTGTGGTCCCACCAATTCTGGCTTGCAAATGGTATTTCCTGCAGATATTCCAATGCACCATTGTTGCTACTTTGCCATGTCATTGTTTATAGTCAATCTGTGCAATCTTCTTGCAGCAGCTGACTAGGTGGTCCACTGTTTCTTCAGCTTCTTTGCAGAGGCGGCATTTGATGTCTGTTACTGCCTTCTCAATTCTGGCTTTAAATGCATTTGTTCTTAAGGCTTGGTCTCCTGCTGCCAGAATTAGCCCCTCTGTCTCTTTCTTCGACTTTCCTGCTCTTAGCCATTGCCAGGTCTTGTTGGATCCTGGTCAGGGGAAGCAACCTTAGGCTGAAACTTCCATTGTGTTGTGAAGGGTAAACACAACCGAAATCCTCAGTCTCTACCACCACCAAGTGGCAGTGTTGAGTAGGTTCTTTTGATGGTCCCACCCTTCATCTGCTCTCCTGCTGTATTTCTTTCCCTGGAAAGTCCTCCCTCATTTCTTCCCCTCCTTTTCCTCTGCTCTGGATGAACTGGAAGGGATTCATAGTGTCTATTTGCCATGGACTTTCCAGGTATCCCTCGGTGAAGTCAGTCGCCTGTATTCTCTTCATCTTCTGTGCTGAGAATAGCATTCCTGGCAGTGCCCAGAATTGGGCGTCAGTGGGCTTTGGAAGCCCAAGGCTGGTTAAAACATGGAAAGCATGGACTGGTGGAAGAAATTGCCTTTCTAAGAGAAAAGTAGATGCAAATGTTTGAACTCGTATTCTTGCAGACAGCACCATGGGGGGGAAGGACTTCTTCAAATGTCATGGCAACCAACCAGGATGAGCATGAAACTCTCAGAGTTGTGTGAAAAGAATCAGCATTTTGCTCTTGTGCTACTGAATTGAGGATAAGGGGAAGGGTGGCAGGGGTGGGAGAGGAAGAGAATTTGGGCCAAGGGATTTTCTTTCCCCAGGAAGTTCTGACCTGAAAAAGCATGAGCCAAGCACACATTACTCATGTTTTTGCTCACCTCAGGGAGTTGTGAGTTTGGCAGACCTCTTGGTTGAGATGTGCTTACCTTGTCAAGGAGATGCTTCCTACACATCACCCTTAACTGGGACTGCAAACGGGAGTAGCGTGGGGAAATTACTTTCCTGTTTCCTCCCTTTTTGTAGCATCTTCCTTACAGAAAAATCCATCCAGTCCCTGTTCATGCAGAACCATTGTCTTGTCCTCTATGTCACAGTGGAACTCAAAGGATAGTATGTAAGAGGGGGAAGGGTGCCTCTGAGCATACTACAGAGGGCCCTTTGCCTAGAATGACAACCCCAGACTGGGGGATCAGGGATTGGGGAGCATGGTTTCCAGTCATAATGTGTCAGGCAGAAGTGAGTGTCAGCATCTTTTGCCAACGTTTGTTTTTATCCAAGATTTCATAAGGAGCGAGTAATTTCAAGCCTAAGATTAGGAGGAAATCACTAAATACAGAACTGGAGAGTAATCATACTGACTGTACAGTGAACCCTCAGTATAATAAGCCTTTCCGGGGGGGGGGGGGGGGGGCGTCTGTTAAATCCAAATGGCCATAAGAAAATCTTGATTTGAAAGGACCCTTAATGTAATGAACAGAATCCGAAGCAAAAAAATGTCCACTGAATCCAAAGTCTGCTAAACTGAGGTCTGTTAAACAGAGCATGTTCGGTATTTACTTTTGATTTTGTTTAAACTGTAAATCAAGTGGGATCCAACGTAGTTTTTTAGCCCGATACATTTGCTACCCCTCCCCAGCACAACAGCTGTAGTTTATGCTTTCCTTTGTTCAAATATTTGTTGCATGTAAGTTTGAACAGAGCTGGTGTCTTTGCACACACACCTTGTATGCCCTCTTTTCTCACTTCTCTTCTATATTTGCTTGGAATAATTCACGGAGAAGGTTACACTTGTACCAGCACTCAAATTCCTCTAAGTCTAGAGCTCCTGTGAGTCTACCTGACCATTCCTTTTGTGCGATGCAGTTCACTTTTCCATTTTGGGAAGACAAGACAGTACCTCCTCTGTGCCCAATTTGTGTGACAAGAGGGGGCAGGATTCGGTTGTTTGGGACATGTCGGACTTCACATCAGACATGGTGATCAATCTTGGCTTTCCAGAACCTCAGCCCCAGAGAGAGAGAGATCAGCCCCAAGACAGCCCCTACTGCCTTTTCCAGCTAACAGACTCTCGGTCTTTCTTTTCCCACCCTTGAGAGTCAGAGACATCTGTTGCATGTTGACATAGCGAGATCGTGTCTGGCCTGGGAATGGTGCATTCCTGCCTTGCCCACTTGAGCTTTTCTACCACATGATGTGGAGAAGAGGGAGACTTTGTGGAGGACCTTAAAGTCTGAACAGAAGGCATTGAAGGAAGAGAACCTTCTGTTCTTTGGGGAGTAGAATTTGGGGTCACCAAGGGAAATCATTGGCATTGAGCCAAGGCCACTGCCCCACATTGTGGGCAACTTTGGTAGGGTGTAGATGAGGCTTGTCTTCAAGATTCCTAGCACTGAAGGTTGAATCCTGGAATGTAGTAAATTTGGAAATTTACAGAATTTGTAATGCCTGATCACATTTATAGGACTCGCTTTGTTCGGGGCACTTTGCTTGGTGGTATTCCCCTGCCCAGGGCAAGATCATACACATGTTCAAAAGCTGTCTGCTAAAATCAGCACACACCAATCTATCAAAATGCCCACCACTCAGGAACGTTGGGGGATCAGCAGTGGGATTTGCCTGAGGGGCTCAAAACAAGCAAGATAATGGACACAGCAGCACAATACAAGCCCTACCCCTTTGTACACATGTGCATGTTTGTACAAAAGAGTTGAGTTTGCATTGTGACACAACACCTACTATTTTGCCTGCTTTGATATCTCTTCTAAGGATTCCCCTGGGGATGGCATGCCTATGAACCTTCAAGCTAAGGGTATTAGACCTGTGGAGTGAGGTAGACATCTCAGTAGCCGTTACGGGTAGTCCTCGCTTAGTGACCGTTCATTTAACAATGGTCCAAAGTTACGATGGCCTTGGAAAAAGTGCTTTACAACCTGTACTCACACTTACAACTGTCGCAAACCATTGCACTACCCCCACAGTCACATGATGGTGATTTGTGACCTTTTTTATGACAGTTATTAAGCAAATCACGTGGTCATTAAGCGAATTTCAGCAGAAAACGTCCATTTGCTCAATGGCCACGTGATTCGCTTAATGGCCATCAGAAAATGGCTGTAAAATTGGGTCTGGTCACATGGTGACTCGCTTAATGACTGCCCCACTCAACAACTAATTTTCCGGTCCCTATTGTGGTTGTTAAGTGAGGATTACCTGTAATCATGAAAGTGACAAATGAATAATATATTCATGACCAAACACAGGGTATCCCTTAACACCAGGTGTTCCAAAATAAGAAGAAAACCAGTATGGTTTAGAGAGCATGCATATAAGAGTCAGCTTTTCTGCATTTAAAAGGGTGCAGATTGCCCAGCTACATATGAAAGCATTCTACTGGAATCTCCTTGGTGCTGTAACTATGGTTACAATAGGTTGCAACGTTCAGATCTGCATTACAGCTACAGCATTCTACCTCATTGTTCAGTCTTGTTGGTGCCTCTCTTGATTTGGGTGCCTGTCAGAACTTAACATCTCAGATATGAACACTACAAGCTCATGAACCACATCAGATCAGATTATCATGAGGAATTAATGCATATGAAAATTAAACTATCTCAGGGATTCACTGAATATTTGGCAAGAAGGTCCAGGCAGAATCTTATGTTACTATTTGCAAGAGGAAGCAGAGAGGGGATTCATTTTGGACTCCATGAGTTTCTGAGGGTCTCTCACGGGGATGCACATTCTTGTGGACCCCATTGTGGGATGCTGGCTGAAACAGGGAAGAAATCTGACTTGGTGTAAGGGGATTACGTGCAATGCTGCTGGAGTGCCCTGGTTGGGAGTTATCGGCACTCCTGCAACGGGCTACATGAGAGGGCAAGGTTTTTCTGACCACAGAGCTGAGTATGAAGAGCCCAGATCAGGGCTTCCATAGGTAGGCACTTCCTGCCCCCTTCCCTGGCTTTTCCCTCCCCTTTTCCTTCTCCTCATCTCCCCCAATTTTTTGAAATTATTATTATTATTATTATTATTTTAATTCTGAAAGCATGTGTTTGCCATTCCTCACAGACTGATGCTTGTTCCCCCTTCCATCTGTCTTTTCCTACCCAGAATTCCCCTACACCCCGTCTCCACCGGGCACATCCGTGGCACAGCCGACCATCCCCACTGCCGTGATTGGGGGCGTGGTGGGCGGAGCCTCGTTGGTCGTAGTGGTGGCCGTGGTTGTCCTTGTGGTGCTCCGCCACCGGCGCCACACTTTCAAGGGCGATTACAGCACCAAGAAGCACGTCTACGGCAACGGGTACAGCAAAGCTGGCATCCCTCAGCATCACCCGCCCATGGCCCAGAACCTCCAGTATCCCGATGATTCGGATGACGAGAAGAAGGCCGGCCCGCTGGGCAGCAACAGCTACGAGGACGAAGACGACGATGGCGCCGGGGCAGAGCGGAAACTGCGAGCCTGCCCCAACAAGTACGAGGAGGACTCCAAGCGGCCTTACTTCACGGTGGACGAGGGCGAAGCCCGCTCCGAAGCCTACAACGAACGGACACTTGGATTCCAGTATGACCCCGAGCAGCTGGACATAGCCGATAACATGGTCTCTCAGAATGACGGGTCTTTTATTTCCAAAAAAGAGTGGTATGTGTAGCTTGGTCCACCTTCTCCCCTCTCCTGCCCTCTCTTCACCTGCCACGTGCTGCCTCCGTGCCCCAGGGCTGGTGGCTGCTCCGCATAGCCTGTGTGCCTTGTCACACACCCAGAGTCGCCCCCCAACACACACACACAGACACCCATCAGCTGGCGAGTGGGGCAGAGAGTACAGAGACCCTACGGAAGCAAACAAGAACTTCCACTGGTTTGGGGGCATTCCAGGAGAGGCAAAGCAGGGGACTTGGGGGCCGGGCTGTTGCTTGCTTCTTAATTTTGTTTTCTTTGGGAGAGGTGAGGAAGGTTTCCCCTCCCCCGCTTAATTTCTCCAACTGAGTTTGGTCCCTTAAAGTGTCGTTTGTACTGATCAGTGGTGGCTTTGATGTTAATACTTTAATTATTATTGATTGCCTGTCTTTGTATAGTGTACGAATCCCACCCCATCCACACCTCCTGGTTGCATCTTCAGGTGTCTCTTTGTCAGTCTTTGGGCTCCTCTCACCTCCCCCTTCAGAAACACTGGAATTTGTTTATTGTCTTAACGTTGGGGAGGGGAGAGGGCCAAGGGCACCCCATGGACTTTGGAAGGCAAGGTGGGGCTGGGCGCTGCAGAAACCGAAAGCACAAACGCACAGAGTTGGGGCCGAGAGCTCCCTTCAGACCACCTGGATCTCTGTGCTTGCATCTTCCTCTCAGCATCTTCTGTTGCCATTTCCCACAGCGCACTTATGGTGGGAAGAGAAATATCACCTGCCTTTATCAATGACCGCAAAAAGTAGACGCGACTTCATCATCAGAGGAACATTTGGGGAAAGAAGCAAACAACAGAGTGCATGATATCCAGGGAGGAGAAGCGTAATAACCGCGGGTCTTTTTTTGTTGCTGTTTTGTTTTTAATTACGATTTTAAGAGAGAGGTACAGGGTCTGTCAAGATTTGCATGCCACATTATCTCTTTTTTCCCCCAAGTTTGCTCCTGGCCCCAACATTTCCATTGATGAGGATCAACTTAGATTCACTTTCCCAACTCCACTCCCTACCCATTTCCCATTCCTGGAATTATCAGTTAGTGAACAGACTAGCAAGAAGATGCTTGTTCTCCTTCATCAAGTCACAGTGTTTATTGTTGCAAGTCTGCAAGGGAACTGGCAAAGCTCAACAGACCGAACATTAGTTTTGTATGCATGCAGGAGGCTCCAAGTCCAGTCACTGGCTCTTCCAATTAAATAGCCTCGAGTGGCAAGCAAAGAGAGATGTGTGTGAAACTAGAAAATGTGTTTTTGTTTGGGGCTCAAATCAAAACTGCTCTGCTGGAACGCTTTGGGTTGGCCTGTATGTTTGGAACAAAACTTGAAATGGATTGAATGTTCCATCAGAACAAAACTTGAAAAAAATTGAGTGTTCTGTTGGAACAAAACTTGAAATATTTTATGTGGTTGACCATCAGAAACAAGAGGACCTACTGCTGCTCCTTTGTTTTTCATTCCAGGACCATAAAATAAGTGGGCAGGTGGCCCACGCAGAATGCTATCTACCACCCCAATTGTAGAAAATTTGGCTGTGTGCATGATTTTTATAGAGTGTCTTCAATTTCTTTAAATAAATCTTTTGGGTTGCTCAGCCAACAGATAACAGGACAAACAGAGCAACTCGATTCCTTAACATTCCTTTCCATTAGTACATCTTCTGTACAGCGTTTTCTTAATGTTTTGAAATGTTAAAGCATTTAATGTTGATGGAGATTTTTTAAGAAATCAGTACAGTGTCCAATTTTCTGTTGGCACTGTTTTGGTTTGGGCTTTTTCAGTCTGCTAGCCATGTCCAACTCTGACAAAACATCATCTGTCCTGATGTTTTTGCTTGCATATAGAGGTAGCTGCTGTTGCAAAAAAAGGAAAAGAAAAGCAGGGAGACTCACTGTACTTCTTCATTGCATGAGCAGTGCAAGAGAGCATGACAGAGTGTACCCATACACCAAAATTCAGCAGTTCCACCAAGCCAACGTTGTCCTAGCAGTGTTTGAATTTATACAGACTCAGCAGCATTAGCAGCCCTTGGGTGTGAAGCAAACTAGTGTACATGGACACAGATATACACACACACGCACATTTGCATTACCTACCTGCAAAATAAAGCACAACACAGTGTTCATGGAAGCCACCCATTCTCCCATCTGAATGCTAACTTCCCCATAGCAAGATTTATTTAAAACAAAAAGCATGATCTTGCCAGGTAGTCTGGCATTTCTGCAGCTGCAAGCAAGCTCCTTCTGTGTTTAATTGCTTCTTTCCACTCAACACTTCAGTCCCTCATCAGACTGTCCATTCTAAAATCATAACAGCAGGGACATGACCGGGTCCAGATGCAGGGCTGGCTGAGTCACTACTAATCTATAGCATGGAATAAAACGTCTGCAATAAAAAAATTAATGGAGGAATCTGGATCAAAGTTTTGATCTGCTCAGGATCCAATATGATAGAAACATATATGGGTCCTGTAGGTTCAATCCACCTATCTGAGACTCCTATTTTTCAGGCACAGTATACCAAAGCTGTAGGTCTGTTGTCCGGCAGAAGCATCAGCTGATTTAGTAAAAATACAAGATTCCTACTTGCTCTGGAAGAATCCCTGCCTTCGTATCCATATGTCCTAAATCACCACATGTTGCCTGCCTCCGGTCCTCCTCACTTTCCTCAGATTTCACCGGAGAAGAGATTCATTAGCTTCCCCAGAGTGCAGCTAATAGTATCCCCTTGAAGATTTGGTACGGTAACCTCTTTAAGGTATTCTTTAGAATTTTGATCAGTGTGGTAGGACCAGTGTTTTCAAAGCCTGGAGGGTGCGTTGATTGGAAAGCCAACGGATGGAGGATAGTTACAGTTGCTATAAGCTCAAGTGGTTAGCTATTTTTTGGCACATGGGAGTTGTCGGCCAAACTTTTGGAAGACAGCAAGGTTGCTCAGCCCTGAGATAGCCCTTTGAGGTAACCGTTCTCTTTCAGCTGTAAGTCTGCCTCCCCAGCCCTGACTTTTCCTCCCTGAAAATGGTGGGATGTTTGGGCCTTGTCAAGAATCACCTAGACCAGTGTTTCTGGCTGGGGACTTCTGGAAGTTGAAGTCCACACATCTTCAAGCTGCCAAGGTTGAGACATACTGACCTAAATGAATTCCACTTCCTTTGGACCAGCGGTGAGTTCTCTTCCCATTGGCAAGAAGAACTATCCTCCCTCTAATGGGCTTCCTTCCCTTTCTTTGAACAGGATTTTTCAAATATCCTTGCTGATCAATCTCTCTGGGCACCAACTCAGCCCATGACTTTTTAAGTTTCTTCACCCTGGGCCTCCTTGTACACCTTGGGGAGCTACATCTGGTCCTGGGGCCACTACAAGAGGATCCTTTTAGGTATCGAAGTAACCATATTTTCTGTGATCAGGGTGCATGATCATTTCAGCCTTAATGCTTGTACATGACAGACTCTTAGACTCATGCATGCTTCTAAAAAAAATCTGCAAAGTCTGATTAAAGAGTCGAGGCAAGAAATATACTTCTCTCAACCATGACCAAATATCACCTTTGCTATTTTGTTTTTAGACCATTCTCTGTCTTTGGCTGTAAGAGAGATGGGGTTGTAAAAGAGCAGGTTTTTATGAAAAAACTGCAGGTATGTGAGACTGTAAGAAAATGCCAACTGGTTTGGGTCACAGTCCTATCAAATGTTGCACATGGCTTCCATCAGTGGACACTGCTCCAAACTGCACATTTGTTCACTGAAGGCCACCATCCTCCCTCTGGACTGTCATCAGCATTAGAGGGTCAGGTCCTGGGTAGACATCTTCTTGGCATGGAGGTTCTATTTAAGTATGAAGGCTCTTATTAGTTATCTCTAGAGTGATCTTCCACATGCGGCAAGACTGTGTTCTCACTGGGGAGGGTAGGCAGTGCTTCAAGCATTATGGGAGTCAACCAAAAGAGAACCCCAACTTTCCTTCTGGATTGTAATCCAGACCCAACATTACTCCTGTTTTCAGATTTTCTACCAAATGAAGCTCTGTACGGCAGGCCACATCTGGCTGGAAGAAAACATGCCAGGTGTTCTGGGGAGGAATTTATGGGTGAGCTTTACCCGTCACAGTTCCCCCAGCAATTGGACTTCCCTTATTTCATGATGAGACCAATTTCCTTTCTTCTCTTCTTTTTGAATCATTTCTTTTTTTATTCCAGCAGTTTAAAAAAAAACAAAAAGAGAAGACAGCTAGAGTTCTCATGGAGAGAAAATGACACCCAGCATAAGTGTTGAGGTTGGGTGAAAATAAGAGAGTCTTGCTGGAAAAAGGCTTAGATGGGGGTTTTAAACGGAGGTCTAGTTCATTCTTTGGACTAGGTTTGGGCTGTTAATTAATCCAAATCACAGAAGGGTAAGGCCACTGAAAAAATATTTGGGGGGTGGGATTATGCACAGGGGCAGAGGAACTCTGCTCACACCGCCAGTGAAATTTGTCTAGAAAATAGAGTAAGGTTTGATCCTCATTCTGGATTTATGAACCAAAAATAAAGGTTGCAGTGCAGGCAAAACTTCCTATAAGGTCTTCTCTTGAAAGCAAATGTGTACATAGCGCTTTTCTGAGATAAAATATTCAGGCAGTGCAAATAAATGCCACCAGATAATAAACTGCACTGTTATTTTTATTTCCTTTCTTTTCTAAATTCCAATGTATTCCCTTCACTCAAATGAGTCTCTCTATACTTTATCTGTCTCCTGCCCATTCACCACATTCCTGCTATAATAAACATTGTGGCATAAGATAAATAAAAAGGTCAATTTGGGGGGGGGGGGGGGGTGTTATCTGTGTTGTAAGTGCTTTTTTGTAAAAAAAAAAAAAAGTGGAGAAGAAGAAAAATATTATAGATAGTGTAATGAACTGAACTTGCTTTCATTAGTTGTTTTATTTTTAATTTTCCCCATTCTTTGTAATGATTTCTTTTGTTCCTTTGTTTAATTTTTTGTTTGTTTGTTTCGGGGGGAAATGGAGGGAATTTTCATTTGGAGACAGCACTCGCTTTACCTTCTTTTACTTGTATAAAATAAAATTTTAAAAGAAAGAGAGAGAAGAATAGTGGTTCAACTGTTGAAAGAAGTGTACTTTTTTATAAATAAAGAATTTTAAAACAAGGAAGCTGTGGCGGCCTTCTCTTTCTCATTTGGAAGCCCTGTAAGTCACTCATCGCCAGATTTTGTACGTCTGGGGGAGTCTGTGCTGGACGTTGTATGTCCTGAGGAATACAGCTGGAGGGAGAAATGGGGTTATTCCTTTGCAATGACTTCTGGGGTCGGTTGGCTTGTAATAAACCAAACCAGGTCTGTGTATGGCAGCCATTTTGGAAAGAAGATCTCCACCAAGCAGGATCCCTCTTCTTTTCCTGTGAAAAGAATCCCTTTGATTAACCCCATTAATCCCGCTGATTAACCTTCAGGAGAGTTTGATCTAGTCCTGAAAAGTCACGTCTTTCATCATGTCTCCCTTCCGTCTCTTTACATGTTACCATGTGGGGATCTCTTTTGGAGGTCATGGGGGCATACCTTGGAGAGTGGAGATGCATTCGGCCATGGGTTCAAAGCTATATATCTGTGCCGCTGCTGGACATACACAGTTCATACACGGTTGTGCATGTGGTGAACTAATCCTGTCTTTCCCCACAGGCTGGTCCAGAAATGGATCAATGAAGGACGAAGTTCTCACCATGTCACTTCTCGGAAGGTCTCTTGGCAGTGGAAAGCAAGCCTTCCAGATGCCTACTGGGGCATTTGGGTTGTTATTGGAGGGGATGGTAATTGCATTTAGGGGAAGGAAAACTATTCAGCTAGATCAATTTAAAATCCAAGCTATGTTAGAGGATCAAGTCTAGAAGGCTGCAACATCACCTCAGGTCAGAAGCCCATCTCTTTCCTCACCTGTGCAACGGCCCTTCCCTTTCTGTTTTCACTGTTTTGAACATATTGAGGAGATTCCACCCAGGGGTTTCTTCTTCTGCTGCCCTCTTCCAGGCCCAGAGCTGCCATGAAGAAGGCTCAGCTGTGGAATAGATCTGCCTTGTGCACTGAATCCCTTTCCATTGCAAATGCTGCTCACACGGTGATGGACGATAGGAAAATGCGAGGGAAAGGAAATGCAGAGCTTCAGTCAGAAAGGAGAGCCAAGGGGAAGGGGTGAAAGAGGATCCCCAAATCCCTGGATCGTGTAAATCTAGATTCCTCGCAGCTGGCTCAGTCTGGCCGAGTTCAGCTCAGCCCAGGAAGAGAACAAAGACACACAGATTGGAGTGGGAGCTGAAAGGAGACAAGGGAGGGAAGAAAACCACAGCTGTGGAGGGCCTGGCATGACTGTGACAACCCTAGGGAATGTGTGCCTTTGTGTTCCCAGGCTTCTCTCTCGCTCTCTCAGAGATGGGTAGAGCCAAAAGAAGAAGGCAGAGCTGAGTTTTTTGGAGATGCAGGAAGCTGGAGCTCTTGCTCCAGTTTCCCCCCCACCCCAGAACTAACAAGGAACAGGTGCACGTCCACCAGGCCCGGGAGAGAAGCCAGTTGGGAGCTTTCTCAGGTGATGCTGGCACTTCAGGGGAGGCCTTTGCTCCCCCAGGAGCTTTGCACAGTACAAAGTAAGAGTGCAATGCACTTCTGGGGGCCATGTCCTCCCAAAGAGGGGCAGAGCTAGGCTAAAAACTAAAATCCATTTCATTTGCCCTTGATTAACCTTCAGGAGAGTTTGATCTAGTCCTGAGAAGTTCATCTTTCTTCATGTCTCCCTTCCGTCTCTTTAAACGTTACTATGTGGGGATCTCTTTTGGAGGTCAGTGGGGGCATACCTTGGAGAGTGGGGCTGCATTTGGCCATGGGTTCAAAGCTATTTATCTGTGCCACTGCTGGCCACACACAGTTCCTTCTAGTACACATACACACACACACACACCTTTATTGGGTCAATGACCAGTTCCTTCTAGTACAATGACCAGTCGTAATATTGACAGGCAGGTAGCCAGCAAGCCAAAACGGTTTTTCTAGTTAGGGTTGGGGTAGAAACATGTCTTCCTGGCCTCCTGAGAGGCATTCAGTCTCTTTTTTCCCCCAAAGGATCTCTTTGGCCCAGTTCTCTCTATGCTTCCCCTCTCCTTAGCATAAAGATGCACTTCCAAACACAGAGTGTCGTGTGCATATTTAGGGAGAAGCACATGGCAGCAGTTCCTCCCTCCCCACTCTGGACTTCCCCCCAGAACTTCAGGGTGAATTTCCACTTGGCTTCCCTGCCCCAACCTCTCTTTGTCCTCAGTTATGGGGGTAGGGGTTGGCTGGGATCAAACAACAGCTGGGAAGGAGCAACATGTACCTCTCCCCAACGTGGGATGTTGCCATCCTTCAGGTAGACGCCTTAGTGATGGAATCCCTCCTCCTCTCACAGATACGAATTTTCCTCTTGTGTAATTCTTCTCCCCCCCCCCTCCAAAAAAAGAAAGAAATGCAATCGTTGGGGGAGATGCTGCCTTTGGTCTTGTCTTTATGCTCACAGCATTCTGGGGATATTGATCACTAGTATTTCTTGGCAATCTGAATGTGTGAAAGAGGCAGACAGCCTGTGTCTAGCTCTGCAGCAGCAGGAAGGGGTGGTGGCAGAGCCCTGCGAAGATTGCATGGGCTGCACCACTTATGCCATCGGTGAGAAACCACATTTGCTTGATCTCTAAGCTGTAGCCCTTCCTTCTCCTGGAGAAAGTAGGTGGGCCCGGCACTAGCAGGTCAGTCTTTCCCTGCCCTGCCTTGGGGTTGATGCTGCCCATCTCTCCTATTTCCATCCCCTTTCTGCTTATCTTCAGGTCTCTCTCCCTCTTCTCCAGTCCTCCACCAGCCTCCGCGTTAGGCCATTTCTGCAGGAAAAAATCGCCAACTTCACACCTATCAGCCAGAACTGATCACTCATCACCAGAGGCTCTCTGGCCCTGAACTTTTAGGCTTTTAGCTTTCTACAGCATCTCCCAGAGGAGGGAAAACATGTCCTGCTTTCTACTAATGTGAGTTGGTGCATGTAGGGTGATGGTCTTGACAGAGCATGACATGAGGCAACCTGGGCTGCTATTTCAGCATCTCAAACTGGGCAAGGCGTACATGCCAACTCTTAGCTATGTCACATTTCAAACTGTTTCAGTAGTTAACATAATCATGTACATGGAGCATGTGTGTGTGTATAATGATCGTTCTTGGATTTCTATTTACAAACTTTTATTGATAACACTCCTGGCCTGTTTTAATCTTCAAGGAACTTAGGAAGTATAAGATTATTACACAGAAGAGGCAACGTGCTGTTAGCTGATCTCCAAAAAGCTACACAGGGTCAGATTCAATTAGTGTTTGGGTGAGAGATGAACAGGAGATCCCAGGATGGTAGATTAAAATTGGGACATTGAAAAAGAACCCTGGAAGAAGGCAATGGCAAACCTTTCCTGTATTTTTGCCAAGAAACCCTGACATACCCTTGTAATCACCAGGAATTGAGTTTGACTCAGAGAGACTTCTATTTAATCTTCAGAACAGTCCTACAAGTTAAGTTTTGCACAGGGCCAACCACATTTAAAACAGAAGATTCATGACTGGAACTCTGGATTTAGAAAAATAGCCAAAGGGAGCCAAGGTAATAATTTAATCAAGGGATCCACACACCCAGCAGTGTCTGATGACATTAACGTGGTGACATCAATACACGAGTGGGACAATTATGTACCCCCCAATGCCTGTAGACCCCCATGAACACACCCTCTCCCAGGTACAAAGCTGATTTACTTCCATTGGAGAAATAGTAATCATGGCTCAGTCCAGGTATATTTCAATTGTTGTTGTTGTTGAAATTCCCATCCCCCTGCATCAGTGTGCCAATGAAAACTGGGAATCTCAAACCCCCCACCAATTGCATCAAATATTGAAAGTTTCAGAAGATCCAAGCATGAATTCCTGTCTCACTTATATTTGAACCCAACGGGTAGCAAGTCCTACGAGCCGGGGAGAATTTGGTCCAAGTTTAACATTCCCTCATAGAATCACAGATGCCCTAAAGCAGGGATGGCGAACCTATGACACGCATGTCAAAGGTGGCACGCCACAACGTTTGGGGTGACACGCCAGTGTTCACCAACACCCGACAACAACTATTCCCCCTGTTTACCAAAGAAACTGAGTTTGTTTCACTCGTATTTCACTTCTGTAATTATTTGATGTCTCTTTATAGAGTACATAACACCACACAGGATCGGACTGTATTTTTTTAAAATAAATGAATATGTAAAGAATTCTCTTTTCTTCACAGGTGGGGAGGGTGACATGCCAACAGAGTCCAGTTAGGCATTTTCCAAATTTTTGACACGCCGAGCCCAAGAGGTTCACCATCCCTGCCGTAACATTTAACTTGTGTGTGTGTGTGTGTGTGTGTGTGTTACGAACTTTCCTGGAAGATTTCACCCAAGAGATAGAAAATGACTAAGGACAGAACTGCTGAAGAGGCCTTTAAATTAGAGATGTTCACCTTCTGACTGCTTTCGGATTGGCTGTTCTGCGATTTTCTCCCTGCTTCAGTTCATACAGTTATATAAAATTCTTTATAGAAGGCTGGCTTTATTGTTAAATGTAGCGGTTTTATTCTTACACCTTGCTAACAATAGGCACCCAGAGTGTCTCAATTGCAGGGGATAAAAGTATTTCGCAAATAAATAGATAAAATCCCATTTGAATATTCTGGGTCAACCACCCAACTCCGCATGTATAAAAAGCAGTCCTCATTGGGGATCCATTCTGATGGGGGCAAGATGGACTTTGTGGTTATTACTGTTATTACATTATGGCAGTCCAATAGCTGGGTTCTTTCAGCCTCCTAGGCTGAGATACGGCTGGAGCATTTATGTTTCAGCTCATCATGGAACTGTCTTAACATGTGGGGTGGGACCTTCATGTTAAGCCATCATTTGCTTGGGCCTAGCGTGTTCTGTGGCCAGAGCTTAGAGTTCAGCGTATTTTGTCAATCTAGCCAATGCATAACCCCCTTGGCAGGGGGCCATAAAGTTACAATCCCTTAAAGGCCGTGCCCATTGATTTCATGTGGCGATATTCATGTGGGGAATATCCTGTATTCATTTGCTGAATATTGTTTTGCAAAGTTCAGCTTTGGTGTATCAGTGAAGCATTGCGTATATCCTTTGGGGAGTAGAGAAGAGAAACGTTGATGTGGGAGAGAAACCTGGGCCTGCACATGAAGTGGAATAGACCTAGAGATCTTTACCATGATTATATGTCTGTGTATATACCTAATAGTAGGGTTGGAGACAGTGCAGGAGATAGCAGCCAAGATTATCAGGGGGTTCAAACACCATCCTTATTAAAAAAAAAAAAAAGGCAAGAATGTCTAGGACTATTTAGCTTAGACAAGAAAAGATGCTCCAGAAGGCAGGATCAAGAGGGATAAAATCATGCTTTGTATGGAGAAAATAGACAGGGAAGAGTTTCTCTCTCTTTCTCTTTCTAAATCACTGTTTCTCAACCTTGGGGCCTTTAAGATGTGTGGACTTCAACTCCCAGAATTCTGGGAGTTGAAGTCCACTCATCTTAAAGGTCCCAAGGTTGAGAAACACTAGCTAGAGTCTTGGGTCTCCAACAGAGTTCTTGTAACCCATAGTAGTAAGATAGAAGGGTAGAAGGGGCTGGATGAAGTAAGCAAGTTCTCAGGAGCAGAATGGCTGAAGAAAGCTGTCAAGGTCTCCCATTCTTGGCTGACTCTGTCTGAACGTTGATGTGCCCAGCAGGTGGGTTCTTGGAAGCATCGGTGGCCCTGAGAACCTGCTTATCTTAAAGTTGCCAAGGCTGAGAAATACTGCTCTAAATTCTCAGACCAGGGATCATCTAATGAAGCTGCTTGGAAGGAAACTGAGAACAAACAAAATAAAATACATTTTCACCCAGCAGGTAATTCACTTTTGGAATTCTGGGTGATGGCTGCTAACACAGGTAACTTTCAAAGGGGATTAGATACATTCCTGGAGGTCAGGTCCAGCAAGAGCTCTTGGTCTTGGAGACCTAATGTTACATCCAGGTTAGGGGCAACATGGCTCCACGTACCAGTTGCAGAGGAACTATAGATTAGCATGTCTCCCTCTGCTCCTGCTTGTGATCGTGAGCACCCCAGGAGCATCACCTGGGCCCCTGTGAGAAACAAAATGCTGGCTTAAGGTGGGCTTGGCTTCTAACATTGCATGCTCTCCTTGCATTTTGGTGACCCCTGTTCCAATGGAAAACCAGCATCCCACAATCAGAGAGGCTCAAACCTTCTTCCAGAGTAGACCTCACTCCTCTAGTAGCAGAGAAGACATAAAAAGCAACAGCCTTTTTAGGAATCATTCCAGAGACTATACAGGAAAAAACCACAATTTATCGAGATATGCGCTGACGGCGGCAAGAATTAATTTGGCACAACGTTGGAAAAGAGAATCGTTTCCAACAATACAAAATTAGGAGGCCAGAAGTGGAGACTACTCAGCAATGGAGAAATCGAATGTATATTTACAACAGAACTCTATCCAAATTCAGGCAGGCAGGCTCCCTTACACTCAATGGGTATTACACAGCATGGCAAGCGAAGACATTTGGAATATGGCTTTTGAAGAAAAGAGAGAAATTAATTGAAAAACAACTGGAAAAAATGACTCCAGTAGATACAAGCAATAATCATAAAAATTTAAAGCAAAGTATAAATATCTAAGTGGTAGTTAATGATGGGGGGGGTGTGAGAGGAAGGGGAATAGCGTGCTATAGAATGTTTCTTTTTCCCATGTATTTCTGATTATACTATACCTTACTTATTTACTTCTTACCTCTCTGCTTTTGATCTACTTCGGTACAACAATAAAACTCATAAAATGCGGGAAAAAAGCACCAGTCCGGAACTGCTGCTTAGAACACACCAGGGGGTCTGCAGGGAGGGGTCAAAAAAGTCAAGGGCCCCAAGCCTGTGATCAAAGCCACGCCCTTTACTGCCGCCCGTTCAAGAGGGGCGGCGCTGTGATCCTATGGCCGTGGCCACCATCTTGACTTTTTTGACCCCCACCCTGTGGACACTCGGGGAACACACCCTGATGTAAAGCCAGAGAAAGACACAGCAACGGGAGGAGGCCTGGGGCCTGATTTTCAGCCAGAAAGCGGGGGCCTACCAGCCATTAGCCAGGCAATTTAAGTTTGTTCCACAGCTGTCCGGCAGCTTAAACTGCTGCCAGCCCTGGGAGTTTTGTGATCTGATATGGTAACTCAGTTCGGTGGACAAAGAGCTAACCCAAAAAGAGATTGGCACTTTTTAAAATTATGATTGAGAAGTGGGCCGCTAATTAAATAGACATTAGTTTGCTAAACAGCCACTTCCTGGGGTTACGTTGTCATCCAATTAACTACATGCTTTTTTTTTTTAATGCGCTAAGCAACGCATGTTTCATCGTATTATTAATACATTGGAGCTGGGAAGCTTTTTTTTAAAAAAAATGTCATTTAACTAGATAGTTCTAACATGGTAATGGACATTTTATAGCATTCTGTGACAGGCTCCCAATTATCGCTGACCTAAAATGTTTGCCGAGGACCTACTCTGAAACATGACCTGAATGAAAACACAGGCGCCGTCCTTCCTCCTGCTCTGCCCCGTCCCTCCTTGGAAGGACCCCCTGCCTTCACCCCTTCGGCACTGAATCCTCTGGGGCGTGGGGGTCTCCCCACTGGCGGCTTTCAAACTGATTCTTGGCATCTTTCCAAGGGGAGCAGAGAAATTCAAAGATGTCCTAGATGAGTCCAGCGATAGAGGAGCATATCCTGGGTACTTGTGGGTGTTCTGAGCTGTTCAATTCAACCGTCGCTGGCAACTGGTATTAAAAGTGACCACTATGATGATAAACTTTTTTGCGGGGGGGTCTTCAAATCAGTGTTGACTCCTGGTGACTGTCTGGACAAGTCCCTGCAGGTTTTCTTGGCAAGATTTCAGAAGTGGTTTGCCATTGCCTCCTTCCTAGGGCTGGGAGAGAGGGGCTGGCCCAAGGTCACCCAGCTGGCTTCTTGCCCAAGGCAGGACTAGAACTTGCAGCCTCCTGGTTTCTAGCCTGGTGCCTTACCCACTACACCAAACTGGCTCTTGATTACAAACTAGCAATTGTCTTAAAGCAAACCCATTGCACCCCTTCTGGGTCACCCTCTGTGGAGCTCACTCCAACATGGCTCATAACAGAGGAGCAAAGCCAAGAGTTAAATATGGCAAACAGGATTGGGCCATGATTTGCAGTCAGTTGGATCCCCAAGACATGATGGAGACCTATGGCGAGTCAGGGAAAAGCTTCTCCTTTAAACAGAAGAACCACTTAAGGCAATTAACCCTAATTAATAACCACTTAAGGCTAGCCTGAAACCTGCTTAGCAAAGCCAGTGGGTTGATTTATTCCGGTTTTTAGGGGCCAGTGGAATTAATCCACCCGGGCTGTGCTCCCACTGCGATCGCTCAGTACCAAAGCTTGTTTTCTTCCTGCTGGTGCATCTGTCTGGAAGTCACTCAGAAAACAGCCCTGGAAAGGGGCAGAGAGGGTCAAGCTGCATTTCACCAGAAATAATCTTTTCCCCCACATCCAGCATCTGCTTAACGGCTAATAGGTTTCCCTACCTCACCTCCAGAGCCAAAAGAGACCCAGCTGTGTCCAAACACATCTCTGCCTGCTTGACAAGCTGGAGAAATCTCGATAAGGAATTCAGGTCAGATTTTGCTTATCGCCAGCTGGCTTGCTCCGGCTCCGTCTTGGGTTCGCACAACACACAAACCCTGGATACAGCCAAGCTTTGGCTGGAGATGACTGAACCCAGCCAGTTAAGGCTGGTGTAATAAATGGGTATTGATAGGCACCTATAGCGGTGATTTATTCTTTTCACAGAAGTACGCAAGGTTGCTCAGATGAAAGCGGAAGCATGAAACGTGACATTTAAGGTGAAACAACGAAAGGCAGTGAAATAAATCTTGGCAAAAGAGATGGGGGAGTTGCCTTTTTTTTTTAATGCTAGGAGAGTGAGGGCAAAATGCACCTCCCTGGAAAAAGCATCCCGTAGTCTGGGCACCATGCAGGAGAAGGCCCCCTGCATGCAGGCTGGGGCATTCTGGGAAATGGAAGTCCACACATCTTAAAATCACCAAGTCTGAGAAACCCTGGGCTAGAGAGTCGAGTTTTTGGCAGTGAGGGCATCTTCCATAGGGTCTCGCCTGCTAATCTAAGTAACCAGGTTGGTTCATAGTGGACTACGTGCTAAGTAACTACGATGCATCTTTGTGTGGGATCATGCATCAGCTGTGAAGGGCAGCAGTGTGAGCCGCACCAGAAGACACACCTATTTTAAGGTGTTCTCCATCACATTTTACCTTTTGAACCTCGATCTCTGCACAATCCTGTTCTAAATCGATGAGAGTCAAATTGAAATTAACATCAAATACACTTTTGGCCCTAGTTCAATGTTTTTCAAACTTGGCAACTTTAAAATGCGTGGGCTTCAACTCCCAGACTCCCCTAGCCGGCATGCTTTAAGATGTATCCGCATGTCTTAAAGTTGCCACGTTTGAAAAAACCCTGCCGTGGCTGCAGCGCAACTCACAAAGAATCCTTAAGCCAAGAAAAGTCATGTATCAGCGAGGGAGGCTGGGTGAATAATGGAAGGAATGTTGAATATGAACAGCCAAGAGATAAGAAGGGAACCCGTCGGTCACTTATCTCATGAATGGTGTCCCAGGTGGCAAGGAACCGGGGAAGAAACGATTCATGCCGTTCTGAAAGACAAGCCATAATAAGCTCACTAATAAACAAGAGTTGGAATCTCCTTTTGAAGTTTCAGGGGGTTCTGCATTTACTCCAATACTGGCATTAAAGCCACATTCTCAACCTGGCCCAGAGGTCTGGGGCTTGACAGTATCCCAGGGTTGGGTTCACTCAGCCACTGGGCTTTGCTAGCTGTGGCATATGGTATGGCTCCTTCCAGGGTGGCCTGGGGTGGTCAAAGAGGTCAAGGTGGTGTGCTGCACATAAAAACTAGGCAAAGCTTCAATCATGCCATCGTGGCCACTACTCTGACTTTTTTGACCACACCCTGCAGATACCCTGGGGTCATTACATGATTCCTGCCCACTGGGTTTTGGTTGAGAACCATGATTAAACCAACCATGGATGTAGAACTCCAGATAGCAAATCTTGCAGTTTCTGGATATCGTCCAAGAATAGGAAACGCTGTGCTCCCAGGTACGTTGCACCAGGGCCCTGAGAAGGCATTGCAGGAGATACAAACCCCAAACGTCTGTAAGGCAGCCATCTGCCTTGAGCCAGACCGTTTCCAGCATCCTTGGACCTCAAGACTCATCAACAGACAACCTTGTGCAGTTCTTCCACCCTCCCTCTGAAAAAGCATTTGTTCCACCAAAGGAATGTGCGTGAAATTCCAGATAATTTCAAACACACTGCCTTTCTCAATAGATGGGAACCATCCGACAGCATCTGCTGCGCTTGTTGAAACGGTTACAACTTTTAAAAAAGGAACAACACGCACACACACTCAATAGGGCACCTTCTTTCTTTGTCGGCCGTCACAAAATCTTGCCATTATCTTTCTTTTTAGACATGAGGAATTCTTCTCATTTCCTTTCACCTCCTGTGGATTCTCCCTACTTGAATAACTCTGCGTGTCTTCTGTGCTCCACAATGCTGCTCCCATTGTGGTTTATTGGACAGGACAGTAAATCTGATCCAGATCTGTGTCACTGGAAATGGGAACATTAACCCTACAGCTGCTTTTCCACAGAAAGAATTTAATAGTTGGCAGGCTACAGCAGAGAAGGAGAGAGAAAATGTTCCACTCAGACGTGACAACCTATCCATTTGGATGGTCTTTGTGAAACGGCTGCAGGATCCGTTAAAGGCCCAGCAAACAAGTGGGTTGTAGAAGGAATGTGCAGCCCAGAAACCGCCACAGAGAGATCCATGGGGGGTTAGAAGTTGTACCTGCACAGGAACTCACAAAGAGCACTTCAGGGTGGTGGTGGACATGTTTCTAATTGGGGCAGAAGGACAGTAACCCACAGAAGAGCTGAGCTTTGCTGGAGTATAGAACCCTCTCTTATAACCCCAAAGGTTAGATTTGCAGGAGATTCAGGACAGAGCAATGAAAATACCTTTTTCACACAATATTCTATTTGTTTAAGAAATTCAGGATGTAAGGCCAGGCCTACCTTAGATGGCTTAGGAATAGCGTCGGAGTTATTCACAAGGAATATCATTTTGGTGCCTTCTGGTCATTATGGCTGAGGGAAGGCTCTCTCGTTCCTTCTAACAAAGGCATCCGTGGAGAAAGGGCAAAAAAGTCAAGATGGCAGCCATAACAGCTCAGTTGAACTCCGCCCTGTTTCTATATGTTGCATATCAATGCACATTAAATGCATATTAAAAAGGGGTGAGGGTTCAGTTGTGTGGTCGCTGCTGGCACCTTAATCTTTTCACCCTTCCTTTGGATACTCCCGATTCCAACGTTTGGCCTGTGTTAGATGAGTTGTACAAAGCTTAAATGGCGTAATCCACACAAAACAGAGAGGAATGAAAAAGTTGAAGCGCACACCCTCTCCAGGTGGATCTGCTGGGCATCCCATCAATCAAATACTCTTCCATTCTTTCAGGCCTCCTAATCTCTCCTAGGTCTGCTTCTATGGGGGCATTTTAAAGCAGTTTATCCCCATTGCTGGAGGGGTTCTTTTCTCTTTCTCTCCATCACTGCTGCTTTTACCTGCTGCATTAATTGAAGGTTCAGTTTACTTCTAAAAACGGCACTGATGATTTGCATTTCTGTACATCACCCTGGGAGTTTTTAAGTATTCGTTTTAAGGTGGAGAAGTGCTTCCTTTTGGGGCCAAAGACCCCTCTTTGCTCTGGGGGGAAGGCAGAGAGTCATAAAACAATTGCGGCCATGGATGGGCCAGGGCAGTCGGAGAACCTTGGTGTTTTTAATTGGGATGTGCCTATTTGAAAGCTGCTACCACTGTTTCCCTGTATTTCCCACTGCCGAATGGAGGGAAACAGCTTCAATCTTCTGCAGCCATAGCTAGAAGGAATTCCAAAGGCTGCAGAAAGGAAATTAAGAGGCTGAAACCTGGTTTTCCCTTTTATGGCCATAGCCCTCTTAGCAATTAATAAATGTCCGGGTGTGCAGACGTGCAAGAGAGAAATGAATGAATCGATCAATCATTCAATCAGTCTTCGAGGAGAGCCCCAAACAGTTCACTAAGTGCTAAATGTTTGCGGTAGCCTCAAAATGCTATGTGAGTAGAAGATCAAGCAGGAGGGCATGGAAGACTGATCAGAAGCTGGGACAGAACTGGGGAGCAAAGCATGCTGCAACATTTTGTTATAGATTCCGCCCCATCCTCTCCCCTAAATAGCAGCTGCTGGGAGAGCGACAGGGGCGGGTAGCCCCTCTCGTATCTCTCCAGGGTTGCCATCTTGCTGTTGTAGCTCTGTGATGCAGAAGAGCATCTGGCCATTTAGCAGTTAAGACACGTAGACTTTATCCCTCGCCTGGGAACAGCATCCTGGGCTGCCGTCAGAGGAGGAAGAGGAGAAGTCCCCAGACCAAGCAGGGCTGAACAAAGTAAATACACATCTAAGTTTATGTGACAAAAACATTGGCAGAGAGAAGCAGGCTTATGGGAGAGAGAAAGGCACCTGAGTCCATCTCGGCTGATAGAGCTCCAGGGACGCATCCTTCCTGCTCAAATTAATTGGAACAATTAGAATTATGGAAGAGAAAATGGATTTGTCTCTCTAGTGTTTTTCACACACTCCCAATAGTTTGTTCCCTCCCTGAAATTGCATCCTGTTTTTGCAGCTGTCATTGCTCCCAAGCTTTCAGAAGCCTTTCGGGCAGAACTTCGAAGACCAGAAGGACGGCCAACTTGTTCAGCCAGTGTTTGCAGCTATGCCTTTTAGGAGGCCTTGAATTATAGGTAGGAGAGGTTGATCCTTTTCATCTCTCATCTCTCTCCTATGAAACACGTTTCCCTGGAGAGATCTGTCAGCCCTTCGGTGTAGGCCAGGTCAGGAAATGGACTCTACAAGAACTGCTGGAACTCTACTTCGTTGATGTAGGAGCAGACTCTTGAAGGCCTGGCTGTGTTGTCCCTTCCTTCACCCTTATACCAAAGAGGGTTAAGGAAGAACCAGTTTGAGTTTCTTTCTAATGGTTTCTTCATTGTCAGCCTTAAAACGTGTTTTTGTAACAGTTGTTGCATAGCTGCTCCAAGGCCATCTCTGTGGCAACCAGCAACTGCTAAAGATATAAGAGGAAGTCAGACTGATCATTAGAATTCCTACACAATAGTAAACCAGTACAGCAGCGTTTCTCAACCTTGGCCACTCTAAGATATGTGGACTTCAACTCCCAGAATTCCCCAGCCAGCAAGGGAATTGCTGTAGAGTGTAGGAAATCCAATTAGCCATGGTTTAGCTAATACCTACAATGGTGTTCTTGTGCCATAAACCATGATTTCCAACCTAGAGTAGTTATCTACACTCATAGAGCTAAGCTAAAGTCAAACTAACCATCCTAGGTGTCCATAAGGAGACAAGGGATGATTGACAGGACATGACATAATCATGGACATGATGTACTTCACAAGGAGGCGCTTTGTGGGTTGCTGTTGTGACATTGTTGTGACATGTAGCAAGGAGCTTTCGGAATTGGTCCAAGGATCAGTTGCAGCTCTGGGGTGCAGGAGGCCCATCCTTGGACCAGGAAGAACAAATGCATTGTTTGAAAACTGGAACGTAACAGGGAACAGCTTGTTTTTCTGCTGTTCGATCTCTTTCCTCTTTCTTTGAGCACAGAGTAGTCGCTGCACCTTTGCTTTGGGCACCTTCACCCCGACGGACAGCAGATGCTCGGCCTGATTTCTACTTGGAGCTGGTCTGCTATCTGTGCCTTGTTAGATTTATCACCTTTCTGGGGGGGGGGGGGGGGGGGGGGAATGCCATCCTGCCCCTCCTTTGCTCCCAAGATGGCCAGCGGAGGCCAATCCATTCTGGACAAGTCCTCTGCCTCCCAGGCAAAGTAATCTCCCTCCGCGATCTTTAATGCAGTCAAAAAGATCTTATCAAATCACTCCAGCTGTCTGCTCAGGCCTGGCTGTTAAGTGAGCTGTCGCAGAACAGAAATATTATTTACAGGGTAATGTAGTTTAGGGAGAGAAAGAGTGGGCCCAGGCAGGGGAGGGGGGCAGGCGAAGAAAGCAGATCAGTCTAGCGTGCTGATATCTCTGGGCTGCTCCCATTCATCTTGACGACACTCACTCCTGCCGGGTTCAGGGAGGGCTTGCAAGGCTGGGTGTACGACACCGGCTTGGGGGTGGTTCAGCGTGACTTTGTGAGGAAGGAGCAAAAGATGGGAGCAGACCCCGGTGGAAAAAACCCAAAACGCCTGATCAGAGAAAAGCATCCTGTCTCCTCCATGTCCAGTGAGTGTTCAAAGGAGGACTAAACAAATTCCTGGAAGACAGGCCATCTTGCATCTATTAGCCATGGTAACTAGAAGGAGCCTCCACACAGAGGGGCACTCCATCTTGAATACCAGGCAAAGCTGCCAGGGAAGGCCATCCCCATGTGTCCTCATGGCCACGGTGCCGAGTGATCAGACAGGGTGGTGCTTATGGTCGTAAGCATCAATCAAACCAAGCTGCTAAATCAGATTATTACTGGTAAAGCTGGACAAAACCTGGTGTTACGGGCTAGTTATAAATAGAATGGTATTTACAGTCCAAGAAAAACTGGCAGGGTTGCAGAGGTGCTCACTTGGGTCCTTGAACGCTGATTAGCGTGACCAACCACAGAGGACTGTGGGAGCTATGGCCCCAAACATCTGGAAGGCATTAGTTACCTAATCTGGGCTAGAATGATCAGGTGCTGCATATCTTCAAGCATGAAAATCTGAAGGTGGCACAACTCTTTCTTCAAACTCGGCAGGAAATGTTGCCCTGACCTTTATTGAAAGTGCGGGTAAGACGTCTGGATCGCAATGAACAGCTAGCATAGAGATCTGACTTCAGTACAAATAAAATTGATGGAGGGGAGAAGCTTGCCAAGGTCATGCTGTGGCTACTCGGTTGAGATTGTTCTTCTTTGCAACTGAGCGGCAAGATTGCATTTCTCTGCCTTTCTTTCCATTACCAAATGTTAGAAGAACAGCCGTTGCTTCCTTGTTGATCCTGTCTTCCCCCACCTCTTAAGATGGTCCTGGATGTTGCTTTGTAGCTAAACACCTTCCCCCTCTTCTCTTCTCCTTCCTGCTAAGTACCTGCCCCGTTATTTGCAGGTGATCAGATCCTTTCACCTTCTTTCTCCCACTGCCTTATTCTGTCTTTCCTCCACCACCCCCTCCCAATTATCTTTCTCTTTCATCACCACTGGAGCTAGAAGTACAAAGTACCAATTAGCTGGTTTTCAACTTTAATTAGCTTGGAAGGTAGCACAAATTAAACCCTTTTATCATGTGTTTCAAAATCCTTTCCCAGCAAACTCATTCTGGCCCCCAAGCATTGTCTGACTGTACAGGGAGGGGGGCATCTTTGCAACCCAGGGCAAATGCTACCCCATTCCTCTGCCAAGCTCAGAAACTGCCCCTAATCAGCCCCACAGATAGCAGAGGGCAAACGGCTCTTAGATCCTCCTCCTCCTCCTCCCTCTAGGTATTTGTGCTGATTCTATTACCAAGAATGAAACGATTAGCTTTCTCAAGTGCTAATACTGCATAAAACCTTAAGGACTGAGTAGGTTTAAGAGAGATGCAGAAAGCTGCTTTCTGCAAAGGTTTTTGGCTGCCCCCCCCCCTTTTAAAAAAATCTAAACAGCAGCCAAAAGCAGAATACAGTTTCTGGCCCCAATTAAAGGGGTTCTCGAAAGCAAGTAGGTGCCAAATTTCATCCTCATCGGGTGATCCAAATCTTAGGGTTTGATTCTGGAGCTATATTTATTTTCAACTCTACTTAGATGTATTCAGGAGGAAATATTATAGCCTGTCTTCCCGCCATAGTGCTCTCAAGAGGGCTCACTGGAATATGAAATGATTAAAACAATTCCATCCAATAAAAAAATACAGTAACACAGCCACAAAATGTAAAGAAAGCACGGGCAGCAGAAAACAAACCAGCAGGGAAGGGAGCTATCAGCTCCCTGAAATGAAACTCTGGTTTGATATGATGTCATGATGTCAGATTATTTGCTTTGGAACCGGGTTCAAAACTTGATTTCACCATTGTGCTTCTTGGGGGACCAAGACCAGTCTTGCCTTCCTCAGAGGGTTCTTGGGGTGATAACATGGGAAATGGGAGAACCAGGGGTGTCTTCTCAGCATCTTGAAAGAAAGGGATGGTCTCAGTTCATTTTGGTAACCGAAAGGTAAGATAATACAGTGAGAAAAAATGTGAGCCAATTCTATCCCATGCGAGCTAAGTGGGCTGCCTGTCACTCGAACAGCTGGTAGATCAGTTGCCTAGAATCCTGCAGGATCCCACTAAAGCTGGATTACCACAAGTCTTCCTAACCCTAAATGGGGGATAAACAGACTTGAGGTCCAGTTCACACAGGCACACACATCACTTTATTCTGGCAGCAGATGACAATTCAATAATTTAGGTTCAGCCAAAGAAATGAGCTTCTCTCATTGCATCTACCAAATAGGTGAATTGGAAGGAGATGTGGGAGAGCTCCACCCCAATAATGCCATGCCTGCTAGCTGTCGATGCACAATATATATATGAAAGGTTCTACCACACCTCCAGAGAGATGCCAACGGGACCCTTTTTCCCAGTGGCGCAGGCGTGGCTCAGGGGTGTACAGCAGTGGACATTAATGGAGACCCCATGCAGACTACTTTCCATCTTAGATGATTTGCTGCTGAAAATGTAAGAGATGAACTTAGGTAGGCGGGGAGGCACAGATGGAGTGGCTGCACTAAGACATTGTTCTTTTAAGCCATGCTTTGTGCAGCAAAGGCTAATGCCTGAGTCCCCATATTGAATTAAACCATAAACTACATAATAGCATAATCTGTGATCCTCAATTATTTCATATAATGGAAGCAGAAAACTAGTAAACCCAGGGACAGTTTGAGCAAAGATAATTTCTCTCACATATATAAAGACCTTCCTTCCTTCCTTCCTTCCTTCCTTCCTTCCTTCCTTCCTTCCTTCCTTCCTTCCTTCCTTCCTTCCTTGAAACAAATCAGGGAAATGCTCTGAAGCATTTGGAATTTATTTATTACTTATTAAAGATTGTTTTATATTGTATTTTAACTGATTTTACCTCTTCTGTAAACCACCCAGAGTCACTTTGGAACGAGATGGGCAGTGACAAATTTGATAAATAAATAAGCTGCCTGAGGGCTTCAGATTTTATTTGGCTTGTTAATTCATGCTAACACTACCAGGATGTAGTGTGCACACTTGCCAATAAGCTAACATTGATCTGGGAAGCAGTTGAGCCTGAATTTTCCATCCTCCTGCACCATACCACACCACCTTCTGGCTGGTAGGGGAATGGGAGATGCAACTCCCAGGCCCTTCCTCCCCCAACCCCCCCTTGCATCTGCTGCAGCTGAGAAGGCCGTGTCATTCTATGCTGGAGACCTGGATGGCCCCATCCATCACCAGGCAGGCAGCTTTATTTTGTTGGAAAGACAAAAGAGTCTTGCAGGGCCAGGAGAATAAAACAACTTGCAAAGACAGGCAAATGCAGCAAGGATGACAGTCTGGCAAGATGAAGATGTACAGGTGGCAGAACTGGGAAGGAAAGGATTGAGGAGCTGCATGTGACTGGTGTGCAAAACTCTTGGGGTCCTAGAGGGAAATGTCAAAAAATAAAAAGCCAAACAACCAAGCAAGGAGATTTTCTGACCCGATTGATGGTCATTGGACATCATTGGGCAAGAAATACAGGAATAGCCACTGCTGCAAAGAAGGAGGGAGAGAGATGCCATTTGCAGAGGGTAAATCACCATTCATCCAGGATGGATAAAGATGCCCAGTACGGAGCTTTTGAACCTTGAAAAGCGATTGTGTTGAAGGCTTCTGGTTTCACCAGGGGAATCAGTTGGAATCCATGTTCAAAGCAGGGCTGAAACAAGAAAATTTGCATGGGGACACCTGTCTCTGATTACCTGCTTTTCCTTGTTCTGGCATCCTTTGCTCTCTTTCCTAAGCAACAGATGTAGAGGCGGGATAGATAATTCTTCCCAGAGGTTTGATGTGAACTTCTGCATACAGTTTTTCAGAATTAGATTGAGAGTCCCATGAAATTATCCTATGGATCTCATGCAGATCTTGATCCACAAGTTAACCATCCAAGATTATACCACCAGAATCAGCTTTCTAGGAATTCAGAGAGATCCATCCCCTATCTGGACATGTCATGAATTTTGGCATATATGTCTTCTACAATCAAGGCACAGCCTGCTCTTAAACTTCCTATCAAAAACCAAAATTGGTATGATAATAGCCTCTTATGCAGGTTTGGATGAACAATATTCCTTCCTTCCTTCCTTCCTTCCTTCCTTCCTTCCTTCCTTCCTTCCTTCCTTCCTTCCTTCCTTCCTCCCTCCCTCCCTCCCTCCCTCCCCTCCCCTCCCCTCCCCTCCCCTCCCCTCCCCTCCCCTCCCCTCCCTTTGGCAGACTACAACACTTACATCAATGAATATTTACGTAAATAAGTAATGAAAATACAAATAAGTGATAAAAAGAAGTGTAATTATTACTGTTAACAATAATAATTCATTTCTTCAACTTCTTTGTTGTTACAGATAAGCCATTGCCCCAGGGGGGTATAGGAGGCATTTTTGGAATCCTGGGTGCTGTGATTGCTGCTGTTTTCATTATTGGTGGGGCTGTTACAGTCTTCATTCTCTACAGAAGACAGAAAAAGAATCGCTCAGACACTGACAACGACCTGTGAGTACCACCCCCATGTTACATCTGTTTGGGGGATCATTCTTTAGACTATATGAGATGAAAGATAACAGTAGTTAAGGATACTTCTGTATGGGCATTCCTGGGACTGAGGGACTTTGGCATTCAAGATGTACTGAGTAGGGACAATTCTGGAACTGCAACAATTCAGGAATAATTTGAAAAAGATACATTGGAACATGCAGAAGGGCCAGCATCGCCCTTGACTAAAGCAACCACTTCATTTCTTCGGATTGCATGCAGCTGCCCTCTGAAGTTTCAATGTGTTCCTGAGGAAAAGATGCAGCTGTTTTAAAAAGTTGCACATAGGGGCTTTGTTCAAAACCCTGTATACTCTGAAACGTTTTGGGCGGAATGAACCCAGAACATTGCAGTAGTGCTGAGTAGAAGAGAGTTGTCCATGGTGCTGAACATCCAAGATGATGCACACAGCCCACATTGCTTCTTCATAGAGGGAGATGCATTGATAATGTACTATCTTGGTAGGGAGATGCATTTGAACTTACCTCTCTACCTGCCTTGGCTATTCAGGGACTTGCTAAAGAGCTGAAGATCTAAAAACCCATCCTTGCTCCTGAAATGTGTTTTTCTGTTTTTTGTTAATGCATTACTCTGCCAGTTTATGTCCATTTCCACCAGAATTGCATGGGTCCCACTGAGCCATTTTCACTGTAATGTCTTTGAAATAACAGTTTATAAAAAATGGGGAGCTTTTTTCCCCATTTTGAAAAAAAAAAATACTAGGTTTGGAAAGAAAAACCAAACAGTCCAACTAAAATTCAATTTCCTGGCAGCGGTTCATTTCCTGTCTGCCATACATAACTTCAAACTGTGATTTGTACATTGGGTAAATGCGAAAAAGCTTTTGTTCAAAATTAACTTGGGCACAAGATATTTTGGCTTGCAGCCATGATTCCACCTGCTGTCACAGTTCTGGGGGGGAGGGATGGAGGGGGTGTGGAGAGAACTCAACCTTGTTATGCAAGAGCTTGTGAAATTTTGGCAATATAATGAAAACTTGCACTAAGTTGCTGAAATCTCACCAGATTTTACAATCTTGTAAGACTGGAAATCTCACAAGATTTTACAATCCTGTAAGACTGGAAACATTATTTAATGTAGGGTTGGCAGGAGCATCTCTTGGTCATCATAGTTAGTTGACTGGAGTGGCTTGAGCTCTACCAACCAGCAAATTACTGTCTCTCCAACTGGCCATTTTCCTTCCTACAGGATAGACCTTCCCACTTCCCACAAACCTGCTTCTCTGCCTCCCAACCAGAAGCAAGAATTGAAAAGCCAACTGACTGCAGAAAATATCCAGGTATCTTCTCCGTTAGCAGGACTTTCCATCTATTGGTTGGTTTTACCCCACCCACCTAATTCAGGGAACATTTGGATTGGATATCCAAAAGTTTATTTCCCAGCATGCCTCCTGAACTCAGTAGCCATTTCTAGAATGAGTCTCAACATCTGGACATCAATTAGCTGGTTTCAGATGCCTCCTAGAATAAAGGAATTACAAAATGAAACATGTCCTTCATTACTTCACAGTGGTTTCATCTGAGTATAGAAGAAGAGATAGGAGGAAAGTAAAATGGACATTTGAAATGAACAGTCTCCATTTTCTCCATTATTTAGTCCTCACCTTCACCATTATTTCAGTGACTTATGGATTTATAGAGCAGCTCCTTGATGCCAAGTTGGATTATTCATCTGTTTAACCCAATACTGACTTCTTTGGTCATCTGTAATTCTTTTTTGATTGCTAAGGATTGAATGTGGGGCCTTCTGCATGCAAAGCATGGATTCCAGCATGGAGTGATGTTTGATCCTAATTCCTAGAATAGTCTTCTCATCTTCCATAAAGATGAGTCCAGATGCAACTTTCTTATGTCACACTGACCATCTGGTGTCCTTAAAGTTCTCAGGCTTTCTTGTTAAGGATAGGGGGAACTAAGGTGGTAGCTAAATCCCTATTTCTCATGTGGGAAACATGCCTCTATAGTGTGATGGTCTCCCCATCAGATCCACCTTGGAAAATAGTTTTTCATTTGGGCATGGACTGCTGTCTTGAATTTTCCTACTGCTTCAACTACAGGTTGTGCACCTGGACAACATGAAGGAACAAGAGGAAGAGGTCCAGAAGACCTCATCCCAGCCCCCTTATTATGATATGGCAGCCACCGAGTCTACTCCTCACACTGACAAGTTGGTAAGGACAAGTTTAGTCTTGAAGTTCATCCACATTAGTCTTCCTTCTAGGCCATTATCTTGAAACTAGGCAGGAATCCATGTCTGGGTAAGCAACTACCACAATACAAGGTGAATAAAAAGTCGGTAATATCAAATCAGAACAGGGAAGGACATCGTTTGGTTTATGGGTCTCTAAAATGAGATTGGTCTGTTCCTCCAAAAACTTTTTTTCCATCCGGTATCCCTTAATGCATCTGAATTTCTAATCATCCTTTGTGGATTCGAAAAAAAATGTCACAGACTCAAGTACAGTGGTACCTCGAGTTACGAACTTAATCCGTTCCGTGACTCTGATCACAACTCGAGTTGGTCGCAACTCGAGGTAAATTTTCCCATAAGGTTCAATGTAAATACGGTTAATCCGTTCCGCCCTCCGAATTTGGTCGCACCACGAGGCAAATTTCCCCATAAGGTTCAATGTAAATACATACGGTTTTCTTCAAAGCCTTATTCTTGCCAAGCCTGCTCTGCATTTTCTTTGGAGCCATGCTGACAAGCACACCAAAAACCTTCCAAATGCCACAAAACACACCACAAGCCTCACCGAACGTCTCCTTGCTACCGCGATCTCACCCACAGGAAGCCGCGACCGCATGGCAGCAGGGCAAATGGCCGTGGATCCGGTTCGTAGCTCGAAGCGGAGTTCGCATGGCGAGGCAAATTTTTGGGGCCGGAGCTGGTTGTATCTCGAAAAATTCGTAAGGAGGGGCGTTCGTAACCCGAGGTACCACTGTACTTTTCAGGTATTGAAATGTGAACATGTGAAAGAAGCTGTAAAAACTTGCAAAGACAGCTCCACTCTCTTGATGATTCCCCAAAGCAATTCTGGGCTTGTGTGCAATTGGGTTGAGACTGACTCAGGCAGTGGATCATGTGCAGGTTCCATAACATCAGAATAGATTCCCTGATTGGACAGGATTCAACAAGCACAGGAATATTAATTGGCTCACCCCACCCCATGCTGTAAGATGCCTTCGGAGTCACACCAAACATGGGTCTGGTGTTCTTAACAATCAAAGTGGTATTTCATGCATATGCTTCCTATTTGTTATGATATGGGAAAGTGATTAGCATTTTAAGGACTGCATGTTTTGCATAGATCTGGGTGATCTGCAGACACTTGGCTGAAATGTTTCACCTTATCAAGATATTTGTTTACCTTCTGTCAGCCTTGTGAGGTGGTCCAGACAAGAAGCACACCCAGATGAACTAAGTCTACTTTATTGTAAGGTTACATTAACAGAATCTTGCAAGTCCTAAAGTACGTTTCTGCCCCATCTCCTTTACAGCCCAAGAAACTAGAGAAGGTCCCTTCTGAGATGTTTGCCATTCCCACATTCCTGCTGTGGGCTAAGCTGCCTCTTATCCATCAATTCCCCTGGCCATGGCTCTTCCCCCATCTCCCGAGATCATTCCCACAAAGCATTACATATGGCAAAATGTCATAATAGACGTAGTTCTGATGTGGCTGACCTTTCACTCCAATGGTGCACAATCACAAGACCAGGGAAGACTGAGGCAGTTCCACCAATTAGAAGAAGGGCTCTTCAGCACTTCTCTTACACCTTGTAAAAGTGATGTCCCCCAAAAAGATTTGCACAGCCTATGTTCAATCTGTCTGTCTGTGTCCCAGCTTGGGTGGAAAGGGGGAAAATGGCCAATGACCCAGAGTGGATTCTTGGGTTTCCGATTTAGGTTGTAGTCCAGATCTTGCCCTGAGCCATCTTAATTCCCTGCCTGCTTGTGGGTCATTGTGACTGAATGGAATTATGAAGGCCAAACTCAGGGAGGAAAACATGCCTTTTCATCTCCTGAGGAGCAAGGAAGAGATAAGAGGATGCGGCTGGCACCTCCCCGAGGAATTCACACTGTTGTGACTGGCTGACTTTGGGAACTAGTTTCAGTCTGGGAAGATTCTTGCTAGAGGTTGCAGCTAATAAACATTGCTGAACTGAATCTGCATGGTCTCCTGGAGTTCCTTGGGCTAGGCCTGACATCAATCTTCCCCCTGAGTTTGGCCTTCATAATTCCATTCCATCACAGTCATGATGGCTAACCCTCAGGTGTTGGGGGGCCTAAATGGAAAGCAATTGTGGTGAGACAAACTCAAGTCCTCATGGGAGAAGGGGAGCAGCTGTAAGCATAGGGCAAAGGATAGGGTTGACTCCAGGACAGTGTCCCCTAGGCTGGGAAGCCATCATGGAGAATGTGGAGAAAGGAAAAGGAACAGAACAAAAGAAAGATCAACACCCAGATGAGTTATCTGCCAAGCAGGTTGTGCTGGCACTTTACTATTAAATTAGGACACTGCTGTTTGAATGGCTTGTATGGGAAGCATCTGGGCCTCAGACAGAAAGATGATGTTGTTGAGGCAGGAACATCAGCAGGGAGCTTGGCGTGGGGGTCAGCAGAAGCTGAAGTGAGTCTAGCTGAGGCTGAGGCATGAGGCAAGGATGAATATAGAACAGGCAGGTGGAGAAAAGCATGTTTCTTACCCAAGACTAGCCTGATGGATTAATCTACAACACCTCCTTTGTCTGTTCCAAATCTGAGGTTGGCTTGGTCATGCTGCTATTTCCCAGGTTAGTCTGGAAAAGGAGGGAGCAACATGTTCTTAATTAGCCTTTCCCCAATCAGCTGTCTTCTGGATCCCATGGGGACCATCTGTTTGGGAGAGGCTGCCCTGGATCCAAGAATCCTGGGTGAAATGATGTCTCTGTTTCCATGCACATGTGTGCATGCACACAGTCCTGTCCTGCTTTCACAATCGTTGATCGTGCAACCTGACATCTAGGGATAGCAAAAAAGGAAGCTTTAAAGACAGAAGAAAATCAGGCCTATGAGATCTGGCCAAAGGACTAGATCATCCAGCTTATGATTTCCCTTCATGGCCAAAAAATTGAAGATGATGTTTTTCTAGATCCTTAACATTCCCTATTACTAGTTTATTGCCTCAGAATATAGAGGCTCCACTTTGGAATCCTGGCTAAGAGTTGTTAACAGACCTATTTGTCTCCAAAGCCATCTTTGTCTTTAAGCCATCTAAGTATTGGACATCAGAACCCACGTTCAGTTGGGGCGGATAAAGGCAGGGGAACAGAGAAAAAACACCCCTTGCTAAAGATGAAGGTCCACACTGAAATGTTTCGGTTCTTTTGGCCAAGAGAGGGATTTTGCAAAGAACAGCATTTAGAGTATTTCCCATTCCCCTCTCTCTTTTACTGCAAGAATGCATATCTTTCGGGAGCTTGTCTGCAGTTCTTGCTCCCAAAACCACTTTTTTTAAAAAATCCATATTGCTATCCTGTATTGCAGTGCAGCTGATTTAAACCTGCACCTCCAGAGATATCTGCATTACAGCAAATGTTCAGAGTGAAAATGCTGGAAGATTATGGAAATGCCACCACTTGGGAATGAGAAGGGGGTTTGAATTACACTGGAAGAGTGGGGGAAAGGAGAGGATTAAAGAAGCCTAAATTTCAGGCTCTCTCGAGGATCCCAATGTTGGCCCACTTTGCTCAACTCTTGTTGGGATTGTTGTTTATACATGAAGCTGTGCGAACAGTAAAAATGTCGGATGTAAATGCTAAGGAGGAGGATTGTTTATCTGATTCTTGAAACCACGTGACAGCAATGCAGAGGAGGGAGTGCTGTGCTTTTATTGCCGAAAAACCCATTGTTCGGCCTCACCTTCTTTGGGAGGGAAATAAGGTTTACTCCAAGGATGTGTGAACGCATGCCTGTTCTTACTGCTGACTTTCATGCCACTGTTAAGGTGAGGAGATCAGGAGTAGGCAGAGCATAAGAAGGCGACAGAGAAGGGAGGCCCGTGGAGAAGTGATCCTTTATCTCCAGCAACCAATTTCAGTTTCCTTGGAAGTAGAGAACAGCCTCAGCAGGGGGGTCTGCAGCGTGGGATCAAAAAAGTCAAGTGTCAGCCACAATAGTCGGATTAAAACCCTTCCTGCACATGGGACGCACGCAAAGAATAGGCAGAGTTTCAATCACCCTGTTGTGGCCCCTCTGTTGACTTTTTTGACCTGACACCCATGCAGGGCAGACAATTGTCATGGGTATCCTTGCTTCTTTTTCTCTCCTGGCCCTTTGTCTCTCTTGGTGCTGCTTTCTGGGGCTGATGCTCAGAAATGAAGGGTTTCCCTTGGCTTCCACATTGCCAGTTGCAGCATTGCCCCTGGCTAGATGCAAAGGGGGCAGAAGAGAGAAAGCAAGGTGTACACTAGATGTGGCTGTGGCCGACGTCTCTCAGAATTAGTTCTTCCAGGAATTCTGTAGAGACTTGACATGGGCTAGGCTGGCTGGTACCCCATCATGTTGGATGACTTCAGCTTCAGGTTCCTTTACTTGTTGCTCCGTGCAGCTCCACAGCTCTTCTCAGTTACTGGCACCTTTACTTGATGAATTGCTACCCTGACCTTAATCTAGCAAAGCACATTGGTCAAACGGGGCCCACCCGTATCATTTGGAACCAAGGCTAGATCTCTAGGTGGGAAAAAAGCTTTCTCGCTGCATTTCTGCCAGTCAGGCATTAGGACAAAAAATATATATGGTGACACAGTTTCAGCTGAGTGTCATGCCATTTCATTGCTCATCAAGCAATGGACGAAAAGCACTCAGCCTTGGCATGTAACAGGGAATCAAGCCTAGGATATGGCAGGCAATTACTTGCCAAATCAGTCCACCTAGCAACAGGCTTCAAAGTGCTTGTTCTGAAGCCATAAAATCTCTCTGAATGGCCTCCCTGCAGCTGGCCAGTTGCTGCGAGCCATTTGAAATGAAGGGAGGGTTCTGTACTGGAGCTCCTTCAAAATAATCTCTGCCAGCCAAAAGGTTTTGAAGGACCCAGGGGTTAAAAGGGATGCAGGCAAGGGCTTAATTAAAATGAGAAAGTACATTTTTAGAGCATGGATCTACAGTGACGTCAGTGGGACCTGTTTTCATGGGAGAGCTGGAGAAAAGGAAGCTTTGTGTGTGTGCATGCAGGCTAAAGTTCCTCTTCCTGGTGTATCCTAAACATCTGGTCTGGTGAAGCACAATAGCTAAAAGTCTCTTTCTTCATTCATCCTGATCTCAGAAAGTGCTGTATTTGCAGCATTGTATTCTTTCTTAACTGGGTGTTTTCTGGATAGATTGGGCCTGAAATCCCCAGAGTTCCTTCTTTGACACAATCTTCCTACGATTTCCTCCTTGATTTTGTCACAGGTATGGACAATGAAGCTTTAGTGGTTCCCTCTTTGATGACCTGGATAAGCAACCCAGTTAAGAATTCACTTGGCTGCAGAACACCATATGAATGCTTCCAGATAGACAGAGAAGCAGACACGCTAATGATTGCAAAGCCATTTGCAAATTAGAAAGATACTGTCTCATTAATCATGCTTCTCAGAGGTTCAAATCTTCAGAGCAATGTTTCTTTTAAACTTGTTTTGATCTCTTCCTCGCTGTCGTTCTTTATTTCCTTTTGCGCTTTGATTCTCCTACTTGATTGTCGTCTTCTCCTTCCTCCCTTTCCTCCTCCTCTTGCCATGACCCCTGGTGTGTGTGGTGTGGCCATGTCTTCCCCACATCTTTCACCTCCATGTCTCTTCACACAACACTCCTCTCCAATTTCTTTTCTCCTGTCCTCTTTCCTGTCAATATATCACTGCTTTTTCACCTTCAGGCCGCAGGCAACAGCAAGGATTCCAATGTCCAATATGCTGAGCTGGACACCTCTGTTCTGACGACATCACCTAGTCACAGAACTTCAATTCCTGCTGGTGGAGATCTGGTCGAGTACGCAACCATCCAGGCTAACGTATGCTAGCGCATGACACTGTAAGCCTTTTCCCCCTCAGATGCTGTCCTCAAGGTACATCGTAAGAGAGCATTTTGTTCTCCTCCCTTCCTCACAGTGCAACTTTTGGTGTTCCTCCTCTTGCATCTGAAATGCCTCCTCCGTCCTTCCCTTCTTTTTCCTGCCAGGGATGTGCACGGTCCTAGTAATTCAATAGTTCCCCCTCCTTTGAATTATCTGTACAAAGCAAGCAAGAGCAGAACCCAGATTTACTTCCTGCTTTATGCATGTAGTAACTTGCCTTCCTTTGTACAATGGAGAAGAGAAACAAAGAGGGCAGGAAAGTTTTTTTGGAGAGCAGAGTTAGCAAGGAAGAACTGGGAGACTCTATGGCAATGAAATGGATATGAAGTCTGGTAGCATCTTCAAGACTAGCCAGAGTTTGTGAGCTAATGCTTATGCCCTGATAAAGTTGGTTAGTCTTGAGGATGTTATCAGACTTCATATCTGTTTTGGAGATTGGGGTTCTTCTCCCCACAAGGAAAAATGATTGACGCTTTCAGAAGGTGCAAATGAAGCAAAGATGGAGCAACATGGCTTTCCCTATGAAACTGCTCTGGTTCCTCCAAATGAAGATGATGGCTTCTTAAGCCAAAAGGCTGAACTTGATGTCAGAGAGATTGCAAAAAAGTGTGAGCCAGTGAATTCCCCCCCCCCCCCGTCACCTCCAGCAGCATGAGAGTTGCAACACAGCTGCTATTGTAGTTTTAATGATGGCGCAATAATGGTCTGATTTGCTTATCATGGTAGGGTTCATACATCCCATTAAAGTATGAGTGGGCAATCCTTTGGTGGCCAAAATCAACATTTAACATTTGGGGGGTGGAGTCCACAAGTTGATGGAGCCATATCAAACTTATTATTATTGTTATTTTTATATTTTTATGCTGCATTTCATATATTTGTCCAACTCAAGGTGGCAAATATATCTAATCCTCCTGCTTTCTATTTTTCCATCCTGTGAGGTGGATTGGGCTCAGAGAGAGGGACTGGCCCAAAGTCACCCAGCCAGCTTTCATTCCTAAGGGAAGCCTAGAACTCAGTCTCCTGGTTTCTAGGCCAGCTCCTTAATCACTGCACCAAACTGGCTCTGATATGATCATGGCTGAAGTTTGGGGGAAAGTTTGGAGACTTTCTTTTAAAAAAATAACCACAAATATGCTACCAGTATTTTAGGGCTTGTATCAGCTTCCCACTTTATAACTTTAAGGTGCAGGTTACCCATCCCTGCATGAAGCCACAATGGGATTTGTTGGGTTTAGGACAACATATTGTAGGGACCCAGCCATTGTGCTTTGCATGACGTGTGAACCAGATGACAGATGGATTCATGCATCATGCTAATCCAAATTATAATTGACCATTTTGAGATGCTGCAATTAATAAGAGTTTTGCCAGTTCCAAGAGCACTCTGGACAATTTCTTGCTTATCCTGTTGCAAAGCCAATCTTATCCTGCTACATCTAGGCAGAGAAAATTATTCCTGAGATATTTCGTCTTATCAGACCATTGCTAAAAGCACAGGAACATTGTAGGGGGGTTGCAGAGCAGAGACCAGAATGAGATACAGTCTGAAAGCAGATTAATATAAACCTGTAAGCATTCATCAGCAAATTAGATAAAATCATAGAATAGAAGTAGGAGTTGTGTCTTCTTGGCCGTGATGGCTAAGATTTCCGACAGCCCATCTGAAAAGGCTACAGGGAATTTGCAAAAAAAAAGGATGTACACAGTTCTAAAAGAAGGTAATTATAAATACTACTGAGTATTTATTCCTAAGGCTCTACCCAAGTCATTCAAGTGGGGGGACAAAAACATATTGTGGATACTGAAAGCAGTGGAAGACAGGGAGTGGGACCTAGTTTCTCCACCTTTCTCCCTGATCAGAAGAGATCAGGAAGAACAGCATGGCTTCCTGCTTACTGGTTATTATACCCCCAACATTATATGGTTCCTGCCCTGGAAGGAACCAGAAGGGAGCTCTTTCCCTGTTTTGATATGGCTTGGAGGCATGGTTCTCCTCGGAATGCTTGCAGTCCTGCCAACGAACAGCAGACTGTCCAGCCCTGAATGAGCACATCTCAAGAGCTTAGAGGGGCTTTGAAGTTCTCCTGAGCAGTGACTTTGTACAGCTGAAACATTTTAAAAGTGGGGTGCTTGGCCGAATCTTGAATTTATGCCATTTCAATTGGGGTGGTGGTGGAGCAGGATGGCAATCAGTCCATCCACAGCAGGAGAGGGGGAGAACATCTGGAGAAGGGAATCCAGGAAGTTATTCTACTTATTGCAGATAGGGCTTCAGAATTTGGTTGATTTTCTTGGTTAATCATTAAAAACCTTTGAGTGATTCAAAAGGTGCTCCTGATTAATCAGGCATATATATATGAAAGTATAATGGTTAATAGGCCATTATTTTTAAAGAGACATTCCGGTCTGGAAGAGAAATGGGGACACCATTTCCAAAATGGATCTAAAAACAAACTAAATAGAAAGCTTCCTTCTTTCTTCAAAATCATTACTAGCCATGTGCAAATGTGTGAAATTAACTGATTGATTAATCCTTTTTAACTGATTGACTAAAAAATCTTCAGCAGGCCATGGTTTTTCAGACCTTCAGATAATTGCTTTTCAGAGATAGTAGGAAATCTAAGAGACAGTATAGCTGATTGCAGTTCCTCTTCAATGCAACACCTTCTGAAGGACTTGGATTATAATTCCCATGATTGCCAGCAGGATTGATGGGGATTGTAGTTTCTCTCTCTCGCTCTCTCTCCATCTATCTATCTATCTATCTATCTATCTATCTATCTATCTATCTACAGTATGTATACACACACACCACACACATAGTCCATAGAACAGTAGTGGGATGTGGGGAGGATGCTAGTTTAGAACCATTGCATATTCTCCATAATTTGGCTGTGCCTCCCTCCCACCTGCCTGCCCTCTCTCTCTGGAGATGATTTCCCAAAACTCTTGGTTGCCCCAAATAAATATCACATCTCTGGTAGTTTCAGGTAGTTTCATGCTCTTTGATTCAGCTGGGAATCCTGGATCACATTTGGTGAACCTTCATGCCTGGTCATTTGGAAGGATCCTTTTCAAGCCAGTTCCACTCCAGGATGGGCTCCACACAAGTTGCTAACACTCCAACTTGGAATAATAAACCACAACTGCAGAATTTGCACACCACAAATTCAGACTGTACTCCCACAGCACAACCCACCACCCTCTACCCAACCCTGTTTTACTCTAGGCTAACGTGCTGTGCGAAATTATCTTGGGTGTTTCTAGGATATTGGTTGTTGGGGAAAGAGAGTTGAGTTTTACCTGCATCCATACTTGAAATCACAGAGCCAGGATTGTGGGTGGAAGTGAGCAAAGCTGGATAGGTGTCCTTGCTTCTCTGTAATTCCCTTTGCTTCCCTGTCATACCAAAAGCTTTACAGATCATTGTGGAGAGTATTGGAGGGGCAACAGTGAATAAAAGAAGTTTCTGCCAACAGCTAAAATAACCTCTTTATTTTACAACCCACCCACGTCCTGCATTCAGGTTGAGGATCAAAATCTTCATAGACATACAAGCAAGAATGGACCGTAAGTTCCTTTCCTGGCTCTTTTCTTTCTTTTTAGCCCATCCTGCAGAACATTTGGATGGGTATGAGGGTAGTCTTCTCCAGTTGGATGCCTTCGTGATGTGCTAGGAGTGCTGGGCAGAAAGTTTGGAAGTTGTGGTCCCAACACACTTGGAAGGCACCACACTGAAGAAGATTGCAAAACCCTTTTTACCCTGGGATCCAGATGGCTGGAGCGCACGAAGAACAGCTCTTCTGAATTAGATCAAAGCCTCATCAAGCACTGCATCCTGATTCCAACAGTGGATGTTCAGATGCATCAGAAAGAGCACACCTAGAGCATAAGAAGCCAAAATCACTTGAGCGACCACGTTTCACCTGAGAAATAGCCTTCAATGACTTTCAGAGAGTCACTGAAGACTGCCATTTAACTGGCATAGCCAGCTTTGGTATATTATGTGGAAACAAATAATGTTCACTCAAACAATACCTATGTAAGGCTCATCTTCTATGAGCACATCCAGCCCCTAAGCCAGGGGCCTTCCCACCTAGTGGTAGGGAATTCCACAAGTGAATTCTGCCTTGTGTTAAGGGATATTGCTTACTACCTGTCTCAAACATCTGCCACCCCTGGATGGTGCAACTCAGACCGGATTCAGAGCACCTGACTGCTATGCCAAAAGGAAAAAGCAGAAGCTTTTTTGCTTATCATGGTAGGGTTCAAACATCCTTGAACATGCTCAAGCAGGTTACTCAATAACCTCATTTTTCTGGATTAGCACAATACATTGAATTATAAAATTAATCCAATACACTAAACCAATTTTAAAAAATCCTGTTCTTGGTCAGTTTAGAAGGGGGTGCACTTGGGGATATTTGGAGGAAGGGGAGATGGCTGGTGATCGGCTGACCTTGCCAGAGGAGGGAAGAACCAGTTTTGGATATTGGAGGGAGAGAGGGAAGAGGCAAAAAGAATGTGCCCAGCAAAGGGTCAATTGACCTACTGGGTCCCCTTCTTTTACCTATGAAGCACAGAAAATCAGGTGCACCCAATTTGTTCTTTTGTGGATGACACAAGTGTGGGGGGCTGGGGGCTGCCCCAATGGCATTGGGGACCAACAGTGGAGGTCTGCTCACTCGTCTTGCTGTCAGTAGGCAGGAGAAGCCTCTTGGACTTTTCCCATCCCCCAATACAGCCTTTTTTTCTTGTGGTCAACCAGCACGTTCCCCAACTTCCTAATTGAAATGAAAAACAACAATGTACGGGCAGGGGGAGTGTTCATCCCCTCATTCCTCCTTTCCTTCTCCTACATGTGGCATTTTTTTCTCTCTGTTGGGAATTTGCCCTTCATGAAGCTGATCATATCTTCTTAATTTACCTTGGGAGGTCTTACTTTTATATTATTGTTGTTGCGATCATCATCATCAGGATGATTTTTATTATCAGTGAAAGGATGGTAATCCCGCAAAACCCACATTTCAGAAACCTCCCAGCTTCTCTAAAATAAAGCCTGTCATATGACACTTAGAAAATGTAATCTGGTTGCAGCAAGATTTCTTAGCTGAGACACAATTTTGCAGAAACGCAACATTTTTTTTTCTCTTCTCAAGAATGCCTGCCTTTCCCTTGAGGGTTTTGAGCCTTATGAATTGTAGGGAATTTAGACACCAGAAGAGTTACACACAGCTTGCTAGGGTTCAGGGAAGATGAAAATGGCTGAAGATATTTCTCTGACCACTGCTTTGGTACAACTTTAGCTAAAATAGGCTTTAGTTGAAGAATTCCATAAGGGTAGGGTCCAATACTGCCCTCCTGTTCAACTCTGGGCAACCCAATCCAGAAAAATGACTCCATAAGCCAGAATTCTCTTGGCCTAGAAATCAGGTGACCTGCCCTGGCAGCCAATCACATACCACTCCTCACTATATAAAGTCCAAGAGCTACACCACTTCCTCATTATTAGATATTTCTCAATAAGGAGAGACTAGTTTCACAGTGGAGTCCTTGGGGTTCTCTGAGCTTGGTGGTTTTCTTGCAAACATTTCGTTACCTGGCTAGGTAACATCTTCAGTGCTCAGCTTCAGTGCTACCTACGTTTGCAAGAAAACCACCAAGCTCAGGGAACCCCAAGGACTCCAACAGTTCAACCCTGAGCTACACATATTCTCTTCTATTGTTACTAGTTTCACAGGATTAATGTATTAATAATTATTAAGTATTAATTAGTTTTAATGTTTGTCATTTTTGTTGGTGGTGAAATTTTCTAGTAGGCCAACTTGCCAAATGTTCTTTCCCTTCCTTGCCTGCTTAGCAGGATCCTTATGTCTTTCCCAAGTGAACAAAGTGCACAAGGTCCCCCCCCACCCCCAAGACTATCCTTGCAGGAAGGAAGAGAATTCTGCAAAGAATTTTGGGTTCCCATTGGAAGCATAGAGTTTGTGTCAAGAGGAGAAACATGGCAACAGAGCTTTTCAGAACCTAACAACCTAACATAACAAGTCCTTTTTGACTGAAATCTGCCAATCCGCTAAGAACACGCCTGCAACTTTTGACATCCCATTTGAAATAATAATAGAAAAGAGATAATTGAGTCTTTACATGAGATAAAGATCACAAGGGAAGAAAATGATGGAAAAAGGAGACATTGGTGCCAGTTCAATTTAATTAGCTCATTATCCTTAATTTAAGTTCAAACTTTGTTAGCTGGAAAATGAGACTACTGGAAATTCATGGTGGCCCTGCAAAGGGCACACCAGTTGGCAGTTATTATTAATAAATGTAGAGTCATCTTTTTCCTTCTTGCTTCAATCTCTTGGAAATGAACTGAGGTCCCCTGCAGTGAGCAGGTTGGATCGGGAAAGTGGAAAAAGGCAGATGGCAGGAGATTCCAAGCCCTTCCAGTCCAGTTTGAAGTAGCTAGAGTGCAACCTGGGGCACAGACCTTGAACAGTCAGAGTCACTTCCACCATTGGCTTTGCACTCCTCTTCTTATGGCCAATTAGTGACTGTCAACACAGAGGAGGCAGTCAAAGAGAAAGTCAGGTCATTTGCACTCCTAAATAAACATCTTTTTCTTTTTTCTTCTGCCCCTGTTTTAACTCCATGGTGTGACCTTGACCTGGGGCTCTGCAGAGCTATTTAACCTCAACTCCTGTAATCCCCAACCAGCATAGCCAATGGGTTGAAGATAACAGGGTGGTTGACGTTCAGCTCTTCTGGACAGCACCTGCTCGGGGGAGTCTGTAAAATACAGACCCAGAAGCCAACACAGTTGCTGTTACAGGAGATATTTATGAGTATTTATGAACTGATGCGTTTTGTTGTGTCGCAAATGGCAGGCAAGATAACCCCCTCCCTCGGTTCTTTCTGTATAATTCTTTGAGAAACTGTCCAAATCTGTTTTAAAATAAAAATTTTTTAAAATGAATGCAGAGTGAAAAGGACTTTGCACACACCATTAGATGTAAAGCTTCCCTGTTTTATGTCAGCCTAAATAGCCGACTGTGGAAGGAATGGAATGAAGACTGAAATTACTTGCAGGCATGGCTGCCTTCTGGGGCGAAATCAATACAAAACCCAGCAATGCCGGGCATTCTGGCCCAGACTGTTCCTGCTGGGGTATTTTTATCTTTGTAAAACAGCATTTCTTGTTTAATGTTAGGGTGCGTCCAGAAACAATGAGCTCACCCCCCTGAAAACTCAAGTGGTAAGGCTTCTGCTTGCTAAGACTTACCACGTCTTTCACTCCCTGTGGGGAGAAGGCTTCACAGCATTCATAGGTAGCATTTTAAGTCCCAAAGCGTGCAAGTTTTAAACACCCAGGTTAGGAGCAGACTAAAGGATGGGATCATCCTGATCTCTAATCATCTGGAACCCCCGTGATTGATGTCCCACATGGTCTATTGCCTTCATTCCTCTAAGGCAGTGTTGTCCAAACTTGGCCACTTTAAGATGAGTGGACTTCAACTCCCAGAATTCCCCAGCCAGCCATGCTGGTTGGGGAATTCTGGGAGTTGAAGTCCACTCATCTTAAAGTGGCCAAGTTTGGACAACACTGCTCTAAGGGCACTGAACAGTGGATCCTGCCCATATACATCACAATACCTGGGTCTGAAGGCTTCACTGCACATCAACCTGAGCAGTAGACATCTGCAGATGGCAAGCTCAGCATGAAAAATTAATCCTGTGCAGGACAAACAACTTACTAAACACTCCAAGGCCATGTTGGGAAAGGAAAGCAAGGGAGCGGGGTGGTGAGGCCTGTTTTCATGTTAATATAGGATCAGCATAACAAGCACTAATCCTTCCTTCATTCTCTGACGGGCATCTAGAGGAACTGGTTTGTGACCTTGGGTGGTGGCATCTGAGGGCCCAGAATTAAATTCTGGAATTCTGGGAAACCTGATTCCAGCTGTTTGGCTGATGGCAATTCTTGGTATGAAGTTCCAAAATAAAACTCCTTCTTTTAAATCAAATTATAAATCACATCATCTGTATGTGATGCAAATAGTACCAGGCTTTGAGAAGAAACACAGGACGTGATATATGGTGCATTGGGGGGAAAAAAACCTAGCCCCTCATGGTTGCAAAAAGTATGTGTGAAAGCTCGGAGGAGCAGATTTCAGAAGTTAGGATTATTCTTTCAGTGCACATATAAAACAGGCAGGGCTTCCAACACACAGTGGCAGATGCCATCTTGACTTTTGGAACTCCCTGTTTGTACCTCTTGCAAAATAAATGAAAGGAGAAAATATGTACAATTTGCATATATATTCTCAGATGCAGTTATTCTTATATCACTTTTTAATAATCCTGAAGGCATATGAATCTATTTAGTTTTTCCCATATTTGCTGCTGGGGCAGGGGAAAACATAGCAATTTTCAGTCATTATACAGGGCACCCTCCCTACTTCGTCTCCTCCTGTTACTCTAAGCAACCGAAGGACGCAGCTTGCCCCCCCGCACTCCCCCTCCAACCTCCTTTCTCCTCTTTGCTGCATTTCACCCCAAAGTAGGCAGTCCTCTTTCTCAAAAACCCCAACTAGTTCTTGCATTCACTTGACTTAGCAGGACCATCCATAACAAATGAATGAAATTTTGTACCTCAGAGGGTGGACTTTGTTTTACATTTTTTATCCCCTTCCGCCAAGAAAATCATTAGAAAACATTTAGTTTGGAACCAGGCAGAACATGAGGTAGACAGTTCTATAGTGTTTTTCTATTATTTTTGCAGCTCTTTCGGGTGTTTCCAGCAGAGGAAAGAGAATTGAAGATTTTAGTGCCAGGCAAAGCCTTTGGTGGGACTTCTAAAGAAGTCAGAACATAGAGAGAGGTGCTCTGCTCAGCCAACAGAGTTAACCAGGTCAGGTTAAGCAGCCAACTTTGCAAAACATGCTAAAACTGGTTAATATTAACTTTGGTGTGGGTTTTTTCATGGCTTAGTGTGCTGTGTGGGCCCAGCCCCTCTTGTTAAATGACAATTCAGGATTTTGACTTTATTCTCACAATATATTTAACTCAACCAGACACTAACCCTGTCAGATCTCCTATGCTGGTATGGCTCCAGCAACATGCGGTCACATTAACTGGGTCAAAAATCCTTATTTTGGAATATAGAATCCCCGTCTGCTTTTCCAGGAACTTCCTATTAACATTTCTTTATGAATCATGCGGCTTTTTAATCTCAACAAATTTGCCTGTTGCACAATTGAGAAATTGATAGGTTGGTGTTCCCACAATATGGTTGACTGGGTAGAGCTGGTTTAATATCTATTCTGAGCTAAATGCCACCCTCTGGGGGAATTAGTTGAGTAGATCAATTAAGCCCTGTTTGTGTTTCCACAACAGCCTAATTGAGGGTTTACAGAAATGAGCATATTGTGTGAACAGGATCAACATCTTTCTGCTAGCTAGAGACAAATGGGAGTCAATGCAGAGGTCATAGCACATGTTGAATGGATTGTAAACCTGGTAGACATTCCAAGTAAGTTTTAGAAGGAGACTAGAAACCTTAAAATGTAAGACTTCATAGGCACATTTTTACTTCTTTTGGGGTAAAGAGAATCCCTCAACCTCAGCTTTGCTTGCAATAAAGTGGAAACCTCCTTCACCAAATATTATAGAGAATGTTTCTCCTTCTCCTTTCATTGCACCTCCTGTAATCCCAACCTAATTTGTGCTGCTTTCATTTGCCAGAATTGTGGAAGTTGTGTTTAAATAGACATGGGGAGAAGAGTATGTTATTGGCCTGCATGAATGTCCATGTTCTGTTGATCCTAATGTTCCTGGTTATGTTCTGCTGTAGACAATGTGGTCCCTTTGACAGTGACTTTAACGGATGCTGTCAAATACATTCCCTCCAGGTTCTGTCTAGTATTGAGGTGACTTGCGGAATTGTCTGCTAAATTATCCCTTTCCATCCCACCTCCCATCTTCAAATTACTTGATAGCTCTGGAGAATCATTTGCAAAGGTGGAGGAAAAGAGATGTGTTAATAAATGAGACGTTATAAAATTACCCAGATGGAAAACGTGAAGTGTGCCCTCATTTGGGAGAGCGAAAGTTCAGTGCCACTCTCGTGTCACTGAGGGGCAATAAGACAACTAGGGATCAATGACCAGAGTAGTAGATTTTTTTTGAAAAAAAGGTCTTGTGTTCCAGCACTGTGTGCTCAGAATATTTAATGGTTTCAGCATTTCAGTTGGAGGTGAGTAACTTCTTTGCTACTTCTAAGGGATGAAAAAACATGATGATGCTCCAGGAGTGATTTTTTTTTAGCCCAATCTTTATTTTAGGAGACTTTTTAACAACAACAAAAATAGTTGCCTTCCAGAGGCTGAACACATCTATTTTATACCTTAATTCAGAGAAGGGAAGGGCAGAGAATATTGTTTGCAGCCAAATGTTGATGGAATGAACTGAAGGGTGCCTGAGACTATAAAAATGGATTCTGGAGTCAAAGAAAGTCTGCAGATTGCCCACCCTTGACCTTGGCTGTTTCTTCAACCACAGATCTCTCCAACTTGATTACCTTAATATACATAAAGATCAATATATATTGCCTCCATCCGACTCTCTCAGTTGGATCTAACAATTAGTCTTTTTCATTTCTTTTTTGAGTTTGGTTGTCCAGTAAGAGGCTTAAACCTATGCTTACCTGTGTTCTGCTACCATACTATAGTTCAGTGTTTCTCAACCTTGACAACTTTAAGATGTGTGGACTTCAACTCCCAGAATTCCCCCAGCCAGCAAGGCTGGCTGGGAAATTCTGGGAGTTGAAGTCCATACATCTTAAAGTTGTCAAGGTTGAGAAACACTGCTATAGTTGTTCTCTGGTGCTGGCATGGGAAAACCTATTCTACTTAATTTCTTATCAGAAATCCTTTATCCTCATTTTCTCCCAAGCAAGAACTTCCAAATCCACTTCTGATGTTGATAAAAATGAAAGGAGGTAACAAACTCTTAACATTGGCAAAATTTCCATTGTACTTCCAAAGAAGAAGCTTTTGTTCCAAGTCCCATAATTAACTTATAAGACTTTGCTTATTTTTCTTTAAATGTATTATCCAATCTATTTTCTGGGCAGCGTTCATTAAAAAAATTAAAGCATGAAATAACTGAAAATACCAAGAGATCCAAAACTAAATATAAGCTACATAAACAAATCAGAATAAAATCAGGAGTCAGAGTCCAGGAAGCATAAAAACATTTTTTAAGTGAAGAAGTCTATTCTTTGTGCCAGAAAGACTACAACCTAGGCTGGACTCACTGAAGAAGGATTTTTTTGGTCTGTCCTGAAACTGCACATATATTGGATGACTCTTCTACCAGTGAAAAAGAATATACCCCCCCCCATTGTTTTTTTATTAATTCATACGGATTCTTTCCTCCTTCCTTCCTTCCTTCCTTCCTTCCTTCCTTCCTTCCTTCCTTCCTTCCTTCCTTCCTTCCTCCCTCCCTCCCTCCCTCCCTCCCCCTTCCTTCCTTCCTTCCTTCCTTCCTTCCTTCCTTCCTTCCTTCCTTCCTTCCTTCCTTCCTTCCCCTTCCCTTCCCTTCCCTTCCCTTCCCTTCCCTTCCCTTCCCTTCCCTTCCCTTTTTTTGGCTAGCAGATTTGCATACATACCTGTCATGTTTTGCAGTGTACTTTCATCATGGGGGGGGGGGGGACTCTGTCACACGTATTTCACACGAATAGGAAGGCCACACTTTCATACAGTGGCCTCTTTCATTGGCTGAAACAAGCTTGCAGTGATACCGTGACCAAATTAAACCTGTGCTTTTTCTTCCCTACAGAACTTTAACAAGTGTCACTTAGAGATACCAGATGCAGGTGATTACCTAGCCCATCATTCTTCACAGGATGACCAGAACCTGCCAAAAAGTACCTTCAGTCTTTAGTCCCTTGTCTTATTTCTGAGAAGAAGTCTACTTGTTCAATGCTTCCTCCACGCTGCTCACCGCCAGGTTCCAGCGCTCCTCCCAGTTCCCCAAAAGAGCCCTGTGTGTGACAGAACCACAGACGCGATCAAGCAGAAGAGAAGAGGGGAAATATTTACGTGTCTTCAACATTCATGCGTCCCCCAAGGCCTTTGATCCCTTCCCTAATCCTCCACAGTCCGTAGGAACTTGGTCAGGTGTACATGTGTCTGTGAGTATGAGTGAACATTGTGATCTCCACCCTCCGGTCATATCTTTTTTTCCCCCATTTTCACTGTTGTTGAAAAGTATTGGTGTGTTGGTACTTTTCATTGTTATATTAAGGCTGCGATCCTGAACGTATCTGCTAGGGAGCGAACCCCATGGAACACAATGGGAATCCTTACAAGCACAGGATTGGGCCACAGAGCATGTCACTGCCTTGTTTGATAGTCCTTTTTGTAATCTTTTTTACAAACCCATCCTTAATTTTATCCCATTCTTAATTCCTGTCCTTTCTGATAGTTGACCCCTACACGCCTTTCATTCCAAACTGATGTTGCGCATCTTTGTATCTGTGCCACCACACTACCCTGGTGGAAAATGCCAGATTTGTTCCTACGTTCATTATCTGCTTCCCAGTTACACAATTCGCACTATGGCTAAACTTCAAGTTAGCACAGCATTTGTTCACACCCCACTTGAAACTCTGGATCTTGTTATTCCTTTTGGATGCAACATTGACCGATCCATGAAGACTTTTTTAGCTTAGGGGCCTGGAGGTTTCAACCACCTCATTCATCTATGGAAATCTGAGCCTCGTTTCATGAAATGGAACAAGGCACTTCCTGTGTGAGTGGCACTTGATACAAAGATGTTTTCAAAGAAAGCTCCAGTGAATATCCACACTCAAAACTTGCTCCAGTTCTCTTCTCTTAGCGCTCTTCTGTCCCTGTGTCCCTGATTATTTTTGTTTCTGTCTAGAAGTCATTCAGGCCAGAGATCATGCAAAGTGAACATGGGACAGGAGGGTAGACGCATTCAGACAACTATTCTTTTAAACCAGGAAGGAAGGAAGGAAGGAAGGAAGGAAGGAAGGAAGGAAGGACGGACGGACAAAGGGGGAATGTTGTTGTTTAGGCTAAAAAAAGTTGATCAGCTCTAAATTTTGCTATGTACAGGTGAAACTCGAAAAATTAGAATATCGTGCAAATGTTCATTTATGTCAGTATGGCAACTCAAAAGGTGAAACCAATATATGAGATAGACGCATTACATGCAAAGCGAGATATGTCAAGCCTTACTTTGGTATAATTGTGATGATTATGGCGTACAGCTTATGAAAACCCCAAATTCACAATCTCAGAAAATTAGAATATTATATGACATCAATAACACAAGGATTGGAAATAGAACAATATCGGACCTCTGCAAAGTATAAGCATGCATATGTACTCAGTACTTGGTTTGGGCCCCTTTTGCAGCAATGACTGCCGCATGGATGCTATCAGCCTGTGGCACTGCTGAGGTGTTATGGAAGACCAGGATGCTTCAATAGCGGCCTTCAGCTCCGCTGCATTGTTCGGTCTCATGTCCCTCATCTTTCTCTTGGCAATGCCCCATAGATTCTCTATGGGGTTCAGGTCAGGCGAGTTTGCTGGCCAATCAAGCACAGTAATCCCATGGTCATTGAACCAGGTTTTGGTACTTTTGGCAGTGTGGGCAGGTGCCAAGTCCTGCTGGAAAATGAAGTCAGCATCCCCATAAAGCTCGTCTGCGGAAGGAAGCATGAAGTGCTCCAAAATCTCCTGGTAGACGGCTGCGTTGACCCTGGACTTAATGAAGCACAGTGGACCAACACCAGCAGATGACATGGCTCCCCAGATCAACACAGACTGTGGAAACTTCACACTGGACTTCAAGCATCGTGCATTGTGTGCCTCTCCACTCTTCCTCCAGACTCTGGGTCCTTGGTTCCCAAATGAGATGCAAAAGTTGCTCTCGTCAGAAAAGAGGACTTTGGACCACTGGGCAAGAGACCAGTTCTTTTTTTCTGTAGCCCAGGTAAGACGCTTATGACGTTGTTTGTTGTTCGGGAGCAGCTTGACAAGAGGAATACGACATTTGAAGCCCATGTCCAGGATCCGTCTGTGTGTGGTGGCTCTTGATGCACTAACTCCAGCCTCGGTCCACTCCTTGTGAAAGTCCCCAACACTTTTGAATGGCCTTTTCCTGACAATCCTCTCCAGGCTGCGGTCATCCCTGCTGCTTGTGCACCTTTTTCTACCACACTTTTCCCTTCCACATAACCTTCTATTGATGTGCTTTGATACAGCACTTTGGGAACATCCAACTTCTTTTGCAATTACGTTTTGGGGCTTTCCCTCCTTATGGAGGGTGTCAATGATGGTTTTCTGCACAACTGTCAGGTCAGCAGTCTTTCCCATGCTTGTGATTCCTACTGAACCAGCCTGAGAGACCATTGAAAGGCTCAGGAACCCTTTGCAGGTGTTATGGATTCATTAGCTGATTAGAGTGGGACACTTTGAGCCTAGAATATTGAACCTTTTCACATATTCTAATTTTCTGAGATTGTGAATTTGGGGTTTTCATAAGCTGTATGCCATAATCATCAGAATTATACCAAAGTAAGGCTTGACATATCTCGCTTTGCATGTAATGCGTCTATCTCATATATTGGTTTCACCTTTTGAGTTGCCATACTGACATAAATGAACATTTGCACGATATTCTAATTTTTCGAGTTTCACCTGTATATTCTGCATTGAACAGTATTTTCAGGTACCCCTTGCTCTTAATGAAGGATGAAAGCCAATATAGATCAGGCCTTTGAAAATGATTGTTTTGACTGCTCCTTTAAAGAATGTCCATAGTGTTTTGGATTGCACATTTATAGAGTTAAAGTATGAGTGGGCTGAGATCATGTGTAACCTTAATGGTTATAGGTATGGGAATTCCTATCTCCCCTCCCCATTTTGCCTGTGTGTAATAGGATTGTATATAAAAGTGTGGGTGGGGGGAAAGATAGAGAAATTCCTGAAAGACAGTGGGTCACATAAACTATGATTAATCTGAGGCAGTTAAGAAGCAAGGAATTGATAGAGCTATATAAGCAGATGATTCTGGGCTAGAGATAAACCCTCCTTGCTGCTGCTAAGATAAGCTATCTATAGCCTTCTGCCAATGACCCACAGAGACACTGGGATAAGTGACAGTCCTTTAACCTGCCATTATGAGCCATGATTCAGGATTCTAGTTATTGAGTGACTAACAATATGGAGTAGATCCACTGGGGAACCCCTACAGTGGAGGCTAAGTTAATATTTATTTTTGTACATTTTGTTGGAGAAGGCTAATATTGTTTGATGCACTCTGGATCCCAGTGGGTTTTCCATGCACTTTGGATTTCACCTCAACATAAGTTTCCCTCTCCCAACCCCACATGCCATCTTAAGGCTTAACTTTACCATTTCAGTGTTTACACAAAAACTAAGCTGTATTCACACTACCTCAAGCCATTTCCTAGAAGCTTAACAAAGAAAGAAAGAAAGAAAGAAAGAAAGAAAGAAAGAAAGAAAGAAAGAAAGAAAGAAAGAAAGAAAGAAAGAAAGAAAGAAAGAAAGAAAGAAAGATGAAAAGCCCTGATAACAAAGTACCCCAAAGCAAGATGGCAGCCTTCCCTCTCAACACATAGCTACTAACCACTGTTGCCAACTTCAAGTTTAGAACATGGTTGCCTCAAACTGTGATGTCACCTTTTGCCTGAGACAGGACCTGGAAGAGCTGTGAGAGAAAATGCTGACATCAGGACAAACAGTGCTGTTGGTTCCTCCAGGCCCACCTTGACAGGTCCACCTGCTTCTCCAAAGCAAAGGGAGCAATGCCTAAGCCTACTTAACACATTTACTATTGATACTGAGGTCTATGTTGGCCATGGCATGGAATGTTTTTTGGGGGGAAGGGGGTTATGAAAACATGTTAGCACTTTAAATATATGGTCCAAAATTAAACCCAGTTGAATTAAGTCATTCCAGACGTGTTGTTCTGTCTCTGTTCACTTTGGCCTACTTTTGTCCTCCAAGATCTCAGCTCTTTCTCTGTTAAGTAATGAGTTGAAGTGCCACATTCCATTACTGGTTCATCTACCTGTGACCAGGAAACCTTCATACTCAGAATGGTTGAAGTAGATCCATATTGAGCAATCCTCGACTCTAGACACTATCTTCAACTTGGTACCCTCCTGAAGTGTTTAGATAATTCTCAGAATACTTGGTCAGAATAGTAACATGGCGGGTATCCAGGAGATGTGAGTCCAGTACATCCAGAAAGCACTGGGTTTGGAATCAAATAGGAGTCAAAGGCTTTAGAACATTACAAAGAACTTCTTGTATACTTTGAAACATCTAGGCTAGTCAGGACTTATTTCCAAGTTCATGTTTATGATCAAGATAAACCAATATTCCCAGTGTCTAGTGCTCCTCAAGTTTCTAAAATCTTCAGTCCTGATGAAGCCATGGAAGAATTCAGCTATGTACCTCCAAGACACAAGTGTGCTTCACTTCAGGGGAAGCATCAAATCCAAATTTGGTAGCACACATTGAGGTTGTCCTTATTGCCGAGCCTAAGGCAAATACAGTTTGGTACCATTCAAAAGGGGGTAGCAGTGTGCATCCGATCTAAATCAACTGTTCTGATCTGTGATTCATGCAATAAGATCAAAGTACAATCAGAATCCCAGGGAGTAATTTAACTTGGGTACATGTAAGACTGACAGTTGCACTTCCCCGGTGTCTTTATTAATAAACAAGAACAGGATCACACATTTGCACCAGTGTGTCTTTATGAACAAGGCACAATTTAGAGACGGAACGTGTCGATCAGAGAAATAACTTCTTTACCGTATTGCATATCCTCGGTCAAGATGCTTAGCTGAGTGAACCAGCTCCCAAAAAGGCAAGTGACATAAGACAAGCAACAGTTGTCAAGGGCCAATCCCCCCACCTTTGATAGCTTTCTCCATAGTTGGTACACAGAAAGGGGATTGTAAAGTTGCTTCACTGAATGCATTGTGTTGGGTAGGAGGGGTGACTTTATTACCCTCCGCCCAGGCAGTTATTTCTCTAGTGAGCCATTCACACATGCAAGGCATCAACTAAAGAAGAAATCAGACCCGGGTATATAATAGCCAAATGGAAAGAACGAAAATAATGTGTATGAATAAATGATTCAGGGCCACATGCTGCAATCAAATGATCTCCAGGAACGAGGAGCAAATTCAACACATTGCTTTTACTCTTGCCTCTTCCTAGGCTACATCTGTATCCTGCAAAGAGTTAATGTACAAACATGAATGACAAAGGGAGAAGGAGAGAGAGAGTTTCCTGACATGTTAGATACTTGGATTGATGAGCACGCAGCACGTGTCTTAGCTTCAAGGTGATGTTTGACAGGCCTTGTCTGGTGCTGACATGCCGCATGGAAAACATCAAGGAAGGATAAGGTTGAGCTGTGAAAGCTGCAGCTTTCTCCATCAATAGTGCAGGGAAGAGAGACAGCTCCCATTTAATTACATGCTCCACTAATACCCATGAATCACTGTGGCCGAGCACTAATTTCTTCTCACCGGTGGCACCAGCAATGATCAGACATCTCCTGGCATGGCTCTGAGCTGTGGCCAAAGTTAGTTTACGCAGAGCATTTCCTGATTGATCAAGGATGAAGTGAGAACATCAGCAGTATTTGTGCTGCCTATGGCAGCTCCTATGGATAGGAAAGAGGACATTGGGTATAGAAATGCTGGTGTTGATGAAGGGGAGAAAATGAGAAGCAGACAGAGGAAATAAAGCTGAGGTTTTCCAGATTCTGAATGCCATGTGTAGGACTTAGCTTACTCTGCAGAAGACTTACGACATAATTCAGGTAAAATAGAGACTTTATTGCATACTAGAATGAAGCCATGTACAACAGAAAAGCCTGCTATCATTCATCACTATCAAAGTTAGAGCCAGTTTGATCTAGTGGTGAAGGCACCAGGCTAGAAAGTGGGAGACCGTGAGTTCTTGTCCCACCTTAAGCATGAAAGCCAACTGGGTGACTTTGGGCCAGTCCCTCTCTCTCAGCCCAACTCAGCTCATAGGGTTGTCAGGGGGAAATTAGGAGGAGGAAGGAGTATTTAAGTATATTTGCCGCCTTGAGTTATTTATAAAAATAAAGGCAGGATAAAAAAAAATCTTTTAAAAAAGTGTGTGTGTGGTCTGTGTGCACTCCAGGATTCAAATCTCAAGCATTTTCCCTCCACCCTTATGAGTCAACAGATATTTCACCACTCTTCAAGATCATACACAGCCCAGCTATGTGGACATAACAGCTCTCTCTAACCGGGAAGCCCCTGGTCCCTGTCTCACCAACTTCATTCTGAACACTAGGAACATTTCTAAGGAGCTATCCAAATGCTGTCACCTCAAGCTTCAAGCCCGACTCCTAAATGTAGATGAGCCTAGGCTACAGAAGTGATGGGATCAGGAGAATAACAATCAAAGCACTTAAAGGCACTTAATATTAATGTTACTCCTTGAATACAATTATTTCCCCTTTCTGTCATATTAAAAATTACTTTCAGCCATTCTCACTCCTATGGTATTTAGGGAAGCAAAGCAGGCAACATAGTGCCATTGTACTCAAAGTGTTCTGATCCTCACAAGTTCATCCAAAGTACAGCATAATACAAATCACTAAGGGATTAGACAGCTTCCTCCAAACCATCTGCTATGCTGACTGAGGATGATGGGACTGTAGTCCAACATATCTGAAGGGCTTTGGGTTGGGGAAAAAATGCATTAAGGCCACGAGAGAAAAGAGATGGAGAAGATGCTTGCCTTCTGTTGAGGTTGGGTATCACCATCTATAGTAGGTTCTATTTCCAGCTTTATTTCTTGATGTAAAACATTTTACAAACTCTGTCTCATTCTCCCAATATGGATTTCAGAATTTTACTTTTCAATATAGAGAAAAGAAGATATAACAAAGAACTGAGCAACACAAGAAAATTAGGAGGACAAACAATGTAGCCAGCTGAAAATTGGACCATGTTAAAAGCTTCAAGCAAGACATTGATTGTGTTTGCACCAAGGCATTATTTGTTGGACATTTTTGTATTGAATAAACCACAATTGATGAGGTTCACCAAATGTGTGAGCCAAAACCAAATAAACTACCTCAGATGTGAAATGCCTCTCAACCTCAGTCTATCCTCCCTTCTCTAATATGGAAGAGAAAATTACCCCCAAAAACTCCTAAGGGAAATTGTGGGGCCAAATCAGATAAATATTTCAATTCTTCAAGCACAAGGAAGGAGGGAAGGAAATGAAATAAGTTGTTATTTATACATGCATACACACTCCCTCCTGGCATATCAGCTGGCCATGCTTCCTAGCAAGACCCTATGAACCTGAACTTCCATTGGGTTAACAAAAATATTGTAGAAAATGAAGAGTCCACATTTTGGGTAGACGAATCCTTCCTTGATGGCTTTGCTCATCTGGAGAAAAAATGGGCCATTTTTAGATCACAGACACACCATGGAACCTTCTTAATCAATAGGCAATTAGGACCATTTGAGCTCATGCCACTAACCCTGAGAAAGAAAAATCTCTAAGTTGTGGGCGTGTGTGTGGTGTTTGTATGAAGCGGCAAGACTCAGCTATCAGTGGACTTAACAGCCACTGTGAGACTGTTCTCTATGAATCTGTGCCCTGCTTTGTCAAAGCAATCCTAGACAAACGGTCCTTCCCATTTCTCATGACTATGTGAACTTCTTCAGTAAATTACCTGGTCCTTAAGACCCATCAACTGTATCCACTGGCAAGAATTTGCACTCCCCTCAGCAACCTTGGCTCTGTCTGCTTGAGAGAGAAGGTTGATTCCCCCAGCCTCCACAATTGCCCACAATTTCTTGTTTTGTTGAAACAAGAACAAAGAGGAAATTTAGAAAAGGGAAAGGAAATACTAAAATAATCCATATATTTTTTCTGCAAGAGATTGATTGCCTGAATCATAAAACTCCACCAGGAGAAAAAATAGGTTTCCATCAGAACAGCTTTTAGGCTTAGTACTTTCTAGCAGCAGGGATCCCTAGGTTGAGAGTAGGTGTTGGAACAACAGGGATCACATTCCCTACAACTTGCATGCTTCTATCACTTCAGATACTCTCAGACACCCACACGGACATATATGCAAGAATACACATACTCATACACCATCAGAATACTGTCAGGAGCAGGAGCATGGTGTATCTACAAGATCTGCTTTTCCAGATGTCTCCTCCTCTCCTCCATCCTTGTTCTCAATGCATATGACAGGGCTCATCCCAGTCTTTGCTGGACTATCCATTTTACAGGCAATTTTTTCAAAGTTGCCAACATGTTTTAGAGGCATCTTTTCATCCTAGAAGAAAAAGTTAGAAGAAAAGACCTCAGATTAAAGGAAGAATGTGTGTGTGTAAATGGTGCCTGAGCAGGGGGCTGTGGGATAATGCATTAGCCAAAGACCCAGATCATGAGCGAACCCTCAGCATTATTAGTTCAAGATCTCAGGTAGGATTCAGGAAATATTCCTCTCTGATGGTTTTGAGAACCTAACATCTGCCAGAGAATGCAATCCTGGAGTTATTCAAATCTTGCGATGCAGTTCCTTGCAGTTTATGGCTAGATCAGAGTAAATATTAATAGTCTGGGGAGAAAACATGCACTGAAATATTATTTAATGTTATTTAAATGCATATATACAAAACTTTTCTAAACCTTTTAAGAATAGTTACAGGTTTGTGTGAAAATATCATAGGTAACAACAAGGACAATGTGGCACAAAAGCGACCAGGTTCAAATTTCTGAACACCTATTAAAGGACTTTGGGTCTGTCTCCAGTTCTCAGCTCAACCTATCTCGTAGCAATGATGCAAAGATCCACATGGAGAAGGAAAGAGCCATCTCTTGGAGAAAACACTAATAAATACTAAGAGCAACTTATGAAAGGGACCTGGAAATCTATCCTTTTAAGCTACAGGGCTAAATAATCTTTTGGCCCAGTCTCTTTCTTCTATTTGTTTTCTTATCATCTGCCCAAACTGGGTTTCAAAAACTGGAAAGAACATCTAAGAGCCTTCTCTCAACTTGACACGCTCCAAAAGTGTCAGCTTTCCATTCACATAATTCCCAGCCAACATGTCACAATCTTAGAATATGTCAAACATATCTTTCTTTGTCATTCTGTATTCAGAGAACATCATTCCAGATCCCTGCTAATTAATTAGCTTATTCCACCAGTATGTTTGGTTCATTACTCCTTGCACCTTCGGCAGAGTGACAGGAAGAACAGATTAACTTTGCAATGGAAGTTGGCTATTAAGGATGCAGAAATCTGAATTCTGAAGTTCCTAGAAGAGCTGTGACCAAGTGAAGACCTCAAGGCTAAACTTCCATCTTAACAGGAAAAAAACAAATGCCTGAATTCCCAGCAGAACTTGCCAGACAGGCCTGTTTTGGCTGCTCAGGACTCCCTGTTTCTACATTCAAACCGAATTAAACAAAAGAGACACTTTAGGCACATCAGATGCCTTGGTAACAATGATAGTGACCTCCTAATGTGTTGGGTGAGGGGGGTGCATCCATTTGCCACTCACAAAGTCATCTTGGTACCACCCAGATTTTGACAGTGTTCCTAATTACAGTAATTAAGGAGTCAAACTGAATGGCAGGAAACAGGAGGGTGAAAACCATTAGAATACCATCCAGGGCTAAGCAGATGCCAGTGCCGACACTGGCAGATCAACTGTCTCCGGGTCATAACAGTAGAGACCTCAGCTTTCAAAGTCCCTTCAGTCTGGAATGGCATCACCTCTTGGGGCTTCGGTGCCCTGAACTTGTCACATAGACACATCGGAGATGATGCTAGTCTGGAAATGAAGACAGGTGCCCTGCTCATTCCCAAAGACCACTTCCTCTCAGGGAGACTGATTCTTAATGGGTATCTTTCCAAGCCAGGTTGGAACAAAGACCATATGAAAGGGGAATGGAGAGTTAATATCCAGTTAATAGCCTTCCTTGTTTTCAAGACTTATTACAGGGGGGGTGAAGACAGAAACCCAAGGGAGAATTTTCATTTTGCAGTTCTGCTGATCTTCAATTACAAATTGCAGATATCAAGTTGGTAACATCTAGTGGTGCAGTTTATGTGTTGGTGCTATTTCAACACTTCATGCACTACAGACAAGCTTGGTCAGTAGATGACTAAGTCCTGCACAGCGTCACACCTTTTCTATGGCATATTTGTTCAACCGTGTTACATCCTTTGTCACTTCACTAATTTATTGTTTGCTTGTTTCAGCAACTTCTTTTAGACCACTTTGGGGGAACTATAGGTTCCCTGAAGCTTTCATACATGGTCTAGAGAATAAAATGATCTAAGAAGGTGTAAAACAAATTAAGATCCATTAAAAACATACTATGGAAAACATATTAGTTAATATCTCTCATCATAGAGCATCAGCAAGTGAACAGTACAGGTCATGATCAAAATGTAAATGCCATGTAAAATAACAATTTATTTAAAGTTCACATCAAACAACAAGGAGTGGCCCAATTCATCTCTGCGCAGGTTGAAGATATACAGAATTAGGTTCAGTGCTGAAAATACTTCAAAGACTTAATTACTAGGCCTGACCTGATCCATCAAATTAGTCTGATAAATTGAATCTATCTGATCCATGTGATTGAACTGACATCAATGTACCAAATGATTTGATTTCAATCATCAATTCCAATGTAAAATTGGGTTAATTTAATTTGAAAATCCATTTTAATTCGAATCAAAAGATCTTCCACTGAGAATTGGTTTGTGTTAATTCAAACTGTTTTGCCAATTCAATCTGATATGCTGAAACATCAAAACTTCAACAAATTGTCACAACAAAGCTTTTCTGAGCCAGAATAACTACGGGCCTGCAAACAGAGCCTTACTAGCTGATTCTATAGACTGGGGAGGCTCAGAGGGGGTACTGAGTTTTACTTAATTGTAAGTTTTACTTACTTGTAAGTCTTTTAGGTTTTTGCAGTAAAGCCTAGAGTAGTTAGCAGTGTCTTTGGGCTGTGCTAAATTCTGCCCAGCACATTCCAAAGGTTCCTGGAAACAATGCTATGCCCCAAGGGTAGGACATCTTTTTTGACCGGTAGTTTGATGTGAAATGTCGAAAGCATGTTGTAGAAACTCTCACAAAATAACTGCCAGAAGGGATGTGGGCAGTTACAAAATATCCATCAACCACTAGGTACACGGCGAGGTTAATCTCTGCCTCCATTACTAATCTCATCTAGGAAGGTTCCTGCCATTGGACAGGTGGACAAAGAAATTTTCCAGACAAAGAAATGACTGCAAATTCATATGGAACCTTAGAGGCATTCTTGGAAAGACTGTTGATACTGGAGGGTGCCTTCATTTTGATTTCATTTACTGAAGTACAAGAATCTTGAAACTAAAATTAAAATCAGTGTAATGGTCTATGGGAATGACCTTGGGAGACAAGAGGAAGAGCCACAGCCTAGACAACAGTCGGATAAGAGAAATCTGAGGCTGAAGGATGGGGATGGTAGTGGAGAAAGCGTCTCAGAAGGGGCCTTCCCTAGTTTTCGGGAGAGCAAAAGTAAGGGACTGGAGGGTTACTTTCAGACTTGCAAGATTCTGTTATTGTCATCTTACAATAAACATAGTGTTAGTACTCATGGTTGGTGCTCTTGTCTGGGCTACTTTGAAGGGCTGACATCAGTCTTGCAAGTCTGAAAGTACCTCTCCCCTCCCTTATTTTTACTCTTCCAAAAACTGGGGAGGGTCCCTTCTGAGACACTTTCTCCACCCTCCTCCTTCGGACTCAGATTTCTCTTACCAGACCATTGCCTAGGCTGTGGCTTTTCCTCCCCCTCTCCCAAGGTCACTCCCACAGACCATCACATCTGGTAGGCAAGGAAGGAGGTATGAGCATTCCTGCAGATACCATGCTCTCCTCCTGTGTTGTACCCTTATCCATGTCTCCCAAAACTTGCTTCCTCCCCTCCTGATCTCAGTGTCTCTGATCTCCTCCTGTCAAAGAAGGTAACACATCACGCTTTGAAAATCAGCCTTGGAAGCCTCGCACTGAAGCAACATTAGGAGGGAAGAAGGAGCCAGAAGACCGCACAGGAGGCCCTAGCAGGGAGTCCCAGCTACCAGATTAGCCAACAGATATTTGGGGATGCTTTTCTACTGGGACACTAGAATGCGTCCCTATCATTTTCTTTCCCATCCCATCCCAAATATCCTTTCAGATTTCACCCCTGGGTCTGTGAAAAAGTTGCCAACCCTGGTTAAGTCCAGGCTGTTTGTCTTTCTTTTTTCCACCCCTCAATTAATTCCTGCTTGCTGTGCCATCCTGTCAACAAGGTTTTCAAACTGATTGCTCTCTAATTTGCATTATCTTTCCAAACCCGCTGATCTCCCCTGTTGCTACTCTGGCTATTTTCCAGTTCTGGGGATTGAACCAAGTAAAACAAACATACACACACACGTACACACACACAAGAAACCATTGGCTTGGCTGTTTTGCTAATTTCCAAGCTTTGCTACCCATCCTCCCTGCCAAGATTTTCAGTCACCTTGACTCAGCCTTTTCACACCCCAAAACGTATTGCGAACAGGTAAGAAGGGGGCCCGCTTCCTTGCCAGAGGCCTTAGCTTCATTTCCTGACATCTACAGTTCAGACAATCATTTGGCAGACAATGGGAAAGACAAGGCCCCATGACCATGTGCCTTTGACTCCACTTCAAGTAAATCCCACCCACTCACCCAAAATGGCTCTAGTATTTCTTGTTCTGTCTAGATGTTTGGAGAAGCTTAATCATCAAGAGACAGGATTGAACTGGGATGAAAAATGGCATTCCAAATACTATGTATATACTATGATTCTGTGGTGCTGGAATTAGTATTCAGGACAGAGTTCAACATGCCTTATACTTATGCTTCCTTTATTAAAAAAGAAAAATAAATGTCCAGTCTTTATGGGTGTGGCAAGAGAGGCTAGAAAGCAAGTGCAAAGGAGGCAGATTGATGAAAGGTGCTTAAAAGACAGTTCTACCTTGCTATCAAGATTTGAACCCTGGTACGTGGGTCGAGAATCAGACGGTAAACATGGGAAGGTTTCTCCAAAGTAAGTATGTCCACCACTGTACCAGCTTCCCAGTTTCCAAAGGAAAGAACCCAGGAACCCAGTCTGACCAAGAAAAAAATCTCTGGATATGTATTGTCGAAGGCTTTCACGGCCGGCATACGAAGGCTGGTGTGGATCTTCCGGGTTGTGTGGCCGTGGTCTGGAAGTTCTGTTTCCTAACGTTTCGCCAGCATCTGTGACCGGCATCTTCAGAGTGCAGGAGCACAGACAGGAGCAGTTCTCTCTGTGCCCAGGATGGTGTGACCCTTTTGTGGGTATTTATAGAGATCTGAAGGGGGGGGGTGTATGGGGGGTGTGGGGGAGTGGGTTAATGAGTGGCTGCTTGCCCATGTATCAGGAGATCTGTGTGTCTTCCTGTGGGCCAGGCAGGGTCCCTTCTTCTATTGAGTTGTTAACAAGTGGCTGCTGAGGGTGATTAGCATGTTCATGGTGTGAGCTGTTCGCATGTCCTGGTGGTTGAGCTGAGTTTGTTGACCTTTTGCAGGCTGTATTTCTCAGGATTGGTAGCCAGGTTTTGCTGATTTTTAGACTCTCCTCTTTTTTATTGAAACTGTGCTGGTGTTGGTGAATCTCAATGGCTTCAAATCCTATTTGAAAACACAGAGATACTGGACAACACCAACAGCCACTACACCAGGCTATACCGGGAAGCCATTGAGATTCACAAACACCAGCACAGTTTCAATAAAAAAGAGGAAAGTCTAAAAATCAACAAAACCTGGCTACCAATCCCGAAAAATACAGCCTGCAAAAGGTCAATGAACTCAGCTCAACCACCAGGACATGCGAACAGCTCACACCATGAACATGCTAATCACCCTCAGCAGCCACTTGTTAACAACTCAATAGAAAAAACCCTGCCTAACCCCCAGGAAGATACACACATATTTGACACCAAAACAGCAGCCAATCATTAACCCAAACTCCCCCCCCCCCCCACACACACACACACTCACCCTTCAGGCACCCTTGCTGATCTCTATAAATACCCACAACAGGGTCACATCATCCTGGGCACAGAGAGAACTGCTCCTGTCTGTGCTCCTGCACTCTGAAGATGCCGGTCACAGATGCTGGCGAAACGTTAGGAAACAGAACTTCCAGACCACGGCCACACAACCCGGAAGATCCACACCAATCTCTGGATAGTTATGAACTGTGGGGTCCTTGGGGTTCTCTGAGCTTGGTTGTTTTCTTGCAAACGTTTCATTACCTGGCTAGGTAACATCTTCAGTGCTAGAATGGAGTGGGGTTTGCTCTCTGCTTTTGGTTGAGTGTTATGAACGATGGTGGGTCAAGTGTCACCATCTGGTACTTATGCAAGCTTTGAAATCACATTCATTCACTTCTTGGGAGTGGTGTAGGAGCTCATGTCAACTCTTGGGTTCAGACTTCTATCTGCTACTTCTCCTTTCTGTATCGGTAGACCCCCTGTCACCTCTGATGGTTGAGTGGTAAAGTCACTGATCCTCAAGGACAATGTAGGCAGTTGGCCAGTAATTCTTTCTCTGCAAAACTGCTATTTCTGGTGTGAAGAGAGGAAGCGGGATTGCCATGAAAACGAAACAAGCATGACTCATAGCCAAAGTCTCCCATTCATTCTCCACTTACATCTTTCTGTAGATCAGTGTCCTCTGTTCCCTGCCTTACTATCTGTTGGTACAAAACATTTAACAAACATTTTGTCTGTGTAGTGAAATGTCTCCCTGCTCTACACTGCCCCTGTTCTTGTTTGCTCCAGTAATTATCCTTTTAACTTGCTTTTGGTTAGTTTTATAGATCTGCCCCATTTTATTTTCATCCCCCTCATACATGACAATGCTGAGGCCATTACTTACATCAGCACCAGGAAATGTTCCATTTTCCAATTTACAGTCACAATTATGATATCCACCAGCAATAAATGCAGCTGCCTTCCATCTGAAGCCATATTTTGATCCTGATAATTAAAAAAGAGTGGAGGGTGAGTAACGTATGGCACTGCATGCATTAGATGAATTAATGCAATGTTACGGCTGTATTAGCAGGACAGAATCAGTGAATACAAATCCCAAAAAATCTGGGAACAGCAAAAGTAGAGAAACACACTGCCTTAACCCCTTTTGGCATGTCCTAACATTTGCTGTTTTTCATGCAGAACCACAGGGCTATTGTTCAGCTTCCTCTTGAATCGAAAGTCTATTCTACCCCCGTTCCCATTTATTTCCCCCTCTTTTTTCCGCCAAATTGCTAGTTATGGTGGTGTTTGTGTGCAAACAAGAATGGGGTCTGTTGTCACTTCATATTTCAGTCTGCCTGCCGAATAAGCAGGGACAGCTGAAACCCGGCTGATGATATTATAATCATGCCTGCAATTGTATCTTCCAAAGCTGACAACAAATTGGATCATCTCTTTCTCTGTCTTTCTCTCTCCCTTTCCCTCTTTATCTTTACACGAGAAAGCATTATGCAGTGCAGTTTTATATTAATGACACAAAAGTGTCTTTGTGGGAGCTGGCACTTGCAGGAACAATCACAGACCTTTCGTGAATGCTAGGGATCATTCAATTAGTTTTAATTTGTCAGTGGAGCGACAGAAGGCTAACATTTGACTTGTTTGTCTTTGCTGCAAAGCGACTGTTGGCAGAAGGAACCTCTCCATGGTTTATTGTGTTTGCTGCCACAAGGTTCCTGTCTGGTTTATGATCTGCTTTCTCACTGCCCCATGAAGTGATGTCTTCAAAAGTTCCCGTCTTTCCACAGAAGGACCAGTTAATTCAATTCACTAGTTCAGAGCTGGCTTAATGCAAAACTGTCAGTCCCAGGTTGCGGACGTCTAAGATTGATCAAGAGTGCCAAACCAAGGGGAATAATAGCTTGAGTGTTTCTCTGTGTTTATAACCTGACTAGAGCTGGAGTGGAATTCAGAATTTTTATTTGTACATTATTGTGTTCTCAAACTATGGAGGGTTATTAAAGGCCTTTTTTTTCCTTGGCTGCTTTTCCAGGAAATATTACATGGTGGCTGTGGGTTATGAAATGCCAGACCAGTAGCCATGAGGGCACAGTCAGCACCTGATATCATGAAAGCCATGGTAAAATACGACTGTGAGCAAAAACTCTATGCATAAAAACTTAAAGGGTCTATAAATGAGTTGAGAAATGGCTGATAAAAGAAATAAAGTGGAAATGTGATAGCACCAAAGGGTACCAAAATGTCTGAATGACCAGATGAACTTATGGGTCATACACAGCTTTGTCTTGGGACCATCAGCCTGCAAGTGGAAGTTTCTCAGCTGGTGAGGCAGTGGGGCCCCTCGAAAAAATCCAATTACCCTGTCTTAATTCTGCCCTCCTTATAAGTTGTATGCACGTGGATATATGTAAATGCACCCTTACAACCTTGAACAAGTTCTGAAGGAAACTCCAACCACCATGATGCCTTTTCATGGCCACTGTCACTTTTCAGGCCATCCCCAGCCTTTTCCACCAAAGGTGGCCTTGAGAATTTTGTAGGCTGTAATTGCTGGCAGCCACTGGAGTGACATTTACCAGAAATATTTTTTAAAAAGTGGGGGGAGAAGAACAGTTCCTTGACCAGTGAGAGCAGAGGGAGAAAGAAATAGAGTCTGGGCTGCACGAAAGCAAGATTTCAGGTGCTGCCACCATTTGCTTCCTTCCCATATTACTCTGCTCTGGTACCTTGTGGTCTTATCTGCCTTCTGTTTGCACAAAGATCTTCTCAATGCCCGGTGCCCAGTTTGTCCTGGATTCTACTGTGGCCATCAGGACTGCAACGCACAAGCTAAGCTTCATCTCTCCACCCTTTATATGGGGTGGGATAGAAAAAAATATTTGTCTTTGCAACCTGCCCATCTGATTTCCCCCACCTTTCTGTCTCAGTTCAGTGAATCAGTGTCAGTTGATTTGATTTTTTTAAATCAGTTTAGGAAAAATAAAGGGGGGGGGGATTTTATGCAACAAAAAGTCCTTTTGAATTGTTGAACTGATTTGGAGGTAGCCCATTCAATCTGCCGGTGAGATTCGATTTGGGAAGTCAGTTCAGTTCAAAGATTGGATCAAGTAGGCTTCAAATCAAATCTCCAAATCAAAGTTTCATACAGCCCTAGAATCTAACACTTTATCACAGAGAGAGAGAGAAAGAGAGAGAGATTTATCAATTTATATTTCTCCATCTGTTTCCACTTTGACAGCGATGGTTGATGAAGAGCTATCTATCAGCGCCGTAGCTTCCTGATTTCACACTAGGCGGGGAAGACGGCTGTCCATCAGCAACACCACTTGGAGTTGGGGTCTTTTCATTCTAATTCACGTTGAAGCTGAAAGAGACCATAAAGAGAACAGGAATTATGCAAATATTTTGGCTTCTCTAAGTCCCCCAGCAGAAGTTTAGCAGCAAAACCTATTTGCTTGTCCACCTTATATATTTATTCTTTAGATTTTCATCCAATCTTACTGCATGACCTCCCAACAGATAGCAGCAGCAATAAAAATGAAGCAAATTAGACTGGACGGAAGCATGTATCTAAATTAGCAACAACAAATTCATATTAAATGACTAATAAAAGGCTGGTCTAAATACATTTTTGAAAAGGTCCTCAGCTATCAGAATAAGGACAGATGAAAGAGAGCTGAGCGCACACTTGCCGAGAAAATCAAAAATTCTTCTGAAAATACTTTGGAACAGAGTTCCTGAACATTGCCAAAGACTGTAACATTTGGGCAGGTTTAACTAGTGGAAATTCCCAAATTCCCAAAGGCAATCCCCACAGAGCAGGTGGAAGTAATCTAATACACACATTTCTGTGTATCCAGGTACAGTATATTTTACAATACCTTGCACAACCATTCCATCATGTGAACCCTTCAAAAGCCACAAGTCTGAGTAATTGTTGAGAGCACCGGGCACTGAGCTTCATGGGCCAAAAACCTGCATATGATACTATCCTGAAAAGCTGAGCGTTCAAAATGTGTAATTTTTAAAGAAACAAATTATTAGGCCTTACTTCTGCAGACTGATTTTTAATCATATAGGCAACTTTAGGTGACAATAACATTGACTTCCTTATTTTCATTTTCTCTTATCCCCAAACCTTTCCTCGTCCTCCTCGTCCTTGTCCTCCTCCCCTTCCTCTTCCTCTTCCTCTTCCCCTTCCCCTTCCTCCTCCTCCTCCTCCTCTCTGATTTCCCAGTTTCACATTTTGCCTAAAACATACTGCCTTGAAGATGAAATATCATACATATCAAGTGAATGAACCATTCGATATCATCACAGCCGCCAAACAGCCTTTCTTAGGCTTCAGAGGTTAAACCTGATGGCTTTCTTCTCATCTCAGACTGTTAATACTGGGGTGTTTTGAAAGGTGTGCTGGGAACTTTTTTGTCTCTTGCAAAATGAAACTGATGTTGCCCATTTAAAGGATTTTTTTAAGAAGTCATCTGTACAGAGAAAAATTACCGCATTAGTTGAATATCATAACAGATGAGGGGGAGGAAAGCAAGCCAACATTAAAATAAATGAGACTGTACTGTCATTTCTCCTGCCTCTCTCTCTGCCTGCTTTTTTTACCAGCATCTTGATCTTGATCACTCATCTGACCACAGATTTCCCAACACCGGGAGTGGTAATTTTCTATGCAATTCATGTTCTTCCTGATAGCAAGGCAAAGATTTTTTTTTTTTACTGTTCACACACACCCTTCCAGCAAACAGAAGGGATGGAAAACAATCTATTTTGAAAGGGAGTGAGAAATAAAAGCGATTGACTGCCCTGATGGGTTCTCTGTCCTGATGACACCTCATTTGAGCTGGTCAATGCAAACCTATCATTAGTCTCTGCTGCACGAGGTCAACTAGGTTTCAAGAAACAAAGCCACAGATGCTCTTATCTGCCCATCATGACTCCAAATCACCAACTATTATCGTTCCTCAACCAGAACTTGCTTCACATTATCTGCTTGGTGTTGGCTGATGATATATGAAGTAATTTCAGCTTGACAGTTGTGGTGGGCACATATCATAGTCTACTCCATGAAATCTATATACTTCCTTCCCCCCTCCCCTTTTTTACAAGGAGAGAGAGTTTTAAAGCTAAAAGGAGGTTTCAGAGAGAAGACGGCATAACTCATCTTTATGGACCCTCGCAATTCATTCATTAGGCGTTGTGTTTTCTCTCTATTATACCACTATCTGAATGCATTTATCTGCTTAGTGGGAAGGGGGGCTGGGAAAAGCTAAAGTTGAGAGCGATTTGTTTTATGTTGTCACCGGGTAAGCCTATAAAGGAACCCAACAATGTCCATAAACATTTAAAACTGGAAGGAAATTACCTTCAGAGCACAATGACAAAGTAAACACTAGCCCGCTTATCATGATTTTCAGTAGATCAATAGAGGGTTTATTACAGGGTGGGAATTCCAACCAGAGGTTGACTAATTAAATCAACCTTATGGAGGGTAGACCAAATTCAGTCCAGCCCAGCCCAAATTCACCTCTCCTGGTCAGCCATATCATGGGGACTGCTGACTGTGGGGCTAATTAAAATTGACTTATCCCAAGAGAAAGTCTTCTAGACTCCATCATTATGGTGATTTTGATTTCAAAACCGTTGTTTTGGTTAATTTGGTGTTTTCTATGGGTATGAGGAGAACAAACACACCACTCCCACTCCCAGCAGCCTGTCCACATGTTTCTGAATCAAAAAGCACTTTTTATTTTCTTTACTTATTTTTACTCTAGTTTTGGGCAGGAAGTGACAGTAGCAGGCAGGAATGTAAAAATGGCTGCCACAGGACAGACTGAGATTTTTCCAATCATGCCGTGATACACCATAGTTAGTCTAGTGGTACGGAAGGGTGTGTGTGTGTGTGTGTGTGTGTGTTGAGTTATTGCTCCTTGGAACATGGCCAATGAAAACTCCAGATAGTACCATCACATCTCTGTTCAAGGCTGGAGCTATTGTGATCATAAGCAAATTTAACTTTTTTTTTTTTTTTTTTTGGACAATTCTTGATTGAAGATCTCTGAGATAAACTCTGAGGATGACAGTGCTCAACCTGCAGCTCACAAAAATATTGGGGGGGATGGTATAGAGCCTCTTTGAAATTTGTAAGCAAATTGTGATCTTTAGACTGAATTCTGCCCAGAAGGCAAGAGAATTTCTAGAAAAATTTAAAGAAGAATTGGGGGAGACTCAAATGGAGGTGTCAGAGGAGAGACTACACCAAAACCTCAACAGGTGCAACAGGAAACTGAAAGGGATGATACTGAATTAGGTGCTACAGGTATTGACTTTTCTAAATGTTTGGTTTGATTATGGATTACAAATGCTTCACATGGAATATAAATGGAGCAATCGCTCCTCAAAGGAGAAAAAAAATCATTATTTGAAAAAACTAAAACAAAACACAATTTGCCTACAAGAGACACATATTTTAAAAAGGACATAAAATATTTGATTTATAAACATTGGGGTGAGGAATTTATTTCAGCAGGAACTAAAAAAAGAAATGGAGTTGTTTTATATACAAACCCCCAACTAAAACCAGAACCTGTACTGACTGATGACCACGGTAGATTTGTTGGGGTGGAAGTTAATTTGCATGGGACTGATATTGGGAATTTATGCCCCAAATGAGGATAAAGTACTGTTCTGTAAAGGACTTATGGAGTGACCAATGGGTTTTTTAAAAACATTGGTGTTTGATGGGGGATTGGAATGGAGTGATCTCCCCACAACTGGATAGAACTTCTGAGAAAAATATTAACATTACTCAAGGCAAATTACCAAAAGTTTTCTTTGATTTCATGGACAATTTAGGGCTTGTTGATATATGGAGACAGAAAAATGGCAATTCAAGAGAGTGTATGTACTTTTCTGAAAGACATAGATCCTTTTCAAGAATATATATGATTTGGATTCTGAAGAATTTGGCTACAAATGTTCATAAAGTAGATAAACTACCAAAACCTTTTCAGATCATAATCCTGTGAGTTTGATTTATAAAAGGAAATCCAGTTTTTTGAGATGGAGGCTAAATGAAATGTTGCTACAGAAAGAAGCAATAGTGGAGGACTGTAAAAAGAAATTAAAGAATTCTTTGAAAATAATTTAGATAAAGGCACTGATTTGAGAATGGTTTAGGAAACAAGTAAAGCTTTTATCAGAGGTTATTTCATACAACACAATAGTGAACTGAAAAAGAAGAGGCAAGAGAAAAGCTATTTTGGATGAGATAAAAAGAAAGGAAGAAGAATTAAAGAAATTTCTAGAGGAGATAAGTATTTCTCAACAAATTAAGCTTTTACAATGGCAGTTATCTCTGTTAACAGTAAGAGAAATGGTAATAAAAATGAACTATGTAAAGCAAAAAAAACTTTGAGTTTGCAAACAAACCAGGGAAATGGTTGGCATATAAATTAGGAAAAGAAAAAGAAAAAGGAAAGAAAATGATATTGAAAGTACAAGAGGGAGAAACTGTACTAACGGATAATGTGGCTATGCAAGAACATGTCATCAATATAATTCCAACTTGTGTAAAGGACAAGACGTTTCTCTGGAGAAAATAGATGAATACCTAAAGAAACAAAAATTACCAAGGATTACAGAGGAACAGAGAGAGAGATTATGAATGGACCTATAACAATAAGGGAAGTTTGTGAAGCTGCAAAAAAGATTCAACCAGGAAAGGTGCCTGGACCAGATGGATTATCAGGTTCTTATTATAAATGTTTTGAGGATGAACTTTTACCATTTTTTCAAAACACAATGAACTCTATCCTACAGGGAGGAAAGAGGCTGGAGAATTGGAAAGAGGCTGACATAGCACTAAGACCTAAGAGGGACAAGATTTGACTTTAACAAGAAACTATAGGCCGATATCATTACTGAATAATGACTACAAGTTGTTCACAACGATTCCAGTTGATAGACTGAAAATAATTTTGCAAGAATTTATTCATGAAGATCAATGTGGGTTTTTACTGAAAAGACAGTTAAAGGACAATGTTAGAACCGTGTTGGACATTTTGGAACATTTGGAGCAACATAATGAAAAACAAGCTGCATTGATTTTCTTAGACACAGAGAAGGCCAGAGAAGATAATTTGAACTCAGCTTTCCTGTTCAAAGTTTGGAAGCTATGAACTATGGAGAGTACTTTATAAAATGGGTAAGATCAATTTACACTTCACAGAAAGCACAAATAATTGTTAATGGAGATCTAACAAAACCCTGTGAGATACAAAAAGGAACAAGACAGGGATGCCCACTGTCTCCTCTCTTGTTTATTTTGGTTCTTGAAGTACAGAATAGAGATATAAGACAAAATGAGAGAATTACTGTATGGGGGTGAAGATTTAAAAAGAAATGTATAAGGGACCGCCTCTCCCCTATGTCTTCAATCCATCCCACCTGATCACACAGAGAGGGCATGCTTTGGACCCCCTCAGTAAAAGAATTCCATCTAGCGGGGTCCAGAAGGCGGGCCTTCTCTGCGGTAGCCCCCGCCCTTTGGAACATTCTGCCCCCAGAGGTGCAATTGGCCCCCTCACTCCTGGCCTTCCGAAGGGCCTTGAAGACCTGGCTCTGCCACTTGGCCTGGGGCGGGGAGGGAATACTTCAAGCAGGGGGATGGCTAGCCCCTTAGTGGCCAGCTCTCCACAGCCTGATTTGCCATCTTCTTGGATCTTCCTTTTTTAGTATTGTTTTAAATTTTGGATGTATTATGTGTTTTAGATATATTTATAGTTTTAATGTTTTCTGTAAGTTGCCCAGAGTCCCCTATTGTGGGGGAGATGGGCGGGGGAGAAATCCAATAAATAATAATAATAATAATAATAATAATAATAATAATAATAATAGGAAGAAGAAGAAGAAGAAGAAGAAGAAGAAGAAGAAGAAGAAGAAGAAGAAGAAGAAGAAGAAGAAGAAGTTAAGAGCTTTTGCAGATGATTTGGTGTTGGTTTTGGAAGATCCTTTAAAGGGAATTGAAACATTAATGGGAAAACTAAAAGAATTTGGTACATTAGCAGGTTTTAAGAACAACAAACAGAAGACAAAGATGTTAACAAAAAACATGAAAGTAGAGGATCAAACAGAATTAATGAATAAAACAGGTTTTAAGATTGAAAAGAAGGTAAAATATCTGGGTATCACTGTGACAAATATGAACTGTATAACTATGTTAAGACATGGAATGAAGTTAAAAAAATATTAAGATGGGAGAAACTACAATTGTCATTTTTGGGGAGAATGTCTGTGATAAAAATGAATGTTTTGCCTAGAATGATGTTTTTGTTTCAGACAATACCTCTTTTGACAACTGATGCACCATTTAAACAGTGGCAAAAGGATATATCTAAGTTTGTGTGGCAGGGGAAAAAAAACTATGAGTTAAATATAAGGTGTTACAAGATGAAAAAGAAAAGAGGAGGACTGGGTCTACCTGATTTGAAATTGTATTTGCAGCTTGCTGTCTGGATGAAAGAGTGGGTGGTGCTGAGAAATAGAAGGCTCTTGGAGTTAGAAGGACACAACCTGAGATTTGGGTGGCAAGGATATTTGACCAGTGACCAAAGTCATTGACCAAATATCACCAAAGTCAAGGTCAATGTGGATTTTAAAAATCATTATGTGCCATGTTGAGAATGTGGAATAGACACAACCCCAGGTTGTGCCCGAAAACACCTTTGTGGCTCTCAGCACAGGAAGCACTTTATAGACAAGAAATAATAGGCAAACACAAATGGCTAACTTATCATGAGATAGTAGAATTTTGTCAAGGGGAATATAAAATAAAATCAAGAAAAGAACTGGTGGCAGAGGGATATAGTTGTCAATAGTTCTCTTATGAACAGTTATTAGAAAGATTTAAAGTAGACAACAGAGTTTATGGTCTTGAACATTATAAAACTGACTCTGAAATAGAATTGTGTACAAATGATGAATGTGTAATTGCTAAATGTATACACTTTTACTGAAATTTGAAACAAGAAGAACAAGTGAAAGAATGTATGATAAAGTAAGTTAAAATTGTTGGTTATAATATACAGATGGAACAATGGGAAAATATGTGGCTGAAAGGATTAAATTTACATTATGTTATAATCTTAAAGAGAATTTTTATAAAATGATGTACCGTTGGCATATGTCACCAGAGAAATTGTCTCGAATGTATAAAGGCACTTCAAATTTATGTTGGAAATGTGAACCACAAGAAGGGACATTTTATCATACTTGGTGGACGTGTAAAAAAGCTAGAAAAATTTGGATTCAAATACATACACTGATTCAGAGGATTTAAAAGATGAATATGCAATTGAGGCCAGACATTTTGCTCTTGGGCTGATAGACAAACAGTTGGAAAAAAGTTAAGGAACTTTTGCTTTTGTATATGATAACTGCAGCGAGATTATTGTATGCACAAAGATGGAAAGGTCTGGCAATACCCACAATGGAGGAATGGTTGGTGAAGATGATGGAACTCGCTGAGATGGCCAAATTGACTTATTTGATTAGAGAAAAAACAATATCTACGCTTGTTGCTGACTGGATACCCCTTATGGACTTTTTGCATAAGACATAAAAAAATGAATTTATGATTTATGGTTTTGATGATTAGATAATATAGATTACAGAAAGAAGAGAGTCGTGATGTAACTTTAGAGAACTTTAGAGGTAAATTTATAATTGTATTTATGACTGCTGCCACTGCTTTGTATCGTTTTTTCTTTCTTTTCTATTTTTCTTTTACTTCTTTTCCTTTCTTGCACTTTTAGCTTTCTCTTTGATTTCTTTCTTTTTTCTTCCTTACTTTATATTAGTTTGTATTAGTTTTTTAAAACTTTTAATAATTTTTTTTTTTTTAAAGCAAATTGTGATCTTTAGTATGGCAGGAGGAGGAGATTTTTCTTCCTGCCTTCCTGTTCACCTTTTCATCTTGGCCCCTGTCTATTTTCTAGAATGTGTTCCTTGGCTCCAAAGTATTGGGCAGCCCTAAACCAGAATTCAGTCCTGAATACTGTATTAAAGCCCAGGAGCCGAAACTAAAATTTGCCTGAGTCAAGTCCATCATTTCCACTCAAAAAATTTCTGAATCCTAATAGGAAATCTTGGAAGGTTTATGCTGTCTCAGTAAGTCCAATGGGCAGCTAACATGGATAGTACATACTTAGAGCCAGGGAATACCTCACTGATGTTGTCCCACCCCATGCTTCCCTCTTCCTGTACAGAGCTCTTAAAACCAAGGTGGCTTGCTAGACTAGGGTCCAGCTAGATTCATGTCAGGCTCAAGCCCTCAAGCTTTCCATAGTGACCATTTCCACATGATGAGCAGAATCAAGAAAGGCTGCACACCAAGATATTGTAAGCCTCCCCTTGTCCTCCTGTGAAGGAATTACCTTATGTCAGGCACTCCCCTGCACTATTGGTGTCAGTTCATCCTGATACTTGTAGAAGGACAAGATCTTCCTGAACTTCATTTGGAGATAACATTCAGTTTGTTGCTCCACAGACAGCAGAATTAAGAAAACCAACCCGGAAATTTCATGTTGCTTCAAAGTGCTCTACAGCACATTAGCTATAGATACTTTAGCCCTATATTTTAGGATGGAAAGCTGTTAGATTAATATTTGAGGCTCATGTCGGTTCATTAACTTCTAGTGTGATCTGAACTCACTGATTATTGCTTCTTCAGCAGACCAAGATTTACAACACTGGGGCTAAATGTTATACAATATATAGACATAGTCAGTGAGTTTGTTTCGCCTAAGTTGAAACCACAAATATGAAATAAATTCCATCAGGACTTCCTCTAGATTCTCATTTTCTCCCCTTTTAAGAAGAAAGATTGGTGATTATTTTAGTTACTTCTAACTGGGTACCAGCAGCAGCAGCAACAGCAGCATGTTAACCTTAGGGTTGAATCTACCCTAAGAATGGAAGGGGACTAGACATATTGACGTAACAAATAATATCTATGAATAATTGGCAGAAGATCTCCAAGCTCTAGCCATATGTTCTTCTAATGACCTGCTCCCAGAAACCCTTTAGCAAAAATTCCAAGACAGAATCTGAAGACTTCAGTACGCAGAGTGTATGAATTGCCATTGTGTTGTGGGTCACCTTCATTTGAGGTAGCCCTCTACATTCCATGTTAATACAAGCTTTTTGACAATAATGTCCTCTTAGTCTTTTAAAATACTGTAACACAAACATATTTGTAGTCTCTTAGAGCTTCTCATGATTGCTCACAAAGGAAATAATAAAATATCACTCCTCTTTGTTTGCATGTTTGTATTTTAAGGAGTATTTTAAGACAGTCTTAAAAATGAAGCCAAGAGGTCAAAGCCTCCATGTTCTGCCCTCCCCCACTCCCCATGGATGTTCCTGCAAAGCTTTGGCAACCTTCCTCACCCAAAGTAGCATTTTATTTTATTTTTTAATCTGTGGGGTTGATTTTCCACTGTCTTTCTAACTCTGGCAAATACTCTAGTGCTGCCTTAATGCTGTGTAAATATCATGTCACACAGCAAATTTATACAAAAATTTGGAGCTAGATAGCTGGATGTAAAACAGGATTAGAAACCTATAATGTGACAAGAAGGAATTAAACATTAAGCAAGGAGATCAAAGTAAATTTAAGGAGCAAATGAAACCTTTCTGACAGGAAGTTTACTTTCAGAATGTGTCTGTCAAGATCAGGCAGGGGTGGGAGCAGGACAAGACATCAAACATCGTAGAGAAGGCTGATAAATGCATCACCCTGTAATGGCTGGTTATTTATTCAGAGTTAATAAAAGGACCTGCCAGTGTCTAACTACTGAGAAAATGTCTTTTTCCCCCCAATGGTCAGGGAAGTTGGGGATCAACCAGCTAAAGTGAGAGTGAAAAAGCTGAAAGGGGAATCTGCAGATGTCCAGTTAAGCATCCATGGTGACAAAATGTCTAATGCCTGCACAAATGCAGTCATGCAAGCTGGGGATAATGGGAATTGCACAGTTGGACAGCACCAAATTGGAAGAGGTTCACCTCAATAAACTGAAGAAATGGAGGAAAAATTGATGTGGTACCTAGCAGCTGTTACAGAGATGGCCATCATGCAGCTCCTGAAGAGGAAGGAAGGAAGGAAGGAAGGAAGGAAGGAAGGAAGGAAGGAAGGAAGGAAGGAAGGAAGGAAGGAAGGAAGGAAGGCAGGAAGGAAGGCAGGAAGGCAGGCAGGCAGGCAGGCAGGCAGGCAGGCAGGCAGGCAGGCAGGCAGGCAGGCAGGCTAAGCCCTGTCCATAAATGTGACAGAGACCTGCCCACTTTGCATCATCACTCTACCCAACAAAGCCTCATGCCAGCAGCCATCAGAAATTTATCTAACCACAATATAGAACAGTAACAGAGAAATAGTGATAACGTTTCTAAAAGGATAACTTTCACTAAAGTCCTTGAACAACTTTTATCCACAGCTCCAGAGTGAAGTCATTATTCTAATTATACTGAAAAGGGAGTCAAGATGTTGCAAAGGGAAGCAGGCAGATCTGGTGTTCCCTCCACTTGCTGGGTCTTATCTTATCTAAGATGATAGATGGGACCTCTCCAGCAAGAACAGACGGAGGCCCCAAAACAACTCCCTTTGCTAAGCTTTTAATTAGATTCAGTGTCCTTATGGCCACCCTGATCCCACTGATATGTTCCACATCTGAAACAAAGTCCACTGCAGATAAAGCAAGCAAGTTGAGATCAATTTTAATTTGTTCAGAGGGTGATGCATTTTGTCTTGCTTGACATGGATGCTTTGGGAAGCCATCCTTTAATGTCACCAAGAACCGGGGGACCAATTTGTATGGTCAATATTCATGAGACCTTTCTTGTGTACAGTGTACACATCATGGGCTAGTGTGACATCAGTGATTTCAATTTGATAGAAAGTTTGCTTATCCCTTTGCCTGAGTTTCATCCTTCTGAAGGAACTGCTCCATATTATCTGTCCCTAAAATTCCTGCTTAGCTATCCATATCAAGAAAGTCTGTGTTTTGAGAACAAAGAACAGTTGAAGATTCATCAGCTATGTACCCATGGTCAGTCAAAGAAAAAGCTAAGTAGAGGTCATGCTGAAGAATTCTGAAACAAAACATCTTCAGATGATGAGAGAAGACATCTCCCAGGATCAAAAGTTCCACATTCTGTTTGTCCTGACAATTCTTTTCATACAGCCTTCAGTTTCAATTCACTTGAGGGAGCAGCAGAACATGCACATTAAATGTCCCAGCTGATCTTACTGGATAGACAACTTGTGGTCTGTATGTATCAGCCAGAATAACGTTTGAATTGTCGATTCACTTTGGAACATAGAACCCAACTGATTTCATGATTTGAATCATTTCAGAAAATTGATTCTGATTTTTGAATTGAATTGATTGCTAGTCACGTTTCAGAGGCAGGAGAACTCTTCCTAAATGGGCCAGAAAGAAGAGTAAGGCTGAATTTACACATCATCCTAAGCCACAATGTGGTTCTGCTTCATTTTAGCTTAACAACTTTGAATTAACCCATTGTGTTTTTTTCAATGCATAGTTTATGCCTCAGTGCAATATAGCCCTGTCTATAGCAAATAAATGAAGTATGACTTAGCATGAAGGATGAACTTGCCACAGAGGTGTCCAATCCACCTAATACTTTGGGAGGGGGAAGAAAACCAAATATTGTATCTTTCTGATACATCTCTTTTGATCAAAAATGGAAGAAATAAGGCCACCAGAGAAGAGGGCATTGCCACCGTAGGGACATGCTCGACTTCGGAAATTCTATTTAAAAAAGGAGAAATTATTAAGCAGATGAAGAGAATCAGCAATAGGGAGATACAATAGCAGAGGATTAGGCCTCAAGTAAGTGTATGTGTTTGGGAGGATTAATGAGGAGCCAGCAATGAATTTTATATCGTGAAAGGGATTCTTTGAATGAATGCCTTAAGTGAAATGAAATGAATCCCACTTTTACTGTCACTCAAGAGAAGAGTGGAAGCCTCCATTGGTAAGAGATCCTCCATCCCGGACTGGTTTCTTCAGGAAATTTCTAGCATGGGGAGAAGAGGAAGGAGAAGAGGACGCCATAGTAAAAAATAGCAAGAGGCAATACTTTCATTTGACTGGCTCAAGAGGCTTAGAAGTCATGTGCACATATGAACATTCTCCAGAACTCTTCATGATAAGCATCTGAGTATGTCTAGTTTACAGAAATAATGGCTGAAGGAGATACACTAGGGGTCTTCAAGTGTAAATTTATTCTCTATTGCCCCAGAAGGCAGGACCAGAACCAATGGAGTACAGGTAGTCCTCGGGTTACAGTGGTAATTGGGACCAGAATTTTCATTGCTAAGTGATGCGGTCATAAAGCACAACATCACGACTGTGCCACTTGGTGATGGCAATCCAGCAGTCCCCATTGCCATTATTAAGTGAGGACCGCAGATCATTAAGCAAGGACCTCACGTGACTGTGACTTGTGACTTCCTGCCGGCTTCCAATGAGCAAAGTCAGTGGGGAAGCTGGCAGGAGGTCTCAAGTTGCAGTCATGAGAAGCCTTTCCTTCTTAGGCAGCTTGCAAGCAGGCCAGCAGGCGAGAGCTATGGGTGGGTGGGTGAGTGAGAGTTACTGAATGTGGGAGGGCAGGTGAGAGTTCAGGTGGGCACATGGGTAGGTGCTATGGGCAGGTGTGTGGGCGGGTGCTACAAGCGGCCATGAGTGCGGATGGGCGTGCAGGTGGATGCTATGGGTGGGCACATGGATGGGTGCTACAAGCAGGATTGAGTGTGGGCAAGCATGTGGGTGAGTGCTACAGACAGGTGCTACGGAGTATGAACTTCCCCCATTGACTTTGCTTGTGGGAAGCCAGCACAGAAGGTCGCAAATAGTGCTCACGTGTCTGCAGGATGCTGCAAGTGTTGTAAGTGTGAGCCGGTTGCCAAGTACCCAAATTACGATCACATGACTGTGGAAATGCTCCAACAGCCACAACTTCGAGGACCAGTCTTAAATCCCTCTTGTTCAGCAACATCGTAACTTTGAACTGTCACTGAATGAATGGACGTAACTCAAGGACTACCTGTAAAAATATGAGGAAGGTGGTTCACACTAGACACCAGGAGGAATCTCTGACTGTATGAGCTGTCAGCCAATAGAATAGGCTTGACACATGATGTGGTGAGTTCTCCTTCACTAGAGGTCTTCAGAGGCTGGATGGTCATCTGTCAAATATACTCCAGTAGATTCTGCCATTAGCAGGGGATTAGACTAGATGTCCTCTCTGGTTCATTCCAACTCTATGAATCGAAGACTCTTTAAACTAAATTACAAAGTTACATGTGGAAGGGGGAAGACAATGGCTGGTTGAAACCACGCATCATCATTTCATGAAAGAATGTGGTTCTAGATAGCAGGAATAGTGGTAGTTGCATCGACAGCTCTCCCGGGGGCTGCAGAGATAAAAAAGCAAGAGAGGGTCAAACCCCACCGCACCCCCTTTCTGAAAACATTAAATCCATCTGTACCACAGATCAGTCTCCTGCCTTTAATGAAAACATGGATTCTCTGTTAGCAGAAAACAGAAGCTAAGTGCAAGTACATGGTTTCTATTTAAACTAAGGTAGAGAGAAATATTGTTTCATACCTTGCATTCTAACACGGGGTGGTAGGTCCATTCACCCCAGAGAGCAGTTTGAGGCAAAGATGTAAGCCAACCCCATTATTTCATTGGCTACCAGTGCCAAGGACAGTGAAGGAAATTAGCAAACGATAATGAAGGCAATTGGAGTCATTTGTGTCTAGAGCGTCTTTATGAAGCATTCCCTAAAAAAGACAAGCTGCTTTGAAGAAATTATCTGTTGCTGCAGATGTTCTTTTGCATCACGAAGACATAAAAAGGATTTGAAACACGTGTTAAGCTTTCTGGTTTTGGTACCTCTTCACACTCTCCCTTTCAAAAAACACTGTGGGTTAATTATATTATAGATGTCTCTAATTCTTTGCGATTCATAGTCAGCCTGTAGAAGACTTTGGATGAATTCCCACAACACAACATCTGCTGATTAGCCCATTTTCTGGGTTCATACAATACACTGAACCCTAAGCTAATCAAGTAAGATGGGGTCATGTAACACACCAAGTCACCCGAAACATGTGCTGCATAACCACCCCTTGAGAATTTCTTGGGCAGTGATGTTCATGAAAAAAGAATGTTATGAATAACAAAATACCCAAAACTACTATTCTATCACCTGTTAGTATATGTATTTGTTTACCTTAAATTGCATGATTTAAAAGAAGATGGAGTCCTTGTTGCTCTCTGAGCTTGGTGGTTTGCTTGCAGACGTTTCATTACCCAACTAAGTAATGAAATTGATGATGTTACCTAGTCGGGTAATGAAACGTCTGCAAGCAAACCACCAAGCTCAGAGAGCAACAAGGACTCCACAGTTCAACCCTGAGCTACAGATATTCTCTTCTATGGAAAAAGAAGTCAGCTATCAACCCACTCTTTAAAAAGAGATTGGGTGGGCCAGCTTTCCACATTGCACAAAGTGGTCCTCAAAAGGAGATGATTGGCTATTGGTTGAGAGATATACAGTGGGTGCCTGCCTAAATTCTGCATCTCAAGCAATACCTAGGTCGCATCCAGTCATCCATTTAGAAGAAGGAGCATGAACTTGAAGTGACAAGGAGATTAGGTTCCTAGGTAGAGCCAAGTTTCCTCTTCATTACGTTTTGGAATTGATTTGGGGGCTGAGGAAACTTTGACTGTGATGAATAGATGACTTCATGGACAATGCTACACAGCCTTTTGTCCTGGAGAGCTGAGTTGTCTTTTTATAATTATTATTTTATTAACTTTTAAGTGACAAATGTGTCCTCCTATCGTGTTGGATTTCTGAATTCTTGACAGCAAGTTGCAGATTGCAGGATGAGGTTAACACTGGCCCAATACTCATCCCATTGTTATTTTAAGGTCTCTCAATTTGGAAGTCAAATATCTATCCAAGTTTGGTCCTTACTCTGGAAAAGTGCATGTCTGGTAAAAGCAAGTAGTGCTTGAAGTTAGGAGGTGATACCAGTAATAATGACTGATTGATTGATTGATTGATTGATTGATTGATTGATTGAATGGGTTTGTACAACCAAGATGATGCCAAGTAGAGAATAAGATTTTAGCTAAATCATCTTGGGTGTCCTGCCATGTAGAAAATCCACAATACTGTAGCCCTTTGAACTTTTTTCAGCTCAAGGAGTGAGTTTACATTTCTATTAAGCCATGAGATGGTTTACTTGATTTTTCCATTAGCCCAGTGTGGGAATCCAGGCACTGAGGATTGCAAATCATGGTGAATAGTTCAGTGTGGTGTGTTAATCACTCCCATGTGGCTTGTTCAACAAACCAGGGTTAAAAGATGAATGCAGGACTAGATGGGCTATTGGTCTGGTCTCATAAAGCTTTTCTTCTTTTCCAAGGTTCATGTAACTAAAGTTCCTGATTGATAAGGCTGTTTATGGAATCATCCATCTCTAATTTCTTCTCAAAACTTGGGGTTTCTGACTCACCTGGTCTTCTTCACCAAGTGACTTTGATAGATTAGCAATTCACTTCCCTCCCTTGCATTGACTGTGCAGAGTCCTGAGCAGCTGCCAATTGCAGAATTAATATCAGGCATTTTCCATGTTCGATGGAAGGCAGGCAGACTGCAACCTTTATCATAATAAATAAAAATGGAGCAATCCACTTAGGCAGCTTCTGTCCTTAACTTCCTCCCCTTTGTCACCTCCTTCCTTTTGAAACAAAGGCAGTAAACCCCTAGACAAAGAGGCCTGCTGGGGGTCTGTGGTTGCATACAACAGTCCTTTCCCCAAAGTTTGTGTGCAAACTCCACTTCTCCAAAATGTCCAAACACACCCATTGTCATGTTTAATATCACAACAAGGGCAAAACAGGACAGCCATGAGATTGATGGTTTTAACTGCATTATTGGACTTCATTTAATCTGAATGCAATTTAAATGACTTTTTTTTTCCAAGGTTTAAGTCATTTTTCCCCCTGGCTTTCCAAATCTGGGGACGTGGGTCCCAGCTGACTGTTGCAATTTGTACTAGGTTTTAGAATCTCTCCTTTCTTTTCTCCCCATATAACCGCTAATCTAGGAAATTCGTGGGTTTTCCCCCCACTTTTGCTATCCTGGCAATCTGCATCCTAATCTGCCCAATTAAAAAAAGGGGGGGGGGAGCTTTAATTACTTCTGGCCATTTTTTTTCCAAGCCCACCTTGGATTTTTCTCTCTCAGTGGCTCTTAGCCTTGGAAAGCACAGTCTTGTAGAATACCTTTTCCATACTAACCACTTTTAATTCCTGGGCCATAAAAAGCAGGTAGAGAGATAAAAGGGCCTGCAGGCAAATAGGATCAGGCAGGTCCTAAGGAGCCTAATTAGAAAGAAGGATGGGCTGGGTGGCTAATGGCCTTGTTTGTGTATTCTGCAGCTATTCCTGTACACAACAGCGCCAAATACTGAAGAATGCAGCAGATGCTGCTCCCTTACCTGTAGTTTCTCAGATCTCTTCTTTTACAGCAGCATCTTCCAGGGTGACACAATCAAGTCTCAGTGCATCCTCACATATCAGTGCCAAGCCAGCTGCGTGTCCTTTTCTGTGTTCTCCTCCAGCTTCTTCCTTGCCTTCCCTTCTCCATCCCTCTCCCGGTAAAATAGTCTCACTTTCCCAGCTTCCTTTCTAATGCTGCTATTTTTGCAACTGTAGCTGTAAGGTCCCAAACTGTGTTCCCTATACAATGTCCTAGATCAGTGTTTTTCAAACTTGGCAACTTTAACTCCCAGAATTCCCCAGCCAGAATTCCCCCAAGTTTGAAAAATCTGCTGTAGATTAACAAGTGCCTAGAGCTATTTCCTTGAAGCCCACCATGGTTGCTACCTCAACTGGCTGGCTGTCTCTTTATCTGAAATGGATGAAAGGACCAACTCATCTTTCTATCCAGGTAGACACCTGGGCCTAATAGACACTCTTGGAAATAAAAATACCAGTTGCCTGCAATCCATTCCTTTGTTTCTAAGGAAGCCTCTCCTCCCAGAAAGAAAAAGAAACTGGGATAGAAAGGGTGATGTGGAATTTCATCATTTGCCTTCTGTTCAGTGAGTATTTAGTGACCATCACTTCTCCTACTTTGCCGCCAATTTGCAAGACCATCCCGTGACCCCAGGTGCATCTTCAGGGGGGCTAGTGACATCATGTGCATCATGATCTCAGGGCACAAATAACACAATCCGTGTAATTTTCACAATGGCATCATCACAGGAGAACATTGTAGTGGCTTCTCCCAGACTGGTGGACTTGCTATACTTCCAGAATCTTGAATGTGTCCACAAAAGGTGGTATCAGACCATGTTCCTGACAGATGGACATCTAGACGTTGGCTTACATTTTTTTTCATAAAGAAGGATCCACCTGTTGCTCAAATTACTTCTCCTGTTCCTATTATTTAGCCCATATTAGTTCCAGCCTTACTCTTTGGAATGACAGACGTACCTTCCTTGTCACAACCAGAGAGATAACTGAACGCTGCTCTCCTCGCCTCCCCTTAACTATTTCTTCTCAGATTAAATGTTCTCAGCTCTTTCCAAGTGTGAATTTATTTATCAATGGATATATTTATTTATCTATATTTTTTTAAAAATTAAACTGCCCAATAGTCAAAGCTCTCCAGGTTCACAATAAAACACACTAAAAATGCAGTTTTAATGAAAATGTTACAATAAAATGCAAAATAAAACTACCATAGAAATTAGGCAGCTGCAGGCAGTCATTCAAAAACTAAATCCTTATGAATTAAAATGCAATTAAAATAGAGTTAAAACCCAGTTTAAAAGTCGGGGCAAATAGAAAGGTCTTCCCTTTGTGCCAAAATGATGCTTATTGAGCCTCTCTGGGGAGGGAAATCTATAAACGGGGGGCCACCACAGAAACAGCTCATCCATGTTGTTTTGTTCAAAAGCATGATAAGCTTTAGAAGAAGTCTTCCAAGCTGAGTTGGTTGTCCTCTTCTGAACTCTTTACCCCCACCAGGTACTCCCTGGGCAGACCATCTGAAATGCTCCTACACACGTCCCTCCCTGTCTCAGCATCTCTTTGACTGCTGCAGAATAATCGATAAGCCTGCTGCTAGGAATTTCATGAGTTTTCAAGAAAAAAAAAAAGCACTAATTTTTCAAACTCTTTACTGGCTCTGTTAGATTTATCAGGCTGAAATGTAATTATCTCTGCAGCAGTGGGTGTAAATCAGTAGTATATATATGGGGATGATCCGAAGAGTTGTTTTTGGTTAGTGGAATCATATATTAAGTGTATATTTTTCTGAGGTCCCTACCTGCTCAATGTCATGAAACATTTCTGCATGCTACCAGCAGCTTGCCATGAAAACTACAGAAATAATAATCCTTGATCATTTCCCCATCTTCCCTCCCTCCTGAATTAAACTTCCTGTCCTTCTTCAGAAATTGTCAGGGTGGAAGAAAATATTACCCATAAACTTCCATTCTTCAGAGAGAGATCACAAAAGCCAAGACCCTATTTACAGTTTCCCTTCATTGTACTCCTAATCTTAAGGCCTGATGTTGCGCAGCAGCTGAAAGATGGGGCCACAAATCCAGAATTCCTTGATATGAATCATGAATTTGCCAGGGGCTCATAGATAACTTTATAAGAAGCTCATCTGGCTCTCCAAAATGGAGGCTTAATCTCTCCCACTTACCCTGTAACACAGGCATGCAATCTCCAACTCCTACCAACCACATCCACCTCATTTCTTTAGATTTTTATTTAATCAGAGCATCTTTACCTCCCTACTATGCTATAAAACAATTTCCAGCCCGGCTGACAATATCAGAAGTGGAACAGTCCAGGCCCTCAAGATCAAAGGCTAAAAGATAATGGCATACAAGATAAGGGGGCGTGGAGAGAAAAGGAAAAGGCAGATCTGGGCACCAGCGTTTGAAGCTGCAGTTCGTACAGGATGTCCAGGTGGGATAAAAGCCTATCTTGAGTAAAAGTCAGGGATGATGGAATCTGTAGTCCAACAACATCTGGAGAAAACAGATTCATAAGGCCACTAGTTGTGTTGTGACATTGACCTGAGATGAGAAGACCTGGCTTCAGTGAACCATGCCCTCATTACCACCCACTTAGACTACTGCAATGTACTCTACATGGGGCTGCCTTTAAGAACCTTCTGGAAGCTCCAGCTGGTACAAACTGCAGGAACTCAGATGCTTCCCAGCAATTGCCATGCAACTGGGGACATGGGACACCTGTACTGCAGGCCCTGCATTGGTTGTCCTTCTGGGTGCAATTTTGAATGTTGATGTTAATCTATAAAGCCCTTTATGGCTTGGCTCCAGATTATTTCCAGGACTATGTCTTCCCATCCAAAGTGGCCCAACTTCTGCGGTCATGTCGGAATAAGCAGCTGATGGTTCCCCATTTCTGAGAGATCAAGGGAGCAATCACCTGTTTTGTAGTTCAAGCACTGTCCCACTGGAATGGCCTCTTGCTTGAGATCCAATCAGCTCCTATCTTGGCTACCTTCCAGAAGAAGCTGAAGAACACTTCCAAAGAGTGTTTGGGGTGTGATACCTGATATATTTGTTGGGGGGGGGAGTATTTGTGGGTTTGTTTTGGTTATATTTTGTTATTTATAGTTTAATACATTGTTGGACCTTATTTGTAGGTTGCCAAGAGTCTGCTTAGGTGGCAGCAGGGTAGAAATCTAATAAATAAATAAATCAAATCAAAAAGATTCAAAGCAGTGTAGAGAATTAAAAACAGCACAAGGACATAAGAGTGGATAGCCTACTTATGCTTCACAGAATTGTAAAAGTGCCTGAAAGAAAGTTCCTGGACCAGACCAGAAGTTCTGTCAGATGGCTCTTGAAGCCACCAGATAAGCAGAAGCCACCAAATAAGAGCCCTCTTCCAGGGGGCAGTGGATATACTGCTTTTAAAGTAGGCACTGATAAGAAAGAATACACAATAGTGCTTTACAATGAGCTTTAAATCGTATTGTCTAGAAAATGGCTTGGGTCTGGTCCCTAACAGGAGATAATATTGATGTCTTTAATTGTTCTGAAGTACTGTTGCTCTGCTAATACCAGTGTTTCTCAACCTTGGCAGCTTTCAGAGGTGTGGACTTCAACTCCCAGAATTTCCAAGCCAGCATGGCTGGCTGGGGAATTCTGGGAGTTGAAGTCCATACCTCTGCAAGCTGCCAAGGTTGAGAAACACTGTGTTAGACCATACCGCTATTCAGTTTAGCAATTCTATTCTGCAGTAAAACAAGCATTGAAGTGCAACTTTCTCAGAATCTCAAACGGAATAAAGAGGAGCCAGAAATAACAAGATTTTCTTTCATGACACTGGTGGGGAATTCTGGGAGTTGATGTCCACACATCTTAAAGTTCCCAAAGTTGAGAAACATTGGCTTATACTATCACATGGGCCAGAAATGAGAAAACTGTTTTCCAAAATTATAGACATTTTGGTGGCTGTTTCTAGAGGTATATATGAAATAACAAATGTTTTCTTTTAGCCCTGAAACAAAAGAGACTCACTTGAGAATGTTTGTTCAGAAAATTCACAGATGGCTGGGTCCCAAGAAAAGTCAAAATAAATTGAATACTCCATCCATAGCAAACAATGAGAACTCAGAACAAATTCCTTCTTTTCTTGGTTTTGTACCCCATAACTTTAGGTGAAGTGGTAGTCCATGCTTATGACTACTGACAGCTGCTTTCAGAAAAATTGGCCAAAAGGATCATTTTAAAACATTTTTTAAAAATCATTTTAAAAATCCTCATAGGAAGCAGTTGAAAAATTAATTAGAATGTATTCCTGTATCAGTTCATCGCTACAGCACACCTTTGCTTTTCATCATAAGAGGAGGCAGCAACTCAGAGATAGCTTCTACAGTGAAATGGTATTTTGCTAACCAAGACTGAACCAATGGTTTTGCCCCAGTGCTAATATATCTTGGGTTTTTAAAAACTAGAAAACATTTTTTAAAATCTGAAACCTGAAAGGGCTATCCTGTCATGCTTCTGATTATGCCTTTAAATGTATTGAGAAAGTGGGGTGGGGGGAAACCATCATGGCTGAACTTCTATCCTAATTCAAACCCAACTCTGGTCTAGGCTTGCTCCGTGGCTTGTTGCCAAGACAAACCTGCCAGCTTCAGGCTCCTTTTGACAAGACTGAATTAATAAACAAGCTGATTAACATGTGCTGATCACCTGGCTGTTTGTGTAGCACAAGAAAGTATTAACTGCTTTGTTTAAAAAAAAATGCAGTAGAACATGATTGAAGATTGGACACAGGCCTTTAAGGACTAGGAGCCTGAGTAATGGGCCTTGCAGAAAAAATAACAATGATCTCCTGTTGAACAGTTGTAATTCAGAGCTTCAAAAAGGATGTAGACACATGGATAGCTGCAGGACTAGAAGAAAAACAGATGCCGCCTGCAGAAAATGGGGAGGATGCATGGCTTAATAATGCATTAATCCAAAACGTCTCCAGTCCATAAAGCACGTTAGCTGTTGCCTTCAGATAGAAAGAAGACACCTGGTCAACGTTTTGTTGCAGAATATCGAGCAACCATCCTAAAAGCAGGTGTTACTCCAGCTGAATGGGATTGCAGGATTAGGAGGGAGTCCATGCTGGAGAAAATAGGAGGCAGAGAAAGGAACTTAGAGAGAAAATATTTCCAGACCCTGATGGCAGGCTGAGGCAGCAACCATCTGTGTGTGGGTTGGTGCATTTTCCAGGAAACACACCTGCAGCTTCTGGATTATTTCTGTAAAATCTCTAGTAAATCCCCCATTTCACCAGCTCAATTCTCTGTCCCCCTTAGGGAGATTTTAAAAGAGGCAGCTCTTTCTCAAGTTTCTATTTAAGAAAAAGGTAAATGGACATTTCACTTGTGGAGAAATGTAGAAAAACTTCCATTCAGAGACTTCGAAGCTTTCTCTTGTTCCTTCTGCCAGTATTCCTCCCAATGGGTCAAAGGGTTGGGAAAGATTGACAGGTGTTTGATCTTCATTTCAATATGGTGTTAGTCTGAGTTCAATTAGCTTTTTAACTGAACCGTATCCATTTCTTTGCATTTAGATCACCGAGCACAAATCCTGCACTCCCTAGCTTTTCCCAATACTGTGCAGTCTAAACATGCCGCACTAGAGTTTACAAAATCCCCAGTCAACTATGTCTATTGCGGCCAGGAATGACGAGAGTCCATCTGCAATCTAGAGAACATCAAGTCAGAGGAGACTGCTCTAGAAAATGATGCATGAGGCAAGGTGCCAAAGTTGGCCACTGGAGGACCTGCTTCAGAGGCCCCAGCTTGGAGACTCTGGCAGAGAAGATGGTGCAAGTGATCAAGTGTCAAAGGCTGGCCACTTCAGACCTTGGTGTGAAGGGACCAAGATGGAGAAGACCTCCTAAGAGTCTTTTAAGTTAAAGCTGATTTTTGAGGCTATGAAGCTGCTTTTGAATGTGGACCTTGGGTGAAAGCTTCTCCCTACTGGAACTCTCCAAGCTGCTGGAGCCATCAGTTAATCATCTGCCTATAGCAAGGTCACCTTCAACTGCCTGCCAGAACAGATTGGGCTGCTGCCTTAGACTGCTTCTACCCAGACATTGCTCAAGATCTCCTGAGCTCTCAACACTGTTGGCCCAGAGCATCATCCCGCTGAGTCTTCCTAAAGTGAAATGGACTTGGGGCTTATTCTTCCTACATCTAATTGCCAGGTTTGGCCTTAACATCTTTAGTGAACCCAAAAATTGTGGAATGTATACCATGGCTTATGGTTTAACATGTTGTGGCAGTCAACAAATCATGCTTTAGCCCAATGTGCCGATCCAATGACTGTAAATCTTTGATCTTTGAAAACTGATAAATCAAAACAAGAAGAACAAGTCATTGCTTATGGGTGATGAGCTGTGCAATATGTAGACTAGGCTGAAATAGGGTTAGTTTGTAATTCAGCACATTGGGGAAAAACAATTATTTCCTTTGCTGCATATTAATTGGTTAGATGAATCTATTTTTTCCATTGACTAAAAAAGGCACCTTTGATAGATTAAGATTGCATTATACACATACACTCAAACTGCATATTGCATGTGCCAGCTCAAAAACTGGTTCCCCTTTTCTTGCATACCTTCTAATATATTCCCTATTGCAACATGCATGCAAGGCCAAACAATTATTTACACTTCTCATTTCAAAACTGTTATTTTAATTGATCAACATATTCATAGAGCAGTTTTGCAGGCACAACATTATGCATATTTAAATGTATGGGGAGTCTAACATTTTTATATTCATCAATTAAAATTTCTTTCATAAGTTGACAGCCCTAACAATAAGGTCGTTGGCTTACATACAACTGCCATGTTCACATATCACACTAAATCAAAACTCAGTGTTTGGTTTGTTTAGTTTTGGCATAACATAGACTATGAACACAGTTAAGTTGGTTTTAAACCACAGTTTGCCACAATGGTGTCTATAAATGTATCCACTTGTAGTGAACTCAGGGAGAGTTTGGTGTAGTAGTTTGGTGTAGTGATTAAAGTACTAAATTAGGAACTGGGAGACTGTGAATTCTAGTTCCACCTTAGGCATAAAGCCAGTTGGGTGACCTTGGGCCAGTCCCTCTCTCTCAGCCCTAAGAAGGAGGCAATGGCAAACCACTTCTGAAAAACCTTGCCAAGAAAACTGCAGGGACTTGTCCAGGCAGTTGCCAGGAGTCAACACTGACTCAAAGGCACAACATAAAATAATAACATAAGTTAATGAACTATAGCAAAAAAAAGCTATAAGCACCATAAACAATTGTGTTCAAACCCAGCCAACAGGCTTTGTGATTATGATTAACAATGATCAAACCATAGAAAGAAAGGTCTATTTCTCTCAAAGAGCATCATCAAGAGGGCAGGACTATCTGTGGCACCCCCTCCCCCCCCCCCGCAAAAAATGCCCATAAACCTGAATTATTGCTGAAGCCAGAGGATTTTAAACAATCAAGCATTCCTGCCATGATAGAGGAAAACAAATGCAGAAAGAGACGTAGTTGAACAATAACAGGCATTTATAAATAAGGAGGAGAAGGAATCTTTTGTTGGATAAGCGAATGGAGGAACAACTGCCTAAGACATAGATTTCCTTGTTAACAGGGAGGAGACTTAAACCAAAGAAGTATTGGATAAATTTGAGAACAGCCCACCTTGCTCATCGGTAGCTGCATTGTTAGAGCTGGTTTAACCTACTTACCATTATAATCCCTATAATAAAGATTTTTTCTTTCTTTCTCAGCACAGCCCAAACACAGCTCTGTTCAAGATGCATCCAGCTGAAGCCCACACCATGGGACAGGCAGAGGGAAAAGCAAGCTGTGTCCCACCTGCAGAGAAGCTCACTTTTTCCTCCCACCAAAAATATTTCCTCTACTTCAGCTGCCTTCTAACAGACACACAGCCTGGGGAGGCGGTGGGGGGCACATGATTTTCAAAAGGCCATTGTTAGGAGCATGTCTCTTCCCTGCTGATTAGACCACTGTGCTTTAGGAGGACAAGAGAAGAGATACATGTTCTCAGACATTCAGCAGTGGGAAGAAGGAAGACGGGACAGACCAAGATCTGTTCATCTGACCATGTCATCTGGCTAAACTGCACACCACCACCACCACCACGGGTCCAGCCCCACTTTCATTCACCAAGACAGGCCAAGGTGAAGCTGTTTTTCTTTGTCATTGTTAGCCGCCCAGAGTTCATATGTAAGAGGGGGGCCATATGCATTTTTAAAATAAATAAATAAATACAATAGTCCTTCACTTTGGAGTTGCCAGGCTGAGGAGACCAAGCTGAGATCTTTGCTGGCACGTGAAATATTCCTTGACGTTCCTTCTCTCGAAATACCATCTTTAAACAGCTGCTTGAGAAATGCTGTGTGAGAATGGCCCAGGTCCCTGGTTTTGGAGTGGGGTGGTGGAACGAAGGGTGAATTATCCAATGTTTCCCACCACAAGGTTAATAAAGGTTGAATGTTGCAAGAGAAAGTGTCCTTGGAGATTTTACTGTTTTTAATATGATCCAAGCAGAATTCATCAGCTCTGGAAAAATGCTCTTGTGGGGAGAAGCATGAATTTGTCTCTGTTGAGACTTCACCATTTCCCAAGTAGTAGCACGATACTTTCTGATTCCTCAGCTCCATTCCTCATTTACTCCCCCTGTTTGACTACCTTATTTTTAGACACCTCAAGCAGCTTTCCAAATTTCCTCTGTCTGAAGCTTTGATTGCAAGAGCTGAGGTGATAATCGAAAGTGCGTTCTTACAATTGCCTTTCATATATAGTTTGGGATAATTGCCCAAGCCCTAAGTTGAAACTTGGTGGTGGCCCATCTCTCTTCCTGGCTGCTTTTGATGAGAAGAACGTGCCATGTTTCTTCGCTCCTCCTCATTATGTGGATTTTCCAGCCGTCCCAGCTGGCTAAGCATCGCAAGCTGTTTCCCCATCGTGAAAGCCATTCAATGGGCAATTTTTGCTCCTGCTTGCCCTTCTGTGAAATCAGTAATCATGATGTAGAAAGAATGGACCCAGCGCCAGTAAGCATACTTTCAATCACGACCTAATTTCTATCTTTTCACAAACGTCTCTTTAGCTGACCAAGCCAGGATTTCAAAAATACGTGTGAAAGTTTTCCTCTGCCCTTGCTTTCCCAGTCTCTGAAAGTTCATTCCAGTTCATCCTGTGCGACCTCTGCAAATGGCACGGAGTCATTCACTCTGGCTGCATTCACACCAGAGGGACTCATAACTCAGAGCACAGGCAGAGCAGTACATGGGGAAATCTTGGGTTCATCCTTTGCCTTTCCCCTTAAGATCTGAAGGCACTGTCTATCTGAGCAGCTGAAGGTGGACCAGAGCTTTGGCTTCAGATGAAGCAGTAGCTTTGCAAGTTTAAAGAGCCCTCTAGGAGAGCCCTCACTCCGCAGATTCTCCTATGGTTTGATTTCCATCAAGAAAGGAGGCAACTCCTGTTGGATCTCTGCAGATAAATGTGGTGATGGGGAGAGAATTTCCAAGAACCCAACCTCCAATCCTTTGCAAAAATATCCATCTCTCCCTTCCAGAGTTAAATTCCCAACCTCCCAGGTGATCTGCTTCATGGCATTTGCTGTAAGCCTTTCACCTATCAATTTCCTGGCTCCATCAGCTCTCTTGCAGAAGGATCCCAAACCTTGAAAAGAGAAAAAGATAACCAGCCTGAAGGAAGAGAGTTGGAGGGCATGTCTGTGTGTCTGCGTGCATATGCACGTTCCTGCATTTTCATTTTTCTTTTGAATGGAGAACCCTTGCTGACAGAGACCTATTCAGTGGCCTTCTTAGAGGAAAAACCTGAATGAATTAAAGCAACATGGTTTTAAAAAAATCCAGGGATTTGCAGGATTAAAGCAGGGCCTCTTCCCTTGTTTAGCAACTGGGCTTGTACCTGGGGGCCTTCAGTCCTAACTCCTTCAGAGACAGCTGTAAACAGCTCCAAGGCCCCTTTTTGGATTATTCTCCTCTTTTTCCTCTCCTCTCTTTCTTAGAGCAGGCAGCATTTGCTGTTCAGAAAACCTCTGTCTGCTCTGCTGCCTAGCCTCCTTGGTTCAGACTGTTATTCTGTGGAAAAAGGAAAATCAGGTGGCCCAACTAGAAAGCATTCCTTTTTCTCCATTGCAGAAAAGAGTTCCATAAGGCCCTTAGAAATCCAGGTGGATGCTTCAGGCCAGCCCAAATTCCCAGGTATCGGGTTGTGCATGATGCCACAAAATCTATCCTGAATTTCAGTCCAGGTGATGGTCAGGACCTGTCCTCTCCAAAACAAACCACTGCGAGTCCTATCAGAAGAGTTCACTTCCTTTGAAATCCCTTTGGTTTTTCTTCTCTGCTGGAATATGCATTTCACAAAACGTTGCAGCAGCCCCAAGGTCTAGTGTTTTCCATTTTGCCCATGGAGTCAAGCGGGGCTCCCAAAAGGACAGCAATTTGAAAGATGCTGGAGGCAGATAGAACTCCTTGGGGAGATTCTGGGATGTGTGGAAGATGTCTGTGCAGTCTGTGCAGCCAAGAGTATTTCTCAAAGAAGCAGTCCCACTTCTCCAACAGTATTTTTCCTGATCTTAGCACCTTCTTTGCTCTAGTGCCCCAGTCCTAGAAAAATCCTGTTTGCATTATGAATCCAGAGAAAGAGCATCTCCGTGGTGAGATGCCTCTGATTCCAAAATCCAGTTCCATACATGCCCTGGAAGCACCTATGAACTTCTGCCTTGAACTCCCATGCCACCCTTACATACAATTCGCAAGTTTTGATGAAGGTTGGGTTTCTCTCTTGGGCAGAGAAACCAAACAATCTCAGGCACAGCCATTAGTCATCGTTCCACTCAGCTGCACATTGCACGAGGCTGTGCTAAGCACTTGGCTGGCTTATGGGTCAGTACACTCTGGAAAACTCAACAATTGCTTAGCCTGGACTGTGATTCATGCCAGCTATCATAAGGGTTGATTTGGTTGGGTATAACATGCCTCTATATATAACACAATTGTGTTTTGATTAGGCTGTTAGGGGACCTGCCAGTGGACCAAACAATGGTTTGAGATTGCTCGGCACCCCAATCTGCAGAGGAAGAATATGGCAAAACTTTTCACATTTTCTATGGATCCTAGAAAGGGCTATGCACTGTTTCAGCTGTCGCCTCCACTGATAATTTATCTGCCTATCCTTTTTCCTGAGAAATCGTTCTCAGATTTTTCTTAATCTAATGAGAAGTATTTAAAATTACCACAATCCTTGAACACCGAGGCTAAGAAGTGGAGAAAGGCTGCCCTCTCTTGAGAACAAAATGCGGTGATGTCATTCCCTTTCCTCAGGACTATTCTTTCGGCTGCTTTTCTTTCAAAGATCCATAATCGATCACCTCTTTTTAACCCTGTTCAGACAGTTATGGGCCAAGGGAGACAGAAAAAGAAGGACCTTGTCTCACCCATCATTATCCCCTCAGGCAATAAGAATAACTTGCCCCTTTTCTGTCCTTACATTCAGCCAGCTATTTGAAATGCAGATTCAAGCTCCAGAGCCATTTAACATGGCAAGCTTTTTAGAAAAAAGAAAACAAAATAAGTGCAGGGCAAGACCTCAGTGCTAAATTTGAGCTATTGAATTAGAATAACCAGCAACTCAATCTTTCTGAGTATGTCTGACACACAGTCTTCAAGAACCATACTTGCGTGGTGCTTCCAGAGCAGCCGAGCATCACGTAAGTGCATCTCCTGAGATGACTAACTGCCATACCTATCTTCACTAGGATAGAGGGTAGGGATTGTGACCTTATGGCCAGGAATGGTGATGTCCTCCCTTATTCCATCAATAATGCATGATCCAGAGAGGTGGGGATTTGAAGCAGGCAATTTCCTTGTGCATCCATCAACACATAGGCAGGCCCATGATGCCTTTTGAGGTGGTAGTGGAAGTTTTTCTGTGCTCTTCTGGAGACAGATGAATCCATTCTGAGATGGCAACAGAAGCACAAAATTGCTAGATGCCTTAAAGAAACCCATAAGCCACCCATTTTCACTGTCAGGGGCTCCCGCATCTTCAACATATATCCCCCTGGCTGCTTCAGAGGCATCTCTACCTTCTCCCTGAAAGCACTGCTCTCTTGACAAGTCCTTGGGGTATATTAATTTTACTGGAAGAGGCTGTCAAAGTCATTTCTCCTCCGTGATGTCTCCACTTGGGATGCTGTGCAGTCTGCTTTTCATCTGACCCACTGAGCACTGATTACAGGCAAAGATTTCTTCTGCTTCCCAGCCTCAGCCAGTGATGTCTTCGTTTCTGGTCACTGATTCTGTCTCCTTGTCATTATTTGTCTTTATTCCACATTTTAACCTTTGTTAGAGACTCAGCCATCATGAAATTCCTGCTCAGTGACCTACAACACCCTAATTTATTTGGCATCCTGATCTCTAATTCTGCTCTGCTATCCAGAGAATCTGCAAACTTTCTCTTGATTGGAAATGCTCTTTCCTCTCTACCCCAGTGGAGATGCAATCTGATGCTTATTCTCCCCCCCCCCCCCACCAAAAAAAGAAGCTTTAGAACAGGGATGGGCAATTTGAGGCCCTAGAGATACAGGTAGCCTTTGGCCTAATCTCAAAAGAAACGGGGGGGCGGGGGAAGTAGAGGAAAAGAAACAGGATGAAAGAGAAGAAGGAGATGACCCTACTCACCGATGACTGTGGTGCAACCTACTGTTGGCTTTGGCCCCAACCAACACCAATACCTGGTTTCCAAAGAACATCTCCCAAGAAACGCAGTTCTTGGCAGAGGAAAGCTCTTCAGGGTTTAATCTCATCTTTTAGGATACCTGTCAAAGCGAACATTTAATTGTTCTAATATGTTTGTTTTCGCTGTTGTTCCTGTGATCAGTCTACCACATCAAGATCAGATTCCTACATTATGCTAAGCCATGGTTTAACTCTAGTTTGCCAACTAAACACTAAAGGCTGGATTTGCACAGGAGACTAAATCAAAATCAAACTTATTGTGTCTTTGAGTACTGTTTAATTGAGCATTGAGCATTCAGCCAGAGTGTCATTCTTTTGTATTAAAAACTCCAAGGCTGTTCCTGCTACTCAGCCTACACAGTGGACCATGCTTCTTCTTTTTCAATGAGATGATATGTCCCCATTTCCCATTCCTGGTTATAGCAGGCAGTATCTGACCAACATTGCATTGGCTTGTTAGTACATGGAAGGGGACGACCAAGAATTTCCAGTGCGGGAGTCTAGACTGGGAAGTCGGTATCCCAGAAGAAAGTGATGTCAAACCTACTTTGAACATTTGTTGTGAAAACTGCACAGAAATGTTTATGTAGTCCCCAGGAATCAAACTTGTCTTGAGGACATCTTGACCTTATAAACATTAGGAAATGAAGTTTGCAGCCCGGAAACTTAAGTTGATGGCACAGCACAAGTGTGGAGATGAACTTGCAGTTAAGGATGTAAAAGAAATCCATCACAGATTTATTTTGTGTCAAAATGCCATCATCCATCAAAATGGCGTTATTGTGGCACAGACAGCATCTATGAATGGGGACCACTGATGTCCCGTTGTTCTCAGCTGAAATGCGCATAAAAATCAATGTACGTTCAGGAAAGTTGGATAAAAATCCATACCTCTGGGAAAGTTGATAAAACAAAAACATATGTTCAGGCCTTTGGATTTAAATAAAGCACCTCCATGAGAAATTTGTCTCTGAAATAAGTTGCATAGGAAACAGGATTATCAATAGAAGAGAATATGTGTAGCTCTGAGTTGAACTGTGGAGTCCTTGGGGTTCTCTGAGTTTGGTTGTTTTCTTGCAAACGTTTTGTTACCTGGCTAGGTAACATCCTCAGAGAGCAAGCCCCATCCCATTCTAGCACTGAAGATGTCATCCAGCTGGGTAATGAAATGTTTGCAAAAAAATAACCAAGTGCAAAGAACCCCAAGGACTAAACAGGGTTATACTGGGAGAGGCACACCAGTTGCATAGCAGAATGCTTACATTGCAACTATGGATTTTCCAGGTGTTTTGCTTAATGGTCCACTGATTCCTACTTTAACAAAATACATGCAACTGTATGGAAAAAGTGGAGTAACAAATGAGAAGGACATCTCAGAAGCACAGACTTGGGAGAAACATCTACCAAGAAGTGATTTAGCAGAGGAATATAGAGTCAGAGTGTGATGGGCGCATAGGAGGAAGTTGAGGAAGCCATCTAATTTATATAAAAGATTCATGTTTATGCTCATAAGCACCCTTAAAACACATACTCCTCCTGTAAGAATGCTTGGAATGACCTCTTGTTCCAGAGGTAAGCCCTTGCTTAAATGAAGCAAGCCACACTTATCTGCCCTAACCTCCTACCTGGCAACGTTGACATTGGTGGTATTATGTCTGTCTTTGGAAAGGGTGTGCCTGACTCCAGCCCTCCTGAGAGCTGATGGGAGCTGAAAGCAAGGCAGCTGGAGCACCGAGGTCACGGTGCCATCTGCAGAAGCCCCACCATGAAGCATAAAAGGCCCAAATCAATCTGTGGGCAGCCCACGCCACTCTCTGTCCGGCCCTGCTGGGCTCAATCATAATGAGCCAAGAACAAAAGCGAGAGAATGGAATGATGAGGAAAACAGATCCCATTTCTCTTCCTGATCTGAAACTGAAGTATCTATCCTAGATAAATAAAGCTAAGCCTATCAGACGGGTCAGGCTGAGCATCTGGCTGGGAGGTGGAGTTGACGCTACGATTCTTTTGTGGGCTCGGCACGTCCATTCCTCTTGCTGACGTGGGAAGAAAAGAGGGAAATAAAATAAACCCTCACCTGTGTGAGCGCGGGGGGTGGGTGGGGAGCAAAGCATGGCACGGGGTGTATAACAGGCAGGCAAAGCATTGTTATCAAAATGGAAATGTGCCTCTGTTGATGAGCTTGTGTCTCCTTGCCATTGTCTCTCTCGCCGCCCTGCTTTGATGGCCCTCGTGTTTGTGCATCAGCTATGAAATTGCTTTAGAAGACAAAGGAAGCTTGTGTTTATCGCTAATGAAAAAGGCAGCGACTCTGCTTCTCCTTTTCTCTCTTTAGCCCAACACGTTGCACAGGCATAATTTCCCGGGAGCAGCTGTCAAAGGCCTGCAGAGAAAATTGGAGGGCTGGGCCCAGCCTTTGCTGCTGGTGATGGACGCAGGCCCCTTCCAGGCTGATGTAGCCATCTGGCTTCATTTAACAGGCCTACTTAGCTCCAAAGAGATCATCGCTCAGGCTCTTTGCTTTCTCACCACATCATGGGCTTCCAATTAGCAGTGGAGAAGAAGAGCTTTGGCCAAACATGAGCTACAGATTTGTGCTGCAGTTCCGTTATATTGGAAACAGAGCTACAGGCAAGCACAGAGCAAGGCGGATTGGTTATAGAAGACAGCACAAGAAAGATCATCTCTGGAGACACTACCAGATCCCACTTTTAAGGAGTCTTCTGGAAAGGCCACAGTGGAAGGACTAGGTCACAGGGGACTTATATCAATGATGTTCAACTTTCTTAAAAAGCAAATATTCTTGGGAATCAAGGAGAACATTATTTTTGGCTACCTCTCTCGAGAGATCTTCCAAATTATGGTTCAGTTGGGATGGGGGAAGGGTTTCAAGTATACATCTTGCCTCTAAGTATCTTTAAACAGCTGTTGGAAAATTTCCCTTAGTCTCAGAGTGAGAGGAGCATTGTATGGGATGAAAACAGGTTGGCAGACCCATTTTCTCAACTATCATTCATGGTCCTGTGGTTTTTCAGCATCATAGGAATTATGGTGACTTTTCTGGAAAGGGTTAAAATGGTGTGAGAAGTAATCCTCTCGGGAGGGCAGGTAATAGTGTGTGTGTCCCAAGAATGCCAAGGAAGATTGGAAGGCAGGAAAAGTTTTTGGCTTAGAATTCCTCAAAAACAAGGTGGGTCCATGAAGAGCCATTCAGTTTTTGGACTCAGAATTTTAGAAGTGCTAGCAACACATTGGTAGCTCAAATCCTGCCTTGGAAAAATTCAGTTGGGAATATTATTCCAAACTGTTTCAATGTGGCTATCATGAAGTTCTTTCCAGGCAATCTGACATGAATTCCATGCTGTTCTCCCTCCCCCTCTGCGGGTGGGGAGAGGGTCAGGCCTATATTTCTTCTCTCCCGCCCCATCTTAGCAAATAGTCATTGCGTTTCTTCATTTATCCTTCCTGAGATGAAAGGTTTCATCATATAGCTGAGGCAATGCCTTTATCTTTGCCAGAACATTTTTTTCCTCTCTCTCTCTCTCTTTTTTTTCCTTTCCTTTTTTTTAAAAATTGCCAGCAGGCAGTTTGGACTGAGATGTCAATTTCACACAGGGCCTTATCAGTGCTTGCACATGCTGTAAGCCCATCAGAAATGAGATGTGGTATCTAAATGTTGAACACACAAGGTTAAATGCTTTTCCGTCCCCTTGTAGCTGCTCCTCCTCTAGCACATTCTCATTACAACCGCCAACAGACGCTTCAAAAAGAAAAACTTTTTTTTTTTCTGCCCAGCCTCCCTGGTTAAAATACATTAATTTATTGTACTTCGCTTTTTACTTGATTATCATTTCATTAAAACTGCCCAGAGCGATAGCAGTTCAACTAGAACAAATCCTCAGATCCTTTTCTTAATCTATTACCGGTGCAATGTATTTCCAGGCTTAAAGAATGGGAGGGCTCCAATCTGCAACTAATTCTTTCTCCCTCCCAGTTGGGTGGGATGCTTTCAGGAGAACCTAAGAGGAAGCTGGAACAAAACGAAGTTTAGCCTCCCAGTCCCAAGTCTGGCCAACCAATAAGGAGCAGCCCAGAATCATCTGGGGTTGGATCGGCACTCTTGGAAACGCAGGATGAGAGGACTGAAAGGCGAAGCAGAGGGACCAGGAGCCAAGCCTGCCCAGTGCCAGTTGCTGGGTTCCTGGCCAACTCTGGCCCCTTCTGCTCTTTTGGCATCCCTAGTGTTAGGTCTAGGTTAGAATCAGAAGCAATCCTTTAGTTCGTACCCCCTTCACCATGGGAGCTAAACATTTAAATAATGTAATTGTAGGCCACCAAGGACCACAGGGGGCCCCTGACATCACTGGGAAAATGGTAGGTTTTCCATTTTATTCCATGTGTTGAAGTTGGGTGGGATGTTAACATTTCACAGGTATGCTAGACCTCTTGGATGCTTAACAGCTCTATTTTCTTCCTTTTGAGAAAGCTCTATTTTCTTCCTTTTTGTAGCAAAGCAGAGGTCAGGGGCCAGGAGTAGTCTCCTGTTTAGTGGATTATCCACCAGCGTTGATGTGGGAAGGAGGCCCAGCTGGAATCAAGTAGGGCCAGGGCTTTCTCTGTGATGGCATCTGGGTGAACACTACACCTTTCTTTTGGAATTTCCCCCCCTCTATATATGGTCTTTGCCTTCTCTGATTGCTTTTAAGCAGAATGTGGACATTTATTTTTATACCTTGGTGTTTCCTTACTTGCCTTTTTTATTTATTTGTTTGCTTGTTTAAAGATGTTGTTCTGGAATGTTGCCATGTGCCACAGCTGGTTTTGCAAGAAGCATGTAGGGATGGGTGGATGGATGGATGGATGGATGGATGGATGGATGGATGGATAAGGAAGGAGGGAGGGAGGGAGGGAGGGAGGGAAGGAAGGAAGGAAGGAAGGAAGGAAGGAAGGAAGGAAGGACAGAACATGAAGAAAGAAGGGACAGATCAAGGAAGGAAGGAGCATGTGTGTGGCCTACAAGCTCACGTTCACAGGCCTCTTTGTAGTAGCCACCACACTCTGGAATATGCAGCCCCTAGTGGTGCTTGGTCCCCACCCTTCTAATATTTTGGGAGGCTCTGACAACCATTTTGTTTTAACAAGTTTTGGGGTGTCCTGTGCTTGTAGAAGACCATCTAATTATTGTTGTTGCTGCTGCTGTTGTTGTTATGGATTATTTTAATGTGGGCTTGGGATAATCATGTTTTCTTTCTGTGAGCCACCAGAGTCTCCATTGACTGGCAGTTTATAAATACTGTAAAGGAAATAAATTGCTCCCCACTGATCCACTCTGAAGGAAAGGAGAATTCTCCCTGCACCCGCTGCCTGGATCAGGGCCTGTCCAAAGTCCTCCCCCCACCCCAAAACAAAACAGCTTCCAGCTCCCCTGCCAGGGTCTCACTTGAAGCTGGGCACCAGCTCCTGGAGGATCCGGACTCTAACACTTCATTCTTCGGGACCACAGAAAGGACAAAAGTGTTCTTCTTCCTGTAATTCAGGGAACATGTCTGCCAGCTACCAGAAGGCCTGAGAAAGACTGTTTGGTCTCAGAACGGTCCCCATCCCAGTCATTGCTTACTTGTCCCCATTCCTTTCGGCAACAGTCTGCCCTTTCCTCAATCATGGCCCAAGATGTTTTCTTCACTCCTTGATGCACTGAGGAGAACATTTTTACAAGGGCAATTGTTTATTATGAACTGCAGTGCTTGACACATAAAGTCAGAGGCAACATCAGGGAGCGATTAATGATAATCGCTGACATTTTCTACGGTGCCTTGCAGGCCAGTGCATCTCAGGACTCTTTTGCAAAACCCAGCACAGCCAAACATTCATTTAGCCTCAATACTGCATTGTTCATGGGAAGCTTGAATCTCACTCAGCGGTTGGTGGTAACACTGCACAAGAAGAGCTGACGAGAGAAGGGGGAACAGAACTGTTCCTTTGAGAATCAGCCCCATCTCAGCAAGACAACCCCACATTCCCCATCTTTACCTTTTTTCTTCTTCTCCCTTCCCACAAAAATTGTATAGGCAGCAGTCCATAGCCTTCAAAACAGCAACTGATTTATTCAACTTGAAAGAATACATTGGCTAGAAATGGAGTTCCTCAATTTCTGTAGCAACATCACCAGAACCAGCACCTTGTACCTGCAAACAACTATCAGGGCCAAGTATTCCAAAGGGGCTCACTGGTAGCAGTGTCGACCTTGGCCCCTTTCCCACCCATGGTTCTTTTGGTGGACCCATACGCTCACTTTCTTGGCCTTCAGTTTGAACTGCTGACAGGATCACAGAAACCATCCCTCATTTTAAATTTCCTACAATCCCAGGAACTGACAACAGAATGTTGGCGGTGCTGGGCTAGATATGATGGTATTTGTAAGAGAAGGAAGGTCTTTGATGTCATAGGTAGACAATCTGGTATAACAGTTCCTTGACCATTGGTCATATTCCTGAGAGTTTATGGGAGTTAAAGCCCAAAACCTCTGGGTTGTCTGTCTCTGAGCAAAATTATTTTCTCTACTGCAAAGCTGTGACTGGAAAGTCCATAGCAAAGACATATGGAGGACAAATTCATTGAAATCTTGACAATTGCTGGTTCCTACTCTAATCTGCCTTCTCTATCTACACATAACTCTCCTTATTTTCCCTTCCCCAGAGTTCACACTTTGCTGCACCCCATCAAGTCATCCATCAATATGTTAAACTATTCAGAGAAAACAAGAAAAGAGAAAAAGGAAAGGAAAGGAAAGGAAAGGAAAGGAAAGGAAAGGAAAGGAAAGGAAAGGAAAGGAAAGGAAAGGAAAGGAAAGGAAAGGAAAGGAAAGGAAAGGAAAGGAAAGGAAAGGAAAGGAAAGGAAAGGAAAGGAAAGGAAAGGAAAGGAAAGGAAAGGAAAGGTGCAGATGGATCAAATTAGTTGAAAAGTCATTCGGATGTCACAGAACTAAGCTTGTGGCTCTTCCCCATCTTGATTTCCAATTTCCAAAACTCAGCTTTAACTCTAACCCTAACCCTGAGTAAAATCACAGATTGTTCCGATATTAAAACATGATCCGATCGTGATCTAAATTCAGAAGGTATTTGCACATAATTACCTCTGTAAATAGCATGTATTAAGTTCATCTTACTCTGTTCTGCACCAAATATTCCCCTATTATGTTTTCCAGGTCAAAATCAGTTGTTTTGCTGGGCAAAAAATTTCCTTCTTGCCTTCCCTGCTTTCATGAATTGACCACACCGATGATGCCTCTCAGTGGGCGATCATGGATTGAATAGGATGCTAGCCCAACGCTCAGGCAATCAGATAAGACTGTGAAATGGCATCACCAAGACTGCAGTTGTGTTTGTCATAGGTGCCCAAGACAACCTATGTGTTGTCTGCCCACCCAGTACATTCAGGCAAAATGGGTGCTCCAGGTCCCTTCTATTAAACATTGTCATCTTATGGGACTTATCTTCCCACTCGCCACCCGAGATTCAGACGGTGCCCTTTCTCCTGGGGTTCCAAAAACCCTTAAAACCGGGGTTTGTTTCCAGGCTTGGTGTTCATGTTGTTGGGGGCGGGGGCTGCATGTTATGTTTTATTGCGGTTGGTTTTATTCCAGGCAGTCTTGTTTTGTCTCTGTTTTGATTGTTTTAACTATGTATTAGAGTCTGTTGCAGGAGGCAGCCATAACAAATTTACCAAAATAAAGAGTGTGCCTCGATGTCATGCACATCATGACATTATGCTAAGGATGCAAATTACATGATCTGCGAGATTTGCACAGTGACATGTGACACGTGTGACATCTCTTAACCCCTTTCCCTCCCACTCCACAGACACCCGTAATGTATGTACAACATACTGAGCCCAGAACTATCCACCTCCACCTCTGCAAACCCAACCTTCCAAAGTCAGTTTATGATTCACTGCGTTATGCCCAGAAAGCTGTCCAGCTGAGCAAAACCAGGTTCTCTTAACCATCGGTAAACCCGTGGTGTGAACACAGCCTAAGAAAAAGCAGCCAGGTCTTCTGGGATGGATAATGATTTTTGTTCTTTTTACTAGTTTCCACTGTTTTATATTTGATTTTGTTTTTATTGTTAGCTGCCTTGAAAGCCCTGTGGGTAGAAAGGCACATTATAAATTGAAATAATAAATGTAATAAGCCAATGGACCATGACAAGTAAGAGAAGGGAAAGTGCCCCAAAGCAAAGCCAAACGAAACGAATGTTCTGAGGTTGCAATAAATAAATAAATAAGTTCGCGGAAAACTCGGAATAGCTTCACCTCGGCTCTGTTGAGTTGCATTCCATTTCCATTTTTAAGGCGACCGTTTCAAAACTGTGTCCCGAGGAAAACGAGCGTTTACCAGAAGCTTCTGGAATTAGATCAGGAATGCTAGATAGACATTCTTTAAAAAACATTTTCTCAGTTCTTCCCAGCATAGGGGTTCTTCTACTGGCAGCCCCACTGGATTGATGGGTGGAGGGACTGCCATGCATTCAACTTTTCCAAGCATCATGGCCTTCTCAAGGCATCTGCAATGGCACGTGGGATTGACCTTGGGGGACAGGAGGGAGAGCTGCAGGCTGGACAACCAGAGTATAAAAGGTATCTCAGCCCACAAAAGCTAAAAGGGCATGGGAAGCATTTCCGAAGGGACCTGCTCTGGTTTTCTGGAGAGTAAAAAGAAAAAGAGGGGAGAAATACGTTCAGTCTTGCAGGTGTTGTGGAATTTTTGCCAAAGACAGGAGCACAGTGCTGAGAAGAAGAACCATCTTTATTGCAATGGTCATTGGGTGCCTGCTTTCAAGAAGGAGGGGCCCTGAACAATAGAAAAGCATAGAATTTGTTCACTTTTCAGGTTGAGAGGTGGGAAATCGGAGGTATCTGATTGGAGGATAGGTTTGGATAGGTGTTCAATGGGGGAGAAATGGTTTTTCTATTGTGAGATAAGAACTACCGCAAACCCTTCAGCAGACAGGTGATGGCCGTCCCATTGTTTCAGTATGATAGTGTTAAGAGGGCTATTCTTGGCAGCGGAACATGGACACTCTTGGGTCATGCAATAGCCTGGAGCTGGTCCTGCTTTGGGTGAACAAAGAATGGCAGGAGGAAGTGGAGAAAAGATTGCAGGAGAGGCAAGTGGGGGGGAGTGTTTCCAGCTTTATTTTATTATTTTTCCATCACACAAGATTCTGTTAATGCCACCTTACAATAAAGATAGAGCTAGTACTCCTGGTTGCGCTTCTTATCTGGACTACCTTGCAGGGATAACAGGAACAGCATCCATAATATGATAGTTGGAACCTGGTCATTAGTACTTTGAGTGAGAATTCCAGCTTAATTTGTTCTATGATCCATTGTTTGCACCATCCACCTCAGGTTTTTCCATGCTGGCTGGGCCTCATGGGAGTTGTATTCCAACACAGGGGGAAAGAAAGCTGAACTTGAAGGAGCCAAGGTCTGATCCAAGACAGCTGTTCTCATGTGATATTATTCTTCCAAAACAAAGGAACAAACACATCTTCTCTCACTCACATAGCAAAAAAATATCTCAATTAGGGATTTGATCAAACAAAACACCTTTCAGGACGATTCAAATGCATGAACAGAACTAGATTTAGCATCAATGCTTCAGGTAATGCACCCATTTCAAATCCTTAACCTTTATCAAATTTATCAAATGTTCAATGTTTTAGACATTTGCACAATTCAATATTTCCCCCTTTTGGGGTTGAGAATCCTGACATTCAAAATGTCAGTGTTAAGTCCCTGCACAATCTACGGTGACTTCAGATGTTGGTGTAGTTGAACCAACCGATAAGTCGGAGAATTTCACTCTGTGCCGCCCAGTCAAACGATTTCAGATTTCAAAACAGCCACAAGACTTGTGAGAAATGCAGATCTACAGCCGAGGAAAATTGTGGAATATGTTCAGGCTTACAATTGCAAGAGAGAAAGTGAGAGAACGAGAAATATATATGACAGGTCATATTTCACATAGTAGGTCAAATATATTTTATGTCACAGTGTCCAAATTGCGAATCAATTGTTGGAGTGCGTAACTAATAGACACCTTCATAACATCACATAGGGCAAGGGAGGGCAGTTCATGGCATCACGGAAGGCAAGTGGAAGCATGCAACTAACAAAGTAAAAAGGTTTTGAATGAGCCACATTACAGGAAAGAGATCCTTTTTTTTCCAGCACGGCTGAAAAATGTGGAAAAAGCAAGAGAAGTTTCAGTTCAGATGTGTTTTTCACATTTTAATAACTCCTGCTTTTAGCAATATAGTCCTTTTCTATCAGCTGCTGATTCTGGTCCAGAGAATAAGCCCCTGTAAAAGAAGTGACAGAAAAAGAGAAATGTTTTGATAATGAATGGAATAGTCCTCCTGAACAGATTCTGCACAGCTCTGCTTTTTGCACTTCGAAATAAAATATTGAACCTTTGGTGAAGCAGGATGTGTCGCCTCTGGCACTGGAACAGGACCGGAACTTTATGGATATTCGTTCTGGGGTATATTATGGGAAGAAGAGAAGTTTAATTATGCTTCAGTGAGGCAAGATGTGAGCATGGTTCACAACCATTTAATTAGCACCTCCAAAAAAATAAACAAACTGCGGTGATTATCTTGAAATATGCCATAACTAACCAACAGAAGCCTCTTGCACATGGCTCGGGAAATCAGATGCATTAATAGCCTATTAATGTAATAGGTTTGACTGCCTATCTTCCAAGTGTTTGGGAACAAGCAAATAATTTTTTTCCCTTGCTAATGTACATTAAAACCTGGAGATCTTTCACGTTTTAAGTCTGATGCACAACTTAAACAGCTGCCTTTGACATCAAGTCATAGCAGTTCATTACATCCTGTTTGTTTCCATAGTAAAGTAACTTTTCATCTGCTAACCCTGGTCCATTTGCACCCAGAATTGCTCTACTTGAACTCCTGAGTTTCCTCCCTTCCAGCTTTGGTCCAAGGGCATCTTGCAGGGAGGGGGCGGTTGTGAAAAAAAGTTGAAATGGCAGCCAAAATTACACGATAAAGCCCCACTCTTTTTTTATGGGCCACGCATGTAAGACACACATAAAAGGGAGACAGAGTTTCAATCACACAATCACATCATCCGCCTTGCCGTTTTTACCCCTCCCCTGAGATATCCTTGCTTAGCTCTCAATCCAGGGCTTTATCACAAATCAGAAAGAAATGGTTCCCCTTGGATAACAAATGTTTATTCCGTTGTGAATTATTTCATTATTAGATATTTGCTATGGCTGAGTGGGTGAATTTTTCAGGCTTAAACGTCAAAACATCTTGGGCTGTTTCTCCCCCCACCCCACCCCACCCTCACCGCCCATATTCCCCACCTGTCAAACAGCTGATATTCCAAACAGAGCTAAGTTTGCTAGCATTTTCAAAGAGAGGACTTTATTTTCGTGGAGCATCAATTAAGGAAGCTCGATTAAAACTAAACTGGAGTCCTTGGGGTTCTCTGAGCTTGGTTGTTTTCTTGCAAACGTTTCATTACCCAGCTAGATAACATCTTCAGTGTTTGCTCTCTGTCTATATACAGTGGCTTGCCCTGTCAGAGTTGGTGAGGGTGTGGTTTCCATCCCCCCCCCCATTAGTTCCTTGATTAGAGGGGGGGAACCACACCCCTACCAACACTGGCAGGACAAGCCACTGTATATAAACAGAGAGCAAACCCCACCCCTTCTAGCACTGAAGATGTTACCTAGCTGGGTAACGAAATGTTTGCAAGAAAACCACCAAGCTCAGAGAACCCCAAGGACTCCACAGTTCAACCCTGAGCTACACATATTCGCTTTTATTGGTAAAACCAAACTTTTAGGAAGGAAAACCTAAAGTCATCCAAAGCTGCATTGCAAAGTACCATCTTTGAGCTTATCTACCTGATTCTGCTTTTCTATATCTATCAAGGGTGGGAGAACTATTCAAATCTGCATTGGCCTTCTGTTCATTAGTTCAGATCTCTCTTTTCACACTGTTATCAGGTGCAGAACCCATCACTTAAGCACAGCTAATTTACTCCAAAGCCATTTTGCACGGAATGTCTCCATTTGTATAACTTATTTTTGAGCACAAGCCAACCATGGGTTCTCTGGCTCCATTTTTAGGTTTTTGTCACACTGAACAGAAATGCGCCCGCTGGCTTTTTCCAGCATCAAAAATCCACAGGCAATACTAATCCAAACCCATTTATTGAAGATTCATTGCCATTATAACAAGATAAGTATAAGAAACTGGCAGGCCTAGCAGGATCTAACAGCTGTATGTACAGCATATAAATAAATAAGCAAGAATCTTTCTTTCTGTTGCTATAAAATAGGGGTAGGCAACGAACAAGCCGTGGCGGGATGCGGGTTTGCAGCCCCCAGAATTCAGAAAGTTCATGACACCAAATATCAACAAATGGTCATTCTCAGTGAAATGATTGTTAGCCTTCTGAAATGTGGGTATTTAAAGCTGAAAATGGATCTCTTGCGGCTCTGAAAGATTTAATGCACGTATGTCGTATAAACAAGAACTATTCAAACTCTCCAGAAACTGGAAAAAAGGAACAGTTGCATCCCCACTTACCCGGAGACAGAGAGGGAGAAAATCACAAAGGAGGACCCCGGTGTAAATGTCAGGCCCTAAGCACTTCCTAGGATGTCTGGTTTGTTTTCTCCTTTCTTTCTTTCTTTCTTTCTTTCTTTCTTTCTTTCTTTCTTTCTTTCTTTCTTTCTTTCTTTCTTTCTTTCTTTCTTTCCTTTATGCAAATAAAACTGTGGGTCCTTCCTACTCACTTGTAAGGAACAAACCAGCTCTGAATTCTAGAGCTATCTTCTGGCATAACTGCAAAAAATTGGGCTATATAAGAAGTCTCTATGTTGGGTTGGAAATCATGGGAGAATTGATTCCAGCAGTGGCCACTGAAGTGACTTCAAAAGCACACACGTCTTGGCATCATATCCAAATCAGCTGCAAAATATGCCCCAACCAGTGCAGGAGATGGTAACCCATTTTGCATAGTTCAAGTTGGTTGTGGCAGACAAGAAAATCAGAAAAATGAGGGAAATGATTAAGAAGAAGCTGATAGTTGTGTCTTCTTTGATAGGATTCCTATGTCACACTCATATTTTAAATGTCCACATTCCGTTGCATGATTGCATTGCTAAGGAACATCTAAATATTGCACCTTATCCATGTATTTGGAAAGGGGAATTGGTCTAGCCAGAAATATGGTCTGCCTCTGAATTCAGGGAGCTTACATTACCCCAGTACTCCTAAATTTGGTATTGCACTAGGTATGGGAAAGAGATGTTTGTGTGAATGAGGTAAAGGTAATGTTCCTCTTCTTCTCTCGGTCCCCAGGAATTGGCTTTGAGGGGCCTTTGTTCAAAGGAAGAATCTAGAATTTTGGGTGGTCATTGCTGAAAATCAGATTCATTATTGACTTCATCCAGCAAAGGTCTCCTTCTCTTCTAGAAAATCTCACCCCCACATACTGGAAGCATACTTTGATTGGGCTTGATTGATTGCACCTATTCGTTGCTTGTCAACAAAATTCCTAGGCAGATTCTTGAATAGAAATTGGAAGTCAGATCAGTCCATTTCTCTTTTGTTCAATTCCTCTTTTTACTAAATGCAAATCTGAATCAGACTTCTTCTCTCACTTTACAAATTTGGACCTTTCTGCTTGCACATTCAGATATATGTTCGTACATATTTCTCCTAGCATATGCCTTTACATTTTTGTCCCTAGCTCACACTGTTTGCAAGCAACATGCCCCTATTACAACATTAATAGGAGCATTTTTATGCACATTTTTTCAGTTACCAAAAACATATTGTGACACGTATGCTCAGCACACACACAGACAGCTTGTTGCATCTGCAGGATGAAAAGGTAGGAATACATTCACAGAAATATTCAATCTGAATGAACTCCAAGCATGGTGCATCATGGAAGTCTCCTCCCTAGCCTTGGTCTTAGGTAAAAATCTTCCGCAATGAATTTCTGCTCTGGGTTCAAATCAGACAATTTTCCCGTTTTGCCAAGGGTGGTACAGGAGGAGAATATGAGCAATGACAAGACCAGATGCTTCTAAAAGCTGTTCTTATAAACACGGCGCATCGGCAAATATCCCCCTGCCTCCTGACTGGATGATCAAAGCAAAAGAAATTGAATTCAGCAAGGGTAGTTTGCTTAAATTTCCCCTCATTATGGAAATGTAGAAAATTACAGTGCCATTACACCCTGAATGGTGAATCAAAAGTTCCTGCCATCTGTATCCAGGGATGCACTTTTGGAGAATGAGAAAGGGGCAGGACAACCTCCCAGGTGACGCTTGCTGTGACTTGTGGGAAGGAGAAAGAGGTGACAATTGTCTTTGATCCTATGCTCAGGGAAAGGGAAGCAAATGAGATGAGTCTCTCTGCTTGGGGAGATGGATAAGAAAATGAGTTTGGTGGAGATGGCCCATCCACCTTCCGTGTGATTATGGCATGAAGCATCTGATGTCAGATTGAAAGGGATATATTTGACTGTATACGCGCTGCAAAGGGTCCAGTCAAGCTTCTGACCACATTGGTGGCTGGTGAAAGAGAGAGAAAGGAAGAAAGGCCCAGCAAAGAGGAGGAAGCAGGGCTGGATGTTTATAAATATAAATTGCACGGAGCGTGTTTTTCTGTGGTGCTTCCAGCTACAATAACCCTTGATGAATTGACCCAGGTGCTGCACATGGCGGCAACCTTTCCTTTAGTCTTTGACGATGAAGACAAGTTGACAGACCCAGGTTCTTCTCCTATGACATGGAGGAAATATTCTCTCTCTAATGAAACAATGGGAAGAGAATATATTGGGCTAAAGATTCATGCTCAATCACCAAGAAAAGCAATATTTGAGATCTTCAGGGAAAAAATAAGAGTTTTGCTCTTCTTTATCACAACCCCCATCTTTTTCTTGCAGGAATTATTTCTGCTAGTAACTGCAGCAAATAATTCTCAGGTAGAAACAAATATACACACATACACCCCAGGGGGTAAAAATATAAACTGCGTCAATACTTGCCTTTTTAAAATCACATTTACCACCATTGCTTCTCTAGCAGCTGCCCTAGTTCTCCTGCTTCCATCTTCTGCTGATGCGTCACCCTCTAACCTGGATTAGCAGAGTCCTGCTAATTCGTGATCACACAATGAATTGGATACGATTGCAAAACTATATAGCCAGTTAGCAATCCCTCAATTTGCTAAATCATCAAGAGTTGGGGTTAGGCTGCTTTCAGAGTCTCGTTAACTTTAATCAATCCGCTCTCTGCTACACTTCAGGCTGCACCTGAAATTTTGGGTCCAGTTTTGGTTGCCACAATCCAGGGAGGACACTGAGGAACTGGAAAGAGTGCAGAGAAGAACAACGAAGATGGTGAGGGTCTGGGACGCTAGATCCTATGAAGAAAGGTTGAAAGAATTGGTTAAAAGCTTAGAAGAAATGTGATAGAGCAGTGTTTTTCAACCTGGGCAACTTGAAGATGTCTGGGCTTCAACTCCCAGAATTCCCACAGGGTGTGTGTGTGTGTGTGTGTGTGTGTGAGAGAGAGAGAGAGAGAGAGAGAGAGAGAGAGAGAGAGAGATGTTTAGCCTAAAGAAAAGAAAGCTGGGGGAGACATGATAGCAGTCTTCTAATACGTGAAGGACCGTCCCAAGGAAGAAGGTACGGATTTATTCTTCATAGCTCCTGAGTGTAGGATATGAACCACTGGATGGAATCTTTACAGAGAGAGATCCAAACTCAAAATAAGGAGAAATTTCCTAACTATGAGAGCTCTTAAGGAATGGAACAGCCTGCCTTCTGGATTCCTAGGTACTTCTTCATGGGAGGTTTTCAAGCAAAGGTCGGGCAGCCATTGGTCTCGGATGGGCTGAGGATTCCTGCCCTGGGCAGAGGGTTGGACCAGAAGACCGCTGGGAGCTCTTCCAACCCTTCCAACGTTCCTTAAACCAGGCACACTGTTTTTTTCAGGTTCCTGCAGAAGCCTGAGAAAGGGCATGGCCACTTTCATGAATAATACAGAGAAGTTGTGCTCACCTTCCCATGAAATCCAAAGCACTCCTTCCAAATCATTTTCAGAGTTTGCAGAGGTCTTATTTGTGATAGAAAGAGTTGATTGAAGAGCCAGGTTTTTAACCCTCTGATTGCCCAATCAATACCAAAAAAAAAAAAAACAATCAGTGTACGAGCAAATGTATCTATTTTGCCATCTGTACTCCCACTGATTGTTTAAATTGGGCCCTCTTCCTCCAGACACAGAGGAAAAAATGTGGAAATGTTCCCGTCAGAGATGAATTGGAAATCTCCGTTCCACTGATGTCCCAAAACAAGACACAGGGTTACCTTCCTGGATTTTTTACTGAAGAATCAAAGCGCTCCTTGGCCAGAGCTTGTCATATCAGCAGATCACTGCACCGCCCAGACTTCCTGCATCCAGCATTTCATGGGTTATTATTATTAATAATAAACTGTATATGCCACCTGACTCTCAATGACTCAAGGCGGAAATGAAATGTATTATCTTTGTGGCTAAAAGCCATCTGACAATCCCCAAGGTCTTACCACGGTGGCAACTATCTGATGGCATCATAACACATGTCATTTGCCACAGATCACAGAAAGCCTCAAGCCAGAAGCAATGGAGGACGTGAGAGCAGAGACAGTTGTTTCATTAAGGCATGATTGAAAAACTGAGATGTCTCCATCCTTTCAGCTTTTCCTTCTCACACCCAGAGGGAAACCAGGATCCATCACATTCATGGATCTTTCTTACCACCTGGTTGGCTACTTTACTGATGTCTGCAGCATCAGAGGGATGAGGACAGCAGGGGTGTCTGCTGCAGACAATTTGCATTCAATACATTCTTGGAGGCCAAATACACACCTTCTGCTTGTTCCATCGCCAATACAGGTGATCCACCACTTCTTGAGTGCAGGGACAGAGAATATTGTCCTCCATCCATTCTCAGTCCACCACAAAGGCACCTTCCCCACCTTCCATTTCAAAGTACTGCTTTCATCATGAGCCATCATAAGCCCTTCCGAGTAATTGGTCTACGGTGCTTCATTCCAATCTAGCCACACCCCCAGCTCTAATTGGCTTCTGGGTCTGGCACATCCCTTTTGCGCCACTGGCTGGGCATTGCCTTGTAGATCCGCTGTATTCTGAGCTGCTTTGCTGCCATGATCTCAGTTGGTCAGAAGCTCCTCTTTTTTTCCTTCCAGTTGATCCAAACAGATCACAGAGTCCAATAAAGTCTTCCCCAGCAGCACATCTCCAGTTCACTATCTCCAGTTCCCACATGCACATCCCTGGTTTCTGCCCAGGCAGGGTGAAGCATACTACTGTGATTGTTTCCATTTCCTTCCCTTCCTCCCCCACCCCCACCCCCCTTATTTTTAACTGTGAATCTGCAACATAGGCATGTTGGAAGCAAGCTGTAGAATTTCAACCAGTGCTACCTCCCTTGCTTCTATGAACCTCAACCACCTATTCTTCATTGCCACACCATTTCTAGGGAGCCTCAGTGGAGTCAAGGGACAACCTTTTCCCTGTAGCATCAGAGCACCAAGTGTCCCATCAGGGGGGAAATGGAAAAAGAAAGTCAAAGGAGGTTATGTGTAAAGGGGTGGGTGGGTGAAGGCATCCATGGGTGTAAATATCTGGGAAAGTAATGGAAAGGGACTAGTGAGGAGAGAACAATCCCTAAATGGAAAAGGCAGATATTGGTAGACTGGTCCACAAGGAGGCAACCAACCAGGTTTGTCTGGCCTGCAAGGATGGGAAGGGCAAGAAGCAGGAGAATGACCAGTCAGGTCCTACGGGGGCTGTAGTCTGGATTGAGTACCAACCTGACCTGATTGCCAATCCACTGCAATCCAGACTGGAATTTCTGAAGCCGGCTGAAGAAACATTCAGGAGCGGCAAAGGAGACAAGCAGCTTAGGAATGGCATTGCGGAATTGCCCCGAGAGAGGATGTTATGTTCTGTTGCTCTGCCTCCTCTTCATGATGGAAGCAACCCGGCTGGATGCAGAGGTCCTTTTGCGTTGTACAGAGAAAGCCAACAGCCGCCAAGTCTTTGGTGCACCAATGGATGGAGACCACTGGCTTGGCTAGCTTTTAAAGAACAGCTGGAGAAGTTCATAGGAAAGGAAACAGTCATCAAGATCCGTTTGCCATGGTGGTTATATAATAACCTTGCTCCACGTGGCACCCTCTAGCTGCATTGGAAAACACCCCCCTAATTCCCATCTTGAAAGCAAATCTCACAGGCATGATCATCTCTCTGTGTGTTTATAAATTGAGCAGAAGGACAAATATTAGATTGCCTACAGAACATGCCAATATTGATTCAGCTTCCTACGCTCCTTCCTACCATATCCCTGATGTTGACAGTGCTTGGTTGCTCATCCTTTTCCGTGGCTGCGTGATTTTTTTTCCCTAACGTTTTGCTTTTCTTTCTTTTTTAAAACTGTATTCTCTGCCTTTCCTTCAGCCTTTCATTCTGTCTCTTTCTCTGCCTCCCTCTCTCTCTCTCTCTATCTTAGAGAATGTTCAAACTTCAAAAAGTGTTTTAGAAGAGTTTCAAGCTATAGTTCACTTCCATAGACAGATGAAGGGTATTAGTAAGAGAGATATTGTTAATCTGCAAGAATTTTGGAATAAAGACTTGGAATATCCTATTTTAACAAATCACTTGTGTTGTGTTTTAATGAATGTTAAAGATGTTTCTTATTGTCTTAAGATGAGATTAATTCCATTTTCCATTTTCTTGGGCCCTTCAATGGAAGTTTAAGAAGGGTTGGGCGTCAACCTTTTTTATACTGGGGAAGTAATACATTTAAGGAGATGTTGACACTTATGATTTGGGCTTCCCCTAAGCTTGCCCAAAGTTAGGTTTAAAGGTGTTAATATAATGCTGAATTGTATACCAAAAACGTAGGATGTATCGGTTTATAGACAATTTTGGATTTTCAGAGCCATTGCACTGGCTTTCTGTCAATGGAATGGAAAGTCTCAAGCAGTGATGAGCTTTTAAGCTGAGTGGCTGTGGACTCATTTTTTGACTTTTCACCAGCATTTTCAGAGGAAGAGTGAGATGTTTTCTGGTGTATCTCTCAGCAGTCCAAAAACAACTAAAACTGAAACATCGGGAGGCCAGAAAAGTAGACCACGGCCATTCAGCCCAAAAGCTCATCGCTGCTTGATTGACATCAGCCATGAATGCCTACATCAGTATAATGGAAAGGCTGATAATGTGGTTCCATGGGGGAAAGGCTTAATTCATTGAATTTTTTAAACATGCTCATTGTAATATATATGTATGTGTTACAAAGCTGTGGTTGTTGTGGGTTTTTTTATCACTTTTTGTTTGTTTGGAAATGAATACACACACACACACACACACACTCATCCATGGCTTAGTTTTCTTATTTCTTTTCCTTTATTACATAGTATAGCTAAATGAATAATTTTTTTAAAAAAAAACTGGTGTGTTTCCAGAAAAAGTCCACAGCTAGTGCTCTGCCAAAGTCTGTCCTCCAAGGCTGAGATGGGATCTCCATAAAGAGATGGGGTGGGATAAACGTCTTCCACCAAGGCACAGATGATTTGCCAAGAGCCCGTGCTGAATGTCAAGAGAGAACATTATGTTTGTCACACATCCGCACACACCACAGCAGGACTAGCAATAAATTGAATGAGCTTCTGGATTCTATTAACATCATGAGAATGGAGAGGTCTATAATTGATTCCAAACAGGCACAAAGAATTTATTTTGGTGGAGTTCTTACTTGCATGAATGATGACCGAGGATGGTGCGTCTGTGGGTGTTCCTGTGCTTCTTCCTATTGCTCACCTTCCACCACCATCCTGTCTAAATCTCCTGGAAGAAGTTATCTCATGAAGTTCTCCCTGGTCTTTAACTGAAGTCAGGAAGGCTGCAGATTCTTGGAGAGTGGACTGTACGCTTTGTATAGTACAGCACAAGAATGCATAAGAGACAACTAGCACATCCGGGAGAGGACTAACTTCCCTACTCTTTAGCTTTCTGCTGGCAAGGAAGATTATTTGGGGTTATTTTTAGTTTTCTTTCTCTTAAAGTGATGGGACTAAAATTCACTGCGCTTCTCTTGAGCCCCCCTCCCCCTTTCTCACACACAAACACACACACTATTAGTCTCTGCATCCTGGATCCTAGGAGGATTGTAAGATATGACATTCCCGACAAGAGCCGATTTCTCTGGTTATTCTTTTGTTTATCTAGTACATTTATCTACTGCAGTTTATCCGCTACCATTCTGGCAGTGCACTTAAGGGAATTTACAATGTAAAGGTCATAATCTATTAGACAAATACAAAAGGGAAAAAGGCACAGCTAGGAAAAGCACACTGAAGTGCCAGTTGGTCCATTTGGGGAGAGAACGTAGCCCAGCAGGACTGCTCGCTTTTGCATATAAATGGTCCCAGATTCATTGATAGCCTCTCCGGGAAGAACTAGGGAAGAATCCAGCCTGAAGTCTTACTGATTACTGCTGATCAGTGTAGCTTAAGTCTAGAAGAGCCCTGAGAGATTGTGCCAAGGTTCCAAGTAGGTCAGGGTTGGGCCCATCATCCTGCCTTTTTTGACCCCCTTCAAAGACTCATGTTCAGCTGTCTGCATCAGCCTCTTCTCCCATCCCCTACTCACTAAGCAACACTAGCAGAATCTATTTTACAAAATAATGGTGGCAACGTGCTCGGTTTGCATTATGTTTGCAGGGCCCAGAACTCAGCTTTTCTAGACCAGAGATTCTGATTATGGCTCTTTTCTTTTCGTTTTTCTTTTCTTTCGCTCACCCCATAAAACAATCTTGCAGATCAGTCCGTCAACGCCAAAGGGCTCAGTTAGAAGCGGACCCAGCTGGAGAGATTTCAAGGCCTGCAAGGGGTGCTGCCAGTCTGGGAGATAGCAGCACAGGACCAAAATGTTCCATCTTACTGCGACTGGAAGCAGCATTCGCTTTTCCATGGCAGTTCCCCCAGATCTTTTTCTCTTTGCTGGTGAAAGCCTGGTCCAGCCCGTTGATGCTGGACTACGAAAGCGGGAGCCTTATTTGCACAGCTTTCTCCAATGGGAAATTCTGCCTTTTGCCATCCCAGCCTAATCCAGGCCGTGCAATAAAAATTTAGCACAACTGGCCTTTTTCCCCTGTCTGCAAATGAGCCGCGGAACGGCTCCTCATCCTTCCCCTGGCCGGTGAGTCAGCAGCGCGCAGCATGGAAGTCGCTCCCAAGAGTGGCAGTGCTCACTCATTCCCGCACACCAGGCTTTCTGTTTGAATTGCGGCGTCTGTGATTTCTGGTAATAACATGGGACATTAGCCCGCTTATGACTTTGCATAACAAGAGAATTGCAATTAACACAACGCTTCTGCCTTGTGTTTGAACACTTTGGCATGGGTCATGAAGCCGGTTTAACATGACGATCCGGGGGGAGTGATTTACTCTGCTATAATAAGGCTGTGCTCAGGTGGGTACAAGGGCTGTGGCATACAGAGCAGGCCAGTGTTATGCACTCATTCCTCCATTTTCAATTCCAGCTTCAGGTATAAGTGTGCAAGCAAGTTGCCACTAATGTTCTCTTCTGCAGAGCTGCCAGGAGAAAAAAGATTCCTTGTCCTCAGACATACATGGCTCCTTCTTTTCCCCACCAGATGTAAGCAGCTGCCCCTGGTTTATCTAGCCATGGTTGCAGCGCAACATTGTTGTTGTTCTAGCTTTGGTGCACCTTGGTGCTGGCCCCGCTTGGGTTTGAGCGTACTCACCTAGTTCACCCAGTGAAGCTATCGATGCCTGCTGTGACAAGGGGGTTGTTTTTCCACCAGCCTGTCATACAGGGTTGAGAGAGAGGGACTGGTCCAAGGTCACCCCTCAGGCTTTGTCAGCCCTTCAAGGTAGTCCAGACAGGAGTACCAACATCACCTTTATTGTAAGTTTACAGCAACAGAATCTTGCAAGTCTGAAAGCCCTTCTCCCCTTCCTCACTTTTACTCCCCTGAAAACTAGGGAGGGTCCCTTCTGAGACACTTTCTGCACCCCCATCCCTCCTTTGGACTCAGAAGTCTCTTTTCTGAGACATTGTCCGGGCTGCGCTCTTCCTCCTGTCTCCCAAGGTTCTTCTCACAGCCCATTACAGGCTGCGATGCATACAGGACGACTTGAATGATCCCACTCTTAGTCCAGCATACCCCTTAACCCCTACTCCGCACTAGATCTCATGGTTGTGTCCCAAAGTACTTGTTGTAGTGTTTAAAAACAGCAGCAACTAACATCCCATGGCCCTCCCTAAGCTCACTTATGGTGCTAAGCTGGATTTAAAAAAAAAAAGAACTGTTTTGGTTGAACACGCTATAGGCACCTGACTCATGCAGGGTTTTTAATGACATGCCACTTTCTCTGTTGACTTTACATTTGATCATTTAAGATGTTCTAAAAGCCTATTATGTTATAGTGTCTTTATTGTCTTAATGGGGAACGTGTGTTTTAAGGCTGCTTTTATGCACATCATTCCAGGAACTTTTCAGGGAAAGAGAATAAGAAATAAAACTTTATCAGGCCACAAAGAACCCAACTGGACTCTAAATTAGACTGATGAATAGAAGGAACTTTGAGCATTTCTATGAGAAGTGACTGTGTGCGCTGCTCCGTTGTTATACCTAAATTCCCAAATCATTCTAAATCCAAAGAATGTAGCATGTCTCACTTTTGCATCAGAGGCCAATGGATGTATCTAGAAATTCTGATGTCTAAGAAGGCTGAAGACCAACCAGCCATGCTACTTCTGATCTCTTGCTGTGCCTCCTAAATTTCTGGGTGCTTTTAAAGGGCTATTTTAGGGCTTCCACTATAGATTTTAATGGTTTATCATCTCAACATGGTGGGAAACCATACTACTTTTTCTGAATGATTATGATCATAAGGAGTTCTACGAAATTACCCCCCCCCCAAAAAAAGAGTTCAAGGCCACAGGAACCCTCAGATCTTCAAGTTACCCATCCTTTCTCTTGAACACATGGAAAGTTATCAGTGGCGCATAGTTGATGGAAAGAAGTCCTAAATCAATCTGCTCTACAAAGACAGCCCAACAGGTCACTCTGAAGAGGTTCTTAGAGCCTTTCTGCAGATCTGCACCAAATTCCAGGTTGCCAGATGAACAGGCACAGCTTGAAAATCATGCTTTTTCTTGGTGTGCAATCTTATTCAACCAGTGGAGTTTCAGCCCACAGCACTTGAATAGAAGGCATCATGACTGCAATTAACCAGCACTTGATAATCAATGAGAAGCTATCTGAAGCTCCCATCTCCTGGCAGACAAGTTTGCACTGCAAGGCAGTAGGAAGAATCTAAAGTCTGGGGTGGGGAGATTTATTTATTTCAAGTTTTTATACCACCCATCTCACGAAAAAGTGATTCTGGGAGGTTCACAATAAAACAACTATAAATATTAATTAAAATACAATAAAAATAATATAAAATACAGTAAAAATAGAATAAAACTGGACACGTACGCAAATAATATTATCTTCCAAGATGTTGATGATCAGTAAGATGTTAACATATCGCCTGGCGCGATATGGTTCATGGGGTCACGAAGAGTCAGGCATGACTTAACGACTGAACAACAAGGTGTTCACATATGGGAGCATCCTTAAGGTGCCAGCCACCCCCAGGGTTGGTTGCCCCTTTTTTCACCCCATGCCAGTTGGCAGAGCCAGGTCTTGACTGCTTTCCAGAAGGACAAGAGAGTTGGGGCCTGCCTCACCTCTGTGGGAAAAGTATTCCATAGGGCGGGGGCCACGGTAGAGAAGGTTCTCTTTCTGGACCCTGACAGTCAACATTCTTTCATCAACGGGGTCTGCAGCATACCCTTCCTGCCTGACCAGGTGGGATGGGTAGATGCTCACCCTTCAGCAGTTTCACTGTCTATTGGTTAATCAATTTAGGTTGGGAATATATCATACATTTGTCTTGGTTAGTTATAATGCTTTCTTTGTGTCTTGGGTGACTTAGCATTATTTTTTATTTATTTATTTATTTATTTATTTATTTGATTTGTCCCCCGCTCATCTCCCCTACAACAGGGGACTCTGGGCGGCTTACAATTACTAAAATCACAATACATAATTAAATTATAAAAGGTTTAGCATTAGCCACTAATCCAGCTTGTTTGGTTAATGTATGGGTCAATGTATTGAACCAATTCAGAAAATGGGTTGATTCAAGAAACAAGTTAAATATATTGCATGATAAGGTCAAGAACAGCAGTCTATGCAACTTGTCATTGGCTTCACCTAAAAATAGCTAAGAGACCCCCACCCCACATTTGAATTCCTCCTCTATTCCTTTGCTTTGATTACCTTCCTAGAAAAAAACACCCAAATGAGAAATTAATTGAGATTTTCTCTGTGTGCCCTTGGCAGAAGAAATCTCAAGATGAAAACCCCACAGTTCATTTCTAATGAATTCAATTAGGCGCTCAGAGAACAGTCCTGAAACAAGGCCGATCTCTTTCTTCCCCACCCCTCTGGCTGGACGTCAACTCCAAGCCAACGGAAAATGATGCATGAAAATGGTTTGGCGAGGCAAAGGGTACTTACTGAGTTTTATGATCCCCAGATTTATCCTCTGATCTAAAGTCTTTCCAGGCAAATAAGAATACTAAGATTAGAACGCAAAATTAGCACAGCCACTGGACTGTGCTCCCTAAAGTAGAAGATGACTGGTACCTGAGTGTTTGTGAATGCAGCTCTTCAAGTTAAAGCAGACAACACTTACCCTGAGAATGAAATAACTTGGTAGAGGGTAGGGATTTTTGGTCAACAGAGGAGAAGAATCATTTAATGAGAGGAAAACCAGACACCACTGACTCCAAGTGGTAAGCTTCAAACATTGTCCACCCACTTTTTGCCAAGGATCACTTGAACTCTGTTGAAAAATCACCTGGTTTTTAGAAGGCTCTGGGTCATGTTTATGAGGGGGTCTTGAGTTCATGCAAGATGTCAGCAAGATGTGAAATAAGAACCCCCTTTAGAATATATTGAAATACTTCAGGGAGACTCAGAACTTAAAATTTAGGGGAATGGAACCTGATGGTTAACTGTGGCATGTTTAGCAACTCAGGGAATGTAGCCAGAAGGCCAACCTATTAGAATTCTGGCTGGATGTGGTGCCTAAGGATGGTGTTGATAGATACAATGGACAAAGGAAATGAAAAAAATTCAGCAGCAATGCATTCCTGCTTCCACCTTGACTCTAACCTGAATTTTTAATTCCTTGAAGAAGACAGTGGCTGAATTCACTTGTTGCATTTATAATGTGTTCATTTGGATCTTTGCTTACAGCAGTGTGTACAACCACCATCGTTTGCTAATCATGGTTTAGGGTTTAGTGGTCCCGTGATCTAGGTTACTGTGATTTGTTCAACCAACTGAAATTAAGACAATTCATGGCATAATATAATGTGCAGAACCACCACCCCAAGTCTTGCTTGTCAAGTATCCTGCCAATATCCTTCAAAGCTTTCAGATCAGACAAGGCTTTCATAGATGCATTTAGAGATGCTGAAAACTGAACCTTGACTCTTGCCTTCAAAGGATGCACCCTATCACTGAACGACACTCCCTCCCGCAAACAACCTTGGAAAAGATAACCAAATCCAACTGGTTTGTGGACACAGCCATCAGCCGCCCACTAAGAACTTCAGGATTTCTGAGCCAAGGAATGACAGACCCCTGGTGGGACATCTTTTGAGACACACAGCAAAGGCCCCTGGGAAATAGGCAGCAGGAAATCAAGAGGCAATGCAGGAGAGCTATTAATGTTTAACACAGAAAGAAACTGCTGTCTGTCAGCTGTGCCACCAATCACCCCAAAGCTGGCAGGCAGAACATGTTAGTACAGCCAAGACAGCAGAAGAATATTATCAGGCTGGCAAAGTCTCAGTCTTCCTTTCTCAACTGCACTGCCAGATAGTCTAAGTCAGTGTTGTCCAAACGTGGCCACTTTAAGATGAGTGGACTTCAACTCCCAGAATTCCCCAGCCAGCCATGCTGGCTGGGGAATTCTGGGAGTTGAAGTGCACTCATCTTAAAGTGGCCACGTTTGGACAACACTGGTCTAAGATAAAGGCTCTATGCATTTTTAGGTTCCACCTTTTTCAGTTCCTCTGACCCTTCATGCTGGCTCTTCCTTTTTGATATTTTTGTACACAGAAGCTGACCAAAAGGATGAACATACCAGTTCTCATTTCCATCCACCCCATTGCCCTGCAGTCCAGAAAATGTTTGGCTCCTCCTCCAAAGATTAACCAATAGTGATTGTTTTCACCAATAAGAGGAGTGAATTAGCATGAACATTCTATGATATCACAGCAGCCCAGCCAGTGACTTAAAGGGACAGAGAGCTTCTGAGTCCAAAGTGGGACATTTGGGGGTGCCTAGGGGCCACCCTTTTTTCTTCTAACATTTATGGTTACCGCAAATGGGTGCATATAAACAGGACTATTTTTCCTAGGTTTACCTTTGCTATCCGTTTTCTTTAATTTTGGTTCTATTGTTTTAGGTGCCCCGAGCTATCAAAAGTATTTTTTATTATTATTTAACTAATTTTATTTTCACCCCAAAACTGGCAGAAAGTCCTTCTATTGGCATTCAGTAGTTTACTGCCAAATTTCAGCCATAGGGCACTCGGTCCCCCAAAGCTGTTCTAAATTATAGAAAACTTTGGACGGGGTCAGATAGGGCAGCCAAATTTTTAATCTAATAAAGGTGTGATTACTTTTTTTTCTTTAAGAAGCACCCTGAAGGTAAGCAAAAGAATCTTTATTGCCAAAAGGATATTTTTAATATATGAATGTGGTTTTTCTTTCCAACATGAAGGCATCAGGCACATTCCAATTTATAGAGCAAAAATGAAATATCTAGTAAAGCTAAGGCTGAAGGTTAAGGCAGCTGCTTTTTCCACCCCAAAACCTAAGAAAGAAAAAAATACCCTCCCCTTTTTGATGATGGGTGTCAATAAATATCCCTTCTTCCCTAGCCTTGGCTGTCGCCCTCCCCTGCACTCAATAGCATCAGGAAAGGCAATTGGCCCCATAGCAGGTCAGTATCCTACTTGCTGTGTGTTCCCTGATTGGTTGGGATTGGTTGGGATCACCTCTCTGCGTGATCCAGTGCAGAAAAAGATGGAGGATCTGCCAAGGGACCCAGGGCATCGGGACCAACAAGCAAACCAGGATCAGATTACGGGGCTATGAATATTCATACCAAGTATCATGGGGGAAGGGGGGCTATTTCATTTCCATGTCTGGTTTCTGCCCCAAAGTTAAAACTGGTGTGTGCTCAGCCTAGCACTAATTAACATTTCATTATAATGGCTGGCAGTTTCCACTCTTCTTTTGAACTCTGGTTTAAATTAGCCTTTAGAGATGCTGAAAGAGATAATATCCCATTCACCTTCCCACCAAAATGGGTTCTGTATTTTTATCTCCACTTCTTTCCTAGGCTAGCGAAGTTGCCATCTTCGCATGTGATTACACCGAGCAACATCCTGAAGAAAACGGGCTGACCTGCGTTCACACCGGCTCCACGGGATGATTCCAGCGTGCTATTGATCGGCATGACAGATGGAGACCTGACGGAAGAAAGTGTCCAGAATCAATATACAATCCACAGTACATGAATCATTTTAGCTTTTCCAATTTATTCAGCTCCCGATAAAACGAACTAACAAAAGATTAATATATAGCCATGGGGAAGCTAAGCAAAATGGGAATGTTGGGGAGGGGGAAGGAGGGAAGAGCAGAATTGTGCTTTTTATTTTTTCCTGGATAATTAACTTGCTTTTATCAGCATAGCAAAACATTAAGTTGGCAAATGAACACAGATAAGAATCTCCTGAAAGAAAGGGCCTAGGATCAGAAGGACTCTAGTAGCAACTTTTCAAACTAACTTTCATGTAGCTCATGAAAGCTTATGCCTTTTAATGAAATTTATTAGTCTGAAAACATGTTCCTAGACTTCTTCTGATTCTGGGGATAATTGATTAACACAGCTCTCCTCCACAGTGGCCCTCGGAAAGTTCAGGGAAAAGAAACAGGCCAAGGGTGGACTTCAGAAAGGCTGAGGCCTTTCAAGTAGGATGAACGTGCCTGATCAAAACATCTTCATGGTCCTAGAACACGCCAACGACGTGTTCATACAACGAGGTCCACCTGGTTGTGGAGTCAGCCCATTATCTGGCATCACACAATAAACCGAACCATGCATTAAGCAAAGTGACTGGGTTTGCACCAGTGGGCTGAGCCCCCCAAATAATGCAACTCTACAAACACAGCTACTAGGTCTTTCATTGACTTGAGTAAACATGTTGTAAAATACCCCCCATGCGTGTTTGCTTCAAGCTTTTCTAAATCGCAGAATCCTGATGACCAAAAACATCCAAGCAGTAACATGGGGGCCTCTCTGACATGGTCACAGTTGGTCCCAAGGTTGAAACAGTAGAAATAGATTGACTCATGCCTAAAATTTGGGCCATGAGCTTGATTTTATGGCTGAGCTTGCCTACCACTTGTGGCTTTCCAAACAGTGAAAGGGCTTCCAATTCCCCTTCTCCTGACTGAGTGCCAGGGTTACTCCTGCGTTCCCCATCTTTGTGGCTTATCAACACAGTTGGTTTGACACACTTCCCCTGTGATGCAGGGGGCCAGTGGCAGAAAATTTAATTGCAATTGCCTTGTCTCTTTGCCCCATCACATTCTGGTGATCCCATCATCAATCAAGGAGGAGGAATACCTGCTGAACATCTTTCTTTCTTTCTTTCATCCTGCTGCTCCTTCATCTCTCATCCAGAAGAATTCATTCAAGTTGGCATTTCAAGCTGTTAGGGTTTTTGGTCATGATCCACAACCTGGAGAAGTCAAATTATTGGAGATTTCATGCTGTCCAGTCGACCCCACTTAACATGAAGCTAGGATAGCTGTGAAGACAAATATTTTGGATTGCCACATCAGGCATAAGGATTGCAGTATTAGTCTTTGCTCCAAGAAAATGGACAAGGCTTGTGCATTCCCCCTTCCCCAATTAATTATGCAACATCTGGAGTTGTGAGTTGGTCCTTTTCAACATCAACATTCATTGAGGGTAGTGAATTTTGGTGGATCATTTCCACAGACATTGCAAAGCCAGCTTGTCTCAAAGCATTGTGGGCCAGGAATTCAACCAGCTAAATAACAGGCGCATTATTTAGTGGTTCTGAATTGGCCAGGCCTGTTCTAGGCTCTGGGAATCCCAGAGGTTTTTGATTCAGCCTCTTGGGTCTGGATTCTCGCTAGGGGCAAATAGAGGGAATGCAGGGTTACCACTTGAAAGTTTCACTTGCGCAGCTAACGTAGGGTCTGGAATCCTTTGTAGAGAATTATAGGAGGGTGCTATAACTTTAAACTTTCCTTTCTAGCTCTGTAACTGCTCTTTTAGGATAATTTCGACTGTCAAGCTGAAAGGTGTAAGTCTTTTGTAAGTGAAAAAAGTGTTCTTGGGTTCCACCCACCAATTCTTCCCTCCCCCTTCCAAACCTCCCCCCCCCCCTTTCATCTTCCTTGTTATAGCAATAGAGGTAAGGTTGGGCCCCCACGTTTGCTGGGTGAATGTTTCATTTCAAGGAGTCTCAACAGAAGAAAGAAGAAGAGAGTGAAAGCATCCAAGCCAAGTTTGGAAAGTGTTGTTTTGCTTAGCAGTGTTCTGATTCCCCCAGGCCCATATTGCTAAGAAAGTAAGTTTAATTAAAATTGCATCCATGCACTCTGGGTCTCCTGAAGCCATCTGTCTCTCTGATGGATCCATGTGTGCAACATAGCAATACCTTCTGTTTTGTTGAGGAGGAGGAGGCAGAAAAAACACACTGGGGGCTGCTCCAATTAGCAGACAAGCTGTGCCCTGCCTAGTGGGAACGGCCAGCCCCGTAAGGAGACAATAAGAAATGCAAGTAGGGAGCAGAGGACAAGTGATGGGAGCGTACCTCGTTTGCTTTGCAGGCAGGCAAGTCACCTTTCCAGTGAAGTAGCAAGGCACTTGAATGGCCGTGGAGAGCAGAGGGAGTGAGCAAAGAAGTGTTAGGTCTGAATGAGGGTTCGGATGAGGGATGACTAGCAACCCCCTGCCAATTTCTTTCTAGCCTTATTGAAGAAGCCTCACATTTCTTAAAATGTTATTTTCTTTTTTCTTTTTTTTTTCCCTCCTGCATCTCTATATTACTGGGCTATAACCCCATGAGTCTCCCCCCATTTGTTGTCAGTAACCCCTTAGTCCCCTCTTGCTCTTCATAATTCAATATTACACCCCTCCGGGGGGAATATGGAAATACCGCCTGTTAGCAAAGGAGGTGGATTCTTCGGGACAAGCAACCCAGCCAAATGCTGAAGGGGCAGACTCTTCTCGCACCTCTGACATCACTCGGTTCCATCCGAAGAAATACTTTGCTCCCTACCCTGAGATCTACTCACACCAGACAGGTTGGACATTTTAATATAAATATATAAAATATCTCCTCCCTTCCCTTCTAATTCCAGAAGCACTGTCAGGGGTATGAGTTAGAATCACAGTCCTGATAGTCAGAAATATTAGGCTGAGCCCATCAGGAGAAATAAATTGTGGTATAGATTCGTCTTCATTTACAAAGACATGTTTATTTTGCATTCTCCCGCTCTGTCACACACAAACACACACACACAAACACACACCCATGCGTGGCTTCCCCCTTTCTTGCCGCTTCCATTGAGAACAGCTAGTGCTCTTCGAAGCACATCGAATTTTACCGCTGTGACAAGGAGTTTTAATTTCCCCCTGGGATGATGGTATCAAGGGTAGGCATTGTGCAGGAGCCACACGCCTTATCTTCTAGACCTTCACATATGAGCAATATCAATTTTGGGATGTACAATACTCTCTGCATTGTTAAACAAGCTGTAAGCCCTGTGCTGCACAAACAGAGCACATGTCATGGGCAATTGGGGCTCTTGCGTAATGAGTACCCATAGCAAGCGTTCGGGGTTTTCCAAGTAGCCACCCTGGAAGAGAGGTGAAAAACAGAATGGATTCCTAGTTCTTCCTTATTCAATAAATGTGGCTTGAAAAATACCCAAGGTGTGCAATCATTCATGAAGTATATTATTCATACACCTTCCAGAAAGACTATGTTAATGTCATTGGCTATTGCTTCCCCATCTCTAGCCATATTCCAGTCCAAAACATTGGAGCAAATCCTATTCAGATATGATGAACATAAAATCCCACTGAGTAAGCTATGGTAAATGAAGTGATTTAACAACCCGTGAAAGCTTAGGATCTTGATTGGTCATCCATGGCAAGAAATCTGGATTCCGACCTCAGAAGGAGTGGGTTCATTCCTCAGAAGGGTGAACCTGGGTTCAAAGCTGTAATAGCCAGCTCCTGCCAAGGTAAGGGATGAAGCTTGGTGAATGAAGAAAATTGAAGTCTGGTGTGATTAAAAATGAGGAAGAAGAAAGAGAAGGAGGAGAAGGAGAAGTAGGGAGGGCACAGTCTTTTGTTGCTTAAACCTGGCCTGGAAGGTTTTGTACGGGCCTGGGAAAGAATGTAGATCTGGCCTTGGGAAGGGGGAAGAGAATAACAAAACATTAAGAGAGGAGAAACAGCAACTCAGTCCTGAGAAAGTGAAAAGTATGAGGAAAAAAACTCAAAACAACCCTGCCTCGATTTTGTTTTGCATAAGATGGGGAGGGAGAAATTCTGACAGGCTTTCACAATTCTGTTTCTTGACCTTGCCTACCTTGGAGGTCTGACAGGATCAGACTGATCTGGTCTGGCTGGCTATTGTTCAAGAAGCCTCTTATCTGGGTTAGCTAAGTTAAATTGAAAGCATGAGTCAACTACCCATGACGATCTCTGGCAAACCTCAGGAAACCACCAGCTGTCTTATGGCTTTCCTGTGGCTCACAGGGGAAGTCAAGTGGTGCCACCTCTAGGTAGACAAAAATCAATCAGATCAATCAATCAAATCAGGAAGGAAATCAGGGCAGAGCCCTCCAGCAGAGGGAGACAGGAAGCAGGACCTGGAGAGCTCCAGCTGAAGACTGTTTGATCACCCTTATTAAGACCAGAAAGAGTTAAATAAGTAGCACGAACTCATACCACCCTCAGCACCACCCTTGTTGAAATTGTCTTCTTTTGGACAGAATGGAAATTCTGTCTAAAACAGCCAGAGAGAGGATTTTATATTTTAAAAAATTCACATACATTTCTTGGCCATCTCATTGCCTACCAAATGCAAGAACATCTGCGCAATTTCTCCCAAATTCTCTTCTCCCTTTGAAAGAACATTTTAAACATATCTTCTCTTTCACCAAATGAGATAGGAACTCATGGGGAGGGGAGGAAATGCCCTTAGTACCAGGTGGCCAATGACAATTTTCAGTTTTGGGCTGAAGACCAAATTGGATTGAAAACCTGCCTCTTTCCTTAATGCTGAAACGGCAGAGCACATGAGAGGGATTCTCGCTGTCTCTTCTTGTGGACTCCTGGACCATCAAGCAGGGCATCACGATAGGGGGGAATCTGTGCCCCCTCTGCCCTCTCCATGGAACAATGCTTCCCAAAAGAGGATGGGGCATGAGAAACCCAGAAACACCCTAGTAAGCAAAATGCAGACGAGGGTTATTTGTTTAACCCATCTCACTCTGGTAATGAATTATCCGTCATGGAACTCCTGGCAGCTGGCTCGGCTGTGTTAGAGGCCAGGCACCTGCTGAGCCAGGAGTTACAAATGAGAAGCAGGAAGAGTCGTTAAAGCATCTGTCTTTGTATTAATTAATGCTCATTTATATGTGTGACCTGTGCAGGGAAGGAAAGGAGCTCCTCTGTGCAGCCTATTCATCTCAGCACAGCCTGCTGCTTTGCTCCCTTCGGCCATCTCTCTGCTGTCTTCTCCTTCCATGATTTACCTGTATTCAAAGGCCAAGCGGCATGTTTAAATCAGGAACCCCTTGGGCCAAATTTTTACTTGGTCTTGAAATCTCTTCCATACCATTGGAAGCATGGGGAATCAGGAAAGCTGCAAAGCTTTGGAGAAGGGGTCATATTTATGTATACATTTACTCTATTTGTGGGCTGCTAATTCCCTAAAGCCCTGAGCAGCTCACAATCAGAAACCCCATTAAAAAAAATCTGTAGCAATAAATAAACCCAACCACCCCCAAATTTCAACAGCGTCAGAAGGATTTAAAAAAAAAAAAAGATGCAAAGTCATATACTTGCCACTGTATGCAAGCATTCAAGGTTTGTGTTCCTCCTGGGCTACCCAGAAAAGTCAGATCTTAACTACTCTCCTGAAGCCCAGGAGAAAATAGTAAACTGGATCTCTCTAGAACAATGTTTCTCAACCTTGGTGACTTTAAGATGTGTGGACCAACTCCCAGAATTCCCCAGCCAGCATGACTTCATTTCCCCATGCTCAAAGCCTCCAACAGCCTTTAATCTGCTTGTGTCCCATCCTTTAACTACTTCACTACTTCACCCTCTTTTGTAATGTGATGCCAGATCTGAGTCCTTTTAAACCAAGGTTCCTCAACGTTGGCAACTTTAAGATGGGTGGACTTCAACTCCCAGAATTCCCCAACCAGCTGGCTGGGGAATTCTGGGAATTGAAGTCCACCCGTCTTAAAGTTGCCAATGTTGAGGAACCCTGGTTTAAGGAAACCAACCACTAATAAAACAGCACCTGTGTTTGCTTCCATCCCACCCCACCCCACCCACGATCTTCTGCAATACTGTATGCTTTATGACCCAGCATGGATATCTGCTAAGGAAAAAGCATGGGGCCTGGATAACGGAATCCGTTTCTCTTGTGCATGCTCCAGGAACAGCAACGCTGTTTGCAGGACGCCATAGCTCAATTGCTTCTTAAGCATCTTTGCTTCAAAAGCTTGGGTGATTTGGAATATTGACCAACAGCTGCAGATCAGTAACGGTGCTCAGTCAATGGCTCCACAGTGAGATGCCATCCAGCTTTTCGCATCCCATCAGAACAATGAGTAAATTGGTCTTATCTTTCCAACATTTGATGTTGCTGCACCCACTCCAATAGCAATGCATGGAAAAGGCAGGATTTTCTCCTTCTTACCACCCAAGATTGAATTCTGTTCCGGACTGGAGGCCCACTGTTAATGGGTTATTGGCTTTGCAGTCTATTTTCTTGCAATTGCTTCTTCTGCTAAATATCTGCAGATTGGAGTGCTGGGCTCAATAGGCAGGCATTTTTATTTGTGGCCCTGCTTACATAGAGAGTAAAGGGGAGACTTGGTTTAAATGGGCGCAGGGGAGTAACGAGTCGATAAAAGACTTGAGATCACTTTGAGTTCAATCTAGAATTTATCTCCGCATTGATTCAATATAATTCTACTATTTCATGCATTTATAGGAATTGATATAAATGCAAAGTATCCAAGAATCAATTGTAGGCAGATGCAGTAAAATGGCCCCTGCATTGGGAAAAAAGTACATAAAAATTATCTCCCAGTCATTTAGTGTCTAGGCTTACTAGCAGTCAGCTTCGAAACTGGTTTTCTGAGACTGATGGAACTGTAAACCATAAAGAATGTATGTGGAAGATCTATACAACACCATCCTCTTTGAGAATTGCCAGCTTCTATGTCTATCATAGTTACTCTGGGAGCACCATTAACCACCATTGTGAGTTAAAGTTCCCTGGGGCAGGAATACAACTGCTTCTCACCAGAGATCATAGGCAGCCTAAAGCAGGATTTCCATTAAGCCAAAAAAAAAAAAGGCAGAAGGAAAAAGTGTTGAGATTAAACCCAAGTTATTACCCAGTAGGACCACAGATTGTCAGAAGCAATCACCTGTTCCATTCTGGGTATAATAAAGATTTATTCCAAGTGGTCTGTGTTGACATTCTAACAAGGTCCAGGCAGGTTTGAGTCTTCCAAGGAGAATCTTCCAGGAAGGCAGGTCCTTTCAAATCTTTAAAAATGACTTTCTCCCAAATGCCAGTAATTAAAGTCATAATTTAGTAGGCCCTTTTATTTATAAAGGTCAAGCCGGTGGCCAATAAAATGGGCCTCTTCTTTGATGGTATCTCAGTTATGAAAAGCCCTCCATGGACGTGGACACATGGTGCCTTCTTTGGTACGGTTTGGAACCAGTGAGGTTGCTTCTATTCCTTTCTGAATGCAGTGTTAATAGCATCTAAGGTCCTTTTATGAAAGTGCTCGTTCACTTTTTTCCCTCCACGGGCTGCTCAGACTTTAAATGTTTCAACTTACCAAGTCAACCATTTTATAGCATTTTAATGTTTCCAACTCTACCTTCCAGCCATGTTTAATACATCAACTAGGCTGGGGTGGGCAATGTTTGAGTGGTTGGAGGAGCCCAGTCATTATTCCCACTGGCTGGATTCCAAGATGCATCTACTGAGTTGGTAACACCAGCAGAACGGATGTGGTCAAAATATTTTTAGTGTTTGGGGAAAGTGTATGGCTGGCATTTCTACTCCTAAGACCATCCCTCCATTTCAAACCATAGCCCAAAATTGCCCTGTTGAAGTGCAATGAGTGGTGTGCAGTTTCAGAAGGTAGCACACGAAGCACTCCTTTGAACAATCAGCAGCAGCCTGTCAGTCTCTGGAGTTGGCCAATTCTTTTCAGATCTCTATGCAACTTTCCTAATAGAGTGGTATATATATCACTAATAGATATATATTCCTAATAGAGAGTATATATATATATATATATCTGCTTGCTCAGCAACCTTACTTTTTGCTCAGCCAGTAATATGTGGGTCTCCAATATGTGGGTCTAGCAGGAACATTTGGAAGATTCTGAGCAGCTCAGAATTCATCTGAACCTCAGCAGCTCCTTTTCCATTATAATCTTTTTCTCCACTGCTTTTTTCCACTTACATTAATGGTAACAGGGAAGAGAAATCTTGCTTAGGGTTACATTTTAACTGATTGGTTTTATTGTATTTAAGAATATTGGTCCATTTCATTGGTTTTAAATATTTAACCATGTGTTGGATGGGGTTCTTCCATGGGCTTTAAATGCTCCCATTAAGATTCCTAGAAGAGAATGAGATTCTGAAGTTGGGAAAGATCCAGAAAAATATTGCTTCTAGTGCTACTTTTCTCCATTTTTCTTTAATGTGATTGACCACAATCAGTGCAGTGTTTGGATTCTCATGTTGGAATGAATGAGGAGGAATTAATGTGGTGGCAAAAAAATGGGAAGGCAAACATTTCTCCCATTTCTGCTCCACCACTCTATGCCAGCTCTGCCTTGCTTCCAAGATTCCAGAATCTGTTTTTTTCTGACTAATTAGCACCACAGATAATAAGCTGGTTTCACAGATTTGTGGTAGATAAACGTCTCCACTAAGTTAATTACACATTGGTTGGGCATTTGTTTCCTGCAAAGACAAACATGAGAAGTATGTTTATGCTTACTTGCAGAGCATGGTGACTTCTCTCAAACCAGGAAAGCTCAATGCTAGTAAGACTACCCATGCAAGGGAGGGCACAAATGAAGTTCTGGCAGGCCACAAGCAGCCCCTAGCCAACCAGTTTTGCACCCCTACCCTAAATCCACCCTACCTGCTGATTGATGAGAGTTCCTTGGCTATACCTGAGAAAGTTGCTTCCTGGCTTTACTTACTGATCTAGAAGTGATATGGTAGCCTTATTCCCACCAATGAGTCATGGAGCTTTCCAGCAACCTACAAGAGAAACACCAAAGGTGATGCCAGCAACTAGACCCATTCAGTTAAATGGCAGGACTGGCTGGGAACATGCATACTCTTTGCAAGTCTCCTCAGTGACGTTAGCTTCTCCCTCAGCCAGCAAAAGCATGCTAATCCTCAAGTGGGAGCTAACCTGGTTCCATAATTCCCTGTTCCATGTGGCAATCTCTCTGATTCTCCAGCCCCAGACCTTCCAGCTCCTTCCTGGTCATCATTTCCTGAGCAACAGAGCTCCTCAAGTTTTCTCAAGGAGCTTGGCAGCATGAGTGGCACTCCTGTCTCTTGGAGTTCCTGCAGAGGGTTGGCAGAGGAGGCTTTAAAGGTACGTGTCTAGGTGAACCATTGTGGCAGATCTTCTTTTGTCCGCTGCCTTCCTTTCATGGGAAACTATTTTCATTCCAAATGCAAATATAGGGTGGAAGACCAGAATTAAGCTAGGAAAGAAGGACACAGCAGAAAGAAGGCAACTCTGTCCAAGAGTAGGCTATTATTTTTACGTGCTGTGCAAAAGACCCCCTCTGAATCAGAACCAGGGTCCGTCTAAACATCCTGTTTGCAGCATTGATCAATAATATGGAGTAAGCCATGAATAGCCCTATATTCTGATAATCCAAGGGATATCCAAAATAACTGATAACCCAAGAGATGCTGCTTCTGATCATGGAGAAGCTATCTAACCATTATTGTAGTAAAAATATCACTTCCCGGTGGAGCAGAGAGAATTCCTACCTAATCCAGTGAGAAGGTTGAATAGAAAATTGTGATGTTTTTGTTTCTTATTTTAAAAGAAAAGCATTTTTAACACCGGGCAGCTGCATGAGATGACAAGGTTGTTTGCTTGTTTATGTTTAACCAAAACATATATACTTGTGAATGGATTTTCTGACAAACCTTCACTACCAAAAGTATGGAAAGAACATCTAAATATTGGAAAGAGTAGCAGATCTATCTACTCTCACCTTTGGCTCAGATTTCATCCCAGTTAGCTTATTCTGTGAGCAAGGACAAGAAATGCCCCGGTTTCTATTCCCACTGTTCCACCTCTTTATTAAGATAGTTTTGTTGTATTTCTTAGATGTGCTGCAGTGTGATGGAAAGCTGAATTGACTTTTATATGCCTTAATTTGGATTTGACAACTTTTTAAACGAAGGGATCTTTCAAAAGCAAGAATGATCTGATGGGGGGAACAGCTCTTAAATTCCACTCCCCATATCATAACTAATCTTAACATAACTGCACACATTGCTTGAATGACCAAAGATGCTTTCTGGATTGAAACCATATTTGTGCGTCTGTGTTAAAACTTGTGTAGAGGTGTGTATACAGTTGCAAGAAAAAGTATGTGAACCTTTTGGAATTTCATGGTGTTCTGCATTAATTTGTCATAAAATGTGATCTGACCATCATCTAGGTCAAGAGTATTGACAAATATAATGTGCCTAAAATAATAACACAAAAACAATGCTGATCCTTCATGTCTTTATTGAACACACTCATTCAACATTCAAAATGCTAGTGGAAAAAGTAAGTGAACCCTTGGAACCAATAACTGGCTGACACCCCCATGGCAGCAATAACCTCAACCAGGCGCTTCCTGTAGCTGTGGATCAGACCTGCACATCATTCAGGAGGGATTTTAGCCCATTCTTCCTGGCAGAACTGCTTTAGCTCTGTCATATTCTTTGGACGTCTCATGTGTATGGCTCTCTTCAAGTCATTCCATAGCATCTCTATTGGGTTGAGGTCTGGGCTCTGACTTGGCCACTCCAAAAGGCAGATTTTGTTTTTCTGAAGCCATTCTGTTGTGGACTTGCTCCGGTGTTTTGGGTCATTGTCCTGTTGCATCACCCAACTTCTACAGAGTTTCAGCTGACGTACAGACATTCTCACATTATCCTGAAGATTTTTTTGATACATTTGGGAATTCGTCTTCCCCTCAATGACTGCAAGCTGGCCAGGCCCTAATGCAGCAAAGCAGACCCAAATCATGATGTTTCCTCCACCATACTTTATGGTTGGGATGATGTTTTCATGATGATATGCAGTGCCCTTTTTATGCCAGATGTAGTGCTGCGTGTTCTTTCCAAATAGTTCAATCTTTGTTTCATCAGTCCACAAAACATTTTGCCAATACCGCTGTGGAGTGTCAGTGTGCTCTTTCGTAAACTTCAGGCATGCAGCAATGTTCTTTGTAGTAAGCAGCGGCTTCCTTCGTGGTGTCCTGCCATAGACACCCTGCTTGTTCAATGTTTTACGTACTGTAGACTCATGAACACAGATGTTAGCCAGGTCCAATGATGCCTTCAAATCTTTGGCTGTCACTTGGGGTTGTTTCTTTACCTCATTGATGAGTCTTCGTTGTGCTCTTGGGGTCATTTTGACTGGGTGCCCACTTCTTGGTAGAGTAGCCACAGTCCCAAAGTGTCTCCATTTGTAGATCGTTTGCCTAACTGTAGACTGGTGAATTTCTAAGGTCTTTGAAATCACTTTGTAACCCTTTCCAGCTTTATGTAAATCAACAATTCTTGATCGTAGATCCTCTGAAAGCTTTTTTGGCGAGGCATGGCTCACATAAGCGTATTCTTCTTGTGCGGAGCAAACTCAAAAAGTTTGAGTGGTTTTTATCAGTCAACGTAGCTCTAGTCCACACCTCCAAGGCTTAACAAGACTCCAGGTATGCTAACACCTGACTCCAATTAGCTTTTCTGAGGTCAGCTCAAGGGTTCACATACTTTTTCCACTAGCACTATGAGGTTTTTATGGTTGTTCTCAATAAAGACATGAAGGATCAGCATTGTTTTTGTGTTATTATTTTAGGCACATTATATTTGTCAATACTCTTGACTTAGATGGCGGTCAGATCACATTTTATGACAAATTAATGCAGAACACCATGAAATTCCAAAAGGTTCACATACTTTTTCTTGCAACTGTATGTTCTATATATGTTCGGGTTAACAGCTTTTCTGTCTGCCATTGTGAAAGAAAGATAAATTGTATGACCCAAGAGCAATTTCAGAACCCACTCAAGCTTTATGCCACACTGTGAAACCTCAGTGCACTTCAACAAGACTCAAAATTGGTTTACATTCCCCTCCATGAGTTTATGTGTTAGTAAAAACTGATTTATTCCACTCACTTTCCATGTTAAGTTAGTATTGCCAAGACATCTGTTGGATGAAAGTCTGCCTTTCATTACAAACTTGTCTAAACTGTCCTCCCATTCTCAAAGATGGTGGGAGGGCAGCTTTAATTGGACAGGTGCCAGGGAAAATTTCCATAGCCACTGATTAGCCCCTCACATACATGCCCACAGTCCCAGAATTTGGTTCATCAGCTTCCAAAAGCAGCGGTGACCAACCTCCATATTTTTGGCAGATGCTATATTGTTCAAATTGTGCAAGCGTGCCATAGTAATGTGAGTGTCAAGAAAGAACTAATCTCCCATTTAATCTCAGCAACGTTTTTTTCCAGGCTGAAGACCTTGTTTGGTTTTGAGTGTGTTGCCAAGGTCCACATTTCAAAAAGTAATGAGAAAGTGGAAGGACATTACGACAAAAACTAAAACTGGATTTCATTTTATTTACCTTTAAATGTAATTATCATTAAATAAAGCTAATATGATTGTTCAACAGTCTTTTAGTTATTGCCTTTTCTTCCCATTCTACCACACTGAGAATTACAATTTCATAACTTCTGCAGGTCTCTGTCATTGATGGGCACAAGTGGTTGAACCAATATAGACCTCAAAGTCCATTTAAGCCTAAAGGGAAAGGCTTGAAGGATCAACAAACACCAACAAGAAGAACTCAGCTTGAAAAACTCAGATCCTAGGGACTTCTTGGGCAATTCTTGTTTGCTTTTTTATTCCCTAATTATGATTTTTATGCTGTCCTGTTTCTGCAAGTTCTCAGTGGCCAGCACCCGTCCAACAAGAATTACAAACAGTAAAACAAGACCACTCCAAGTAATGCCTCAAACAAAAGGTCTATCACCAACTGGGGACAGATTAGTCCTCATTGTCTAGCCTTGAGTCCTGAAGTTCTCTGAAGGTGTCTCATCAATATACTAACTGGCCGTCCCTGTTTAGTTTCCAAACCCAGGAAAAAAAAATAGCCTGCAGCTTAAATCTTTTTGTTGTTGTTGTTCATAAATTACTGAATAGTATATAGCTAAATAGATTCACCCTTTTCGGCCAGTAATAGTCTCAGCAGATCATTTTGTTCACAATTCTAGAAGAAATTCTCTCTGCAATTAATCTGGAGATTAATGAGACAACAGGCCTTAATCTGCTATTCCAAGGCTCTTGTACCAGGATTTAAAATGTGCACCAACAACTATCAGAATGGGTAATAATAATAATAACAACAACAACAACAACCACTGCTGTTCACCATCCAAAGACATTTCTTTGCACCCACAGATCAGACATTCATTGAACCCAATACAAATGCTGAGTTGTGCTTTCAGATTCATTTTAAGCCACAAAAGGAGTTGATTCACATCCCTTCCCTTTCCGGTGTTCGGGTGGTGAGTGCTAGTGCTTTAGCAACACAATCTACACCAGTATCAATAGGCTTGGTGGGGAAGCTGGCCAAAGGTGACAAAAAGGAAAAGGGCATTTAAAAGCACCACCATCACACACGCACACGACACACCCATGCCACAAACCCCAGTCGATGAAGACTAAGCTTGCTCATTGGGCACAGAAAGGTTGGTCATCGATTAGGGCAGAAAACAGAAAGGCGTTGGAGAGAACAAAGGATCTCTAGGCTGCAGCATTTTCCTGCTATTACTCTCCCTGCTCATTTGTAGGCACCGTGATCTTCCTTTTCCTCCTGTTGTTGTACAGGTGCAAAATGTGACACTCTGTGCCTTTGTTTTGTCTTGTACTCACCATTCTCCTTACTTTTTCACTTCCAATTTTTGTTCAGGTCAGAATACTGTGGTCCCATGTGCTAAATGTGTCTTCCAGCCCAGCCCACTAAAATTCTTTCTCACTTGAACCTTGACTGTCTCCGTTTTGAGGCTGGGGAACTTAAAAAAACACAATACAATTTGAAAACAATTTGAAAGCAATTTTGTCAGACCCACAAGATAAGAGGCATTTCTAGAGCTGCTGTCGTTAGCCCTAGGATCAAAACATCTCTTCGTCACTGAGGGGGGAAAAAGATGTCTTGAGGGTGCCAACTTACTCCTTATTGAATCTGAATATGGTAAGGCAAGAGTGTTTTCCAGAATCTTAGTAGATGTTCCAAAATTTTCAGGTAGAAGGAAATCAACAGCCATCTCCTCTCCAGCAATAAGGTTTCTTTTGGTCATTTCAGAAAGCATGAACACCTTGCAGTTGTGCCCTTCTATTCCTGCATATTCAGAAGCTATTGCCTTTGAATTGGGATGGGTGGGGGGAATCCCCCTTATTGCACCAGAAAAAAATTAAACACAGCCTTATCCAACCTGGTGCTTTGGATTTCATCATTCTCTTGACCATCTCCCAGAGTCACCTTGTGTGAGATGGGCAGCTATATAAATATGATAAATAAATAAAATAAATAAATAAAATCTCTCTTCCAGACCAAATAAGGGAAGTACGACATCCAAACATAAGTCAATGCAATCTTATGAGTCTCAGTTGTCTGGCCCAGCTCTAGTTCTACTAAACAAAAATGTCAGGAAGATGACAGTTCCTCCAGTCTTCTCACTTTCCACCAAAAAGCTGCAGCTACAGAAGAAGGATGGTGTCGCTATTAGCCTCCCATCAATACCGTTTACAGCTCTGTTCTGAAGAGAGTCCATCAACCTAGTAAATGCCCTTAATTTCTTCTGGGCTCCAGCATGGATGTAAATAATCATGTGGCAAGAGCTCTCATGCTCCCCAAGCTTCAGCCAGACAGATGATTGGGAACTTCATCCCTTGATATGGCTTCAAGGCACAAACATCATTTATGGTCATTGATTGTTCAGAAGGCCAAGCACATAATGTACCACAAAATGGGATTTTAATACTTGCTGAAAAAATTACAGCACAGCAGTAACTGCTTTTTTTCCTACTACTAAGGATGGCAGTTTTTGTGTGGCTTACAAAGGGAAGAACAAAAGGGTTTGGAGATTCTCAACATTGGTTTGGGGCCCCTTCATATCTCCATTCTCCTTCAGGAAGCTCAGTATCCCAAAGAACTGGTCTTCTACAATTCTGTTCAGAGGTTATGGCTCTTCCAGGTACAGCTAGGATGAATGGATGGGGATGGTTGTTGGATCCATTCCCATCTTCATAGAATCATAGGGTTGAAAGGGATCTTCTAGTCCAACCCCCTGCCCAAGGCAGGAGTCCTCATATCATCTCGGACAAATGGTTGTCCAATCATTTCTTAAAAACCTCCAGCGACGGAGCACCCACAACTCCAGGAGCCAAGCAGTTCCACTGCTTAGTAGTCCTCACAGTCAGGAAATTCCTCCTTGTTTCCAGGCTGGATCTCCCTCTGACGAGCTTCCACCCATTGCTTCTTGTCCTACCCTCAGGTGCTCTGGAGAATAATCAACGCCCTCTTCCCTACGGCAGCCCTTTAGGTGTTGGAAGACTGCTTCCATTCTCAGAGCTCTGCTGAACCTAGAGGGAAAGTTCTGACAGGTAGAAGTGTTTTCTACCCATGTAAGTTTCCTGCATAAATTCCTGTTTACCTATAACAATAGCTCAGAGAGTTATTTGATCAACCCACACTCAAACATGGAGGACTCTAAAAGATGGGAATGCAATGGAAGGTGAAAGCTAATAGACTCATCTTCTCCAGTGTGATCCTAATTATAAAAGGGGAGGGTTCTCAGCCAGGCTACATAGGAGAACCTATGGCGTATGTCTTCCTCACTCCGCTCCTGCACCTTTTCAGCTCAATCTGCCCATCTGGAAGTATTGATCCAATGTAGGTCATAGATTAGCCATTAGAGGAGGGTGGCAAGCAGAGCCATGGGGAACCAGGAAGCTGTTCCCAGTGCAGTCCTGTTCATGCCGATTTTGAATTACGTCCCTGCTGTTGTGGAGATAAAATGAGGAGAAGTCCCACCTAAGCTATCATTAACTCTCAGAGGCAGTGGGATGTCAATGCAACAGATAAATAACAACATCAGTTAAGGACAATTGGAGAATATATTAAGGCAAGTTAGGAGACAATGGGACAAGATGCTTTAAGTACCAGCTAGGACACAACAAGCTAATAGGACAACCTAGGCTTCTCCACAAGATAGGTGTATATACTCCCTTCTGAATGCTTTGGACAAAAAACAAAGTTAAAAAGGCAGGAAGTGACAATCTCATAGTCTTCTTGGTGGTAAGACAAAAGAAGGGCCACTTTGTTTTGTCAGTTATTCACACACAAATCTATTGACTGGGGAAAGGATGGCTGGATCATTCATATGCAAACACTGCCATTGTGATGATATTCTGTCTGAAGAGATTTGCATTCTACAACTCCACTCTTTTATTTTTGGAGGTTAGGAAATGTGTGAACTGTTGCGCAGAGTGCAGCAAAAAAATCCCAAAAAATCCTGCTCTCAGGTAACTTACACATCAGCATGAGAGCTTGCAAAATGCAATATCCATAGTTAGCTTTCCAAAGAAAATCCAGTCAGAAAATATAAACTAACTGGTCTTTATTGATAAAAATGCAAAACTTTATAAAATACAAGTTGCATACAAAATATAGGATATAACAAAGACTTCTTCTCATCTTAGCTTCCAAGACTTAACCACAACAAAGTCTCTAGCTAAAAAACACTCTCAGAGAAGAGGTACACTACTTGGTTACTAGTTAAGACTACATAACCCATAAACTACATGATTAACTTTTTACAAGACAAACACACTGAACAGACTGGGCATTTAGCCCTCCCGTTATATTGCCAGCATGTACACCCCCACTGAATAACTAACATACACATTACAGTAGGTGGCAGTAAAAATCATAACAGACTCACAAAATACTTTGTTTACATTAGCTTCATAGAATAATCTCGACACCTGTTTTTGTACAGGTAACGGGATGACCTTCTTCCCATGAGAAAATCCTGATATGAACCTCCAGGCTTTCTTCTGAGGGCCCAGAGGAGATGGATCCATGCTGGACTGTCCTAATTTCTCCTTCGTCTCCTCTGGGATATAATGCTAATGCTAATGTCCATTGTTGGAAGAACAACTTGGATTCAAGTTCCTCAGTATTCCTCTGATCAATCGATAGTGAACTGTGTGTTTTCTCTCTGTTTTTGTTCCCTTGCATAGCACAATTCCTGCTGTGCTGCACTCCTGAGGCTGACACCAACTGCACTTCACTAGTGAGTCATCCTCACATTCACCTTCAGCAAGCATAGATGTGTGATACGCTGTGATTCTTGTGACACTTGGGGCTCAGCTGTTCTTCCCAAAAATATGTATTTTGATGACTCAGTTTATCTGCATCCTGTTCAAGAGATTAGGTGTGTGGAATTCAGGACTGAGAACAGCTCATTCTTCAGTACTATGGAAAGTAGTTGGTTCCTGCCCATGAGAGCCCTTTCTTCAAATTCCCTGAAGGTTGTTTCCAGGGGTTGCGATGGTGTGCCTATAGGATGAAAGCTACAACAAGGAGAGATGGATTCAGAAAGTACCAGAAACTCTGGATCACACCCAACATTTTGATATGACAAGGACTATTGCAATACTGTGTATCCACACTGCATAAAGATAGCTAGGTTTTATATTTTTATGAGTGGCATCAGGATTGCCAGAAATATATTTGGGTTCATGCCTCCAAATCACAAACCTCTTGCAGAAATGTGTGTCTGAGAGCCCATTATTCAAAACTGGACAAGTCAACCACAGCCTCTTGTAGCGGCAACAGATTCAATCAGCAAAAGTCAGCCCTGAACTCTCCAGAAAAGGTCAGTGGAAGATACAAAATTGATTGGAGGCCTCTGCTTGCACAGTCAGGGAAAAAGCCAGTGTTTAATTTCTCAGCAGTGGACAGAATTCATTTCTTTGGGCTATAGGTCATAAGAGATATCATCAACTGATATAGAGTATGCTGAATGCCCAGATCTATAGTTACTGATCATTAAACAAATTACCAAAATATGTGGGAGGCAACATTCTCTGCAGATTATATCCAAATCTACTGCTATTGGTTCATAAAAGGTCAATATTTTGTTGATTTAATGCTACAAAGAAGAAGCAGTTTCAGCCACTTGTCTCTGATCTTTTTTTTTAAACAGGGAAGGTCAAGGGAAACTGTTCCGTCAACTCTCCAGTACATTATCTTTCCCAAGTACAAATCTTAAACAAAAGGGAATGTTTTCTAAAACTTTGTGATTTATCTCCAAAAGAACAGCTTTGGGGGTCAAACACCAGTGAGTTACACTAGTCAGGAAACACTTTAGAAATGGTGGACAAGTGTTACATTGCACAGCAGATGGGACTTATGATAGATGAGTAGAATCAGCTGTAAGAAAGGACTAGAAAAATCTATCATGAATTAATCATAATGGGGCAACTTTGCTCAGACTTCTATAAAACTTAAATGTGATAATTTAGTGGCAAGAATACCTCTCTAATGAGCTTCGAAGAAACAGCAGGATTCTTAATGGGCTTCTTAATGAAGAATCATTTAGGCTTTTATTAACACTGAGGAAAAACACATGGTTTTCAGAAGCTATCTGAGCTTGGAGAAAATGAATAATCACCTGAAACTCTAAAACAGAAACTCTCTAATGGGTTCATGGTGTTAAACAAGATCACAATTTCTTGGCCTTTGATGTGAAGGCTTAAGTGGGGCTCACCAACAGAAATATCCAGTGTATCATGACCGAGACAAATGTCATCTGCAACAGGTGCTTCTCAGTTCACATAGTCCTGAAAAGTCTTGAAGAACTTGCTACAATCTTGCTTTGACATCCAACATGTCTTCCTTAAATTAAAGTCAGGGTAAAGATCTGTGCTTTATGATTGGCAAGCAAAGGTATCATTTGGAATTTTGCTAGCTGATTAAGAAGGAACTCTTAGATATTTCATACTGACTCTACCCTCATCCCACATTAAACAAAGAAATCAGAGTTACAAAATCTTTGAAGCTGCCTTATAAGGAGTGAGTCTATGGAGTCAATTTTTTTCTACATGGTGACTAGCAAAATCTTTCTAGGGTGACAGGTGGAGTATCCTCAGTTCCACTGCCTGATCTCTTCTAACTATAGATGCTGGGGAATGAATCTGAGACCACTGTCTGTAGATCTGCACAAGATGCACGTTGCTGGAACAGGGTTGAATCCAGGGGCATGAAGCTGATGAGTGTAGATTCCTAGACCAGTCAGTCAGGTCTGGGGGACTTGAGGGGTGCAGAAATAAACATTGGTGGAGTCTAGGTTGCTTCACAATTCCTGAAACTTGCAGTTCAAGTTATTGTGGCTTCTAGCAATACCAGAAGGAGGTATCATCATTTTGGCAGAAGAAGCACCAGCTTAATTCAGAGATCACTGGTTTATTTGGGCTTAATACATGGAAGAATCCGTCCATTGTGGTTTATAATCCATGAGTTTCAGTTTAGGATAAAGAGTGTGAACCAGTTATTTGTGAACTACTTAGAAATTTATAGATATGCAAACCACAGCTTGACTCATTTATACTGTGTTTTCCATATTTTGAATCATTATAGATCTTCTTGAGGTGGTGAATCATTAATACGTGGTATCCAACAGCAAACGTCTTGCCTCTTTATTCAATGAGTAGGTACAAAAATAGGGCATTCTCGGCCCCTGCTGTTTTAGCAGAGTACATGACCTAGAGAGCATGCTGTACACTTTCCTGCAGTTGCGCATTGCAGAGGAAGATCATACATTTTTGTATTACCCTAAAAAACTCTAGATTCCCTAGATTACTACACCCAAACTGTCTTCATTCCAGATTCCTTTACTGGCATTATTCTGACAATTAGAAGTCCGAGATAAAGATAGGGCTCTGTATCTTCTAAACAGGATGGGCTAAGAACTCCCTAGTGACCGATAATGAAGCCACTGGATGGGAAGGGAAAAGATACGCTGTGGATATGTGCTCGGTTCTTCATCCATCCTGGGAGTTTACTTCAAGCTGAGGTGGCCAGCAATTACTGTGTGAATTAAAGAGGTATCAACACCCCCCAGACTTAAACACAATTCCAAAGTCGTCTCTAAAATGCAGAATTTCTCAGGAATGGATGACACCATACAGGAGGGAACCAAAAGAGGGGGGGAAATGCTAAGCTTTGTTATTCGGAAACAAACAGCACTTTCCTTACCATCTTGTGTGCCTTGATGTGACAAGGGAAGTTGGCTTCTCTCTTGTTTCAAAGGCTCTCCACTTTCAGCCTGACACACAGGGAGAAAGGGGCAGAAGAGAAAGGTCATTGCCAAATCCAGTCGAATTAATAATATTTCATTAACTGAGAGAAAATCTTGCAAGGCGGAGCCAGTAATCACCACCATTCCTGTGCCAGCTAAATTTCTGTCTTCGCATGTTCTGCCACTGGTAAAACGAATGCTAATATTACAATTATAATTAATCTTTCTGCTTGAAACAGCCATTGTGAATAGGAAAGAGAAGGTGGATTTGGGGGAGGGGACGGCCTTGTAGTTGGCAGAGATAAAAGGAAGGGGAATTATTTCTCAAGCACGGGGTGAATCACCTCTTGCTGACCTAGGACTAATAAGGAGGCAAGATATGGATGAAGACATGAGGAAAATACCTACTGTTCCTGCTATTTCCTTGAACGTGAAGTCCCATTTTAGTTTTGCACACCCAAGGTCATGGGCACAGCATGTATACCCCATAGTAATCTGCCCCCTTTATAACTGGAGGCCATTTATTATTTTTCAACCCAGACCTATGATTAATAGGAAATGTGTGGAGAATTGCTGACAGACAAGGCATTTTGTTTTTCTGAATTCAGGTGGGAAGCGCACTTTCTTCCTATTTCCCTCCCTCTTACCCTCATAAGCTTGACTTGGAAAGTGTAACAATCTGGGTTTGAGTTTTTACTTTGGCCAATCCATGGGTCTAGCTTTGAAGCACCACCAGACTCAAGGAGCTGATTGAAATGAACGAATTGATGCATTGATATACCATGCTTAAAATGTTATTTATTTATTTATTTGATTTTAAATATGTTCTTCAAGCAAAAAAATGGCATGAATTGAAAGGGCTAGAAAGGGCTATAATCAACAGGGTCCCCCACCTATGCATACATGCCAAGATCCAAGAAACTAGTCATTTCTCTCAAGAAACCATATTTCCTGAATTCCCAGTTCTCAGGTTCTCTTTTTCCTAAGTATCTAGCCCTTCCCAAACCCAAGATAAGCAGAAATTCTCCCTGATCAGTTTGCAAAAATCTAGTGTGCTATGATATTTTTTTTCCCCTTTGGCCTAAGCATGATATTGCATTGGCTGTCAGGGGTCCCCTCACTTCCCAGAGCAGGAACCACTGGTACTATGATCTACACTCAGTGGTGGACTGAGTAGGAATTAAAAATAATTGCATTTGCTCTGCAAGGCACTCTGATTCAAGGACCTTCACTAAGCCAAACTTGCGCTCTGGGTGTAAGATCTGATTTTCATCGTTCCTTCTACTTTGGCGACCAGACTAAGAACACTCCCCCGCCAATGCATGGATATCTCATGTGCACAGAGTGTGACCTCGGGAAGCTTGAACATGAAAAGTGCTGCTTCGTGGATATTGATATTGCTGAGATGATATTCCTCCTTGTAGTGCCAAAGAGAGAGAATCCATCAGCACCATAGCAGCTTTGCCACAGTGGAAGAAAAGAGGATCCAAACTTTTACCCAGCCCAGGCCTTCAAAAATTTACTTGCTGTTTCACTGAATTTAGGCCAATGTTTCACTGGGGAATCTTAAGTGAATGAGAAACTAAATTCCTTGAAATGCTGGAAGCAGCAGAATAAGATAATTATTCAAAGGGAGAGGTTAATAGCTTGTAAGTGGGACCTCTTTTGCTCACCACCTTGACAGATTATATCAGGAAGTCATTCTGCAACAGAAAACATTCCAGGGCCTGGAATGGAAACTCAGTCCAAGAAAACTGATAACTCTCATCTTCATCCAACTGAGGGAAAAACTCAAGAACTGTAAGCGTTCATACAAGCTTCTCCAACTTGGTTAACTCAAGCCCTGCTGGGAGTTGCACTTCCAATACAACTGGAAGGTGCAAAGTTGGGAAACATTGCAATACACATTTCAGAAGTTTGACCCATACTATGGTTTGTAGAACAACGTGTAAGGAGACAGAAGAACCTCTTTCCAATGAACATTCATGAAGTGACCCCATCTCCTGGGCATATGATGATCACGGGAATTTATCCTTCAGCTCTCCAGAACGATTGAGTCGCTTCTTGTACCACACAGCCCTGTTGGCACTTGCCAACCTCCTTGCTGGTTCCTCTTCTGTTGCTCTCCCCAGCCCAACTCAGAAAGGCAGCTTGAAAACTTCCTTGTGCATCGTTAGCTCTTCTGCTCAGAAGGTGCTTTGTTACAAGTGGGCAGTTTTCTTTCCTTGAAGGGAATGATTTATTGAAATGGGGAGAGGTTTTAAATTATTCAATATAAATGTAAATAGGAGAAAAAATGGATGTGGAATATATTTTGTGTCTATGGAGGCTCAGGAAGAGAAAGGGGTGAATAATGGGAAGGAGGCTGGCTGCTACTTGAGGAAAAAAAACCCACGATGTTTTGTTCTTAACCATCGGAAAGAAACAGCATCATTTTACTGCATTCTGTTCGAGGACAGTTGCCGCAAACAGCAAAGCACCTCCATTCTTCCTCCCTTCTAAAGCAGAGATGACTAAATATTTACCCCTGTGTAGGAAGTACGTCTTCTTGGCTAACACAACGTAAGAGTTGGGGAAAGTAACTCCAGCCCTCATGCAGGCTTAACCCAACGCTGGGATTAGCATCATACAGAAGAAAAAGAACACTCTGCATTTTCCCTACCAGCCTTCATTCTTTTGGACAAAAGAGAATTCGCTTTTGAAATTTATTTCAGAGGAGAAGAGAATTTCACTCATATTTATTGATGAGGTAGTGAAGATGTTGAACCGAAAACAACAGCAACAATAGGAAAAGCACAACACCCAAGATGTTTTCAAAAGAAAATTTCAAGTAGCTTGAAAATAAGGTCCAAAACCAGAAGTTTATTTCAGAGAGGAGAACATTTGAGGAAATTGTGGCATATATTTTGGCACAGCATTAGTTATTTTCCAGACAACTTTCCCCCATTTAGTGCCCTCCAAATGTGTTAGACTACAATCCCCATCATCTTCAGTCTGCCCAGGCAATGCTTGAGACCTGGCTAAAGCCCAGTGTTTTTATTATTCTTCATTTTCTGCTAAATCTCCAAAGACAGTTGACTTATTAAATTCTTCCCAAGTGGATGCTTTCAAGATGAGTTCAGACAGCAACTCCCATAATTCCCAGCCAGCAGGTAGCCTTTGGAGTGGCAATTCTTTTTTTTTTCTTTCCTTTTTCACTTTCATGTTTTTATTAAATGTTTTAAAGCAGATCTATACATATAAAAATGAAACAAGAAAAAAGGATAAAAGACTAAAGAACAAACGAATAAACACAGGATGTTAAAATGATGTGGAAATTATAATTTTCTAGTATATCATCAGTTAATTATGGATAACTGAATGTATTCTATTGTTTTACAGGCAGAAAAACACCATTAAACTCTAAGATGAGCATGAATATCCAGAACTTTGGTCAACACAGTATAAATCAGTGAGATTGTAAGCACTGTAAATTCAGTCTATATTACAGAGAGTCTATTCTGATTTAAATATCCTGTAAAACTGAAATACAGACTGTATGAATGTAGAAACCCAAATTTTGGATCTGGTACAAATCTGCGTGCTCAGTTGTACTCTAAGAATGGTTTCCAGTTTGAGTTAAATTCCAGGTCAGATGGAGTTGCAATCCTGAAACACTTGAAGAACACTAGTTGAAAGGTCACCTTGCAAGCTGACACCTGGTTCAGAAAATGTTTACAAGAAGGAAGAGGTGTAAGAAAAGAGGGAAACTGTGCCAGAAGGCAAAGAAAATTTGTCGGTTTTTTTGAAGAAGAAAGGGAGTGCGGCGGGATGGAGTGGGCAGTTCAGGAATCGCTCAAGCAAAGAATCATCTAGCCTAACATTTGTATGTTATTATCCCCATAGCATCTCCATTGTGGCTCCAAAATGGAGAACGTGTTGCCCTCATCCCACACTCTGACAAGTAGGGCTGGGCAACATAATGGTTCTCACTCACCTGACTAACCCCAGTCTCTACAACAGCATCACAGAACTGTCAACAGATAATTTGGTTATCTAGTTGCATTCTGCCAAACTAAACCATTTCCAAATCTTGGTTCTGGAATGCTCTCCTAATTGGAGGGGACTTTTTTCCACCAAGCTCACACTTATTGAAAAACCCAACAGCTTCCCCATGGAGGGTGGGGTGAGAGTCAGAAGCAACTTTGGTCAAAAAGAGGGGCCATCAATCTCCTAGCTGCCCATCGTTCAGATCAGTTTGGCTTGGACAGCAGGAGGATAGTGCTTTGGGACAGTCGTCACACCTCCCCCCTCATCTGATTCTGCCTGCCGATGAGAAGAAATAGCTGTCTATCACCAGACAGAGGGACAGAAATGTACTCTTCGAGGTCAAGATGTCAAGATCAACATAGAAGGAGCTTCAGAGAAGCAAGCTAGAGCGAATCATCCAGATGCTGGCCACAGTTTCTAAAGAAGACCTCCTCCTATTTGTAGCAATACAGAAATTATTACTGGTTCACCCCCAGTCAGCTGCCTCTACTTCACACACACATCCTACTCAGTGCTGGAACAATTTGATCTGACAAGAGCTGACATCTTGGGGAGCTTTAAGATGCACGAGCCAACCTTTGCACTGAGCCATTTTTAAATATTTGAGAACCATTAAGGTTGTTATTAATTAAGAGTTCCACAGTGAGAATGTTCTGCTTTTAGGTTTGGTAAGGCTTGGAGAAAAAGAGGACCATTGCAAGAATGAGCAGAGCAACACAATTTCCTCTCTTGCGGAGACTGAGAAGGACGTCCAGGCCCGCCCTGCCCACGGCGGAGAGTCTGACCAATTAGAGTCAGCCAGGAACCTGTCCACCTGCTCCTGATGATGAAGTGGAGACCAGACCTCCATGGGCTGCCTGTCAATTAAACCTGCAGCTAGCCGCCACTTCTTGGATGCTGCCAGTTGGATCAAGTTGCTGAGAGTAGAAAGAAGGTAATTATCAATAGTAGTGCAGTGAGGAGAGAGACTGAGGAAAATTCACCTGCTCAGTTGTTGTTTGATTAGCAGGCCCACACTGGCCTCAGGAGAGCAGGCGCATGAAAAATGCAGGAGCCAGTAAATGTGCAAGTCACTCGCTAAACATCATTACACCGCTAGGTGAGGGGAAAGGCCTGCTTAAACAAGCAAAAATGGGGCTCCTGGTAGAACAAAGAGGTAAGGGGCCTGGATGAGGAGGGGGAACTAGAAAGAGAGTTTGCTCTGTCAAAGGCAGGAATCACAGATTCACATGCTGGGAGGAAGGAATGCAGGAGAATTATTCCACTTGTGTTTCTTCTGACATGATGTTGGAGGGAGTGGGTGGAAATGAGGAGGTTATGGAACCAGAGGAAGCCAGCAGCATTCTTTCAACACCCATATTGTCTACTACGGCTGCAGGAAGTTCTTCAAGAATTCAGGCAACTCCATTATCTGGAACCTTTTTCAGCAGGGATGCTGGGAGCTTAATCTGAAGCCTTTTATAAATCCCAGCCTTGTCTGTTGTGGCTCCAGAATGTGGATGCCAGGGAACTTTTACACACACACACACACACACTTTTAAACAAGAAGATAAAAACTAACACAAACTAATATACTGTAAGAAAGAAAAAAGGAAAAGAAGGAAATCAAAGAAAAAACCAAAAGCGCAAGAAAAGAAAAAAAGTTAAAGAAAAACAGAAAAGAAAGAAACAAGATATAAAGAAGCAGCAGCTTCCGCTATTCTTCACAGCAGTTATAAGTACAAATATATTTTAACCTCTCTCTCTAAAGTTGCATCATATTACTCTATAATCTATCCTGTCCAATCATCAAAACCATAAATCACAAGTTCGTTTTTTCATTTTTATGTAAAAAGTCCATTAAGAGGCTTCCAGTCACCAATAAATGTAGACAGTCTTTTTTCTGTAATCAAAGAAGTCAATTTATTCATCTCAGCAAAAACTGTCAACTTCAACCATTCCTCCATAGTGGGTGGTATCGAATCTTTCCATCTCTGTGCATATAGTAATCTCGCCACAGTAATCATATATTGAAATCACCTTCCATGGCTTTTTTCTAATTGTTTATCCATTAATCCTAAAAGGAAAAGTTCTGGCTTCGATTCAAGGAACTCTTTTTGACTTTCAGAAAGAATCAGACTCATTCTTTCTCCCTGTATTTCTGATGTTTAGTCACTTGTGGCTTATTCATAGACTGTCTGGTTGTTTTGCATTCAGTCTGCTGCTTTTTGTCTGTAAGAAATCAGCCTTTCCATTGTTTAATTGTTCCTAATAGAGTGGTATAAAGTTTGAAGGTGTGCTTCCATCTGAAGCCACTTCAGTCAAAGGACATCTTTAAAGTAAAGGGTCAAATCAAAGGGAAGCATCTCTTTGAAGTTCTGGATTAGAGCAGCTGTGCCACTTTGATCCAGATGCTAAACGGGGTGTGTGTGCATGCACTGCACATGTGTCGAGGGCCATTTCTGGGGAACGGAAGCAGTCAGTTTGCTTGAGTTGACTCAAGGGGTTGAGGCTGAGTCAACCACCTTTCCAGGTTGAGGGGCTGCCTCAGATCAGATCACTCCAATATCCGGACTGAGGGGACACCTCCAAGCAGACCACAGCCACATTGTGCAGGTCTAGTTTCTAATTGTGTGAGCCCTCTTGAATGCTCCCTTTGTGAATTCTCATCCTGGGATCACGGATTGCCTGGGTTTACTCAAACAATGAGAAAATAGTTGAGTGGGAATTGCACCAACATTGTAAGAAAAAGGGAAAGTGGTGATTCCAAATCATTTTACAAAAATGTTAGTTCTGCTCATCCCACACTTTCCAACCCTATTTTGAACCAAAGGAAAACAATTCAATATTTATCATAGCCCTCTCCAGGGAAAGAGGAAAGGATCCACTTCTTTTTTAACTTCCACCATTTCCTTTCTATTCCTGTTCAGTGCCCTGATTTCCATGCTTCATTCTATTTTCTAAATCTGTCACATGGGTTAGTCAATCAGAGAATGCTTACAAGTTGAGATGAATTCTCAATCCAATGTAGCCAATCTTGAGATGTAGCTGATGTAGTTGATTGTAGTAGATGACCGAGGGCGAAGGAAGTTGGCTGAGAACAAAAGTGGTGCAGGCTGGTTTAATGACATGAGTGAATTCGCACAAGCAGGTATCCATACATACTGAATAACATGATGTCATAATGGCACATACCCAGTAAAGTTTAAATAATAATATCATTAATAGCTAGTGAAGTGACTGGGCAAAAATAGCATAATATAAATGAATAAGCCCTATTTTCTTGCAAGAAATGCCAAAATATCTAAACATGGAAGTGATCTTGACGCTATCAAAAATATTATAAAAACAAAACAATATGGTGTCTGCTCAGATTGTTCTTTTTTTTTTTTTTTAATTACAATGTATTTTAGATGACATTGATAACTTAAGGGTGGGTAATAGCTTGGTTTTAAAAACGGGAACTAGATCCATCTTTCACAAGTTAAAGATGTCTGTGTGTAAATACTAGGCAGTCATACCTCGAATCTAATCAATCCCATTCATGTGAGGATAAGTGCCACACTCACAACTGCCCAAGAAAGACTTTGGCTTCTTCATACCACGATTTGATGGCTTATCGGTTCATTGGCTGAGTCAGGAAGTTGCATTTGTATTTACAGAACGAGCTGATGACTTGGGCAATGGAATCATTTGCTTGAGCTCCCTAAGAAATAGAGTATAATACCTGACCTTAACTGGGAATGCAGCTAAAGAAATATTAACACACCGCACACCAGGAGCAGCCCCTGTCACTTACAATAAAGAGAGCTTCTTTCTGCCTCAACGTCTCTCCTTCAGAGCTAGGACAGGCAAATCGAGTGTCCCTAGAAAGAGGAAGCATGGCGGTGTTTTTCCTGTGAAAAGATGAGAACAGCTCTTGCTGGTTCGAGCAAACCACCATCAAGTCCAATGGCAGATGGTCTCATGCTTTCAGAAGACTCACCCATAGCTTTCAATACTTCCTGGTTGATTACTTCCACCATCTGTGATTCATATTTAGATTCCTTCTGTGCAGTGAAGTTGGCCACCCATTCTCCATTGCATGAACCTCCCTCGTTTCTGAAACCATTAATAGCTATCAGGGCTCTCTCGCCATCCAATTCCAGAAGAAAAGACAGAATGCTATCTTTCCTTTCTTAGCCTTCAAGCTCCTGTTGTGCACTTTCAACAGAAAAACCTCCAGCCTATAATATTTTGGTGAATAAAAAAATAAATCCTACCACCCATCCCATTCATACTTTTCTAAACGCTTTTCCTCTTAATTAGCTTGCTATAGAGATAAGGAGAAATCATGTCCAGATGTTTTGGCTTGGGTTCCCAAAGTAAAGTCATCTGGCATCCTGTCCTTTTGTACCTTCTACACCTTTTCCTGTTCTGTGATGCTCTAAAGCCAAACTCCTTGAAGTGCCCAACCTCATCTGGAACCAAACTGCATAATTTCATGAAGGGTCTGAATATGGCTCCATGGCAATAACTCAACCTCCCTACACGAAGCTACCATTTTAGAAGATCCCTTTTTCTCTACATTAAACTTTATATCTGCAGAGCTTATTTCTCTACTTGAAGGCCTTCAGCCAAATAAGCTTCCATCTGCATCTGAAGTGGTATACTCTAAACCAGTGTTGTCCAAACTTGGCCACTTTAAGATGAGTGGACTTCAACTCCCAGAATTCCCCAGCCAGCATGGCTGGCTGGGGAATTCTGGGAGTTGAAGTCCACTCATCTTAAAGTGGCCAAGTTTGGACAACACTGCTATAAACACAGCTTCATTGTCTTCATGAAAACTAGCCGGACACGGAACTGGGTCTCATCTTCCTTGTAACATCCTCCCTGAGTTCATTTCATGCCATTTGTTCGTGAAATATCCAGTACTGGACTCTTCAAACCAGCCCTGAAGGCCTATCCCTATACAGTTTAACTCAGAAAAAGCTGGAACAGCAGCTATCAAATGATGTTCTTGTTATTTGGCTGTACCAGTTTAGCCTACCAGGGGATGACTATCTCACTACATCCCCATATAGCTATTTAAAAAAAAAAAAAACGAATTCTCCAGTAGCTTAAATCCATTTTCTTTTGTTTGCTCATGAGTGCAAATCCATTCTGTCCCATTTTCACATTCATGTATGGATTTTTTAAAAAAATCTTTAGTTCTCTGAGGTGGCCCCAGGGTTGCCATTAAGCAGCAGCTAAAAGATGTTTGGAGCATTTGGGAGGCTCCAGGGCTTCTGGAGCAATGGGACATGATCGCATGCTGTAGCTCCCGGGGACGTGACACTGGGGGAAAATACGATTGCCTCTTAGGTCATGAAGCTCAGTTGAGTTGCATAGGAATATGGAGGCAATGGAGTCCTAAGAAATCCCCGTTTGCCCCAGTAGGCACACACTCATAAACACACATACAGAAGAAAAGGCTACGCTCTTAGTTGGTTTCTCTATGAACAATGAACTGAAGCTGCCGTAATTTCTTTGCCTTTCAAAAACAGGGGTGTTCCCATTCTTTCCTTTCAGGAATCCTAGCTTCTCCCTCCCTCCCAAAGCCTCCCTCGGATGCTAGGTAAACAACATTGCACAATGCAGAGGCATGCTACATCAGATGGTACTTTGGGTGCCCGAGCCAGCTCCATGGAAATTATTTATAAAAGGAAGTAGGATGCAAAAACTGCTTGACATTTTAAAAGGAATCATCAGCATGCACTTGTGGAGAATCAGATCTGGAGTGGCTGAAAGTTTCCCTCCATCCCAGCACTTAATTAGAGGCTGGGCTGCTTGCATTTAATTCTCATAAAAGAATTAGCCCCCAATTGCTTTACTGAGTGAGAATCAAAGGAAATAACTAGCGGGTGCAATGAGAGGGACCAAGGAAGTACAGATAAAGCCAGCTCATGGAACACCCATGGTTTCTGTTTGAGATATTGCATCAACTGTAGTTCAGGCTGCCTCCCTCTCAGCTGTATGAGCTTCAAACGCTGTGGTAGGCACAGTAGGGTCTGAAGCAGATCATCTGTCTTGTTGCCCATATAGTAGCTTCGCAAGTTTGCATCCCTCTCTTGAGGCAGAGTAACAGCCACGTGGTCTAAATGCTGAAACCTGTCTTCCTGGGTTCTGCTTTTTTTGAGCAGAGGCTTTGGTTTTTCTACGTTATTCTCCAAGTGCTTGTGAAAGTCTTGTGATGATTTGCTTCAGCTGACTTCATTGTTGGAAAATGGAGATAGGATTCTTGTTGTTGACCCTCAGAAACCCCCCTGGCTGCTCCCAGTTCCTGATTTGGAGGCTCTCCATGCAGGGAAGCCTCCTTGACACTTCTGCTCAAGATTAACTCAAAGCCTGGTTAGCTAGTAAGTCTATAGATTTTACAATGAAACACAGGACATAGAGGAAGAGAGAGAGGATCCCCAACCACTTTGTAACTCAGTTGCTGTGTCTACACAGCTTGCTTAACTAGACAAGTTGAAGATGCAATGCCCGTATTTCTGTAGAGTTCCCTCAGTGTCAACCTTGGTTCAATCTCTGTAAATCCAGCAGGGTTGGTTACTTTATGGGGCATATATTCTGCAAACCCAGAATGTGGGTTAATTCAATAATAAGTTTCAAAGATTTGGGCGAAGGCATCCAGGAAGTACAAGAAGTGCATGCTCCGTCCATAAGAATTTCACCCAACTTTTCTTCTTCTTTGGGGGAAAAAATAAAAGCAATTACATTTCTGCTGAGCTTACAGACAACCTTTTCAGGACATTGGATAACTCTCCATACTACCAGTAGGAGCTTCTTCCTTTATTGCGTTACTGCCTTTATAACCACCTTTACTTTAAAGAGTTCAAGGCAGCATACATGTGGGGAGGGGGGTCTTCTCATTTTTTCCCCATAACAACAACCCTGAGAGGGAGCCTGGGCTGCAAGAGGGTGACTGGACCAAAGACATTCCATGAATTTTCTGTAGGAACCTGTTCTACCCTTAAATTACTACACCACGCTACCTCTTGTTAGACCCTAGGCAGAGGCTGCCACAAGCTTGGTGGCATCGTGACCTTTGTTTGTTTGCTATTGCCCTTATATTCCACTTTTGATTCATTGCTCAAGGTGGCACAACAGCCTTGTGAGAGGCCAGGCTAAGAGAGAGCGGCTGGGTGCACACAGCACTCTAAGAAAAAAGTGATCTTAGCACAACATGCTAACTGTGGTTTAACATGTTATGTAAACCCAACTGTTGTGGTTTGTCAACTGTGGTTTATGACTTGGCAACTTCTGTAATCCTAGCAGATTAAGTTTACTCATTAAACCAGGCTTAAGGAAATCAAGCTTGTTCCAATACAACCAAAATCAGCTGGGAATAACTTGTGTGTTCCCAGTCCAACACTTAACCAGTACACCACAGTTTAGAACAGGGATTTCTCTCATTCACAACATGTCTCTCAGGTGTGAGAAATATATGTGTTTAGGTGTGAATAATCCACCAATTCTTTCCGGAATTTTCCATGAGTGAATATCTTGGCTGCAATGTTGACATTTCTCTGGTTCGCTACTTTCTCTCCATTGGCTTCTGGCTGGCAGTGTGGTGATTTCCCTTGTGACGTGTTGCACACCCACACACTTCCAGCAGGGGATCCTTGGAGAAATGAAGTGCACCATTTTATGGATAAATAATTTGCACAAATGATGCAGTGGGTGACCTGATGGTGGCCCATTTGAATTAATTCCAGCACCTGAGCGCCTATTTCTATTAAAACTCCATTTTCTAAGGGGGAGGGAAGTGGAAAGGTAATTATCATACGCCAGTCTTAAATCACTCTGTTGCTGCATTATTAAAGGGAAGAATTAAAAATAATCAGGTTTTTCCATTATACTTCATAGAGTGGAAATTAAAGGTGTAAGAATGTTTTGTCTTTGCCTTGAATTTAAGTATTCATTTTGAAGATTTATGAAAAATTGAAATTATTCTCTCTGCGTGTCTTGCTCATATCCTTTGTGAAAGATGCAGGCATGCATGTATGAAATAATTTGTGAAAAAACGCCCTTGTAAAATCAGAAGAAAAAGAGGATCGGAAAGGGGATTTAATACATTTTTTAAAAATTGAATACAGTGGGGTGTTTTGCATTTTAATCTCTTTCTTTCTTCTGCACAATTACACTCAGAGTGATACACCAGGAGTGAGATTAAGCGGCTTACTAATTTCATATAGGCAATTCTGGAAGGCTAAACATAGTCCCTTATAAGGAGAATTATCTTGGGTTTGTTTGCTGGGCATGGGGAAAATCATGTTATTTGCTTTTAGCATTCTTTGAGAGGAAGATAGTTTTGAGTCTGCATGCCCACTTTTTGGCACACTTGCTCTGAGAGCTGACAACTCCCAAAAATGAAAGTAACCAAGATCTGTATGCAAACAGATCAATTCTACCTGTGTTCACATAGTGACAAAGCCAGATGTCCATCAACATAACACATGAACACCCTCCTACCCCCATTCAGAAATTATTAGGAACTAAAGCAGCTTCTATGTGAGGAAGGAGTATGTCAGAAGATGGGTGGGGGAGTATAGTAGAGACATCTAAGCCTTGGAGGTTGTAGGACAAGACTTACTCCTTTTATTAGCTTCAGAGTTTTGTATTTCTGAACAAGCAAAGGGTGTTGACATTGGTGCATTTTAATGTCCTACCTTGGGGTCTCCTGGAGGGCAGGGGCTGCAATATACCTTACTCTGAGCACACCTGCCCTTGAGAAATGGGAGAATGGGAGATGGTTGATCACGTATTTCTGTTCTGTTCTTATTGCAGAGACATCTGTCTCATCTACAATACATTTTAATGAAAATAGCAGGCAGATTGGATGAATGTTACATAGCTCTCTTTTTATCAGATCAGTACCCAGCTGGTTCTCTTAAAATGGCCAGGTCTGCACTATTGCTATCCTTGCATGCCAACAGCTGTTGAAACTGATTTAATTGTTTTTAGATGTCCTCTTGAGGTAGATGTTGGGTGTATCGGTTGCAGTTTTTTATATCAACTGATCTCTGACTGTAATATTCCTAATTGAACTAAACTGGTTCTGGAGTGATCAGAGACTGTTATAAGGAAAGATTCCTGTACCCAAACTATGGACTTTTAGGCCATCAGCAGAGCTGAGAACCTCCAAATGAGATGGTTTTTCAAGTGGATGTAACACTTGAAAAAGGACCGAGCTATCATGACTACTAGTTTTGATGCTATTTCCACAATCATGAACAGCCTTCCTTGAATACCAGCTGATAAGAACCAACAATGAACTGACCTTCCCATGTTTGTGAGCTTCCCAAATGCTCCTGGGTGGCCACGCTATGATATCAAATGTTCAGCTAAGTGAACCCTTAGCCTGATTCAGCCTACAAGCTCTCCTGATGTTCTTATACTTGAAAAACCTTATTTAAATCAAGCTGGCTACTAGCAGTAGGCACACCTTTTTCCCTTTCTGGATTTGTCTGATCTTTTATAGACATTTTCAGAAAACATTAACTGACAAGGTGAGACTCTTTAACCCTCTTCTTGGTGTGAATAGCAAAAGTGACCACTGTGAACATCATAACCTGCCAAGGGTTCTTTAAGTCCTTCAGCCCCAGAACCTCCCCACCTCCTACAAATACACAGAAATATTTCTTCTGCGTCTCATCTGCAAAAGCCTTCCTCACTCCTTCGGGGTAGGCTGAGGCTGGCATAATGGTGATGCCATTAACTGGAAGAAAATCTGATGGTGCATAATAAGAGTGTCCTTGGGTATCAAAGCCTATATGAAAGGATGGAGAGAAAACACCTGGGGCTCAGTGGAGTAAGCCCCCAGGCTAGCAGCTGCCTTTTCTTCACTAAAAAACTGTACTTATGTTAACATGGATGCACTCCACCAGCTGCTGCAGCCTCCATCCAGGATATCTCCTACTCCCCATTGGTCCCACACAGGACGACAACTCCAAGAGTGCCTGTTCCTTCACTTGTATCCTGCAGAAATCTCCACCTGCAAAACATCCTGAGCTAGGAATTTTTGAGTCCTTTAAGCACCTGAAAAGAAACTTACAAGCCTTATCATAAAATATCAGCTTCTCCAGAGTCTTCCTTTTCAAAGTTCTCCAAAGGCCTTGTGAAATGTAAAATTCTGCTTTGCAACTCACCACCTGTTTTTCCTTTTCCTATCCTGCCAGTGCTGTAGGGTGGAGCAAAGTCAAAGAGGAAAAAGTGACTTGACAAAGGTTGCATTCATGTACACGTGCATGAGGAGATGCAAATAGTCATGATCCTGGGAGCTGATACTCAGAATCCTGGAATCCTAGTGTTATCTGAGATGTCACTATTATCAAGTCACTGAGAAGATGACAGCTGCCAGCTTTGGTGGGTTATGATGGTGGTGGTGGCATCAACATCATCAGCAATAAAACTAGTCAGGGGAGAGAAGAAGTGAAGGGAGCAGTGAAGGGAAGGGAACGTGAGCAATAATCTACCTGTGTGTAACAGATGCATGAATAAATACTTCTCTGTATTTATATGGTGCAAACGTCTTAAGCCAGGAGATAAACCAGTCACCACCACCACCACAAACATTTGAAAGCCACTATGTTTTACAATAATGGATACCATAACACAGCCATGATGCTCAGAAGCTGAGACATTTCCCACAGCAGTCTTCAAAGACGACAGCCATCTTCTGCTTGTACAGTTAACCAAGCAAGTGTGCAAAGTATCCAGAGCAACATCAAGAAGGCAGTGCTGAGTGTCCCTTGGACTGTTTCCCACCAACCTGGGGCCCACTGGTAGCCTCTGATAAGCTTCAAATGTATCTCCTGAAGCTTCTCAACACACCTGTTCTGATGCAGAGCATGAAAGCCTGATTAATTATGACACATTTGCTTGTAACCTTTTTATTAAGAAATTATGTTTAATAGAAATTGTGCTGATACCTCTCAGTGTGTTTCCTTACAATTCATTATGCACACACAAAGGGAAGAAATGGGGAGGGGGTGGAGACAGTGAAGGGAAACAGCTTGAGCAATAATGGAGGAAGGGAGTTTTGTAGAAGGGAATTATTCAAGCAGGAGAGAAGTCATACGATGGGATAAATATTGACATGGGGGACTTCTAAGAAAGACTGGAACTTCAAAGGGGAGTCTGGGAGCATCACTCCCTCTCCACTTCAGTGTGACTTAGGATGGAACAAAGGTGTGTAATGAAAATCTGGCTTGTTAAAAGGCTACATTATGTCAGTCCTGAACATTTGATTCTCTCCTTGTAATGAAAGCTGTTTATTATCTCTAAAGATAATAAATCCAACCTTTTTTGCCACAGAAATCCCAGTCCAAATTCATCTCAAGTAGGAAAAATGTGTTGGTCTCATTCTATGGGAGGTGCAAAGATCCAGCCTCTTGTATCATTCTTCCTTTTTGTTTTCTTTTTCAGGTAGAACATTTTAAATGTTTCACCTTTCTACTGCTTGAAAGGATGGATTTGGAAGCTATGATTTTGCAAGTCTAGCTGGATGGTGGCATCTAACCAATCTTGGTTGATCTTGAAAAACTAAGCAGGGTCAGACCTGGTTAGTCCTTGGATGGGGGACTCCCAAGAAATCCTAGAACTATAGACCAGGTTGGGTATTCTTTTCAAAAAAAACCAGAAGGAGATCATGGCAAATCACTCCGTGCTATTGCCAGGAAAACTGCATGAACATGTCCATGAAGCTACCAGGACATGAAGATGACCTACAAGTCTTTTCTTGTACACCTAATTCTTGGAAATAGTAAGAGAGTTTTGCTCAGTGACTCCACCTCCTCATGCCTGCACCCATAATCTCATGGCCAGTTAAAAAATTATTTTCATTTCACCAACAGGAAGAATGTTTTCCTCCCCATAATGAGAAATTAAGTGCCCATGTACAGGTGTCAACAAGTTTCAAAACAAGAAGGTGGAATTTGGAAAATACATTGTTATTCATGGGAATGCAGCTTCTCTCCCATCACTGTAAAACAGCTTCACCCTTAGCCACACTACGGCTGCCTGGTTTGGGCTCAGTGTGTTCTGTCAACACAGCCAATTGTGGTTTGTTGAATAAACTAGGACTCAAGATTTGGTGCCAAACACATTGAATTCACTGAGATCACACTGTCCCATTAGCCCAGCATTCCCAAGGGCTAGAAAATGTGTGTCTCTGTTTCTGAATATTCATCTAGGAATCTAGAGACAATGATTTAAATTCTCTTGCCTCTTCTCCGTTTCGTGACAGCAGGGGAGGGTTGCACTCTGTCATTTTTATGTAGAGCCTTTTAAGTGTTTGGAAACTCATGACACCCTGCTCCTTTATCTTTTCCATTTCTCTGGCTAAATGGCCCCAGAGCTGCGCGTAGCTGTCACAGCCTTTTGTCATCTGCCTGGCTTCCTGGGAAACCCAACCCACCTCCTCTGTATCTCCCTGACAATGTGAAGCCAGGCACCATAGCTTCCTAAATGAGGAACTTTCCTGAGCTTCTGCAGATTCACAGGAGACCTATGAAGCACCAGGCTACCATAGCTACAAAGGGAGATAAGACCACAAGCTAAGCTGAGGCCGGTTCATCTGGTCTATTGGAAGTTCCACCAGCAAGCTCCAGACACCAGTTTCTTCAAGAAGATACTGCCTCTGAATGTGCAGATTGGCTGTCATACAGCCAGTTTGACTAATGCCTGGGATTTACATATCACTGAATTGTGATTGGCCAGGTTCACATAAGATATGGTGGCTGGGTTCACCCAGCCGTAGCCAAACCCAACAAGCTTAACATGATGTGTGAACCCAGAGGATGTGATTGCAAGTTCTTGATTTTTCTAATGCTCTTTTGAGCCTAGCTGTTCTCATCATGGCTTGTAGCCATGAAGACTGCAGAAGGATTGGCTAAAGAACTGACTTCCTATTGTCTGTTCTGAATCTATTGCCCCCACCACCATCACCTTCCCAGTTCTATGGGATGACTGTGAGTTCCACTGTAGTCAGAAGAACAGCTCCCAACATCCTCAGCCAGCGCAGCTCACCATAGTAGCTCTTGGTATGAGGCAGATCAATCAGACATGTCTGCAAGGTGTCAGGTTCTGGAAATCTGAACTAATCTTTAAAAAAAAAAAATAGGAGAGAAGAGAAACAAAACTGAGCGCTCCACAACACCCATCACTAATTTAAAAACTATCTTCTAACTGTGGGAAGAACCCCTCCACTCTTGCAGAAGTGCGGCCATTCGTGGGCAGATCCCCACCCCCAATCCATGGCTGAAGTTGGCTCAGCCTAACTTGGGAGGGGGGGAGCTTTTCTTCACCTGTGCATCTCTGTAAATCGCATTGAATGCTACGGACCCCATTAGGTTCATTTGAGCAAAGTTGGGGTCCTTACTGATCCACGTGCATGCGCCTGGTCTTCTGGCTTGGGGAACAATGGCAACCCCCACCCCCACCCCGTGTGATATTTACAAAGGCTTCACGGTGTCCTTCTGTAATGCAGCCACGTACATGCAGCAGCTCCTATTTAAAATTGCTCCACTGAAACAGATTTCACCAGCACCCCATGAGCATCAAACTCCTCCTGTGACCCCCCTCAAGGCTTCCTTGGGTGGGAAACAGCCTGGCACAGCCCCCTTCTGATGCCACACCGCTGCTCCTTCCTAATGAGTGTTCCATTTTCCCTTTACCAAGTTGTGGTTTCTTCCTCCTTTTCACTCTCTTATGATTAAAATAAAGCTGTCATTCGTTTCTCCTGTTGCATATATTTGTTTGGGACTTTTAAAGCCAGGAGCGCTATTAAATATTCAAGCTTCTCCTTTGGGCTGCATATCAAAGTGTGTATCCTCCTTTTAATTGCTTAATCAAGAACGTATTAAATTTTGATACTGTAGCTCTAGTAGAGGTTCACTTAGGCTTCACCCGAGGCAGTGTTCCTCAGCCTTGGCAGCTTGAAGTCCACACATCTTCAAGCTGCCAAGGCTGAGGAACACTGACCTGAGGAATTGCTTCCAAGAGGGAAAAAACAGAAGGGTCTTTAGGCTTCACCCAATCTTTGTGTAGCTTCTGTCCTTCCTTGATTAAAAAAGAAACTAGTCTTGGAGTCTTCCCCCCAGCACAAGCTGATCCCTTCTTTTTCATGCTTCGTTCATCCAGAGCATGATGCTGAACCTCAAATGTAAGAACAATCATTAGGAAAATGAAGTTTGGAGAGATGGGAAGAAAGGGGGTAGCAAGCAGCACATAGGAAGAACAGAAATTCAGATTTGCAAGGTGACCTTGGAGATCGGCAGATTTTTTGAAAGGGGGATTTGCAAGTCATGAAATCTTTGTGGTCAGCTCTTAAAGAAAGCTTCCAAAGTTGCTATCACCAACATGTAGTCATCCTACTTTGACGTGCACACACATCATACACAGAACTGGAACCATTCAGCTTGCTGTCCCAAAACTCTTCTGTTTCACTGCTTTGAACACCCTGCCAATTCCCTTCAGTAAAAGAAATGCATGGCTTCTGGAATCCTTTCTAAGCCGTTATAGGAACAAGAGCCATAGGAAGCATCTGTATTTTCTTCTAGCAAAGTAATAAGTGACGTGTGTCTGTTTCCCAAATGGTTGCGTACATTCTGTTCTGGGCCATGTGACCAGGAGAGGTGGGGCTTGGAAAGGCAGAGTCAGCATCATTCTGGGTCCTTGAATGTCTGCCTGTCCCATAAGGAGGCACTGGAGATTTTTTCCCTAGACTTTTCTCCTCCAAACCCCCTAGCCAGATCTGGCCCATTTTCAAAGCTGCTCTTTCTTTTGATGACTTCTCCTGCCACACCAAATCTGGTCCCATTCCACTCTGTTTTTGGAAAGTTCTCCTGCTGATGGCAGGCGGATGGAGTCCTAACCCTTCTGCAGAATGACTTCCCAACGATTTTGGAGTTGGAAGGAATAAAAGGGCAAAGATTTCCCCAAGTCCAGATCAAATCATGGTAATTATTTGTACATGTTTAAAGCCTGTAGCTTTCTTGGCAACAGTATGAAAGTGATTTGTCATTGCCATCAAAGTGAGGTGCTTTGGGGTTGCCAGTCTAGCCTAAAGCTATGGAACTGCATGGTGGTGCCATGCCCAAGTGCTAACCAGAACTGACACGGCTAAACATCTTCCAGGTCAACCGTCATTAGCTCTGTGCAACCAGCAGCTGCCTCTCCATCCATATTTATTGATGAATTTCTCACCCTTTCCACAGCAAAGCAGTTTGCTTCCAATTAGACCATTTTACCTATGGGCCCAACTCAGACTTGAGTGATGGAAGCAGATAGGATATTTCAAAGCACCTTTTCCTCAGTTGGGCTTGTTATACCAGGAGTAGCTCCTTCTCTTACTCCCGAAAACTGATGGCCACCTGTATAGGATCAGTCCCATTTAAATAGCAATCCCCCACCAGCCTAGAGCAGTGTTGTCCAAACTTGGCCACTTTAAGATGAGTGGACTTCAACTCCCAGAATTCCCCAGCCAACCATGCTGGCTGGGGAATTCTGGGAATTGAAGTCCACTCATCTTGAAGTGGCCAAGTTTGGACAACACTGGCCTAGAGGAACAGGCATTGTTGCTATTGTTAAAAAAAGTATCCCCATCCCCCACCCCCCATGTCTCTGTTTCTTCCACATCACATACAGTGGACTCCACTCATCTCACTGCCTACGGTTTGGGTGGCAAAACTAGAGTTCATTTCTAGCGTCAGGATGGAGAAGAAATTGCTAACTCTCCCATTTCTCTGAATTATCTCCCCAGGATCTATCATACCATCTACATTTTTTCTTTATCTTTAGCTGAGTCACTTGGGACAAAAAGGCCTGTTCTCTCCAGCAAAACACCGCAGAAAGTTAGTGAGACCTTTCCCACTATTACCTCAACTCCTCATGAGAGGGGAGGCCAACTTATGGCCAAGCCCACACAGAGGGGGACTATCGCATCTCATTTGACCCCCAACAGACTTTCATAGCACCATTTGCACAATTAGTTGCACAATCAGCCTCTTTTCTTCTCTGTTCAAGCTTTTTCTTAGGCTCCAGCTGGCTAAATTTTTCTCCCCTGTATTTTTTAAAACCCTCTGCCAAATCCTTTAGCCCTGAAATCGTCCTTTTTTTTTTTTTGCTTTCACAGCCTTGTTTTTCCTTTCCATCCCTTTCCTCTGCTGGCTGCAGATCAGGAAGCAAAAGCTTTGGCCTAGCCCAGGAGGGAAAGAAGAGGGAGGGAGGGCAGGGGTTATGCACCATCAGGGGCCCCACCAGCCTTTGGAGCCCCTCAAATGGCTTGGCCTCCCTGTTCCTTTGATGTAATTAACACCCCCTTTGTGAGTGCGAGCGAGCGCTTCTGCCTGCGTTTTAATCATCATCTTCCCACAATGAGCATTCCTTCTCATTAGGGGCTTAAAAACCTCTATTATAAACATGTAAATGGGACCCAGCAAGGAGAAAAATATTTTCCCTGCCAATTTCCTTTTGTACAGCTGCCAGTGGCTGGTGATTTTATTGCGAAAGCATCTTGGAGAAGCCCGGAGATTACAGTGCCTTCACCACCCCGTCATAGTTTTCAATCTTCTCTTATCGGGTTTTAATTACGCCTCCCCTTGCCTAATGCTTTTTAAAAAGCTTCTTGTCATCAATGGATTCCGAAGCGGGGATTTTCATTTTGGCAAATGATATTAGAGCTTCTTTGGAAGATTCTGGACATCTGCAGAGCAGGGAAAGCTGGGTGATGTTTCTACATGCCAAGGATGTTCAGAGGCTTACTCGGAATTATGTTTGGCTGATTGGCTAGCCCTTTTTCTAGGGCATTGTTCCTCTCCCCAGGTACTGATTGGCTAGGCTTTTTGTCTTTTGCTCACTATCACCAAAGGAGTGTGCCAGAGACATCATACACTCATACAGATGTTCAGCCATTCTGTAGAATTGTGGTGTAACCTAGCCAGGCTTATCAGCCACCTAACAGGGGGCTTGAGTGAAATGGCCATATGGTTACTTGCTGGCCTAAGGAAGCCTACATAGAACTAGGCGCTGGGACAGGAAAGGACAGGTTGGAGAAGCAGCCTTCCTCAGGGAATCTACTCGGAGTTAAGGTTAGGAAGGAGTTTCAAACTTGGCTTCTGGTGGACTCAATCCTCCATGCAGGCTACATGAGAAGAACCGGTAGGAGTAAATCCCATTCTGAATTCACGTAGCTTCGGATTACAGAAAGGAAGTTTTACAGGAACATTACAATAAAATAGGCCTGCCCAGATCTTCAGAGGGAAATTGACCTCATCATGTCTTCCATCAAAGTGCCGTCCCTTCAAAAGGAAGTCCCATCAAGAGGTGATCCCTTGCTTCTTTTCACGGAGGCAGAGCAGGGGCACCATTTCACTTCACTTGGTAAAACCGCTTCGGCTTGTGTGCCAGATCTGGGCAAAAGTCTCCGTTAGCAAAGCAGAGCACCCAGTTGAGGGACCACAGCCCAGCCTCAACCCTCTGTCGAGGTGGACCGACCATGTCAAGACGCCTCTGCATTAAGGAGGACTGTGAGCAATCTACACATCCCTAATAGAAAAATGGTATTCAGTCCAGACTAAAGGTTCACACACTTCCATCATTCGGTTCCTCCCTGTGCCTAAGCAGCTACTTTAGAAAAACCACAACCTCCCAGAGCTGGTATTGTGGCAAACTGTCTCTAAATATGGCAGGTCCAAATGGTAGGCCTGTACCCTCCATAGATTTCTTTCTTCCCTGTCTTAAGTCATTGCAACTCCACGGCCAATGTCACATACACTGCATTTTGCAAATGAATTGTGGCTACCGCAGATTTCTTCCTATTCCTTTTGTTAATGCATTTAATCCACAGTGCCTGTCTTGTTGGTAAGCTGCAGGATATATAGAACCAGAAAGTGCACAATGTTGTATGAGATCAATGAACATGGCCTCCAAAATGTGATCTCTGGCACAGAACCCTTTTTGAAAGGAGAGGCAACTAATGCTCTGCCTACGACTCATTCATACAGAGGTTTGTTGAAGCCAGTCTGCCAGATCATATCCCTGCAGGACACATCTTTGCTGGGTTATTGCCTTTTGTTATCCATTGCAAGGCAGGGAGGTAAGGCAAAGGAGGAGAAGCTTAGAAGCAATGCAGAGACAAGGCTCCAATATCACACTAAACCCTAAGCCATGGTTTTTGAAGTGCAGTGGCTGAGATCATGCATTATGCTAAGCTAGAATCAAACAAACATTTAGTGGCTTTGCATAACACCTGGACCTTGACACAGAAAGCAGTGGAGTAGGAAGAGAGAAACTTCCCTTTCCTTTTCCTGTTCTCAGTCACCAAGCTGAGTCAGTGGAGGGCGAAGAGCTCCTCGTGGCTGTCCAGAACCCCAGTTGTTCATGCTGGACCGAAGCACATGTGAATGCACCAGCTGAAGGCCCACCTCCATTCCCATCATTTTGGAATCAGTCAGCTTACCCCACCAGATGGCTGGGAGGGCCAAAATGTGACGAAAACTGTATCATGAAACGTTTGCTTCTTTTCTAAAAGGCATTTGACAATTCTGCATTCTGCAATGAGCAGCTTCATTGGGAGAGCAACCAGATAAAAAGTGCCTCCTGCAAATGAATCTTAAATATTCCAGCTTGGCTCCACAGGCCCATCTGGGAGTGCGTGCCATCCAGGTCTTTTCTTTTCCCATGGATCACCTTGCGCCCCTCTCCATACACCATACATGAATGGTGACAGAACATAAAAGAAGCATGAACACCTTTGGAAGCGCAACCCTCTTCGAACATCTGTTTCCTTCTGGAGAAATGAAGAGGGAAACATCTCCCTCCAATTCCAGCAATCAAGGAAACAGCTTCCCTGCCAAGTGAGCCTCTGTTTTTGGATGGAAGAATAAGGTTTCCCTAGATCTCCTTCTTCAAATAGCTTGGTTGCCAGCCCTCAGCTGGAGAGAGCCACGTGCAGATGGAAATGAGGAATTTTAATCCTCTGATGCAGATTTCAAGACATTACACTGTAGGCCTTAGCGCTGCCAAGCTGTTGGAAAGGAGGGATGTTTACACAGCCATTAAGTACTTATTTCATTCTGAGCTAGGTACCACCTCAAGCTGGAGAACATTAAAGGAAAGGTGTGATTGTTCCACGCCCATGCACATCACTTAACTTATCTCTCTGTGAGCTCCAAACTCTGTCAGTGAAAGGTGTGGATTCTAAATGTCACCTTGCATCCCGAGATGCAAAAGGTCTGCCTGTGGTGCTGACGACGGTGTAGTGGTGAAGTTGTTGGACCACAACCAGGGATTGCTAGGTTCTAGTGCCCCTCAGCCCTGGAAGCTCCCTGGAGGACTCTGGGACAGCCCTTTCTTTCTCCCTAGTCCAACACCTTAACCCAATGTGCCTCAACCTTGGCAACTTTAAGATGTGTGGACTTCAACTCCCAGCATTCCCCATCTTCAAGTTGCCAAGGCTGAGAAACACTGCCTTAACCCCACACTGTTTCTCCACTAACGGGGTTCCTTATCCCAAATGAGCATATGCATAGTAGGTAGGCAGTTTGTATTTCTCTATAAAAGGGGCAATGTGACAACACACAGTCCAGCAAGTGTCCAGCCAGAAGGACAAAGGTGCGGCTTCTTTTCTTGTGTTATATCCACTGAGAGCACAGAAGTTGGTCTGCCTGAGGAGAACCTTGTTGCTTTTCTCAGCTTGAGACACGGCAGATAAGCAGCCGGTTGGAAACTGTCTTCACGCCCAATGAGGGAAAGTAGAACCATTCATATTCTCCCAAACCTTTCTTCTTCTACAGCATTTCCACTCTCGGTTTATAGAGTTTGATTCACTATCATTGGGGTACATTTTTAACTTTCCATATTCTGGAAAAGCCCTGGAGTAAATACAGGCATGCTGGCGATACAGAAGCTGTCTAAATAGCAATTTAGCCCAACCTGTTGGCGATACAGAAGCTGTCTAAATAGCAATTTAGCCCAACCTTGGAATAATGTTCTAAAACCCAATAACAGTACAATGAGTGAGAACATTGACATTCCTCTTTGCACACACATGCACCCTGGGAACCCGTCCACCCAGCCCCAGCCCCTCTCTTCAAACTGCAGGGCAGTGCACAGTCCCAGCAATTTGGAAAACACCCCCTTTCCCCAAAGCCTTGAAGAAATCTCTGGAAGAGGAGCTGGGCTGCCGAAAGCAGGCAGGGAATGAACGAGAACTTGTTACTGAGTGAGCTGAATCGATCGAAGAGGCCACGGTGGTTTTCTCTCTGACCCTTCAGAGTTCAGTTCCACACATAATGATCTTTCTGTGCTTAGCATGAGAATATTGTCCTGATGCAAACTATTTAAAAAATAATAATAAGGTGGGGCAGGTTGAGAACTTTTGCATGTATGAGCTTGTTGATGGGACGACATTAGCTTGGTGTATGGAGAAAACCAGAATGCATTTTTCTACCCTTTTGCTGAGCATGAATTGGAATATCCCATAGCTCTCCTCCTAAATCTGAACAAAGAGTAGGATAACACTGATTGTCCAGCTTTGTTCATTCCCACAACTGCTTTTATTTTATTTTTTAGTATTTACTATTAAAATGTTTATTGCCTTTCCCCTCACTTGCTATGGCTCTCAATTGCTTACACTGGCCCTGAGTGACATCATCCCATATAAAACCTGGTTGGCTGCCCAGAAGGAAGCTACAGTCAGCCAGGAGAGTGACAACACCAAACGTGGGACAGAAAAGATGAATAAAATATTTACAGTTCCTGCATTATTTAGGATAAACCCCACGTTCTGACCTCAGCTCATATGAAAAATAAGGTCATCGGGGCTGGGTTATCGTTTGTCCTGTCTTAGAAACTGACCTTTGCTGACCAGGGATGTTCCAAGCCCCTTTCTGAACTTGCAGCTCTAATATCCATTTTACGGTGACCTAGGCCAGAAACAAGTAAAATGAAAAAGAAGTTGCTGGCCCCGCAGGATCAAAGAAGTATTCCAGGGAAGGGTTAGGAGCACAAAGCCTGGTGAGAAACCTGGATGGGATGGACCCTGACAAGGCCAACCATACAATAGTGCTTTCTGTGATTTGCAGAGAGGCATTCTGTCCCAGATCCTCAGCTATACCATCCTGGCTGCGCTTAGTCAAGACGCCTCCTCAGACCTCTGCAGGCAAACATCACGAAAGAAGGACAGCAGACCCCCTCCAAGGCCAAAGCCAGCAGAGCTAAGATAGTGACTGGCGCCTGCCAGCTTTCAAAGTTCAACCTTCCTGAGCTCAGCCTCCAATAAAAGTCCTGCTGAGCCTGGTCCTCTCTCGTTTTAGCTATTTATTTACTTCCATCATTTTGAGGCCTTGGACCTGGAGCGCTTATCTTTCTTTCTTCTTCCAGGAAAAGGGCTCAAATGCAAAAATGGTATGATAAAATTACAAGCTCCAGTACAAAATAAGAACCACAGGAGTTATAAAGAAAGGAAGGAAGGCCACCGAGAATGAACGCAGCCAAACACAACCCAGGCTGGGGGTTCTAACGTACCCTGGATCCCTTCCCAGGGCTTTCTTCCAAGGTGAGGTTTTAATGGTTCCCCTCACACACAACAGGACGGAGGCTAGTCTGATCTCTGGAGAGAAGCTATTCTGAAGAGATGGGGCTGCAAAAGAGGAGGCTTGACTCCTTGTCCTGTAGACCCCACTCTCCTGGGGGTTCCAAAAAGCCCTAAAAAGCTAGCTTTGGTCCCAAGCTTAGGGGGACCAATGTTGCCAGGGGGGTGGGGAGGCTGCCATGTTGTCTTACTGTGGTTGTTCTTAGTCTGGGCTATCTTGTTTTGTCTATGTTTTTAAATGTCTTCTCTTGTATTAGATTTTGTAAACCACTCAGAGTCCATTGGAGTGGGCAGCTACAAGAAATGTAATGAAATGAATAAATGACAATTCCTAAGAAGTGGCTTGGAGCAGGCCAGTCCTGCTTGATCTGACTGGATGGGCAAAGCCATGGAGAGTAGATGGTCCCATAGATATCCAGGCCACAAAGGGCTTTACAGGTAACAGGTGCAGGATTCTTCTTGGCTTGGGAAGTTGGAATCTTGATTCCTCCTGCTCCACCCCACCTGAACTTTCAAATTTCATAAACCACCAGCACTTGGTCTCCTGATCTGCAGGCCTCTGCTTTCTCAACCAAGCCCAAAGCTGAGTGCAAGAGATCAATCATTATATGTATGAGGTCTAACTGTTAGGTGGAAGGGGAAGCCCAGGGAACAGGCAGGGTCAAGAGATGGTCTTAGCTGGGTGCCAGGAGCATGTCTGATTGCTAACTACTAGGTGGAGCAAGAGTGGAGGGTTCCCCTTTTGCAATGGAGTTGGTCATTCCAGATTCTCAGGGCTGGCTTTGCCACTTGCTTTACCTCCAGCACAACTGAGAAACTGGGTCACATGAAAGTGGAAATATTACAGCAGCACCGTGTATTCAGATTTCCATATGTTAGCATATTTATGATAGTCATGTATGAATCTTTAACTCAACATTCAATGCACCTTGCCCGCTCCCCTCCCTCCAAAGTTTACATAAAGAGATTTTAAAAAAAAACACATTAAGATCATCCAATAAGTGCAACCAATGTCTCACTGCATGTTTCCCATTGTCTTATTTTATGGGTTTTTATCTTATCGCACTTTGTGTTGTATGCACTTTTTTTCCCAAAATTATATGCACTGCCTGGGGATGTCTTGTGCGTCAGACAGCATTAGTATATTATGAAATAAATAACATATATGTCCGGATCTTAAATTAAAAAAGAGCATCAGCCATTTTTCTTCCACACATTACTCAAATGTGGAGTTTGTGTTTTCATAAAACAAACAAACAGAGGTAAAGCTCTATGTTCTTTCTTGGAGAGATAATTCTCAATATATGAAGGTCTATTCTGGAGGCTTCCATCCCACCAGTAGACATTTATCTTAAAAACCTTAAAGAAGCAGACCTTGGTATTGGACAGCATAAAAAATTAAGGTACAGAAATCAGGACCTCCTCCTCTGATAAATGGACCATATTTCCTTCCTCCCTCCCTACTACTCCTCTTCCTTCCTTCCTTCCTTCCTTCCTCCCTTCCTTCCTTCCTTCCTCCCTTCCTCCTTCCGTCCCTCCCTCTGTCCCTCCCTCCTTTTCTTGGAAGGATACACAGCAAGGGACAAAACTGAAACAGGACAGAGTCCCATTTTGTTTTCAGGACCATGGAGAGCAATCAAGTCTCTAGCGTGGGATCAGGTTTCTAGGCCTGTGCAAGGCAGCTTAGCGTGACCTCTAGCAAACATTTCATATCACGGAAGTGATGTGATTTTCCCCATTAAAGCAAACATGCTGTCTGTTGTGCCATGGCACAGGGCTTCCTGTCACTTTGCAACCTTGACCCAGAGCGGTTGTGCATATACAGACATCTCTTGATACAGAAGGGAGGTCTGAAAGGAAGGTGATCAGCCTGGGGAGCACTTTTGCTACCCACACAGCATGGCAGCTTCACTTCACTTTGAAAATAAATGGAGATCCAGTGCACGCCGCTTACTCTGTCTGAGCTTTGCATGGCCTCAAAAGCAGAAACGGGAGGTTGCTTTCTTGTACAGCTTCCTCATCTGGTCACCTGGGGACACTCTTGCTCACCAAAGGTAACCAGGGGAGCATCTATCTGCCACGCTCTCTTCCCCACAGGAAGGACGTTTCTGCAATCAATCATAGACCGATAGCTGCTTAGGGTTAGAATAGCTGGCATTGGCACTGCGGTGGCTCCATCTGTTCCTCTTCAGCCACCACATTCTTGCCAAAGGAGATTCATCCTTTAAAGGCCCCACTCTGGTTTCTTTACCGGGAAGGTGGGGGGAAATGTCAGCAGGTTATTTGAAAAGGGTCTCCCACCTCTTTCCCTGTTAATTTGGTTGCTCAGCTGTGAATTTTTCTTTTTTCCTGCTCTCAGCATTCCCTCTCGAGAAACAGGAAGAAATAGTGCAGAGAGAAGTTGGAGCTCTCCCTTGATGGAGGAATCTGACTAGCAATGCATAAAATTCTTTCTTGCACTCCCTTTATTAATTAACTGAGGCAGGAGCACCACTCATCTTCCTCCCTTGCTTGCCACAAGGCTCGATATTCCACTCCAGTAGCTCAGAACTGTGATTCCATCCTGGGTGATTTTGGAGGAAGAACTCAGTGCTTGAGATCAGAATATAAACCAAGAACTATGGATGGCACTCCATGTTCATTTAATGGGTTCGCATAATGTATTCTGATTTTGCAACTCAGCAGGAAGGCTTATTCAGGACATGCATGCCTGACTTACAACCCCATTTTTATTCCACCATACTCACAGGCGGCACGGCTCAGTCTTGAGGTCTAGAAGCTTGATCTGTGAATCAGAAGTAAAAAGCTTCAGGAAGCTGAATTCTATGCTTGGTCTCTCTTTCTGCATGCTGGTACATACACGGCCCGGAGTAGAATTAAGATGCACTTTTAAAAACTTGGTTAAGTCTCCAGTGATCTTGGTCCCAGCTGGGTTACCAGCCCAGGTATGGGATTCTCCAGCTGAGAATATAAGAATGTGCCAGTCAGGCCAAGTATCCTGAAATACAGCAAGACAAAGCAAAAAGGGGCCATGTCCAATTTTCAGGAAAGCAAGACCAAGTTCTCTTTCTAGGCAGCACCTTGGATAGCTCCACGGGAGGCTGAGGTGGTGGATTCATCCAGGCAGATTCGGATGTGGTGATGCCAGGGGGGCCCTCTCAGAGCTTTCCAGCTCTGGCAACTGCTGATTTCAAAGGTGTAGGGTGGTTGTCATGTTACTACAACTCACTAATGTTACTTTGAGGGTGCCAGCAGAATCACAGGTGGCTAGCAAGGCTCCTAGAGCTGGGCAGCTTCTGGAAAGATAGGGCCTTCCTGGGGTGGAAGTATTCCCCCGCCTATTCTGACATTTCCACTGAGCCTCTCAAGGCCAGGAAGGTTGTCCTCCAAAACGACCTTCATTATTCATTTATAAAACTGTAGAAGGGCAGGGTTCACTCCTACAGGCAGCCACCCATTAAATTCCTTCTGGACTCCTCTGCTGAAAAGGCCCCTGAGGCCCTTATTTCACAGATGGGGACAATTTAGCATGGGATGCAAACTGGCTCACGTCTTCTCTTGTCGCCACCTCAGATACACGTTGGGGAGGAGGAATACAGTTGAGCTCCAGGCACTTTTTCATCTTGCTGAAACAAATTGCTGAGCTAAAATCACCTCCGCTACTGGGGATCTGCAAAATGTGCTGTGAGGTCAACAGTTCGATGGCTGAGTCACAAAGGCCACCCGAAGAATCCATCCATCCATAGGACAGCAAGGGATGAGTTGCCTCCAAGGGTCTTCATAAATTAGCAGACGTAGAGGATGAAGTGCAAAGCTCACTGGTATTTGGCAAACCCTTGCATAGCAGACGGTGCCTGGAAATAAGGTCTTATTAAAGACATCCATTATCTGCTATTATAATTTAATGGGACATCCCAAAGGATTTCTTGGCTCCCCCGAACCCTCCATCCTGTGCCAGTTTGGCTTAGCATATCCAGCAGAGAAGTCAGCAAGCATTTGGCCCAGCCACTTTTGCTCATGTAGCTATTTCTCCGTACATCAGCTTGGCCTATTCCTATCCCATCCTTTCAGGCAAGGCATTGGAAGAACCCCAAAGGGGTGTCCCATCCTCCCTCCACCAGCAAAGCCATCCGAGCAACAGAATGAATGTCTGGGGAACAATGGATGCCAGGGGGATGGGCATTTGCAGCAAAATGAGAGAGGAGAAATTAGTGCCAAATGTAATCACACATCTTCTGGTGTCAGGCACACATTTGCTGGGGCACCTGCGGCTCTCCCTGATTTTATTTGTACAACAACTCTTGAGGTTGGTTGGGCTGGGCGGGTCTCACAGACCTGTACAAATGGGGCAAAATCCAATTCAAATCGTGGTTTGGCTCAGGGAATCAATTCAATCCAATCCAACGCTTCAAACTGATTTGAAAAATGGGTCCCAGCTCAGTTCTGTTTTAACTGAGTCCAACTGCGCCTATGCAGATTGACACCCCTGACAAGAAAGGAGACCCCCTTTGAATAACATGGCTGGATGAGTTATTAATTTGGTTTTTCAGAAGGAAAGCATTGGTTTAGTTGACTTCTGATTTCAATTCAGGTACTCTCAATAGGATACTCAAGAAGGCTAATAGCAGCAGTGCCCAGAGAGAATTAAAATTAAACCCGTAAAACCCAAGTCTGTGCAGTGCTGAAGACCAACTCATTTTTAATCCTGGCATTTATCCATGGGAACTCTGATCTCCCCCTTTTCCAAACCTCCTCCTGTCCCAAAGTGGTTCTAACATTCCTGACGCCACTGCATCTCCCTCCGACTCCAAATAGCACGGTGCTCCTTTTCAAACCCTTGAACTCCAAGCATTCCCGCATTCTGCATTTCACCAGAGAAGACAGCTCTCTGTATTTAAGACAGACCACCTTTTGCCAAGCAAGATTTTAATTGTTGCACGGCTTTCGGGGCACGCACGGCAGTATGCAAGGCGGAAGCAATCAACAGAGAAGCCGGAGCTAAATGAGACCATTTTGTTTTCATTCTCTAACTAATTAAAGTTCTGACTTCATTGGCAACAGCCCTCTCCCCCACCAGCATGCAGATTTGGCTGGGAAGGAAAAGAAATTCTGGACTTCTCCTGCTTTTTCAGCTGGTTTATTTCAGTCATTCTGCTGCTCAGCCAGAAGGATGCTTAGCTTGTCTTCTACCCAGTAAGACATCTTAGATGACAGGCGGGGGGGGGAAGCAGAATGAATAGCAGCATCCTGGGACCATCATCCCAGCAAGGAAAAGCGAGGATGTTGTGCATCTCTGTAGCTGCCATTCAAAATTCCTGCCACACAGCTGAGGCCTCTCATCTGGAGCAGCAGCCCATCACTTCTCCCTAGAGGTGTGAGCTCCAAAGTGAGATTTCCTCTGCAATAAACTCTCCTTGCAAATAGAAAACTTGCTTTCAGGGAAGACACTTTCAGCTCCCTGGGTGTATATTCAGTCAGGTCTCCATATTCGGCGGGGTACCTGGCAACACTTTCTGCAAACGTATGAAAATCCGTGAAAATCAGTACTCTCAGCCCAATAGCCCCATATATTTTTCTACACATGCCTAAGTGCTCACACGTGCACCTAAAGTCAAGTTAGAGTAGCCTAGCACAGACACACACAATACACAAAGGTGCCAAGCCATCCTAGGGGGATGACGCTCGCTGCAGGACTGGAGACACGCGTGCCCCACCATCACTCGGTGAGAGCAGCCAATTTTTAGTACGATCAATTTTGTGGCTGCCACTGTGAAAACAGAGACCCGATTGGGGTGACCCTGATTATCTTTTCAAGGCAGCCTAAGAAAAGAAGTTTCGGAGGTGGGGAGACAGAAAACAGGCCTGCCTTTTTATTTCTGATCTCTTGGCATTCTTAAAGACAACTGGTACGAACTGTGTATCTCCATATTTTTAATACCGCACATAGACACGGTGATAGATTATGAATAGCCATCCCACAGATAGGATGAATACTGTTTTACAGGAGATGAAACAAGATAAAGCCACAACACATTCAGTTTTATTGCATTTTCCTTGAGCTTTTTTAAAAACTAAAGTTTTGCCGAGTTCCTTCAATTTATCCTTCTCCGCCTGGTGTATCTATTTCAAATCAGCCAGCAGTTTAAACAGAAAATTGCTTTTTCTTTTTCTAGTTCCTGCATTCTAGCTTCTTTTTTAAAAAGTTGTCCCCTCTTTTTTTTTTTTTTTTAGCTCTCTCCAACAGTGCATTTAAAATCTTTTCAGCAATGGCAAGAAGTTGAACTTTGATCATTTTTCATGAGCTTTTGTAATGCACAGGCACAGTAGCAACCCAGATCTCAGATGAGAGTAGTAATAGAAACTTGGGGGTTGGGAGAAAGAAAGGGGAGAGAGAGAGAGACAGAGCAGTGGAAATAGAAGTTGAAGAGAAATAGCAGAAAGTAGCAATATAGAAATATTTCAAACTCCTCGATACCCTTATGCACATCCACAGAAGTCTTCCTATCTCTACCATTCCTGATTATTTCTTTTCCCTCTCAAAACTCCATGGAAAAGAAACAGAGATAGGAAAACTTTGCAAAATACAGTAAGGCGGGAAGGAATAAAACTCAACTTTTAATTGCATGCTGCCTATACCTTTAAGGGATAACATATCTCACTGGGGCACTGTAGTCTCATATTCTGCCATATTGCATTATGTTAGAAGCTGGTCTTGTGCCACCTGCAGAATTGTCACCTCACTTGGAAAAGGAAACTGTCCATTATTGTTTTGAACTGCAAGATAGCCATGACAGTAATTTCTATTATTTATATTTACCTCCCCAAATATAAACCCTCAGAGTGATCCACATCTCTTTTCTTGCCTTCCTTTCCATGCCAAATCCCACCTACATCTCAATTGCTCAGGAAGAACTGACAGAAATAGATCCTCAACGGAAGTGGTCCCAGATGCTCCCTTGAAGCTGCTGGTTTCTTCCCAGCATCCTTCACCCTGATCTCTGGGGCTGCTGGGAGATGTAGTTTAGCAACCTTTGGAAGTTGCCTACCATGATGGACCAGCTTCTGGCTCTACCAACCTCCTTGATAGATTGTTGGGTTTGTTGTTGCTTTGAACACCCACTGTCAGCCCCACTGGGTAGACCAGACCAGGAAATCAACTCCACAGGATGGCTAAAAGTACTTTTGCTGAGATTGGCTATAATAACAGAATCTTGCAAGTCTGATTATGCTGCACCACTTCTTCCTCCTCCTTATATGCCAGTGAATCAGGGAGATGACTTCCTGATCCACTTCCAAATGTTATCTCATATCTCTGGACCTTAAAAAATGTTTCAGCCCCTTTTGCTTAGATAACAGCTCTTGCCTATTTCCATCAAGGCCATCTTCCTTCCTCTCTACCGCCATATCCTACTCCTATTGAAATCATTGAGAGGAGACTGGGCTGTGCCGAATCTCAGTGGACATAGGCAAAGGGTCTGGAGGTCTGTCAGAAGATAGGAAAGACCCTCACTCCTGGCTGACCCCATTGGGAGATGGACAACCAAGAAGAGATCTCTCTGATCGCAAACCTTTTGAGAAGGATGTTCCACCATCGCCCGACCTTCCTCGCTTCCAGTGAGCGACTCAAAAATTGATGCTTTTCCTCTCAGTCTCTTTGTCACTAGACTAGATGAGTTCTCAATTATTTGCTTTCTCCTTCCCTTTCTCTTTTTTCAGAAGGCGGGACTTTCACCCCAACTGTTGTTCTCTCAGGAGGATGAGTCAGTAGACTTGTGTAAGGGCCTAAATATAGCCTGGATAGAACTCTGCCCTCACCACCCACCCACCACCTCCTCCTCCTCCTCCTCCTCCTCCTCTCTCTGGGAGGGAATAAAAACCGCCAGCACTCTCCCTTTTAGAAGACGAGGGCAGGAGTGATCGTGTTGCCATTTCATTAGAAAGGCATTGTTCAGCTGATTGACAGATGGCGAGTCCAGGAAAATTACGCTCACAGCTGCAGATCCCATCAGCTGCAATTTATGCGTCTTGCATGTGGGTGTGGGTCTGTGGCCACGTGCATGCGTGCACCCTCGGAGCGAGAAACCAGAGCGAGCTACCGAAGAAAAGAAAGCGTAAGGCAGTAGCTTTGCCCTGACCCTTGGGGATTAATCAACCATCTACTCTGAGGGACCATCCTTGAACCCAGCACAGCACTCCTAGAGAGGAAAGGTTAAGGCCACCATCACGGAGCTCTCAGACCACAATTCCCAGAATCCTTTGGGGCCTCATCACGATTGCAGGATTAAGCAGCCTGATCCCTGCCTTTGTTCTTTTCTTATTTATAATCTGTTTTTTTCCCCCGCTGATAAATGTGGTTTATCAAATGGAAGCAATTAAGTTATCAGGTTAAAAAAAAAGTAGGCAAAACAAGTGTGGCAATACGGAAAAGACACTGAGCAGTTTGGGAAAATGTTTTGGTGTTGTGTCATTCCTTCGCTTCCCCATTTTTTGACGATCGGATAAAACCCAGACAGCCTCTTGGGGGCAGCACAGAGATACAGAAAACTCGTATGAGCCTAATCTTAATCTTAATTAATTAATTAATCGTAATTAACTTCACTTAATCTTGTGGTCATCTGGGTCTTTGCCGCTCAGATAAGGAAGACTGAAGAAATGTGCAAAGCAATGCCCGGGGACTAAGGGGTAAGAAATGTGGCTTTTTGAAAGCAGAAGGCAACGTTTTGAAATGTGAGTTTCATGAGAAAGAGCTTGTCTGCTCCTCTGCCTCATGGAAGGATCTTTTTAACCAGGTCTGGGAGAGAGTATTCAGCCAGGGGTATTTGTTCTCTCAAACTATTTCTTCTTCTCAGTCCAAAGACCTAGACGTACTGCAAGGAGGGTTAAAAAAAACTAGGTTTGCACATTGCACTAAGCTGTCTTGTGGTTTCTGCTAGGTGTATTATGGGAACTAAACCATGATGGCTTGTAAACCATGCTTGCTGGCTTAGCACATTTGAAAACCCAGTTAACCATGGTCTGTTCAATAAGTCACCATGAATCAAATCATGGTTTGGTACAATTTGTGAACCTAACTAATGTTTCTGGGACTTGTCTCTATACAACCATCTCTGGGGCAACACCACCAACCCACCATGAAGGTTTAAAGGTATGTTCAATAGATGCACCGAAAATTATCATTTAGACACACAACGGCTTTGTCTTCCACCACTGCAGCAGAGAACCTTCCTGAGCTTGTCCATTATATTAACATGGTACAACGATTGAGACTTTTCTCATGCTCAGATCTTGGAACCTTTTCTTCGGAGGCAGAAAGTCCAAGGTTCAGTGTCTAACATCTCCAAAAACACCTAGGAAAGCTGTGAGGTAGTAGCTCAACTCACACATCCAGCTCGGTGGTAAGAACGTTTATTTGGTTGGCATTTAGTAGGTCACGTGAAACAGGTTTGTTAATCATGTTTTCTGGCTGTATGTCATAGATCAAACAAACCATTCTGGCTTTTCAGTAAACCACAGTTAAAACCAATCTTAGCTCAGCATGATGGGCAAAGCCAGCCCGTCTACAGAAGGAGAAAAGGATTCTGTTTCAACTCTATCACAACCAAGAACCTACAGATAACTAGCTTTTAAAAAAAACAAGCAGCTTTGCATTTTGTAGCACTTCCAGAGAGGTTCGTTTACATAAACTCACCAAGTGTGACAACTCTGTGTAGCTGCCCCCGTTATTAAGTAATTAATTTAATTATTCATTGAAGAAATCTTTGCCCTGATCTTCAGGTGAATTAGAAGTGAAACCCAAGCAGGCTTAAAACTCAAATTACAAGCAGGTGATGATGAAGCTTGTGTGAAAACACCTTGGAAACCAGACACCGCAAAAAATGTAAAAGTTAAAACAACGTTATTCCCAGTGTAAGTAAGGAAGGTGGAGGTTTGCATAGTCTGCTGAAACCCTTTAGAACAGGGTTCCTCAACCTTGAAGTTGAAGTCCACCCATCTTAAAGTTGCTGAGGTTGAGGAACCCTGTTTTAGAATAAAACCCCATAAAAATCTGAAGCTGGACTCCAGTGAACTGCTTTCTCTTGCAGGATACGTGTGTCCCACCCCAGCCCCTAATCTCTGCATCTGGAAGTACCAAGCCTTGCAGCTCTACCTCCCTAATCCCCCCATGGTCCCCCCATTCTTAAGCAGCGCTCCCCGGCATATCACAACAACTCCAGCTCCAGAGGAGACTAATACTGGCGTGAGCCAAGAAAGCAAATGCCTTGTGCTCCAGGCAGGTCTCTGTGGCTGAAAAGGTAGAGCTGCAAGGAGGGAGGATCTGGGTCCCAGGAGACCCCGGCCTCTTCTCTTCCCATCTGGTCCACGGGCTCCTCTCTGCCAAAAGCAGCAGATGATTCAACTTGAAACCTAGCTGGCTGGAAATTCTTCTGCCCTTCAGACTCATTTATGCAAAGCAAGTTTGCCTGGGAAAGGTTGGCCGGGACTTTTCATGCTACAAGGATCCCCAGTGCCCACAGAAACAAAGAAGAGCTATGATTTTAACAACAAAAAAAACCTTTTTAAAAAAAAAATACAATTTCACTTCTCAAATGCCAGGACTTGGTTCTCCCAGAGAGTCTCTGCCTTGGATTTGTCCAGCTAAGAGCAACATTTGGGGCCTTTTCTAATCCCTTCCACTTTCAGTGGCCGGGGTGGGGGGGAGGAAGGTAGCCATGAGCCACTTTTGAAAATGGGCTTGGTTTTTAGTCTTAAAAATCAAGATTTTTTGTCTTAAGTGTGAGTGCAAAAGAGAGAGGATAGATTCCAGTTTGGAACTGGTTATAGAAGGGTGTCCTGATACCCTAATTTTACACATCATGGTAATCTAAGATTTGTTTAGATCCTTGCCACAATCAGTCTTGCAGAACTGGTTCCACACCCCATCCTAAGCCAGACTTTGCTTACCCCGGGCATGGTAAATAAATTACTAGTACACAAAGCCAAACAAACTGCATTTTCCATCTTGAAAAAGCAAAGATGGGCTATTCAAAAACAGCCAACAATAACTCAAGGACTAACAAATAAGCCACACATCTCTCTTCACATGTCCAGTTGCCAGTTAGTGAACCGACAAGAAATCAGTGGTTATTTATTTATTTATTTCCAAGGCCAGTCATTCAAGGCAACAAGCAAGAGAAAGTCAAAGTGTTATCAGGAAAAATCAGACAAGAATCAGGCCAACAGCCATGGGTTAGGAAAACTAGAATATAAATTAATATATCCAGAACTATGATTGGCCTGACCTGGAGCAGCTTAATAAATTAGCCCTAATAAAGAGCCTTAAGACATTATGTGAATTTGGTGGTTCTGATTTAGGGTGTTCTGTGAAGTCATCCATTGTAGTTGGAAAACCATGGTATGGTTGATTATATTACATGATTCTAATTCGTTATGGATTATTCAATAAACCATAGCTTGGTCTGGTACATGAATCTACTCTTGGGGCCTTTGCAAGCTAAGGGGCAGCTTAGAAAGCACGATTCAACCCCCATCCTCTTGGCCAGGTTCGCTTATCTCCAAAGCAGGCCACATCATTTTTGGAAGTGCCTGACTCTGAAGCATTGGTTTAGTGTTTTCATGCTTCAGATCATCCTGGAGGGCAAGCCCATTTCAGGCCAAAGGTCAACCTTTGACAAGCCTCCAAAAGTGGCTGAGCCCACTCTTCCTTCTCCAGCCTGCCAGCTGGCCTTTGGTCTTCTCAAGATAACATTTTAGAGAAGCACGGTTGGATCAATTCACCACAGTGCCCTTCTAAGATAACATTGGGTCTCTGGATGACTCCTGGACGCCAAAGCGGTCGTTCATCAGCCAAGAAGGCCTGTGAGAGTCACCTCTGATGGCAGAAGAATTACACTTTGGAGCTGTCTGCCTGTGAAAGATAACCCCATTCTTTACAAGGCCCCGCTCTTGGTCCCATTGTGCCGAAGCACCCACGCCTGGACAGTCCAGCCAAGCACATTTGCATCTATTGTCTCCCCTCTGCTTTCCAATCGAAGCAGACCTCCACAGGTTCATAATACACTATCTGCAGACAAAAAAGAAGGAAAATTAGTTAAAAAGAAAAAACAAGAAAAGCTGTGCGGGGGGCGGGGGGAGAAGGGAGAGCCACGTCTCCAACTGTGCACAAAAATTAAAACCTCATTTGCTTCTATTCAGCTAACAAGCCACAGCTAATTAAACCCCAAAACAATGGCCCATTATACCAGTGGCTGCCCTTCCCATTGTCCCTCCTGCTCTAGAGTGGGACTATTGATCCATCTTCGGGGGTGGGGGGTCAGGCAGGCCACTGCAGAGGTCTCTCGCTCGCTTCTGCAGAAGAAAGCTTCTGGCCCACAAGAAGTGGAGAAAAGCAGGGGGATCTAAAGACACGGACCAGCCGCTCTTGTGTTCGAGGAACGTCTCCCTGCAAGAGCTCTTGCTGAAAACACAACCTCCTTTGTCAAGCCAGCAGAAAAGAAAAAGGAAAAAAATAGACACGTTATGCCTGCATTATTGGCTTGCTTCTAATTTTCACTTTTAGGAGACGCCTTGGTCTCGCCACCACTCCTTCTGTAGCAAAGAACCAATGACAAAGGAAAATGTGAACAAAGAAAAAACATCCAGGTGCAATCAAAGCAGTTCTGCCCATTTTTTCTGTGTGTCATCTGTGTCCCTTCTAACGCCAGGCTTCCGTGAAATTGGCAAGGAACGACCCAGCTGGCTTTTGGTGACTGGACCTGGAATACTCCAAGGAGCACGAAAAAGAAATAGGGGACTTCAGGTGGCTTGGTCCTCAGGCTACCCATCCCGCCCTGAAGACTAACAGATGCATGGCTTACATGGCCTCCAGGCCAAGTCATCGGATGCCCAGAAATGGAGAAACGTTTCAATGAACAAAGGTCAGAAGAATCAAGAGCGATTTTTGTGTGGAAAGGGTTGGGAACGCAGCTCCACTGCTGTGTTCAGAGAGGAGGAGAGAGGAAGAGGACCAGCACTGTGCATGCTCTGGGGCCATGCAAATGCAGTTAAGGCTCACTGCTTCATCCAGCCAAGGGCATCAAGGCAAATGTATTATCTGATTGGCACCATCCAGAGAGAGAGGGGATCCTGCTTTCTTGCAAGGGCAGTCCAGCTCTTGGTTGCTGCATCAAGGGGAAGGGGTCAGGGCGATCTCCCCTCTGAGCAAAGCCAGAACTGGAAAGGGCCACAGCTTGGTGCCTTTGGCGCACAAAGGGACGAAGTGAAGCTGAAGGTGGTTTTCTGCCATTAAAAAGCAATAAGCAATTTCTTCATGGGCGGGGGCACAGAGGAAATAACGCATTAAGCAACTCAAATATACCTTTTTGGCTTTCCAGAGGTTTGAGAGATCCCATTAAACATCTGGATGCCTCTAAGGTCAGGCTCTTAATGCACCAGCTTTCCAAGCCAGCCACTGTGTAAATGACTCTCGATAACGCTTGCTTCTGAACATTCAGAAACCAAGGGACCATTTCAAATAATGTATTTCAGAATCTTTCTTTCTATCACAGGGTTATTCAGCCGCCAAAGTGGCTTCTCCTGCCCTCAGGAAGTCACCTTTCTTCCACCAACATCAGAGTCTGAAAGCTTGCAAGGAAACGGGGTTGCTGTAACCAGCCTGCCAACATCTGAGATGCAATTCTGTTTATATCTTCATTGCGCTGGGTCTCTTTTCCTCTCTTCCAGGAGTTAATGCCAGGGGATGTCAGGTTACCCTTACAAGCAGCCTGCCAGGTAGGCCAGACTGCAAAATTAGGAGCCACCTATGCAGAATCTCGGTTTAAAATCCTGCCTCCTGCCTTTAGTTCTTCTTAAACATGTGCCCTCTGCCTCTGGCACGGGCATCTGGTTAAAAAACACAATAACCAAATAACAACAACAGGGCAAAATCACAGGGCAAATCCAAGCTTTTCCTTTCACCTCTGAAAAAATTCTCAGCAGCGATTCACATCCACCAAATTGGAGGCTATAAATATAATGACATCAGGAAATAAATCACATGCACCTGTGAGCATTAAAGTTCGCTCACCTTCAACTCCCCCCGGAGTCTATTTTTAAATGTCTACATGGGTGCTTTTCAAATTTGGCCACTCTAAGAGGTGTGGAGTTCAACTCCCAGAACCCCCCAGCCAGCATGCGTGGACTTCAACTCCCAGAATTCCTAGCCAGCTGGCTGAGGAATTCTGGGGGTTGAAGTCCACACCTCTTAAAGTGGCCAAGTTTAAAAAACTCTGATCTCAATAAAAAGAGACTGTTGACCCTAGTAGGAAGCTCACACATATACATCATTAGTTACAAAAGCACCTTTTCCTGGCACTTCTTTTCTGCCTTCCCTCTCCAAAATAACCGCCTGTACAGCTCCTTAGCAAATGTTGCTGAAGACGTCTGAAGTTGCAGCTATTCCATAATTTGCCCAACCAGCCCCTCTGGGAGATTAAACATCCTCTGCAAAAAGACTGCAATTTCATAACAAGCGGCTAACAAAGAGGAATCTTAACCCCTTCCCCCAAGGAAGTTCTTCTTTATTTTCATCAGCAAAAATGCCAAACCAGTTTTCCCCACTCTGGCCATCTCTGGAGACGCAAGGCTCACCAGCTTGGCTCAACGTTGGGACATTAGTCATCTCACCCGAATGCAGAAACCTCCCTTTGGATAAAGCCGGATTAATGTATGCAGGCTCTCGCTGGTAAACTCGCAAGAAATGGCTGGAAGGAAGCAGTTGGTGCCGAGAACAAGTTACGTGGGGGGTGTGAAAATCATTGCTAGCTGACTGCAGCGGGCTTCCTTCTCTCCCTGCTCAGCACATATGTGTGGGGAGCCTTGGAATGGCTTCCCCTTGCCTGGAGTTTGGTGGGGGCGGTTCTGTTTTTATTCTGCTTCATTGACTGTTACACGTTATTACAGTTCCCCTTGGCTGCTTCTATGACAGTGTTTCTCAACCTTGGCGACTTGAAGACGGGTGGACTTCAACTCCCAGAATTCTGGGATGCTGGCTGGGGAATTCTGGGAGTTGAAGTCCACCCATCTTCAAGTCGCCAAGGTTGAGAAACACCAGTCTATGTTTTTCTCCTGAGAGATTTGCAGCCAGATGGGTCTCCAGAATCCTAATCCAGCACCAGGAACCCCCACACCCTGCTGCATCTCCTAGACCGGGAGTTTTCAAACTTTTTCAAGCAGTGGAACTCCTGGATCCCAGGGGTGTCCCCTGGGGATGATCCGAAAGGTCGCGATGAGAGCTGCAGTGGTGCAATCAAACCTCCACGCGATGCACATCAAACACGAGCAGAGCTTCACCGCCATCCTGGGCGCTATCTTGACTTTTTTGACCATAGCTTGTAGAAACCACGGCTGGATTCCCTGATGAAGAAGCAAAGCTTGGGGGACAGGAAATTGACTGTGCTGGATCGCTTCTTGATCTGCTTTTCATCCAGGTCCTGGAGGATGCCGGGATTTGCAGAAGACCATTTGAAAAATCAGCCTCGGACAAACATTCATTCTGTCCAGTTGAAAGCTAGCCATGCTTCTTCGAAAGGAAAGCATTTGGACCACATCTGGACCACAATTGAACAAGCTGAAAGATGGGATAGTTGTTTTTTTTAACTTGAGTCCATTGTCCTGATATAGCTCCATGTAAATTTGTAGAAGGAAGGTTTTCTCGGTAGACAGAGAAGCAAACAGAGAAACAAATGGCAGATTTAGGCAGCAGGATCATTAAATTGTACTGGCTGCCCTCTCTCCCCCCACAGCTCTTTCAAGAAATTGTTTAAGATCGTCCTGAAAACATTATTTATTTAGCAATTTAAAAGGGGCAATAAAGTGCTGCCTTTTCTCATGACAAGAGCCGGGCAAGTCAGGACTATTTTTAATTTTTATGTTGCATGTAATGAGCTACAATCCCTAACTTTCCCCCATGACCGTTGTCATTTCTGGAAACCTTCAGGATACGAGTCCGGTGGGACGAGGGGTGGCTTAGAAGAGGGATGGGGAAACAGCCACCCCCACCTGGCAAAAGTGGGGAGAAGGTGGACCCAAAGATGGGATCGATGTCACTGTTCCAAGAAGAAAGCAGCGTCTGGGAATGGAGTCACTCGGGGGGTGAAGAGAAGCCCAAGGATTGGGAGCAGAGGGGTCGTAACGTCAAGCTGCGACCGCGGGTGTCCACAGAGAGGTTAAAAAAGTCAAGATGGCAGTTGCCATCACGCAGTTGAAGGCCTTTCCCTTCCACACGCACAACACTTGCGTGTGGAAGGGTTTGATCCGGCGGGGGCGGCTACCGCTTTGACACCGCCACCCTCCCCTGAACGCCCCTAGCTGAAACGCAGCTGTAGGGTCCGTGAGCCTAAATTTCCCATAATGCCCCTGAGCCTGGCAGAACGTGGCCTGGATGGTCCAGGGCATTGTGGGACGGTTAAACGGCAGCTCTCAGCCGCTCCTGGACGGAAGCTACTGCAGCGAGGTCCGCTGTCTGTCTTTCAGCCTAAGAGGGGGCTGGGGAATTCTGGGGGTTGAAGTCCCTTCATCTTAAAGTGGTCAAGGTTGAGAAACACCCTCTACCGCCTGCCCTGTTTCTTTCTTTTGGCAGACGAAAACAACTGTTCCTTTTTCTTGGGTTTTCATTTACCACCGCGCGGGTCTCCTGCTTTTCCACCTGAAAGATAACACTGCATTCCCCAACTGAAAGGGGAGAGGCTGTTTTACCTTGTAGCTGCCAAAGCAGAATGTATTAATAAGCAAATGAAAACTCAACAGCCTGCAGCAGCTTTATTGGTAAACTCATTGAGCAATCAGTCTTATTCTTAAAATGTATTTTTCCCCTGAAGACGCCCAATGCAGAATGACTTTTTGAAGTTTAACCCTCCTGGGTCGGGTTTGGGCGTGGATGAGACCTTGCCACCCCGTCTTGCCACCCCGTATTTGCTACCTTGAATTTCATGGTGGAGGAAGAAAATCATACAGGAGGGGTATTGGTGAGCTGTAGAAAGGACCGTTCTTCCTCCTTGCCATTCAGCCTGGCCCCATCCTTCTCCTCCAGTTACATTTGGGGCCTGTCTGTGGCTCGCTCTTCTGGGGCAAAATGCCCACCAGGGTCTCTCATGGATAAGATACCACCTAGGAGGAATATCCCGCAGCATCTGTAGCCAATAGATGAAAACGGTGGGGGCTCCTTCTTCAGTCAAGCGCTTCCGAATTTAGCCCCAGCTCTGCTAATAGAGCGCTGAGCTAATTCTCATTATCTCCTCAGTATTCTGCAAATACCCCATTAGGTGAGATGTAACCAAGGAGGCGAATTGCCAGCCTCCTTTACTTACCTTTTTCTTCCGTTTGTGATTTTCAGTTTCAGCGCATGTCCCTCAACCGATCTCTCCGAGCAGTGTGCTTCCAATAAAGAGTCTGTATTCTTGTCTAAAGCCTCTCCTGTATTTTAAGGGGGTGAACCCATCACATTTCAGACTCGTCAAAGGGGCTGCTTTGCCCTGAGGGTCCTGGGGAGCTTCCAGGTGCAGGAGCAGTATATCTTATGAAGGCTACTTTCCAGGAGAAGGCGGCAGACTTCAAAGTCTGCTTTTGGCTTCGCCAAAGCTTATGGATTGGTTGGCCATCGTAGCAAACAGAACATGCTCTTTTATCATCGTATGTTAATATTAATAATCCTACGTTAATATTGCCAGCATGGCAGGAGCAGATTTAGACATGGAGAGGCCCTAGGTTATGGGAAGCTGTAGAGCAGTGTTTTTCAACCTTGGCCACTTTAAAATGGGTGGACTTCAACTCCCAGAATTCCCCAGCCAGTGGAATTCTGGGAGTTGAAGTCCACCCATCTTAAAGTGGCCAAGGTTGAAAAACACTGCTGTAGAGGCACTATTGGGCAAGGACTAACTGAGAAGAAGGCTGTGTTTCAACAGAACTTGTCACAAATGCCACCAAGACGCCCAACAAACCGTGATGGAGGTCCTCTTAGAACCAAAGGTGTGAAAGTGTGCAGAAAGAAAGCTTGCCTTCATCAATTAATGAGGGTCAGGTGGACCATACGGGGGGGGGGGCTTAATTTATGGAGACCTTTGTCTATGAAATTGCAACAAATGCCCAAAAAAAAGTCTGAAATTTTGAGAAGCTCCTTCAGACTGCAAAGCTAGAAGCTGTGGCTGGCTTTCTTATGCCTGAATTCGGCTCTGCGGGGGAGATGTGATGACCTGTCCTTTGAACCAAACATGCCCAAGGAACCTTTGGGCAACGTCTGAGCCTGCATTGAGTCTGGGTTGAAAAGAGTGACCTGATCTCCAGGTTCGGAAGGGTAGGCTGGCTCTGAGCTCGTCTTCCAAGGCTGTTGCGGCTCAGGCCCCTTTCCTTGATAATTTCAGTATAAAAATAGCCCCGTCGATGCGAAGCGAAGGAACGCGGGGCTCATGCCAATAAACTCGCTGGATTCATCTGCTTCTCTTTTTATTAGCCAGAGCTCGTATTAAACAACTTACAGATTGGAGAATAAATCTATTCAGTAGCTAAATATTTTCTGGCAGGGAAATGAATAGCAGGACTTCAGCCTCCTCTCCGGAGGCACGCGCAGGAGGCCCACAGCTGCCACCGCCGGAGCCTTTGCGATTCAGCAAGGTGGGCAAGCAAGAGGCACCGCCTGGCTTCCTCTGCCTCGCCTGCAGGAGTGAAAATCTGAGGCTGTCTGCTGGAGAAGGGAAGTTCTCCCCACCCTACCTTCTCGCATGCCAGCAAAGGTGGCTGAACGAGAGGAGAACCCAAACTCTTGCTTGGAATGACCACTGTTTGTGCAAACCATGGATGGAAGGAATCTCTTTGAGGGCTTCATGTAATGCCCTGAATCCCCAACTGACCTATCGGCTGGGTTTGTGTAATACAGTGTTTCTCAACCTTGGCAACTTGAAGATGTGTGGACTTCAACTCCCAGAATTCCCCAGCCAGCCATGCTGGCTGGGGAATTCTGGGAGTTGAAGTCCACACATCTTCAAGTTGCCAAGGTTGAGAAGCATTGACGAAGCACGTCATGCCTAACCTTCTCCTGCTTTCCCGGGCCTGTTAAGCTATTGTGGACCCATCAAACTGAGTGGAGGGGGGAAGCCACGGGGCAGTCCAAACCACCCACCCCCAACCTGGCACCCTCTGGAGGTGGCCAGATGGGGAGACTCTAGCTCCCATCATCCCCAGTCAGGGATGGGTAAGCACTGCCCTAACTAAAGAGAAACCAGGATGATCTCTTGGGAAGCTGGTGGTTGACCAAAGTGACGTTGCACATGCTCAATCCAGGTCCGTGTGGGCTGCCTCCATTTCCCCAGGAGAGATCTGGGGGGTGTCTCTCTCTGCCTTCCTCCCTTCCACATTCATCTGAATGCGGATCTCACACCAACAATGGGGGGAAACAGTCCGCTAATCCCTGTTGGAAGTAGCCCTAATGAGAATCGCGGGAAACAAGTAATTGCTTTCATTCCTTTCAGGCCACGCTTCGGTCATTAAGAGAAGAGTCGCAGCTTAGATAGCCAACCATTACTGGAGCTCAGAGTAGCTCGAGGGACCCACTATCTGAAGCGCTGTGTGACAATTCTTGTGGAAAGCAAGAGGGTAAAACTCTTTGATCTCTGCTACACAGATGGGATCGAATCACTGGGTGAATCCAGCAGAGCTGGAGAATGCTGGGCAGAAAAGGTGGGGAGAGATCCACTGTATGCCTTTGCACAATAAATCAGTTTATCCCGGCCACTGCATTGATCGTTTTTGGGATCTGCACATTGATGTTGAACCTTAAGCTCACGAAATAGGACAGGTTGTCACGACTCACGAAGCCACCAAAAGCTAACCAAGTTGAATGCTACTCAGCTTAGCACCCCTTGCCAACTTCCCTGCCAGGGACCTCACTACGCTTGAGGTTCATGATCTACAAATGAAAGGGGAGCGTTTCCTAACCAATATATATCTATGAGACACTCCAGGGAGATTTTATTTTGGAGTTCAACCCCCTTGACCGTATGGGTGGGTGTGTTGTTGTGAACTGAAGCCCACCTTTCACTTTGTTTGCATATGCAGTTGTTCCATTTCTATGGCTGCCCGCTCACACAGCAACGTCATTGTCCTTTTTTAAAAATCATTTTAAAAAGAGGAAAAAATGAGCAAAAGAAAAAAAGAAAGAAAAAGAGGGAAAAATGGGTGCAAAGATGTGCAGTAAGGGGACAAAGAAGTTACAGAGTGATACAGTCAGTATATCATTGAAAAAGAATTAAGCATAAAAAACAAAACAAATTAGTTATTTATATATATAATATACATATATATAATAACTTCACATTCTTGAAACTGCTTCCGAAGTCATTTGTTCAAGGTATTTAAATTGTGGCTGGGGCAAGAGTGTCAAGGGTAAGGTCAAAAAAGTGAAGGGAGAAGCCAGGAAGCTCTGCCCCTCTTTGATCATGTGGCCATATCCGCCATCTTGACTTTTTTGACCCTGAATTTGCAGATGCAGTGAGGAAATAGGGTAGCCATTGACTGGGGTTGCCATATTTCCATCATCCCTTCATAGTGCAGGACGTGAACTAGATCATTCAACGTCTCCCAACTCAATTAATTTTATGATTCTTGGTAAGAAGAGTTAATTTTTAGGCAGGCTGGAGTTTCTTTTGAAGAAATGAAGTGAGAGTTCTATCAAGAAAAGCCATCGTTTTCTTACAAATGTCGCAAAGTATCTGTAGATGATTTCAGATTACTGTCGCACTTCAATTAATTTTGTCTTGCTGGTTTGGCTTGGTTTGGTTCTTTCAAGAAACCTTCATAGCAGTCTGCGCCTCCCCTGATTTCACTGCAGCATGGATTTGGTAGTCTTACAGAAAGAAATGACTCCCTTTCCTTCGGGGGAATGAAGGTGGTGGGGGAGTTACAAGATGAGAATCCCAAAAGCAGTGTTGTCCAAACTTGGCCACTTTAAGATGAGTGGACTTCAACTCCCAGAATTCCCCAGCCAGCCATGCTGGCTGGGGAATTCTGGGAGTTGAAGTCCACTCATCTTAAAGTGGTCAAGTTTGGACAACACTGCCCAAAAGCATTCAGCGCAAAGCAAAAGATGCACCCCTAAAATGCAGGTAGGCTGGGGCAGAAAGATCAACATCTCATTGGAATGATGGCTGAGATCTAAATTCGGGTCTACTCCTTGCAAACCAGTTTATCAGGCTGCATTTTCTGGACCGATTCCAAATCCTTTCTACCGGCATCTTCCCTTTTCCTCTCCCTTGCTGGCTCCCCTTCCTGCCCTGTAATAGGGCCTCCAAAGGCAAAAAATGATATGCAAATCTGACATTTAATTTAGATGTATCTAAAGGGGCTGCAGGGGTGTTTTGCTGATCGCGGAAAACTGTCTGCAGTTACACTCGTGAATTCTTTCAACCTCCTGCCACTCCGCTTAATAAAAAGCTAGATTTGGTGTTGCCAAGCCTGGCCCCAAATCTTCCATCCATCATCTTCCAAATAAATATTGATAATACAAACCGCACTGATGGCAGCCCCCCTTCCTTCCTCTTCACTTTTAATTTCCACTGCAGCTACAATCCACTGTAACTGTTTACAGCCTGGCTGGTCCTGCACGGCCAGAATTAGTGGAAAACCAAGTTGTTTTTGTTGTTGTTTTTAAAGCTGCTGTTTCTCAGGATAGACACAACTTTAGAGGTATTTTTGAGAACCAAAGGAGACCACCATCTTCTTTGGAATCAGCCGCTGCCTTCCAGCTGTCAATGCTGGGTTCCCACCATTAAACCCTAAATCTGGGTTTAAAAACCAGTTTACATACTGTCCCATGTGATGCCCAGACAAATAAACTGTATCACGGCTTCATGTGATGCTCTGGTTCATGCAACCTGGGAAGTCAACGGCTGGGTTCCTGCAAACATTGAGTCAAGTTCAGCTCTGGTTGATTTTGTAGACCTGTCCATGCAGTTTTCTTGGGTTGGCCTGCCCGCTGAAAGGAAGTTTTGTCAACTTCCCAAGTTAGCCTACAGATCTGAGACTTCCTAGGAGCCTCCAACTGAGTACTAACCAGGTTTGATCCTACTTACTTCTTCAAGTGCAGCCAAGGTTGGTTGGGCCCAACTCCATTTTAGTTCAGTCTGGCACATTGAGCAAACCCAGGCAGGATGTGCCACAGGAGTTCACTCAAGGTTCCTCTCCTCACTTTTTGGGATTTTTGCTTGCCGGCTGGTTTTCTTAATGACAACATTTCCCCGCAGAGCCTCCTTAGCATCAGGACCTCTTTCCAATAATGTCATTGCTTTCCCATGATGGGCATCTGGTGGCTCTTATGCCATGAAGATACATGTTGGTCCTGACCTCTGGATGTCGCCAGCCATCTGGCTTAGGTCTCCAGAGTTAAAAGTATCCCCCTCCAGCAAGAAAGTTATGGACCCCAGAGATATGGGGAGGTCAGCTGGTTCCAGGGTGTTAAGAACAGGGTTGTGAACAATACCCAAGAAGGCACTCTTTTTCATCTGTGAAACGTTGGAGCTTTATAGAAAAGATTTGGCAATTCCGTCGCACAGAAACCGAGCCCCAATTCCCCCTGGCACGCCACTACAATTTTGTCTGCGGGGAAATAGATTTATATGAGCGTTGCATTTTATTATGGCAGCATCTTATGTCTGCACGTACGGGCATGAATAAAAGATAGACCTGCAAATGGCGAAAAGCAGCTAATTAATTAATCGAAGCACAACTATATATTCTTCCATTAAAAAGCAAGAGCATCGCATAAAACCCAGCCACCTAGGAGACACTGGAGAATGAAGCAAATTAGAATGAAGATCAAGAGCCCGCGGGTCACAAAGAGAGCGTGCAGAGGGCTGGGACCATGCGTCCTGGCCAATCAGGATCCCACATCAGGCATTGGCGGCCGTGGCCAGATGTCGCAGCCTTGGAAAGATAAATGTATGGCCCCGTTGATTTAGTGCCGTGTTGTCCAAACTTGGCCACTTTAAGATGAGTGGACTTCAACTCCCAGAATTCCCGAGCCAACCATGCTGGCTGGGGAATTCTGGGAGTTGAAGTCCACTCATCTTAAAGCGGCCAAGTTTGGACAACACTAATTCAGTGGATTGAAGACCCGATTGCACTTGCTCCTTACGAGCGGATCTCCTAGATATGTAGACTGCGTACGGACGAATACCGTGGAATATGGGACTCATTTATACCAAATACAGTAGGTTAAAAAAAAACATTAAAAAACCCACCATACTCATATAAATGTATTAGTAATATATATACGTACTAGAATAACGTTGGCATTAGGTAAGGATATATAGAATTGTAACACTTTACTGCGATAAGGACATATTCACACAGTTTTTTGTGGTTGTATTTCTTTCACTGTTTGGTTCAAGCACTTTCTGTATGTGTTTTTTTCCCTACTCCATAATGAATGAATGAATGAATGAGTGAATGAATGAATGAATGAATCAATCAATCAATCAATCAATCAATCAATAGAGGGCCAGATTGTAGGAATGTCTGTGTAAAAGCCTTTTCTTGTAGTTGCTGTTTTAAGAATAATTTTACGTATGTATTGATTGGTTGATCTGATTTCTAGAGCCGCCCATCTCAACGCGTGACTCTATAATAATCCGTCACCCAGCAAGCTTCCGTGGCTCAGAGTGTACAAGAACCTGGGTCTCCGTGGTGTTAGCTCTACACCACAGTGGCTTCCTCTACTACAAGCCCATTGTTTTAGGGTTTCCTGTACCATGGTTCTGACTCAAATGTTGCCTAGCATTGAGTGATGGACCTACTTTGGGTCAGGTGCTCAGTTTGTGCCTCAGAGGGCAACCCCAAACTAGGTCCGTCACTCAAGGCTAGGCAACATCTGAGTCAGAACCACGGTATAGGTAACCCTAAAGCTACAAATCCCATGATGCAGCTTGACCACGAAGCCAAAAACATATTGGTCTTAAAAACCTCTCCCAAAATATAGCAACTTGCAAGGAACACTCCAAGGGAGCCTCCGCTATTTTCACGACAGTGACTTTTTCCCCTGCAATGCCAGCTGGTAGCTTAGTTGTAAGACTTTGTGCAGATACTCAGCTGGCATCCTTGGATTAAAGATTCAATTAATTTTTATTTTGTTTACGCTAGCATCTCTTTAACACTCTTCCCCTTCAAGGAAGATCTCAAAGCAGGGGCTATTGGCACTGAGCTCCAAGTGGCGAACAAGGATATTTTTAAAAACGAGAATGAAATTAATGTAACTGAGCAAATAATTTAAACACACTGAGAAAAAGATCAAATGAACTCAACCACTTAAAAGCATATTGGCAGCTGAGCCAATGTGGAGATAACATCCAGCTTGTGGAGTCAACCTTGTTTTGATTTTAGAATGACTTCTGGCATTTACCTTTAGGGTTAGCCTTCCTGTTAGCATTCCCCTGAGACTTTGGAATGATCGCATTTCATAGATGGGTGGATGAGATGATGGATGGATGGATGGAGAAAGAGAGTGATGCATTTCATTCATTTATTCACGGAAAGAGAGAAAGAGTAGAGGACACTGGAAATGGCCTTGAAGGACAGGAGGAAGAGCTGCTATCAAGGCAACTGTCAGATAAGGGGGTTTTGAACCCATGCCAAGAAAGTAATGTGAGAAAACGTCTCAGACAAGGCCCTCCCTAGTTCACATGAAGGGAGGGAAGGAGAAGCACATTCAGATTTGCAAGATTCTGTTACCAGAGCTGTTATAATAAACATAATGCTTACCTATATGGCATTGCTTTCTTAATCTGGTCTATCTTGATGGATGGATGGATGGATGGATGGATGGATGGATGGATGGATAGATAGATAGATAGATAGATAGATAGATAGATAGATAGATAGATGCATTTCATTCAGGGATGGGCGGATGGATGGATGGTTGAAATCAGAGTTGGAAGGACTTAGTTTTTAGTTCTCTAACCATCCTTGTGGCTCCTCTCTAAGCCAGTTTGTCTCAATCGTTCTTAAAATGAGATACCCCCAAACTGCATACAATACTCGAGGAGGGGTATGATCAAGGCAGAATAAAGTGGAACTTTTATGACTTATGATTTGGAAATTACACTTTTCTTGATGCAACCTAAAATTGCACTTGCCTTTTTTATAGCCACATCACGCTGCTGACTGGAGTTCAGTTTGCAATCAGCTACAGTACTCTTCCAAAGCTTTTTCACAAGTGGTATTACCACACCCAGGTATCTCCCTTCCCACAACTGTCCACCTGATTTCTAAGTGTAGAATTCTGCATTTGTTTCTCTTAAATTTCATTCTGTTATTTTCAGGGCATTTGCCTAGCCCAGCAAGATTGTTTTGCACTCAGCCTCTGCCTTCTAGAGTACTGTCTATCCCACCCATTTGCAGATCTGATCTGCAATCCTTTCTACCATTTTCTGTCCTTTGCAGATCTGATCTGCAATCCTTTCACCTCCTCCTCTGAGAAAAAGAGAGAGAAACGGAGAATTTCTTCTGATCTCCTGGTGCCCTCAAGGAAAAGGGTGTTTATCGTTCTCTTGCCAAGATCTATAGTCACCTCTGGTGGCACCCCCTGCACGTCCTGTAATTAAATAAATTAACACCAAGGCCCATTTGCATAGAATAAATATAGCACCTTTCAGACAACCAAGCTGTTTGTCACCCTGTTTAACACACTTAATCTATCCAGCCATGTTTTTCTTTCTGATGCAAGCATCGTATCCTGGAGGATTCATCTTGTCAAACTTGTTGCAAAACTCTCCCTCCCCGTGCCAAAAAAAAACCCCTCACACACTCATTTGGCAGTTTCTCCTGCTCCATTCATGGAAATATTCCTATGATGGTGGATGATGATGATGATGATGATGATGATGATGATGATGATGATGATTATTCCTGTAGCATTACAACATTCATGCCCAACTGAGCCGAGACCAGCAAGAAAGATTCTGTATTCCTTTTCATGTACCAAGAACTCCTTCCCCAAAGATAAATTCCCGGCAGCACAGAAGCCATTTTATCTGCCCAGTTCCATCTGAATCCAGCAGTGATCGATGGGCATCGCCTTGGCACATCGTTCTACACAATGCCCAGAGCAGACGGGGCTGCTGCTCCAGAGCTCCGTCGATAGCAAAACACCAGCAACTTCTGGGGGAAAAAAGGATAACGCTAATTGGAAAGAATCTATCTCAGCTAGGCTGCTCGTTGCAAATTAATTGTCATTTATCTTGGATTGTTTCTTTCATTTAAGAATAAAAAGGCAAAGAAGCAGAACTTCGAACCAGTTGATCGTGAGATGAGGGGTTTTTGTTTCACCCCCGCAGCATTAGATGACATGAGAATTTGCTCTCGCCAAAATTCCCCTTTTTCTCCTCTGATTGAAGGTTCAAGGACCTTGCCATCTGTGCCTCGTCATCCTTTAGCCCTCAGTCCAGTCTCTTACCAAACCCTCATTTGCAGCTCTTGTTCACAGCGAGACTGTCACCAAAATAAATGACTCTATTGTTTGTAAAACAAAAAACCCAAACCTCTGTCTCTCTGCCTGGTCTGGGGACTCACTGTGAACTGGGCATGCTGCGAACACAGCGGGACATGCTTATGCCCCACCTGTAAACCCCCACATTGGCGAGGTTAGCGATGTTGACAGGCCTTTCTGCAGCCAGGTTCGAATGCAACAGTTCCAGAAGTGAAGAAGGGTTTAGTGCGCATACAGGGAGGAGCAGCAGGGGTGGGACTTCGCTCCTGTGGATCAGAGAAAGTCAATCTTCCTGATTCCTGAGGGATGATGGAGATACAACACTACCCAAGGAGCTTTTAAACTCCCAGCTGCCATGGCACTGATCTCCTTGGTTCTCCACAAGACACTGAGTGATGATGAGCTAAGCAGAGAGGCTGGGTGGGATTGGGCAACCCACTAAGTGAAGGGGAATAGTAATCAAGTTCTACACTAACCACCGAGCTGTGAACGTGGCTGTCAGATTTTGAACGGATCTGGTAAAGCATGTTTGGAGAACATGGCAATATCTCCCTGATGGCTCATTTCCAAACGATCTTGTCCTAGAGATCAGTCGCTAGCAAGCACCATGCATTTAACCCATGCTCAGGGAAAATCCTTGGATTTGCACTCTAGGGCTGAATTATGTGACCCATAAGACAGGTTTCCTCCTTAATCTGCCCATATTCCTGCTTAAGATTCCAAGAATGGCTTCATCTGGAGACAGTTAGAACTCCATTTCAGATCTGAAGCCCCACTCCTTCTCTTCAGACGTCCTGGGGGAACCTGCTATCTGAAGGGACGCCCCCCGCCCCAAGGAGGAAATGTCCTTGCCATGACCCTTCTCTTCTGAGGAGCAGCCTTGGTTCCACAGCTCTGTTCTTTGTCCAACTTCTCCAAGACCCATTTTTCATCAGGGGGTTCTCCCCTTGGCTTCCTTGGGCTTTTCTTGTTGTGCCTTTGGCTGCCTCTTAATCATAAATCTGGCCAAATTTAACTTCTTGCTGCTGATCCTTCTGACAGTAATGGCCCATTAACCTACGAGACATAAAATTGGAAGTGTAAATCTTGCACTAGCGGGGGAATTAGAACGCAGGTTTGAGGATGCAGGCCATGAAATCTCAAATAAGGGCTGATTAACATCTCCTCCCCAGCTCTCTTGTCCACCTTCTCCAGGGCCAGGGAAAGGAGGTCCAAAGGGCACAGCCGAGAGGGTGCCAGTAGCGGTCTCACCGCCCCCCTTCCGAGAGGAGGAAGGTAATCTCGTTTGCATATTTATTTATAACGTGCAAGGCTCGCCTTTCGTTCAAAGCAGTCCCCAAACGGGATGCAGTAGAATAAATAAACTATCCCAAATTACCACAAGTGAAAAAAACCAAACAGGATTGCAAAGAGTCTTTCTCTGACGCCCTTAACGGGTGAAGAAACCTACCAGGACTTGCAGCCAACCACCTCTGGACGGGGGGGGGGGGGGGGGGGCGGAGATTCAATGGTAAAAGTTCCAAAAAAGTTGGCCTCGGCTGAGCCAAAAGACCTTTTGTTCCTTGGCTTCTCCCTTGACCCTTTGAATGAGCATTTCTTGGGCGAGGGGGCAGACAGCTTTATTTGGGAAGGCAAAGATGTTCCCTTGTATCTCAGAAACCCCTGGATGGGGCCTTCACTCAAGACAACCAAACCAGCTGTGGCTGCACAAAGCCCATGTGTGGCCATAGAAAAATCAAGACATTTTTGGCCCCAAGGATGGAAGCAAGCACAGCACAGCACAGCACACCATCACGGTGTGACCACTAGATGAGGACAATGAGATGCAGAACCGTCTAATCTGTGTGGCCACCTCATGGCTGTTCAGATGCCTGCCAGCTCAGATCTGGTAGCCCTACCATTGATGCAGCTTCCCAGGGAGAAGCCACCAGCAATTCCCCAGCACGGCTTGTCGTGCAAGCCCTGGCCACCAGAACAGGTCTCCTTCCATCAACAGAACAACTCACTCTTGAACTGACCTGAAATCTACTTAACTCCTACAAGCTGTAAGATGCACTCCCCAAGTTGTCATGCCTTAAGCCAAGGGTCTCAACTCATGGACTGTGGGATGCATGCACAGAAGGGAGGGAGGGAGGGAGGGAGGGAGGAAGGGAGGAGGGAGGGAGGGAGGGAAGGAGGGAAGGAGGAAGGAAGGATCTTTCTGCTCAGCAAGGAGAAAGAGAAAAGCAGGAAGGATTCTGGCAGCTCTTAGAAGGGTGGCTTTCCTAAATTATATTTCTGCTAGACAGGATCTTGAGACATTTTCACACTGCAACCCAGTAATACAATATTGGTGTTCTGTTGCCCAACTGGAGGAGCTCTGTCTCGCAGCTTCGTTTTTTTGTGAAAGGTTGTTTAAAACACACCGGCGTTTCTTGACATGCAGCGATGCTCTTCACCTTCTTCTCTTGGCTTCCCCAGAGACTTTTGCATCGATGAATGAAAAGGCTGCCGCACCACAACCCTCAGGCAACGAGCTCATCCTCGTGCTCCTCTCGTGGCCATTGGCATGTGACACCCCTGCCCAAACCGGAGGGCACGGCCATTTTTATAATGCGATGAGCAAATCTGGGTGCTGGAATCACCCAGTGGGAATGAACAGAGATGGAAGAGGATAAGAGCTATTCTACCTTTTACTGCTTAACAGACATCCCCCCCCCCCCCCCCCCACAATAAGGGGGAAAATGGGAGCAGGGCTGGGAAAACCCTGGAGGGTTGCAAATGGAAAAACGACATTGTGTAGCTGCTCCTCCTGCCATTGAATGAGGCGAGGCAACTGCATGATTGAAAAGAGCCTCCCTGGGAATCTGCACCAAGGCCCTCCCGGGAAGAAGCGAACTAGCCTAGGAAAGGAACAGGATTTCCATCAAGGAAAGGTCCAAGCTTGCGGGGAGTTCAGGAAGAACAAAACCAAACAGCTAAGACCGGGGAGACGGCAGAATTAGAAAGCCCCTCTCTGAAATATGATTGTCCCGTCGTGTCATCCCCGAAGCCAAGGCCCCCCAGTTGAACTGCCTTCCCAGCCACCTGACTGAGAGTCGACAGGAGCCCTTCCTACTCCTGCCTGGAAATGCTGGCAAACAGATGCCCTGCTGTGGGGCTGGATTCCTGGGAACGTGCGTGGATCCCGGGAGGAGAGGATCTGCCTCTCCATGCGGCCCTTTCTGTAGGATTTCTGCCCTGCTCAGTTTTCCAACCTTCTTGCTTCTGCGTTTTTCAGCGAAGGGCAACAGTGACCTCTCCTGGTCGCAGTAGGAACATCACGGTCTGCTGGTTTTCCAAAACTCTGTCCAGAGGTTCTGACTCCCCTCCAGCTTGCCACCATAATTCCAAGACCCCCCCCCCCTCCACATGCTCCCTTGCACCCAGCAGCCGCCCAACATGTACAGGGACACCGCACATGAGCTCTGAAGCAAAACCAAGGGAGAAACATGATGAATCTGGCCCGACACATTTCAGAGACGGACTTTTTTCAAGGGCAGGAGGAAAGACAAATGTAAAAAGATGATAACACCCGTGAAACATCACAATGTTTTGTTCTACAATAAACAGGTCAAAACACTCACCCGCTTTCCAAGTGACAGCGACTTAAAAGCCTAGCATGGATTATTACATAATTTATCAAAACCATGATAAAAACATTCAAATATATTTAAATATGGCGTGCTTGGTCTCCGTGAATCTAAAGAGACATATGGTCTCAAAAAAGTGCTAATTCATTATTCATGCTAACAAGGATGAATGTCAAAACATTAAAAAAAAACCATTCTGTTACTGCTCAGTTACATTCATTTTCACAAATTCCGTGTTGTTCCTTATACAGCAGATAGAAAGCAGTGAAAACGTTCACTTGGGTAAATTGTTTTAACTCCAGAAAAGTTATTTAGAAAGGACATTTTGTCTCAGAAGTCTTGGCACACGTTCATATGGATTTTTTTTTTTAATCCATTTATCCAAGGTTAGGGATAAGAGTCGAACCCAGAAAAACATGGGTGTATGTTCTCAAAGGAGCCTGACTTTTAAAAATCCTGACTTTAAAAAAACTCCTGGAATGTCTGTGCAACCTTGCTATTTACTTAAATATTACAATAAAAACACCAAAAGATGTGTTAAGAACAAGCACAACTTCCTTCTGTCAATTTGGTTGAGACCCGATGCACTGAAATCGCTGCTAAAGGGCAAGGAAAACAGAAGCGAAGCTTTGGGTGGATGTTTTCAATCCTGAAAATGTGATTAGCCCCCAGTCACTAGGCATTTGTGAAAGTCAGAAAGCATGTAGTCTATTTCCTACGAAAAGCCCTTTGTGAAATCTTCCTCTGGGCTTTACGTGAAGAACTTCTGGAACTTTTAAAAAAAGGGTTGAAATAAAACCTCTGAAAAAAGCCTGGCTGGGAAAGGTGTCAGCTGATGGACTACATTTTTCTTCACTTGAGGCTCCCCTCCTCCCTGGTTTTGTTCCTTAGGGTCTGCCCCCCCTTTCTCACTCACTCGAGACAAGCACGATTTTTGACATTGCCCTGGGATGAAGCCCTACAGCCGATGTCTCCATGAGCCCAACGCGGGCCACCGAGCTTTCAAACATTCTGAAGAACGTTGTAGCGCCTGAAGATCTCATCTGCTTTCTTGGATGAGGGTCCACAACAAAGTGATGCAATAACAAACTGCTTTGTCTTTCAGGTACCTCCCAACTCTTGATTCTGCTGCAAAGACTCTTGGAGGCGGTTTCTAGCACTCTTCCAGGGAGATGCTAGGCTCCTGGAAGGCCCCCGAGATGCTTGGAAAAGCCCCTGGGCATATGGCCAGAGAGCTGTTTGGAAGAGCGGGCTGTTGCACAAGAACCAGGCCACAATCATTCCCCCTGTATCTGGGACCTTCTACCTGGGACTCTGGGCTCATTGCTGCAACCACCCAGCCCACCTGAGAGGCACCACTGCTGTGCCCAGGATCAAAAGGCAGAGGGACCCTGAAGGCTCCTTGCAAGGGAGGACCTGGGAAATTAAGGTCTACTTGAGAGTCCTTCCTTGCCTGGATGACTTTGCAGCCTGATGAGGCTTGATGAGTGCCAGCTAGGTAAGAGTGGAATAGCGTAACCCCCAGTATAAAGTGCTCAGGTGGGGGCAGTTGTGAGAAGAACCTTGGGAGAGAGGAGGAGGAGGGGGAGGGGGAGGGGGAGGGGGAGGGGAGGAGGAGCAGGAGGAGCAGGAGGAGCAGGAGCCACAGCCACAGGCACAACAGCAGTCAGACAAAAGATATCTCAGCCCACAGAAGAAATCGGGGTGGAGAAGGCATCTCAGAAGGGACCCTCCCTAGTTCCTGGAAAGTACAGGGAGTCCTCACTTAGTGACCGCAATTGGGACTGGCAACTCAGTCTTTAAGCAAAGCAGTCACTCAGTGAACCCGCGACTGTGCTTATGATCTTCAGTTTTCCTTTGCTTTACAGACCTGCGAATGTGAGGATAGGTCGCAAAGTTACTTTTTCATCACCATTGTAACTGCAAATGGTCACTAAATGGAGCAGTCATTAAATGAGGACTACCTGTAAAGGCAAAGGGGGAGAAATACTTTCAGACTTGCCAGATTCTGTTTTGCTGGCTGGGGAATTCTGGGAGTTGAACTCCACACATCTTCAAGTTGCCAAGGTTGAGAAACACCGCCTTACACGAAAGATGGTGTTAGTACTCACGTGTTCGGTTTCTCGCCTTGAGTACCTCAAAGGGCTGACAAGCTCATTGTCAAAAGCAGTGGGCATTGACTGATGCTTCAGTTTCTTTGCAGATGGCCCAGGTCCTGCCGTCCTTCCCTTGGATTGGCTCTCTGCAATTCAGGTGGGTTAACCGTTGACTTCTGGAGTGACATGTGACTTCTTTGTGATGTGCTTCCTTCTGACTGTGTGTAACCTCTGGTTAGACTTGGACCTCAACTGCAATTACACTGCTTGCATGAAACGGCAAATAGGATTCCTGCCACTGGCCCATGACCCAAAGCGAGGCCTTTGGGCCTTTGCAAATGTCAGCAGGAAATTAGGCAGGCCACCTCCAACAGGAGGAGGGCCACGGATTGCCCACCATACCATACATATGTCACACCTTCCTAGCAGTTGGGGGGGGGGGCGGATTAGGACATCCAGGGAATAGTAGCACGGAAAGTCTGTTACGGGTTGCTCAGCCCCTGAACCGGGGGGGTCTACAGGGAGGATGTCAAAAAAGTCAATATGGCAACCAATGGTGTGGTTGTGTCCTTTCTGACCCCTTTGCGCATATCTTCATTCTTTTTTTTTTTATAATATTTTATTAAGGTTTTAAAATTACAAAGTTAAAAGTTAGAAATGAAAAAGAAAATGAAAAATACAAATTATAAGGAAAAGGGAAAGAAAATGTGAGATAAAGTAAAGAAAAAAGACATGAAAAATAGATAGCTTCCAATCTATCTCTGGTCTTAAGAATAATAAGAATGTCATAGGTGCTAGTTTTTAATGCATTTAGTAGGAATAATTCTTTGTCAAAACATATCCCATTACATTTATAATCTAATCTTCAAATCCCCATGTAAGCTTCGCCCCGCCTGCATTTTGCAAATAGTCCATCAATGGTTTCCATTCCTTAAGGTAATAATTATTTGATTTTTCATTTAATAAACAAGTCAGTTTATCATTTTCTGCCATTCCCATCAGTTTTAGCAACCATTCTTGTATTGTTGGTAGTGTCTGGGTTTTCCAAAATTGTGCAAACAAAAGTTTTGCTGCAGTAATCATATATTGAGTAATTCTGATAAGATGCTTTCCAGTTTGAAAGTCCATTATCCCCAACAGGAATATTTCTGTTTAAATGGAACCTGTATCTGTAGTATGCTCTGCATCAAAGCTTGTATTTGAGTCCCAAATTTCTTTGCAATTTTACATGTCCACCACATATGGTAAAACGACCCTTCTTGTTGGTTACATTTCCAACAAACGTTGGAAATTGTCCCGTGCATCTTTGATAATCTTTGGGGTGTCATATACCATCGATACAACATTTTATAAAAGTTTTCTTTCAGACTATAACATAAAGTAAATTTTAGTCCTTTAGACCACATACTTTCCCATTGCTGCATATGTATATTATGTCCAGTATTTTTTGCCCAGCGCATATCTTCATTCTGAGACATCTCTTCCAAATCCCGAAGGGAGCCACTCTACCTTTCATTTCAAAACACGCTCCTAATTCTGAAAGAGGGGGAATTCATTCCAAAACACTATCCCAGGTTCAAATTCCGAAGAGGGGTGGTCTCTTCCTCTCTTCCCACCACTCCTGGTACCCTTCTCTTCCCAAGTGCATCTGGGTTGGGTTTTACCGGCGTAACGGCTGGATCTTTGCAGGTTGCACCAGCTTGCCAACGTGTTGGGCTGCTTCTTCACGCCAGCCATCCAAGGCTGGGTCTCCAGCCTGCCTCCTTCTAAGCCAACGGGGAGACTGCTGCCCCTTTTCGGAATTCTCTGTTCGCAGTTCCAGGGGAAAAAGCGATTGAACCGGCTTTGCGGAGAAGGCCCTTCTATGCGCCGTCTCCCCCTTTCAAAGAAGGGGAGAATAGTTCATGATACCTTGAAGTATTTACGGCACTTTCACACTTGATTTAATTCCTACTTACAGATCTTCGGCTGCCTTTGGGCTTGATTTATCTCTGATGTATTTCTGCGCATCTAGCTGGGCCAACAGGGAATAGTTGCATTTAAATTGTCCATTGCTGCGTGCACTCAAGATTGCTGCTGCAAAAGGCAGATGGCATTCCTCCAAATATTTAATAAATCTCCTTTCCTTTAGTCGCCACCAGAACACACGTGCTGTGCGGCCTCTCCTTGTTTTGCATGTCCAATGCTTCCTCCACTGGAATTCTCAAATCCTATAAAACTCGCAAGATTGAATGAGGGGAGTTTAAGGCGTTTGCTTTCCCCGAAATACAGGAAGTTTGTGAATGAGTGACTCCGGTACAAAGCTCTGGAGCTGAATGCGGGAAATGTTCGCCTCCTGGGAAAACTTCGCCCTAAATTGTTTCCTTTTAATTCTTTAACTTAGCCACTCTTCTTTCCTAGCATTATCTTGCGATTTCAACCATGGGGCAGAATGTGAGAAAAGTAAAACGTTGCTGTGTGTAACATAACCCAGGAAAAAATGGTAGAAATCTCTTATTTTCCAGTTGAGCCGGGGTTGGTCATTTCAAGAAGGGCATCTATCAAGCGCATACTTCAACCCTTTAAAGAAGCCACGGGATGACTTATTTGGTTTTATTTATCAAATGCCTAAGTCAGTGCTTCTCAACCTTGGCGACTTTAAGATGGGTGGACTTCAACTCCCAGAATTCCCCAGCCAGCCATGCTGGCTGGGGAATTCTGGGAGTTGAAGTCCACCCATCTTAAAGTCGCCAAGGTTGAGAAACACCGGCCTAAGTCATTCCTTTCCTTAACAACGCTGGGCAGCTTCAAAAATTGCTATCAGTGCAACCTTAATTATAAAAGTATCACTAAAATGGGAAAAATGTAAATCACAGTCATCGTGTACCTAAAAAGAAAATCTGATAGAGAATTCAGTTCTCCTTGGAAATCCAAGCAATTTAATCCATGGATTAAGTACCCCAAATTTAGATTTTTCTGCACGCGGGGAGCTGATACCTCAACTTTACAGGTAATTAGATTTTCGGTACTGATTTAATTTATTGTACTTTATAGTTAGCGGTTTACACTGTGTGGATCAGTTATCTTTGATTTAAAGCTTTCTGGGGTCTTCAGTTTTTTTCCTCAAAAAGGGATGTCATTTATAATCGTACATAATTAAGGTTCCATTGAAAAATTGTAATGTTTATGCCATTTTAGATCCCTTGTCCCTTATTCTCATTTTGCTACTTGCATTCTACCCCTTAATTCTTTTTGCATGTCTTTTAATTCTTCTTTTTTATATCCTTTTTTCAAAAGTATAATTATTATTGTTGCTGTTGTTGTTGTTGTTATTATTACACTAAAACCAGGAATGGGAGCATTAAGACACTAGAAGACATAAGGAGACCGCCCAGAGTCACTTTTTTGTGAGATGGGCGGTATCTAAATTTGAAATATAAATAAATAAATAAAAATAAATAAGGAAATAAATATCATTTGAGCCCCATTCCTGAATTGTCGTAATGGGGAGCGTCCTTCAACTCCAGTTTGTTACATGAGATGGCTCCAGTGATGGTTGGACCCACCAATGACCTACAAATATGAGACGAGGTGGTCCATCAGCAACCTGGGCTTCAAAGGTATAAGGCTTCATACAAGCATCAAGAGTCCCTGGAGCAGGGTTCAAGGAGCAACTAAGGAAGCCGTTTCAAGTATCCTCAGTTCTGCTGTCACATCCTGGTGTGCCCAATGTCCAGATTGTCTCCACGGGCTGCCCCATGAAGAGCGCTTTGCAGCAGTCCAGCCTTGAGTATACCAGAGCGGGACTCTCCTCGTTTTCTCAGCCAAAGATCTTGCATAGCTGTCCTCCAGTAGTGCTGGATCCACTGAAGATTCCCAGACTGCAAACAAATTCAAGAGAAGTACAACTCCACCCGGAAGAGGACTCGCTCCCGAATCTTGAGGTTCAGCCCCTGAATCAGCGACAAAGACGTCTTGTCTCTATTCGCTTTCCGGTTAGGGTCTCACGTGCAGACATTTACCACCTGGAGACACACAAAGGCCCAGGAGTATTTTCTGCAACCCCCTCCAAAGCTGAGAATGTTCCTTTCTAGCAGTTAGAACAGGCAGCATAGAAATGGATGTCAATAAATGAAGACGCAAAGGCGTGACGGCTCTTGCGGTTCAAGAAATCTTCCCTTCCCTGCATGTCACCTCACTCCTTGTTATTCCAGAATATTTTTTTGGAGAGATGGGCCTGCCTTTCCCCAAAGTGGCCACTAGATGCCAGACTTGCCCCGCTAATGACCTTGCAGGGAGGGGGGTTTCTCTCTCTCTCTCTCTCTCTCTCTCTCTCTCTCTCTCTCTGTGTCTCCCCCCCACCCCCCACCCCATTCACCCACTGCTCGAAGTCGCCAACTCTATAGGAGACCCCGGGCAAAACACGGTGGAAAAAAGCCAGGAGGGGTCTGGTGGCCCCTTTTCCAACCAACACATTTGATTCAAAGGCATACGCTGCAGCTCACAAAAACTGATGCCTTTCAATCCAATTTCTTAGTCAGAGCCGAAGGGGCTACCAGATTCCTGATTTTTTTCCCCAGCTTGCAGATTTGAGCCCTTTGCCAGGCTGGCATTTGCCCCTGCAAGACAGATACCCATCTGAGGATTAAGTGGGGCCACCCCGAAATAGGGGAGACCAGAGATCTTCAGGGCACCAGGTATGGGGCAGGTTGCAAAGCGTTGCTTGAAGCCCACTCCCCCATGCATAGGTTACATTTAGGTAAACTGCAGAGCATTTACTTCAGCCCTTTGGCTAGCTGTAGCGTTTGGCAAAAATCATTCCTTTATTTTAAAAAAATGCAAATAGGACAACTGGGGAGTCTGCGCCTTCGTGTTCCATTAAACGTTAACAGATTTCTGAAGAATCTGAGTTACGACATTCCACGAAGACCCTGTTTTCACGCCCTGGAGAGACGCCCTACTTTATCCTGCATACTTGGGCACTTCCTGCTCTCTCCATCAGCCTCCAAAATAACATCTGTGTCCGGGGAGAAGGCCAGGAACCCCTCCCATGCCTTAAAACTTCTCCATCTGCTCGGGAAGGCATGGTGTTCTGATTTGAAAGAGCCAAATTACTTCCAGACAAGCTTTGACTCTGGAGGATTGTGGTAGCATCTATAATCCAGTCGGCCAGCTATAACATAAGTTGGATTTATACGTCTGTCCTTGTGTATGGGAGCGCAGATATCCAGAAATGTCTCCTACACGTGCTTAATGAAAAGATGCTCCTTCCACCCAACGATCATTTCATTAATAGGAATGCTCCAAGCAGGCTCAGATTCCAACTCTGAGGTCCCCCTCCCCCCCCTCCAATCTTCTTTCCGGGATCAGTGGCCTTAATGATCCCAACCAATTAGGGACCCCTGTAAATTGGATAACCCAGCCCATCACAAGGGGCTATAATAATAACTGCAAAGAAGGGCAAATGGAGGGGGTAAACAATAAGGGCTCTAGCTGAACTCCACTCTTGGTCATTACACGGACTTGCCTATCCATATTTTTGGCAAGAATACAGAAGTGGTTTGCCATGGCCTTCTGTGTTTTTTTTTAAACTTCTTAGACTGGCCTATAGATTCCCTGGTCGTCTCCAGGGTGAGTCCTAGCCAGGGCTAACCCCACTTAGCTTTTTGCAGAGGAACCAAGCCACGTGCTCTTGCCAGCCCCGAGTCACGAAGAGGCACCGCTCAGCCATGGGGCACCTGCTTTGCAGGGGGACGCTTCCATCTTCTAGGGCCGCCTGGTGAGGAGCTGTGGGTAGGACAGGTGAGGCAAAGGGAGCTGGCTGGACCCAGGGTCAGACTGTGGAAGGAAGTCTCTGGTAATCAGATACCCCAAAGGTTGGAGAAGGTCGTCCTCCGTGGAATGTGCACACACAGCCCCTCCTGTAACACCCACCCCACCCAGCCCACCCCATTTCCAGAAGGATCTTGAATCCAGGGTTTGTTCTGCAAAGGCGGCGGCTTCCGTCTCGAGGAGGAAACATCTTTTCAAACGGAAGAGTCTGTTTTTGCCAAATGTCTTACGGTTGTCAGATTGGCTGCAAAAAAGAAAAGAAAAGAAGAGATAAAAAGGGCTTCTCTTTTCCTGAGATGAATCCGGAAAAGTCAAGCTTTTGGCACAGGTTCCGAGTGCAGACACCCAGATTAGCAACGGCTTGCAAAAATGTCACGCCTGGAGAAATGGGGTTTGACTGGAAAGACAAAAAGCCCTCTTAGTGGCGGACAGTTCTCCTCCAGTGAAGTAACCCTCTGGATGTGCCCTGCTCTCTGGGCACGCCACCAAGGGCGAGCATCTTTCTGTCTCCAAGCAAAGCCGTTCCCACCCCAGGCATGACGGGGTCACCCCCAAAGTCTCAGGCAGGGCACTCCCCAAAGGGCAAAGTTTTGCAACTAATGGCACCCACACACACTTGCAATTCCAGGAACTGGTATTGCTGGGTGGGAGCTTCAACCACCTCCCCCCTCTCCTTCCGGACCTCCGATTCCCTGGGTGCTTGCGCGGTTCCTCCGGAAATGCTGCCCCTTGTTCTCAGGCCCCGAGCCCCCCACCCAGCCCTGGGGCAGCCCTCGATTCAAACCTCCTGCTCTCCCTTTGGGGCAAAGACCAGCCATGGGCAGCACCAGCACAGCCCTGTCCTGGGCCCTGCTGGGATGGAGGGGAAGGGGGCTGCGCGGCTTGTGGGGGGACTTTGGAGAGATGAACGGCCTGCCTTGAGGGTCTCTCTGGTTTACAGCACCCAGTGTGCCCCCTCCCTGGCAAAGAAAGCCAGCAGCACAGCCCTTCCTTTGTGGAAGCTGGGCAAGAGGTGCCCTTGGTCACACCTGATGCGCAGCACTGGTCAGAGGCCTCCAGCTAATTCAAGCTCAGTTAACAAACCATGGCTTACCACAAGCCCAACCCCCCCAATTCTCTCTGCAAAGTCTCCCACCGCCCTCTTTCCGTCAGAGGAGGCGGCAAAGGAGCTCCCCAGCCACCCACCCCCCACAGCTGACGGGCCAGGCAGGGCGGGCCTGCCCGGGCCGCTTCTGCAGTGTGAAAATGCCCAGGCAGGGGATGGCGGTTCCTTCGTCCCCAGGATGGCAAAGGGCCTCTCCTAACTGCGTGCCCGACCCTCAACCATCCCTCCAGCCGCCGGGAGAAGGACCCCTTCCTCTCGGAAACCCCCTTGCCTCAGCTCCCAACCGCCGAGGTTGCCCCTGAAAAGCGCCCCTTCGCCCCTTCCCCTTTCCCCTTCTGAGCCGCCCCCCCGCGCTGGGGGGGGGGGCTCTCCCCCTTTGGCGCACGCGCAGAAGCCCCCACCCCCGGCTGGTGCAGGCTCTCCGCCTCGGTACCGCAGAGGTGGGGAGAGCTGCCCGAAGGGGCGGGGCGTCCTGGGAGCCCGCCCCTTCGCGGAGGTGCCTTGGGCAGCAACCCCTGCCTGCGCCAGACGGGGAGAGCGGCTCTGGCGCCCGGACGTGGCTCGGGGCGCAGGTAACGGGGCGCGCGGCTGCTGGCCGGGAGGCGAAGGCTCGGGGGCGGCCGGGCGGCCTGGCAGCGGTGGCTTCTCCGCTCGCCTCTTCCGGGCCGGGCATGAACGGAGGCGGGGGCGGAATCAGGAGAGGAGGGTCGCGGACGGACGCGGCCATCCTTCCCGCTACCGAGGCGAGCCGCGCTGGCCCCGAGGCGTGCCCGGTAGCCAGCCCGCATCAGCTGGCCAAGGAGGGGGAAAGGCGCCGCCCAGGCGGCGCCCCCAACCCGGCGCTGCCCGGGGTGGCCGGAGGGGCAGGTCCGCTCCTTCGGACGAGGACAGCTGCAGCCGCCAACCGGGGGTGTCCCTGGGCGCGGGAGCGCGGCCGGGGAAGGGGCGAGGGGAAGGAGGCTGGCCCGGCGCTCGCCCGCCCGCCTGCCCGCCCTCTCCCGAGGGGCTTTCAAGCCTCCCCCGCCGCCGCAGAGCCCTCCTCGCCCGGCGCGTCTGGAGGGTCCCCTTCCGTCCGAGCGCGCAGGGCTGCGCCCGCGGGGGTGGAGCGAGCGGGCGGACGTTGAGGGCGAGCGGGGGCCGGAGGCGGGCAGGGGCGCCCCGAGGCGGGGGAGCTGCGAGGGGCCAGGGACTCCCGGGCCGGCTGGCCAGGGCAGCGGCGAGGGCCGCCTCGCGCGGAGCGGAGCACTGCCGCAGCGCGCGCGCACCGGGCTGGCCGGCCTCCTGCTGGCCCTGGAGGGCCGGCCGGGGCCGAGCGGGGGGAGCGCACGTGCGCAGCCCGGGGGCGCCGCAGGGCGGGCCGCGCTGCGCCGGCTCGGCTTTGGCCGCGGGGGCTGCGGCAGGGGCCCGCGGAAGCCCGGCCTAGACGGGCGCGCGATCGGGGCGGGGGGAGTCCCGACAGGGCCCCCTCCGACAAATCGGGGAGGCGAGGAGGAGACGGAGGCGACCTCTCCCTTCGGTCTGCAGCAGAACCTCCCTCGCCCAAGGCCGTCACGCCTCCCCCGATGGGGGGGCACGCCCTGTGCCCTCTTCTCTGCCATAGCCAGCCCCACGGATCCCAGCCTCTGTTGCTGAGAAGAGGTCAGCCCCCAAACAGGGCTGCAGTCAGTCATCACAACCGTGACTTTTCACGCCCCGTGAGAAAAAATCGTGCAGGGAATTTAAGGAAAGAGTTTTCCCAGGGGAGGGGTTGGGGGACAAGCCCTTATCCTCTTTTGCCCGGTTCCCATTGCATCTGACCTTCTCCTCCACAGCCTCCCCTTTTGCGTCTTCTCCTTGCCGAGGCAGTCGCAATTTCGGATTGGTGGGGGGGAGCAGTGAAACACCCTCTCTCTGCTCACCCATTCCTAGATTTCTGGGGCTGGTCTATTTTTTTAAACTGCGGAAGATTCTTAGAATTCTTTAGCAACTTCTGTGTGAGGTTTATGATTCATCCTTCGCTTGTCTCCCACTGGTGGCTTGGCACGTTGCCCAGCACTGACAAAAAACTGCAGAAAGGAGAATGGCAGAAGCGTTAGATAAGAGGAAGGGAGAGAATGGGATGCCTTCGCCAGCCAACGGCTTCCGAGCATCTTCTGGCGACGCAATCCAAAAATAGCTGAGAAGTTGCTTTGGCGTTTAAAAAAAAAAAAAATCCGGCCACTGCTTTTGGTTAATGTAGCCTTGCCAGCTTTGCTGGTCTCTTTGCATCTCTGCCTCCTTCACTAGGTGCTTTTTCTATTCCTAGATTTCGCCTCCACGGACACCCTGCTGTGTGCCAGGCCCGCCCGCGAAGATGCTGAGAATCACCATCAGCCTTGCCCTTCTCTTGGCAGGTAAAGATGTGCTGCCCTCTGGTGGCGCCAGGAGGCAACAATCTGGACCGGTGTTTCTCAACCTTGGCCACTTTAAGATGGCTGGACTTCCACTCCCAGAATTCCCCAGCCAGCCATGGAGTGGAAGTCCAGCCATCTTAAAGTGGCCATGGTTGAGAAACACCAGTCTGGACAAAAGCATGCTAAATTCGAGAAAATGACCTTTTTAGCCATAGTCACCCAATTCTATCTCTGTGTTGAAGACCTGGTGTGGTACGTGAACAGTGGTCCTGTTGAAGAGACCTGTTTGTTCCTACTACTCCACTTTGCATCAGACCTGGAAGCGTATACTCGGAGCATTTCCTTTCTTTTTTCCAACTTCTCTCCCCCCGCTTTGAATAAAGACTTAAACAAGGAAGGTTTACCTGTTAAATTTTGGGGCTGGAGCTCATTTCTAAACTGTTTTGGGGGGGAACCAGGAAAATCCCCCCCCCAGCAGTCATGCTTTGCTCCGTCATTTTTTTTTTTCCACGCTGTGTCTGTGACTTAACCTGCCTGTTCCAGAAGCCTTCTTTCTCTGCGTGGTCTAATATTTTTGGCCTTTCATGCTCTGCATCTGGACTAAAGCTTTCATCATCCCCCACCTGAGGGTTATGGTGTGAAAGGCAATGCTTTCCCATCACCTTCGCTCCTTCTGCTAGGAATTCAGCTTCACGGAGACATTACCTTTAAAAAAAAAATGCTCTGGACTTTCCATTTGCATGGAAATTAGGAAATCCCACATCAGTCAGTGAACGGGTTCTGATTGATTAGATCTGCACATGACTTGGACCTTTGAACAAGGGGAAAGGTGTGTTATCTCCTCTTCTTAGGAGATATCATGTATGCGTGAATGTGCACAGATGTGCCTTTCCCCTTTAAGAGTAATGGGAAAATGACTCTTAATTTACTATTGGTATGAGTACATAGTTATTTGTGGGGGTTTTTTAAAGTATGGCCTCATTTAATCAAGGTTGCCTCTGATTTCCTTTAACCAATTCTTAAAAGGGGGTTTAACACATCAATGATAGCGAGGTGACGAATCATCCTTTGATTACAGTTGTTTTAGCCCTTGAATGTAGTCAGAGGGTTAAGTAACCAGGGGTTGGGGGCAATGTTGCAGCCATCCAACCAGTCACTCAACCCAGGGTGATGACAGCCATCTTTCCCCTCCCTTAGTGGTCCAAGTCAGCCACTGCCAGCGAATCAAAAGATTGACAGCTTGCTTGACTGATCAAGCCCTGCGGATAGACTGTGCCTATGAGCGGAAAACCTCTAACCCCCTGAGCTATGAATTCCGCCTGTCCAAGGACGCTGGGGAGGGGACGGTCATCGCTGGCAACGTCAAAGTGGCAAGTGCTGTGTATAAGTCTCGCACCAACATCACGACCACTGACAGCCTCGTGTGTCTGTATCTCAACGGCTTCACCACCAGCGATGAGGGTGTCTACACGTGCAAGCTGAAAATCACCAACGATTATGAAGACATGCAGTCCAGAAACATCTCTGTGGTCAAAGGTGAGCAGAGGGAAGAAAGGAACCCCAAACGTGCAGGGCCAGGACAGGTTCTCCATCATTTGAGAGAAGTGTTCCTCAACCTTGGATGCGTGGACTTCAACTCCCAGAATTCCCCAGCCAGCATGGTTGGCTGGGGAATTCTGGGAGTTGGAGTCCACACATCTTACGCTAAGGTTGAGGAACACCGTTCTGGAGGGCAGAATGATGGGTGGAAGTCACAGGAAGGCAGAGTTGAGTTGGGTGGTAGGAGAAACGTCCTGCAGAAAGAGCAGTTGGACAGCGGAACCAGTGACCCAGGAGGCGATGGGCTGTTCTTGGTTGGGTGGTCCAGGCAGAAAGGCTGGACAGCCACCTGACAAGGATGATGTCATTGGGGTCCCTGTGTTAAGCGGGGGGGGGGATCCACGGCCTTGGCAGCCCCTTCTCAGCCTCTCCCCTTTCCCTTGCAGCCCATTTGGCAAGATGCGCCGGGATTAGCCTCTTCGTCCAGAACACCTCCTGGCTTCTGCTGCTCCTGCTGTCGCTGCCTCTGCTGCAAGCTGTGGATTTTGTGTCGCTGTGAAGGAAGAAGAAAACCAGCAAGGGGGAGAGGGGCACGGGGAGGTGGTTGGGCGGGGCGGGGCGGGGGGGAAGAACAGCCTGGCAAAGAAGCCTAAACCCACCCTGGGCAACGTGGGCCTTTTTCTTGTGGTTTTGGAAAGTGGAAGCCCTTGTGGACCGTTGAGACCGAAAGCAGAGTGGTTTTCTCTTAACCTTCTTTCTCTGTATCTCTCTATTTAGCCACATAGCTGCTGGAAGCGACTGACTCGCGCTTAGAGCCAACGTCATGCTGTAACGTGCAAGCAACGCATTGCAGGGGTGGGATAATGGGGGCATGATCACATTTCCCATCGCATCGCCTCGCATCGCCCTTCCTTCTTTCTCTCCCTCCCTCCTTCCGCTTTCACCATCCGGGGTTCTCGCTTGGCCCTTCTCCCCCCAAGCAGAGTGGTGGAAACTGTTTTGCTTCTCCCTTTTCGTCTTCTGGATCTTTTCCTCTTTGGTCTTCCAAGAACTGCTGGATAAGAGACTCCAAGGAAAGACGCAGACTCCAAGGAGGTTTGGGGCGCTATATCTTCCTTTCTTCTTTTCGTTTTAATCAAAAGAGCCCATGGGGCAGCGAGAGAGTGGGAAGAAGATCCCACTTGTGGGCCCAAGGTGTTTCTTGCAGGATGCACAGGAAGTCAGCAAAGCTGAACAGCAGCAGGAGTTGGACAACTATGTCTCGGGCTGAAGGCCGCACCCAAATAAGCGATCAGGGATCGCTCCTTTTCTTAAATCATACCTGAAATGCAACATTTTCCAAGCAGATGTTAAAATCGTGCTGCTGAGCTGGGCAGTAAACCATGAAACCCAGTTTTGAGGGCAGGGCTCTTGGCGGCCTGCAGCGGGGCCAACAATTGTCCACTCCTTGGTTTCCTGCATCGGCCCAGCATGCGCTGCTGGATGTCAACAGGGCAGCAAGGCGTCATTTTCAGCAAAAGGGGGTTGCGGGTTCACTGCAGCAGCAGGGACTTGTGGGCTCAAGCGACCCTTGGCATCTGCAACTTGTAGTGGGTGCAGTTTGCAAGAAAGGGGGAATGGCTCCCGTGCAGCCGCTTTTAGGGCTTCCCAGAGCTGTCCAATTGGGGCAACTGTGGGGCGAGGATGAGTACTGCTTTGGAAGGAGGAGCGCCCGTGACCCAGCTGGATGGGGGAAGCTTCCTGTTGGCAAGGATGCGATCAAAAAGATGACTCCCAGATTGCAAAACAAAATTAAAAAGTTTATCATGGTTTTGTGGGCATGCTCTGCACGCCAAAGAGTTCCCAGGTTAGGTCGCCCAGCTAGGTCCAGAGGTGGCCTTTTCGGAAGAACTGTTTGGTGCTGGAAGGGAGGTGTGTGCATCTTTGCACATGACTAAAACAGTCACGTGGGCTGCAGAGAAAGTAAGAAAAAGGGTCACCCCCTCCCCCCAGAAAATCAGTGCCTTCTCAGATGCTGGCAAGACAGGAATTGATTACCAACGACCGTCTGACCAAGCGTAATTTCAGCTGCTTCCCCTTGGCTTGCATTTTTGGCCACAAAGGTAGAGGGGCTGAAGAATTTGGCTGCTGTTCAAGCAGTTGCAGAGGACTGCATGAGTCAAGGAGACCAGGTCAGAACCACTTCCTAGCCCTTGCCTGTGGAGCATGGGATTCCAAGTTCATTCTTAATTCCCCCTTTAGGCATTTGCCCCAGAAATGCAACAAATGGGGGGGGGGGGGGTGATCCACTTGGAAGGCATTCAAAAGCCTAATTGACTCCAATAAGCTAACCCAAAATGCTAAAATGCCAGGATTGGGCCTTACATTACAGATTTAATACCAGAAAACTAACTCGGGATCAATTACACGCCGTACTCACTGCAGGAGGAGAGTTGTGTTAGTCTATGATGGGAAGAAAACACGGCATACGTCTGAATAATCATTTGGGGAGCCAACGCTCAGCTCAGAATTGGTGGGCTGGAACCTCAGGCTTAGCAAAATTAGAAAATCAAAGCCAATTGTGTTAGGATCCTTGAGTGGATTTACCCAACTTAGCTCCCCAGCCCAGTGCGGGAGCTGAAATCAGCCTGCAAAGCGTAGTGAAGTAATGAAGTGTTGTGTTTTCTTGCATGTGGAGGAATAACAAACTATGCCTGCTAAACTTTCTTATCTTGCTGGCCCTATTTTGCTAAGATGTTTGTATGCAGGTGGCTTCAGCGTTTAATCTGAAATGCACGTATATGGTTCGGGTCAAAAGTTTCTGTGCGGATTAAGGTAATTTAAAAAGTTGTCAGGACCAGGACAGGCAACGTGCAGAAGGTTTGCACAAGCGGTGGGTGGCGTGAGGTTAAAATGTTCTCCAGAAAATAAGAGCTGGGCTTGCAAATTGGAGCCATTCCCCAAATAACACCCAGCTTGTCTTTATTTATGTTATCGTATATTATGCTGGGCATCGCAGATTCTCTGCATTGGCTTTTCTCCTCCCATCAAGATAGTGGAGCGGGAAGCGTTCGCTCGTGTTTTTGGAGGATAAGATTTCTGAAGATTCACAAAAACGCACCAATTGCCCTTAGCAGCTGAGCATTGCATGCAGATGGGGGGGGGGGGGGAACCCAAAGCTATGAGATAATTGAAGGAAGGGGCGTTATAAAGCGAAAATGGCACAAATTCAGTCCCTGGGCTGGTGCTAAAAATGGTGGTTTAATATTTTTGCAGGCTTTGAAACTCCCTCCATTGAAGGCTCCCTGGAACTAAATGCCAGATGATCCATACCAACTGCCTGAACAGCAGCAATGATGATGTTTGTTTAAAGTTTGCAGTACTTGGGGGTCCCTCACAATTGAGGAGGAAAAACATTTCACTTTAAGCCAATGTATGTTGCTGATTTTTTCAAGAAACCGTGGGCAAAACCTGTTCATACCAGGCAGTGTAAACAAAGCAAGATACAAAATTAAACCGGACAGAAATTTATTGTGAGTTGCACTCCCAGCCTAGAAAGGCCTCCTGATGGCTTGATGAGGTTAAAATTGCAGGCAGACCTTAAGTGAACTGGGGGGGGGGGGGGGGGGCACACCGGCAGGCCCCAGCTCAAAGGGGCCAAAACGGGTGGTCCGTGGGATGCTTCTGGATTTCCCTCCCCCGTTTTCCAGCCCTTCCCTGGCTTTGCTTTCCCACCTAAGCCAACGCTTTTGCTCAAGTTTCATCTTCAGGATTTTACTGCTCAGGTATTGCTAATCCTGCATTTCATGTCTCGCTCTTCCAGGGTTGATTTTTGTGCAAATGCAACAGCTCAGCGTTAGGAATGCACCGGGTCCAGACCACCCATTCATTGCGCTTCGTCCTAGTCTTGTTCGGTGAACATTTGTAGAGTGTTTTCCACAGCTTGTTGTCAAAGACAAAAAAAGGGGGGGAGCACCCCAATCCGCACAAATAAATCCTTAGATTGTAGAATTCCTTTGGTGGTGTATTCTTTGTTTAGGGACCATTTGCTGTTGCTGACCGCTGCTCATTTTTTTTAAAAAAAAGGCTCAATCAGCTTCTTACCTGGTTAAGGATTTGTTTTAGCCATTCTGTAATAAAACGATTCTTGGAGTATCTCAGGTTCACTACCTGCAAAACCTCGGGTATTGGGCTTCAGTCTAAAGACGCAACACGAAAGGAAAAGTAGAGAAGGGAGGAGGAAACCATTAGCTTCAAGCGGCGGTACTCAGTCACAATGTAACTGGCAGCAGTTTGGGGAGAAAGACTCGCCGCGGCGGGGTCCCAGGAGAGCTGGAGGGCAGAGCCCGGTCGCGCCCCGGCGAGGCTGCCCGCGGCGGAGGGCAGCGCAGGAACGGGGCATTAAAGCGGGCAGGGCCACCGCCGCGCCGGACGGCCGTAAAATCAAGGCGGAAGCCCGGGGCGTCCGGGAGACGCTTCAGCGTTTCCAAACAGGCCGGTTCTCACTTCACACGTGAACAGCTTCCCGGAGGCCCCGGGAAGAGAAGCCGCTTCTTCTCGTGGGAAACTTTCCGAGCGCGCTTCGGGGGGGGGGGGCTCCTCCGGGTACCCCGCCCAAGGCACCGGAGCGCCCGCGGGCCCCTTCCGCAGTCCGGCGCCGGAGGGGCTGCTGCCGGACGGCCAGCAAGCCGGGCTCCCGCGCCCCCACCCCGACGGCTGCAGCGGGGCGGGAGGGCGCCCGCCGGCCGCGGGGGTCCGTCCCGGCCAGGGTCCCCGAGCGAGGCGGCCGCCGGCCCTCCCCGGGCGCGTGCGGAGCGCGGGTCCGCCGCCCGCGGGCCAGCACCGCGCCGCCGTTGGCGCCCCTTCCCCGCGCGCTGCCCGCCGGGCGGCCCGAGAGCGCAGCGCCACTCCGCGCCGCTCCGCTCCGCTCCGGCCGCGCGGCTCTGTCCGCCGCCCGCTCGCCGGCGCTGCGTCACCTGCGCCCGGATTGTGACATCAGGCGGCGGCGGCGGGCAACGCGGCTCCATGGAGCCGGCCGGGTTCGGCTCGTCCCCCCCGGAGACAGCCAGGTGAGTGCGGGGCGCGCCCCATCCCCCCCGGAGCCGGGGCCGCGGGGGGCGCCTCCCCTCGCCCCGGGCAGGGCGCCCCGAGCCGCGGAGGTCCGGGGGCGAAGCGCTCCGCGCGGCCAGGCGGCGCGCGGGGCCCTCGGCCACGCCCCTCCCCAAACGACCGCCCCGCCCCGCCCCCCCGGAGCGGCCCCAGGGCCCCGCGCGCGCCGCCGCGGGGGGGCTCAGCCTCGCGGAGCGGGTCCGCGCGGGGGGGCGGGGAGCCCAGCGGGCCGGAGTGGCGCAGCCTCCTCCGCCGCCCACCCGCGTCTTCCCTTGCCCGCGGGCTGCGGGGCATGGGAGCTGTGGTCCTGGCGTTCGTGGCCGGGAAACCGTGGGGGAGAGCGGGACGGCTGGTGGCGATGGCGATGGCGGTGGCGATGGCGATGGGGTTGTTGTGCCAAGTTCTTAGGAGGCTGTCCGAGGAGACTTCGCTGCCGCTGGGTTAAGCAGAGGGCCTCCGGCTGCGGGAAGAGCCCCTTTCGGGAGCCCGCCTGAGGCAGGGCGAGCAGGTGGGCTCGGCTGGATCTCGGAGAAGGGTATCGCGAAATCGGTCCACCCATCTTCAAGCTGCCAAGGCTGGGAAACCCTGCTCTAGGGGGCTGGCGCAGGATTAGGGGGGAGGTAGTCCCTGCCCCTGGGAAAATACCCAGCTGAAAAGTTCTTGAAAAACCCTAAAACAAAGCTGTACAGTTCTGTCCATTCTGGGTGGCAGTGCCCTCTGCACCTGCTCAGGAGCCCAGCAGTCCTGTGTTCTGGGTGCCCTGGTTTGACCCCCGGCACTGATCTGGGGCTCCGCCCAGCGGCGAAGGAACGAGGCCCGTGCGTTCCCACAACCCACTTGATGAACCCAGTTCTCTGTATTTGCCCAGCAGGCTCGGCTAAAAAAGGGCTGGAGAATTTGCGGTGAGGGTGTCCTGTGAACGCAGCCTCGGAAGGAGGCGTCCACGAGGCTCCTGTTGTTGGGAACGGTCCTTGGAAACCAAAGAGAAGAGAGACGTGTTTTCAGAAATGAGCTGGGTTGTGTTCTTGTTAAGTAAACTCGCTGACACAAACTGTACAGCTTTGTTCTAGGAGTTTTCAAGAACTTTCCACCTGGGTATTTTCCCAAGCGCAGGGACTATCTCCCCCCTAATCCTGTGCCAACCCCTAGAGCAATGCTGCTCAACCTTGGCGGCTTGAAGATGGGTGGACTTCAACTCCCAGAATTTTCCCAGTGTGCAGGGACTATCTCCTCCATAATCCTGTGCCAACCACCCAGAGTCCCCAGTGTGGGACCCCCTAGGGCAGTGTTTCTCAACCTTGGCGGCTTGAGATGGGTGCAAGCAAGGCTGGCCGGGGAATTCTGGGAGTTGAAGTCCACCCATCTTCAAGCCGCCGGTTGAGAAACACTGCCCTAGGGGGTCCCACACTGAGGAAAGCAGTTCCAGGTAATGTTCCACTTACATTTCTTTCGTCAGCTGTATTTTTAAGAGAGCAGGTGATGGGGCACGTATCTCAATAGTCAGTAATAAATGTGGGTGGAGTAGGTCTGTGGGTGTGTTTATACAATGCCAGTCGGTTCTAAATCTTGGAGCTGCATTTGCACAACATGCTCAGCTTGTTTAATAGTAACTTTGATTAGCTGGTTTGTAGATTAAGAGGGGGCGCCAACCTGGCCCTTGAGTCAGCTGATGGTTCCATGTGTCGTCCAGACTAAGAAAAGGGTCAGTTCAGCAAGCAAAGGCAAGGCATTGGGTGAATGCAGTCTTTGCATGTATGTGTGGGCGTGGGGGGGGTGTATATACACAAACACACATACACACAGGGAGGGAGGGAGGGAGGGAGGGAGATGCAAGAAAGAAAGATAAATTCCCAATTGAAATAAACCAGATTGGAGCCCATTCAAAATAGAGTTTCGGCAACTGCTCTCCTTTGGGACAGACTTTGTGTTGTAGCCCCATTTTACAGAAGGAGGGGCTGTTGTGCCTCTTGGGGGGAGCTGGGAAGGATGACCTCAGCTTGCCCCAAAGCTCTCCTATCATTATGGGCTGAGTCACCACCTAAGGACGGTGCCCTGGAGCAGAGAGGCCCAAGGTTTGGTCACTCCCAGCCAGTCAGCGCTGAGCGACATGCTGTTCTGTTGCCTTCTGTTTCGCTCATATTTAGAGAGCTGTCCGGGGGGAGGGGTTTTTTTTGGGGGGGGGGGAGATTTGCATCCCTTCTGAAAATGTGCCAGTGTGGTTAAAACTAGGGAGAACACTGCATGAGCTCCTCCCCACGGGGTACTCAGTTGTAAGTTTTGATATGACGAACATACTTTTTAAAGTATCTGGGATTCATCGTATGTCGTTAATTGAATCTAAAAGAATTAAACTGAAATGAAATATACCCCCCTTTCGTTTTTTCGCCTGGTCCCAGCCAGTTTTTAAAGTCCCTGGTTCAGGTTGGCTAAACCTGGTTCTCCCTCCTGAACTGGGGGACACCACACGTTAAACCGTTCTTTCTTTTTTCATGCCTGGTCCCCTCATCTACTGGGGAGGAACAGAGTTGGGGGTCAGCAGCGTTTGTCCGGAGGTTTCTGCTTCTCTCCTCCCGCTGGAGTTCAGGAGGGCCAACACTCTTTCCTCCTCCCATTCTACCATCTTGCAAAGCACCCTTGCAGAGCAAGCTGATTCTTGAGGTGCCCATTTTACAAAGGGCAAACTGAGGCTGAGAGATGTTATCCAAATGGAAATGCAGGTTAATCAAGGTGGTGCGTGCTTGTCTTTCTCGTTTCCTCATTCTCTCTGTGTGAACACAGCTTTGGGGATTGCAAAGGTAAATGCTATTGTTATTTCACGGTGCTCTTTTTTGGTACACGCCAGAGGAAATAAAAGAGGCTCTGTCCAATGGATTCGGGGTGCCCCGTGCTGTGAATGCCGGCTTTCATTCTTTTTATCCCCAGGTTTCTAATCCATATGGGTTAGGGGGTCATTAGACTTGGAAGAATGGGCGGGCCTGCCTTAGGTTCCTGCCCCTGGTGCCCCCACTACCACCCACCACCCCTTTTTCTTCAGATCTCCTCTGGGGTCCTGAGTCCCCACTGTTTATCTGAATGGGAGATCTACCCCACAGGCCATGCCAGGCTGGATTCTCCTCTCCTGCCCCTTTAAGTCCCCACATGCTGGAATGTGAGAATTGCTCCAGCCATTCTGTGAGGTCAGATAAAGCACTATATTTATCTAGCCGGTAACCTGAGCTGTGGATCTCTGCTGCTGCAGTTGAAACGGGCTCTCGGGCTGCTTCCAACCTAGTCCATTTTGTGCCTGGAAGGGCCCTCCCTGTAGATTCCCCCACCCCACCCCACCCCACCCCCAGGCGCCCTCCAACTGGACTGCCCCTGCTGCCTTCTGATAATTCCTCTTCTTTCTCCCCCCTCCCCTCCCCCTTTTCTTCCCTGTAGAAAAAGCAGCTTGCCAAGGCTGGTCTGAGCCTCCCCCCACCCACCCCAGGCTTCAGTTTCATGCCACGGCTCTTTGGGCCTGTCGTTCTACACACAGGTGGGTGCCGACCGGAGGGGGGTCGTGACGGCCCAGGAGGGGTTGGGGAAACTGGAGGGCCTCAAAATGGGAATGTTTCCATTGGGCTGAGAAATGGTGGGGTACCTTGTTTGTTGGTCTGGTGTTAGTACCACAAGAGGTACTTCTGGCTGTCCCCAAAGGGCAGCCCATCCAAGGCTTCTCTAGCTCCACTTGGTGTTTCGAGTACTGGGCCGACCGATTTGGGGGTTTGGGTGCCCCAGTAACTGGGCCATCCTTGGTTCATTTGATCCTTGTTTGAAGAGAAGAGAGAGAGGGTTGGAAACAACATTTCTGGCACGCTGGGCCAGCTCCAGATCTCCCAAATCACACCAGGAATGATTTGGCTCCTCTGAGTATACTGGACTACCCCTCCCATCATTCTCGTCCAGCCCTCCTGATGGGTATGCTGGCCGGGGGTGATGGAGTTGCAGTCAACATTCCTGGAGAACGAGGACAGAGTGCGAGGGATGAGTGAGCAAGCATGTGATTCCCAAACGTCAGGTCAGTGTGGACCCTGGTTGATCTGTTTCAGAGCAGATAAGAGGCTGGAGGGATGTGAGCAAGATCTGGTCTGTTAAGATTTGGAAGAGGGTCTTGCAGAGCTGAAAGAGGTGGGTAGTCCCTCTGCGGCCCCTGAGCCCTCCTTCCCCCATCGCCAGCGTCCTCCCCTTGAGCATCCCCAGATTGTTACCTCCTTGAACTCGAAAGAGAAGATTTCCGGTCGGCCATCCGCTTCGGCTGGCGCAGCCTCTTTCCTCCTCTCTCCGTTCTCCCCCTTCCACCCCCAAACTGGGTTGGATGGCTCTGCTTCGGTGGGGTTTTGTGCAAAAGTGAGGCCGAGGCGCGGGGACAGGAGAGCCCCTTTCCAACGCCCTGGCAGCAGCCAGGGAAGGGGAGGGTAAGAGGGTTGAGGGTTGTCAAGTTCACTTCTGGGAACGGGCCATGCAGCGGGGAGGGCGGGGGGAGCGTAGTTTGCAGGAAGCCGGGCGATTAGCAAAGCTGGTCCGGAGCCTTGTGGAAGCTTGCTGAAAATGGAGACGGAGGAAGAGGCGGCGCTCAACAAAAAATACCAGCGGGAGAATGGCAAAAATAGGTATTTCTCTCGGACGTCAAGCGCAAGATCCCGGTGTGCCTGGCTAGCTAGTGGAGAAAAGTTGCTTGGCCCTGTCCTGGGAGACGCGATGCGCGAGCTGAACTGTGAGGGTCAGTTGCCTTTGAGATGTTTATTGGCCCGGCTCGGTCTCCTGGGTGAGAGAACCCCAGCAGCCAGAAGGGGAAAGGCCCCCCAGCCCCCCAGCTTTCCACCGTGCGCTTGGCAAGGTCGCTGAAAGATCTCTCTGCGTGACACGCAGAGCTCGGTCAGTCTGAAGCTTGTTTGCTTTCCTTTAGCTGAATGCGTGGTACCAGCCCAGCCTCTTTGCTTAGTTCATGGCTCAGTGTGTTGTGCAGCCCCCTCCCCCCCGTGAGTTAATTCAGGAACCAGGTCTTGAGAGAGCAAGTTAGGGAATGGGCCAAAGGTATCTCTGGCGAGTCTTTGAGCAGCAGGGAAAATTCAGCCGTGCAGTTAGCAACCAAGGAGTGAAAGGAAGGCGCATTGCACATTTGAGGCTACTAGGGGGGTGGTAAACCAAATGCACTTCTTACTGTAGCTCTAGTTTAGTCCTTTCCCTTTGCCCCCCCGCCACCCCCATTGCCTCGTTCTCTATGAGCTTCCTTTGCGCCCTTTCAAATAGGCAGGCTCCAGAAACTTAACCTGCCCGGGCTCTGTTTTGAATTTGTAATCAAAAGCTACAAGACCAGATCACAGTGAGTTTCCAGTGCCAACCAGGGATGATGTTTCTGTGTTGCATCCCTCAGAAAAATGGAATATATAACACCTTGTTCCCTCTCTGTTTTACTTATTCCTCTGTGTTTCTGTCTTTGGGTGATCCACCATGTTGTGTTGTGTTGTGTTGTGTCGTGTTGTGTTTTGATCGGTGTGCAGGTTCCTAGCTTACAGTTTGCCAAATCCTGCTGTCCAGTTTGCATAGCACCTTCTCCGCCCCCTTATTTGGCCATTCCCCCACCCCGGGTCCTGGATTAGTTGTTCCCATGCAGAGATTGTAGCTGAACATATATTTTCTCTTCTGAAAGAGTCTGTGTTATGAATAAGGCTTATGCTGTTTATCCTTGTCATAGTTTTAAGGCTGTCCTCATTTTGCTGTAGCATAGCTGCATAGTCTAATGCAGAGTTTCTCAACCTTGGCAACTTTAAGACCTGTGGACTTCAACTCCCAGAATTCCCCAGCCAGCATGCTGGGTGGGGAATTCTGGGAGTTGAAGTCCACAGGTCTTAAAGTTGCCAAGGTTGAGACATACTGGTCTAATGGATGTGTGTCTACAAAAAGTTCGCTTTCTGGGTTTAATTGAGATGTGCACCCCAGTTGACTCATGGATGTGTGTGAACAAGGACACACAGAAGCAGAGGAGAGGAATATAACTAGCGTGTTCAGAGTGAACACATATTTGGCATGCAGAAAAAACAAAATGCAATTTCCATAATTTCCAGTAAAAAAAGGATTACGTAACACCTAAGACTCAGAATTCCGTAGAACAAGAGTCTCAGTTTCCAATTACAAGCATGGCATGAGGACACGTTCATTAGTCCGAGAGGTGCCAACACTGCAGCCTTTTCATACGCTGGTCCCAGCATCTCCCGTGAGTCGATAAAGAAAGCAAATAAAGCGTATAATAGCCTGATATGTCATGATATGTAAATGTATTAAATGGAAAAAACTTTATTGCGAAACAGCTGCATGCAAACAGAGCCATTCCATTCTGACCAATTTGGCAATGATTCTCATTAACCAGCACAAGAATATTGTTGGGCACACATGAGGCATGTAAAAAATGGGTGGAACTTCAATCACACCAATGTGGCTGCCATCTTGACCTTTTTGACACCCTGGGGACACCCTGCACCCCTCTACAAGCTGCCTGAAACCTGTTTTTTTCCTTCCTTCATTTTTTTTGTATATATATAATTTTTGTGTTATGTATATATTCAGCATGAAACTGAGCAAACTCGGAGGCAGTGAAGGACAGGAAGGCCTGGCGCGATATGCTTCATGGGGCCACGAAGAGTCGGACACAACTTAGTGACTGAACAACAACAACAACAACAAAATTTTTGTTAAAGATTTTTACATGGATCAAACATAAAAATATATAAAGAAAAATTAGAAAACAGATAAAAGAAAAAGGGTGAAAAGTAACGCCCTTAAAGAAGGAAAAAAGATAATTAAAGAAGTGACTCCAGATCTTCTTTGCAGCAGATATCCGTCCTCCCACTTTAAGATCACATTACGAAGATTCCATCTATCCCATCCTCAGCCCGTTTTTCCATCAGCAGATCCAGAAATCACCATTTCACTTTTTTTGCATTATCAGCAAAAAGTCCCTAAAAGTTTTCCAAAAGGCCTTACCATGTTGTCCTTGACCAAACAGGTTAGTTTTGCCATTTTCTGCTCATTCTGAAGGGAGATTTTACCATGTATAGTGGACTTGCAAAAAAGCAAAAAAAAAAAAAAAAAATGGATACAAATACAGATACAGATAATGATACAGAGAAATTTAACGATGAATATAAGGATGAACCCAATTTTCTTTTTACTGGGATTTATGGATAATCAATTAGAAAAGATTTATGGAAGATTGATGGTATATATGGGTAACTGCAGCAAGATTAGTATATGCACAACGATGGAAAAATATTGAAATACCCACAGTGGAGGAACGGGTTGTAAAGTTGGCAGAATTTCCCTCCCTCCCTCCCTCCTTCATTCCTTCCTTCCCTCTCTCCCTCCCTCTCCTTCCTTCCGTCCGTCCTTCCTTCCTTCCCTCTCCTTCCTTCTCTCCTTCCTTCCTTCCCTCCCTCTCCTTCCTTCCTTCCTTCCTTCTCTGCTTTCCCCTCCTTTCTCTCTCCTTCCCCTGCAGAGAGACCTTGCTTGAGACCCTGGTGCTGGCTCCTTCCCTTCTTCCCTCCCTCGGGCACCTGGCTTCCTGGCCTCTCTTCCCTGGCCGTGAGCATCCCACGAAGCTTGCTCGGGAGCAGACGAGGGCATCTGCATGGGGTGGGGCCAGGGGCTGCTTCCCACCAGAGGCTTCCGGGTGCTGCATTGCTCCACCGCAGGCCCTGATGCTGCCCCCCCCTCACCACTCCTTTTGCTGGGGAGCTGCCCATGGACCAGCCTGCACATCTCCGGGCGCTGCGCAACCTTGCTAGGCAGCTTCCCCAGGCCCTGCAAAGTTTTGCCCCCAGCTGCAGAAAATCATTCAGAAGGCCACGTGTGACTCACAAGCCACTAGTTTAAACTCTCTGCCTTCCACCGTAGGACATGCAATGAAACGTGCTCTTCCCAAAAGTTTCAGCGTGCTGGTCTACCGGCGCGTCTTGGAGATGGGGGCTTCAATCGGTTTGAGAGCAACCCAACTGTCAGAGCAGCTTCTCCCAGAGGATCATGGGAGCTGCGGCTGGCAAGGTCCCTAGCTCTTATCCCCCCCCCCCATATGCTAGAATTGCTTGACCTGCTCTGTCTCCCTTCCCCACCCCACCAAGCCACCCACTTTATTATATTGGACTACAACTTCTGTTATCCCAGTGTTTCTCAACCTTGGCAACTTTAAGACGAGTGGACTTCAACTCCCAGAATTCCCCAGCCAGCCTTGCTGGCTAGGGAATTCTGGGAGTTGAAGTCCACTCGTCTTAAAGTTGCTAAGGTTGAGAAACACTACGTTATCCCCACTCAGCATCATCTGGCTAGGTGGAAATGATGGGAGTGGGAGCCCGACCTGCTTTTGAAGGACATTATATTCATGTAAATAAACAATAAAGGGAGGGCCAGGCGGCTGATCTAGAACAAAGTTCTCAGCAGGAAAAGGAATCCGGTCTGTTCTCCCGTCCGTGCATCAAAATAACACATCTCACCGTAATACAAAGAGGAGGCCGAGGATAACTGGAAGGTTGTTTATGCCTGAGAAATTCCACCGGAGAAGAAACAGCGACACTTTTTCCCTCCCTCCCACCCGGCTCCCTGGCCTGATCCAACCTGAGACCCATCGCAGCTGTTTTGCACTAAAAATAGAACAGTTGGCGATCTGGTTACCGGCCTTCTCCGTCTTGCGTAGCCTGACCCTAAATAACTGGATCCGAGGAAAAAGTTGGACATTGTGACTCTTCGTCCAAAACAAGCAAGAATGCACGGTTGTGCAACTTCAGCACTCTTTGCTCAATGCTCCGGGTTGCAGCAGGAAGCAAGCGAGAATCTCCAGCTGCAGAGGACTGAACGCGTCTCGTTCGATTATTGTCTGCGGCTGGGGAGGGACGCGAGGTCAAGTGGCTTTGCCCTGCCTCTGTGGCCTTTGGTTATCGGCACCTTGGTAGATCAGCTGACATCAGGGACAGTTGCTGCTTTGGGGTTTCTGTCCAGAGTCCCTCCACGCTCACAATTGCATGGCGGGAAATCAGGGCCGCCTTATAGAAAACAGCCTGCCTGATGTAACCGCGGTCAGCTTTCAGGAATCAGCTCAATTTGCATCAGTGCAGCGCTCAGTCTTTCAGACCTTCAAAGATGCTAGCCCTCAATATCTGCCTTTCGAAAAATAATTTCCTATCTGCCTGTCCACGCATTCAGGGCATAACGTCATAGCAGAAAGAAAGGCCTGTGAGAAGCTGGTTGGAAAGCTTGACACTGACTTTCCAAAGCATAGCTCTTCAAGGCAATGCAGGAGGACAATTGTTTTTAGGTCCCGGGTGTGAGTTTCCTGGAGGCCTCTCCTTGTTGTTGGCTGCTGTAGGGTGCGGGCTTTGGAACAAGATTTTAATTGTGAGACGCCCAGAGTTACCCTCTGGGGGAGATGGGCCACATATACATTTAATAAATAAAATAAAATAAATAGATAAGATGAACCCTAGGGGTGTAACAAGCTGGCGGAATGCATTGCCAGAAGATGCCACACTGGCCAACTTGGACAACTTTAAAAAGTATTAACCAGATTCATAGAAAATAAGGTTCCTAATCCTGATGGCTAGAGATTACTTCCACGCTTCCGACACTGGTCTGTGGGGAATTTCTTTGCTTTCTTATCATGCTTTTGGATTCCTCCCTGCCACAGGTGGTTAGCCACTGTGGCATCAGAAAGTGGGCTGGATAGGTCAAGGGCTGGCGACCAGGTGTTGTGACTACTGCTCGCTGAATCCTTGATCCCTGTCCCCATTGTCTTGTAATCCAGGACGTTATAGTCCAAAACGTTTGAAGCATGCATGATTTGCTTCTCTACCCCCAACATCTGGGCACTTTTGCACCCCCTCCCTGGCCGCTTGCAGCCCACTGCTACTCACTAAGGCGGGGTTGTTTGCAAGCCACGTTCCCCAGGTCCCGATGGTCTTTGGGTAGCCCTGAGAGCTGTGCTGAAGGGAAGGGGGGAAGGGGTAAAGCATTGATGTGGGACCCTCCCAAAGACAGTCTGGGCACCGAATGCCCTGTGAAAGGGTTGCTCCCCACCCCCCTTGACTCGCTTCAGGCTCCCTTTGACCAAACAGCTGCTGGCTTTGCTTCAGGAGATGGATCTGCCTTAAGTGGCCATTGGAGGGGGGGAAATCAGGGCTGCAGAAGTCCCTGACTTGCCCTTCCAGTGCCCCTTGCAGCTCTGCAGAGATGGCCAGAGCCCCCACAGAGCCAAAGAGAGCATCGGGACAGGAAGTGGAAGAATGAAAAAGATGCATTTTTGGAAGGGATGTTGTGATGTCGCCAAGCTTGGCTCTTGGTCCCTGCAGTTGGCTCGGCAGCCTGTTCGGAAGTGCTTTGCCATCCTCCCAGGATGTTTTTCCCCTTCTCAGTCTGGGGCTGAGAGAGAGGGACTGGCCCAAAGTTGCCCAGCTGGCTTTCATGCCTAAGGAAGGGTCTTCCTGTTCCTAGTCCAGCACCTTTAACCACTATGCCAAACTGGCTGACTTGGAAGGGATGCTTGAGGTCCCTCTGGCGTGGCCGGATTCTCTCCCAGCCCTTCCTGTCCCCACAATCCTTGCCAAGCGGCGTCCTTCCCTTCTGAGTCGCCTCAGAGGCCCCACCTTGGGACTGGAAAGAGTCAGCTGCGTCCCTGGCCTCCCTGCAGACCGCAACATCTCTGGAGCCTTTGAAGGCGAAGCGTGCTCCAGAAATGCCTGTGATGCACGCCATGCCTGGAGAGAGAGGAGGCACCGGCCACTGCAGCAGAGGCAGACTTCTCCCCGTGCCCCGGGCTCTCTCCCCATGCCATGCCGGCTTCCCTCTACCAGGGCTCCTGCTCCCTCCCCGCCTGCACCTGAGTTCCCACGGGTGTGTCCACATGTTTGCATGTCTCTGAGTGATTCACCCAGCGCTCTCTGTATCTCCCACAGCCCCAGGCAGTCATTGTGAGATGATGCCACTTTGCTTCTAACACCACAAGGAACAAAGCTCTCGTAGAAGTGGCAGACGCCAACGGTGAGCCTCCTTCGACTGGGCTGGCGGGCAAGGGGGGGGGATTCCAGGGTTATGGGCTTCCTTGGAGCCGGTCTCGAGACGTCACCCTTGCCAGAGGTGAAGCTCGCAAAGCACGCCGCTGTGGGGATGTTTGGTTGTGCGAGGCTTGGTTGACAGCCAATAAACTGGATCTATTTATCCAAAGGGGTTGCCGTGTCCAGGGAAAGCAAGAGGGGGGCCTCCCTTTGGCAGGTTTGGGGGCCAAGAGAGGGGTTGCAACAATCTGGACAGCCACTGGAGGGCAGCAGAGGGATACAGAAAACCCTACACTCTGAGCTCACCGCCTTCACTCGGCTGGGAATCAAAAGGGGAGCCTCCTTGTGAAAAACACATGTTGTCCTTCTGTCTTACGACTCTTCCTGGGTCTTGTTGTGTTTGGGGGCTTTTCCTTCAGGCTCCAGTTTGGAGGCTGTGTTTACACCACCCACTTTACAAGGTCCTTTATAAACCTAAGGAGGCAAAGCTAGACCAGTTGGATGTGCCTTAGCATGTGGGGTGCACTCAAGCCACGTGGTTAGCTGTTTACGGTCTTGTTGAAACAGGGAAGATGAATTCACTCAATAGGCAGACACAAGAGGCTGTCTGTCTGTCTATCTGTCTGTCTGTCTGTCTCCAGCCACAGCAGCAGCACATTTGTGCAAATGCATTCCCACATATGCATTGCAAAAGAGGGCCAGGCTCCTGTGAATATTTACAAGCATTTTGTGAGCATTACTTAACTAATGACCTGATGGCGTGACCCTCTGAAGTGGCGGCTTGGTTGCTCATGCCAAATTCCATCCTGCTTAATTATATCCTCCCGTGCTAATTGTTTGTGCAACATGTATTTGAACTGCTTGGCTAATGATGGGGTACAGTGGACTCCATCCTTGATGAAGCTGCTTCCCACAGCTACTGAAGAAGTCATGTCCTCCAGGGGTAAGTAAGGTAATTTTTAGACCACCAAACAGCCAGGATCAACCTGTTAGATCTAGCTCATGGCAGAGGGGGAGAAAAGGGGTTAAGCTATATTTTGTTATTTTGAGGACCACTGACATTCTGCAGCAAGAGGTTGGCAGGGTTGTAAGAACAGGTCGTGAAGGACAGAGCAAAGGGCTTAGAGGTCATCTGCTCAGAATTGTCCAGGGCCTAGAGGCATTATGGTTTTGCACATCTGTCCTTTATTGGCTGTGCTATCCAACCCTGGTTGGCTTCTGGTGATGTGCGAAACCATAATATGATTGCTTTGGTCCCGGCATACAATGTTTTGTTTCAGCTTAGCATGTCCTTAGTCAACGGTGTTTGATACTCAATGACTTTCGACTTGGTGCAGCCAGCGCTGATCTCTTGAATGCGGAAGGTTTGGTGACATTGTAGGAGGAGAGCCACATTAGTCTATTTTGGCTAAAAAGTCAGGAGTCTGGTAGCCCCTTTTCCAACGAATGCATTTTATGCAAAGGCATCAGCTTTTGCATTTTATGCCTTTGCATAAAATGTGTTCATCAGAAAAGGGGCTACCAGACTCCTTCTGGGAAGCTTGGTGGCATCAGGTCTGGACATGCAGGACATAAAGCCATTTGAAACCCAACAGAGCTCTCACAGGTGGGCAGAACAACAGTGCAAGAAAGAGGGAAATTGGTCGCTTTGAATGAGAGGTGTTGATGGGAGAAGATACTGATAAAACCAGGGTGATATTCCTCCACCTAGACCCCTCCAGATGGGCCAGTCCCCATCATCCCCAGCCAACGAAACAGAAGTTGCAGCCCCACTCTTCAGTAGGCTGTAAGGCTGGAATTGATTAACAAATGATTCCATTGACACAAGAGCAGAGAGACGCGGCCACACTCGAGTTGCGAGCTAAGAGTGCGGCAGAGCACGCAGACATGTTAATTCACCATTTCAGTTGAGCAAAGGGAGTGATGGTTGGGGCGTCCCCGTTTGGAAACACCCCACCTCAGCCTTACGGGACGTGTTTGGCTCTTAAAACAGACCATAGAAAATCAGAGGTGGGGAGGGTCGATTTCAGGATCAAAAAAGTTGGACAAGCATTGGGAGGCTAACCTTGAAAGAACCCTTCTGAGGGGGGCATTTCAGGGCTGATGTTCCAATTGGTGCACATTTGGATTCAACGCTGATTTTTGGACAGAAAGCCTCTGTGAATTAAACTCACCCTATTGGTTGTAGTGGACGGATTTGACCGTAAGTCTCATCATGTTCACCCAACTGACGATCTTGGAAGAACAGTAAAAATGGGATAGCGCTGGCTTGGTCTCTTTTTCACAGGTGGGTTTGGGGAGAAAGAGCTGTGATGACCAAGCCCAAATATTTTTGGGATGGGAATTTTACACAGAGGCAGCAGTGGGCCTCAGAGACAGAGGAAGGCTCTCTGGAATCCCCCTCTTCTTCAGCACTGATATTTTAAAAGACCAGGTCTGCGTCCAACTCCTTGCATCTGATCTTGTTTAGAAAGGGGTGACTCCCTCCTTCTTCCCCTTTTGCTGGAGAATCTCTGGGCTTTTCAGGGAAGGTCTGGTCAGTCACAGGGAGAAGAATTTCCCCACCATGTTTTGCTGGCAATCCTGGGCTAGGGACCCAGGCGTCCGAGAGACGCCATTCCATCACGTGCATCACGAGGCCATCACGCAAATCGCATCATTTGTGCAAGGATGTCATGGCGCCATGACATCCTTGCACAAATGATGCGATTTGCGTGATGGCCTCGTGATGCACGTGATGGAATGGCCTCTCGCGGACGCCTGGGTCCCTAGCCCAGAATGGCCATCCATGTGCGCAGCGGCTCTCTCTTTCAGCGTCCAGAAAGTGCTTTCCCAGTGTCCTTCCTTCTCCCCGACAGACCCCCCCGACCGTCCCACCTGGGAAGGGAGGCCCTTTTTGCAAGCCACCCCACCCCACCCCACCAGCTGCCATGCTGGAGCTTCCTTCCTGCAGCCCTGGCTTGTTTCTCCAACACTCACCGAGGGCCAGCTGGAGGCCAGCCAGGGCAACGGGCCAGCCCTCAACTTTCGGCCGGGCACCCTGAAAGGGCTGTTTCCTCAGCAACCGGCGAAACTCCTCCATGTGAGCCTCTGAAAACAAGGCTCCGAGGAGAGAGGGCTAGCAGCTGCCAGCCAAAGAGGCCGACCTTCTTTGGGGCTGGCTTCGCCCCCTTGGAGAGCCCCGAGCGCCCCAAGGCGGGTCTGGCTGAGAATCTTTCCCAGGGCGCAGAGGCTGGGGAGGCGGCGGCCGTGGCCTCCTTGCTGGGGGGCTGGAGGGGAATCAGGTAGGCTCTGCGGGGCCCCGGCGTCTCTCTGGAGCACCCCTTGGCTCCCTGGCATGGCGGCTCCGGTTGGCTGAACTCGGCCTGCTGCTCCCCCCGACAAGGGGACTCGCCTCTGTGCCACCCTCGAGGGGGGGTTGGGAAAGGACAAAGGTGCTTGGTTGCAGCGTCCGGGGGGGGGGGGGGGTTGGCATTCTGCAGCTGCTTTCTGTGTTCTAGGACTTTGGGATTATTTCACATGTTGGAGCGGGGGGGAGGGGGGGAATTGAACTTTAGCCCAAGCCAAAAGGAGGTCCAAGAGTGTTTTGACGGGTGTCTCCAGGGCTGCTCCAGGTCTTTGCTTTCTGGATGAAGGGCGAGATGGTGTGTGCACCTGCCCCCACATCCTGCCCCTCCAGGAGCGAATAGAAAGGCTGCTTCCAGCTGGCTTAGCCTGAAACCGTTCTGGGGAGATCTGAGTCCCACTAATCTCTTCATCCCAGCTCTAGGGTTGCGTTTTGTCTTCCCTAATACTTGATTGTACTTTCTCATGCTGAAGCTTAATGTGCCTGCTTTTTTTCTCACTTCGCTTCGCTTCTCTTCCCTCCCTCTCTCCCTCCTTCCTTCCTCATCCTCTCCTTCCTTCCTCCCCTCCCTCCCTCTTCTCTTCTCTTCTCTTCTCTTCTCTTTTTTCTCTTCTCTCCTCTCCTCTCTTCTCTTCTCTTCACTTCCCTCCCTCCCTCCCTCGTTCCCCAGCCTCTCCTTCCTTCCTTCCTTCCTTCCCTCCCTCCCTCCCTCTCTTCTCTTCTCTTCTCTTCTTTTTTCTCCTCTTCTTCTCTCCTCTCTTCTCTTCTCTTCACTTCCCTCCCTCCCTCGTTCCCCAGCCTCTCCTTCCTTCCTTCCTTCCTTCCTTCCCTCCCTCCCTCCCTCCCTCCCTCTCTTCTCTTCTCTTCTCTTCTCTTCTCTTTTTTCTCCTCTTCTCCTCTCTTCTCTTCTCTTCTCTTCTCTTCACTTCCCTCCCTCCCTCCCTCGTTCCCCAGCCTCTCCTTCCTTCCTTCCTTCCTTCCTTCCTTCCTTCCTTCCTTCCTTCCTTCCTTCCTTCCTTCCTCCCTCCCTTCCCTTCCCTTCCACACACCCTCTACCCCTATACATACATACACATACACACACCCAACACACATAAATGTGGTTTTTGCCATCGGATACAGGGACCTAAGGTGTGGTAGAGTCTGTTCAGGAGCTGTATTGATTCTTATTGATGGATGTTAGACTACCCCAGTTACGGATGTTGTTGTATGGTTTTTATATAGTTTTTATTGTTCTGAAATTGTTGTTTTGATTGTTTTAGTGTTTTTATATTGTTTTTTAATTGTTTGTGAGCCGCCCAGAGTCATATATTTGAGATGAGCACTATATCAATTGATATATACATATACACACATACACACACGTGTGTATGTGTATATGTGTACCCATTTTACAAATAAAAATACTGAGTCTGAGCTGTGTAAAGTGCAGAGCATGCAAACAACTGCCAGAAATCAGCTGGCCAACAGTCTCACGTGCCTTGAAAAGATACAGCACCTGGCACTTTCCCAGTTCACAGAGAAGCCACGGAAGACACAGAATTAAAGTAGTTGCCATGGCACTTCGCACATGGATTCTTCCATGTAAGAAATCTTCTCAGGTTACAGAGGTTCTTGAGGAAGGAACAGCACGCAAGGTTTCTTAACAGCCCACTTGATCTTTAATCTCTTCAAATAATGTCCTAGAACTTGACTTCTTTTCTTTATTTCTTTCTCCCTTCCCACCAAGTCTTCCAAAACTTTAACAGGTCTCCTTTGTAAATCCAATACAGGGAAATTATTCAAGTCACTCTGCTGGTTGGCTGGTTGCATGTCCCTTTTAATTATTAAAATGTCATCCAGTTTCATTTGTACATCCAGTATTTCATCTTTTTTCAGAACTTTCTTGTAGCCTGTCATTTTTAAATCCAGATTCAAATCAATTCTGGTCTTATCCAGTAGAAATTGTTCCTCTTCCATAACACTCTCTATGATGGCAGACGTTCTTGAAATTAACTTCTGAGTCCATTGTTCCCATATATCCTTCAGTACAATCAACGTTAAGTTAGTTTGCTCCATTCTATGTTAACAAGTCAAATAGGTGCTCCTCTCCTTTAACTGTAATCTTTACTCCGTTTAACTCCCTCTACTGTCCAACCTTCAAAGTCCCATCCTATCATGCTTCTTTTTTCAGAATTCAAAACACAAGCCATTTTCCCACAGGAAGGATTCATTCCCCAAAATTGCTAAGTCCTTAGAGTTGTGCTTAAAATTTCTTTTGTTAAGGATTGAAGGAAACTTACCCAGTGAATGCCATCAGAGTTGGCATTCCGAAGATTCTTAATGTTTGAAAAGCAGTAAAAAAAAAAAAGGAATTCCAAAAGGGATTAAGAAATGAGGCTTGGCCAGGCTTTGTGTCCATTTAGGCTACATTATGGCTGTGGGCACAGATGGAATCCCTCGACTCCCAGCCGCTCCACTCACCAGCCGATCACAAAAACCTCAGTTCCTGCAGTCTACGCATGAGGAGCAGCTGTCTGGAGTACATGTGGGCAATCTCACACTTTCTCCTTGCTCTGGACAGATTTCACTAGCCAGGATCTATCCCTGGCCACCAATCTTCACTGTAGTGCCATCCCCACTCCTTCCAGGACATCTAGCTTGCCATGTCCTCACCAGAAGTCTCCAAGACCCACAGGCAATTTCCTACAGAGCGCTGAATCGAACATAGGTTACAAAAAGTGCCTTTTTCTAAAGCAGTGGCAACAGCAAGGTCGTGGCTTAGAGGATTCATAAAGAAACATGAGCATTCTAGCTGGAAATTCAAGAGCAGCTTGTCAGTGGTGTTGGACTGTAGGTGCCATCACCTCCAGCCTCACACAAACTCTTGGAAGTTGTAGTCTAAGACCTCTGATCAAGTGGGGAAGGGTTGGGTTGGATCCCTTCCCTTCCCTTCCCTTCCCTTCCCTTCCCTTCCCTTCCCTTCCCTTCCCTTCCCTTCCCTTCCCTTCCCTTCCCTTCCCTTCCCTTCCCTGACAAAGATCTTCCATCCCCAACTTTCCTGGGCTTGGATGCTGGGAGCCAAGAAGTGGTACCCCTGGAATTCACAGTGTCCTTCCTGTTGTGCAAAGAGGGGAGAAAAGCTCTGACTTTTGCAACCTAAAGCTGAGCCTGGCTCAGAGAAAGCCCTTCCCATTTTCATGTACTTCAGTGTTTTTCAAACTTGGCCACCTTAAGATGGGTGGACAACTCCCAGAATTCCCTAGCCAGCCCCACATCTTAAAGTGGCCAAGTTTGAAAAACACTGATGTATTTGGAGTCTGTCCTTGGTCTGACTGGAGATGCCAAAGCTTCTCTAAGCTCTGCTCTGTGGCAGGGCCGGTCTGGGAAGGGGCTGGGGCTCAGAGCAGAGCGCCTGCTTTATGTGCAGAACATCTCAGCTCGTGTTCAGGGCATCTGCTTTCAAGTAAAGCAGCAGAAAAAATAACAATGGAAGGACCTGGAAACAGCAAGGGGTGGAAAAGATTTCTGGAAAGGATCACAGGGGACCTGTGGCCCCCACTTTTGTTGAACTACCTCCCTGCCACAATCTCAGCTGGTCCCCCAGTGGTGAGGGATGCTCAGAATGACGTTCAGCAATAGCTGGGGGGGGGGGGGGGGAGGGACAACCAATTCCACGATCCTTGTCTAGAGGAACCAGAGATCTAACTTATTACATCTGGAGGGAGAAGCGGGGAGAGGACAGTGCTGTGACAGGCCTCATGATCTCATTGCACACATGGCATGGGTGATGTCATGTGCCTCAGTCAGATGACAGAATGATGCCATGGCAGGCATGACATTTTTATAGCTAATACTGGACTCCTGTGACCTTGAGCCACTTATGGTGCTCAGCTGTGCTTTGTTTTAATAGATGCCTTCAACCCATCAGACTCACCCACGGTGCCATGCCAAAGCCAAACAAAGCCCATCCGTGGGCTAGCATCATGTGTGAACCCAATGGCTAAGTGGCATCTCCCTACATCCCACCCCCACCCCACTGAATTTTGAAAGAGGATTTCACCGAGCAGATTATTTCGGGGGTGGGGGGTGTCTCTTGGGGTTCTCCTCACCCAAGAAGCTTGTGTGCTTCTACAAACCTCTGGCCTTCCCAGTCTTGCAAATACCCCCCTCTTGCACATGGATGGTGAGATCTGGTTGCATGAACATCAGTTATGGTGGCCTGAATATCAGAAATCTAGGGACAATTGCCTTCTTGGTTGAGACCTTGGTCCTGAGTCAGAGACAGGTGAGGGAGCTTGTAGGACACCACGGCTCTGACTGAGCAAGTTAGAAGACTATGAGAACATCTCAAAGCTGGACAGCTGAAAGACCATGCCAGGAAGAAGCAGGGGTCTACCACTTCTAGCTGGTTGCCAAGAAAACTGCACAGCTGTACTCCTGGAGCCCTTGGGTGCCAGCCTCTCCTGGAGGGGAACTTTGCATTTCTGTTCACATTGAAGTGTTGAGTTTCAAGAAAATAGAAAAACACCAGAGAGAAGACCAAGGAGGGCAGAGTGGAAAGTCCCCTCAGGGCTGCAGGAAGAAGCATTCGCCCAACACAGCAGAAGCAAGAGGGCGTTAGGTGCGTGTTGGATTTCCAGGTGCCCTGAAAGGAGCTGTGAAAAAGGACCAGCAGGGTCTGTGCTCTTATTACAGCCTTGTTTGGAAAATAAAGAAGCCATCCAGCTGTGGTGATTGCTGAAGTGCTCAGGTTGAGCCAAGGCAGGCTTGCAAGACAGGGAGCAAGAATAAGAGAATGGGAGGGCTCCTTAGGTTGCCAAAACTGGCAGCTGGCATTCAGGCAGGGCTGGGCTGTTCTGAAGACAGCTGAAGCAAGGGCGTGTTGCTCCCAAAAGGCCGCTAGAAGGCAGACTTGCGCATCGGTTGTTCTGTGCCCAAGAACATTACAGCCTCCTAAGCTGGACTCCAGGTGCCCCAGGCTGTCATGAGTCCCCATTGCTGTGACAGTCTCCCACGAGACTTGCACCGCATCTCTTGTGCTTCCACTTAGTGACCCGAGAGAAGCATGTGGTAGCGAGGGATCCCGTGAGAAGGTGAGCTGCTTGGGAGGCATCCAAAACAGGTGAGCTGGAGAAAGCTCACCTAAAGGTGTCAAAGGTGTGCCGAAAGGAGAGCCATTCCTTGGAGAACAGGCTGTTCCCAGATCTTCCTTGCAGGAATTAATACCTTCTGGAATTTCCATCATGGCTTGGATTTCTTGGTGTCACCTTGGAGCTTTAAGGAGTTGGAGGGCAGGTAGGAATCCAGCTGGTGGAGTTTTTCTCTCCCTGTTTCACTGGGGTTGTAGAAGGAAAAGACAGCAGAGGAACTGGAGGGGAAAAGATCTGGTCCCAACATATCTGGAGATCAGGTGGGGAAAGGCTGATCTAAAATCCAGCTTTTTAAAAGCACAGACTGATCATCTCAGAATTCGCTCATTAGCCTCCATTGAACCTTGATAGCTAAGTGAACTTCCAGGTCCAGGGGCAAACTACCTCCAAATACCAGCCTCCGGAGACCCATACAGAGAAGGATTTACTTTCCCACCTTCCAAACATTCCAGAGACCTGGCTGTTGATGGAAACTGGATTCACAGCTAGCCCAACTCTTAGACAAATCCAACAAGGTACTTTGGGTGCTTTGTGGCCAATGAATGTCTCTCTGCGCATGGCTAGAAACGCATACTTTACTATCACTTCTGATCTAGGCCTGAGCCAGAGGACCAGAAAGGGATCTAGAATTGCATCCTACAAAACTCTGCTTGGTTTATGTCCTCCCCAAGGCAGATGGGTGGGTTTTCTGTAAATGACAGTCTTGGGGTAATTCTAAAGCTTTCTTCCAACCTTTGAATTACAGTTCCGCATTGTAAGCACTTAGTGTACTGAGAGCAGCATTTCTCAAACCTGGCAACTTTAAGACATATGGACCAACTCCCAGCTTGCTGGCTGGGGAATTGAGGGTTGATCTCCCTTCTACATTGTTCTCTTTCTCTCCTTGAAATATCCTTAGAGTTGTAGCCTGTGTCTGATGAAACAGAATAATAATAATAATAATAATAATAATAATAATAATAATAATAATAATAATAATAATAATAGCAGCTTTACTTGAAACAGCTTACATCCTGTGACAATACCTTTAACACCATCAAACAACAACATCTGCCTTCCCCAGGTCCTTGGGAAAGGCTCTATAGGTGGATAAAAATGCCAGATCCAGTCTAAACATCTGGCTGACTGTGCGACCAACAATAATAATTTAAAAGATGTTTCTGCTTCTTTGACCCATTTTAGTTGACCTTGTGTGAACCAAGACTGTGTAGTCACTCTATTGTTCTGTCTCTCACATAGACCAGAAAATGGGATGCACCAAATAAACAATGGTTCAGTTAATCGTAGAGAAGCACATCCTGTGAATGCTGTTATTGTCTGGATGGGGGGATGCGTGCGGACTGTCTCTTGCACATCTGGAACTGTGTCCCAGAAAGCTACCCTTTTATGGCTACTAGGATTTTAATCAACTTGAAGAGGAGAATTTTGCTGAGTGTTGTTTTTCTCCATTTTTGTGCCCGAGCAAATAGAAGTGCTCATTCCTGCTAACTTTTCAGGGCAGAGCCATCCTGGGGTGGAAACCCCAAACAGCGACATCCAGTATAGGAGCAGAATCCCTCTTGAAAAGGCCTGGTATTTCGTTAGCTGTTTCTTTGCAAAATGATGTTTCACCAGCAGGAGGCACAAGTGACATTCGTGTCTCCTTAGTGCTTCCAATTTGTATAACACTTACCTGACAAAAAGAGTTGAATTTCTGTCAAGGTCAGCACTCTCCAGATGTGGGACTACAACCCCCATCATGAGTGGTGAAGTTGGCTTAGAACGGTGGGAGCACAATGCATCTGGAGGGGTGGCACAGAATATCTTTGGGGGGACAGGTTGGCTGAGATGGTGGCAAGGAGCACCCACAGAATCCTAGAACTGAAGGTCATGAAGACCACCTAGTCCAAACTCAGGGCCTTCTCCTCTCTCTAACAGCCAATGAGCAGCCTGTGATGATAGCCAGTGTGCATTAGTTGTTAAGATCTTGGATTGGCACCAGGCAGAGTCAAGTTGTAGTCCCCCTTAGCCACTCAGTGGGCGACTGGCCCAAAGTCACACTCTCTCAGCCCAACCTACCCCCGAATTATTGTTGTGGAGAATAGTCACTTAGGAAAAGTGAGATGGGTGGCTTAATAAATTGTGTAAAATTGTGTAAAATATGTATGCCGCTTTGAGCTCTTGTATAAAAGGCGGGTGGGTGGGTGGATAGATGATGGATGGATGGATGATATATATGATGGATAAAGGGAGGATGGATGGATGATGGATAAAGGATGGATGGATGAGAAAGAGAGAAACTGCCTGCTACCCAGATTGTCCCACTGTTTGGTTCATCAAGAAGGCTCACCTAATGACCCATAGAAACAGGCCTACTTTCCCAAGGCTCAACCCACCCGTTCAGTTCTGCCCTCCCGGCTTGCAGAGAATGTCTCCTGCCTGAAAACCTTCAAGTTGAGGGCATCATCTTTTTCACCCCCAAGGGCTGCCCCTGTCCTCAGAGAGCATATCAGTGGGCCTCCTTCCTGCAGAGGAGCCAGTGGGGCAAGGACAAGGATCCGTTTGATGTCATTAAGTGCTAAGTAGAAACCCTGCCCATCTCGGTAGCAGCTCCTCTTGGAAAAGCTAAGTGGGGGACATAACATGAGGCTGAATTGCGTTCCTAAAACCATCTCATGGAAAGCTTTAACTCTACTGAGTCCGGGGCATGACAAAGGGGATGGTTTTATATAAACGGAAAGAAATTTGCCCTTTTGATATTCAGGAACGGATTCAGGATATGAGTCTGTTATCTATTTTTGAAAAGTCTTTTGTGTTCCAGAAATGAGAACCTGAAGCAACATGAATCTATTTGGTCTAGATTTAATTAGCTGAAAGATTGAATTAACTTTATATCGATGCCAATGGATGTTATATGGATCTTCTCCCTCTCTCTCTCTCTTAATTAGCCTTTTTGCCTCTTTTTTTTTTTGTCACATTTAATTTAATCACCATATCCAGGTTTTTTTTCCTCACTGTATAATCACTATGTATCTTTTTTCCCCCCCATTCTCTTGGTGTTGTTTTTATGTTTCAATAATAATAATGATAATGATGAAGATGATGACGATGATAGTAGTAGTAATAATAAGAGTAGTAATAGTAATAATGGTTTGGATGGGAAACCATCATGTAGGCTGGACTTTTGAAATACAGATCCTTTGATTCAGGTCAAGCCTCCTTCGAGTTCAGCCCAACTTCTAGCAACTTACGTAGACACATTCACACATTCTTGCCATTTTCAGGGCACGATACAGAGAGTGGGCTGGTTCAATCTGGGGGGAGAGGGTTGGCTTCCCAGTCCAGCCAGCAGCCCTGGGCCTCCCACACCAAGCACTCCTCCATCCAAGAACCAACCAGAACCAAGCCTTCTGGGCTTCCTGGGTCAGGCCTGGTTGACTAGGGACCGTCCCCGGTTGACTTCATGGATTCAGTCAGTGGTGTGACATGAAGGATCAGTTTGCCAACGGTTCTTGGAAGGCAGCCGCATCTCCCTTTCTGCTCCTCTGGGTGAGCTGATCCTGAACAGGTGCAAGGGCACCATGAATGCCAGCTCCTCCAGCTAACCGGCTCCTGCTTTTGCTCTCTTGCAGTCAATGCCACCCGCATCTCCCCCAGCGCCCCGTCCCTCAGGATGTCCCAGCTGTCTTCCACCTTGAAGCGCTACGTAGACTCTCCCCGCTACTCGGACACCTTGCCTTGCAGTAAAGCCTCCACCAGCTATGGCACCTATTCCTCCTATTCTTCCAACCTGTCCTCCTCGTACCCAGACAAAGAGAAGGTCAACTACAAGCCCACCTCTCCTTCCAGCTACTTGGCTTCCACTCACCTGCGGACGTCGGGGGCCACTGCCTCCTCTTCTTCCTTGAACTTCGACGGGGGCGGGCGGCTGCTCCAGCGCCCCGACTCGGGCACCAGGCTGAGCCCCGGTTTCGGCCGGGTCCCTGTGCGGCCCCCCGGGAGCGGAGGCCTGAGCGGGGGGGCCACGAGCTACTCCTTTGGGAGCGGGCCCTCGACCAGCTATGGCTCCACCCCGCTGGGACGCAAAAAATCCAGCAGCCATTCCGACTTGGCCCAGGACCTCTCCACCATGCACCTGTCCTCGGACCCGTACCCCTCCACCTCCACGCGCAGCCCCTTCATCGCCCGCACCCGCCAAGAGTTATGTAGCCTCCAAGGATTTTACCAGAACACCAGACACTCGGATTACGTCAAAGACTACCTGGAGTCCTACGGCCGCAAAGGTGGGCGCTCCCTGGCCCCTGGCCTCCACGGCTCCACCCCGGAGGTCATCACCCCCACCCTGCGCCCCACCAGCCGCTGCTCCATTCAGCAATGGGAGCGGGCCGACAGCCAGACAGACGTCCTGAGCAAGGAGGCTCCGGTAAGAGGCTCCCCCCGTTTTGAGTGGGATGGGGGCGCTGTGCGTTTTCCATGGGACCTGGGAAATGGGGGGCCCTCCTTTGATGCAAGCCCGTATTGCAATGGGAGTGGGGCCAAAGCCAACGCAAAGGAGATTTCTCGAGGTAGCAACATAGACCGCAGGGATTTTGTAAGTACAGATTGTTGTCTTAATTGGAGATGCTGTGTTTCGTTCATTTATTAGTTGAATTAATTGGTTTTTTTTTAAGAAGAAAGCTTTTTATGCACTAAAAAGGGTCCCTAATTATTGAGGGTGTCCGTTTTTAAACGTAATGTGAAGATTCATTAAACCTTGAAGCAGCCAACGTCTTTCTGCAGGAGCCATGTCTCCAGCATGTAAAATAAGTGAAGTTCTCCACCATTCAACCCTGAGCTACCTATATTCTCTTCTATTGGATATAAAATAAGTACTCTACTTCCCCACGCCGAGCCAGGTTGTAGACTTTCCACTTCAGAATCAGTGCTTTTATCCAGGGGGAACCCTACTGTTTCAGTTTCCATGTTCATTTCAGTTTTCTTCTTAATTCTGACATTATGTTTATCCATTATGCTTGCCCCACTGGCAACCTTCACGCATCAAAGGACGTCTCCTGTTGTTCCCAAATTGACCTCTGTCTGCTAAATTTTAGCAGATTTTTCAAAAAAAAAAAAGGGGGGGGTTAATTGGCAGTGTGAACGCAGCTGACCCACCATTCCTTGCCGGACAGAAGTCTCTGTCACCATCTGCTGCTGTGAGACTTGGAAACCCAAATCCTCCCAGCCCCGTTTTCTTCTTGAGTACGTTGACCTCCCTAACCTCCTCTTTTCCATTCATTCCAAGTGCACCTGGGTTTTTTTCCAACACACCCTTGGCATGCTCCGGGCATCAAATGCCCTTAGCTCACCAGCAGCACAGTCAGTTCGTACTGCCATGGTTCCTTGGGTCAACAAGGGCACGGCCCAGTGGCCTAATTTTGCTGTGTCCAGGTGAGGTCAGATGTGATTAAATGCTGGTCACCAGTTTCCACCGGCCCACTGTGGCCTTGGGCTCTCTGTGTTCTTGAGACATGGCAACCTGAGTGACTTGGTACAAGATGGGGAATAGCAGTCCCCCATGAACACGTGGAAAGGCCCTTTCGGAGGGTGCAGTGGAAACTTCTGCTGGGCATGGATGTAACCTTCAGGCAGGTGCTAAGCCCAAACGTGGTCTGCCCTCAGGGTTTCCAGCAGCAGTTTCATCCGATGACCTGTGGCTTTTTTGCTCACACCTGGAGGAACAGCTGGAGAGCATGGGAGGAAGAGAGCCCCAGAGAGAGCCGTCCACCATGTGCTGGGACAGACCACGGCCTCTGTGGATGACCCTCTGCTCCTCCGCAGGGCCACAGCCTTCTCTAAACTTCTCTTAGGACTATTGACATAACAAGCTTGTGTGCATGTGTATCCATGTGTGTGTTTGTGCACTTCTCTGCATGTTCCCGAGCGAGTATTAAGTGATTATATCTGTTACATAAAAACCAGGGACCGGTGCCAAGTACTGGGAGGCTGGGAGACAGAAAATCTGCCAGGTTGACTCCTTCACTGCTGGCGGCCCAGCACCCTCCTGGGAAAAAACTGGAGGAAGGGGCTTGTTTCATTCCCCCTGGGCCCCCCGCCTGGCCTGGATGCAAATCCTGGGGTGGGTTCTGCGTAGCTCTTTCTCCTTTTTGCCCCTTCTCTGCTGCGGTCTTAATCAGCAAAAAGGAGCAGATTGGATGATTCTCGTGGCCCACCCTACTGTGTTTAATTATAATATATCATCATCATCATCTTATGCTGCCTTTCTCCAGCAGAGATTAGGTGGGGGCAACTGGGGACAGAAAGTTTGTTCTGTTTGTTTGCATGCCTGAAGCCACCAGCTTTGCTAACCTGGTGACGTTTTCAGCAGGCCGAGCATGTTTGCAGTTAACCTGTGCCGTTCTGGAGGGATGGCAAAGCCCCCAACGCCCCATTAAGTTTTTCTTTGTAGGGATTCTTACATATTTGCACTCAAGGATGGGTAGCCCATAAATGCCTAACAAGCCCATAAATGCCTAACAGGCAGCTGGTGGTAAGTTAGGTCCTGCATTTCACACGCCCCATTTAAAAAAAAAGCATCTTGGAGCCCACTCTGAAAAGGAAGTTGCCTCTGGCCATGCGCAGAGCACATTTCCTCTGGAAAAGGAACAGCTGCGGTTTGTCATCTCTGGCTCACAGTTCAGGAGCTGTGTTGTCTTTCTGGTAACTAAGGGCAGGGCTCAGATCAAAATTCTGGCCATTCTCGGTTGTTGAATGTACAGATACACCCAAGTAACTAAGTGCTGCCTTCTCCCCCCTCCCCACCCCCCATTCCTGGTTTGCAGCTCAACATGTTGCATCAACCGGAGCCTTCTGTTTACCTTCTGCTCTGATGTTTGCGAGAACACAGCGAACGGATTAATGCAGTCCTCGGGTTAAGTGGCAGGCCCTTCTCTTAGGAAGTCGGATCTTGCACATCAGTTGCTTGAGCAGACCTGGCTTTTCAATCAGGAGCTCCCCGTTTTTGTCAGCCCGGGGTCGCAACCCGCCTGGCAGGTTGAAATCTGCCCTTGCACATACGGTGGGGTTCTTTGGGGGACTGAAGTGGTGGTGCAAGGCTTAAGGTATCCATTTTCCCCTGCATACCTCACAACTCCCCCTCCCCCCCCAAAAACTAAGAACAGAGCTGAAAAACTCAGGAGCGCATTTCTAAGGGCGATGATGGCTGCAGAAGGCTGCTGATGGACCTTCTGACGCACATTGTACGTTCCTGCTTTGGCACCTTTCTCACTTCCTTGGGCTGCCTGCAGAATTGCAACATGCCTGGCGCATCACGGGAAGCCCGGCAGACTTTTAAATGCTTTTTACTTCTGTTTGTTCCCCCTGGATTATCCCACTGCACTCCCCAACTCCTGCGCCATGGTGCAAAGGGAAATATTGTTACCCTTCACCCTCCAAGCATGCTCTCATTCACCGTAAGCCTCTGGCAAACTCCCCCAAATTGGGGCAAGGTGGGTGCATAAGCCACCCATTCCCTGATAACCGTAGTCTAGCCTGTTTGTCACGGTAACTTTCTCTGGTCTGCTAATGTCCGTTCCTAATTTGCAGTGAGGAAGCATCCATTTCTATTAATAGTTAAGGTATAACTCATTTGAGTGCAACAAGCCTGAGTAAGCCGTCTGTCGTAAGGATTACAGAAGGAGTTTGTAAGATGAGACAAAGTTCAACCCAGTCCAGGGTTCTTTTTTCAAACTTTTTTTTCAATCTGCGGAACTTGTTTAAAAAAAATTTCCTGAAAGCTCTGATGATTTGAGTGTTTGAGTGGTTATTTTTGGCCTTAGTTTCCCACAGGAGCCCAACAGGTTCTCGCGGAATTCTTGGGTTCCATGGCTGACACGGGGTGCTCAGTAGCTCTTTTTCCAATGCAGAGCACAGGGCACATTTGGGTCTAATATTAAAAAGCGCTTTGGGCTACAGCAATCTAAAAGGATAACAACTGTCCTTCTGGTTCAGCATTTCGGTTCCAAAAGCCCATCATAGCCCAGATGTCTTTTTCTATCCCACGTTAGAAAGGGGACAAGCTAGCTCCTCCAGGGTGGTTTAAATTAGGAGCTGCACAGCCCTGTGGTTTTTGAGAGGTCGCTTGCTGTGATTTTAGTCCAGGCTTAATTCTTCCCCAACCTGGTCATTTGGTAACCAGAGGTGACAGGGCCTGAAGTGATGCCCAAGAGTTTACAGCAGGGTTTCTCAACCTTGGCAGCTTTCAGGTGGGTGGACTTCAACTCCCAGAATTCCCCAGCCAGCCTTCAGATATAGAATTGAATTGTTATATTCCCTCCTATTTTAATTCACCACTGTCTTGATTGTGTAGCCCAATGTTTCTCAACCTTGGCCACTTTAAGATGTCTGGACTTCAACTCCCAGAATTCCCCAGCCAGCATGGCTGGCTGGGGAATTCTGGGAGTTGAAGTCCACCCACTGAAAGCGGCCAAGGTTGAGAAACATTGGTCTACAGGGATCAATAAAAGAGAATATCTGTAGCTCAGGGATGAACTATGGAGTCCTTGGGGGTCTCTGAGCTTGATGGTTTGATTGCAGATGTTTCATTACCCAACTAGGTAACATCCTCAGTGCTAGTGAGTGTGGGGTTTGCTCCCTGTTTATATTCAGTAGCTTGCCCTCTCAGTGTCACTGCATATAAGCGAGCTAGTATATATAAAGAGAGAGCAAACCCCACCCCTTCTAGCCCTAAAGATGTTCCTTAGCTGGGTAACGAAACGTCTGCAAGAAAACCACCAAGCTCAGGGAACCCCAAGGACTCCACAGTCTACAGAGACTTTAAGGACCCCTGGTGCTATTTTCCAACTAGGGGTCTCCCCCACCCCACTCCAAATATGCAAGTCAAAAAGAAGAGTTTCCAAGATTTCAGTGGCAAATTGCAAGGCGGATTTCTGGGAAAAAAGGTATGAATTTCAGGAGGGCGGGGTGGAGTGGGGATTGCAACCTCTGGCCATTAAAGCTACCTGGCTTTGCGGGGGTGGGGGTCACACTAGTTGCCTGTGACCTCGGTGCCTTTACGCAAGGAGGTGGGGTTGGCAAGTGACCAGCAGCGTGGCACTCGCATTACTTCCACATGGTGTTGCCCTTTCCCCTGGCGCGCTTGGAAGAGAAGGACAAGGGCAGGAGAAACCAGCATCCTGTTTTCTCACAGCAGGCCAGCCGGAGTCTTAATCCCGGCATTTTCTCTCCTTCCTTTCCCTTAGAGGAATTAACTGGGTGCCTTGCCTAAAAACAGTGCAGCGAGAAGTAGATAGCCTCAACCAAAACAACAGCGTTCAAAAGCCGTGATACTGTAAGACGATGCTGTCCGGCCCGGGCTTCGTAGCAAAAGGGGAGCCCTCTGTGTTCAGGAGGGCTCTCTTGGGCACCAGCCACAAATTCAGAAGGCCGCAACCAGGAGGTTTATGTTGGGTGGCAAAGGCCGCCCTGGAAAAGAAGGCAGAGCCCCCAGAGGTGAATCTTGGGCTGCGGGACTGATTTGTGAGATAGCTCATGGGTCCGCCAAGGTTCTGCCGATCAAGAGATTTGCAGAGGGGCCGTTCGTACGGAGAAGAAAGGGTCCAGGTTGTATCCCTGAGTTGATTGCTGGCTAGTTGCTCCGCCAGAATTTCAAGAGGCTGGGGCGAAATGCCTCGAGGGGCACTCCACATGTATTCCCCCCCATCTTTAGTTCTCTCTTCCCCCAGCCCCGGCACCCACCCCATTATCCACCTGCTGGATCCATCAAAGCTTTTGCATGGCCTGGGGGGGGGGGTCCCTCGTATGAAACCACTTGCAATCATCTGCCTTGTAAATTGTCCGTGTGCTTTCCGCAGCCACTGCAGATTCCTCCCCTGCCCAAATCCTCTTTGTCTGCAACAGTTGAAGCCCTGGGTGGTCGAGGCTGACCTTCCAGAGGTTGGAAGAGCAGGTAAACCCACCCTTGAAGGCGCTTGCGTGTCCTCGGGCTCCATTCTGATTTGCTTCCAGGAGTCCTGGCTCATCCCAGGAGAGGCCTTACCTCTCCAGTTGTCAGAGGCAGCCCTGGCCCTACTAAGCGGAGAATTCTTGGATTTCCACCCACCAGAAGGGGGTTTCGAGTTCAGACCAACCACCCCCAGTATCTAGCTGTATAGAGATGTTGCCTTCCAATGCCCATTGTCCCCAGCCAAGTCCATCTGGAGGATGTCAGGTTGGGGGAGATTGCTATAAGTTCACTGATGGAAAAGCCTCCCTGCGCAAGAACAGTATATCTGTAAACATCGAAACACCGAGGAAGGGTAGGAACAGGATCTTCTCGGGGCATCCTGCAGGGCAAAGTGGATCATTTGGGGCGTTGCCTATGGCCGAGTCTGAAATGAGCGTTATAAAGTGAGAGTTATAAAATGGAATGAAACCAGGGTTATAAAAACCCAACAATTCAATTTGGCATTTGATCCTCTCAGGCCCACAGGAACCACCTAAGCAAAAAGACTGAATAAACCCAAGTCTGCCGGCCCTTCCCGTGATCCTCTGTGTGCTTCTGAACTCACAGCTCTGTGTGGGTTGCAGGCTTGCGTTCCAGCTGTGCAAATGCATCTGCAAGCCACGTGGAGCTGCGCAAAAGGCACACCGACTGTGTAATGTCCATTTCCCGCGGCTGCTTCGCTTTGTGCAATTCCATAATGCGCCAGTTCTGTGCTGCTTTTCTGCACGCACATACGAGGTCATGTGCACCCAACCCATCGCTTTGCCTCCCAATGCACTTTTATCTCTCTGCTCACAGACAGCATTAAATGGAGTGACAGTAGCTTGCTGACGAAGAGAGGCTTAAAATTCCAGGAGATAAATAATGCTGGGGGGACAAAAGAAAACAGCACGCAACACCCCGTCTCCTTGGATTTATTTTTAACACAGCCAAAAATAGCTCTACCTCAGCTAAGCTAAACTTAGTTTCTCTGCAGTGCCTGTGCAAAGAGATTTGCCTGGAGGATGAAGGAAAGTGGCGGGTGGGGGGGACGAATGAACATGGCTTGATTTATTAAAAATAACCGGGCAGTTCATTTTTGTTATTTTTGTTCCAAGTGTTGTAATACACGCTTTGCTCTTTTTTTGCCCCTGATATGGGCCACGGGCAACTGTGAGAAGGGACGGGCGCTCTGGACATGCTCAGAGGCACCATTCCTACATACAGACAGTTCCTGTTGGGTAGGGTATGACCCCAGTTCAAAACCAAGACCAAACTATTTTCTTTTCCCTCGGTTCCAACCCACTGCTGACCTTGGTTGAGAGCAAACACCACTGAACACAATTAGATTTACTTCCAAGGAAATATTTGTAGAATAGATTGCTATAAGTGACTAGATAATGTAGAGGCAACTGGCGCAGGATTTTTAAATGTTTATTTGTTGGCCCTGAGGTCTTTTCCTGGTTTCGTTGGCGTGCGCAACTCTAAAATACTCACAATCTTGAACCTGGGTTGCAAGCCTGGCGTTCCGTCACGCCTCGCATGGGATGTTCCTTGGAACTTCAGAATAAGGTGCCAGGCATTTGGCAGACGCGTTTGCTTGAGAGCAGAATCGTAGTGGAGCATAGAATGGCTGTCTAAAACGAATCCGGATCGTTGCATTACATCCTCCTCCTCCTCATTGTTGCGGTTGCTGTAGTGCCATTAGCACCTGCTTGTAAAAATTATTTTCAGCATTAAGCTCTGGCTTTAAATTACACTTAAGTGTTTAGTTGCTGGTGGAGTTTTTAAACTTGCTGCGAGCTGCCAACCTTGCCAAGAAGCAGAGGGAAAGAGTGGCTTTGGGCAAAAGAGCGTGAGGGGCAGAGCATTCGCTCTTGATTTCTCGCCATTGAACTGTTTCTGCCAGGAATGGGGGAACAGAAGCCCCGGCCTTGGGGATTTTGCACATTCCTGGCCCAAAAGGACTTGCTCTAAGTACAAAGCCCTATGGACTGAAGGCGGGGAAGGGGGGCCGCTCCGGGCAGGAAACTCTCTTGGGCCAGCCCTGCTAAGTCTTGAAAAGCAGAAGGGAGACCTTTTTTTTCAGTAAATAAGCAGCATTGGAAATGCCCTTTTCTTACTTGCAGGATTCTGCAGTAAGTTTCTATTTCCCGAAGTTTTACCAGGTTGAATTCTACTACATCTGTGTTACGGTCTGTCGCTGACAGCACTTTTTAAAGTTAAGGGTTGGCAAACCGACCTCACCCCCCCTCCTCTTTTGGCACTAATAGAAGAGAATCTCTGTAGCTCCGGGCTGAACGGCGGAGCCCTTGGGGTTCTCCGAGCTGGGCGGGTGGCTGGCGGCCGTTTCGTGACCGGCTTGGTCACATCCTCAGTGTCGACGTCTCTTGGCACTGCTGGGGCCCCTCTGGAGAGCCGGAGCGAGGGCTGAAAGTTGGCAATGCAGCCTCTCGCCCTGCGGAGGGGGGAGATCTTCAGAAATGCTAATCTAAGCCCGCAAATGACTGTAGCACCAGGGAAATGTGTGTGTGTGTGTGTGTGTGTGTGTGTGTGTGTGTTTTATTATTTATTTTTATTTTTTTTAAAGGAGGAGGGATAATAACAGCAGCGGTATTTCAAACTGCCAAGCCTCCTTCAAATCAACCTCGACTCCTGGTGATTTCATAGAAATATTTCGGTAGGGGTTTTGGCAACAGTAGAGATTTGCTGGGGGGGGTTCGGAGGGGCGGAGCAGCCCTGCTTTCCAGCGGGAAAGGGGGGGCAGCTGCCCTCACCTCCTTCCTCCTCGGGGCATTTCCAACTGGCCCCCCGGCCTGGGGAGGGGGCTTCGCGGGCTGGCCTCTCCCGCCCACCTGGCGCCCCCCGGGAGTTGAGCCTCCCCTCCGGAAGGGGCGGGGGCCCCGGCGGGCGGCCCTCGCGCTCCCCCCTCTCCGCGCGCTCGGCCGTCGGCGCCTCCCCCGAGGGAGCCCCGCCGCCGGCCCCGCCCCGCGCCCGCCCCGCGCCCGGCTTGAGGTCAGAGCGGCGGCGATTCAGGTGCCGCCGCCGCCGCCGCCGCGAGTCCGAGCGAGAGGCCGCCGTCGCGGCTGCACCCGGACCGAGCGACGCCTGCCCGCCGAGGCGTCTCTGCCGGCTCCCCGTTGGAGCCGTCGCTGCCGCGGCAGAAGCAGCCTCCGGCCGGGCCGGAGCGAGGGGTCCGGAGGCAGCATGCGCAACTCTTACACGGTCACCCTGCCCGCGGAGCCGCCCGCCTCGCCGCTGCCCGGCGGGCACAAGGAGCTGCGCGCCCGCGCGCCCCTGCCCGGCTCGCTGCTGCTCTCCACCTTCGTGGGGCTGATGGTCAACAAGGCGAAGGTACGCGGGGCAGCAGGGGCGGGAGGGGACGCGCCCCGCCGGCCGGGCGCCGGATCGCCCGGGGCCGGCCGGGAAGGGGGAGCAGTTGCGCAAGGCTGCTTGCGCTCGAGGCGAGGGCGCCCGGCCTTGGAGCGAGATCCCGGGGGTCGCCCCCGTCCCCTTCCCTCTTTGGACTCCAGCCCCCATGGTCCTCGGCTGACCGTGGCACAAGGTTGGGGACGCGTGTGGCTGGACGGCCGGGGGGCGGAGGAAAGAGACCGGTTGCTCCAGAGGCGGCGGGCGCCCTTTGAAGTTGCCTTCGCAGGCCGGGCATCACCAGGGGCCGTTCCCGGCTAGGCAGCTGCCGGGCGAGAGGGCTGAACCGGGTTCGTCTGAATCTCGCTTAGTTCGGTCGGGCGTTTCCGGAGAATCCTGCCCGGTGGGACGGGGCGAGCGCCGAAATTCAGCCATTGGGTGGAATATGGTGCAAGAAGGCCCAGGGGAGCTGTAGTCCAAACCCTTCAAGGTTGCATGAGGGAAGAATGCCGAGTTAAGTTTGTTTCCCCAACATCTCCAGGGACAGGTGGAACAGGCGTGTTTGCAGGCGATGGTCAAAAAATTTGCAGTGGTGCAATCGATATTCCATGCAGGGTGCACTTAAAAAACTGGTAGAGCTTGATTGCACTGTTGTGGCACCATCTTGACTTTTTTGGATCTCACCTTGTGGACACCCCTGGGTGGGAAAAAACCCAAAAGCAATTGAGTGCCCTCAGGATTAGATTCCAGTCCTCAAGCACTGCCAGAGGGGCAGATAAACTGGCTGCCTAACAGTTTGTTACAACCTCCTCTTTTTCTTATTCCAACAAGTCTTGAGGGGGCCACACCAATGGTTTGCTGGCACTCAGAAAAATATCAGGAATCTGGAAGCACCTTTTCCGATGAACACATTTAATGAAAAGGCATAAGCTTTTGTGAGCTGCGACTGCAGCTCAGGAAAGCTTATGCCTTTTCATTAAATTTGTTCGTCGGAAAAGACACTACCGGACTTTTGATTTCTTGTCACTGAGGACTAACACAGCTCTCCTGTAATGTCTGATGCCCAGTATATCAGCTGCACATCTCCGAGTAGCTGTTCCTTGGCAAAAGGGTGTTTATTCCTGCGCAAACTTGAAGCCACAAAGGCGGGGGGGGGGGGGAGAGGGTTTGTCAGCCGACCCTGCCTGTGTTTAGAAGTCCTCTTTTTAAAAAAAGAGGGAGAGAGAGAGAGAGAAGCAAACAGAATTGGAGAACAGTTGTTGCTGACTGCATGGGGTTAAGAAAACGGCCTCGAGAGGCCCTTTTCATGCAGGGCCTTGGAAAGAGAGTCACCATCCCATTAGGTGGGCCTCTTAAGCAGCTTCCAGTCTCTCCCCCAGGGTGAGAACAAGAGATGGGGGAAGCAGCTTTTTCACCCAGCCAGCCCCTCTCCAGGAACTCAGGGGCATTAAAAAAAAAAAAGTGGGCTGCGAGCCCTTTGTTTCCCCTCATTCCTGCAGAAGAGGAGAATTTGCAAGGCTAGCTGGTGAGGGGGGAATACATTACAACACCTGGAGCTTCCTTCCTTCATCCTAGGAGGCCTTTCTGTTTTGTGAGCCATGCTCGAGGGTGTTGCTGCACCTGCCTCCGGCCATTGGAGCCAAATTGGAACACAGGGACGGTTCTGGAGGGAAAAGGTCAATGGCTGGGGCTCCTGGATTCCCATCCACGCCTGTCCTGAGAAACGGCGGGCACCTTCCCGCACGGGTGGGATCCGTGCCCTTCAGGCGCACCTTGGTCCTGCTCTTGTGTAACCGCCCGTCTTCCACACCTGTGGTGGGGGCAGGTCAGCGCCTTTGTTTCCAGATGAATGAAGCCGGCACGGTTATGTAAAAGCTCTCCCGGCCTCTGCCCCACGCAACTTGGCACTTTCTTGGCTCAAGAGGCTGGGTCTGGAGAGCTCCAATCGGAACTGGCTGGGGGAGGAAAGGAGAGATGCCGGGGCAGCTCGGAGGCGAAGGCTTGCCGGCTCACGTGGCGTGTTTGTAAGGGATGGCAGAAGAAGCAAATCTCGTTCTTGCACCTGACTTGTGTCTAGGAGACGAGCAGGAGACAAGAGGCAGGATGGCAGAGGAACAGGGGTCTTCAGACCCCTGTGGAACAGCAACATGGGGTTCAGAAAGGGGAGGGCAAGGGGGCTGTGGAAAGCGCAAAGTGGTCCCCCGTCAGCTCATGCAGCTTTTGCAAAGATCTCCTTACGTTCTCTGAACAGAGACATCTTGACAGATGGCTGTCACGCTTCTGTGTACCCAAGGAAACCTCCTACACACTCAAAGCCTTTATTTGCTGGAAAAGGCAATGCCTCATCCTTGGGTGGGTGGGCGGGCGAGCAGGGGTGTGGATGGGTCCCCACGTGATCATGATGCAGAAGCAGGGAATAGGGAGTAATTTCTGTAGCCCTTTAACCAGTGTTTTTCAACTTTGGCAACCCTAAGATGTGTGGACTTCAACTCCGAGCATGTTGGCTGGGGAATTCTGGGAGTTGAAGTCCACACATCTTAAGTGGCTAAGGTCGAAAAACACTGCCTTTAACCTTTGAGCCTGTATTCTGTATGTGGGTGGCACACAGGGCATTTGGAATGAGAGGGCCCGGCTGCTTTTGGCCCTGGGCGAGCAAAACGTGCTCCCGGATTATACAAGAGGCCTGTGGTGGCAAAGCAGATCTGGGCCCTCCAGGTAGGACCGGGTACCAACCCTGCGCTGCCAGAGATGAACTTTTTAAAGGCCCGCGAGACATAACTGCGGAGGATGACCCAGATCGTGCGTGCCCGTTCTTTGTTTTTACTTTGGTGGAATGCAGCACGTCTAGGATTTCCTAGGTATCAAAGCGCATGTTCGCCTTCCTCCTGGTGCGGGATTTGCTAGGGCAGGTTCCTCACCCCAGCAGCCTGTGGCCTGCCTGAAGCTGAGGAATGCAAGCTGACAGGTCCCGCATGCCAGAGGGATGTGCCACTGCCCGCTGCTCTCAGTTCCTCAGCCTCTCCTTGGGGAATTTTCTCTCCAGTCCATTGGACTGGGAAGCGCTTGGGAAAGAGGCTGATGAAGCAAAGCAGGTTCATCGGGGGCAATTCAGGTGCCGAGCAGCTTCCTCCCACCCTTTGCAAACCTTTCCTTCTTTGCCATCTTTCTCATTGCCCATGCTTGCTCCAAGAGGCCCTGGCGCTCAGTTTCCAGATTTTCTTTCAGACAGACACCCGCGACCCACTCCAGCTGGAATTTATCAAAGCAACAGTAGTACCTAGTTCCAAGCAAAGGCCTTTGAGGATTGCAAGGGTAAAGCACAGCTAAGGGACCTTCCCTGGTGATTGCTTTCTGTGTAATGATTGCTTGTGTTCAGGATTCAGACATACGGGTAGTCCTTGTTTAGCAATTGTCTCCTTTACTGACCATTCGCAGTTACCACTGGGATGAAAAGCAACTTTGTGACCCATCCTGGCATTGACGACCTTCGCAGGTCTGTAAAGCAAAGGAAGGCTGAAGTCAGACTGTAAGCACAGTCGCAGGTTCACTGAGCGACGGCTTCACTTAACAACCAGGTTGCTGGTCCCAGTTGTGGTTGCTCAACGAGGACTCCCTGTACTTCCTGCAGATTGAGTTTTCTGGTTCTGAGAATCTATTGCACCCTCTAGGCACCCAGGAAAATCTAACTCCTGGCTGGCATCTTCCTCAGCTCATTGGCCAGCCAGCATCTCTCAGGCCTTCCCTATTTTGCAAACGCATGCGCAGCTCCTAAAGAGCCACGGACCATTTCTGCCACAGAAATATTCACCAATTCCTTTGCATTGGAGAACTAACATTTTCAATCCCCACCCCTTACGCCAGGGATGCAGCGATTTTCCTGCATGTCAATGTTTTGTCTCCCTGTTGCCCATTTTATCCTTGTAATGGTGTAAGTAGCTTAGGCTGAAACATGAATGAAGTCCTCCTGTGGATGTCATGATAGAGATTTCCAGTCCGGTCTCTCCAGAGCACTGGACTGCCTCCCGATTATCCCGTTGTATTGGCTCCATCAGTACGTAGCTTTTAATACCAAAAATATCAGTACGTAGCTTTTAATACCACAGACCAAAAGCGGAGTCCATTCAAATAAAGGACCCTTTTAAAAATGGGCTGCTTTTCCCCAGCCATGTCGTATGGACCCAAGTCAGTGTTTCTCAACCTTGGGAACTTTAAGATGTGCGGACTTCAAACTCCCAGAATTCCCCAGCCAGCTGGGGAATTCTGGGAGTTGAAGTCCGCACATCTTAAAGTTCCCACGGTTGAGAAACACTGGCCTAGGATGGACACTCTCATTGCATTCTCAAAAGGCACTCAGGTTTTGGAGGTCTCTTGTGGGTGCGACTTGTGCCCCCCTCCAGACGAAAAGATGGCCCCTTCTTGTATTCCTCCTGCTTGCATTACCTTTTACCTTCGATAACTCTCCTTTGAGTGCTGAAATTAGAAGCCGAGCTGGAAAAAGAGGGAAGAGGGGCGGGAAGAAACTGGATTTGGCTCAGATCTGTGAGCGCAGGGTGCAGATTTGTGTGCCGAGTTTCCTTAAGGAGCCCCTTCTGTGTCCCCACTGTGGGAGCCCTGCGTGTCCCGGGAGGAGGAGAGGAGGAGGACGCGGGTCCCCTCGCCTCCCTTCACGCACGACAAGAACCTGTGCTGTCAGAGTGCTGCGTGCATGATTAGAGCGAAGCGAGTGCTGTTTGGAGACGGTCTATTTTGGGCAGTCGTCAAGGGGAGGGCTGTATCCCTCCCACACGCACATGTCAAGCGCTATTTGGAGCCGCAGGCACAGCAACCTCTTTCTCCTCACTTTCTGGGGTGCCAGGCAGCAGCGCAAACCCCTTGAGAGCAGAGCTTTAATGCACCGAACCCCAAATCTGGGGGAAGGGCAGGAGTCGATATTCCCATCCGGCCCTTGGCTGAAAAATCCTGCTGGTGAAAAGGAGCTGGCTTGGGAGGGATCAGCCCAACGGGCCTTCTGCGTCTGTGTCCTTGGCTGCGTGGAGCCACGGGGAGGCTAGAAGGCGGGCCAGGAGAGAAGTAGCTAGTCCTCATGATTTGGCCCGGCTTCCAGAAGGCAGAGAGAAGTCGGGCCTCCGAATATGGAGGTCAATGTCAGTTTGGTCTTTGGAAGCCGACTGACCACCCTCTGACTGCTTCACTGTCAAAGATCTTTGCCCTACTTAACTCTAGGCTTGCACCTCCAGAGGTCAAGGGAGTCCAAACTCCCTGAACTTGAGAAGGAGGAAGCTCCATAACTGCTGAGCCAGGCGATGAGTCCACCTGGATCAGCGCTGGGTTTCCCAATGTGCAGTCCCTTATCAAGATCTCTGCCCCCGCCCTCCAGGGCCCAATCCCTGCTTATCTGGAGATCAAAACAACATAGCTGACAAAACAGGAAAGCCATGATAGGATTTCCCTGCAGTTTTTTTTTTCCCCTTGAGGTCAGTCGCCAATTCTGAGTAGAGAAGCAGAGCAGAAGACATGGAACGATGCTTCTTCCTTTTCTTCCCAGGTCAGGGTTCCCGATTCCCCCCCGGGTGGGCTGGATATGCGGCCCCCTCCCCACCCCGTTCCTCTCGCCCTTCCTTCTGCTTTCCCTCTTGCACCTGCAGGGCTTTACTGCAGAAGTAAAGACAACAGGAAGAGTGCGTTATATTTATTTTATTTATTTTATTTACATAATTCATTAGCCTCCCATCTCACTTTATAGTCCCCTTCTTTCTTTTTTCCTTCCCCTGGTTGATCCTTTCAAAATTAGCAGCAGGCAGAAGTTCATCGGGTGAAGCCCACACTGGGCTTTGCACGGCCTACCTTTGTTCGCCTTCATTCGCCAGGCCAGTCATGCCACAAACCCTTGGCGCTCCCATCGCTGGAGCATGGGCCTCCTTTGCTCCTTAGGGGAGCTCTGCCTTGCCTGGTGCAGCTTCCCCCCGGCCTCTTCTGCCCCACTTCTCTTCTCCCCCAGCCCAAGGAGCGGCTGAGCAAGGCCACAGCATCCTCTGTCCCAGCGCCAGCTGGACCCCTTCCGAGTGCTCGCACCAGGAATTTATGTCCCAGGCCTAATAAACCGCCAAGATCCTGCGGAGTTCCTGCTGACAATTCTGACTCGCCAGCCTTGGTCACCCGACTGGGTGGATGGCACAAGCCCTCCTGTGGAAAGCAAGACTTTGTCCCCTGCCAGTTCGTTGCCCAAGGGGCCAGTCCTGTGTGTGGCAAAGGCCAAGGAGTTCATGCAAATCTGGCGTCGATTTCTCTCTGCCTGTTGCAAGCTGCTGGGTAGTTGGTTTGCTTTTTCCAGTACCCCGGTCCGTTTAAAACCTGGAGGGGGGTTTGCTATTTTTTGGCAAATCGGCTGGAGCAGTTCCCTGGTCATCCGTTGAAATTATTTCTGTATTTAAAAAAAAAACACAGGACTCCCAACTTTAAAGCCGCAAAGCTACGGGACTAAGCCTGAAGGAGGCCTGGGATAAAAACAGGAATGTTAGAAGAAGAGTTGCGGTGGCTCTCAGGGGCCTGGATGTCCCCAGGCAGCTGGGGTGGTCCTCTTTCGGAGGAGGAGAAGGGGGAAACGGGGCTCCATTTGTAGGGTTTGCAGTTTGAACCCTCCAGCCCCAGGAAGTTACGGAAGCAGCACTTTATCACACCAGATACCTGGGAAGGGCTTCGGGGGGGGGGGGGGACATCTCCAGGGCTTGTCTTGTGCTGGAAACAGCGTGCTTCTCCTGGCGTTTTCCTCCGCTGATCCCAGGAGGGTGGGAGCACAACCCCCTCGCCCCCCTTTCTCCCTGTCTCCTTTAGCAGGGTCCCAGTGGCCAATTTCGCCCTGAGTTTTGCACCGCCGCCTGAAGGCTGCCTTTTCACAGACCGTGTCTTCTTCTTCTTTCTGCACAGAATTCGAAAACGGTGCAGGGTCTGACTGGTCTCCGAAACCTTGGTAACACCGTAAGTCATCTCTCTTCCTTCCCTGCCCCCAGCCTTCCGCTTGGCCCCATCTTTCCTGCCCCCTTTAAATCTGTTTCACTGTAGAGGTTAAGGTGCTCTTCTAGGACAGGGGGGCCAGGTTCGAGTCTACGCATGGGTAACTTGGGGCCAATCACACTCTACGGCAGAAGGCTGTGGTTGGAGGGGGGCGAAATAAAGGTTCCCATCCCCGTGCAAGCCCCCCCCCGTGCTCTTGTGCAAGGCGGCACGTAGATGTAACAAACTAGGAATTGTAGTTCTGTGGGAAAGGAGAAGGATTGAAGAATTCACCTGGATAATGTTCTCAGCGACCTGGTTTATGCCAAGAATTACTTGGCTGGGGAGGATAGGTACTGGAATCCAACTCTCAGGCTGCCAACGGTTGGGGTATGTAGGGTCCCGCACATGGGACTCCTGTTGTGGCTTAACTGCCCCCCCACCCCCCAGCAGTGGGCAGCTAGGAAGCTGCCAATGGTCCCATCCAGGTTTTGCTAATCTGGGACTCTCAGAACCAGTCAGGGAAAGCTCTGGGCATCCTGGCAGATTTCGGACAGTCTGGGCCCCCCTCACCTCCCCTTAATCCAAGTCTCACGATGTCCTGTAGAAAACCCTTGTCAGCTCTTAGGCAGGGCCGCTGGTATCTCACTATATCTCAGTGCTCTTGTGAGTTTGCCGTGATTTGGGAGTGGGCAGGAAGGCCCTTTGGGGTTTGACACTTGCATCGAATTGCTGACCCCACATTTAAAGGACAAGATTCCTTCAGGGGCTTGGTTCAAAGGCACAAGCCTGGGTTATGCAGGATGGCTTCCTGGGATATGTGACCGTGGCCCACAACATCTTCTGCGCAGGAGTCTTTGGAGTCCTCAGTGCTCCCTGGGCTTGGTCGTTTGCTTGCAGACGTTTCATTACCCAATTAGGTAACATCATCAGTGCGAGGGAGGGTGGGGTTTGCTCCCTGTTCATATACATAGCTTGCCCTGCCCATGTTGGTGGGGGTGTGGTTTTCTTCTTGGAGAAGCCAAAGAGAAAACCACACCAAGGAACAGGAGTCTGTGCCATCGAATCCTCAGGCGCTGCCGGAGGGCTCCATAACCAGGGATGCTCTGCTGGTGTTAGAGTCAGAAGGAGCCCCTCTGTGCATCCGGTGAAGTGGGCCGCAGCTCACGAACGTTGATGCCTTTGAATGAAGTGGGTGAGTCAGAAAAGGTGCTACCAGACTCCTGATTTTTGGCCACGTTAGACCAACGTCACTCTCCTCCTGCAATGCCTGCTGAGGTCACTCCTTGCAAGAGGCTGCCTCCTACCCTTCGCTGCCCACTGGCCATGTTCTCAGAGCCCCCGGTGTGGCGTGTTCGCATGAGGACAGAGCTGCAAAGCTCTCCAGTCTGGGTTGGCTGGGACTGGTTGCGGAAGTTGCCTTTCCTCAGCTGTTTTACCTCACTTCCTCTTCTTGGATGACACTGCTGGGAATTTTGTTCTTACTTGCGCAGGGGGAGTGAAAGAGCCCCAAAAACAGTTGTGTAACTGTGTCAGAAATCAGCATCTCACTGTCACACCCAGATGTGACAACTCAAAGCCAAGGAAGATGTATTTGCATTGAAAGATGGTGCAAGCAAGTGGTGGCCCACAGCACACAAGAAGCCTGCAGTCCTCCCCATTCCCCCCCAACACGCACACACAATTTTTCTGGCCCCTGAACCCTCCCTTGATGGCTACATCTGAAAATCGTCAGCACACTTTTCTGTCATTTTGAGCAAGAAAGAGTTGAAAGTTGCTGTAAGTGTCCATCTCAAAGTAGGCTCAACATAGTTGAGGGGAGGGGAGGAACCTTTCCTGCCACAAATGTGACATGGCTAATCACACTTCACTGCCCTACCCACTGGGGCTTTTTCCTCCCTCCCCAACATTAAGTGTGCCTTCTGACCACCAAAAGCCCCTTGGGAGTGAGACAGTCAATAAATCTTCTAAAACAATAAATGAACCTCTGCCTTGATTTGAGAAGCTGCTGATTAAGTTGATCAGAACAGACTTGGAGGGGGAATTGAACACTGAAGGAGACCCCCCCACACACACACTCTTCTAGAGCTAGTATTTGCTTTGCAGGTAGGTTCCCCACTGGTGCCCACGGGAGGTTTCTTCTCAGAGCAAATATCTACTGGGTCCTCCTCCAGACCAGAACAAGAGAGAAAGGAACTGGCATCTCACTTCCTACTTGTTACCATCCCCCCAAACAATCAGCTCCCACCCACCAGCTAATGGAGGAGGAGGAGGAGGAGGAGCAGTCATAGTAGTTGTTATTCCATACGCTCCCCAAAGAAGGGATCTGGGTTGAATGACAGACAAAGACCTGCAGGGGAAGTTTGGGCTCAATAAAGTCATTTGTACCCCCATTGTTCAGCTTCTAAAAGTTTCGCTTTAGGGAGCGGACAAGAACACAGCTCATCTGAAGCTGTTAATCGGCATCTCTGCGCAGGCATGGAAAACCGGTGCCTGCGTGTGAGTGCGTCGTAGCATGACTCAGTCACAGACGCAATGGAACACTGTGGGTGAGCAGAAAAAAATAATCCCGAACCCTTCCACTTTGCCTTAGTTTCTTTTTATTATTATTATTATTATTATTATTATTATTATTATTATTATTTCACCATAGTAACAGCTTATTGCATTTTCGTATTTTATAGTTTCTTTTCTTTCTTTTTTTTTAAATCCTGCTCTTCCAAGGAGGGGATCAGAGTGGTACATAGACTTTTCTCCAGCGCCCATCCTGGCACAGGACTTGATGAAGGTCATAGTCAGTGACCTCTTTAGTAAAAAACCACCTTGCATAGCAGATCACTTTTCAAATCTGGTGCTCTCCAGCTGGTTGGCACTACCCATTCCACAACGCCCAGTCGGTATGCCTAGCTCTCTTTCTGAAAACCGTTCCTGGAGCCAAGTTCACCAAAAGTGCCTAAAGTTCTAGCCTGAAGCAGGAGCATGGGCAGGTGTCACCTGGCGAAGGGGTGGGGTGGGGTGGGGCGGATTGGACTCTGGTGGCCTGAGCTTCATTTCTGTCTCTCTTTCCTGCCTCTTGCAGTGTTTTATGAACTCAATCCTGCAGTGCCTGAGTAACACCAAAGAGCTGCGAGATTACTGCCTGCAGAGCCAGTACGTCCGTGATCTCAACAATAACAGCCGTATGCAGACCGCTCTGATGGCAGGTAAAGGCTGCGAGATTCGCGGGCAGATGTTGGTCTCCCTCTCCCAAAGCCGCTCGCAGGGGCAGATTTAACGGTGGGGGGCCAGGAAGGAGGGGGAGAAAGCTGAGCCAGGAAAGAAAAGCAGTGAAGCAGGAGGGAGAGGAGGGGGGGCTGTGTCCAAGACTGGACAATAACAGTGACTCCCCCAAGTTGTTGTTCTCTCTTTTTTTCCTGTTCTCCCTTGCAACCCACTCGGTTTGGCAGTTGTTGGCATCATGGGTGCTGGCCAGGAGGGACCCACAGGTCTCACCTTGGCAAAGTTCTGAGCAAAGTGCCCCCTCCAAGCACCTTCACCAAGCCACACAACAGCTGGCTTTTCAGGGGACCGGCTGCCTTGCTTCGCTTCCCCTGTTTCTCTTGCATCCTCCGGCATTTGCAGAAGCCGGAAGAAGCCTCTGCACCTTCCGAAACCTGGGCAGTGCCAGGGGGGCTCCTTCAATGTTGATCCGGGCTAGGAAGGGAGCCAGACCTCCCGGCTCTCCACAGGGGCCCAAGTTGGGCCCGGAAGGGGTGGGACGAGGTCTCATTCTTCCTAGCCAAGCCGGGCTCTTCTGCGCATGGATGCTCACGGCCAGCGTGCTTCCTCCCCCCCTCCAGAGTTCGCCAAGCTCATCCAAGCATTGTGGACCTCGCCTCCCAATGAATCCGTGAGTCCTTCCGAATTCAAGATGCAGATTCAACGATACGCTCCCCGCTTTGTGGGCTACAAGTAAGAGTGGGATCCGACGCCTTCTTTTCCGCTTTTCGCGAGCGGTCATTTCTCGCTTGCTTCTTGTTCTTTGGTCTCAGTAGCGCTTTTAGCATTTGTTCGCTCTGGATTCTTCCCCTTTACTTTGGAGTAACTCTCCTGAATGTCTGCAGGAGGACATTTAAAGGTCGGGGGGGGGGGGAGGAACAGGGTTGGTTTATTCTTGTTAAAGGCTCCTTCTCCCTGGGGCCTGACTTGTATCCCCCGCGGGCTTTGATGGACGCCTGTCCTTCCTCCCTCGCAGCCAGCAGGATGCCCAGGAGTTCCTGCGCTTCCTTCTCGATGGGCTCCACAGCGAGGTGAACCGAGTGCTGGTGCGCCCGAAGGGCAGCAGTGACAACCTGGACCATCTCCCGTGAGTCCCAGTGGAGCAGAAGCCCCGGGAGTATTTTGTTGGGGGGAGTAACTGGACGCTGATGCCACCGGTCTGGTCTGGGTGGGACAAGCTTGTGCTTCAGATGGTCCTTTCTAGGTGGCTGGGTCCCCAAAGCAAGATCAGGATGTCCCAGTTAGACAGATGCCCAGTTTAGTTTCAAGAGCAAGGTCCGCAGCCTTCCTTCTTCCCGGCAAAGTTGGCAGGAGCCGGTCCTATCGTTAGACATGAGAGCAGCGGCGGCTTTTCCGTTTCTTCTTCCTGAGTTTTCCTCTTCATGTAATGGCACGAGTCATTCCTCCTGCACAAAGCTAGTTAAAAAAAGGAAGGAGGCAAAGTGTGAATATCCGTGGAAATGTTATGTCACTTTTTCCTGCTAAAGAATACTTGGTTCATCCCCACCCCCCGGCCCCCGCAACCCATTTTTATCCTCACAACTAGCTAGCATGGAAGGTGTAGCTGAGAAAGAACAGAGTCACCCCGCAAACATCCTAGGCCAGCGGGGGAGTTGAAATCCCAGCCTCCATCGATCCCAGACCATCCATGCTGATTCCCCAGATCCTGATGCCAGCTGGAAAAGTCTATCCTCTCTTCCTCCTCTCTGGCAGGGATGATGAGAAGGGGAGGCAAATGTGGATGAAATACCTAGCGAGAGAAGACAGCCGGATTGGGGGTAAGTATCTGACGGGGCGGTCAAAAAAGAGCTTTGGGGTGTGGATTTAAGGCAGTGTTTCTCAACCTTGGCAACTTTAAGATAGGTGGGCTTCCAGGCCCAGAATTCCCCAGCCAGCCATGCTGGCTGGGGAATTCTGGGAGTGGAAGTCCACTCATCTTAAAGTTGCCAAGGTTGAGAAACACTGGTTTAAGGTGTACCCATGGTTTGGCTAACTTTCTCGACCGACATACCTATCTGGAATTTGGAGAGCGTGTCAGGAGCAGTGTCTCAAAACGGGGTCTGTGGTGGGTGAGGCCAGGCCCCAAACCCCTGTCTCCAACTAGGGACACTCCCCACCCACCCCTCTGCCCCCACTCTGCCCACTCCCGGAAATTTCTATCCTCTCAGTTCCTGGTCCCATAGAAATAAGGACTTGGCAGCGTCAGGACTCCCTACCGACAAAATGCATTGGGGTGATTTCACAAAGTACCAGGATCAGCAGCTCCCCTTAGACTGACACAGCGGTCCATGGGGTGTTTGCCCGCTACAGGTTTCCAAGGTGGTCAGAACTTCAGAAATGCCCCAATTACCTTTGTATTTACAATTACAATTTTTTTGGTAATTTTTAAAAAAAATTAAATGACAATTAAAATTACAATTTAATTACAGTTGCAATCAGCACAATTACCTCTTTAGAAACTGGTTTGAGGAGTAGTTCCTTTCTTTTTTTTAAGGTTGCTACATTCTTTCAGTTTCATTTCCTTTTCAACATTCTGCCACAGCAGGCTTGATCTTGGTGTCCTCAGATCAAAGCCAGGAAGAGCAACTGTTCATTGAATTGTTGATATTTATAGAACTCTGACTAAACATTGTTAACAGAACTATTCATTGTCATTTTGTAAAACTTCCTTAGATATTTCAAAGGCACATTCGGTGTCGGATTTTTTTTTTCCAGTAATTAACATGCCTATCAAATCCATTAAGGATCAAATTGCCCTTTTTTCCCCCTTCTTTAAACTGTATTAATCCTCCTAATGCTTGACCACCGTTTGACAAACTAAACACTTGGGAGATTTTTGAAAAAGATGTTTGACCTTCCAAACGGCCAAACCTTGTTCATTCAGCTCTAGTTTACCCAGTAATTCAGGGCCAAACAAGAAGCTGTATTAATTTCGTGGCCGCAATTAACGTGTTTACTTTCCAGCAACTAAAATAGCAATCACCAGGTTGGGAACACAGCACCCACAAAGGTCAGGGAGGCGCCGCGTGATCTCTGAAATTCCATCTTCCCCAAAGCTGGTTTGGAAAAAGCATAAAGCTGATCTCCCATATGCTCAAAGTCTAGGCGTGGGAAGAGAAGCATCAGAAGGCCTTGAGAAGGACGGAGTTGAGATCCAGCCCTTGTCAAGACTTTGATGCTTCTTTCTAAAGCTTCTTTCTGAATCATACAGAAAAAAACTGCCTTGTATGGCACTGTTCACACAGCACACCTATCCATGTAACCAGATTGTGCGTAACTCAGCCCTACACCCAGAAGCATCAACATTAGGCTGAGCTTGCACAACGGATGACGTTTAAAAGCAGGTTGGCAGGTTTGTGACTAAGAGCATTGCAAGAACACAGCCATGAGATCAGATCCTCAGTTGTCTTTCTTGGGTGACAAGCACCATCTCTTCAAGCTTTCAGGCAGGAGAAAGTCCACCTCCACTAAGAAGGGTCAAGAACTCTTCCCTTTCAGGAATAGACAGAGCAGGAGATGTTGTCATGTTGACTCTGTCCAGGAAGTGTCAGCTTGTTTAGAAATGCTTAGAGAAGGAGAGTGGTCTTAAGTAACATTTTCCCAATATAATCATCTCCTGGGTTGGAACTAGCCTTTGGGCCAACAGTTGCCCATCGCTGGCATTTAATAGAGATCAGCAGCAGCTGCAGTGATGAATTTAAGGCAGGGATGACAATTGAAGACCCCCAGGACTATCTGCAGTCCCAGAAAGCCTTAAGGGGACCCCAAAAGTTGACACCCCATTGCAATGTTTCATGTGGCTAGTTATTAAATGCTTCCTTCTTTTGTTTTCTGTTCTGTTTAATCAACCCCCCCACCAAAAAAAAAAAACATGGGAAGGAAACCTATTAATTGGCATTTTGTTTTTTCTTAATGTATAGAAAATCTCATCTAAATTTTTTCCTAACTTTGGCTGTTGCTTGCAATGAGCTCCTAGGACAGAAGTTTCTGCTGGGCGGCGGGGGGGATCAGAACAGTCAAAATGGCAGCTGCGATTGCATGATCAAAGCCTCAGCTCTTTTTTTGCACAATGCGCATGACAAAGCAGTGGGGCTTCAGTTGCGCAGTTGCAGCTGGCATCTTGACTCTTTTGACTCCTCCCCCTGCAGATGCCGCTGCCCTGGTGCACCACCAAAAGACCAAGTCTGGCCCTTGCCTTCCCCCAAATCCTGTGTCTTGAAATATGGGTGTTCCTGCCTTTGGGGAAAGTTTTTGGATCTGCAGGGATGTGTTTTAGGACTTCAAGCAGCTTGAAGAGTGCCTCCACCCACCTGCCCAGACCTCCATCTTCATACTCCCCATCTTCTCTTTCTTTAGATCTCTTTGTTGGGCAACTGAAAAGCTCTTTGACTTGCAGTGCATGTGGCTACTGTTCCACCGCCTTTGACCCCTTCTGGGACCTGTCGCTGCCCATTGCCAAGGTAACCACGTGCTCCTTGGGACTCCCGTTTGCCCCCACCCCAGATCTTGCATTGCAAGATCTGCATTCTTGCATTGGCAACTTCTTACCGCTTGGATGTTGGTCTGTCTCTCTCTCTCCTTCTGCAGAAAAGCTACGGTGAGGTGAATCTGATTGACTGCATGCGACTCTTCACCAAGGAAGACGTCCTGGATGGAGACGAGAAACCCGTAAGTCCGCGTGGGGAGGGAAGTGCAAAAACACATCGATTGGGTTTCTGCACACAGTTGACATCTCTTAATCCAAATGATTTTAAGCCCTAGATTCCAAAATCATCCACCAGGTGGATTTTGATTTTTCAGTTGGGAGTTTTGCACAGGACGGGGAGGAGGAGGAGGATTTCAAGGACTTAGAATCATAGAGTTGGAAGGGACCTTGGAAGTTTTCCAGTCCAACCCCAGGTCTTCTAGTCCAACTTTTGAAATTATTTTTATTTCTTTGGTCCTGGAAAATCTTGTTCCGAAAGCTAGATCTAAATTTCTATATTAATAGGGTGGGAAACACCAGACATGTGTATTCTTCTTTTTAACTGTTGCTTCATGGGTTGGCCAACCTCTGGCTTATGGGAAGCTTAGGGCTTTTGGCCTGTGAAGTAGCTGAGTCCAAAATGGGAGGGCCACCTTCGGATTATTCCATTAACCTGCAGTTTTTCTCTAAAAGCAAGGGTTCGCTTTGTCTGTGAAATCACAGCCTGGCCCCTGCTCTGCCACTGGCTGCCCTTGTGCTAAATCCGGCCCTTTCTGCAGCTCTAGCCAATCCTTGCCACTCTTCCACAGTGCCTTTTCCCCCAGCTGGTGCCACAGATGTGATGTCTTTCTTTCCTAACAACGTTACTGCACTAGGCAGCCTCCCATTACGTCCCCAAAGACTCCATTGGTCCTCCCATAATCATGCTGGTTCTCTTCTGTCCCCCCAGACGTGCTGCCGCTGCAAAGCTAGGACGAAATGTATGAAGAAATTCAGCATCCAGCGGTTCCCCAAGATCCTGGTGTTACGTATCCTTTCCTTTTTCCGTGGGATGTGCCCTCATCCACATGGCGGGTGGCAAGGGAATCTCAGATGTAGACGGGCAGTGACTTGACAGGCTTCTATCAGCATCCACCAGGTGTAGACATTTTCATTGGGCACAGAATCCAGCCTGTTGAGGTCTTAGCTTGAACAGTCTGTTATTTCAAGATCCTAGTCTCTTGGGTCTGACAGTGCGCCAAGTATATGGAGAATGCCTGTAAAAATCTTCAGTCTGGGAGATGAGGGGGGCATTTCTGCCACTTGCCATAACTTGAGGAACATTGTGGTATGGTAGTTTAGTAGTTAGTTGTGCATCAGAAGAAAGCAGGGAGAACAAAATTCAGAGGGGCATTCAACTCTGGAATTCACGGTGTGTCCTTTGTCAGGTATTCTCTTTCAGCTTCACAGAGCTGTCCTGAAAAACGGAGAGAGAAAACTTTGAACATACTTTGCTTGGGGAAAAAAGAAATATAGAGGAGAGAGAAGAATACAGGTTATTCTTGTTGAACGACCACTCGTTCAGTGACTGTTCAAAGTTACGACCGCACTGAATGTGAGGGACTTACGACTGGTCCTCGTAGTTGCAGCCGTCGCAACATCCCCGCAGTCACGTGATCGCCATTTGCAACCTTTGCTGCCAGCTTCCAACAAGCAAAGTCAATGGGGAAGCCAGCAGGTGGTCGCAAATGGTGGTCACATGACTGTGAGACACTGTGACCATGTGGGATTTGCCTAACAAAGGCAGTTGGGACTGCCACAACTGCCGTTGTAGGTCAGCAGGGTCACGTGACATCACGCTTTATGACCATGTCACTTAGCGATGGAATTCCTGGACCAAATTGCTGTCGCTCATTGAGGACTACCTGTTTTATCTAAGTCAGGCAAGTCTTTGCAAAGACACTTGATTATAAATAGCAATGATCCCCAAATCATGGTTTTTCCTAGAATTTCATTTCAAGCGCAGCCGTGCACTCAGCCGGAACGGCAAAGCCGAGTATCCTCTGGACACCACCCAGAATCTATTGGAGTCGGGCGGCTATAATAAATACAAATAGATAAAAAGTAAATAAATAAATTCTGCCAAGCTAGGTGGCCTGAGCAGCAGCCCTCCCTCCCATAAAAATCATCTCATAGGACTCCCGTCCCTACCGCACGCCCCCTTTTTCCTTAATTCCTTGCCAGACCTGAAACGTTTCTCCGAAGCGAGGATGCGATCCAGCAAACTCACCACCTTCGTAAATTTCCCGCTCAAAGATCTGGATCTACGGGAATTTGCTTCCCAGAGTTGCAGTGAGTATCTGCTGGAGGATTTTGCGGAGGCAGCCGGGGGGGCACCTAGGAGAAGCGGGATGGGCACCTGAGGATGGGCTGCTGAACCCACAGCCCTCTTCCCCACAAGTCCAGGTGAGCAAACGTACACAAATGGCAGCCTGAATGTTTTATTCCAGCCTGTGCCTGGAATAAAAAGGGAAACACAAAGGCCGCCTTCCCTTCCCTGGCCTGTTCAGAATGTCTTGATTTTGGAAAATGTTTGAAATGAGACCCTGCAGGTCTGAACCTGGTCGTTCCCTGTTCTTATATGTGCTACACAATTTCAATCTAGTTTTCAGAGTCACCGCTTCCCACTTGAAAAAAACCTGGGGCTTTTCTTTTTCTCTCAGAACCCCAGCAAACTTTTTGGGGGAAAACCAAGGAAGTTGAGTGACACTGGTTTTGAGGAAGGCTCACAAAGTCACTCGAGGAGTTCCTCTACCTAGGTTTCATCTTTGTACTCCAGCCAGAATCGCTGTTGTGAGACGGGCGGCCACATTTCAGTAAATAAATAAGATAAAATAAACTCTGCCATGCCTGTTGGCTTCTCCTTCTGAATGTCCTGTCAGGAGCCCATATTGTGATGAAGGAATTCTTTTACACACACACACACACACACTGCAAAAGCCAAACTTCCAAAGAACGTTGAGCAAGGGCAAATCATGCCAGCAGTATATGGGGAGGGGGGAGGAAGGGGGCAGTTGCATGCTTCCAGTCCAGGCCCTTTTACTCTTTTGCACACCCGAAAGTGAACGAAAAACTCATCTGACCGCAGTTTCTCCTCCCCCGGTTTCAGATCATGCGATTTACAACCTGTACGCCATCTCCAACCACAGTGGGACCACAATGGGTGGCCATTACACAGCCTACTGTAAGAGTCCGGTCTCTGGAGAATGGCACGCCTTCAACGACTCACGGTAAGCGGGGGCCCGGCGTTTCTGTCCACAGTCCCACCCTTTTCCCCAACCAAAGCGGTCTCCGCTTGTGGCCGCCGCCTTCCGCGATTCTCAGCCCCAGCCCTGTTGGCTGGGGAGTGCCGCATGTTGATGGCCCCCCGGCTGGAAGGCTGCCCCGTTGCAAGGGGCTGTAACAGAGAGCTCTGCGTGGAAAAGCTTCCCCCTTGAAAAGCCCCCATTGCCCGGGCAGAGCGGGCAGATGCCACTGGAGCTCGCCAGGCGAGTAGGTGGAGCCCATTCTACGTCCGAAATCTTTTTGCCCCAACAGCAACTTCAACTACAACAGGGGTGTTGCCAGAAGTGCCCCTCAAAATGAATGTTCGGCACACGGTTGAGGGTTCGCATTTTATCTTTCAGCCCGGAAAACAAGCTCTCCCTTTCGAACGGCAGAGTGTTTTTCTCTTTGGTTGGCCCTGTCCTCAAGCTCTCTTTCAAGCGTCCAGTTTTCTTTTTTTTGTTATGATTAATCAGTATCATCTGCCCCCCATCTTTGGACCTTAGGGCTGGGGTGTGCATAGGTCAGAACCAGCAGGAAAACAAAGCCGGCGTCGCCCATTGCCCGTTTTCCTTACATCCGTTCTTCGCTCCCACGCCACCCCAGGCGGGCCTTCCCCTCCTAATGCCCTTCTCGCTTTCTGTCCTCCCTGCAGCGTCACGCCGCTCTCCTTGAGCCACCTCCGCAGCAGCGACGCCTATCTCCTTTTCTACGAGCTGGCCAGCCCGTCTTCGCGAATGTAGCTGCCATGTCACGCCCCCCACGCATGCCCCTATGAAAAGGAATAACCGCGAGATCCTGGAGGAAGGACGAGAGCCAAGCACCAGCTCAGAAAAGCACGGGGCGGGGGGGCGGAGACCCAGGACAATGGTGATTGGAGGGGTTTTTCTAAACTGGGTTTTTTTTCCTTTTTTCCTAAAAAACAAGCAAAAGCAAAAAAAAAGAGAGAGAGAGGGAGGGAGGGAGAAAATCCTAATAAAGCATTGACTAAAGATGCCAGCCTTTACGGGAACGCCTTTCTCCCACTCACGGGACTGAAGACGAAGAGTCACATGCCAGGGAGGAAACACCGTTGCTGGTGGGCAGGTTCAGAACTACCTCCGCAGCTCCAAAACTCGCCTAAGTGTTATGGGGGGGTCTCTCTGTTTTTGTTCCCCCACTTTTGTTTCCTCCCTTCTCCCCTCTTCCCCCCACCCCTCCCCTTTGGTGTGCAATAAACCACAAACAGCTGTTCTTTGGGGGCAGGAACCTGTCTGTCCCATTTTATCCACACAGCCCCGCAGTTGGGGCGTTGGAGCTGAGCCACGGAGGTGTTTTCTCTCTGCTCCGATGCCAGTCTGGCACCAACTGGGCCACGAAGCTGCGGAACTGCATCGAGGTTTACGGGAACCCAGCCCTGCATCCGAGAACCAGGCGAGGCGCGTCCGTTCCTTGACATGGTGTGCTGCGCACCGCCGAGCCTTTTTACACAGCTCTCGCGGGAGCCTGCCCGAGGCTGCGAGGGAGTTCTCTGCAGGAACCATGGAGCTCGAGTCTTATCTCTTTTCTCTCCGCGCTTCATGTTGGGTGGGGGTTTCGTTTCTTTTCTTCTTTGGAAACCAACTACATTTCCGAATAAAAACTGGAAGCATCCGTGGACGGATTTTATGGACTTTAGCAAAGACAGACTCTCTGGGCGAAATTCTACCTGTTTTCTTTTCACGACTGTGCCTTAAGCATCCAGAGGAAACACGATGCGTTTCTCAGCGGATCCAAGTGCCCTTTCGAAGGGGCACAAGGTGCAACCAGCAGAAATATGCCCCCTCGGCTTTTCTCTCCTGCTTCCCCAACCCAGCTTTTCCTTGCCACGTAATTCACACGTGCAGACACTTCCCTCGCTTCTCTCCGGGGACGAAGGCTGTTCAGAAATGCTTTGGACTGCTTGCGCTGCATTTCTGCTTTGGTTTGGTTTTCCTTTCGGTTCTTGCTGTGTGTGCACCAGTGACTCGCCAAAAGGCACCTCAGTGGAGGTTTAAAAAAAAAAAATGAGCCAGTTCTGGAGCTATGGCCTCGGGCCAGCTGACGAACATCTGTAAGCTTGTTCAACCCCTCCTCCTATTTATTCTCCTTCTGGTCTCGCACGTGCAGCACCAACCTCTCAGTCCGCGTTCAGAAGAGGCTCTGCTTGAAGGGCTGGAAGTCAGAGGCGCCTTTACAGTTTTGCAGCCAGAGGACATTCACCGGGTAGAAATCCACGCCCCACCTCCTTGCTTCCCTTCCTTGGGCCCCTCGCAAAGCTGTTAAAAGCACCGAGTCGGCGTCAAGGACAGCCACCCGCGTTTCAAGTCCAGCAGAGTATTGGGGGTTGCTTTTAGTGGGCATCTTTCTTTGCAGCCCAAGAGCAGAGAGTGGCCACTCGCCCCCCCCCGCTGACTTCGCTGCCCGTTTTCCCACAGAGCCCAAAAGGAGGTGCCCTCCGCTGCGGTTTTGACTCCATTCCACCCGGGCGCAGGGCCCCGAGGGGAAGGCAAGGGGGCAACAAGGTGCAGAGGGTTCCTGCTAACAAGGCCTTTCTCAGTGTTACTGTTTTGCTTTGTTTGGGAGGGGTTGGGGGGCTTGTCTCTTGTTTGTGTGTTTTGGTCTATCAGTTCGGACTGAACAGCTTGTTTACTGTGTAAGCAAGGCCGGAGGAGGGACTCCGGTCACTCAGGGGGGAGACTTGTACAGAAATAAAATCGCACCTTGATGAACACCCGCTGCGGTTGTGCACGACTGTCTGTGAGGGTCTGGGCATTGTGGGCAAGAGCCCTTCCTGGCCTGGGGGGGCGTTGTGTTAAGAAGCCCCAGCCCCTCACGAGCTGTGGGGCTTGGCTCCGGCTGGAATTGCCACAACCCGTGGGGTAGATGCCAGGACAGTGGGGCCAATGTATTTTCTCTGAAGGAGACCCCGGGATTCCTTCCGTCACTGGGCGCAAGGGCTGGAGGCTGTGTTTCTGCTGGAGAAGCGGTGGGTCGCAGCCGCCTGTTTGCAGGCGCGAGGGGTCACTGGGTGGGGGACTCGCTCTGCCTCAAATAGGGAGGGAGCTGCTCAAAACCCAAGTGGGGGCAGAGTTCCCTTCTCCAGGACAGGCTGGCAGAAGGGATGACCCAGGACCCCTGGGGGACGAGGGGGACACATTTCAAATTGCATCTTGCACTTTTGCACCGTGGGGAAAAAGGTGTAACAATAAAATCCTGTTGGTTGCTGTATGATGTTGTGTTATCTCCGGAGAAGGTGACCTTGCCCTTCTTAATGATTGGGCTAGTCAAAGCCAAAGCAAAGCTGTATTGTTCTCCCCACATGCAGTTTGGCTCGCTCACACAAGTTTTCAGCTTTTCCCTTTTCTAGGATTCGGCTGATCCTTCCCGGCAGCGCACAGTGGCCGAGTTAATTGCCTCTCCGGATTACCAAAGGTCGACCAGCCTTGGTAGTAAGATTCTGAAGGAAAAGGCAGCCAAGGGTCCGGATTAATCATTTAAAAATTCACTGCAAACTCACTTTGCCTGGGCGGAGGGTGCCCCATAAGGAGCCCACGTTCCCTCCCTGCCAAGCAATTTAGCATGCAAACAATGGCCTCTTTCTCCCCTGCTTTGGGAACAGGCAAAAAGGGTTTTGCAATTACGGGCCGCTTGGAATGTACGTGTCTTAGCAACGTGCCCGGTCCTGTGAAAATGGACTGCCCTGCCAATGGGAATGTGATGCAATGATAAGGAAGAGAAATTTGGCACCCAGGAAGTAAGCCATATTCCATTGCATCATGTCAGGCTGTTTATTTCCACGGTTCTGCCTCTGCAAGTGAGGCCTTGGGAGCGTGATTTGCCATTCAGACCCTGGCATATTAAAATATTAGATTTTGGAAGAGGAGGTGGTTCCAACGGAAACTCAATGTGGTTTTTTAAACTCACCTATAAAATCATGATATGGTGTTTTTCTGTTTCAGCTGAGGGCCGGGGAAGAGTAGGGAAAACTTTCCATGCAAGAATCGTAAAGGGCTGGAAACAAAAGGAGGGTGGGAAAATTTGAAATTCGGCGGTCTGAAGACATTTTGCCAACTACGCATAACTTAGGCTGCTGCAAGGCGTAATTACCCAAGTGATCAGTGCTTCTGACGATTAATCCATAAATGGATCTATCAGGCTAATTATTTTGTTCTTGATAGGTCACTGTGATACCCCGGTCTTCAGTCCACAGATGGTTAACTTTGGCCCTACGCTTATTTTCAATATCCCTAAAAGGCAAATGCTGATGTTAGCAACCTTGCGGGCTCTGAATGGGATGAGAATTAACAAATCATGACTTCAGACACCAAGTCTATGGCTGAAATGTCCATCACACACACACACACACACACACACACACACACACACACACACGAGTTAGATTGCACCGTTGGATTCGTGATTCTGTTCTTCAACACTGGCAATGTTTTGCCACAAGGCAAATAGTTCTATGCCCGCCTGTTTATGTCCTCTTAAGAGGGAAAATTCTTGGTGGTGTGTTATTTTGCAGCTCCGAGCTCCTGACCTCATCGGCTCTGGACAGTGGTGGTGGTTTTTTCTGCCTTCGGGTCAGTTGTCGACTCCTGGCAACCGCCTGGACTAGTCCCTGCAGTTTTCTTGGCAAGGTTTTTCAGAAGTGGTTTGCCCTTGCCTCCATCCTAGGGCTGGCCCAAGCGCCTTAACCACGACACCAAACTGGCTCTCCACTTCCAGACTTGGCGGCTTCCATCCTTCTACCGTGGTGTTTCTCAGCCTTGGCAGCTTTCAGATGTGTGGACTTCTGGGAGTTGAAGTCCACACATCTGAAAGTTGCCAAGGCTGAGAAACACTGTTCTAGCTAGTGCCTGGCAGCCTGGTTGAGAAGGATGTAGGTAGGTGGGGCTGAGCGTCTGTGCGTGTGGATGAGAAAGAGCAAATGTACATTATAAGCTGTATAGTTTTGCTGCTGCGTTAGACTCACTGGGCGTCCGTGTACAGTAGTCCTTGCTTACCAACTTCCTTGTGCAGCGACCGTTCGAAGTTAAGACAGTGCTAAAAAAATAACTTGGCGACCGATCCTCGCATTTACAACTGTTGCAGCATCTCGCACTCACTGGGTCGCCATTCGCATGCTTCGCAGCCGGCTTTAAAGAATGAATGGAGAAGACGGAAGTAAAATCACAAGTCGTGGTCACATGATGTTTCGCTTAACAACCACGGTGACTCATTTAATGACTGAAGGGGAAGTGACATCATAAGTCCGTTGCAGTCACATGATTTTCTGCTTAGTGACCGCAGCACTTAGCAACCAAGGTGCCAGTCCCAGTTATGATCGCTAAGCAAGGGCTACCTGTATTCCAAAGACCCTGATGTTCGGTCGAATGTGATTTGTGTGTGTCCCTAACTATATTCCAGCTGTTGGCCAGGGCTGTGTGTCTTGTCTGCTGTAGCCGCACCTCTCTGGAAAACCCACGTTGAAGGCAAGGGGGGATTACAAGATCTGCATGTCTCAACAGGCTAGGAGCGTGTGAGTGACCATAAGCTGAACCTGGGAGCATCTGTAACATGTATATATTTTTATATATCACCAAGTCTCCAGGTGTGGGGGAGCTCCCCTCCTGGACAGCGGTAGCAAAGAATAAATTAGAAGTGCTGGAATTTAGCACAGATTCTCCTGGTTTGCGGTATTCTGGAGAACAGCTGGTTTCCTTCCCGTTGCAAGAGGCTGTCCCAGGGTAAGGAAAAAATGCTGATGAGTAAAGAGGTGGCAAAAAAGGAAAAAGAAAGAAATACAAATGCTTGGAGGCCTCCTAAGACCAGGTTGGCCTCTGTTCTTTCTATCTGAAGCCCTTGGCAACTCTGTGCTGGTTTGCTTGTATCACCCTTCGTGTGTCTTGCGCCGCCATCCTTAGCAGGAATCTACCTTGCGCGAAAGCGCAACGATTTTTCACCGCCGCGTCTGGCATCTCACCCAACATGACAAAACCAGGAAAAAAAGATGCTGCTTTGAGAGGCTTTTGCTTGCTCATATGCCCCAGACCAGCTTGGCAGTGCTGTGTCTTTAAGAGCACCGTAGTCCATGCCAGGGCCTCTGACCTCGGAGTCCTCAGCTGAGTTGGATTAAGGAGCAGGGGAGCCTGGCGACTTTAATGCTTGCAAATTCTTTTATTTCCTAGCAGCTTAACAAGTCCACTTGTCCCCAGGGATGGGCTGTGGTCTTGAGAGCAGGAACGGGGCCTGTTGGTTGAATTAACCCATCATCCTCTCCTGAGCGGGAAAAGACCCTCAATCTGCGGGCCCCGTCTCAACATTTGGGCATCCTTAAGCAAGGAGGAGACCTTCTTGTCCATGCAGTGAAAGTTAGAAGGTTCCCGGAAGAGCTGCCACTGCAGAAGGCCGGATGCCACGGGAGGGGGGGACATGTGGCAGCCCCCGGCCGGCAGGAACCCTGTCCACTTATCCCCCATCCTGCTTCTTGGCCATGAAGGACTTCACCGAGGTCATCTTTCACCCGGAGGCACAGAATCAAAGCCAGGTATGCACAGAAAGGCTGTTTTGGCGCTACGGGCTCCATATCTGTATTGAACAAGGGCCAGGGATGTCTATTGTCCCACCCTTTCCTATGTGCGTTGCATGGTTGTGGTCACCATCTTGACCTTTTTGACCTCCTGTGGACCCCCCATCAAGGACAACTCCCAAAGATTTTGCCTAACCACTTCTGCAGCTGGAAAAAAGCTTTTAAAAGCCATGCTGGCTTATACAGTCCCCATGCGCACAGCTCTTTTCCCCCCTGCTTTCAAGCCTCCCGTGTCCTGACTTCCTGGGTCTCTGGAAGTTACACTGTTGAGGGAGTGCACATGCCTGGAGAGGAAGGGACCTTGTGGTGAGCAAGCGGCAAGGCTGCCTGTCCTTACAAGCCAGCTTCCTTTTGAAAGGGTTGTTTAGGATGATAGGGCATTTAAAAGAAATGTTTTCCTTGCAGATTTTTAACCAGACAGAGATTACGCTTAAGTTTCTGTGCCTAGCTGGAAAGCTAATGTGATCACAGTGCAGAGGTTAAGATGGTGGCACACGGGCTCATACACTTTTTAACAGTGCACTGGGCAAACGTGGCCTTTGTTCAGTGCAGAAATTTACCATGTTTGTGTTTTCTTAGAGGAGAAGTTGGAGAAAGCTGTCACAAGGCAGGAGGAGGGGAGCCTAAAATATTTGGGGAACAGGCAAGGTACTACAGCACATGTCACCTGGGGCACCCCTGAGGTTCAGCCTAGCAGAGCCACTAAGACTGGGGTGGGGCGGTGATCAAAGTAATTCCCACTTCAGGTCCAGACTCTGCCCTTGGGGATTTCAGTCTGATGCCATAATTGTGACATGGACAGAAATCCTACGAGCCCACCTTGCAAGGTGATGCCACAAGCGTGATCAATACGCTGGAATGGGTCCAGCTGAGCCATCCGCCCTGCAACACGATGGATTTGACAAGGTCCTCTTGCTGTGCCTAGAGATAGAGCTGCTGGCAACAGATCTTTACCCTTTATGGGCTGAATTAACTGAAAAGAGAGAGTTTGCTTGCTCCCAAGATGACTCCTAGTGATCCCATTGCCAAAGAATGTAGGAGGGGATCCAGCATGTTCTGTCTCTGTTGGAAGCCAGGTTGTTGTGGCTTGAGGAATATCAGTCTACCCAACGTAGAGAAGAGGGCGGAAGTGGGTTTGATCAGCCCCAGACCCTGTTTTCTGGAGAAAAACAGATTTTCTGGCTTTGCAACCGGAGATTCCAATCTTTTAACCCTTCCAAACCACATGTCCTGCAAAATGCTTAGGGCTGTGTTTTTGTTCCGGCTTCCTCAGCTGCTTTGCGGGTTTTATTTACATTTTGTGGGCTGCTCTGTCTGTCCGATAAATGCACTCTTTATGATTGGGAACTGTAAAGTCCTCCTTCAGCTCCAAAATGCCGTTTGCTTGCAAGAAAAACACAGGGTTACCTAAAAGGAACAGGGGGCTGCAGGAGACCAAAAGATTCACGAGGTCCCATTCTTTATGCCCCAGGAGACTGCCATGTTGTCTTTGCCACCGAACTTGCTGACGGAGTTCTCCAACCCTGTGTTCGAGGAGGATGGCGAGGTGCCAGCCCTGAATCAGCTGGAGAATGAGAGCAGGAGCGCGGCAAAACTCCCTGCCAACGGATTTGGTATCAGGCGGGTCAATGTTGTGGAGGGGCATAAATACAGAGGCCAACAGTTCCAGCAGAACGGGGGGGCCAGTTTGGCGTAGTGGTGAAGAGGCTGGACTAGAAACCGGGAGGTTGTGAGTTCAAGTCTCCTTTAGCCCAACCCACCTCACAGGGTAGTTGCTGTAAGGAAAATGGAGCATTATGTATCTTGCCTTGAGATGTACAAAACAAGGATGTGATATAAACTTCTTAATAATAATAACAATAACAAAGGAGATGATTTGGTGGTGCAGTCACATGCCACCTTCAGGGTTTCTCATTCACTTTTCTATTGTACTGGCTTTCCCCAGCTTGGTGCTTTCCAGGTTTGATGGATTCCAACTCCCATCATTCCAAGCCAGTAGGATTTTGGGCCACACCACCCAGGGGGATTGTGGGAATTGGTCCAAGTGGCTCAGAAAGATGAGAGCTGAAGTCCAGCTGCCCTGAAGACTCCAAGTTAAGGGAGACTGGATCCTGGATTGCAGTTCAAATGGATGTTCACACAGGCTGTAAGGCGGCTGGTGTTCATTGCTGCGAGCTGTGGAAAGACTTGGGTTGGAACTAGATAGATGAGGGAGGGAGGGAGGGAGGGAGGGAGGAAGGAAGGAAGGAAGGAAGGAAGGAAGGAAGTCCTGCAAGACTTTTCTCTGCATCTCGGCTGGATTTCTGTAGCTCTTTACAGCAGCTGGTGTCTGCGCATGCAAAAAGTCTTCTGTTCCAGTCTCCCCTCCAGTGGTCATCCTTGGGGCGATCGCGAGTGGTCATCTGAACAGCCAGGGAGGCAGTGGGGGTCGATCCCATGGATGGGGGCACTGTGACTGCCAGCCTCTTCTCCACCCGCAGCCCAGCAAGTGCAAAGAGCAGCCAGCCCGAAATTCAAGCCGGACTGCAAATTTTCCTGGCTCTGCGTGGCGGTTCTCAGCGTTTTGCTGCTTGTCCTCCTGGCCTTGCTTGTAGGCATCCTAGTCATCTACCGTAAGTTCTGGGCTGGGGGGCTGCGGAGGGGCTTTCCTGCAACTGAAGCCTGGCCCAGGCCAATACGGGCTTGCGGTGGGGAAAGCCGGGGATGCCCGTTGCAATGTCTCCCTGAGGCTATGTTAGCCACAAAGGCAGGGACCGTATCTGCTCCTTTCTTGCTACCCTAACCCCAGAGGTCACATGCTTAAAATTAAAGAAGCCAGTGCCCTTGAGCACATCCTGAGCAGAGGAATTTATTTTCAGGCCAAAGAGGCTGAACTCGCTGATAAAGGGCCAGTTCTCTCCCTGTCAGCAGCTGCATGGAAAGACATCCCTCAGACCTTCTGGTAGACCCCACTCTTGGAGATCCATCCTTTCTCCACCCACAGATACGGTCCTTATCTATGCGTAAGCTGTAAGCTATGGGCCTGTTGCCTTCCCATGAGCAAACTGCAACTCCTGCCTCTTTTTCCAGCAGCCACCCCAGATGAATTGGGTGGGAGCTAAGCTGGAGGCACTGAATTGCTTGCCGGTTGAACCGTCTGGGCCACTGGAGCAGAGACGGTGAGTGCAGTCTTGCACCACTGCTCCCTCCTGTCCCTGGAGATCAGATGACTGGGTGACTCTTCTGCTCCCTTCTTGCCCAAAATCCTGCCTTCCCAAAGGCTAGGCTCCTGTTTGGGAGTGGTGGGGTGTGAAAAGAGGAACCATGATTGATCTGGAAGAGGGTGGATTTCTTGGCAGGCGCATGACTCAATATTATTAATTCTCTCCAAAAGCCTAAGCCCCAGGCATTATTTCTTGCCCTTTGATTAATTTTTGTAAAAGGCACTTTTACACTTATCTTGTAAAGTGTAAAGGAGTCTTGTAAAGGAACCAGGCTGAAAGAGGCAGGGAGGGATGAGGACTCTGAGAGGTGGAGCTTTTGAGACCAAATCTTTCTAATTTTAGTATCTTTATTCTTTTCCTCTTCAATTTCTCTTCTCTCTCGCTTTTTTTTCCCTGGAGGCAGAGCTAAAATCCCCCCCTCCGATTAAGCCCTCTCGTGGGACTCCCACTGGGCACATCGCCAGCAATGCCACCGTCCCTTCCATCAGGAGGACTTCCTGGAGCCCCATCTCCACCGCTTCCCCACCCCAACGAGAGCTGCAGGGAGCCACAAAGCCAGGGCCCTGTGAGTACCGGTTGCTGCTGAGGCTGTATCTCTAACCTGGTTTCCCTGACCTGGGGTCCTCTGAATGGCCTCTAACTCCCATAATTCCCACCCAGCCTGGCCAATGCTGGGAATTACAGTCCAACAGTTGGAGAACGCCAGGGAAGATATTGACATGGTGGGAGTCTGCTCTCTGTCACATAACGATGAGAAATACAGAGAGGCAGAAGAGCTGTGTCCTCAGGGTGCCTTTCTTTGCAAACACCCCACCACATTCACAGCATGCTCTTAGCTTTTTTTGCAAAAGGTTTGCTTGGCTTGACCTCACTGTCCACGCTGGTGGAGGATGGAGGTTGCACCTTCATATATCTGGAGGAGATGAGATTGGGGAGACTGCTCTAACCATGTCACCATTCTTCCTCTGTTTTGTTTTCTCCAGTTGAATCATACCCAGCTGCTCCATTTAACCATTTGCTTCTCTTTGCATCCCTAAACTGGCTGTTTCATTCGCTGCCTTCTCTTCTAGTGTGTGGGGGGAAACTTGGGGGCCCCGAGGGCTCCTTCAGCTCCCCCAACTACCCAGATCCCTACCCACCTAACGTCCTCTGCCGATGGCACATCCACGTGAAGGCGGGGATGGTGATTCAGCTGAAAGTAGAAGCCCTGGATGTGGAGGCCTCTGACCTGTGTTTCTATGACCGGCTGGAGATCTACGAGGAGCCAGATAGTACCTCCCTTTGGGATGGGAGTACCAGGTAGGTAGGATGCCCTGCAGGAGGTATGGCCCAGGCCTCTGTCTGTGTGTGTGTGTGTGTGTTCAGCTGCTATTGGGGTCTTCCAGATAGGTTGGATTTTAGCTTCCTGGATCCTCCACCCAGATGACTGAGTCAAGCCAACACCCAGAAAGACCCAACCGGGTTTGAGAAGACTGCAAGAGGACCTGGGAACAAAAAGACTGAGGCAGAGGCAGTGGGTTAGGAGGAGGGATTGGACAGAAGGACAGAAGAGGGGTGGGCTCTCACGCAAGTGATTTTCGGAAGGGGCAGCAGGGGAGAAAGGGCAGAATCTTTTCAGCACCCTAGGGTTGGAAGGGATCATTCTAGTCCAACCCCTTGCCTGGGGTAGGAATTGTCAAATTGTCCCAGACCAATGGCTGTCCAACCTCTGTTAGAAAACTTCCAGTGATGGAGCCCCCATGACTCCAGGCTGTCGCACTGCTTAAGAGCTCTCACAGCTAGGACGTTCATCCTTCTTTCAAGTTTGATCTCTCTGTATAGATCTTCCACTCATTGGTTCTTGTCCTACCTTCAGGCATTACACATCCACCCCCTCTTCTCTGGGGCAGCCCTTCAAGTCTTGGGAAACTGCTATCCTGTCTCCTCTTAGCTTTCCCTTCTTTAGGCTAAACACGTCCACTTCTTTCAACAGTTCTTCACAGGATTTCCAGAAGGAGGGCTAAGGGTGGTGGAATGGGAAGCACAAGGAGATACAGGAGGGGAGGATAGGAAGCTTGGAGAGAAGAGAATAAGCCCGTGGTGACTTTGCAGGTGAGGACAGGAGGGCAAACGGGAAGTCCCAACAGGACTTTCAGGAGAGCTGTTCATGATCAGGACAATTCAGTGCTTGATTTGGGAAGCAGATTGTTGTATGGAAGCGAGGAACTCAAACAAGAGAACAAGAAGGAAAGAGAAGGAAACAGCATGGTGTCAAGAATTGCCTGCTCAATTCATCTTGATGTGAGCATCTGCGAAACCTGAAGGGTGAGCTGGCTTGCAAAATTCATGAGGATATCTTCTTGCAGCTGTTGGAGAGCCAAGATGGTGTAGCAGTAAAGGTGCCAGACTAAGAACAGGAGACCCGGGGTCTAGTCCTTCCATAGGCATGGAAGCCAGCTGGCCGACCTTCCTGAAGTCTCTGTCTCTCAGCCGTAAACAGCCCTAGGCTCTTTGGCAAGCCGTCTGAAGAACAAGCCTCTTGTCTTGTGTACCAAGAGCTTCACCACTGAACTGGGCAAGAGCAGTGCAGAGTCAAGGAGATCCTGCAACAAGCGGGACAAACCCTAAGAAAAAGAAGATTTACTCTTGCCCATGGATTCGTCCCTCTGGTGGTGACAGCTGGAAATATTTGTTTACTTATTCATTGATTTGTACATTCATTTTATTTCTCTACGGTCAAATCCACCAAGATCCACTCAAGTTCTACGAGAGAGTAATAAGGAGTGAGCAGGGGGCAGTTAACAAAGCTCGGTGTCCATGGTTTCAGCTGGCATGTCCCAGTCCTTCAAATGTCAACACTTTTCTGTATCTCTGTTCTGAACCTTGTAAGTCCCTTTGAAAGGATCATTTTTAGGGGTTTTTTTAAACGTCCTTAACTTCTCTGGTTTACAAATACCTTGAAATGACTATTGGTCAAATGCAACGTTTCGCCCGCTTTGGTGTTTTCTTCGTCAGCCTTAAAATCTCACCGCGATTCATCACTGGGATTATTTGGGGGAAGGGTGGCCCGACCTGAAATAGTCAAAGGAAAAGTGAAATGTTGCAAGCGAATTCAAGGAAAACAGCATCATAAAACCTGTTGCCCTCGGATTCTAATATGGTTATTATGACGAGTTAAGCTCTGTATCCTGCCAACTTTCGGCAAGTTACAATAAAAAGAGGAAACGGTTCAAACCGAAAATATTTAAAATGAATAAATGTTAGATACTGTTGTGAAATGGCCAGCCCGACACAAGCCATTCCTCACTGTTATCTGGAATGCTACTGATTTATTCACAAAACTTTCATGACCACCTACTTTATGCCCAAGAACTCCAGGCGACTCACAACAAAACCAGGAAAATAGCAGTAACACAATCGTATCACCTGTACAAAGCAGCCTCACGCTTCCCACCACAGTGCCATAACCTCCATTGCTTCCCAAATGCTGGCTTGTTCTCCTCCTAGGAAAATGCTCGGCAGAAGAGCCAGCTCTTCACGGAAGGCCGAAAGGTTAGGGGCCCTCCAGGTCTCTGGTGGGGGCTGCTACAGAGAAGGCATGCCACCAAGGTGCCACCTGTAGAGACGGTAAGGAGGATGACCTTGATGGAGATGTGCAGGAACTGTTTGCAAGGCCAAAGGGGCTGAGGCAGTTTTTCAGTCCAGAACTTCAAGGTAATGTTTGAAAGCAGCTTGGCCAGACATCTCCCTGGTTCACTGGAACTGTGTTTCTCAACCTTGGCCACTTGAAGATGGGTGGACTTCAACTCCCAGAATTCCCCAGCCAGCCATTCTGTCTGGGGAATTCTGGGAGTTGAAGACCACCCATCTTCAAGTGGCCAAGGTTGAGAAACACTACACTGGAGTATAAGAAGATGGAGAAGGTGGTGCAGGACAATAACCAGATTCTGTCATTAGAGCCAAGCTCAGCAAAAGTGGTTTTAGCCTTCCTGCAGAGCTGGTTTCCTGGTCTGGTCTACCCAGTGGGGCTGACACCACCAGACTGTCCGAATGGACTTACCGCTAGTTCTTCCCTAAAATCAGCAGTTGTGTTTCATTAGGAAACCAACAGAAAAAAACCGACCCCTTCCACTGTAGAAGATGCCACTTGGGCAGTCCTCCTTTTCCCTTTGCCCCTCACCCTCCGCTTTCAACACAGGCCTATTTTTGCCCTGCTTTAATTGATCCAGGCATTTTAATTTAAGTTAATTAAAAGCAAACAATTGCATTTTATTATTTGGTTTTTGGATTATTGCTCCACAGTGTAGAACTGGATTACTAGAATGCCTTTAATAAACAGAACAAATGAAGCTGACTTTCAGCAGGAAAAGCAATACAGGTCGTCCTCATTTAGCGACCACAATTGGGACCAGCAACTCAGTTGTTAAGCGGGGCAGTCACTAAGTGAAACTGGTTGTGCTTGTGATCTGACTTCAGCTTTCCTTTGCTTTACAGACCTGCAAAGGTTGTAAATGCGAGGATTGGTTGTACAGTTACTTTTTCATCACCACCACAACTGTGAGCAGTCCCTGTATGAGGCAGTCACTAAATGAGGACTACCTGTAGAGGTCTCTTGAGGGGGAAGGGGGGATCCACAACTCCTTGCTCTCTTGCTTACCTGGTGACTTTTACAGGTACTGTGGCCCTGTAGCCCCAGCAACTATCAACACCAACTCTAACCAGATGCAGGTTGTTTTTGTCTCCGATGATAATATCGCTCCCTCGGGGTTCACTGCCAGGTACCGGGCCATCCTACCGAGTGAAAGTAAGTGCCTGCGATTTCTGGAAAGGGGAGAAATTACAGGAAGGGGAAGATTTGCTCTGTGTGGTTGGGGGTTTGGTTTTTTTTTTAATATGGTATCCTGACTTTCTGTCCTTGAAGGGCACTTGGTAAAGAAATTAAGAGACTGAAACCCTACAACTTCCAATGACATTTTTTGGAAAGACAAACAATTGACAAGGCCGAAGAAGACAATATTGAAATCCATAGGTGCAATAAAGCAGCCCTATCTGACCAGGGAAAAGGTTTCAGCTGATCTCTCTGCTTTTCAAATAGGAAAAAGGAGAGGACATATTTTATATATGGTTGGCCTCTTGGCTGAGATAAGTGTCCTGGAAGGTTCAGTGGCCGTAGCTATAAAGAGCGCAGCTACTTGTATTTCCACCAACTATTCAGACCTCTAAAATGATGAGATGTGAAGATATAAAGATGGTCTTCAACAATGACCCAAAACACATTTTGACATCCTTGAAGTGTTCTTGTAGGTTTGGCTGCCCAGCAAAACAGCAAAAGTGAGCCCCCCACCCCCAAACAGCTTCCCATCATCTTTAAGAAGAGATGCAGAGTGTTGGGTATCAAACGCAACGTGGTTGGGGATGGAAACTGGAGAAGAGGACGGGCCCAGCCACACAGCACTCTCCAGACATAAGCTGCCAAAGAGCAGACTTATTTGCCTCAAAACAAAGGTGATGATTGTCCCCATATAAATGACAAAATGGGAAAATTGCTGTAATGTTTCACAGAGTTGAACATTCACAATTATCCCAGCACTGATTGATTACTCACCATCACATGAATACATTGGCTAATTTTATTCTCAGAACATGGGAAAGTTCTAAATTGGTGAGGAAAACAAGAGACCAGTTTGCTTGACAGTTTCAAACTGGCTTAAAATCTTTTAAAACTAGACAGAATGAGAAATGAGACTTGATCATCACCACTCAAGAAACTACAGGATTGTGCTTCTCTTCTTTCTCCTTCTCCTTCTCCTTCGTCCCCTTGCAAAGCTACAATCCCCAAAATAACTTGGAGAAGAAGGGAGCCAAGACAGTTACAACCAGTTCCAAGACAGTGTTGATCTGATCTGAACTCTTAGCTCCTTGATTTCCAGAAGTCTTTGTCTATTCTAGAGAACTGCTCCTGGGATGAATTCTTCTGTGACCAGAGACTTTGCCTCCTGCCGGCCTTTGTGTGTGATGGCCACCAGGACTGCCAGGACAAGAAGGACGAAGCCAATTGTAGCACCAAGCACACAGGTATGACACATGCACGACTAGGAAAAGCCCAAGGTTACAGCCTTCCAGGTTTTCTTCAGATGTCCCAGCCAGGTCACATTAGCTGGAATTGTAGGAATTGTACCCCAGCCCGTCTGGAGGAAGCAATGTCAATATGACCATGAGGCCATGCTACAAGAATGAGGTAAGGCCAAACATGCCATTACTGTATTGGGAAGTTGAGCACCAATGCTGGGGGACCAAACATTTGCCTTGTCTAAGCGCTGAAGGACATTCAGGACTGGATGAGACCAAACGTGCATCAGATTCTGCATTGTGTATCCCATGAAACTACACAGATGTTTCTGGAAGCGGAGTTTGGGCTACAGTCAGGGCCTTGAGGCAATGAGAGCATGGATTCCCATATGGGATGGACATTTTCACATCTGCCAAAAAGGAGGAAATGTTTTACATAGAATGTGCCCACCCTAATGATATGCATATATGCAAAACCAAATATCTTCTAATTCCAATGCAACACTTCTCATGTTAGTGGAGAAGATTGGCCAGATGGCTCAGCTATGAACGAAAGGTCACTTCAGTAGGTTTTCACTCCAACCTTTATATTTTTAGATCCGATCTGGAGAAAAAGCCCTAGTTGGGAGGTCTTGCTTCACTGAGATAGCCTTCCAATGAAAAGACACATCGTCGCCCTGAGTTCTTGGAGGGGGTTTTGTGAGGTTGACTTGCCAGATTCCCAAATCCATTGCTGGAATCTGGGTTAATCTCCTTTTGATGAAAACCTTGCACTTTCTACTTCACATTAGGAGGAGGAGAGAGATTCAAGAATTTGGAAGAATAAGGAGGCTGTAGGGCATTGCACATATAAACCAGTAACGTGCCAGTATTATAAGTCCATGAAGTTCTAGGATGTTGATTGTCTCTTTCCAGGTTGTGGTGGGACCTTGACCAGCTTGGAGGGACAATTCTTCTCCCCAAACTACCCCAAACCATACCCACATCTACAGGTGAGTGAAGACTATGGGGGGCCCAAGCTTGGACCTTGGGGTCCCATTTTGCCCCACAAGCCAGCAGATGATGCGTCCCCCCCTTTCAGCTCCCAGCACTGCAGCAGGAACATGGCCCATCCCAGCACCCATTCCTGGGAAAGCGTTGCATTTGGAGGACTCTGCAAAACCACTGAAAGAGGAGAGACCCTGACTTTTTCCTAAAGGACAACAGAAAGGAAAATTGCCCTCATAGCTCGGAGGCATCAAAATTCCAAGTTCTAAAGTGGTCCTTTTGGATTTCAAGCCTGAGAAATGTTGACTTGGAAATTTAAACCTCAGCTCAGACCAGGGTTTCTCAACCTTGGCGACTTTAAGACGTGTGGACTTCAACTCCCAGAATTCCCCAGTCATCAATATGCTGGCTGGGGAATTCTGGGAGTTGAAGTCCACACGTCTTAAAGTCGCCAAGGTTGAGAAACCCTGGCCCAGACAGTGACAGAGTCTGAGAAGGGAGGGAGAAACAGCTACTACCCCTATGGCCAAGATTCAGTGGGCAAGAAAACTCCCTCTTGGATCAATTCTTCATGTTCATACCACTGTTCACCCAGCCAACGACAAATAGACCTTCAAAGAAATGGAGGGGACTGTTGGGAGAAAAGGTTTGGGACCCTTCTCCAGGTTTTTACCCCCCGTAAATGCCACCTTTTCTTAGCATGGAGCTCCCCATCCTAAGGCTGCACTCTAGACCATCTCCTGGACTTCCTTTCCCTTCCAGATTTGTCTCTGGCACATCTCCGTGCCAGCGGGCCATGTGATCCAACTGCAATTCTACAACTTCAGCCTTGAGTCGCAAGAGGACTGCAATTTCGACTTCGTGGAGGTGTACGACAGCGCGGCCATGGGGGCAGGCAGCATCATGGGTCGGTAAGGTGGCATTGGCACACCAACCCCCACACAGAATAATGCGGATGGGCACGCTCGCTCACAAGGTGGCCCCACCCAGGCTCCTGGTTGCATTGGTCCCTGCAGCATCTGCCCCACATTTCCAGAACTAAGTCCAGCTTTCCTGCTCCTGGCAGATTCTGCAACTCCAACCCACCCCCTGCTTTGACATCATCCCAACACGTCATGACGGTGCTGTTTGTGGCCGATGGGGAGATTGTGGATGACGGGTTCTTCGCTGTCTATCAGGCCCACAATATGACTGAAAGTAGGTACTGGTGGCTCCGTGGAGGCTCAAGATGCAACTAGTCATCTGCTCCCTCCTTGCCCCAAAGAAGGGGGCAGACCTGGTCTGGAACTGGAAGCTAGGCAGGGTTAATGTTGGGACGGGCAGCTGTCCTGGGAAATAAACCAAAAGGAAACAAAGCCCCCCAAAATGCAGGAGAGAGTTGGGCTGAGGGAGAGGGACTGGCCCAAAGTCACCCAGCCGGCGTTCCTGCCCAAAGTGGGACTAGAACTCACCGTCTCCTGCTTTCTAGCCCAGGGCCTTCCCCACTAGACCAAACTGCAGTTGCCACCCCGTGAGCAGTCTTGCCTGAGCGTTGTGCCACGCTGGTTTTCCCTTTTCCCATCAACAGAGGGGACTCAGCCAAGGGACATAAATGCTTCAGCCAAGCAGGGAAAGGCTCAGCTTCCTCCAGGTCTCCTGAGAAGTGCTGTGGTTGCTGGTTCACAAGCTCTGTTCCTTCTGAGATGGAATACAGTTTGGGTTTCTTGATTCCTGTAATTATTGTTCCATTTTCCCAGGCAAAATAAAAGGGCCTTCCGAGAAGGGAGAAACTCTCCCCCCGCCCCTCACATCCACAAGACTTGTGGGATTGTGTTTATATAAACAGAAAGTTGGTGTATCCATTAAGTAATTGGATGGATGGATAGATGATGGTGCAAATGCTTTGTGCAGATGTTGCACAATCTCAGAAGGACAAAAGTCATCTCCAATTCTAAGCAGGCTTATGAATTGATAGCACCATGTTCCTAACCTGCTTCCACCCTGGGGCATCACCCCACCAGTGATATAAAGCCTTTATTATATATTACCAAAAGAGATAGCTGAACAACACAATAAAATGGTACAAGTCATTAACAAGCCAGTAGCTTAAATTGGTGTCCTCTTTGGTCTTCTTTTGAAGGTGTGGTGCATTTCCTTAATTTCCTTTTTATTTTTTTTTAAGCAGTGCATATGTGGACATCCTTTATAAACGATTAACCTAAGTGTTGGCAAGAAAGTCACAGTGCTCTTTCTTAAAGTGTTAAAGGTCTCAGCCACGTGGGCAGGTGATCCAGTTGGATAAAACATTTATCCTTCTGTGATTTGTTGCCTTGAATGTGGGTTTGCAAGATAAAAACATTAATTTTTAACTTTTACCAGTGGCTTCTTCCCTTGCAGGCGAGATTCTAAACCAGTGCTTCTCAACCTTGGGAGTTTTCAGATGTGTGGACTCCAACTCCCAGAATCCCCCAGCCAGTTCCCAAGGTTGAGAAACACTGTTAAGCAGTTAATGAATCATTCCTTGCAGGACCTCCTCTGAGATTAAGGAGGGGCAGTCTGGCGTCAATGAATCCATGACTTCAAATCCATGGATCTAAGTCAAGGACCAACGCTTATGAAGGGTTTCCTGGCAGTGCTGGACCAAAGAATTGTACTAATGCCATGCTTTGTGCCCGCACTGTCTGCATCCCATTTTTCCAGCTCCCCTGTTTTTTTCAGGTGAAGGACTGAAGTGGCTAGCTTAGAGCAAGACATGAGAATAATCTGGGTTTGTTCTCCAGATGGTCTGAGAACCTCTGACTTCCACAGAGAAAGGCCAGAAATACAATGGAAACGGAACAGACCAGCTGCTGTTCTTCACTATCTTGAGAGTGCAGGGAACCCCTTACCCTAAATGCCACTCTCTTGTCTCTTCCCTGCCCACCCCCTGTGCAAGAAACGTGTGGGCCTTTAGAGTTTGTCTGCCGAAATGGCGAGTGCGTGGCCCGGGAGCTGGTGTGCGACAACTGGCGGAACTGTCCAGATGGAAGTGACGAATTCAACTGCACCAGCATCTCTTCCACATTAGTGGGTGAGTACCTGCCCTCCCGCATGGACCAAGTTCCTTTCATTGGCGAATTTGCAGAACTACGCATTGCAACATCCCCAGTTCAAACCCCACCTCTGATCTCAACTTACTAGATGGGTCAATTACATTCTCTTCCCCACTCGCTCCTCTGCCCCCAGCCAGCATCCTCCTTTCTCCTGCTTTCACCTGGCTGGCCCCAAACCTTGGATGCAGGAGAGCAGTGTTTCCCAACCTTAGCAGCTTTAAGACGGGTGGACTTCAACTCCCAGAATTCCCCAGCCAGCCAGGCTGGCTGGGGAATTCTGGGAGTTGAAGTCCATCCGTCTTAAAATTGCTAAGGTTGAGTATCACTGCATTAGAGTTAAGCATCAAGACTTGGAGCAGAACCTAGAAACAAACAGAAGGCACAAATCCCTAACAAGGGACCCCAAGGGTGAATTCTGGAAAACAATTTGGCTCTGTTCTGCACAAACATTTTCATTTTCGACACTCTTCAAGGGCGAACCCACCCAGGCCAATGGATGGGAATTGAAGCTGTGATGAAGGCTTGGGGAAGCAACCCCAGGGCTTCTTCAGAAGCAGGACAAAGACACTTCTGACCGCAGTGGCAATTTGGATACCTTCAGAGCAGTGCCCAATCCAGAAACCTCCCCTGGGCAAATGTACTTTTTTGCCAGGGGAATAATCCCTTTTTTAAGTTCTTTTTTTCCATGCCCATGCCTATTAAGCTTCGGTATTTCGGCCTCATCTGGACTAAGCTTGGGCTGTGTCGTTGTGCGTCCCAGGACTGGCCACCCACAACTGCCAAAAACAGAATCATAGAATTGTAGGGTTGGAAGGGACGTTTCAGGTGCTCCAGTCCAACCCTCCTTGGAGGTGTTCAAGACTAACCCCTAATAATTACATGGCCTTTCTTTCCATCTTGGAATAGGAACTCCTTCCTCAAACGATGTGCTTTAAAGCAGGCTTGACCCCCAGACCTCCTGTCCCAAACAAGTGTGATCTGGCCCTCCTTCTTCGCTTCACTGCTCCAAGCACAGAGTCTCTCACCTTCCCTTGAAAGAAGAGTGCAACTCAACCATTTTGAATTGAGTTTGGGTTACTCTTCCTGCATTGATTAAAAAATAGGGTATTGGGTGTCCTAAGCGTGTTGCCAACACCTAATTCTACAACAAGGGTTGGGGAAAGCAAACCATGGTGATGGATACATTCCTGTTCTCTTTAAAATGTTGTCTTCTCTTCCGCCATGGGCCGAAGCCTCCTGTGAACCGATAAAAGTGGAAATGTGCCAAGGTCTCAGCTACAATTCCACCTCCTTTCCCAACATATGGTTGATGATCCCACATCAGCAGGGTGCCGAGGAGCTGCTTCAAGACTACATGGTGAGGTTGATGGCAGAATGAGGTTGGAAGGAAGGCAGAGAGAGGGGAAAGGAGGTTGAATCCTTGGAAAGAGGCTGGAGGCATCCACAGAGTTGCATTGGACAGTAAATTCCAAAGTTTCACCCACATCAGCATATGGACAATCCGTGCCAGTGTTTCTCAACCTTGGCAACTTGAAGATGTGTGGACTCCAACTCCCAGAATTCCCCAGCCAGCATGGCTGGCTGGGGAATTCTGGGAGTTGAAGTCCACACATCTTCAAGCTGCCAAGGTTGAGAAACACTGATCTATACCTTCATGGTTAATTTCTCATTGCATGATTAGACATCAGCAACTGGGTGGAATGTTCACATTTTGCTAATAATATGTACTTGAGAATGAGATAGCAAGTACACTTCTACACAGCAGCTTTATGCACCCTTAATCATAGCCACAGCTGTTTGGGCCAATTCAGTGCTCCACAATCCATCGTTGGCCATACTTTTTGGAGAACAACCCAGTTGATCCAAAGAGAAAGCCAGCATTTCAAGTCTGCAGAACCTTTCCTGGGGTCAAAATGGCAGGAAAGGTGGGGGGGGGGGGGGGAGAGAAAACCAGCCCCTGAAAGTTCATCTCGAGCTAGATATGGCAGAATGTGTCAGCTCTCCGTGGTAGGCCGGATCAGGAAACAAACTCTACAAGTCGGACATGAACTCTACTTTATCGATATTGCGGGCAGCAGATGGTGGATCTACTAGATCAGATTAAGGTGCAGCAGCAACAGGGTACTTATGCTAGGGCGCAGGTGGATGACCTCCAGGGAGCCCAATAAATGACTCTCTTGGTTAGTGGGTACTGTGGTTGCACCTGTCCCCCAAGAGCATTGCCCAGCAGGTGATATGGGCACATACCAAGGGAATGCCTACATTCCAGCCCCTGGCAGAGAACACCCACTTCTTTTTCAGACGCTGCAGGACCTCACTTGCTACCCTGACCTGCGTTTGCTCGTCTGCAGCCTCTTCGTCCCCAAGTGCCTCCCAGAAGGAGGCATCTTGCAGCCATGTCGCTCCGTGTGTTTGGGGGCGGAGAAGCGCTGCCAACAGCCCCTGACCCGCTTGGACGTCAAGTGGCCCTTGAACTGCAACATCCTGCCCGACTCCACCAACCCTCTGGAGTGCTTCGTGCCTTGAGGGGGCACCCCCCCAGTGCCCAGCCAGAAGGAGGCCTATTGGAGGCAGCTGGGGGCCGAGGAGACGTCCCAGTCCAGAAGACTCTCTGATCTGTTCAGCCAGCAGCAAACAGTTGCTGGCCGCTCCCCAAAAGCTCTCCAGGGAATCGACCCTAAAATCACCCACACTGAATCTCCTTCTTGACTCTACTTCTATCTCTGTTACGGCCTCTCTCTCAAACTATAGATTGCAAGCGGATCAAGGATCCCTCTATTCTAGAATCATAGCTCATGAAGTTGGAAGGGATCTCGAAGGTCATCTAACCTAGCCTCCTGTTCAGTACAGGATCTGCTAGGTCATCTCTGACAGAAAACCATCCAGCTTCTGTTTGAAGATCTGCAGCGATGGAGAACCCAACACTTAATGGGGCAGCCTGTTCCAGTAGCTGATGGCTTGTACAATCAGAAAATTCCTCCTGATCTTATCTCCCAATGATTTTGCAGGCACATCCGTGGTGTTTTATGCGCAAAAATTCTTCTGGGCTGTTTTTCATCTTCCCAGCCTAGCTCAAAGCATGATGTCCTGGTGGTACCGACTGAGTTTGACCCTGCTTAGCTCTTTTCAAGATCAGCCGAGAGGCTTGCACTTCAATTGTGCTTTATAAACCCATTAAAAAATAATAAAAAAGTAATTATAACATCACAGGAGCTGCAACGCCTTCTGTCATCATGAAATCAATCTTTAGTTGATCCCTTTAAAAACCTGTTTTTATAGAGTCCACGAATTAGTCCAATAGGAGGTTTTTAAAACTGTGAATGGCTTCTTGAGTAAACACTCAACAAATCCTCAGTTTGCACGTCCCAGAGCTAAATCTCTTTGGAGATGCTGCTTGCAGTAAGAAATCACGTATCATCTGGAAACAAAGAATGTGCACGTTGCCTAGAAAATTACATTGTTTGCATGTAAACTCCTGCAGATTTATTGGTTAGAATACATGGAATTTATCATCAAAGTTTTTGTTAACTGACAGCTCTGATAATAATGGTAGAGCTTTATTCTCTGTCGGGCGAGAAAAAAGGGAGCCCCGGTTCCTTTTAATACCACACCAGATTGTATGCAACAAAGATAGAAAGTGTTTTTCTCAACCGAGGGCGCTGACAGCATCAAAGGGGGAAGGACGGAAGAATTTTCTTGGCCTTAGCACACCAATTTTAAAGTTTTATTCTTTTAAAAAATGCATCTTTCCATCGGCATTCATTGGCCTGGCCTGAAAGGCTGGAGACAGGGAAATGTAAGTAGCTGGTAGGCTTTGAATTCCCCCCCAGCACTATGGAACCCCGGCTGCAATCATGATCATTATTATTTATGGCATTATAGTCTCTCCTCTGAGCTTATCTAAAACAAAAACGCTTCCACGTTTTCTTTTGAAGAAAGGCGAATCTGGCCTCCTCCGTGCACCCTCTGCAGGACTGAGTCCAAAGGAGCAGAATTTGCTCCGTTTGGCAATATTTTTCCGGTTCCTCGTGTCGAGGGAGGGCTCAGAAACACCGGGGGCCACCTTGTCTTCTTCCTGGTCAATGGTGGGTGGGTGGGTGGAGGGGTGCCTGCTTGAACTGCCTTGCCCCATCCTGGTGCGTCTTCTCTGACCTCATCAGAAGAATGCGCCCATCTGGGAAACACCCCCCCAGCAGGGAGGAGTTTCATGGAGAGACAGCTGGCAAGAACAGCATCCGCAATGGTTAGGGAGCAACGCCCATCCAGCTGCTGCTAGCAGAGCCAAAAAACACCCAGGACTTGTCCCAATTACCGCATTCAGCCCATAAAAAATGCTACCCACTGGTCCCGGCTGCTGCTATCAGGGCACGCATGTGTGATGCATGGCTGCACGCACATGACCCTGCGTGTCGCTATGAGTCAGCCAGCAAGGCGCATAGATATTATTTCTTGGCTCACAGGGGACAAAAGGTCCAGACGTCATTCCCGGCAATGTCAAATGAATGACCTCCAGGTGTTTCATGAGACAATATGAACAGCATCCAACCAGCGCATTATGTGCTAACCGAGCTGTGACGCCTGAGCAGGTTCAGTGTTTATGGACTGCCAGTTGCCTGGAGGGAGGGGGCAACGAAACCCCCTGGGAACAGGTGAGGCTGACTCAGACCCCTTCCCTCTGCAACCTTTCGTGCCAGTTCCACCATTTCAACTCTTCCCACGCCGAACATCAGATATTGGTTTTTGGCAGCCCAAGAGGGGCACGGGAAAATAAGGGCAGCTGTACTGCAGAAGCATCTTTTCAAGCAGATACGCACACAGGCACACAGGCACTCAGTCCCTCTGGACAACAACCTCGGCCCAGCAGTTTCCAAGACTTCATTTCTGCGCTTCCGTTCAGCGGGAAGCCGTTCTGTTCTCTCCTGCTGACTCTCCGCCTGCAGACAGTCGTCCGCGTGTTTACGCCGGGACTCCACCCTGCCTTGGACTTACAGCCAGGAGTCCTTTCCCATGAATTTTGTACGCACGTAGGAAAGCTACTTAGGTTCACTCAGGAAGCAAAGGGCACTCTTCCCATGCCCGGTGGTGGTGCCCTGACAGCGGACTCCCAGAAACTCAGGCACGGTTCTTCGTAAGCCCTGGCGCACGTCAGCTGCATGTGCGTGTGGCCCTGTTTGTGGCCGAGCACATGGTGGGAACCGCGCTGTGATTGCAGCATGTTCTGTGACCAGGGCGTGCCTTGAAGCCCAAAGATGGTTGGCGAGGGCATTGCTTGTGATAGGAAACAGAGCCACGGTGTTTTCTTAACGGGGTCAAGGGCCACAGTGTGAGGCGATCCCAACCCTTCGTGGGATCCCTCCAGGGTTGTAAAGGCCCATCACATGCAGGACAAAGGGGGTTATCCCCTTATTTAGGAGCTTCAGCCTCGCATTTGCTGGCCTCAGAAGCTGTGAGAACCTGATCTGGAAGGACAAGACCTCTAAGGGACCCCATTTGCACCCCCTACTCTGACTTTCTCACCCCTCTGTTTTCACTGCAGGTTCCCTTGGTGAAGGGGCTCTCTCCAGGACTTTTCCATATCCGCACCCCGCCCTCCTCGCTCTCGCTCTCGCCCTCCCTCCTCCTTTCTGTTTTCTTTCGGTCCCATCCCAGAGACACCCTGACGGGATGCACCCCCTGCCCCACTTCCCGACTGCGCTGCTCAGCCACAGGCAATCCCTTCCCTTTGCAAGGAGGGCTTGGCACAGCCTGAAGAATCTCCCATTTCCTTTCCAGCTGGGGAGGAGAGACAGAGAGAGGAGGGAACTGGGGCGGGGGGGGGGGGGGGAGGCCGGCCGGCGGAGCTCGCTAGACGCCCTCGCAGGAGCCAGCTGGCGGGTCAGAGCGCGCAGTCGTCCAGAGAGGAGCAAGGGAGAAACCCCAGAGGCAATCGGAGGTAAGGGGGAATCTGCCCCAAAGACTGCCCATGTGCAAAGACTCCAACAGTGTGGGGGCCCGAGGTCCCTTTTCCTCCCCATCCAGCTGCCTGGGGTGCTGGGTTCAGCCCTTCTCAGCTTGGGGCCTTCCGGATGTGTGGACTGCAGATCCCATCATTCCCAGCCAGCCTGATCAGGACGATGGGAGCCAAGCTCGGCACAAGGCTGGGGAGGGACTGGTCTGGATTCTGCAGAGGCTGTTCTGAGGATAAGAGGCTTCTCTAGCTGGGCTGGGCAGGGGACACAGTCTTGTCCTCCCCCCCCCCACCCCGCAAAGAAGGAGAAACTTTGCTGATTGAGCATCGCAGGTCGGGACTGGGAGCTCTGTCTGGCCAAAATGCATCGAGGAGGGGGGTCCGACAGGGAAAGCAAGCGCTTGTCTGAGCAAAGGGGCTGCTGATGTTTCTTTCACTCTCAAGTATGAATGGGTTGCAGCCCCCCGCGAGACCCCCACAGAAAAAAAGAAGAGATTCAAATCTTACCTATTTCTGGCATTTCTTTAATTGGTTCCTTAATCGGCAGCGCTCAAGGCCACATGCTTGGTTTCCCCCCAAGTTTCTTAACATCCTCATCCTCACACCCCTGCGAGGTAGGACCTGCGGGGAGAGAGACTCAGATAGACTGCTTATGGATGGCTCAAGGAAAATCGCGGCTCAGTCAGAACTGACGTTGGATCCCTCTTTCCCGCTCCAAATTCAGAGCCCTTGTTGGCCCTTCAAGGGAGGCAGGTCACGAAACAGACACCCCAAGGATTCCAGTAAAGAGTTACTTTACTGTTTCGGGGTGTCATAACAGCAGCTTGCAAACCTGTCCTAGTTTCCCCTTCCATACAACACAAAATCAAGGCGGGACTATTCTGACCCTGGCTTCAGTCTTTGGAATGTGTAATCTAGTAATTCCCAACCTGGGCAACTTTAAGGCGTCTGGACTTCAACTCCCAGAATTCCCCAGCCAGCATGAATTCTGGGAGTTGAAGTCCAGACGCCTTAAAGTTGCCCAGGTTGAGAAACACTGGCATAATCGATCCTCCAAGGCCCTCCACCATGGTTCTTCCATACCTTCCTTAAGGGCATCTCTAAATTCCTTTACGGATTTAACCAATTTTCTCATGAGCAGCCTTTCAGATCCTTGGAAGAAGCCTTCTCATCCACGGACATCAAAGTGGAAGGGGAGGAGTGCAAGGCCAAAAGTGAACGCGGCTTATTTATGGCACCCTGTTGGTGGTTGAGGTGACATCTGAACCCAGGACTTTCTGGCTCTCTGCTCACCTTCAGCCATCTATACCAGAGTTTGTCAACCTTGGCAGCTTGAAGATGGGTGGACTTCAACTCCCAGAATTCTGGAATTCTGGCAAAGACGGGTTTTCTCTCATCCGGCTCATATCCAGACTCATTCTGCTCTTCAGAATGCTCCTGGTGGCCACGACTCTTTCGTTTGCAAAACGCTTTATGGGAGGTTCCCCGCAACAATCCTGTGAGGTAGGCTATTCGTATTCCCATAAAAAGGAGACCCCAGCCCTGGACCCCAGCCGCCCGCTTCTGTTGGCAAGGCCCGAAGGCAGCTGTTGAGCCATCTGGCAGCCGCGTGGGAAAAGCGTGAAGGTTCATCCACTTATTCTTCATTTGAGGAAGGGGTCGGGCAGCTGTGGGACGTAGTTGAGACCTGCACAGCGGGTAGCAAAGGCGGGACTCTAAACGCAGCCCCTGCAGAGGCAGCGTTGAGAGGACCCACACTGCCCGCAGCTGAAAGGGCTGAGCGAGGGTTGTGCGGCTGCACGCAACTTGCCAAGGATGCTGCTTTAAAAGGGGATTGGGGAGGGGTGCTGCATTGTGGTGGGAAAGGGGGCCTTAATCCTTTGCCCTCACCCTCCAACACTTTTAACAGAAATGCCCCAAGAAGCTGAAAAGGTTGGCCTCCCCCACCCTGGGGGTTCTGTCCCTACAAGTAGGGTCCAGGCTGTACACTTTGCATCTTGCACTTTGCATTTTGCACTTTGTTCAAGGAGATATTGAAACCCGACATGGAGATGTGGGCTGAGAAGAAATTCAGAGCGTATCGGATTCCTTATTTCGGAGGTTCAGGAAGTTCTTGGCTGAGGCACAAAGCCTGCTTTTCCATTTCTTCATCATCTTGCTCTGTCCTCTTCCCCAAGACCAGTAGCCCAGAAGCAAAGGACTGTAGATCCCCCCCCCCCCCACAACTCCCCGCTCCCACCCCAAAAGCCTCTGCCAGCCAGCTCCTTGCATCCCCAGCTCCAGCCAGGGCAACGAGACCAAAACACAAAGATTTTGGACAACCGCCCTGCATTCCTGATCTGTTAGCTACAGCGAAATCTCAGAGTCTGGAGTCAGTGTTGCTCAATCTGGGCCACTTTAAGACGAGTGGACTTCAGCTCCCAGAATCCGCCAGCCAGCTATGCTATGCTGGCTGGGGAATTCTGGGAGTTGAAGTCCACTCGTCTTAAAGTGGCCCAGGTTGAGAAACACTGGCTAGATCTTAGGTCTTCAACGGAATTCTTGCAACCCATAGTAGCAAGATAGGAAGGCAGAAGGGGCTGGATGAAGTAAGCAGGTTCTCAGGAGCAGAATGGCCGAAGGGAGCTGACCAAGGCTCCCATTCTTGGCTGACTCCGTCTGAAAGTTGGCATGCCCAGCGGGTGGCTTTTTGGGAGCATCGGTGGCCCTGGAAGACTAACCGCCTGGGAGATGGGTTGAAAAGGGGCCCGCTGCCTCCAGCTGGTTCTTAACAGCCCGCTCTTTGCTCCTTGTTCCTGACGGAGCAAACCCAGCACAGGAAACGCAAACGCATCCGAGCCCTTGGCGATGCCAAAGCTTGCAAGTAGGATATCACGTGGAGGGGAGGAATTGAACATGCCAGCGGGCTCTGACTGGCCCTATGCCTGGAAAGCATTCGGGGCGGCGGGGGGAGGCTGTGTGCTAAGGAACCCGCGTCAGATGCTTCTTTCGTCAAACTTTTTGGAAAGTTCGAGTGTTTGGGTGCATCTGCATGAGGAGAGGTGTGGGTTGAAATCTGGCCTGCCAGGAAACCCTTTAAACTCGAATCTGGAGGAGGGGGGAGGATCTTCCCTCCTTCTTAAGGAAAAGGCACTCTGCACGCGTCCAGCAGTAGCCTGCTTTTCCTGATGAATTAATCAAAAACACTTGAATGCTGCCCAGTAGCCAGCTGACTTTTTGAGTAGAAATGAACGCCTCTAGACGGGCAGGAAGGGCGCTCCTTCCGTGGGCCATGCTACAGCTTTGCAGAAAGGGAATGGCTGTTTCCCACTCATGGGGGAACCTCACCCCGCCCCTGGGCTCCTGGGTCCCAGGTAACGCCTCTCCCTCCCTCCTCCAACTGCTCTAGCAGCAGCCACGGCTAAGGCTACGAAAAGTGCTTGGTTGCAAAAGAGATGGGAGGACCCCCTGGGGTGGATATAGATGACCTTTGGAAGTCTCTAACCTTGTGATTCCCCCATTCTTCAGGCCGCGAGAAAATGGAGCAGACGCTCCTCCTCTTTCTTCTCTTCCTCGCCCTGGCCAAGGAGGCTGCTCAGTTGGAGAACAACAAGATCCCCAGCCTGTGCGCGGGTCAGCCTGGCCTCCCCGGGACCCCCGGAACTCACGGCAACCAAGGTTTGCCCGGGCGGGATGGGCGCGACGGGCGCGACGGAGCTGCAGGCCTGCAAGGAGAAAAGGGTGAAGTGGGCCACCCAGGTGAGAAAGTCGGTGTGAAATCAGCCTGCTCTTCTGCTGGGGTAAGGTCCCCCAGGCCCCTAAGGCTTCTGGGGCACTTGGGTGGCCTGGCTTTGTTTTTCCGAGCCAGCGTGCCGGCTCGGTTGGCACCCTGAAAGAACTTCAGCAGGGCCCAGTGCTGGGGACCCACAAGCTAAGGGAGGAAACTGATGTGAGAAAAGGTTGTTCTTACACCGCTCAGCCCCACATGTCCTGCGGGAATGCCTCTGCATCCAAGGACTGAAAAAAAAATGCAATGGCAGGTCTCCAATATATGAAAGACGTTTCAAGGGAACCAGAGACAGGCACAAATCTACATTGATAGATCCAGAAAAAATATGTAAGTGTCTTCCAGGCGAAGGAAGGAAAAACAAACATGGGAAGAGATTAAAGAACAAATGCAAATCATTTAAAAAATCAATCGTGGCCACTAAATGGAGAGGTGTCTGCAGGGGGAAAACAAAACATCAGGACGGTGTTGAAGTTGAAGCCCCACCCCTTTTTATAAAGAGGTGGGGCTTCAGACATGCAAACACTAGCACGATCTTGACTTTTTTGGCCCCACGGATGAACCTGAGTTGCATTACAGACGCAGGTTAAATAGGTGCTGGAATTGTTATTCAACTTTCATGGTATGTCCCTTCCTTCCTTCCTTCCTTCCTTCCTTCCTTCCTTCCTTCCTTCCTTCCTTCCTTCCTTCCTTCCTTCCTTCCTTCCTTCCTCTCCTCTCCTCTCCTCTCCTCTCCTCTCCTCTCCTCTCCTTCCTCCCTTCTGCTCTGTTGGGTCTCCCACGTTTAATTCCCCATCCCAAGGGCCATGGAGACGCGCTCGGTCCTCCACTCTCAGCCTCACCTTCATGCTGCTCTTGCTTTGTCTCCCTGAAGGACTGACGGGCCCACGAGGAGAGCAAGGCAGCCCTGGCACCAACGGGCTCCCGGGGGAGAAGGGGGCCCAGGGGGAGTGCGCAGTGGCTCCCCGCTCGGCCTTCAGCGCCAAGCGCTCCGAGTCCCGCAGCCCGCCGCTGCCCGAGCAGCCCATCGTCTTCGACATCGTCCTGATTAACGAGCAAGGCCATTACGACGGCAGCACAGGCAAGTTCCTCTGCCAGGTCCCGGGGCTGTACTACTTCGCCGTCCATGCCACCGTCTACCGGATGAGCCTCCAGTTCGACATCATGAAGAACGGCAAGTCGGTCGCCTCCTTCTTCCAGTTTTACGGCAACTGGCCGAAGCCGACGTCCCTGTCCGGGGGCAGCCTGGTGCGGCTGGAGCCGGGGGACGAGGTCTGGGTGCAGGTGGCAGTGGGCGAGTACACCGGCTTCTACTCCAGTGTGAAAACGGACAGCACCTTCACCGGGTTCCTCGTCTACTCCTACTGGCAAAACTCTCCCGTCTTTGCCTAAGAGGGAGCTCCACGAGGACCTGGAAAAGCCGGCATCCTGAAGCCCCACGCTGCGGCCCTGGCTTTTGTCAGCGGCCACGCGTTCCTTCCTAACCCAAGGAATGCAACGCTCCTTTAGATGACCCCGTGGGGATCAGGGCGTCCCCGTCAACCCCTGGTGGCCCGGGGCCCTGCAGAGAAGCCAAGGACCCCACCTTTCTCCAGCCTCGCCGTAATAAACGACGGGAGCCCCATCCCACCTCTTTCTTCCCTGACCTCCGAAGCCCTCCAAAGGGTGGACGCGGCGCTTTTAGCCAATTCTTCGGCTCTCTGTTGAAAGCGAAAGAGGTTTGACTTCAAATCCCTCTTTTGCCAGGCCCCTTCCTAATCTGAGAGGTTCTTATGGGGAGGAGTAGCGGGAGCTGAAATCGTCACGATGGTGATTGAAATAATGGTGGCAAAACAGAGGTGCGCCATCTGAACCCCAGGGGTACAGATGGCCCCCTGAAGAAGCCTTGGGGTGTGGCCCTCTCAGACCTCCAAAAGGTGACCGTGGGGAAAATGATAGAAGATGTGAACTGGGCGATGCGTATTAAGTGTATTGAAGTGTATTTCCATTTAATTGAAAACATCCGTGTCAATGAAAAAGCAAGCCGAACGGTTCCTTTGGTCTTGGCTCCACACACGTTTTGGAAGGTAGTCCCTGGAACGTGACTCAAATGCTGGTCTCAACCAAGGCACAACCCTGCTTTAAAGCCACAGCCAGGCTGCGTTCACAGGACACGCTTAACCAAGCCTACATTGGCACATTAGCCTTGGCTGGGTTCTGTGTATACACGCTTCTTAGTCTATTGGGCCAACCCAGTCTGGCTAGTTCATGGTTCCACGTTTTGCGCTACCCAGAAAATGGATGAATTCCATAATCAGATCAACTGCATGTTTGAAGGACCCGCTAGGGAGGAGTGGGCCTGTCCCCCTATTCTCCTCTCAGGGGGTCCTGCGTGTGCCAGGTGCGACCATCCTGTCCCACCGAAGCTGAAAGGGGACAGCCTTGTTCCAGCCCTCCCCAAAAGAGAAAGATTAGTTCCTGGGATCACTTTTGGGACCCAGAAGATGAACTGGCCGTCATTGTCCTGGGTGGGTTTGCATCTTCGCACAGCTAGGAAATACGGGCTGGTTCAGATACTGAATCGGAGTTCGCTTCAACCTCCCTCCCCCAGAATAAACCCCAAAGGGTTGTGATTGCCCAACCCACTGAAGCCCCAGTGAGGCTAAGCTATCAGCCCGTAAGTATCCAACGTAAGCCAGTGTGACATTGCGGGCATCGTGATGTCATTATGCAAATGCGATGCAACGTGCAACTTCCTCAGCATGATGTCACGACGCGCATGATATCACTTGTCCCCTCCTGTGGAAACCCAGCCTTCAGCAGCACCCCACGCGGAGGGTCCATCCTAGCAGTGGTCAAGAGGAGAACGGCGAGAGAACTCTCTAAACCAGTGTTTCTCAACCTTGGCACATTTAAGATGAATGGACTTCAACTCCCAGAATTCCCCACCCATGGCTGGCTGGGGAATTCTGGGAGTTGAAGTCCTTTTGTCTAAATGTGCCAAGGTTGAGAAACACCGCTCTAGCCAAATTTGAAGAAATTGCTCACCAATGGGCAGTTCCCCCGCCCCCCAGGGTTGTGAACGGCTATAACTGAGCATGGAGGGTTCCGCCCACTAGGGGGCACCCTGAGCTCAGAGTTTCGTTTGCTGGCCAAGTTTAACTTTGCAAGAACCTGGTTTATAAGCCAGTTTTGTATTTTTTTTTTTTTCTTATGGAGAGATTTGACCCGTTTGGTTACGTTTTCTGTGTGCAATGAGTGTTTCTGTGCCTACATTCTCTCCCTATCATCCTCCGCTCCTCCCACCTCTCAAATGTCTTAAATATAATATAAAGATTTGGAGTGGTTTTAAATGTCTGTATGAAGAGGGAAGCAGACGATGGTACCTGGGTGCAACCTTCGGGGAGCTGGATGGTGAAGGCCATTCAGTGAATAGGGTGATGTAGCAAAGCGAGTTGAACCCCAGCCTTAGAACAACAATAGGGGACCAGAAAGATCAGGCGAAATGTTCACCACACACTTCATGGGGTCAACTATGGCTCCATTTGCAAAGCTTGGTTGGTGTTAACCTTGTCTAATCTTGGGTGTGTGTGTGTGAGTGTGTGGTTTATATGCTGTGCAAAATAGGCCTGTTAGGCTGGATTATGGTTCAAGGTTTTGTACAAGCCCAGAAAGAAATTCAGTCACCAGCTGGAGGGTGTGGTGGAAAAACAGCTTGGTCAGGGTGTCCAGCTTCCTGCACTGTGGATGGTTCCGTATTTGGGGTATGAAAATGAATCTCTTCTGGGTAATGAAACAGTCTGGCCCCTTGGCCGCACATGGAGCAGAACAAGTTGAGTCTGCGGGCGGAGCTAAAGCAGATTGGGGTGGGGCCACGGATGGAGCCCAACGGTGTCGCTTCACTCCAGGGATGTGGAGCCCAGAGGGGCCCAACCATCGAATCCAGCTGCTTTTGCTCATTACCCTGGATTCTCACATCACTTTAGACATCCTAGCGGGGTGGTGGAGATTTCACCAGCTGCCCGGGACCTTTCTGAAAGGCTGAACAAGAGTCTAGCGCCAAAGGGCCAGCAGCTCTGGATCACATCTGGTTTGCAATCTCAGCCAGTGCCACCTTTCTTTGCGCTCTCTCTAGTCTCTTTAGGGAAAAAACGCTGGGTGGGGGGCAGACAGCTGGGGCAGGAACCCAGTGGCCTTGGGTTCGTTCTTCTGCACAGTTCAGGGGCTTTTGCCCATAGAAAGCTAGGCCAGGGGACAGTCCCAGCTCAGCCTGTCCTCTGACATGCTGCTATGCTTTCCTGTCCGGACTAGAGTTTCCAGTGTGAGAACTACAGTAATGCTGGGGGGAAAGATCCTCTATTTTTAGCACACTTTTTGCATTCTTGCCCGAAATAGACCTCATCCAAGCCGCTTTTCCAAATGCTTCTGGAGCTTTCCCAGCTGCTTGTAGACACTTCCCAGTGTTGGCTGAAGGGACCGAGTCTTCAAACTTCAACTCCAGGGCCGCATCTGGAGGCTGCCAGGGGGCCAGGAGGTAACCCTCACCGCTTCCACCCCCTTCGGGTACCAACTCAGCCTGCAGCAGTGTCCTCTGCCAAGCCAAGCCGTCCCATTCATTTTCAAGGCAGAAATCTTCCACAGCTTCCCGTGGTGGCTTCGTTGGTGCTGGGTTTAGCTCAGGGACAGCTCAAGGAAGATGACTGAGCTAAAAGCAGAGCCAAAGCAGAGTTCAGGAAGCTGGGAGGTGCGGGTCTTCCGGGGCCGTCTTGTTGAGCAGGAATGAACTTGTCGTTGAGGAAAAGCACCCCTCAGGGTCAATGCTGACCACAGGCCTCTGTCCCGAATGACACGGGAGCTGCATAGCTGAGCCTGGAGCTCGGTCAGCACTGCGACAAAGGCCGGTTGTCCTGCATCCTGGAGCCTTTGCAGTGAAGCTGGAGCCAAGCATTTTCAGGAGCCCATCTCCCTCCCCCCAGCTCTTGCCCTCAGGGAGATTGTGGGAGCTAAATGAAGAGAAGCAAGCCAGCATCATATTTTGCCACATTTGTTTGGTTTTGCGAAGAGCACCATTAAGAGCTGCAGCCCGTGGAATCCAGGCAACTTTTCCAATTCTGTAACCTCAGAAGCTTCTGCTGAGTTGCTGAGCAACGACAAAGGAAACCTTAAAAAAAATGGTTTATTTCCAGCTTCTGCATGCACCCTGGTGGGGTTACATTTGCATCAAGCTATAGGTTTGTCTTAACTATGATTGGTTGAGCATCCTGCTTCAGGACTTATACGGAGCTATAATCTTGTTATATAAACCAGAATGTCTGGGTTGAGATCTCATGCTTGGCAGTGGACTGTTTTATTAACTTTTTAAATGAAGAATGAATGGCCTTTCCCTCTGCTAAACAGAGCTCTAATCTGTCAGGACTTACTTGGTAACCTTCAGCAGATCCTTTCTCCAATATTGTCAAAGCCACAAGGAGCTTTTCCACGTTTTCACTGCACATCTATCAGTTAAGACATTCCTAATCCACATCAGCAGTTTAGGGAAAGTATGAAACTAGAGCTGGGCATAGTTTTGCAGGAATCCCTATGAAAAGCAAGATTTATTCTACCTAAATTTAGAAATCAAAACAAAAACTGCTTTATTCCCAGTCAGATTATGCCTGGTCTGCACAACATGCTAAAATATCGTGCCATTTCTTTGATACTGGTTTAGCACGATTCACAGACTGGCCTTTATGGTTTGCCAACCATGGCTCATGGTTCTTAGTGCTTTGTGCAAATGATCATGGTTGCCTATCCAACCATGGTTCAACAAGCTGGCTTACTATGGTACATGAACTCACAATAGATGTTCAGCCAACCATGGTTGAGCGAGCCCAAGGTAAGGGGGTTACATGACTACGGGGAATTTGTCTGTGACACCCATAAAAAAGACGTGGGACTTCGTACAGCCTTGGTTACCATCCTGTCCATTTTGACACCTTGTGGATGTTCCTGCAGCCCAGCCCTATTCCTGGCATTTATTGCCTCTTTGCGGTAGCACATAAATCCTTTTTCTAGGTGTCCTTGCACAAAAACTGCCTCTCTTCATCCAGAGAGCGCCTCTTTCTTTCAACAGCTCTGCTTCAATCATCCCTTTGAGATCCCAAATCATTCGAATGGAGGGCAGGACTCTTGAAAATCTTCCCCAGGGTGAGATGTATCACACTTCTGCTTAAATTACAATAATTCTTTTTAAATTTGCATCTGACTCCATCAATTGGAAGATGTCCCTTTTTGTGCAAATTCGTGTCATTCTTTTCCTGTGCAAAGTAAGCAGTGTGCATAGCTAGTGGAAGGGCTCAAATAAGGTGGGGACCAGAGAAGCAAGCAGGCCTTACAAAGACTATTTTTGAAGAAAAGAGAGATTCCGTTGCTCTTTGTCATAGCGCAAGGCCATTGGCAGATCTCTACCCCATATTTCTTTGTCTCATCCTTTTGTTGACAGGAAAGAAAAGACACTTACATTAGCACTTGTCCACCTGACAAACTGATTTTCGTAAGATGATTAAGCACTCAAGCAGCATTTGTTTATCCTGAATGTGACAACAGTCAGCCTGTTTGAGAGATATGAATTTAGTTTCCATTTCCTCCGCATTTGTAACAAGATGAGAAAAAGGGAAGATGCCCCCAGCCAAACTGGAAAGCTAGCTTGGTTCTGAATACGGATACATCCCACCTTATTATGACCTGGTTGGGTTCCTACACAGCTTCCTGGTGGAATTCAAGCTTCTTTCCTGAAAGTAGATTACAGGTGGTCCTCCTTGAATGACCACTCATTCAGCGACCATTCGAAGTTACGATGGCGCTGAACAAGTGGTAGTTATGACCGGTCCTCAAAGTTGCAGCCGTTGCAGTGTCCCCACGGCCACGTGATTGCCATTTGCGAACTTCCCTGCCAGCTTCCCACAAAGTCAGCGGGGAAGCCAGCAGGATGTTGCAAGTCACAGTCATGTGAGGTCCTCACTTAACAACATGTGCGGTCCTTGCTTAACAACAGCAATCAGGACTGACGGAACTGTCATCACTAAGCGGTGTGGTCACATGGTTTTTCAGCTTAGGACCGCATCACTTGGGGCCAAGAGGATCTGACCTATTCCCACATTGCAAGGTTTGAATTTTGTATGTCCAGGTGAAGACACAGGTCTCCATTTCCGACTCCTGAAATAGTTGATGGCTGGTCTTGGGCAGATGCCACGTTGCAAAAAAACCCTGGCTCCTTGTTGCAAGCCTTGTGGCTCAGTTGCTTTCTGCCTAGCTGGGTGCAGCCTCCTTAGCTTATTCCCTTGGTTTGTGCTAAGTAGACAGATCCCACCTCCTTTAGAGATTAGAGCAGTGTTTCTCAACCTTAGCAACTTTAAGATGTCTGGACTTCAACTCCCAGAATTGGCTGGCTGGGGAATTCTGGGAGTTGAAGTCCAGACATCTTAAAGTTGCTAAGGTTGAGAAACACTGGATTAGAGGGTGCGAAGAAGCCCCAGATCAGGGGTGATTCAGCTTGGCATCTGCTCCCTGAATGGCTAACAGGTCAACAGAGCCGAAAGCATTTCCACTTTCATTCAAGTTTCCACCTGCTCCTGTCTCTGTCCCACTCCCTCTACGGCCTGGCCCCCAATTCTGCCAGACAAAGGGGGCAGATTTGGGGTGGGGGAAAGGGAACAACTCGGGGGATAAAGCAGGTTGGCTCACAGGGGAAGCAAACGGAGCAAGGCCCCCAGCTCAGCTCCCTCTCAAGTGGGGCTCTCCATTTTTTGGAAAGCTTCTTGAAAACAGAGCAACGGTGGAAACCTTGCTGAAAACGAAGCAACGGGCATGAAATTCAACCTTTGGCAAAGAGCTTTGGGCAAAACTTGTGATTCTCCATCACTGCCGTCAGGGACATTGGCAGGGATGGGGGTCAGAAAATCAAGATGGCCACAGTCATGCGATCGAAGCCCTCTCCCTTTTATTACATGCATCATGACATTAAAATTATCAATGTCAGGGCAACATTAGCTGCTAGTAGATAGGAAGCCAACTGACCGTCTCTTCTGAAAGCCTCCTTGGCAGTTCTCAAGGACATTTTGAGAGCTTTGGCTAGAAGATGGTAGAAGGGGGACTGGATATCTTTATTATTACCCTATTACCCAGCACACCGCAGCATTTCCTTTCGTTTCATCCTAAATCTGCAAGGTAGCCTGGGCTGAGAAATCACAGCCGGTGCAAAGTCCCCCAGGGAGCTCCATACTTGAGCGAGGAATTCAGCCTGGATCTCTCTGATCCCATTCCCATGTGGTAACTGCTGCTTCGCGTTGCTGTTGTGAGGCCCAGCTGCACTTCTTCCCTCCCAGAGGAAAATATGTATCTGGGGCAGCTATGAAGGACTCTCAACGTTTCCTATCAAAAAACGGCAACCATTCAGGGAAGGTTCTGTGGCTAATTGCCCTGCTTCTAACATGTACAAATGCTGAATAGCTCATTCCCAGCTTTTCCTGGTCTGCTGAAGCAATTCACGGTGGAGCTGCAAGAGAAGACCGCATGAGAAACCGGAAAGGGTCATGTTCTCACTAGCCTCCCTGGCCCAGAGTGTGCAGAAAATCCATGCGCCCTTTTCATCCAAGGTATGTTCCAGCACCGGCCTGTTCTGAGATGGTTGGCTGTTTAATGGCTGCTTTGTGGTCCAGAATCAAAAGTCCAGGACTTTTCCAAGGAGGATCTACATTCTCTCTCTTGCTCCTCCTAGAACAACAAGGCACCGAGTAAACAACATGACTAAACAATGGAGTTGCTGGGAGAGAAAAATATTTAGTTTTCTCTCTGTGGAATATTAGTAATGACTTGGAGCAAGTGGGCAGCTGGTGAACATTCTGGCATTAAAAAACTTCATCCCTCTTTTCAAGTGCTGCATGATAGCTACCAATGACTCACAAGCATCAGCAGAATGATGTAACTTCAGCCAACAGGGTATCACCCATCCATATTTCTCCCCATCTTCTTCTCGCCACCAGAATGGGTTGATACCTTCCTTCTCTCCTTCGTTCCTCAGGTGAGTCAGGATCCACTTGTATCCAAGGGAATAGAAACATTTCACCTTTCCCTGCTATTGAATGTTCAGTCTCAACATGAATGAGGTTTTGGCTGACAAGCCTGCTTTCATGGTCATCTTCTGAAGACTTTCTCCTTCCAAACTTTAGGCATGGAGATGCAGCAGTCCAGGGATGTCCAGCATATGCGATGCCCATAAAAAATAGGAGAAGCTTTCATTGCACTGTAGTGGCCACCATCTTGACTATTTTGGCCACACCCTTCAGACACCCCTGCTTCTGCTGCAGCAAGACAAGATCAGCAAACAGAAGGTCCAGCAACAGCATTCTCAATGAGGCTGTTTCCAAACATTAACGAAAACAAGTGACAGTTTCGACCATCTTGCCAGGTGGTCATACAAAGTGGGTCATACAAGTGTCTACGCCCAGTTATGCACCATCAGAAGTGCTGGCCAGAAGAAGCAACCTCATTGCTTCCACTGGCTGCAACCTTGATCCACAACCGAGGGCCATCTCTGCTCTGTAGCTGTTGGAATTACAGCCATGAAGAGAGTGACAGGGAAATCTGGAAGCCCAACAAGGAATGTCACCTGGTCGCAAGAAGCAGGCTAGGAAAAACAGACCCACAGGGTGAAAATGAAATGGTTCGTTGCATACCATTTGATGTTCTCGATCCAGTGCCAAATCAGATACGTTTATGGATCTTATTACAATCTCTTGTTCCCACCAGTTTGAAAGCGTTATTTTAAAAAACAGAGAATTCTATTGGGACTAGAACATGTTCTACCCTCGTTTATAAATAGAGAATGATAGAGAATGAGGAGAGGGAATAAAATTTATCAGGAAAAAAAATATCTGAACTTATATCCCCACCAATGTAAGTTTCTCCAAAATCTGGACTTCAGCCAGATGGGAAAAAAGAGGAATGTTTAGAGTATAGACGCAGTGGAGGAAAATGACCTTACGCTGCACAGCACAAAGACAATTTCCGCCTCCAGATTTCCCTTGCTTGGGCCACACCACCCATGGGAATCTATGTAGATCCTTGATTGTTAATGCAGTGGAGAGACAGTTGCATGTATGAACCAGCTGGAGGAGGGGGCAGCAGTGATCCTGGCTTCCATGGTACCAGACTGGGACCAAAATAATACCCCTCCCCACAGGGACGGAGACACACACACAAACATGTTGGAAGCTGATGAGATGGCTTAGTCACACCTGCAAACTTTGGCTGGTGGTTCACTGATATGGGTCTGTCTCACGCATCACCCTAAGCTTCAAGTAGCCACTGAATATCCATTTGAGTAGAAAGACAGGCTATGTCTTGAGGGAATGGAAGAATGAAGGAATGGAACCACCAGCTGTGGTTTATGCAATGCATGTGGTTAAATAAATGATTACAGCGGAGCGACAAATGTATTTGGGCAATGTTGGGCTTCAGGATTTAGTGACTGTGGTCTAGAGAACAGATTTCCTGATGTTTCATGGGCAACTGTGTCTGGCATCTTCAGAGGCAAAGTGGTCTTAAGAGGCGAGAGGTAACGAAGATGCATTATCCAAAGCTTTCCTCAGTCAGAGGGGGTCATTCCTCTGCTGGGGTAGCCTGAACAGGGAGACTTAAGGGTTAATCTTCAAGTGCCCCAAGACAGCCTCTATGTTTGGCCAAGGGTTCTCAACAGACCATGTTTGCTCTGGCAGAAAGAGAGTGATTCTGTTGAAGATAAATAGGACCTGTTCGTTGTGGTCTTGCAATCATCCTCAGGAAATTTCCACATAGCAACTAGGAGGCCATTAGCTGCCACATGGCTGTTTATGGAATATCGGGGGTGGGGGGGCACAGATGCATGTTTTGAAAGGACAAGCTGTTCTATCACAACTGTAAATTAGGGTTATCTTGGATGTGTGTAGATTACCATCAGTCCTCAACAGATAGCTATGCCTCAAGGGTTCTTTTATTTAATATGAAATGAGCCCTGTATATTTATGTGCATAATTTTTTGCTTGTCTCATTTCATTCTGATTGCTGTAGAAAATGCTTAGAAAATAAGGAAGAGGAAACAAAGAAAGAAAAACTCCTTCATTTTTCCAGGAGCTGATATTATCAGGTTGCGGTCTGGGGGAAACTGGGGAGAGTGCAGGCCAGTCCGTCAAATGGCTTAAAACTTCATCTTCGATTTTTTCACTTCAAGCTGGTCTTTTTAAGAACTTGCTGATGGATAAGTTCCATTAGAACTGGAGAGACCGAGACTGCGTCCCTCCTCAATCAAGGAAGCTCACTCCATCTTTTGTGCTTTCCTCTGCAGTGCCCTATTCCATTTTTTTTATTATTATTTAAAAGATACCTTATTTTTTTAAAGCCCAAAAGCCCAAGGCAGGTTTAAAACACTGGTCATTTTTCTCATCACGTTCCTCTCAATTTACTCAGTTGTTTCCTGACCGAGCCGATGTCCTACAGCAGTTGAAGGTGAACTGGGTTATATGTATATAGCTCTCATTTCGTTAAATAAAAAGTGGCTGGAGGAAGGACTTTTTACTCCTTTAACAGCCAGCAGGAAAAAATATTTATTAGAATCCTGCAGAATACGAGGCGGCTACTTTCCAAGTGAATTCTTTATTATGGGTGTTGATGTAGGATGTGTCCTCAGTTGAAAACTCACTTCTGCTAGGAACCACCTGGGCAAACTTTCAGCCTCTTTGCCCTCTCCTACTCCTTTTAATATGAGAATCATCTCAACCCAGCCTGCAGGATTGTTGTACTACAGATGATATGACACACACAAGACATGGCAAATGCTTCATACTTCTTGGTGTTGTGAACTACTGGGGTGCAAGCACAAAAAACCAACTCTTCTATCACAAATGCTTCCACCAGGTCGAGTGTGCTTTTATACAGCTCACCAGCATTTTCCTCACTTGCCTTCAAATCCCACCCAGCTTTCTCTATGGGTTGTGGATAATTCCAGTGACTCACTGGACTTCATTCTTGTTGTCTCGGCTGAGTTTTGCAGAGACTTGCACTGGCCACCACAGCCACAATGTTCTGGTCTGGCTGGATTTCAGTTAGGCTTCAAAAGGGATTTTCCCTTCTAGAAGCAACTGCTGGAATTTAACCTAGAATAGCACCCAAAAACATACAGACAAGGGGCCCTCCCCTCCAGACAGTTCCAGATTAGGGATTAAATCTAGGAACAGGAAGGACCAGCTAGAAAGCTGTTCATTCAGAGGCTGGAACCTTTTGTAGTAAAGGTATTGACATTACTACTCCCAGTAGCTACAGAAAACGAATTTGATAGGATCAAATTACCAAATACTTGGGGAGCTGAAATGGCCTTAATGTACTTTAGTAGATTTGCCTTCCTTTGTTGTTCAGTAGCTGTGTTTAATAAGCATCGATTCGTGGCACATTGTAGGAATCCAGGGATTGGGATTTGCTCAACAAAACATAGTTTAGAAGAATGTCTGAACCTCCCAAGTGACTTGCCTAGGGCTGATCTTTCGATCTAGCTGGGTTCCTGTTCATTTTTCAAGCCATGTTCTCTCCGCAATCCACCGGCCCAGGGAGCACGGAGGACCTTCCAAATGTCTAGAAATTAAAAGGGTCCCACAGAGCATTGTGTCTTTAAAAAAGAAAGAAAAAGAATAGCAGAATATATTTTCTTTAAAAAAAGCTTTTTTTTTAATTTGTCCAATCATTTACATAATGTCAAGTACAACACAAGCAACCAAGTGGTTCCTCCAGAGAAGCCACAGCAATAGGGTTGCGTGACGGGTTGGAGGGTGGGTAGCAGTTTGAACAAGGCACAGATCAGGAGCAAGCGGCTACCTCTTTACAAGCAGAGTCAGCACTTCTGCTATAAAACTATGCATCTTTTCTTCTCTCCAACTCTCCCTCCACGTCCAGCACTGTGGAATTACCTGCGCATGATAAAAATTTGCATGCTGAGAAAAATTGGAAGAACCTTCTTCAGAGACAGATGAAACAGGTGAGGAAGAATGTATTTTATTCCCAGTTATGCCTCTTCTCTAAATCCTCAAGTGCGGATCAGGATGCGCAAAGCCTTGATCTTCAGACTTGAAACAGAGGGAGTAAGGTACGCTCTTCCTAGGCGGCAGGTAAAAAGGACTGAATTAAACAAGATACATCTTCCAAGCAGGGCACAGGTAGATTCAGGAGGATAGTTTAGAATACCCTCCCAGGCCTAGTAACCTTTAGAGAAGTTGAACATAAACCTTGGGCCTGTCCCAGGTGGGGCACTATAAACATTTAAATCATTACCTCTAGTGGGATCCAGGTTGGTGAAAGTCTGTTTAAAGCCTGTCTTTAATATATAGGAAGGATTTACAAAAAGCATAGCTGTTATAAAAAGAGCAGATCCCCCATTTTACTTATATTAACCCCCATTATGTCTCTGGATCCAGCCTGCTCCTACCCACATTGGATTTTCTCTTCCTGACCTGAGCAGATGCTCTTCTGCATTCACACAAGCACTGCCAGCATTAAGGCACTCAGTTTAGCGATTGCTCAATTCTCACATTTTCCCCCTCCTCTCCAACTCCAGACGAGTCCTGTGGCTCTTCCCAAAATCAAAGAAACTCAGTAAATTCTCTGCTACAATTAAGCACTGTTGCGTCAATTTAATTCCAAGATTTAAAACCTAAAATTAAATTAGGAAAACAAAGCACAGAAGACTTTCAAGTAAACCAAAATTAAAAACTAGAATAGATGATGGCTGGGATTTTAATGTTTTCCTGGCTGCAGATGAGGAATAAAACTGGCTGCTTCAGCGAATAAAAATAACTCTTCCTTTGTTTTGAAGAAAGAGAACAAATGGTGCAGGTAGGTGAAAATGTGGCAAGGTTGGTCAAACGACAGCAGAGGTCTAGGCTGTCATCCTCATCTGCCTTTAGCAAGAGGGACAGGATTGCAGCAAATTCTACTTTATACAATGTTCTTCTTGCAAACCGATGGTAAATGCCTCTCAATAGAGAGAGATTTCTTCCTCATGTTTCGACGGCACATGTGATAGCCCTTAAAAACCTGCTGTTGAAAACCTTTACAGCTGACTTTGGCAGCCCAATCCAGCGAGACAGGAACTCTGGTTTTCAACACTGGAAAAATCTGCTTTGTGCAAAGTAAAGTTTAGTGCCCTAAAGCCTATAGAGTAGAAGTTGCACAATCTCCAAAGGTATGTTAAGCAATTATCACGAGGGAGGGAGTTTTGAAATGCATCACTTAAGACTGAGCCCTGCGTGAACCTGCTTTGGTGGCACCCGACCTTTCCACAGGAAGTTTCATCCTCCTCAGCAAACCTTACCGGAAAAGAGGTGCTCTTAAAATCAGCAGGGTTTGATTCCAAGCAAATGTGCCACATTCTAAGGCACGTGTGCGTCCTACTCTGTGAAAGGTGATGCAATTCAGCACATTTATATAGCTGGGATCCAGCCACCTTGCACCATAGTTTTAACCAGGTTCCATAAACCTCTCTCGTCTGAGTGCAGACCTCCATTTACAGGCAGAACAGCTATCAATTCAGCAGTTCCGAAAAAACAAAGTTCTTCAGGATTTCAATCTCTTTTTCTTTCCAATTTAAACATTAAAGAAAACAATTGGTTCTACTGGGTGTGGGCACATATCACCCACCCATTATCACACCCTGGGCTGACCTTCCAAGAAGCAGTGGTGTGGATATTTAATGACTGGCTCCGAAAAGAAGAGCCATTCCTCTTCACCCAAGGGTCAAGCAAACCACTGGAATCACGATCGCCTTCTTCCTTACAATTACCCTTACAGTATCTACAATGCCTTCTTAGCAGCTATAGCAATTCTGCTTTCCAGAGTTAAATTATGAAATCTAGAACCTGACCTCACAGATGTGCCATCCTGCTCAAATCCAGCCCAGACTCATAAAAAGCTTTTTCATTGGCTGCCTCAGGCCAAACCCATCAGTTTCCCTTTTACCTTCCAGTGCTGCTAACGGAACTGCCATTTGGTAGCTAACAGACTATAGTTGGTACTATTAGGTTCCCAAAAATTATCCCCAAAAGAGGGAGGAATGGAATTAAGAGTTGTGCAATAGAGCTGGAATGTACAATTTTGCATAGGTAACCTGTGGAAGTTGCATGCCAGCAGGTGGAATAGGGTCTTTCTTAAGTGTAATAAGCTGATCTATGAAGCATCTATGTGCTCTATGGTTGCACATTCGGTGTCCAGCTTATTTTCTTATGGATCTGAACAAACATATATATATACAATCTTGGAAAAAATAGTTGGACCAATGGTATATCTTTTTAAAACTGAAATCAACTCAAGATGGTCAACAAGATGGTCAACAAGAGCTGAAATCAAACACATTATTTGTGGCTTGTGGGAGCAGAAACTCTAGAATGCATGGCTTTGATAAATGAAGACAAAGTTAATGTCCCCTTCTGTGGGTAGCACCAAACACCTACAGATCAAGGTTTGGAAGTACGGACTTCTCTAGGAGCAGAACTTATAAATGTGTTACGCGAGTCACACAACATTCCTCAGAGATCAATGCTGGTCAGGGGTGAGCTTATAATGAACTTTACAAGGAAATGGTGTGGCTGGAAACCTTCTCGTTACTTCAATAATGGGGGCAGAATTACCCTATTCATATTTTCAGACATGTTTAATCAACTAAGCTTGCTATGGACTTTTTTCTTCAAAAGACTAATTTATAGAAAGCCCCAAATATAAGGAATTCAGCATCTGTACTTTCTGTACTCTGGATGAAAAATATACATACTTTTAGCCTCACATCTGAATATGGGTGCATGATTACACTGCCCCCCCAGCAACAGGAAAGTTTCCAGACTATGACTGTGATCAGCAATTAGGGTTATTTTTTTTTTCTTTTCTTATGGGAGCAACAAACAATGAAAACAGAAGTGCAAAAAAACCCCAATTCATAGCATTTTTCAAGTTTTGCTAATTGCAATGAGTGTCTTTGGAAATAAAAAAGGGGTATCCAAGCTTGGCACCAAGAGTCTGTACTAGCTGTTACAGAGGTCCGAGGGCCAGAGATCTCTTGTGCTTCGGCAAAAAGCACACGCAAAGGAGATAAAACTGCCTCCTCTGTAGCTCACAGGTAGACATTGAGAGTCTGCAGGATCATCTGCCGGCACAGTGGGCAGTTCCGCTGGTAGACAGCCTGCTGCAGCAGGATTTCAGTACATTCTTGGCAGAGGCAAAGGTGCCGGCAGGGCAGTAAGAGGACTGTCTTTGTTTGATCCTGGCAGATAACACATTTCTTCCGTTCTTCTTGTTCTTTAAGAAGCAGCCATGGGTCATTATCTTCTTCCAAAGCATTTAGTTGCTCTCTTTTTGCAGATTTGGCATGTGATACGCTTGGTCCTTCCCCCTGAGGCTGAAACTGCTGCCCTAACAACAGACTCCGTTGTGTGGCCATTCCCAGATCAATGTCCGTTCTGGACTGGTCCCTGCTGCCTCTTTGGCGGGGACGAGTGGTCACAGTTGGCCCTTGTCTTCTTGAATATGGTGCTCCTAGAGGAGCTAGTCTCTGTCCCACAACAGCTCCCCCTGCCCTTTCTCGGGAAGCTTCAAGCATCAGCTGCGGTTCTTGTTCTCCATGCTGGTTAGCTGCCCAGTCATTCCTGTTCCAACTGACCACCTGAAGACTCCACTCTGCCAACCTACGCCAGGTCTGGGAGCTCAAGAGCAACTCGAGGGACAAGAGCACTATGTGATAAAGGCGTCGCATGTCCCTGAGCAAGCGGTGGTAAGAAGGCATTGTGTTCAAATAGCCAGACACCTGATTTGCCAGGGTCCAAGTCAGCTGGGGGTTCAGGATAAAGATGCTGGTGACAACAATCACAGAGAGCAACACCACGCCATAAAGGTTGAGAAAGAAGACGTTGATCAGCAGCCTGCTCACCGAGGCCAGGAGATCAAAAGCCAGCTGACAGGGAGTCCACAGGAGAATGGCTGTAGCGATGGCACTGCTGGAGAGGCGTGCAAGAAAGGCAACGAAGATGTCTGTGATTCTCAGAAAGGGACCGACGATAGTATCCCACAGGGCCAGCCCCACTGCAAAAAGGTTCTGAGTTCCAATGAGGCAGATGTTGATTATGCTGTTGATGAAGTAAGCCACAAGGCTCATGGCTATGGCACATACTTCACACATTTGTCTCAGAAGCATCTGCCCAGACCCAATCAGGTTCCAGAAACTTCGGTGCATAATTTCTTTGCTTCTCAGGGTCAGGTGCGTGAACAGGTGGCCCATGACTTTCAAGCTCTCCATGCTGGAGCAGAATCCCCTCAACAAGTTGAGGAGAACATGCATAGAGCCCAGAGTAAAGTAATACAACACCTCCACAATGCATAGCAAAACGACCAGGATCCCATTCCAGAACTGGCTCAGACAGGCCACCGTGGCATTGGGCAGGTTGTAAACAAAAGCGATGAGCCAGATCAAGATGGAGAGGAAGGTGGAAACCAGGAAGAAGTTGATGTCCAGCAGGATTACCAGCAGGTCCAAGACCATCCCCATGCCATTGATAACCAGGAACACCAGATCCATAGCTGAGCTCTCGATGCAGAATCAGCCAAGACAAGAACTGCCAGGCTGCACCACAGGTGAAGTGAACTGCATGGCTTCGCGAAGGCAGCGAGAAGAAGAGGCCCGTGTGTGCGCTGCCACCTAATTTTGCACGTTAAGGGAAAAAAAATGCTTTGGCAACAAGGGAGGAAGTCCTGCAAAGTCTCTGCTCGCGGAGCATCACAGGGCAGACGGGGTGGCCATTCTAAATGTGGGAGAGGCACCGTTCACCACGGGTACAGCTCCCTTAGGTGCCTAATGGGCAATTCCTCTCCCCAAGGGGAGCCCACTCAAACTTCGTTCTGGGATAGAGTCACCCCGAAACAAGGCGGCGGGGCTCCCAAACCACTAGGCCCGTCGCTGCTTGAATTCCGAAGCCGGGTGAGGGCCCCAATCCGGGGGAATCCTTTTTTTTCCTCCTCTCCCCACCCCCCAGGGGCTTTCTTGCTTCCTGCCCAGGGATCCGGGGGGAGGAGGAGCTCAGCCTTTTAATTTGGATCAGTCTGGGACCCCTTTCAAGGGGGCGGGAAGGTCATGCCGGTGGGTCGAAAGGGGGGCCTGCGCTAGGGGGAGCAAGAGGGGCGGCCTGACAGACGGCGAGGAGGGGTCTGGGGTGGGGGAGTGGAGGGGCGAGCCCACGGGAATCCCCTCCCCCTGAGGAGGGGCGCCCCCCAAAAAGGCGCGTGGGATCTGGAGCGCAGAGAAGAGCGCAGCGCCCGCGCCTGGCCACGCGGGGCTCCCTCCTTGGCCGCCGCGAGGGGCGCGAAAGGCCGCCGCCCCTTCAGGCTCCTCGGCCGCCTCCCCGTCAAGCGCTCTCCTCCCTTCTGCTGGGCGCCGCCATCTTGGGGCGGACACCCTGGCGGCCAATCAGCGAAGGCGAACCCGACGGACGTCGGACCTGCCCTCTCGCCGTTGGCCGCAGCCGTTGTTGTTTTCACCCTTCGCGCGTCGCGATTGGCCCGTTTTGAAAGACGCCATCGGGCGGTTGACGTGACTCCAGCCCGGAGGGGAGGAGGGAGAGAGGGAGAGCGAGGGGCGTGGCTTCTCCCGGAGGCGAACGGCGGGGACGAGTTGGTCACGGGGTTAAGGGAAGGGGCGTTCCTCACCGCTCACCGCCTCCGAGGGGCGGGGCCGCTGCTTTTTCTGAAGAGGCGGGGAAGTTGGGGCTTTCCCGCCTTTTGCGTCTGTGGGGCCTCAGGGAGGGAATGGGTGAAATAATGAATTTTAAATACAGGAGTCATTGTAAATCCTTTATTTATGTACTGATATTTTAATCTTCACCCTTTCCACCTTTTGTTTTTAATTTGATGTAGCTTTTTATTCTGTTCCTTAAGTGGTTTCTGGCCATCTTCTCATCTTGAAAAAAATGGGGATTGAATTTTTTTGAATTCCTGTAAGGGGAAAACCACATTCCCCAATGTGCGGGCCTCCAGAAATGTTAAAACTCGAATTCTTGGCTGGGGCTGCCAAATCTATAGCCCCTTTTAATTTTTTTTTTTCCTGGTTTCTCTTCAGATCATAGAAATCTTTCGCCTTTTAATATGACCTTTTGTGTGCAGCTAATAGATGCCAGATGAAGCCTTGCGCTTCTTAAATTCATATTGCAAGGAAGGATTCCTTTTATGGTCCCCAACTATGAGGAAAAACAGGATTTTTTTTTCAAAAAGATGCTATCAGAATGGTAGATACAGTCCACCTTGGCTTAAGCTTTCACAGCAGAGAAGGGTGGAAAAAAACAATGGAAAAGGCGGAAGTAACCCATTAACCCAGTTTTCCTGTTTGCAAAGCATGTCTGCCCTTCATCTGCAATGTGGGTTTGTATGCCGTCTGCTGGCCGAGGTGCCAAAAGTTTGACTTTGAGCTTATGCTCCTTGACCTCAAGGACAGAGTGAAAAACAGGCAGACCTTCAAAAATGCTGAGCTGCCTGTGAAAAGCCCCAGCCTGAGAATTGCCCTCTGAACGAACAGGCTGACGAGACTACTCTCCTGCAATTTACAGACTTCACAGGGCCTGTTTTCTTATCATTTTCTTCCCTTTCCAACAGGCTATGCCCTCAGAGGCAGATGTCTACATCCTGTTGATGCAGTTAGTGCTTTTCTAGCAAGCAAGGCGCACGATGCTCCGGCTCCTCCAGAAAAGAAACTAGAAATTTGGCCTCCCTGATGGCCTTTACAACGCGGGAATCCCCCTTTCAGTGGAACATGGAAGACCTCTCATCAAATTGCAGTCCTATCGGCTTATTTCCCTTTTTCTTTTTTTTGAACTGAGTTTTGTGTGCTGTCTACTCTCAACGTTTGATCAGCTGCATTCAAAGACCGATGCTTCTATCACAACCATGAAGGCTGAGCCAGAGAGCTGTCTGGGCTCTGTGAAACTGAGTAAAGGATGGTTTGAAATCAACCATGTTGGGTTTTCCGATCAAATTTGGTGGCGAAATGGAGTGGAGAGAACCCACAAGGTCTTAAGCAGACTGTGAGAGGGGCGGAATATTCCCAGCTCAGCTTCCACCACCTGGCTGATCAGCAGGAAGGCACTGCTGTTTTTTAAGTCTTCCTCCAGCACATGCCAAGAACAAGCTTTTCAACTTTGCACGTTCATAGACAGAGCGTTGGAGCAAAATCATCAGAACAGCAGCTGGAGCCTGGAAGGGCAGCGCTGGCAAGGTGGGCCTCTCTGGCTTGTGTTGGAAACCCAGGGGACACTGCCCTTTGGTGGCCTCCACTGGGGCATGCCTCACAACATCATGGGGCTGCAGTGGACGTGCGCCCAAGGAAGAAAAGCTGAACTTACTGCATACGTTCAGTTTGACCTGTAACATCTGGAAGCACGCTCAGCTGCTTTCCTCTGCTCTGGGATATTGAGTTAAAACCTGAGATGAGTAGCCAGAAACACTTTGGCTCTTGTTTTAGCCCCAAAGTTGGCCTTTGCTGGACAGATAAAGGCCTTTAGGGCTAGCCACCTGCCTTCAGTTTCCCGTGAGATGCCTCTGGAAAGCTGCCAGATAGGACCCCAGGGAAACCACCCTTTCTTGGGCCCTAGGCAAAGGAGACAAATGATATTCTGAGGCTGACTGCCTCTTAACAGAGAGGTTCCACACCACCAAAGAGATGACCCCACACGTAACTTTTTCAAAGTTCTTCCAAAGAGCTCAACAGGACATTCATCATTCTTTTTCTCCTCCTCCCTGGTTTTACCCTCACCCTGTCAAGTCACTTAAGCTAAGATGATTTGACTAACCCCATGTCAGTGTGTGAGCTTTACATGACAGAAAACCCTTGCCCCCAAGACCCTCTACTCCAGCCACTAAACTGCAGCAAAGTGCTTCAGGTGGGATGTAAGCTTGCTTCCTCAAGGGATAGCAGCCCACTCCTTTCTTCAAAAACACCAGCCTTGTGCTTTCCGAGCTCCGTACTGTGAACCTCAAAAGAGCCGGTAACCTCCTTTCATGTGAAGGCTCTCTGCATAAGAGGTTATGTTCTGTGCTTATGCATAATCATGGACCTCCCACATATACTGTACCTATTTACCACCAGGTGGGAATAACTTACACTGCAAGAGAAAGCCAGCCTCGCGGACTGCCAATTATCCTGGAGATGACAGTGGTCCAGAAAAGGAAATCTGTTTCATCTCTACATTCTTAAAACCCACAATAGCAAACTTTAAATCTGCAGGTCAGGAGAAATTGTCTGGTGCGTATAGTATTGGAAAAAATTAGAAAACCAAATGGCCTTCTGTTTAAAAATTCATGTTTCAGCACCAAAAACAGCATCTTTGAATAATATTCCCTGTGTTCACATTGTGTACCCTTAAACTATTTATAGCACAATTATCCACAAAAATATCCTCTGTTAAGAAAAACGTATTTGAAAGGGAAGCTCTGTTGTGACCAGAATCCAGCATTTTGTTCCCCTGAAGACCGGCCAGGTGTCTCCCGGCCGCGATATTCAAGGACACATTGCCTCTAAACGTAGAAGGCTATTTAATAAATGTATACAACCCACCAACAAGTCCCTCAAAACCTGGTTATGCCATCAGGCCTGGGGGCCCTGGGGGCCCAGCAAGATACTGAGGTAGCTCCATTGTTATTAACATCTGCTGTTCTCTCTTAGCCTTGTATTTTTAATTTTTTTTAAGAACAATTGTTTTTATATATTAATTCTTTTATAAGCATCTTGTACACTGCCCAGAGTCACTTTTTCATGAGATGGGTAGTCATATAAATTTGATGAATAAATAAACAAGTAAACAGGCCTCTAAATGTAGAATGCTATTTAGTAAATGTATGTGCCAACCAACAGACAAGGACTCTCACTGGAAAATGTATTATTAACGCATTTGTGTGATCTACTTCAGTGGTCTCTGAATTGGGAAATGCAATTCCTTTGCACTGTACTCTTACAACAGTGTTTCTCAACCTTGGCACCGCTGGCTGGGGAATTCTGGGAGTTGAAGTCCACACATCTTCAAGTGGCCAAGGTTGAGAAACACTGTCTTGCAGGGTCATTTAATTCACTGTTTTCACAATGAATTGAATACATTGAATATTTGGTTGCCTAAATTATCCTGTTCAGTTCTAGGATTCCATGAGACCATTTCCTGAGAACACGGTTTTCAAGAGAAAATGCTGGTTCCCCCTCCTGTGTTAAATTGTTTTTTCATTGCTCTGAGAGGCCACCTATCCTGACTAAAAGTCAAATCTTTACTGGCTTCTCCCTCTTTACAATTAATGTTCAGAATGACCTACCACATATAGTAAAAATGCTAAATGATGTAGCAGGCAGCAGGAACATTCCCACTGGAAGCAGGACATCTCCAAGGAGTATTTAAGTCTTACCCGGCAGTAGAAAGCAAATGAACCAGAGACATGATGGATTATTTGCAAGAAATCAAAAATTATTTCAGAATAAACCTTGACGTGATGCTTGCTTTAAGATGTATGTATGTATCATCCTGACATGGGATCATTTTCTGAAAGAGCATGATTAGAACTGACCCTAAAATTTCACTCTTCCCCTCAGTGTGCAGGAGATGTTTGGGTTTCTTCAGAAAATAATTTACAAAAAGTGGAGTGCTATATGCTGTGAAATGACATATCTGGTCTAGAAAGTCCCTTTTTCTGTTGATCTGTTGCTAAGCATTATGCTGTGTTGCTTCAGCAATCAGATTTGTCTAATTCTTCTGGCCCTTGTAGTACATACAAGTGATCATTTGTTCAGGAAATCCATATACACAAATATCCTGTTGTTCTGCAATAAAATACAGATTTCTTTCCCCTGAGCTGTACCCCTTTTACAGAAACATTAACTTTTTGTGTCAGCTGAAAAAGGTGCAAACACTCTATGCTTGGGAGACCAAGAACTGGAAGACAGTATTTTAGACAGAGGATGTAAGGTGAATTGTTATTTACTCCAAAGTTATGGAAAACATACCTTGATTCTCTCTCAGCCTGTAGCATGACATTCTTCCTGCAGTGGCGTCCCTAGCATCTTACTGTTCTTGTCCACTTCCGTTTCCTCTGGGGCCATCACCCATGTTCTTGTTTGTATTTTTCCATTTTGCAGAGCCCTTTCGCAGGTGCCCTTTTTCCAGAATCTTTACTCTCAGGGAGAGGAAAGGTTTAATTGATTTAAGAGAATTGCATCCTATTTAAAGCCCATCGCCTGAGCCTTAAAGGCAGAGATGCCTATTGGCTTCTAGCTTTGCTTCACTGGGTTCAGAAAACCATTTGAACCAAAGATTAAGGAGTTGATGGACAAAGATGAAAAATAGTGGGCTTAATAATCATGTAAGAGGGTGTTGGCAAGGCTTTCCAATGGCTGGCTGGATGATTTCATTGACTGATTGATTGGTTCATACCTACAGCATTTCTAGGCTGCCCCACTCCCAATGCGGTTTTATCACTAGATTGTATATGAGAAGCTTCAACTGCTATATTTAAGGAAAAGGTATGAAATTCAATAACATTGTTTTTTAAAAATAAGGTATACAGGTAGTCCTCACTTAGTGACTGCCTCATACAACAATCATTCACAGTTACAACAGTGATGAAAAATAACTTTATGAGCAATTCTGGCACTGACAACCTTCACAGGTGTGTAAAGCAAAAAAACAACAACACTGAAGATCATAAGCACAGTCACGGGTTCAGTTAACGACTGCTTTCCTAATGACTGAGTTGCTGGTCCCAAGTGTGGTTGCTAAATGAGGACTACCTGTATATCTATGAAGGTACTAACCTACTCACATAGCCATTGAAAGGTGAACTGGGATAGAAAGCAGCAAAAAAATCAGATGTATGGTTCTACCAATATAGCTTTTACATTTGACTTGCAAATCAGGAAAGGCAATTGCCTGAGTTATAGAAAACGGCTTCAAGGCAGACATTTAGCAGAACGAGGCCTCATAACAACTCTGGGGGAGACTTTGTGCAAATTAGATTGAGTACTATTTTCATTAAAAAGTCAATTCTGTGTTATTGTGGCAAATTAAACTATGGGGAAGATTGGGTAGAAATAGGGTGGGAGAGGACTGGGCAGACAAAGGGTGCGGCGGTGCATTAGCAAGAGTGCGATTGCTGAGCTCCAGAATGTGCTAAGACATATGCAAGGAGGATTTGCACAGCTTCATCAATATACAGCTCAGTGCGGCCGTCATCACAAGCATTTTATAGTCCATTTCCAACTTCTCTGCTGCAAGACCCCTTCCACACGAGGGGGCTACCCCTTATGAGGTAGGGTACCTCTCTCTGTCCCCATGTCGTATGTCAGGATGCTGTAGAGCAGTGTTTCTCAACCTCAGCGACTTTTAAGATGTGTAGACTTCAACTCCCTGAATTAAGTCCACACATCTTAAAGTTGCTGAGATTGAAAAAACACTGCTGTAGAGGGAAGACCACAGAGGTGTGTATTTCTTCTGGAACTGCAGGATGGATAGTTCTGGCAGATCCCCTTTCCATCAGGTAGCAAGATAAAATGGTGCCTTGTTACCATGCTAACCCAACCCACACCTTCTCCTTCACAATCACCCCAAGGAGCAGTTTGGCCATTTTGCTCCAAAGTGGCCAGTCAAGATTTTTTAAAAGAAACTGGTAGGGAAGAGCAAAGACGGAAGCAGGATGCTGGCCACCTGCAGCAAAAGCCGGAACGTGAGGACACTTGCCATGTGCTGCACCGAACATACAAATCCTTCTTGCAAATAGAAGGGTGAAACTAGCGCATAAAAAACAGGCAGAGCTGTTGTGCCCTCAGCTTTTTGGACTATACCTTGCAGACACCTCTGTGCAACTCATTGGATAAGGCCCCACCTGGTCCAAGAACGAAAACCCAGCTTAGATTGATTTGAAGATCAATGCCCCAGACGTGTTTCTTGGCCTTTGGGCTAAGATCAAAGGTAGTCCCTAGGATTAACTTACTCAGGGTTCAGTTCTTCCCTGGCACTTCCAAATGTCATTTTTGATGAGAGAATGGGCAAGACAAGGATCGTCAAGGTCAAGATCCACCTGGATAGATTGCAAGTATATTCCGATCCGTATTATATATGCTATTCGTGTTATATAAAAGCTCAGTGTATGATTGCAGATGGGAGGTGCTTTGCTTTGTTTTCGTCTTGCCTGCCCCAACATGGGTGGTCAAACTGATAGAGACTTCTGGAGATCCGCACATACATTAAATCTCCATGGGATTTCTCGTTCATTCCCGCCCTCTCTTTTCCCTCGACTCTGCCCACTCACCACCATGGAACAAGCATTCGTTGAAGAAAGCAAACTGCAGCTTGTCTTCATTTGGATCGTATTATTTCTCTCCAAGTGGAAAATGGTTTAGGAAGGCTTGCACTCAAACCTCTGCTCAGAAATGATTAAGATGCCTAACGGCTCCATCTTAGTTTTACCAGGAGGCACCCGTTTGCTTTTGGGAGGTTTATCCCTGAATAAAAGGAACACAGGGAGAAGGTTTTGTTTTGCAGCCAAAGAGCATTTAACAGCAAAGGGAGAGAAACTGTCGAGGCTCTTGAAACAAAACACCTTGGTTGATATATTTATCTTTCCCAAGATAGCATCATGATTTTATATACACATCATTATACTTTGGGCCAGTGTAGTGTTACCAAAACATACCAAAACACCAAAAACCCATCAGCCTCACTGCTAACATCTCTGTCCTGGGAGCATAAATCACTGGGGTGAATCAATCTTTCCACCTCTTGCCAGAATGTACTTTGCTGCCCTGTTGACTTTAGGTCTTCCTCTGCTTGTGGAACTCTCTGGCAGGCAGGTCATTTTTCTCCTTTGATTTCATCCAGCTTCTTCCACCACCTCTCCCCCCACCCCACAACACACCCACCCGCAGCATGTGAAATTGCTGGAGATGCTTTCAGCATTTATGGTCATGTTTGACTTTAGCTTTTTTTTTTTTTTAGGCCACTGTCCTGTTCATTCACAGTTTTATTTGGAAGCACGTAAGAGGCATCTAAGGACAAGTGAACATTTCCATACGTTCTCATGATCCTGATTTGCTAATGCTGCTCTTGGTTCTGGCCCCTCTGCTGCTTTCACTTCTCCCATTTCTTTAAAACAAAACCCTACTCCTCTGGGCCACAAGGTCTCTGCATACCTAGATTGTTCTCCCTTACCACTTCCCAGCAACAGCTTGCTTAGGTTTTGCTTCCAGACTAGAAGGATTTGATGGCATTCAGCTGTCTGTAACGGTCTCTTCCTCTGGCCACAAGCTAAGTATAAATCTGCTGCGTCCGGAGAGTCCCCCAATTGCAGCAGGATCCCTGACTCAAAACAAAGCCTCTGACACTTTCCTCTTTCATTTGGCTATGTCACAGATTGGCAGTGCTTTTTCCCGAAAGACGTGACTTCAACAAAACATTTCTATTCACATCACAGCAGCAAGACGGAAAGCATTATCCTGCATTGCCTGACTCACCGGTTGGTTGATTTGCAAAGCTGGCTGTTGGGTCAGACCTGCTGAAGATGGCTGCACCTTCTTACCTGGATAAAGAAAGGAACCATTTGTTTGTTAATTTGTTTTACTCATCAAGCAAAGCTGTGGCTTGTTCTTCCATAAATAAACCACAAATGTCTAGGGTTAGTGCAAGTAACTAAGCCGGAGACGATGGTTTACAACCGCAGTTGGCTGGGGGCTCACGTTATGCTAAACCCAAATCAAACTAAACTCAAATCAAACTAAGACAGCTAGTTTGGCATAGTGGCTCAGGCATCAGGCTAGAAACTGGGAGACTGAGTTCTAGTCCTATTTTGGGCACAAAGCCATCTGGGTGACCTTGGGCCAGCCACACTCTCTCAGCCCTAGGAAGGAAGCAAGGGCAAACCATTTCCAAGAAAATTGCAGGGACTAGTCCAGGCAGTTGCCAGGAGTCAACACTGACTCAAAGGCACCAAAACAACAAACACATCAAATTATATATGAGCCCACCCTTTATGTCTCCTTCTGCCCAAGAACATAGCCTCCTAATTCTTCTGGACTTGGCTGTGATGCCTGCAAGGTGATTCTCTGCTACTTTTGATTTTTTTCCCCAAATGTAATGAACTTCCCAGATCAGCCTCGTGCTTCATCCTCTGAAAAGGAACAGCTCTTCTTAACCTCATTACGGCTCATTTTCATGCAGGCAGAGCCCTGGAGCAGAACAGCTCTGGCGATTGGTGCCGTGACTCGCCAGAATTCCAGGCAGACAGCAGAAGCCGGGAAATTAAAAAATGACCCAACTGGCAACAGCTGCAGATACTTTAGCCCAGAGAAAGTGAGATAATAGATGAGAACCCTTCCCCACCAAGGGCTTTCCAAGCTGGTCGCAATGTGCAATATTTATCTGAGCTAAGAGGCCACTCAGCATTTCTGAATCTGCAAGGCAGCATCCTCAGGAGGACGGAGTGGCAGATATTCAATAACTGGGCCCAGCTCACAGCATTCAGCTACCCGAAGCAAAGCACAGGCCACAGTGGTACCAGGGCATTATTCTTCGTTGTGCCTCAAGGTGGAAGGCTAGCCTTCGAGGCTCAAAGCAAGCTGCATTGCACACAATTCCCTCCTCCAGGGCTTTGTGGCTAATTGTCTAAGGCAGTTGCTTAATTGTAGGGCCCAAATAACCCTGCCAATAACAATAAGTTTCTTTGCCATTCCATAAGGCCAAGCTGTGAAGATACGGTGATGGGCTTTCGTGGTACAAAGTCAGTTTCCTCTCCCCCCCCCCGACCCCCCAGCACTGGGGAAATGGCTCAGTCCCTCCAGGTCCTGCATTCACTGCTGTTATGATGGTTGAGTAGAACATTTTGGGCATCAGAGTCCTCCCTGTTCTGTACCAGTAGCCGATGTGATCTTCAAGCCCTAATTTTATTTGACAAAAAGAACAGGCACGAGTCTTCAGTCCAACAGGCTACCATTCAGCTAAAATAACAGTCAGATCAATAACCGTCTCTGAAGCCTGTTGCTGGTGTGTGTCTTTTGAGTACTGCTCCTAATAGGTTTTGCTTGATCACTCAATGAAATAAAGAGGGGATCCTCTTTATTTGTGGAGGGAAGAGAACAAGTGTCTCTTCATTCTCCAGGGATGCTCAGAGAGAGTCAAGCTGTGCATTGCAGGCAGGGCTGGGAAAACTCAAAAAGTCAGTGATGTTGGTAGAGAACTGCAGCAAGAGAGAGGACTAGCTGGTGGAAAACCAGGATGCAAATCCATTACTATTGGGCATTTACTGTTATTTGTTGTATGTAAAACCTGGCTGGCTTTCCAAGTCCCAGCTTCTTTCATTGCTTAGTCATTCAATTTGGAGCTGTCTGTTCCTCAGCTCTCTGCTTCTCTGATGGTTATTATAAAATAAGGAGTGGAGAAAAGGGGGAGGGAAGATGGCAGTATCCACAGCCAAAATGGGATGGGGTAGCAGACTTCACAGGCATCTTCCTTTAGAGTAGGACTAATTTCCAAGTCCAGTGAAGAGGCATAAGAAAAATGGTTGACTTGGTAACTTCACCATGAATAGGTCTATTGGAAGATGAGGAGGAAGAAGGGTATTTATGCAGTAGCACAATGCAGGCTAGAGTTTTTGAGGACTGAAATTCAATAATGTATACCCAGAATGGCATGGGAGAACAGAGAAGCCATGTAGATGGAAGTGGTGCTAGAGGAGAAGTGTGCCAAAGTTCTGACTAGTTTGATGATGACCTAGAATCTGAGATTAAGGCCATTTTTCCACTAGCGACTTAGACTCACCAGCCATTATTGAGGCAATATAAAGTGACTAAGCTTATTACTATTATTTTGGCATGACAATGACATCCCGAGATGCTCTAAGTCCTGAGTTGGGAAATCGCCCGTGTCGCATGCCCTGTTTTGAATGCTAGTGACTGAGACAGGAAGCAGAAATGCCACTGACCTGCTGGATCAGAAGCTAATGGACAATTCTGGATTCCTAAAATCCTAGAATCCTACAATACAACTTCAATTGTCACATGGAATTCTAGGAGTTCACTTAGGCCATCGAGGTCAGTCTCCAGCTTAGTGGAATCCAAATTACCTGGATTCCAGTGAATGCAGGACCTGACTGATGTCTGTCTAGCTTTGCTTGAACACATCCAACACACCCTCTCTTTAGGTAAAGGATTCCACCTTGAACTGCCCTTACAGTTAGAAAGTTCTTCTAACATTCAGTCTACTCAGGACTGTGATGAAGATCATCTCCTCAGGGATGTTGAGTGAAGTAAATACTACCCTGGCAGATTATTTCCATGTGACAATTGAAGTTGTAATATAACAGTTTCAGTCTACCTACTGCTTGAGTTTCCTCATGGAGACCTATCACCAGGCCAAAGATATTTCTAAGCTGCAGGGGGCCAAGAGCTTAGTCGTCATCCGAGCATATGGTCTGCAGTTGCATGCTATTTGCCATAAAAGAGAACTGAGGGACTCTGTGTTCATGAGGTTAGGCCTGGAAGCTTCAGCACATATCAACAACATGAGGATTCTGGTTGACTCTAAGGGTACTGGAGTGATTCCAGAAGAATCTATGGGAATGGGATGTGTGGGTGTCAGAGGAATGGGGGGAAAGGAGCTAGAACAAAGAGCTACAGGCTAAAACTTTCAATGAGCCCCAGTGGATGACAAATGGTTTCTTGCAGGAAATGAAAGCATTGTTCAATACATTAAAAAGCATTTCCCGCTATGGAGTCCCCACAGGATGTGAGTAATGATCCAAGTTGCTCGTGTTTTTGAGGATGTCTTACAGGAGAATCCCTGTGCCAATGTCTTTCTGGCAAGGTATTCAAGGAATTCTAGCCCCTCCCAAGACATTTAGAGGTACCAGACTGGGGCAGGGTACAGAAGGTAGACTAGGTGAGCCAGGGCTGTACCCATCAGTGAGACAATTGCCTCACTCATGCAACACACGCCATGTGCATCAACCCATCCTCTTGGCATTATCTTCTTTCGAGACTTGGTCTCGTGTTTTGAATGGCTCTTATGAAGCCTCCGCCCCTGTTCTGCTGTGTGGTTCCGAATGGCGACGCTGTCAGTTTCACTTTGCTGGGGGTACGTGCTCTCCACTTTCCTAAACAGCAACAAGCAAGCCAAGGAGTTTTGAACATACATAAAAAGCAGGCAGAGCTTCAGCTACACTGTCATGACCACCCTCTAGACCTTTATGACCACATCCCGCAGACATCCCTGAGCGGGTGTATGAACACAGTTGTTCGTCCCATTTAGTGTCTCTTTTTTGCAGAAGGGATGGACAGCATCCTGCAGTTACACTCTACAAAGCCCTCTCCTAGGCATTTGGGCATTTGAACCAGTTGAACAACTATCCTGTCTTGCTAGGTTGTCTCTGGCAAATGGGTTTCTTGACGTGACAAATTGGAATTGCTACAAAAACTAAAATAGAAACTCCTAAGTGGAAAAGAGTTGTGTAGAGCCCATGGATGCAAAGTAGTTTGCTGCTCCATCATGGGTGAGCAGGATACAATTCTTCATGGGTTGCTGAATTGCAATTCCCATCATCCTTCCTTTGCCATCTCATGATGAGAGTTGGGTTTCATTACCAGATGGAGGACTATAAGTTGGCCAACCTGGTCCTAGCCAGCAACTTGGAACTGAACTGAAGTGGAAAACAATTTCAGCTACGAAAAATGACTTTAATTCACCTTTCATTATTGAACTGGTCTGACTTATTACAGCAAAGTCACACCCCAATCCTGTTTCTGGTACGCCACAGTAGAAAAGCGACATTATGGTACTTTATAATTTTGGTTTGTTGTTGTTATTTGAAGATTAAAATCATTATCTGGCAAAGAGTTGGGATGATATAATTATGCACTAATATAAAATCACCACAGTCAGCTGCATGCTATATAAAAAGAAACAAAGCATTTGTGTTCTCCCAGCTGATCAGTACGGGATTGGATTGCTCCTCATTTGGATTCTTGTCAAGAATTCCCAGCCAATGTTGCTGAAAGCAAAAGGCAAAACTTAGAATAAATAGATGGAATTAATATTCAATTCAGGGGCAAGAGAAATTTCTTAATAGAACACATTGTCTTGGAGGATGATCAGCTCTCCTTCATGGGTCACATGTACTAAGTAGAAGCTGAACATCCCTCAAGGATTTTGTAGCAGTTTCCTTGCACAACAGACCCCTACAGTGAGTAGAAACTTGGACTCAATTATCTCTAAGGTGAAGATCCAAGATGATTCAGTTAAGTTTCCCTTCTAGACAAGGAACAACATATTTTGGTTGATAATTGGCAATAATTCTTTATCTTGCTCTGTTTTGAAGGATGACCACGTTTTCTGAGGGTATGGCAGGGAAATAGCCACTCATCTTCATGGGATCTCTTTATCCAACCATTCTCAGTAATGTCTCACTCCAAGTAGTTACTGTGCTGTAGAAGGGCAATTTTGCAGGTTGTGAAAAGAGAAGTAGCTGCAACCCATAACAAAAGAAGTTAATCTTGGACCACCTGGTCTTATGATTTCCATATGTCCATGGATGCTTCTGTCAATGGTTTGATCTGGGAGGTTGGAAGAGTGTAATAGCAGTCTTCATCCCTGAAGGTCCACCAATCTGGACAAGTCCTTGGAGATGGTCCACAGCAGCTTGCCTTCAGCAGAGGCTCTCCAGATGTGTGGTGACTGCAGCTCCCAATTTCCCAGCCAACCTGGCCTTTAGCTTGAAGGCTATGATGGCTGGGAATTTTGGAACTTGTACTCCCATCACATTTGTAGGATGCCAGGCTGGGGGAGGATGGCCTTCAGTCTGAATCAAGTAAAAAAATATGCAACCTGGAATTTCTGAAGAATGAAGATATAAGTTGTCATGTCAATTTTACTCCTACACCTCTGCCTTAGACTCCCAACCAGCATTTTGTATGTTCTGTGCCATTTCCTACTCTCTTGTCAAAAAAGGATAGAATGTGTATTTCTGCTGTTTCCTGCTGGATCTTAAGAGCAGAATAAAGCTACCCAAATAATCAGATTGTCCACTATTCTATCTTATGTTTACCCATTCTCATGACATTTAGATTTCCTTCCTCCTAATATCAGTAGAGATAAAAGCTGGAACATGTGATTCACACAGCAGACAAAAAATACAACGTGTTTAAAAATTGAGAATAGGTATTCCATACTTCCTTTCGGGTTAGGACCCTTTGGGGATTTGACCAAATCAAAAATCATTGGAATGTTGCTAACAGCCCAGGCAGGATATCATTGCCTTCTGGTTGGTCTTGCTTTGTGCAACTGGTGACATCCTTGGAAGGAGCCCCCAAGTTGCCACTCATATGTTCAGACCCTGCAGGATCATCAGGGTCAAGCCTGCTGATCCCAAACAAAGAAGAAGGAAACTCTGAAAGAGCTATTCTGGAAGTTCTCCAAACATAACTCTGGGAAAGACTTGTTGGATTCTTGAAAAACAAAATGCCTAGCTAAGCCTTGTTCATCTTCTTGATTCTGGAGTTTCTCCAACTCCTTATTGCTGGCTTTTCCTTCTGCTCTGCTAAGATGTCATCCATAGTCCCAAAGTTCTCTGGGCTAAAACCTTGGCATTTACCAGCAGAATCAGGCAAAAAGGTGGGAAACACTTTGCTGTTCAAAAAGTCTAAAGCATTTTAAACCAAGTACTAAGATACCAGATTGTAACTTGAGAAATGTTGGACCCAGATTTAGTTCATTTTTTTCTGTTGTTGAGAACAATACTCAGCTTGTTAGGACCAGTCTAAATAGCACAAAAAGTATGCAAGGTTTTGAACTCACCAGATTTCTTGATTGGTCCCAATACAGCTATCAAATTTAGATTTCTTTTTTTCTTCCTCAAAGACAGAGAAGATTATCCTTGTTTTTTAATGTGCTCTGGAAAGCCTTCATATCATCAAACAAATGAAATTCTGCACACTCTATCTGCTTATGACTGATGCTTACTGTAAGTGGAGAGATAGTCCATTGTAGAATATTATCTTGGATCATTCACCTTAGATGTTTAGGGTTCTTAGCTGAGGCAATCATATCTAGCAGGTGAAACCCTAAGCTGGAGGGAGTGTGTTCCCCACTCTTCGCAACACATATCAATGCTTATAGTCATAGAAGGTAAGCGTCAGAGGGAACCTTGGGAATCAGGGAGTCCAACCCACTGCCCAGTGCAAGACCAACAGCTCCAGCATGACCAACAGCCTCTGTTTAAACATGGTCAGCAATGACGAGTCTGTTCCTGATAACCCCACTGAAAGCAGCTTCCTTGTAATTTAAAACAAGAATTTCTCGTCCTGCCTTCTGAAAGCTCCATCTTTTTGCCCCATCTTCTTCATGACGGCTCTTCAGATACTGTACCTGAAGACAAGTATCAAGTCTCCCCACAGTCTTCTTCAGGCTAATATACCCAACACCTCTAATTGTTTCGGGCAAGTTTTTCTCCCAACTTCCTTGTTGTCTGTGTTGCTATCCTCTTGGCATGCCGAGTTTGTCAGTGTTCCTCCTGAAATGCAGTGTCCCAAACCAGACTCAATATACTAGGGCTGATCTGACCAATGTAGAATAGAGAAAATGATGGCTGCTCTTGATCTTGACTCTATACTTCCGTTGATACCACTTGGGTTGTTGTTGCAGCTGCATCACACTCTCGATGAGGTTCAACTTATGTCCACCCAGGCTTCCACATCCTTTTCCCATGTACTGCTGTCCAGCATGGTTCCCCCCCCCACAACCCCATCCCCATCTTGTAGTTTGTCTTTCCTACCTAAATGATGGACTTTGCACTTGTCCTTGAGGAAAGTCACATTGCTGGTTTCTGCTCATCATCCCAGGTGGCCAAGATCCTCCAGAATCCTGATGCATTTCCTATCCCCTCTATCTTTGTGTCATTGGCAAATTTGGTAAACATGTTTTATAACCTCTCAGTGAAGTCATATATAATTATGATGAACAGTCAGGACCTAGAACAGGGCCCTGCAGTACAGTGCTTGACGCTTCTCTCCAGCTTAATGAGGAGCCATCAATATTTACTTATTGGGTACAACTGAAGAAGATAGCTCCAATTTAATTAAGCAAAACTTAGAGTGATAAATCTTGGATGTGCAGCAGAAGAATTCCTTGCCATTCCCTCTTTAATGGGTTTCTGTCCCTTGTGTTCAAATCTTAGGAATCTGTAGTGAGAAAAACAAACCAAAAGCAAGCACAGACATCTGAAAGATTAACTGTGGTTTTAAAGAACTAAGATAGTGTTGTTATCCAAGGCCATCAGTAGAGTTAGTGTTTATCCTCAGTTCTATGCCTCAGTCCTAATCAGCTCACCATTATGATTAGGCCTCTATTTCCTTGGGAGGCATCATCTGAGCAAACCACACACTTCGGGGTAGAGCACATGCTTTTATGCATGCGCTTCGGGGTCTGCCATTTTTGGCTCCCAGGCAGCAGTGATAGAAAAGATCTCTTTCTCTCCAAGATGCGGAGCACAATTTCTGGTTGAGAGGAAATCCAACTGGTCTAGAAGAGACCATGCTGCTTGAGTCAAAGTAAGGATCTCCCTTTGGGAGGGAACTCTAAACAAGCTGCAGCTTTGCAAATGTGGATCCACCACATTGAAGCACCAAGATACCAGGGACTGCCTTACTAAGCGCGAATCTGCCTGTCCAGTTCAGACATCTAGGGGAGGTCTGCTGGAGATCCCACAACCACAAGAAACGAGAGAAGTGTGGAGCAGAAGACAGCCTTATTGGGAGCAGTCACCACATGATGGAATAAGCTGCCCCTGGAAATAGGCTTACCCTTCTAATATTAGAAGGGCGCTTACAGAGCAGGGGGCAGCTGTGGCCAGAAGGGCCTTTGCACAGCTTCATGTTGTGTGCCAGTTGTGCCCATTCCTGGATCAGGAGGCTCTACTCTCAATTACTCCTGCCCTAGTCACCTCCCACATGGACTACTGTAACACGCTCTACATGGGGCTGCCCGTGAAGAGTATCCGGTAGCTTCAGCTGGTGCAAAATGCAGCGGTGTGAGCAGTTATGTGTGCTCCAAGAACTGCATGTGTCACACCTCTGCTTCACAAGCTGTATTGGTTACCAGTTTGCTGCCTGGTCCAATTCAAGGTGCTGGTTATGACCTTTAAACCCCTACATGGCATGGGACCAGGTTATTTGAGGGACAGCCTCTCCCAGTTACATCTACGCACCCCATCAGGTCTGGCAGGAGAGGCAGGCTGCAGGTCCCGTCAGCTAGGGAGTTTTGTCAGGCGGGACCTAGAAGGAAAGCCTTTTTTGACAAGGCCCCTGCCTTGTGGAACATCATTTCCCCTGACACTGTTTCTCTTTCCCTCCCTCTTATACAAAAGAGAGTCAAGGTGGGGCAATCCTGAGTTTCTGTGTTCCCCTTCCTGTGTTCCTGGGCTAAGTTCATGTTTTCCTAACGGCTACTGCGTGTCTTCAAGGCCATGTCCATCCTCCTCTGCAGATGCAAAGAAGGGATCGGAGCTTCCCCACTAAGCATCTGTGTGCATTTGCTGCCAAAATGCTCCCAAAGTACAAGGAAGGGCAGCAATGTTCCATTTCCATCCAGGTTGGTCTGTTACTGCCTCTCCTTTTTTCTTGCAGACACACCTCTCACACTCACTTCCAGGAAGAAAAGCAATTCACCGATTCCTTCCAATCCCTCCCATTTGCAGGCTTTCAACTTTCTGAAGTTGAAAGGTGGAGAAGAGCCAAGCAGTGCCAGGCAAGCTGGGTTATTTCAGTCCCTGCCTGAAAGAGGGCAGCCCCCAGAACCTCCCCTCTGGCTCCTCACAGCCTGCCTTTGCCTCCCCGGTAACTTAGGAGCTGTTGACGCCAAGCCATAGCAGCTCTGACGTTCTCTGCCCTTCAGGGCTTCCAGCAACCAATCAGTTAGGCTGGGAAATGGACAGCAAGGAAGACATTACTGAAACTAGAAGGCTGCCTGTTTCTTTCAGATCTGGCAACTGCTTGCTGTCACGCACACCCTAGTCGCCTCTCGGTTGGATTACTGCAACGCATTCTACATGGGGCTGCCCTTGAAGACCACCCAGAAGCTACAATTGGTCCAGAATACAGTGGCATGAGCTGCAGTGGCTTCCTAAAGGTTTCCAGGTGCAATTCAAGGTGATGCATCACCTATAAAGCCCTACAGGGCAAAAGCCCCAGTTATCTATGGGACTGCCTCTCCCCGGCGGTACCTCCCCATCCCACACGCACCAAGAAAGCGGGCACACTTTGGGTCCCTTCTCTGAAACAGTGCCATCTAATGGGACCCAGGAGGTGTGCCTGTTCCTTTGTGGCATCTGCCCTCTGGAAACATCTCCCCAAGATACGGTTGGACCCAACCCCGTTGGTCTTCAGAAAAGATGATTGGAGTTTCCATTCAGAGTGGGGTACAAACGTGAGTCTCTGGTCGCCTGTTAATGTTTGGTTGGGTTTTTTAACTGAAATTGTTTGGTTTTGGTTTATTGTACATCACCAGAAGTCACAACGTTCAAGCTGGGCAGCCATATCCATTCTCAAGATAAAACAAACTTTAATCCTCTAGCAACGGTGAAGATCAAGCACACCCACAAAGTTGATGTAGGAGTCCCAGGTAAGCACCTCTGAACTGGAGAGAAGGATCAGGGGAGGGATACACCGGGCAGGAAAGACACTCCCTGTTTTTCAGTGCCAGAGCTCAGTCCAGAAGCAGGCAAAAGAGGAGGAGTGCCTCTGACCACAGGCAGAGTGCCTTTCCCATTCCCACGCTAACCTACCACCAGCTCTTCGACTCTTGCTGCTCTGCTGAAAAGATTATGGAGCAGACCAGATGGGCTAAGCAACAGTGCCTCACACTTCAGACCAGGCGCAGCTCCAGAGGAGATATGCCCTGGTGCCTCCCCTCCTCTAATCTTTTCTCTTCTCTTGAGCTAGGCTGGGCCTTGAGCAACCCTGCCGGTTGATTAGATGCAGCCTGTGTGAGTTTGGAAGAGCTCCAGAGCAAGATCTCGCTTGCTCCAACTCCTTCCTCAGAGACTTTGCCCAGATGGAGACGTGAATGTTTTTGTTTCTTTAGGGGCCACGCTGCCTTCTGCAAATCTGCTCGTCCAGACTTCTGGAGCAGCTGCGGAGAAGCCTCCGTTCAGAGGTGGCCGAGAGCCCTCAGGGGTCCTGCTCACCTCAGGGCGGCTGTTTGATCAGCCCTCGTCCCGTCCTGCGTGCCTGGAGCTGCTGGCGGGGATTCCGCCCTGGGCAGGACCCCCGTTGAGGGTGATGTTGCTCCTTATCTCCGGACTCAGGGATTTCCCATTAGGAAGATCAATTGTCTCTGCACACGGGCACACACACAGACACGCACACACACACACTTGTATGCCCAGATGAAGCCTGCCACCTGAGCCTCCTCTTCTTTGGCCCCCACCTGGCAGGCAGGCCGCTTTCAGACAGAGGACTGTTGGCTCTGCTGACTGTGATTAATGAGTTCATTAGAACAGGAAGCGGGGGTCAGCAGCTGCTCGCTTGCCAGGGCCCTCCAGGTCCTCCCACACCCAGCGCTTGACTGGATGACTACATCGCCCCAGCCTTCGTGGGGAGGAGGGTCTCAAGTGCGCAGAACAGTGGAGTCTTTGTGCCTCTGCGTGTGCGAAAGGGCAACATGAAAACGGAGTCATGGGCGGGGGTTCCTCCCAAAGAAAGGAAGAAGCTGCTTAAAAATAAGGGCATGAATTGAGGGAGGCTCCTCCCTGAAGCAAGATCCACCACCCCACTCTAATGTGATGGCCCCACACGTAAAAATACACATACTGTAAAAGGAACAGAGACTTTTTTAAAAAATATTTTTTTATCCCACCTTTCTTATTTTTATAAATAACTCAAGGTGGCGAACCTACCTCATACTCCTTCCTCTTCCTATTTCCCCCACCACCATAACAACCCTGTGAGGTGGGTTGGGCTGAGGGAGAGGGACTGGCCCAAGTCACCCAGCCGGATTTTCTGCCCAAGGCGGGACTCGAACTCACTATCTCCCACTTTCGACCCTGGCACCTTCACCACTAAACCAAACCCAGCTGCTCATTTTGAAGTCTCTGCACCCTCATCCAGAGGCTGGGCCATGGCATTATTTAGCAACCTGATCCAAACGTCTTTCCCTGCTCTTTTCCAGCCTCTGTGCTTGGGAATTACTTGCCGAGCCGGCTCTGCCATTGGGCAGAGCGAGATAGATGCCTTGTACGCCACTCAGTAATTGGAAGAGACCAGGACTACCCCTGGCAGGCCTGGTCATCCTGAGCCCATGGGCTGGGCTGACTGGATTTGCTGGTCATCTTACTTCTTTGCAGAGAGGGTTGCTGGGCACGGTTCCTGACCACATAAGCAAGCCATGTGTCAGATGGTTGAGCCACGCGCATGTCATGGGTTGCTATGCTTATGGGATGGACACTGTTGATACTGTCTGGCATTGCAACGTTGGCAGGAGCGAGCAATAAGCTAGTAGTGGCAAGACGTTGGCAAACTGGATTTGCAGCTTGGCCTCTGCCCCCTGAACGGGCGTGCACTTTGCCGGTGCCATGGAGAAGACTCTCTGGTCACCGAGGTGGAAGTCAGACTTCAGCTCTGCTTTTGGCAGGACGGAGAATCCTTCCCATTCTTTTTTTTTTTGATACGAACTTTATTATATTATATTAAGAGTACAATTAAAAACAAAAAAGAGAATACATTAATACAGATATAAATACAAATTAAGAGAAAGTTAATCTCTTACCACTAGTTAATCCATATTCACATTATTTCTATCAACATAGACCACCTAATGATTAAAACCCACAATCCGAGAATCCTTCCCATTCTTCGTTGCTCCAGCAAAATCCCTTAGAATAGCCGGGCTGAATTGTACCAGGTCTTATTTCAGGGTTTCGCGTCTGCCGATGGCCACTTCCTCACCAGGGACTTGGGTCTTCAGAGCATCACCCAGCTATTGAGGAAGTACCATAAAGACGGTCTTCATTAACCATATTTGGCACCACAAATGTCTGATGACTCTAGAACAGCGTTTCTTAAAGTGTGGTCTGAGGACCCTTGTGGGTCCCCCAAGCCCCTCTCAAGGGTTCGCGCGATCAGAATTATCTGCCAGATATTGAAGATACCTGCAAGAATTTAAAACAATGTCAATCGTCTCATTATTTTTTTTAATTTGTTAAAAAAAAAAATAGGGGTTTTTCATGAAAAATATTTATATTAATCTCTAATGGGTTTAATATTGTTATTTTTTCATGGTTCAATCAATCAATGGTCTGCAAATGTGTCAATTTTAATTTCTAATATGGTAAATATCCATTAAATATAACCCATACAAACGAAAGGGGTCCTCCATAATTCTTAAAAGTGGAAAGGGGTCCGGAGAGCAAGATGTTTAAGAAATGCGGCTCTAGAAGACGCTATCAGTCACAAATGGTGAAACCACCAGCGTGACGTTATCATGAAAAGCCATCGGCTCCTGAGCACGTACAAAATTCATTTCCCATTCACCATAACATTGGTCTAACCCTGTTTGGATCTAAAGGGAGAAGGTTTCCAGAGCTGGAAGAACTGGTGTCTGAGTCTTTACCAATTTGAAAATATAGTTGGTGCTGAACAGACACCGTGACGGGAAATTGCTTACAAAGCTGGTGAATTTCTCCTCTCCTGCCTTCTTCCCTCCCCCAGAGAGACTGAGCTTTGTGAGATGATTTTAAATCAGGAGGAATTGAATGACGGGCTGGGGCTGTTTGTGTGAACAGATGTCACCAGCTGCTCTGGAAACTCAACAGCCTCGCCACTCCACATGGCTTCCAGCTCCTTCTGGGCCATGGCATAGTAGGACTTTGTCAGTCTGCACCAGAAGTGTTTTGGCACCAGTTCAGTGTGGGGTCACTGGCATTATGTTTAGCACATCAGACTGACACTAAGGCAATAGAGGCTGGGTTTGGCCAACTGGCTCTACTCGTTAATGGAACTGCAACATTTTCTGGGTGTGTACAATAGAGAGAACAATCAACTAACAAAATGCGCTGGATCCACACAACGCATTCAGCCACAAGAAACCCAACCAAGATTAGAATGTTGTGTGAATGCAGCTGCTGGGCCTTTCACAGACCCAGTGAAGTATGGTTTGTAAATATAACCACAGTTTCAAATTAATTCCCCCCTTCTCCTGACCCCATCCTTTGCCTGCATCAAGAACAGAAGGTAGAAATTAGGGATAATGACAATTCAAAACATTTGTTTGCTGCAGGGCTAATCCAACCTGAAAATCCAGGTGTGCTTTATCTGAAATTGGGCTCTGGCTTCTGCAAGTCATGTTTAAGTTCCCTTCTCAGTTTCCCCCCCAGGCTGTATAAACAAGGACCTTGGTAGCCATGGTTAATAATCTGCAAATTCCATCAAGAAGAGGAAAGGCAATGGGGATGGGAAAGAATCACACATCTGTGGGAGAGTTAATGTGCATCTATCCCAATTATTTAAAATAGGGGTGATGCTTAATTAAACAAATTTGAATTATTCATCAGTGCTTGCCTTGCCAGTTTCCAAAGGGGGCTAGCTGCTGGCAAAAACCCAAATGATGGATTTTACTCCTTGATCCTATCTAGGATGTTATCCTCGCTGTATAACTGTGGTTCTGGATTATAGAGGGCATAGCGAATGGCCTTGAAAGACAGGAGGAAGCACTACTAGCAAGGCGATGGTCAGATAAGAGATGCTTGAGCCCGGGCCAAGAACATAACATGAGAAAATATGTCAGACAAGTCCTTCCCTAGTTCACATGAAGCTGGAGGGAGGGAGGGAGAAGTACATTCAGACTTGCAAGATTCTGTTACTGCAACTGTTACTGTAAAAGTAGTCCTGATCTATATGGCATTGGTTTCTTAGTCTGATCCATCTTGTGGGATAGATGATAGATAGGCAGACAGACAGACAGACAGATGGTAGATATGTGCATTTCATTCATTTATTCATGGAGAGAGAGAGTAAGTAGAGGATATTGGGAATGGCCTTGAAGGACAGGAGGAAGAGCTGCTATCAAGGCAACTGTCAGATAAACGGGGCATGAGCCCCAGCCAAGAAAATAATGTGAGAAAATGTCTCAGACAAACCCCTCCCTAGTTTGCACGAAGCTAAAGGGAGGGAGGGGGAAGCACATTCAGACTTGCATGATTCTGTCACTAGAGCTGTTCCAGTAACTGTAGTCCTCACCTACATGGCATTGCTTTCTTAGTCTGGTCTACCTTGTGAGGCTGACATAGCCCCACACGGCATTCAGAATTCAGACTGCCCGATGAATGGTCAGAGGAGGACCCCCACAGGGATTTCCCCTGCTTGGAAGAATGGCTACATTGATTCCATCTTAACTAGCAAGAGCAGAAGAAAATTCTGCTGAGTGAATAAATGTATGCAGGATTGCATAGCTTAGACGGCAATAAAATTTCTCTCGGCTTCAAGCCAGGATTGCTCCAATGCAAAATGCTGAGGTTTGGCTCTTCTGGCAGTAACTCGATCCAGACCCTGGGACTGTTAAGAGTGCAGATCTTTGGCTGTACAGCCAGCTATCTACTAGCAATCTGAGCACACCTATTGTCCTGGAAAATTCAGAGGAAGACTCCCAGGACATGAAAGCTCTTCTCTCTTAAAGAAGGAAGGAACAGTAGCCGCATATCTCTGACTCCTTCTAGACACAATCAGGTCTAGCGCCTCCTAGTGACAAAACCTTATCACGACACTATCCATCTACCCCATAATGTTAATACTTCATGCTATGCTCAGCCCAGTGTCACACTTGTGCACTGCTACATCAAAATCCATGCAAAGAACCAGCATCAGAAGTGGAACCCCACCGGCCGGGTGAGGAAGAGGAATAATAAGGCCTCTTATCAAATGGAAACACATTCCAGAAAAAAATAACACTATGTAGTTTTACTGCCAGCCAGGGTTTATAAGAATAAGAAGGATTTCAGGAAGAAGCCACAAGCACGTAGTAATAAATATTCTTTCCGAGTGTTCTGGGTTTTGAAAAAGTGAGAAGGAAGCTGTGGTGTTTGCCTTGATTTTTCTCCAAGTGATACAAACCAGCCACGCTGAACAGGTGTCTGTTTCCACAAGCGCAGATGGATCGGGGAGCGAGAAAGGTGCCGGGAGAAAATCAGGGGTTGTCCACATCTCTGGAAAGCCCTGATAACCCCACAGTAACTCGCCGTTATCCAAATTCAGGGACCTCCTCAGGTTTGTCACGTTTCCCTGTCCTGGTGTTTCTAAATAGCCTCGATAGAGAGGGCGTGAGGTGCAGAACCAAATACTTCTGGAAATCAGAAGCGCCCCCAGTTTTTGATCCCTGCTGAGTTTGCTCTGAAACACAGGAACATTATCTAAATTAGTGTTTCTCAACCTTGGCCACTTTAAGATGTGTGGACTACAACTCCCAGAATTCCCCAGCCAGCAAGGCTGGCTGGGGAATTCTGGGAGTTGAAGTCCACACATCTTAAAGTGGCCAAGGTTGAGAAACACTGATCTAAATGCTTATAATATCATCTTTTTCTTTCTAAAGTCTTCTTTGCAGCCAGTTTAAGCCCCTGTCCATTTTGCTGGTGCCTTTCTCGACCAAACACTGGCAGCGGTGGTGGAATTGCAAACGAATGCTTTTTGTTTCTGTGAGTTTTCCTATACCATTATTTTCTAGCAGTTTGTACCCTGTGTTTTCCTAAGCCAGGACAATAAAAATCGTGGCCCAAACCTAGTCTGAGTTCAGTTTTGCACTGATTGCGTGCTGCGTCTTTGATTTAAACTTGTTAAGTTTAAATACGGGCTATTTTTCAACAGAACTGTCTCTCGAGGAGGTTGGGAGCCTTCCTTAGCAGTGTTTATAGAGATGTCAAAACGGCTGCAGGCGTATTTTGTTAACTCAGAGCATAGGCCGAGAAGGTTAACCCTTTATCAGGAAACAGAATCCGACAAGTTTCTAGCTCTCATGGTTTGGGATGTGGGTTTTTCTTTTCTTTTTAAAATGTTTAAAACCATAAATAACTTGGATAATAGAGAGGATTTACCAAGGTTTGGGAGGGGGTGAAAGTTGGGGTTTTGCACTATATTCATTTATTAAGCTATTAATAATTTGTTAATTAATCATTTGTTTATTAAGCTATTTTTGGATTTGGATAAGCTATGGTGCTAAGCTGTTTTTGGATTTCTCAGGTGTTTCCTGCCTCAAAATGGCAGAAATGATGCCATTGATTTGGGGCAAGCTGCTCCCCAAATTGAGTGGGGCGTGTTTCTGCTTCATTTTTCCTCCTCTCCTTCAAAGTTCAACTTTCTTTACATGTGGACTTGTTGACTCCTTATTGACTTGTTGATTTGTGACTATTAGTCTCATGCTGGAATTTAGCCTTAGATGGAGTTTACCAGCCACTTCTGGCTGCATCCCCAAGTAACCTGACTTCCCCCCACTTTACTGATCTAAGACTATAGATGATTGATTGACTGATTGATTCCCCCTACAGAGCTCTCCTGTGTGAATATTGAGAACAGAAGAAATCCCCATGGTAGAATAAATTCCAACCTACTGAATGTGCAGAGAGGCAGGATTATCCCTTTTTTGCTGTGTTGACTCTTTTTAGCGGGAGGAAGCGAATGGTTCTCCCGCCGAAGATCTCCATTGCTCATCCAGATCAAAAGCGGACTGCTCCAAGCATCACGTTTCTGCTTTTCTTCGGATGAGGGACAGAGCATCTGGGCTGCCTAACTAGGTGCTGGACCCCAAAATGCAGGATGGCTATCACATTTACTTCCAGGTGTACCCCCCAAAGATCTGGACGGCTATCGTTTACTGGCAGCTACACAACCGCCCTTCCAAACGGCCCAGGGTTCCAGAAACCACACACAGCCGGTTCCTTAAGTGGCACACCTTCCTGATTCTTTTCATACCAGGGGACTGGCCTTCACCCACGACCGTGGGGCCGGTTTGAACTTTTGGTCTCCAACTGTTTGGATGGGAACGAAGCGAGCTGACCTTCAGTTTCTAATCGGCCGTTTGTTTGGACAGCGGCTCGTAGACTGAAGCCAATGACACCAGGAAAACAAAGCCAGCCGTAAGATGAACCAGAGGCGTGAGAGGAAGACCACGCCTGGTTGTGTTGAGTGCGAACAGCTCCTGGTTTAACCTGGCTGCACTTTCCAAAGGCATCTCTGTGCTATTTCCTGGAGCCATAGAAGTTTTGAGTTCTTGGAGAAAAGCTTCGGAGTCACTGCCGGCCCACCCCCTGCAGACCCTTCTAAACGGCTAACTTTGGGATGATGCGCTATCATTGGCTTGGGTGAAAATCAGAGCTTTTGCAAGACAACAGCCACGCAGTGCAACGTCCACAGAGCAAAAAGGGCAGATTGGTCTCCTGATGACACGTAAGAAGCTGGAGACAATTGCACGTCTGCGTGTGCGTTCATCTGTTACCGTTCCATCTAAATCTCAAACTGAAAGCATTCTCCAACTTACACACTTGCTCGTTATTATTATTTTTGCCCTTTAGCCTATTAAAATTAGCACTCCATTTTGGGGAGGGTTAATGGCACCTAATCAATGAAACAATTGGGGTGCTTCGTTTTGGTTTCCTGTGTCATAATTTTAGTTGGACTGATTGCTTGACCGATGGTTTGTAGAGCCCACTCTGACTGGAAGACGTTGGGTAAGTTACAAAGCAGCATCAATATCAAACAGTAGAGAGCAAAATGCAAACTTTAAAGCCCTTTCCAAGATGGATGCCTGTAGCAATCAGCTAGGCAGGGGAGTCCGCAGGGGGTGGTCAAAAAAGTCAAGATGGGGGCCGTGACAGGGCATTGCCCATAAAAAACCAGCAGAGGTTTAATTACACTGTTGTTGCCCCCATCTCGACTTTTTGACCACACCTTGCAGACACCCCTGCAACTATAGTTAAAAACTTGGTGGAACAAGGATGCCACGTCCCCATAATTTCCAATGAGAGGGTGACTTTTAGTAGACCTTCTCCAGATGTCCTTACCAGGTAAGCAGGTAGTTCATGATGTATCCCAGTGGTTCGCCTCAAAGTCAGATGTTCTGGGTTCTTCTACATGTCTAAGAGGTCTTGCGGAGCTGATCAGCAGCCTGCCCGTTCCCCTAACTACTCACATCTGCCTCATGGAAAACCTGGCAGTGGCTTATTCCTAAAGTTGGTGCCGTGCCACCCTCAGTTGGGGCTGCAAAACCCGTGTCGTACCTAATAAATATACAAGCTTTGGAGCAGCCCAGAGCTCTTTGCTCAAGACAGCCAGTCTAAGGGTTGCATGTGACACCCAGCTGCTGTGAATGCACTCCCCCAAGCCTCCAAAAGCCATTGCCATCTTGTTAATGTTACCGGTTATTAAATATTCAGGGAGGACTCCATGAAACCATCTTGGAGTAAATGATAGATTGAATTAATTGGATGTCATTTCAACTGAACTGAGATCTGATTAAAATCCAATTTAGGTTTTGTTCCGGCCTGCCTGAGTGGACCTTCACGCACCATTCAAAAGTGAAAAAGGTTGCATGCTATTCCAGTTTAAACACTGTTCGTTGTGTGCGCCTGGGCCCATGGAATGTGCTTCTATTACGTCAGGTAGCAACGCTTTCCTTGATCCACCCCGAACCGAGCTGCCTTCGCAGAGGGATCTTAAAGGAGCAAGAGTTTGCCTTGAAAAGATTTCAGCAGCAACTCCGGTTCACCTTCCCTTTGGGCTCTGATTCCACTTGCTGCCAAACTGGAACAGCCTTTCCATTGCTTGCCCTGATCACTCAGACGCTCTCTTGGCAAAAGGAACACGCTGGCGCCTGGAATCCATCTCAACCTGATGATGCCGTTTTCAGACACTAATCTCATTTGGAAGTGTGCGTGTGGGGGGATTCATCATTTCTGATGAATCATCTGAATCTCACTCATTCTGAAAGGAGGGAGAGAGAAGCCGAGACTATCAGGGCAGATCAGAATCTTTCTTCTAGAGAAGGTTTTGAGGAAGATGCACATTCCACAGAAACCTGATTCTTCTGAAGTAGAGCAGGGGTAACTAAGGTGACCTTTGCTGCTTAACCCAGGGTAGCAGCTTCATTTCAAGGGGCACGTAAAGTTGTCCCCACACACGTAGAGAGAACTTTTCAAGGAGGAATTAGCTGCTTCTAAGGGCACTAGGAAAGGAGGGGATAAAGATAATATATAAAGCCACATCCAAGCAGACTTTTGGGACAGACCAAACCAACACAGGAAAGCTTACACAAGATATGAACAACCCACCAATTTAAGAAAGCGTAGAGGCTTAATAGGAGAGACTGATCTGTTATAATTTAACTGGTAGGGCATTTCCAGTTAAAATGTTCCGTATCGGTACATCCTCTCAACATACCCTAAAAACGATGACATATTATTTGCTGAGATTATTCAGTTGCAGATTAGTCTGTTAGCTTCTTGTTCTAAGATTAAACTGCATTATAAGTGCCTTAAAAAAAAAGTTTCCCTCTGTTAATCCAGAAGGAGCTTCAGTGATGGTTGGAACCGATTTACATCTTGCAGTTCTCATCAGGTCACAAAGGAATCCTAGCCGTGCACGGAGGCTGTGCATTTACGACCAGGGGCTGGCGTGGTGCACCGAGGTTTTTCCTTCGCACATAAATCCTGGAGGTGAATCAGGAGGTCAACTGTGTCCATTCGTGGACTCCTTCCTCTGTCCCCCCTTCTAATTTTCAGGCCCCGTTTTTCAAGTTGTCAGCTTCCCCGCCATCACCTTCTCTTCCCCCCACCACCCCATCAGCAGTCAAGACAAAGGATGCACCAGGAGCTGCAGGAACAAAAGCCGATGGCTTGTTTGTCAGAGAAAGGGAGCTGAAGAGGAGAATCAACAATGAAATATGAAAGAAAATATTACAGATCCTCCTAGGCATAAGGGATCTGGCTGCTGGGGGAAGTGTGCCTGTTTAAAATCTCTCTATGCTGATCCCTTTAGAGAGGTTGGTCTTGGAGAACTGTTGAAGGAGAGCAGAGATTCACTTCTCAATGAATATCTCTTTTCAAATTCACTCTGAGTTGGAAAGAACAACGGTGCTTGGAAACACACACGGTGCCTCCATCTTAAGTCTCTTTTTGAAAAATGAGCCGAAACAGTTTGCAAAATGAATCTGAAAACTGACGTTGTTCCTCTATATTGGCTGGTTTTAGGTTAGAACACAGAATGAAAAGGTGTGGACGTTGTTCCAATTCTAAACAAGGCAAAACAGCGAGTAACAAAGAAAGCTTAACCAAGCTGGGCAGAGAAAAGTCAACGGAGTACAATGCTTGGGTCAAACTCCAGAAGGGCCCCCTGGAATTTGCTGCACAGCTGGCCAGCCTATTGTTTGCACGGGGGCCCTTTCTGAAAAAGTTGGCAAGCAGTGGCATGGCGGCAGGAGATGACGAAAGGCGAGGGAGGATTCGAGGGAATCCTTGCAGCCATACAGCCAGCTATGCAAAAGGTGAGGCCACACCTTCACAGGGTTGCTGAGGACAAAACAGAAAGCGGGGAGGAGACCTTGGATGGAAGGTTAGGATGAATAAAACGAAGCGGAAGAGAAATCAAGTGAAAATGCTGTCTTCGGGATTTTTTAAATGGAGTTGTAGCAGTCCAGTTTCCCACCATTTCCTACCACCACATCTACCTTTTTCTCCCCGGTTTTGATCCAGAGCTGCACTCCAACAAGTAAGCAGGATCAGGAACCAGAAGCAACTGAAGACATCAAGATTCAGACTCCCTCAAACTCAGCTTGGCTCTTGGAGACTTCATGGACATGTCTGTGCAACTTGCTTGGCAACAATATGGAAGCTGCTGGCTGAGATTTCTTCTGATGTAGCCCAGGGATCTCCCGGAGTCTCCTCTCCAAGTGCTAAGCAGATCTAACCCTACTTAGATTTTCCAGATTGCCAAGGTTGGCTAGGTCCTGCAGTATTCAAAATACAACTGGGTGACAATTTTTGGAGACTCCTCCCCAAAGTTTGGGGAAGGACAGCTGGGGCCTTAGTACCCACCTTAAGATAGATATGTATCCTCTTCAACCTCTAGCCTTTCTGGATTGATGAGGAAGAGCAGAGAAGCGGGGAGGAGACATGGTCATGACAACCACGCATGGGAACCCCTTGGCTGCAATATTTGAACTTTCCTCCTGTAATCCAACCCTCCCAGGACCATCAGTTTCACTTCCCTAGTGGAATCTGCTGCCAGGTGGGTGGGGCCACTAGAGAAGATGTCACCCAGAGGCTACTAGTTTGACCCAAATCCTGCTTCTGGGATTTGAAGTCCACGCACCTTAAAGTTGCTGTGGTTGAGAAACTTTAATCTTGATGCTGTTCCCAAAGGGAACTTTCGATCTGATCAGGGGTGTCTACAGGGCAGGGTGAAACAATTCAAGTTGCGATGCACATTAAAAACAGACAGAGCTTTGATCCCATTGTCGAGCCACCATCTTGACCCTGTGGACAACCGTGGATCTGATCCTGCAGGACATTCCTGATGAAGCCTTGGTGATAAACAGGGTCAAAATGTGCTGCTGGAATTGCTTAGGAACCTTTGCTGGTGCTTCACGCGAAGCCTCCCATCTGTCGCTCAGCCACTTGAACGTGTGTAAATAAACTGGAGGTTAAAGCAAGTCAGAAGGGTGTTTGTCGCTGGTTAACAGGCTGGGGAAACAGGCCAGCGAGTGATAATGATGTTTATGGATCCTGGTATTTTCTTGCTCAGCAGAAACTTGTGTTTAACCCAAACAAACAGATTTGGGAACTGAAGGGGAGAAAGAAGGCAACGGGGTAAGCAGAAGTGCCTTGACTGCTGACAAAACTGCTAACTTTTGCAAAGACTGGGATTCTGTTCGTGCAAAAACATTCCATGCCTGTTTATAACGCCAAGCCAGCTCTTCTGTCAGGCGCTAGAAATCCCCGGCCGACTGTAAGCAAGAAGAGAGTGAAGGATCATTCAAATGGCCCATTTCCTTCCAAGCTAGCGTTCGAAGGGCTTTTTATGATGCCGGAGAACAAACTGGATGCAGCCTTGTTAAGTGCACGCTAGCAAGCCCGGCCGCGCTGCAGCATTGCATGGCGGCTAACCCGGGAATTGGGCAAGCAGCCTTTCGTCTCAGTCTCCCCTCTGCTGGGAACTATTAAAATTCCTTTCTGCTTTTTCAGTATCTGTTTGGGGAGGGGAGAGAAGAGCAGAGAGGTGCATACCTGAACTCCATGTGTTTGGACTAACACTGTAAGCTCTGGAAAGATCCCCAGTGGGTGCTCCAGTTCTGAGAAAAACATAAGTCCAGACAGGGCAGAGAAAGGCTGAAAGAGTTGCATAAAACTCAGCTCCCAGGCATAGTTTTTTTCCAGCTTTCTCAGGAACACACAAAGGTCAGCTACGCAGAACCCCTTCCTTTATTCTATTTAAACAAGGTCCACACGCTGCACCGACCGCAGTCCACTTAATCATATTATGTTGAATAAGTTACAATGGACTAGATTCACATACCGGTTGTCCTCGTTTAGTGACTGCAATTGGGATGGCATCTTGGTCGTTAAGCGAAGCGGCCACTCAGTGAAACCGCGACTGTGCTTATGATCTGACATCAGCTTTCCTTTGCTTTGCAGATCGGTGAAGGTCATCAATGCCGGGATTGGTTGCAAAGTTGCTTTTTCATCACCGTGGTAACTGCAGTTACTAAACGAGGCAGTCGCTAAATGAGGATCACCCATATCAGCTATGAATTGTGGGTTGCAAGTCACAGATTCACAGATGACACTAAGCCAAAACCAGTTCCAACCCATTATGGGTTGGTGCAGAATATCTGAAAAGAGGTTAGGGTTAGGATGGGCTGTGTGTGTGTGTGTGTGCGCGCACATGCACATGTGTGGGTGTGATTACTGGAATGATCACCCATGGCTGAGCTTTGCAGAGAATCATAATACCCTCCTATTGACATTACAGGCAGTTCTATTTCAGGTTTTAGAGTACGATTAAGTGTTTTGGGTGCATCTAAATCTACCAATTAAGCAACATAAATTTTGCAGCTGAGAGACAAACTGACCCACTTCACTGAGTTGTACATAAAATACTTTTAACTGCTATTCTAAGGACTTACAGGTTGTGAATTGGGAGAACCAGCTGAGTGACAACATCTTCCGTTACACCAGATTTGGTGAATCCTTTTAGGATTCAGTGTAGTTTGGAACCAGCTTTGGACCTCCATGATTTTTCACTCAGCACTCCTGTCCTTGAAATCACAGTAACGCCCCTCTTTTCTTTGCAAACGTGGCCCCGGGGAGCCTGTGGGTGGCCCATTTCATCACCCGCAGCAGCTCTTGCTTCGTCAGCTTCGACCACCATAGCAGTTCTTTCGAGCGGAAAGGTGGCGTGACGGTTTTGCAGCCCCTTCCCTAAGAACCGTTCGGATTTTATTTTTATTTTTTGGCATAAGACTAGACAAACTGTTTATTTCAATTAGTTTGATTTCCATCCCAGGAGCGCAAGGTGGTGTACACCGCACTCCTTCCTCTCCTATTTAGCCCCACAACAACCCTGTGGGGTAGGCTGGGTTGCAAAGAAATGACTGGCCCAACTCACTCCGTGGACTTCCATGGCTGAGGGTGGACAAGGACCAGGGAAACTCAGGATCCTAACTACGCCACTACTCTGGTTCTCCTGCACCCGACATGAAGAGGGTGGCTGGAGAGCACACACTGTTCGGCAAAACTGACCTGTGTTGTCAGCGATAAAACAGTAAGTACTTCTATAAAAGACTGGAAACCTTTTGTGGACTTTTTGCTGAAAAAACTGAAATGGTGATTTGTGGATTTGCTAATTGAAGGTGTTGAATGTGGGACAGAAGAGATCTCTGTCAGGTAATCTGATTGAGGGGAGAGGGATAATAACTTTATCTGTAACTGCTGCAAAGAAGATCAGAGGTCACTTCTTTAATTACCTTTTCCTCTCCGTTTTTCCTTCTTTAACTGTATTGCTTTCTTCATTTCTGTTTCTCTAGAACCTTCAATTTCATTTATCTATTTATTTATTTATTAAACCAATTTATATAGCCGCCTATATAAGGCGACTCTGGACAACGTACAGCAAAGCTAAAAACAGTCAATAAATACATTAAAACATAAAAATCAAAATAAAACAAAGAACAAAAGGATGTTAAAAATCAGGGAGCCGCCTCACTAATTCCCCCATCCCCTTAATTGCTCAGTTGCTGCAAGAAGGATTTTCTTCGCAGTTCCATTTATTTATTTAGTAGATTTCTATGGCCGCCCATCTCAGATACATGACTCCGAGTGGCTAACAATACGGAAAATGGTTCAAAAAAAATATACAAAAACCGTAAAACACACAGCAGCCGGTTTCAGAGGGGACGTTTGCTGATGGTTTTTAAAGTTTGGCAGTGGAAATGGGGGCAGAAGAGCAGGGTCTTAGAAGAGTGTGGGGGAACTAACGCCCTTCCAGACTAAGGCTGGACAGTAAACTGGGTAACCGGTCAGCCAGCACAAGGCTGTCTAGGTGTCTCCCGTGATCTAGGATTCCCTGCAGCCGTTGAGCAATTAGCCGGGCAAAAGGTCAGGCTGGTTGGTATTTCAGTCATCTCTGATGCAGGCACTTGCGAGCAAGGAAATGCTCAGCACGGCTGGTGTGAATTGTGGGAACCTGCTGCCCGCCAGGGTGCTCCCAGAAGATGCCTGAGGCTGTTCCCCAAGGATTTAATGGAGGAACTGGAAGAAGAAAAGGAGAAGCTGGGAAGGACGTTCCCAGATGGAGTGCTACCCTCTGGGACAAGGCGGTGCTTTGGCCAGCCCACCCCTCTTGGACCCCTGCCAATGCGTCACCTGTTGACTCTAAAATGGCTGGGAAGGGAGGCGCCTGTTGCTTGGGTCACACGACTTGCAAGAATGGATGGGACGCTGCAAGTAAGCAGATAACGCTTAGGGTCTAAGACCGCTTTCGTTCCCCAACCAAACGCCCCCCAGCTGAAGCACAGTGGTGTCTGTTAAAATGCGCTTGCGCCAGTTATGGGAACCCAAACAGCAGTGCTGGGGTCAACCCTCTCCAGCGTCCTACAGATGTCTTGCCGATCAGTTTCACATGGTTCCACTACTTGACAGTCAAACTATCTCAGATGAAGACTCTCTCACAATTTCGGGTACTGCCCCAGGGGTGTCTGCAGGCTATGGTCAGCAAAGTCAAGAGGGTGGCCACAGCCCCCTCCAGAGCTTTGACCACACCCCGGGGCTCCCATCTTGACTTTCTTGACCACACCTGGCACTGACCAGCAAGGCTGATCCCCTTTTACATCCTTTGGTCCCCCTGACATTCATCTGTAGACTCACTCATTTGAGAGGCTGGGTGTCTGTTCTTTAAACCTCCTCTTTTGCAAACGTGGCTTATGCTAGCCTGGATTAGGAAGAAGAGCAGTTCTGGATCAATGGGGCGTCCTGCTCACCTTCTGGCAGGGGAGAAGCCCCCCCAGCAGAGAACAGGTGAAAAGGAAGATGCAGGTGCCTGAATCTCAGAGGCTGGGGAGAACCAGGGCTTTTCTAAGCAGTTTCATCCCATTTTAGATTCTCAGCTTTGATGGGTTTCCCACCTCGACAGACAGGGAGGATGTTGCAAAGTGCGCGTCCCCACGGATGTGGGGTCCCGTGTTGCGCCGGGACTGCCGGTTCCCCGGACCAACCGGTTGGTCCCCGTGCCCCTTTGGCGGGGGACCCTGCTTCCATCCCATCCGGACCCTGAGCCTGCACTGGCCCGGTAGAGACCAGGCGCTCCCTCGCCTTCCCCGCCCGGGGTGGAATCCGCGGCTTCGCGGCAGCGACCGCTCTTTGTCTTGGAAAGCTAAACCGGGCGCCCGAAGGGGCACTCGGCTGGCGCCCTGGGCGAATGCTCAGCCGCCCGCATCGGCAAGGGTGCGCGTGTGCACGCGTGCACGGCATCCGCCGTACGTGCGCACATCTGCACCCAGGCACCTGAGAGTCCCTCGGCCGGAGCGCGGCTCGGCCGCCGCGGCGAGCTACTCCGACCCGCCCGCTTCCCGCGCTGGTGCAACCCAGCCTCCTGGGGGTGGGGGCCGTCCGGGGTGCCCCCCTCGGAGCGGCCCCTCCCCTCGCCCGTGACGTCAGCCGCCGGGCTCCAGCTCCCCGGCTCTTGGCCGCAGTCGGAGTCCGGGCACGGTGCGGGCGACCATGAGCGGCGCACGGCTGGGGCCCCTCGCGCTGGGCTGCCTCCTGCTCGCCAGCTACTGCGGCAGAGGTGAGTGGGCGCGCCCGGGCGGCTCGGCGGGCGGCTCGCACCCGGCCCCGGCAGCATCGCGCGCCCTGCGGCTGCCCGCGCTTGCGACGAGCCGGGGGAGCGGCGCCTCGCGAGGGCGCGCGTCCTGCGCCCCCCGACGCCGCGCGCGGCTTCTTCCCCGGCCGGGGCGGGGGTGGCTCCCGCTCCGGTCCTAGGCGAGCCGCGGAAGGTGCCTGCATGGGCGGGGCGCCCGGCCCGGGAGCGCGGCTGCCCTGCCCTGCCCTGCCCTGCCCTGCCCGCCCGCGGAGCGGCTCCGGCCGGGGCTGGCGCGCGCGTCCCGCTCGGGGCCGGGGAGGCGAGCCGCCTTCCCACTTGAAAACACCCCCCTCTGCACCCCCTCCTCCTCCCGGTCTCCCTGCCTCTGCTCCAGGGTGCTGCGGCTGCTACAACTGCTTTGCAACTGGTGGAGGGAAAGGGGGCGGGACGCGCCCGGGTGCAGAAGAAAGGCGCGGCGCACCGGAGCCGAGGGCGGGCGGCGGGGTCCGAGAAACGCAGCCCCTGGAGGACCCCCGTCCGCGAAGGCGCGGCCCCCGCCCCCGCCTCGATTCACGACCCGCTGCTGGGGGAGCGGGCCATCCATCAAGCGGGCACCGCCAGCTCTCGCTGGAAGGGGGCGGCGGGCGGGTGGGCGGGCGAGGGGGAAAGGGACCTGGTTCCTCGCCCCCCCGGCTGGGAAGGGGATTCCCCAGGACGCCCCCTCCCGTCCGCCCCGCGTCCCAGGCGCTGAGACCGGCGGCGGCGGCGGCGGCGGCAGGGGGCGGGCCCGGCTTTGCTGCAGTCTCGGTCGGGGGCTTTCTGCAAACGCTTCTCGGCGGGCTCGGGGCAAACCCTTCCGGAGCCCCCCAGATGCGCTGATGTTGTAACGCCCGCCTCCGCTGGCCGGGGATGATGAGCCTTGTCGTCCTGCCCGTGGAGCAGGCACCGGCGGCGCCGGTCTGCCCGCGCTCGCTTGCGGCCGCGTGGAGCCGAGGGGGCGGCGAGAAGTCTGCGGCGGGCGCAGCCCTCGCTGCCTGGGGGGACGCGGCGCCCCTCCCGGGCTCCGTGCGGCTCCAGCCCCCCCGCGCCCCCGCCCCCTTTGCTCGTTGCAAATGCGGTTGCATCGGGAAGGGAGGAGCGGAGCCCCGCGCCAGATGCTCCGCAAAAAGGTCTGGCTGGCAAGCGGGGGCGGGAGGGGGAGGGTTAGCTGCCTCCCCCGCCGCCCCCCTTCTCGATTCTGCAACCTTTGTTCCAACTTGCCTGCAAAGAAGGTGGCTGAGCCGCCTTTATTCTCCCCGGGAGGCAGGACGGGGGCTTCCCCCCCACCGGGACCAGCCCAGGGCTGGCTCGCCTTAGGAGGGCGGATTGAGGCTGACGAACAGGAACGTCCCCGCCCAGGACAGGTGGATCTGCTTCACACCCTCCCTCGCCCCTCCTTGCCCCCGCGGAGCAGGGCCCTGGGCGATCCCGGGCACATGGCGCCAGCCGCCCACTTTGCACTGCCGAGCTTCCCCGCCGGGCTGCAACTCGGAGAGCAGCGTCCAGCGTTGCGCACCCGGGCGCCCGACTGATGCTGGTGCCCATCCAGGCTCCTGTCCGGCCACTTGCAGTGCCTCTTCCACACCCCGAGAAATACCAGCCTCTGGCTCCTTCTGCCTGTCCGTCCCTAATTCAAGATGGCAGAAATCTCAAAAATTCAAGGGCGTGGTACCAGTGGCTAAAAGCAGAGATCTGTAGGGCTGTAGCATTGTAAAGCGAGGAGGTCACCTCACCCCCTTTCCTACTCAGCGCAGCCTCTTCCCTGCCAAAACCTTCTTGCCGTGTGCAAGATTGCCTGGCATTTGCTCCTCTGGATCTCCAACTGCCTGGTCATGCCCTGCTCAGCGACCGTGTGGTTTATTTTTTTTATCCCCCTCCCCCATCCTGATTATGGGTTCAGAAAGCTTTGTGATCGGGAAGATGTTTCATAAAACAAACCACAGGCGTATATAAATAAAAAGGGCCGCGTTTTTACTAGTTCTGCTGATTTCTCAAAGAAGTATTTATAACCAGAGGGTTGTGCCAAAGCATTCCAGGGCCACGCTCCGCATCAGAATGAGCTGCACGTTAAAATATTGAAAAGTTGTTCGAGAAGGGAAGAAAGAGATGGAGGGTGCTTTTAAAGGGCTGTTGGAAAATGGGAACCCGATCCCTGTGGGGACCTTTCATTTGCAAATCGCATGGTTCTTTTGATGAATAAGAATTGTAAGATGGGGAAAGAAGGTGCCAGCTTCCAATAATATTCCCCTGTAAGTGTTCTTAGACAATAAAATGGGTGGGTGGCTATAGCTTAATGCAGTGTTTCTCAACCTTGGCAACTTTAAGCTGTGTGGACTTCAACTCCCAGAGTTCCCCAGACAGCCTTGCTGGCTGGGGAATTCTGGGAGTTGACGTCCACACAGCTTAAAGTTGCCGAGGTTGAGAAACACTGGCTCAGTGCTTTGTCCATTGCTCAGAAGGTAAAGACAAAGGAAAACTGGTGATAGAGAATATATTGGCGATTCAATAGCTGGAGAGAAGCTTCACCCACTTGCTGTCTGTCAAGCCATATTTTATGTCTGGCTGCACCCTTTGTCACATCCATTTTGGGAGAGCGCTCACAGCCCGTAGCAGGACAACTTCATTTGTGCACTTTATTTATCCAGCTCCGACATGAGTGGTTGGCAATACGCCAGTCAAAATCAAATCAATACGTAAGGCGAATTTCATAAAATCCCAACTTCGCATACATAAATGCAGTAATAAAACCACAATTCTTTGGCATCCTTTCTCCAGGGACTGCATTAAAGCTGAAAATCTTTACAAAATGGTTTGGCTTCAGCTGTTTTCCTCAACATCAGGAGCGAGGGCACCATACAGTTCTCCGGGGGGAGGCTCTTATAGAGGAGAGATGAACCCATAACTGAAAAACCAATGATTTTGAGTCCTTTCTAAACCGTATGGGAAGGGAGACCCCCAGCATCTCTGCTCAGTCCATGCCAGCTAGACAGATACCTTTTCTCTGGGATGATCAAGTGGAACTTCTGAGTAGCGTTCAAGGGCAGCACCATATAGAGCACATTGTAGTTGGCTGTTCCGGGGGGTGGGGGGGAGCAACAGGAGAAACTCTCCTGACCCATCAGCTCGAAAACGTTTCCAGGACCTTCTAGCAACGATCCTTAGGCCTTGCAGAAGTTTCTGCCTCTGGGAGGCTGGTGTATGCATGAAATATCTTGGTGGAAGCCTGGTTACCACCAGTTGAGGAGGGGCAGGTAAGATGGTGGGAAGGAGACCCTTCCCTGTTAGAGATGCTAGGGAAGCTCCACCCTGGGCTGGGGTACTAAGAAGCTTCATGCAACATGGCATGGGATCATCTTCTGGAAGCAAGATCCATCAACTGGCCTTTCCCTGTGTGGGGCAGGGAACCTTGCAGCAGGCCTGTCTGTGGCCAGAAGTTTTGGAGAGTTGGTTTCAACAGCCTCTTGCGATGCTTCCTTGCTTTCTTAATTGCAGAGATTTTTTCTGGTTACCCAAAAAGATGGTTCTCAGCTGGGCTAACTGGCTTTATGCAAATCAGCTTCCTGTCTTTGCCAAGTCCTCTGGCCTTGGGATGGCTGAGTGACTATAACTTTTGCAATGAGTTTCAGGTTAAAACTGTATTTTCTTTTTCATTCTTCTCTCACCCCGCCTTCCACAGAACAAGTGTGCATGTGTGTGATGCACCTTGGAAGGCATGGAAGAATCACACGTCAACATGGGAAGAATTTGCAGCTGGTGTCCCAGGAGGGAAATGCGCCCTTATTTTCCCCTCATCCCAGAATCCAAACCATGTTTATCTGTAAAGAAGTCACATCTTTTTGCATCTTTTACCAGCATTCCTTTTTCCACCCTCTTTCTGTTGATAACACTTCTTCTCATCCTGGCCTACTTTCTCTTCCCCTTTTGGGAAATCATTTTGGGGACTATAAGATTGTATCTGGGCATGGTCTTACCATCTGGGCCACGGGGCAAAGTGCCCGCTAGGAATTCTTTCCAGCTTGGAAAAATGGTTGGATACACGTTGGAAGGAACATTTGTGCGCCATCTTTCCTCGCCATATGCCACAAGTTTGGCAGTGTCTTCAAGTGGCCAACTATCCTGATAACATCTTTTGTACTGATTTAGACCAGTGTTTCTCAACCGTGGCAACTTGAAGATGTGTGGACTTCAACTCCCAGAATTCCCCAAGGCTGGGGAATTCTGGGAGTTGAAGTCCACACAGCCTGCCAGAGGAGCCAACGTTATTAGCCTCTCCTTGGAGATCTGGGTAGTGTCAGATAAGTTGACAGCTGAGGCTGGGTCTAGAGTACAGGACCAAAGGTTGCCCCCCATCACCAGCTTCACTGCTCACTTCTCACAACCTTGCACGTTTTCCTTCTACTAACAGCACCTGATAGGTACAGAAATAACCGTTTTTGAGTGACTCAAGTTGGAGTTGTTTCTCTTGAGTGAGAGCCAGTGAAGATCATCAGACAACAATTTTGGATGAGATCCAGAGGGCTTGAACTTAAGTTCCAAGCCTGCCTTGGATTCCCTGCCTGTTGCTCTTACCTTTGTTTTAAGGGGGGAGACAGTATTTAAAAACTACTCCCTTGCAGAATTGGCATGAGAGGGAAAGTCACAGAAGGAAGAACCTCAGCTAATGCAATTCTATGCCCTGTACAAGTCTCTGAAAATGGACCGTCTTCTGAAAAAAAATACCCACCAGGATCCACTGTTATTTTTTAGAGCACAGGGAGGCTCAAAAACCAATTTAATTCCTTGTTTTGAAGCAATGTGGAGAATTTGCACTGGGTGCAGCTGTTGAGAATTTAGAGTTACCTGGCACCCTCCAGATCAGTGTTTCTCAACCTTGGCAACTTTAAGATAGGTGGACTTCAACTCCCAGCATGCTGGCTGGGGAATTCTGGGAGTTGAAGTACACCTATCTTAAAGTCGCCAAGGTTGAGAGACACTGCTCCAGACTCTTTGGGCTTAACCGTGCAATCTCCCAGCAAAGGAGAGTTGCATGACTGAAATCACAAAGATCAGGAGAACACCACCAAGCTGGGGAGAACTGCTTTGAAAATGCATCCGTTGGTTGTGATGATTAACCACACACCCTCCACTGCGTGGCTTGGTGTGCAGTTTTCCCTCCATTTTTACAAATTTATGGAAGAGGTGCAAATGAGGTCTTTGATTGTATGCAGTTTCTGGCTGGGCGGAGAAAGAAAGTGGCAAAACCTTTGGAGCAGGAGGAGGCTTACGATGTCAAACAAAAGCCAGGAATGTTGGCTTTGGGGTAGTAAAAGTTTGACTCTGAACTCTGTGCAACCTTTCTTGATCATTCTCACTCCCTTTGGCCGTAAGGGACGGAGGCGTTGGGAAGGACGGAAAATTATCTTAAAACGCAGTCGGATTGCTGTTCTTTCTCTCCAGAATTTTAAACAAGGGGTTTTGGTCCAGCCTTGCAAGTTTCTGTTTGACGAGATCAGGGATGAAACTTGCAGCTTTGTGCTGCCCCACTTCCCAGAGATGTTGGAGAGAGTTCCCACAACAGCCCTTCCTCCAGTTGTCTTGGTTTCTTTCTCCCAGTTTTTGCAGAAATGCCGATCGCCATCTTTGCGCGCAAAGGCCAAGACAGGTGCTTTTTCCTAGGAAATAAAGCCTTCGCCATGGTGTGCGCTGCCCTCTCTCTCATGTGGGCATCCTCCTGCCTCCATTGTTGCATTGGCTTCTAGGCCAAGAGGTGTGTGATTGCAACAACTCCACCTCCCCTTGGCCTCTTTCCCTCCCCAATCTTGGATCCGTAGACCGTAAGCCCCGTGGAACAGGGGCCTGCCGGCATTGCTGAAAAAGCACCTTTCCTGGAGCTCGCCCAGCGGCCCCACTGAACGGAGCCTGAGCCAGCAGCCCCGATAAATGCGGATATCTGCTCTGTACGGTGCCCATTCAGTCGGATCCATTGGGAGAAAAGCCAGCCCTTCCTTCTATGGAGATCTCCTCCCCAGGCAGACTTTCTTACACTTCCTTTTTTTATCCTCTCCAGATGCTATTTTTTCACCCTTCTGGCATGCACACGATTCTGTACTCTTCCCCCACCCCTTCAGCCTTGCCTTGTCCCAATCCTTTCCTTATTGGCAAGCCATTAATTCTCTGATTAATTCCCCCGGAATGGAGCGCCCCACTTGGTGCAGGCAGGCGCCCTCTCTGTCCAGCTGGTGACCCTCCGCCCAGCCACTTCTTTCTGTGGCCTCGCGGGACGGCTTGGGGAGTGGTCGGTGCTCCAGTGCATTTGGCTGCTTGAGAGGCTTGGGTCCTGACCGTTCCCAAGCAGGCTAAATATGGTTAACTGGAGTCCCGGGAAACCTGCCCCAGAGTGAGTCAGGCGGCGCACTTCTCCCATGACTCTCCATCCTCATCCTGCCTCTGCGACTCGCTGGGGAGGCTTGTGCATCGCATCCCGCTTGGAAGTTGGCTGGGGGAGCGAAGTGGGGGCCTGCAGTCGCTTCTGCATCAGATCCCGGTCGGTGCCTCTTGCTGCTCCGGCCCCCTGGGGGGAGCGCCTGGATGCACTGCTGGGGGTGGTAGAAACGAGGATCTTGATTTTCACACGTGGCACGTTTGGGGGACCTAAAAGTATTTCGTTGTGGTGTTGCTGAGCCACCAACCACTGTTTGCAAAGATAGCACGTTTGAGAATCACAACCCTCCAGTAAATTAGGCCTTCTCTGGTCCGGTGCTCCGTTCCCATAATAACCAAGTAAAAGTCAAGGAGATATCTGTAGTAGTTTTCTGTTTTTACTCTCTCACAAGTGGCACCTGATGATACAATGCCTCTGGGCATTTAGTGGCTGATAGCCTTGCTCTCTGTGGCTTTGTCAATTCTCCTTTTAAAGCCATTGCAACTCCGTTTGGCTTCCTTTCATCTTTGGCAGGCAAGACATAAATTTATGAATCGTATAAATAAATCCTGTCTTCTCTGCCTTTAATCTCCTTCCAAGCAGCTTTATGTGATGACCCTTGGTTGCAGTATTGTGAGAAACAAGAAAACAATCTCTGGGTTCCCCCCGTGTCAGGGAGAAGTTTATGCATGGTGATCCTGTCTTTCCTTTGCTGTCTCCCTGCTCCTCAAAGCCCTCCAGGGCTTAGCCAAGAGAACAGGAGGAACAAATTGGCGGTCTGTTGACGTGCTGTGCAGCCTTGCACTCTGTCTAGATTGTCCAGACTTCTGTTCCAAGTCTGCCTTGCAGGGTTCTTGCTACAAGCAATCTAGAAATTGGTTTTGCTCCCACTCATTTCTGGTTCCGGCTTAACCCGTACACGTTCCAGCCCAGAATGAAATGGTACTTTGCACTTAAAAAATAAACTTAATTATTAGGCTGATTTTGCTTAAATGCCTTTTTATGGAACTTATAAAGCCGTATCCAGAAATAAAGATTGGGTGTTTATGGGGTGGGGAGATCATGCACCAACAGCTTGGCTTCCGAGTTTTCAGAGCCAAAAGAAGTTCCCCAGTCCCATTCCGTTGCCAAAGACATTTCAGCAATTCAAAACTGTTGCTTGGGAAGGGGAGAACGAAGGGATGGGGCTGGAATGGGGAAGCAAGGAAGGCAGAAAGGGGGCTGAAGCTCCATGGTAGCTCCCCTTCCAGACCTGGCTGGGTTCCCTCCACACTCATGGTTTTCGCAAGAGTTATTCCGGTGGCATTTCTACCAGGATTTCTTTTAACATGCACTCAGACCAAACCAAATAAGTCAGCATGCAGACCTAAACACAGCCATGGTGAGAATAAGCCAGAATTTGGGATGCTTCAAGCTGGGCCAAAGATAAGCCCAAGTTTGATGCCTGGAGTTCATTCAGATGTTGCAATCACGGATCGGCTGGATCTCAGACCTGGTGCTATGATCGGTTGGGATTCTGAGTCATCCTATATCTTCTGTAGCTTTGCACAGACAGACAGGGAGGCAGGTTTCAAAGAATGGTCCAGGGAGCCTGAGAAAAGTTGCAGAATCTGGTCAACGTAGGGCTGGATGCAAAAGCTCTGTGTTAGAGAGGCCAGTTCTGGCTCTCTTATGGGGGCACCTGGCTGAGTTTCAGATATTTTCCTTCTTGACCTAATGTTCTCCTTCCATCCCCCTTGCTTTGGCTTCATCCAATTTGGGAAGACTTCGTGGATCCTGAGGTCTCCTCACATCTTTGTGGAAACAAAGATGGGTGTCCTTGTGGCAAGTGAGGTCATGTGCATCAGGACATTGTTACACCAATGACATATCATTGACATGATGCTGACCTAATGCACGTGACCTCGCTTGCCACATAGCTCTGAAAACAGAGCCCTCAGCCCCACAGGCTGTGCAATTGATGAGTGAAATGGGTCATTGCTGAATCATTTCTCATGTACTCAGGGCCTAGTTTTCTGCTGCAGTTGGGTCTGTACTAACTCTGTTTTAAGATGACTCCAAAATAAGAAAGAGTGAGCACCTGAGATTGATTTCTGCCCAATGGAGAATCCAAAGAGCCAACATGTAGGATTAGAATTCAGATGCCAAGCCTGGTTTGAAGGATGTGAGCTTGAAATCATTAGAGTTTGTCTTAAACTCTGGTTGGTTTTCACCATGGTTTGTTGAATAAACAGAGCAGCCAGATTCATGTCTTACAAAGGTGTTTCTCAGCGACCTTAAGATGTGTGGACTTCTACTCCCAGAATTCCCCAGCCAGCATGCTGGCTGGGGAATTCTAGGAGTTGAAGTCCACATATCTTAAAGTTGCTGAGATTGAGGAACACTGACTTACAATAGGCTGTAGCCCTCAGTCTGTCATTCCTGGGCAGAAGAACTCCAGAGAGCAGCTCTGAGATGCAACAGAGTAATGAGAATCTTGTGCAAACGTAACAGATGGGGAGTCATCAGCACCCACTTCATTTAATTGTTTCCACCTAGGGGTTTGGGCTGGCAGCAGGGTTGCAACCTGACCTGGACTGAAAGGGGCTCCAGACCAGAGATGCCAAATTGTCTTTCAGCCCAGATCGATCGACCAATCGATCGATCATCCTCCCTCCCTCCCTCCCTCCCTCCCTCTCTCCCTCCCTCTCTCTCTCTCTCTCTCTTTCTTTCTTTCTTTCTTTCTTCAAATGTATATGGCCACCCATCTTAATCAACTAAATCTGGGCAGATAACAAAGCATAAAAACAAAAACATACATATACAGACAATAGAAAAGACCATAAAAGAGGCTTTTCTCCTTTGTGCAATGCCTGCAAAAGCCTAGAGAAGATGGGATGGAACATGGCCTTCTACTTTTCTCTGTTGTTATGGTTGGTCACACAGTCAGCCAGATGTTTAGACTGGATTTGGCATTTTTGACCACCTACCAAGTCCTTTGCAAGGACCTGGGATAGGCAGGTGTTGTTTGATGGTGCTAAAGGTATCGTTGCAGGATATAAGCTGTTCCAGGTAAAGCTGCCTTTTGCAATGGACTGGTGGTGATGTTGTCAGTGCCGATGGTCTTCAGGTGGTGCTCCAGATGTTCTGTGATTCCACCCAAGGTGCCTATAACTATTGGGACTATCTTTGCTTTCTTTTGCCATAATAGTTCTACTTCTATTTGCAGGTCTTTGTATCTTGTGATTTTCTCCAGCTCTCTCTCTTCTCTCCTCTTCTGCTTTCTCCAGGTATTGCAAAGTCCACTGTCCAGACTTTTTGGACATTGCAAATTGTTGTTGCTGTTATTATTAGGTTCTAGGGAATGCGTACCATGTTCTGGTGGAGAGTCAGACCCCCCAGTTCCCTTTTCTCACCCAAACCCCCCTTAGAAAGGAGCAAAGAGAATCATTTGGCCAAACAGCTGTTGCTTTTCAATAACTGTTGCTTTTAAAGGATTGTCCCTTCTCCAGATCATCTCAATGCTCAGTGTACGAATCTTCTCAAGGAAGGGTTCAACTTTTCATGAAACCTGCCCTAGACATTTTGACATCTCCAGCCCCTTCCCATCCCCCAGAAACCCTTCTTGGCCAAATCTTGACTGATGCTTGCTTGGGGGGGGGGGCGTTCCAAGCCCTGCAGAGATTTCCAGAGGGGGGTGGGCTGCGGTCAGATCTGGTCATTCTTGTTCCCAAAAGGGGGGGGTCTCTGTTTTCCCCTCCTTGCCTCCTTTGCCCGGGCGGTTCTGGGTGGGCGTTTGGAAAGGGGAGAAGTTTTAGGAGAGAATGGAGCCTCTATCCACGGCTCCTCTTCTCCGCAGCCTTTGCCCCATCCAGAAAGTTTTCCCGGGATCCTTGGGGCCTTCTCGCCTTCAATAAAGCCATTGTGTTGGGGGGCTCCCCCTACCTTCCTTCAGGGAGGTGGAAATTCGCCTCTGAACTCTGCTCTGGGCTCCAAGCCTGACGGGAAAAGCTGGAGGGCTCATTTCGTCAGAAGGAAGTGGGGATTCCAGATCAGAAGCCCATCCAGCAGCAAAGCCCCTTTTGTCTGTGCGCCCACCCTCCCTTGCTTGGGCTGACGTCCCCTCCGTTTGGCCAAATGGCCTGTTTCTCCTCTGTGCCCCCCTGCTTCCCCAAGATGGTTGGCAGCAGCTGCTCTGACATGCCAGCCACGAGTCTTGTGCCAGTTTTGGGGACAGCCGAGGAACAAAAGGCATGTTTTCTGACTTGTGTCGAGTGGCACGCGGTGAACATTCCTGGCGCATGAGTTTGTCGTGCAGGCAGGAAATCGTCCAGAGGGCCAGCGTGGATAGTGAGAGGACAGCATCGAGGGCTCGGTCCTCCAAACGCAAGCCCTGAACAGACCCAGCACCCTGTCCCAATCCACCTTTTAAGACTTGCTCTGAAAAAGAGTGTTGCTAAACTTCAAAACTTGGTTATTCAACCTTTCCCAACTCTGCTTTGGCCTCAGGAATAATCAGCGGTGGTTCCTACTTTTACAACACCGAACCTCCATAATCGTTCAAGCCCGGGGAGATTTGCCGGTATCGGACTTTGCAAGGCTGGCTACTTCATGATAGGGTTTGGCTGCTTAAAGTGGGTCGGCTTCCGTCCACCCCTCCCCATCTTGCTAGCCCTAGAGGCATTGCAGGTCAGGGTGTGACAGCAAGGGGAGAGACGGGGTGCAGCTAGGAACCAGGCGCCCCAAGCACAGGTGTTCCTGGGCGGCAGCGCATAGCCTTCAGATCCCTGCAGAGCCTTAGCAGGTGATTTCTGGAAACCTGATGGAAACTTCCAGATACCGTAAGGAGTGATTTCTTCAGAGCACGAGAGGTTCTCTGACCTTGTTAGAGGAAGAGCTTTGTTAGCGACGGCGACTCTAATTATCTTGAGCTTAAATGCAGTGAATATTGATCATCTTTACAGGAGCTGGATTGCAGAAACCGTTCAGAAAGATGCAAATTCTGCTTCTTATCTTGCTTGTAATTCATTATATTGTAATTCATTATATTGAGATGCACACGCCCCTTTTCTCAAAGGTAGCTTTCTGCCTTTTCTAACCTTGTGGACAGTTGGGCTTCACTTCCATTGCGGGTTAATCTGTAGCCGAGTTCATCGATACACATCATACCTGCGTGAGGAATGTAGGGATGTAGGAAGAGGCACCGGAGAATTCATGTTTTGACTCAAGATCAAAACTCAGGCTAGATGTGGTGCTCAACATCAAGGGAAAAAACCCAGAAAGTTACAAAAAAGGAAAACAGGACCTGTTCTCTCTTATTCCGTAGCGCAGGACATGGAATAAAACTCTTAAGTTGCAGAGAGGCAAGTTCTGATGGTCTGTTAGGAAAAACTTTCTAGTAGGAAGAGCAGTTGGATTGTGGAACCAGAGGGCTTTGCTGGAGATGTTTGCTGGAGATGTTGGTGGAACAATCATCTGTCTAGGACACTAATATTTGAATTCCTGCACTGAGCAGGGAGGTTGAATTTCATGGTCCTGGCCAATTCTGTGATTCCCTCTTACCTGAGTATGGCTTCTGAATTTACAGCAATACCCTCATGGAAGTCCTGTTTGGCCAATAATGGCAGATTATTGAGGTCTTCAGCACGTAAGTGAGGATTATTGGTTTGAATTGTCTCCTTGCAGTGGCAAGAGTTATATATTGGCTCATTCCTGGGCAGTATCCTACAAGAATGTCCCCCACCTTTTCAGATTTGGTCACTTAACAGAGTGGCTTTCTCTATACCTGCTCATTGCCAACTTCTGCAGCACCAACCGAGGCCTCTGTCCCTCTTTTGTCTATGCCAGTGTCTCTTGAAGCTGGTTTCTCTCCACTCTGCTCACTGGTCCTGAATCCACCACACCAGTTTATTATTATTCTGATTTATTCCATCTTAAACAGATCTGGAATTAATGTTGGGGCAAGCCACCTAGATGATCTTCCTGGAGTTGCCATCCGTCCTTTTGGCTGAGCTGCAGGACCTTGAGATAGTCCATCCTGCAGAACAGGAACCAGAGTCCTGGGCCTGTGACTCCTTCATTGCCTGGAATGAATCAGGGCTCCCAAGTGCCAGGAACCTTCTCCAGAGGTCCAGGCAGGGCTGTTTTATGCACTGCAGCCTGTTTTCTTCCTCATGCCCGGACTTTTCAGCCTCCGCTTTCCCAAAGCCCAGCCCTAACACCAGATCGATTTAAGCCCATTACTTCTCCCCTGGAGTACAGCCAGCAACTCCATTACTCGCATGGAGCTGGGAACAAGCTCAGCCACCGGCCCATCAGCAAGCATCCCTTGCTTCACCCATGGAGATATTTTGAGGGCTCATCAAAGAGGGAGTGGAGGGGCAGTCACCTGGGCGGCTATCTGGATTGTTCACTCAGCTCCTTTCTGCTCCCTGAGGATCTCCAGCCCCATCCAGACCTCTAAATGAATGGTGCCTCTCTCTCTGGCCTTGTGGCGTTCAGGGCCAGAGTCTCCAGACAGGAGCAGCACATAAACCAGAGCAAATGAGTAAATAGATCAAACTGTTGAAGCTTGTCCAACCCAGTGAGTCTGGCTTTGTAGGCTGGTTGCATGGAAACATCACACCCCATCATGCTTCAGATTTGCTTATTGCTGAAGGTCATCTGGGCTCACTCTGGGGTTGTCTCTGGTGGTGTCCAGCTGGGCAAGTATGTTGGTTTCTTTGTCCCTGATTGGGAAGAAACAAACGGCCGCGCTCTGGGCTGCCAGAGAAGAGGCACTAAACTCTTACACGTGCCCCCTGATTCTTCTAGAATCTGCCACCAAGCCAGTTTTCATCTACAGGATGAAAAACAAAATCAAGATGGTGGCTGTGCGATCATGGTCTTCTAGCAAAGAAGAATCTGGTCTCCTGCTAGCTAGAAGTTCCAGTGGTCAAATGTGTAGTTCTTTTTGGATCTATTGCCTGGTGAAGGGATTATCCAAGGAGAAAAGCAGTGGAGCAGAGTGGATTTACCCCATTTCTCCAGCCTAGGGCTCAAACGCTGAGTTTTGAAGGAGGAACCCTTTGTTTTTCTTGTGCTGCTCTGGTTTGCTCATGGTTGCCATGTTTATTGGCACCTGCAATAACCTTCCTTGAATTCAGCTTGATTTCTGGTGACCTCATGGACACATCCGTGTAATTTTCCTGACAGTAATATGGAAGTGGTTTGCCATTACCTTCTCCAGAGGTTTTATCCCAACTCCCAGTCCGACCAACACCTGTGGGATTTCCTGGTAGCTTCCCAACAAAGACTAACCAGGTCTGGCCTCACTTTGCTTTTTCTAGATCAGCCAAGGACAGTGAGGTTCTGCCATCTTCTGCAGTGATTAAGATGCTCCAAGCCACCTAGTTGGGTGGCCCAACCTGGCCCGCTGGTCATACTAATCTTGCAACCCAGAGAATTCCCAACCTGTGCCTAATTCACAGCTTGGTCCTCATTAATGGGAATCTCATTATGGGCTTGCCAGTCCTTTGTGGCTGCTGGTGCTTTTGTAGGAGGAGACATGGTAGGTGGGATTCCTAATTCTCTCCTTGCTGCAGAAGTTCATCATCAGGGGAGGAATACAGTGGTACCTCGAGTTACGAACTTAATCCGTTCCGTGACTCTGATCGCAACTCGAGTTGGTCGCAACTCGAGGTAAATTTTCCCATAAGGTTCAATGTAAATACGGTTAATCCGTTCCGCCCTCCAAATTTGGTCGCACCACGAGGCAAATTTCCCCATAAGGTTCAATGTAAATACGGCTAATCCGCCCTCCGAATTTGGTCGCACCACGAGGCAAATTTCCCCACTTTTTTCTACAAAGCCTTATTCTTGCCAAGCCTGCTCTGCATTTTCTTTGGAGCCATGCTGACAAGCACACCAAAAACCTTCCAAACGCCACAAAACACACCACGAGCCTCACCGAACGTCTCCTTGCTACCGCGATCTCGCCCACAGGAAGCCACGACCGCGTGGCAGCAGGGCAAATGGCCGCGGATCCGGTTCGTAGCTCGAGGCGGAGTTCGCATGTTGAGGTAAATTTTTGGGGCCGGAGCTGGTCGTATCTCGAAAAATTCGTAAGGAGGGGCGTTCGTAACCCGAGGTACCGCTGTATTTAAGAATATTTAGTGCCTGCACTTCACCCTTACCTCAAGCCTGAGGGTGGACCCCTAGCGAATCATATCACTAGCTGAGCTCTTAATAGCTGGTATTTAGTCTAGCCAAATAAACCTCCATATTTAGAAGATTTGGATGTCCAGTGGAACTCATAGGGAGAGTTGTGACTTCCTGGAGATTGGGAACATCATGATGTGGGAAGATCATTAACCCCTTGGGTCTTTCTCTCTGTCTCCCTCCCTCCTCGACTTCCCTGTTTAGAGAAGCGGGATTCTTGTAACATGAGAGCCTGGGTAAAGGAAATCATCAGAAGTAATTTGGGATTTCCTTTCATTATGCAAAAGGAAGAATTGAATCCCCACCTGCTAAATACAGAAATCAAGCCCACTCGGTGGTTGCCTCAAAACCCAACAGATGTTCAGCAAATGCTTGGGTTCCTCTCCAAAGGAGGGGGGAGGGATTGTGGGGCACAAGAAATGGTGGGGCGAAGCAAACAAAGCTGCAAGGGAGAGGCCTCTCTTGAACAAGAATGGTCTTGTGCAGGATATTCATCCCCAGATCTGCACCTGCTCCCTTGCAAACAGCTTCAGGAAGTTGCTACGGCCTGTTCTACCCATTTGCTGGTTTTGAAGTTAATGGGAACAACCATCTCTGGTGGTGTGGGAGGAAATGCAGCTGTCGCCCCCTTAAAAAAAGACAGAGCCAAAGACGGTTATATTTTGGAGGGAGGCTGATGGTTCAAACCCGGGACCAGCCAAGAGGATTTTACCCAACAGTTGTATGGAAGAAACAGCAGGCTAGGTGATGGTTTGGTGGGATCTTCTGGTTGGCTTCAGAAGAAGCTTTGGCGGTACACTGTTCTACACTGGATTGGGGGTCGGGGGCAGAATCCTCCAGCCCTTCTTCAGGCTGGAGCCCTGCAGATGAGAACGATGGGGATTGGTCTGGTTCATTGGAAGGCCCCCAGGTTGAGGGCAGGAATTATCCAAGGTACCATTTTGGTGAGAGGTGTGCCTTCAGTTTGACTTTAATGCATCCTGAAGAAAGAGGTAAATGTTCTGTGGGCATTTGCTGTGTTTCAGCTTCCTACTGTGACTGCTCTGTTTTGGGGAGAGGGGTCCCCAGCTTTCAATCCCTTTCTCCCAGAGATGAATCTCTGGGGGGCACATTTCTGTTCATGGGGTGCATTCATGGAGAGGACATCAAATGTAGAGATTAAGGAACCTTGATGGACCTTGATGGAAGTATGCAAGAACCATTACCTAGGTCAGTGTTTCTCAGCCTTGGCAGCTTTCAGATGTGTGGACTTCAACTCCCAGAATTCCCCAGCCAGCAAGGAAGTTGAAGTCCACACATCTGAAAGCTGCCAAGGTTGAGAAGCACTGACTTAGGCAAAGGGGGTGAAACATTCTTTAAGTTCTGGGAAACAAGGTAATGTTTGGAACCAGCTCAGGCAGATGCCTCCCTGATTCACTGGAGTATAGTGGGGGAGAGGTAAAGTGCCACCAGACTAGTTAGGATAGCCAGCCTCCATAAAGTATAGTTCTAATCTTCCTGTGGAATTGATTTTCTGGTCTGGTCTTCCTAATGGGGTTGACGTGAGGCCATATGCTGGTGGCATCCACGTGGAACCCAAAAGCCAAGATAGGCACAACTGTAACCCCTTAACTCTGATTTCTTTTCTTTTGTTCTTTGTCTCCCAGGAAAAGCAGACGCCTATGTGGAAGTTTCTATGCCAGATGTGGTAGAAGCAGAAATTGGGAAAACAGCTGTAATTAACTGCCAGTTCTCTCTCCCAGAGAACACCAGCTATGCTTACATCAACTGGTTCTCTGTAAGTCAAAAATGAGCTTTGGATGAGATTTTGGCTTCTGTGGGGTCCCGCCAAGTGTGGAAATGTATGGAAGCTTCTGAGTAACGCAGAGCTCTGGGCATGCTGTCTTATCTCTGAAGCCTTCCCCCCTACCCCTTGTCTCCTTTGAAACCCCACATTTTGCAAATCAAAATCACAAGTGTCAAATGGTTGGCCCACCGGAGCTGATGGTTCCAGAAATTAGAGTTCTGTATTGTTTTGAAGTTTGCCATCTTTTATCTATCTTTTATTGATTTTATTGTAATTTCTTTGACTGTTGTGAGCTGCCCAGAATCACTGAGAGTCAGGCAGCATACAAGTTTAATAATGCTACTACTAATAATAAGAATTATAGAAGCGGCCAGTGGCAGAATAAGATGGGATGGCTTCTTACTTGTTCTAAATTGTTGCAATTTTTTCAAAAATTAAAAATAGCTAGAATTGATCAGTTTTAAAAATAGGTTGACTTTATAAAACAGGATTAAGGACGTTTCTTCCCTGGCTCAGGAAGTTCAACACTGCCACCGTATGGCAATTTATTTTAAAACTACTTCTGGAGGAAAAGGCTTGGTCCTACTTTTAAGGAAGTTTCAGTAACACTTGATTTGTTGGAACATGGCTGACTTCTGAAAAAGGTCAGCATGAACACTGGGGTTTTTTAATACATCGGTCTGGGCTGTAATACAGTTTTAGGATTAGTGACTTGTTCAAACTGAGTGCAACTAATGGAGATTTCATGGACATATAGTTGGGCAACAATGCAGAAATGTTGGGCCATTTCTTCTCGTGGGATATTTTTTTGATGTCCCCATCTCACTTGCGGCCAGAGATTTCTGGTGATTTCCCCATTGGCACTAACTAAGTCTGATTCTAGGTTGCTTTTCAAGATCAAACAAGGTCAAGAGTTTGTACCACCTGCCTTGACCCAAAGCAGAATAGGTATGTCTGAAAATCCTGTGTCAATTTCCAATCAATGTCATCTTGCTTTGCTTGGAAAAAATGCACCAGATTCATCCTGGTGTGGCCACTTACCCCCAACCATGAATACTATGGTTGCTCCTACACCTTCTCAGTCCTGAAATCTGAGCTTGGAAGCAGCAATGTAATTCTTCCCAGCCATTCCAGCTGCTAGTGGATTTCAGGTCAATCGTGTTACATCATCTTGATTCTGGGCTGCAGATGAAGAAGACAGAACTCAGGAGAATTGGAGTTGGCCTAAAATGGCTCACCTCCAGGGGTGTCTGCAGGGTATGGTCCAATCCAGGCAACAACTACAACAGTTGATGCCCATCAAAACCAGATGGAGCTTCAGTTGCACCATTGTGGTTGCCAGCTTGACTATGGCCCATCCTCTGTGGACACTCTTTGAGTCATCTCTGTTCCTCCCTGCCCTTGCCCCCCTCTCCCTTGCTTGCTCCCTTCCTCGGACGTTTCAGTGGGAAAAAGTCTCACGGAAGAAAATCATCTACATGATCCAAGACAAGGAATACTGGGAAGAAGACCAGTACAGGGACCGTCTGAACATTGCCAAGAATTTTTCCCTCATCATCAGGAGGGTGACTCCGCAAGATGCAAAGATTTACATCTGCCAGGTGGGGCTCGGCAGCCTCGGCGTTAGCGAGAACCGGACCAAGCTGCAGGTCTCGAGTGAGTAGTCCAGCCCCACCAAACCCATGCCTTGGGTTTGGGGGATTTGCAAGCAAGGTCCAAGCGGTGGAAGGCTTCTTCCTTCGGCCACGCAGCCTGACCTCTGCCTTGGTCCTTTCCTCTTCCAGAAGCCCCAGAAGCACCTGAGGTTCAGCTAGTGGAAGGCGGATTGAGGGCCTCCGACCCTGAGGTTCAAAAGGTAGGAATCGCTCTCTGCTGCCTGGATGTGACATTGAGGAGCTCTGCGGTGGTGCTTCGCCCCGAGACTTGGACCTCTGTCTGGTCCCAGCATCCCCTGATCCTAATGCACCTGGCTTCTGTTTTGAACATGCCAACAGTGCCGTTTCTGGTCTGTGTGGCCTAGGAGCAGGAGAGGTCAGAAGAGTCAAGAGGGCAACTACGCAAAGACCCACTCTTTTTTTTTAATGTGGTTTCTACATTGCCATCTTGACTTTTTGAGGTTCCACCTCCCTGCCCAGAAGGTAACTTTTTTTTGTAAATATAGGAACATTTCCAAAACCATGTGGGCACTGGGCAAAGCTGTTAGGACCATTCATGGTTGGCATTTTCTGTCATTCTCTCTTTCTTGCTTCTGGCCTCTGATGGCTACAGTATAAATCATTCCATTTTCATGTGTTCTCACTTTTTTTATTTTAGTTCACAGATTGGGGTAAATTTGGGGCACAAATTCAGCATTTGTGTGACTACAGTTCATACAGGCTTAGATGGGGTGAGATACTGATGTAAAAGTATTGGCTTTTTGTGAGCTAGGATTCCTTGCTTGTTCAGCTTAAGCCAGTGTTTCTCAACCTCGGGAACTTTAAGACGTGTGGACTTCAATTCCCAGAATTCCCCAGCCACCCATGCTGGCTGGGGAATTCTGGGAGTTGAAGTCCACACGTCTTAAAGTTCCGGAGGTTGAGAAACACTGGCTTAAGCTGTCCTGAATCAAATCCCCATTGTGGCTTCAAAGTGCATTTATAGTTTCTAATGATATTCTAGAAGGAAGTAAGAGATGGAAAGGAAAGGAGTGGGGACAAAGCAGTTAGCTAATCCAAAATTATTTTCCCCTGAGCTGTTAGATGCCAACATTTTTCTTCCCAAACATGAGGACTAGAAATTTGCTTTTTAAAAATTGTGACATTTCTCTAGATACCAAATTTGCCCATTGCTGCTGCCTTTAACAGAAAATTTCCTTGTGGGAGAAAGTGTCTGTTTGGGGGCAAGGAAAGAAAAGTATTAATTTTATCTGTAGAAATCCTTGGAGCCCAGTAGGTCTGCACCTAATAAGGGGCTGATACACTCTGCATAAACTGTATAAAGTCAAACGGATCACGTGCCTGTCGCCCAGTGTAGATCTGCCCAAAGTTTTTGCTTTTAGCTTTGTAAAAGGCATTTCTAACTCCGGCCTGGAACTTGAACCCTGAACCCGTAATAATAACTGAGCTGTTCCCACTAGAGATGCAGAGCCTGATCTTCGTCGGCGTTTCTGTTCTTCAGATAGCGACGTGCGCTGCCCACAACGGCTTCCCGGCTCCAAGCATTGCGTGGTACAAGAACGGGGAACACCTGCGCCCCAAAGATGGAGGTATGTCCTACTGTTGATGTTCCCCAAAGGTCGTCCCAGGCGTGGAGCGAGCGAAGGGCACAGTGTCACCCGGGAAAAGACAGGGCTTCTGCAGACTGGTGTTTTATTATCCAGGAAAACCGGACTGCGTCCTCGTATTGCCTGTCCTGTGGGTGGGAACAGTGCCATCCACTTCTGGGGGCCGGGAGAGACTTGGGTCCCCAACAGTAAGTTTTTAATTCACTTGGGAATTAAACTTGACACGTGAGTACGATGGCTGTGGGGAGCCATGGCTGAAGAGCAAGGGGGTTAAGAATAAACCGAAAGTGGGAAATGAGAACTCTAAACTGGTGGGTCAAGGAAAAGATGAGGTGGAAGCCCTCCCCCTCTGGAGGAGGAGGTGACCCCGTGGCCCTCTGCCCTATAGGATGATGGTTTAGTGGTAGGCAACACTCCTGAATCTGGCCGCGTTGGCTAAAACAGCCTGGTTACACGAACAAAGGAACCTCTCGTCTGAATGTACGATGCAGTCCTTGATCCACTATCTCAGAAACGGATCTATTAAATGTGACCAGCCCAAACGATGAGCCTTCCTGGGTTAAGAACTGCCTGTTTAGGAAGTTTACAATAAGAAGGATGTTAGATGGAGTTGTAAAGTCAGAAGTTCTTAAAATTGTACCTTAGTTGAATTGCTTTTCAGTTGTTGCTGCCTTCAGAACAGACTCGATGGTCCTTCGAGATCATGCAGGCAGAGTCTGCAATGGTTAAGGAATGAAGGAAAGTTTCTCAGCAGATTCTGGACAAAAATAGGAGGAACCTATCACTTTCTCCTTTGGTCAGGAAATGATGACCTTTGCAAGTGCATCGATCTTTGGAGTGTGCTGGGTCAGTCACATGTGTTTTTTCTAGCTGTTTTGGAAAGTTTTGACTTTTGGACTAAAAATACCGTTTGAAAAGCACTCCTAGACCGTTTGTATCATAGGCTGGAGTTCTGTTCTGCTAGACCATCTTGAGTATGTATTTTCGGCTTAAGTATCTTGTAGGAACCCAGACAGTTGTGGCTTGTACAATAAACCATGCTTAAGTGAAACTAGGGCTTAATGCTAGGCCTGAACCAATGAAAGGGGTCTTAATTGTGGATTGCTGAGAAACAGAGAAGCAGCACTATTTCTATTGTAAGATACCAGCATTGCGTAGGATGTGCACTTCCAGACAAAACTGGCCAAAGAACCTGGAAGATTTTTTTTTTCTTTTGTTGGTTTCATTGCAATTGGCTAAATTCAGACCCTGTTACAAAAATTAAAATAAAACAGTCGTTTTCTCAACACTTGGTTCTTCTCTGAGTCATTGCAATTCATTGCAATTGGCTAAATTCAGACCCCGTTACAAAAATTAAAATAAAACAGTCGTTTCACAACACGATCGGTTCTTCTCTGAGTCAGTTCTTTGGAACAAGTGTCATCCCATTGCTTTCTTTTTCTCTCCACCAGAAATAGGGGTCCATGCTACCGTCATCACGGAATCCAGTGGGCTGATCACCACCCGCAGCATGCTTTCATCACGAGTCATCAAAGAGGACCGCGAGGCCCAGTTTCACTGCCAAGTTAATTATACGCTGATGGGGACTAACAAGACCGTCATGTCAGAGAGCTTCAGAATCAACGTTTATTGTAAGGCTGGGCTCAGCGGTTGAGATGAGACAGTGCTTGATTACCCTGGCAATTTCGATCAGTGTTTCTCAACCTTGGCAGCTTGAAGATGGGTGGACTTCAACTCCCAGAATTCCCCAGCCAGCATGGCTGGCTGGGGAATTCTGGAAGTTGAAGTCCACCCATCTTCAAGCTGCCAAGGTTGAGAAACACTGCTTTAGATGGGTGTTCTGCTTTTCTGCTGGGAAAGAATGCTCAAAGTGGGTTACAGTTAGAATATGTACATCACAGATGGGGGTATGTGCAGGATATGGTTAAAAAAAAAAAAAGACGAAATGGCAGCCATAACCTGTGTTTTATGTGTGTTTGTGGACCCCTGGACACAGAGTTACATGAAATTTCTGGTGATTAAGTGGATACCACATCCATGTAGTTTTCTTGGCAAATGATGTGATTCGCCACTGAATTCGGACATCTTAGTCTATCTTGATATCCCTGGGATTCTCTTGTGGTCTCCCATCCAAGTATGAACCAGGTCTGACCCAACTTAGCTTCCAAGGCCCGACATGGCCAGCTAAGTGCTTCCATCTGCTGTATTATATAGATGATTGATTGATTGATTGATTGATTGATTTTAATACACACACACACGTGTGTGTGTGTGTGTGTGTATGCATGTATGTATAAACAATTAAAACAAATACTTGGATATGTCTTTATTTCTATCCCATTTTCAGGTTAATGGTTTTCCCAAGGCAGTTTTCATTGCGTATAAAATGCAATGAAGATTATTTTAAAAGAACCTGAAATCTTTCCCACAGGGCCTTTGATGGTAGCATGTTAAATAAAGTGTTGGAGCAGACTGGGATCCAGAATAATAACTGGCCAGGGCAGTCTGGATACGTCAGCTCAACTCAACATTCCCAGCCCTGCTGATGTTCTTAAGCTATGTTGGGCTTCAAACCCCATAATCCGTGGCAGCTTATTCCAGAAGATGAATGATTTTGCTCTGATGCGCTCACAGATCCCACCCAGAACCTCAGTTTTGTGCTTGACCGACCGAACCAAGAGGTGAAGGAGGGGGACAACTTGACCTTGCTCTGCGAAGGCGATGGGAACCCACCCCCGGAGTATACTTTATTCAGGACAGAGGTGAGCCTGCTGCCCCAGACCTGCCCCAGAGTTACTTCCGACCACCATTGCTGGACACGAGTAGCAGTTTCCTGCCTTTGTGAGATGGGAAATAAGTGCTCAAAAACTCTACTTGTATACCCAGAAGAGACTTAATGTATTTTAAGGAGGAGATCAGCTTCCAACTTCACTCAGACACTAACCCAAAAATCTTGAAGTGACCCCTAGCAATTCGGAGCAATTCCTTGCAGGGTAACATGATGGAAAGTAATTGGTCATAGTTTTCAATTATCGGAGTCAACAAATCCAGGGAGGACCTGATGGTCCCTTGTGTTCCTATTGTGAACAATTCCTTACCTTGTGGTATGGAATCCCCAAGACCTGCGCACGTGTCTTTGAGGCTTCCCTCTGAAATCATGAGGACTAGAAACTCTGATTTTCTCCTTTCTCCAATCTGCTGAGACCTCTTTGAGAGAGACGGTAAGGGCTGGGTTTGGGCAGACGCTTGACTCGGTTCCTGAGCTGACAACTTTTCTGCCCAGAACACTGAACCCTCCTGGCAGGATTCATACATCACCATGAAATTACTAACGATGGCTTAAGCTAACCATGTAGGATTGCACGAATGCAGCCTTCCAAGCTTGACTGAGCTGTTTATACCTGTCAGATGCGCCCTGTTGAATGGCTGACTGACTCCTGGGGGAACGGGAGATACAGTAGGGAACTGCTCACGGAGATCTCGCTGCACCCCTTCCCTCCTTCTCTTCTGCCCCGAACAGGACAGCACGTACTCACCCCCAGACGGGAAGCTGTCCTTTCCCAGCGTCGTGAGGAACGACAGTGGTCTCTACTGGTGCAGAGCCCTTGATTTGCAGACTCTTGAGGAGCTAGTAGCCTCCGTGGACCTGTTGGTAAACTGTGAGTAAGCTCCCTGCGCTCATCTCTGATTTCAGAGGAAAGTTACAGACGCTGCTTCTTCGCAGGAACTTCCAGGCCCCGATTCCAAATTTCATCCACTTGCACTGGTGGCAAAGCGTTTCTCAAAGAGGGAAGGCCTTTTTTCTCTGTTGTGGCTGCTGCTGCTGCATTATTAATAAATCACTGGTAGATCGGTTAATTTTGCAGTTGATCGGAAGGAAAATAAATATTTGCCAGCCCTTCGAGGTGGGCCAGATCAAGAGACAGATACCGCTGGGATTCCAGGAAGGCTTCTGTAGTGTTGTAGGGCATTTCAAAAGAGCATTTTGAAAGTCTGTCCCTTTTTATCCTAACAAAATTAGGGTGGGGTTATTCTGAATTTCTTTCGCGTGCCGGCTTCAGTCTCTGGACTACGTAATCACTCCTCCGAGTCCCTCCTTAGCGGTTCTTCCATACAGAGTCATCTCCAGATTCCTTTGCAGTATTCCAGAGGATTTGATTGTGCAATACCTTCCGGATTGAGCCAGTCTCCCCCAGCTCCTCCTGGAGAAACACAGAATTCTGCACATCTCCAACCAGAGTGCATAAAAAGGCATTGTGGGGCAGCCAGAACGGGGGGATTAATGCTGGCCCCAGAAATGAGAAAAGCACAGCAGAGTTCCTTAGGTGAAAAAACCAGCGTAGAACTCTTCAGAGTCAGAAATGTTTCACGGCCTAAGTGTTGTGAACCAAAGTCCATTGTAGATGTTTGCTGGAGCAACCAGAACATTTGTTAATGCAGCTGCCCCCCCCCATCTTTCCTTTGAGAGTTCAGGGTGTTGTGCAGGGGGGTCTTTCCTCATTCCAGCCCCACAATTGCCCTGCAAGATGGGCGGGACCAAAAGGAAGTGGCCCAAAGTCATTTTGGGAGCTTGGCATAATCCTGCAGGAGTTAGAAGTTTTTCACGAGACCCTGGTTTTGTTCCCATTGTTGGAGAGGGAGAGAAGTAAGTGGAGCAGATAGAGTGGGGGTGGGAACCCCCCGGAAGGGTCCAGATCCTGCTTTGGAAGACTTAAACGCAGGGCTAAGGAGCCCCAGACCTGTGGGTTGGGTTTGCACAAGTTGGACCAGGGTGAAGTGGGGCTGCGTCTTCTGTGGGTCAGCACTGTGGGGTTATCCATGGAGAGGGAGGGGGCGTCAAGATGGTGACTGCACGATCAGAGCCCTGCCTCTTGTATGTGTGTGGTAATGCGTGGAAAAGGGGCGGGGCTTCAGTCAAATGGCCGTGGGTGCCATCTTGACTTTTCTGACCCCCATGGGTGCCCCGGGTTAACCCAGCCATTCTCTCAGCAGACTGTGCCTAGATTATCCCATCATTGGGCTGTTTCTCTCCTCCAGACCTCGACGTGCCCTCCATCTTCCCCGCTGAGCCCCAGGAACCGGCTGCTGGGGAAGACCTGCTGCTGACCTGTTCCACAACAGGGTCCGGCCCCTTGAAATTCCAGTGGCAGCAGGTGCGTCTCTTGGCTGTGGAGCGGCAGGGGTGCCCAGTGGGGTGAGCACCTGTGGAGCAGAGGTGGGCTGCAGCTGACCATGGGGGGGGCAAACGGGGTGGCGGGCAGGGCAGTGGTGCCAGATGGGCGGGGGGCACCCTACACTTTGTGGAAGTCAGGAGGAGGTAGTGGGTTGGAGGAAACCAGGTTGGAGAGGACGATGGAATGAGCCAGCAAAGTTCTCAGGAGGGGAGGAACGAAAGCAAGGAGGAGCGACGCGGGCAATCTTTTTGTTCTAGGGAGGGAAGCCCATTGCGGACGGTGCCATCCTGAACTTGACTAACCTCTCCTACAAGAAAACGGGTAACTACACCTGCATGGTGACGATGCCGGACTTCCCAGATTTGGTGCGCACCAGGCACATCTCCGTTGCTGTTCGAGGTAGGTCCTGCCTGGCTCCCGCCAGCCCTGGCCCTCTCCAGCACTCCTTGGGCAGTAAGGCAGCGCCCAGCGCTTGCCCTTTCTCCCCCTGCAGCAAGGCCCGAAAAAGCGATGCGCAAGCAGACGTTGACAGTGCAGGAGGGGAAGACGGTGGACCTGACGTGCAGCTTCTACTCGGTGCCTCAGCTGAACATCACCTGGAGTATAAGTAACGAGACGGTAAGCGGGCCCCTCCGGCCCCCCCGCTTGGCCAAGTTTCTCTGCAGAGATTCATTTCTCTACTTTGCTCTTCCCCTTCTCACACACACACACACACACACACACACGTTCTACTTCCCAGAGATGGTTAGAACTTCTGTCGCTCCCGCTCACCAAGGGCCACGCTGCAGCTGCAGTCCACCTTCTATCTCTCTTTTTTGCATCTGCTTGCTTCGTTCTTTCCAGCTCACTGGAAAGGTGTAAAGCCATATTTCCCAATCTCGGCAGCTTTAAGACGTGTGAACTTCAACTCCCAGAATCCCCCAGCCAGCCATGGCTGGCTGGGGGATTCTGGGAGTTGAAGTCCACACGTCTTAAAGCTGCCGAGATTGGGAAATGCTGTTGTTAAAGAAATGATGTAAAGAAGATTTGGGACTGTGTTGAATGTTAGCAGGATAATTCTCCCCAAACTGGATCAAATTAGGGGCATGAAGAGAAGCCAACGAAAGAAACTGGGTTCGAAACTCTCGCTGCAACTCTTGAGAGAAATACTCGGGTGCGAAAATAACCCCCCCAATGCCTCCCTGTTAGAGAGGCAGTGGGGCAGAGGTTTGGGGCACCCCTCCATTCCAAGCCCCCCTTCCAGAGGGGTCTGCTACGAAGAGGTCGGGCATCAGGCACTTCCTTTTGGAAAGGAGCCCCTTCT